>CAKMXH010000002.1:0-1455076 GCA_928722295.1 Ustilago curta | reverse complement strand
AGGGCGGGGATACGGGTGATTCCGAAAAGTCTGCGAGCAGGACGATTGAACCAACGGGCTTGATGGTTAGTCGACCAAATGCAAAAAGAGCAAAAGGGGGAAGGGGCGTGGAGTCAGCTTGCTGCTCGGTCACTCACCGCGTGTATTGATGCATGCAGAACGGACCAGCACGAGAAGAGTCAGGCATGATATCCTCGCTATGTCAGTACAAGCAAACAAAGAGAATAAAAGGGCATCAAGAAAGAAGCAACTGGTCAGCAATCCTTTTTCATACGCATAGCCATGGACTCGACGTGTGTTTCAAACCGACTTACTCGTCGAGACGCTTCTTGAACTGCAAGAATCGCGAAGTGAGCCAGGCGGCACGTCGGACTCCCCAAGCTGCATCGTCCCAGGCCTGGGTGCCGAGGCCAGGGACGGGATAGGCGTCGTGACCGCGGTGCTCTTGCAGATCCGTGGGCATGTTTTGGTCGTGTGTAAACATGAGCCACCAGTTGCTGTTGATGAGGAGGGGTACGCGCCACTCGTGGTATGCCTTCTGAAGCCACCATCGGTCGTCAAGCCAGTTGTTTTCGGTGGTGCGGTCTACATCGATGAGCCTCTGCTGGAGCTTTGCACCGAGACCGCCGTTTGCAAGAAAGTCGTGGACCCATTGTTTGCGCTTGGCAAGCTCCTTTTCTGCGGTGCTGCCCTCGAGTTTTCCTTGGTCTTCAAGCTGGCGAAGGAAAGGCGAGAGTGACTTGAGGTATTTTTCAAAAGTTTGCTCGAGCGTGGGTACGGGGAGACGAGGCAGTTTCCTCTGCTGGCTGAAGGTCTTTGGCTGAGATCCCGGTGTGCCGCGCCAAGGAGTGAGAGCGAACATGGCTGGTGAGGAGGTGTGTATGGTGCGGGGAGCTGCAAACACAGCGCGCTCCAACAGCGATCGGGAGCAAGAGAAGCGGCCAGTTGAAAGAAGCTGAAGGTGCAGATGGGCGTGTCAGTGATACAAGACGCGTAGCTGTGGGGCAGACGATTGCAAAACTCACCTCGAAACCCTTTTGTTGTCTGCTCAGCAACATCAATGCGGTCGTCTCGACGGGGCTCGAGAACGGGCGCGGAGGGCGACTGGGATATTGCGAGTAAAGAGGTGTGAAGGGTGGTGCTGGTGCTGGTGCTGGTGGTTGACAACAACTTGCAGCGTGGGTGCTTGAAGAGAAGGAGACCTGTGACGCTGTAATGGGGAAGGAACGCGGGGGAAAGCGGGGGAAGGGGCACTGTACCGGTTCAGAATGAGAGAGTTGGTGTGTTCCGATAGCCGCCCTTTCAGACACAGAGAGTGATCTTTGGAACAGCGGAGGCTGTGCGGGCCACGAGCCGAGAGAGCGAGACTACTGTAAGCGCAACAGATGACAGCTGCGGAGAAGGCGAGTGTACTGTGCTGTATAGACCCGGACCATGAAAGATGGGCCAACTAGTGTCGTCGTTGTGAAAAAAGGCGGGGGAGTCGGGATGTGCTGCCCGCTTGTTTGGGCTCATGTGTGCGTGCGCGCGCCCGCGCCTGAACGTGAAAACGGATTGACTTTAGCCGGCTCGAATTTTGGTACGACCACCAACCATGAAACTGGCAAGGGCAGGGCAAGATTGAGATGGCGGAACCGGTCCTCGACTGTGCCGGAAGCTTCTTACTCTTGACTGTGGTGACAACTATTTGATGCCATTCCCGCTTTGTTAGGCCTTCAGCTTCTCACTTTGCTCTATTTTGTGAAACCATCCACCAAGAGCCGGTGCAGCGTACAAATCAAGCCTGTACAGTACTGTACTGTACAGACGCCTTGACAATATACTCCTGCAACCAATCAAATGTTTTCTCGCAGCAGTTCTTGCAAAGTCGTACATGTATATGCAGCATGCATCCCATCTACACCTCCATTTCCGTCGCCGTCGGCCCCGAGAGGGGCTCGACATATGATCTAACAAATAAACGATACAGAGAAGATTAGCATTGCCCCAGAAGTATGGATGGCAAAATTGTTCAGAAGAGCAGTTCTCTACGGAGAACAACTATGTTTTTGCACCTTTTTTGGGCTGTATGACCATCTACAGTTGTATAACGGTGATCGGTGTGTAACGAACGGGTTGGTGTTGCACAAAGGAAATATTTGTTTTTCTTCTCCCACTATATTACTGTAAATTTTTTTTTTCTTTTTTGGATATTTTCTTCGTTTCGAAATTTCCCTTGTGATGGCTGTACTGTACAGATTGTCACCAGCATGCATGCGGATCGTGATTGCATCTGCTGGTCATACAACACATTCGGTTAGTCGACTACTTGACTCAGGGGCAAGAGAGGGATTCATTGTCCGAGTCAGACAAAAGCTGCTAGCGAAGGAGAGAGAGAGAGAGAAAGACCATGGTGTCAAACGCAGAATTCGATGGAAAAACTTTGGCTGTGAGAACATGCAAGCATCTGGAGACGACTCCACATTTGGCCTGAGATGAGGGGCAATGGAGTCACCCCACCTGTTTGCTGGATGCAGAAAGAATGGCAAGACTCATATCGTTGCCATTCCGAAGAAACCAGCGGGGAATAGCACCGTGCCAATGTGAGACCTAAACGATCATTTAGCGAGCAAAGATCAGGCATCTGGCAGCCTTACCTCACACCATAAAAGAGCGAGTGGCGACCTGCAGTAGCTCCGTGTGGCGAGATGTGAGACACCAACCAAATGCTGGCGTTTACTGTAGACATGGCGTTCGTTTCGATTGTCGACTTTGTTTCTGATGCTAGATGCCTTTCGGAGCACGGTAAAGCCTTGATTGCGCTGCGAGGTGCACTGTATGAAAAGCCAGCGATGGGCGAGCTCCAGGGTCAGCGCTCAAGTAAGCGCCTGCTCCTAGAACAACACGTATGAATCAACAAGGACAGTCGACTGCGAACCGCCACATATCTGGCTGCAGATCCTCCTCTTCTCGTGTCTGAAGCGTTACTAGGACTTTGGGCTCTATTCTCAGGAAAAGGTATCTTCTCCACCACATCTTTCCCTCACCGTTTCACCCCAATCCAGAACTCGTCGTCTCCATGCCCGCTCCTGACGGATTCTCAACGGTGCCGCTGGCTTTGCTCGACACCACGGTCGGCAACACAGACATTGTCGCAAGTGTGGGCCTCATCTTCTCCAAACAGCTGGATCTGGCCAAGCTCGAGGACGGCTGGTACAAGCTGGTTCGAAGCTGGCCGCTCCTAGCTGCTCGCGTTCGCAAGAGCAAAGATGCCCTCAGCGGACTCGAATATCAAGTTCCCGGACCTGAAAAGCTAGACGAGCTCGAGGCTGCGAGCCGAGTCGCAACCCGACCACTGAGCAAGCTCATTGTCACACGAGATCTCTCAGATCGTTCCATCAGCACTTTCAGCAACTTCAACCACAAGATCGTGACGGATCAGCTTACCGACATTTGCCTCGGTACAGCGGCTCCTGCCCCGGCACTTCGCGAGCTGACGTGTATCAACGCAACTCGTACCTTTGACCAGCTGCTTCACGAGGATCAGTCGTTTGTGACAGCACAGGCAACTCTCTTTAGCGATGCGACCATCCTTACGGTCTCGTCCAATCACGTCATAGGCGATGGCTTCGGCCTCTTTTACATCTGGAGAGGGTGGGCCAATTTGCTCAAAGGCATTGTACCAGATCCGCTTCAGGAGCTGGGCAAAGATCCTTTTGTCGACTATTATGGTCCCGAAGGACCCTTGTCCAAGAACGCCGACGGAACACGGCTGCCAGATCCCAGGGGCTGGTACAAGTATAGCATCACGGACAAGCTTCACTTTGCAGGTCGAATGCTGTACGACCTTCATATCGAGCGTCCCGAATCGAGCATCGGTCAGTACTACGTCTACCTGCCAGAGGAACGGGTGAAACAGCTAGTTCGAAAGGCGCAAAGCGAAGTGGATGCCCATTTGGACGCAACTACACCGCTCTCGGACGCGGGAGTCGCTGCTTCACGTCCACAGGTTAAGCTGAGTCGACTCAATGTGCTGTTTGCATGGCTTATCCAAAACACGCAGGTGGCTCGTAAGAATCAGAATCGTCGAAGCTCGGTGCTTGCCATTACCAACACCAAAGGCAGACCACCGGTTGGCTATCGTCCAGAGATGCATCCTTCCCATCCTTTCTGGGGCGGTGCGATCGGCTTCCCAGTGGCACCTCGCACGTCGGGAGAATTTGTAGCCATGCCGCTCGGTCTTCTGGCGTTGCACATTCGCAATTCAGTCAGCGACCTGTCCACGCCAGAGAACGTGCAAGCGGCACTGGTCATGTCGCTCAACAACACGCTCTGGAAGAACCGCAAGAATTCCGCCTCACTGTACGTGTTTGCAAAGCCGGGCGATTACTGGTCGGGAATGACAGATTGGCGGCCGATCAAATTTGGGGACGTCGACTTTAGTGGGGCGCTACTCACGCAGGATGCAACCGAAGAAGCAGTCAAGCCGGTTACGCTCAACGTGGATATGGCAATCAGTGGTTCGAAGCGTGATCGCTGGTCGTTGATGGGCGAAGTAGGCAAGGGTGTTTGGTTCGCGGGCTACATGACGCGAGAAGAAGCTACACACCCGAAAGGGTTTGGAAGGTTCCCTCTATTCGAGTGATGATAATGTAGCCATTGTTGATGGATCTGACAGGAAACTGTTCTGACGTTGTGATGCAAGGATTGTCGTGCGCGCCTGAACAAGAGAGAGCCGCCAACTCGGCAACTGTAGAGCACGGTAGCCCGATCATCGGCCGTCGACAGACAAAGGGGCAGCAAGAGCGAAGCCAGGAAAAACGACTTGTTGCGGCTCAAAGATGGAGCAGCTTTGGCGACGTGACAGACGACGCCACTGCCTATTTTAGACGAAACTTGATGGCCAAACCTATGGCTCCTTTGGTTTGCGACGTTTAGCGTGTGCCTTTTTATCGCTCGGCAAATTTTAGTCTGCTCGGCGATTTTTGTTTATTCTCCGATGTCAGCTTTTCCGATACAGTGGTTAAAGGAAACATCGTCACCCTGACGGCGGTGCATGAGCGGCAGCAGCTGTTCAAAGTCTTGGCGAGATTGGTAGCCGAGATACTACAAACATTGTCCAGCCACTCAATCTCAAAGACCCTCTTTTCGGCAAAGCACGTCACCCCTTGACCGCTAATCAAGCTAGTAGCACACCACAGATCACAGTCTCACAGCTTCAGAGCGTGATGGCGGGAAAGCTAGGAAAAAAGCAATTCAATGCTGTATGCTGCTAAGAGTGTAGAGGCAGAAGCGCTGTGCGGCCTTGCGGCTCCGTTGGAATGCGGTTCACAACTTTGACGATAAGACTGCCGTTTCTAGCCCTGCATGCTGTCGAACAGAGCTTGGATGCACCCTGAGAGAAGCCGATATTGCCGCATTTTCCATCTCGAGATGGGCTTGCTGATAGAAGCCTTCTGCCTTTGCGTTCATATCAAAGCCAGCCTGGCCTAATGGCTCTGTTGAGCAGCTCGCCACATTGCAGCTGAGCAACGTGTGTGGATCGTGTCCCGTGCACAGTTGTTTCCGGAGATCCGGTGTTGTTTGTTGGCTATTGGACTTGAGTGCTGTACTTGACGGCTTGAAGGGTGGCAGTCGGTTCAACATGGTTCGAGTTGGTTCTTATGGTGGCAAGTAACAATATGAATATGGATGTAAGCAAGAACGTTCGAGGGGCCAAGCACCAAAGATCCCGCTTTATACCACTCGAGGTAGCCGGGAACCAGGTTGCCACAGCAATGGCATGGATGCGGCTGCGTCCGATGCTTGCGATTCGTCAATGCCTTATCGGTAGGTCATCCACTTGCAACCTCGTAGTGGGTATCCACACTTGAACTTACAAGAGGCAAGTCTCTCGTGAAATCGTTCGCCAGCTGCAGTCCTCCCTATCCAAAGCGCTGAGCGGAACATGCTTCCGTACTGCCTGGCCTTGAGATGATGCATCAAGGTGGGTCCGCAGTCTCCATCGCTCGAGATTTCAGACGTCGAGCAGCTTCAAGTGGTGGGCAGAGGCTTGAGCGTGAGCCAGGGGCGCCTTGCAGATCACCATACAGACGTGGGCCCACCCATCGGCTCGAGGAGCTTATCTCGGTTGGCCTGTCCAGGTTCGCCTCGGCAATCGGAGCAGGCCTGCCGGAGCGTATTGCGAGCATCCGTCACCTCGCTAAGTTTGAGCAACTGGTGCCACACTAACAGGCTAGGCACCGCGCGTCGTTGGTTGTCTTCGGCAAGGTTTTGTTTCTCAGACCAAGTCAAAAATTACGGCGCTCACCTGTCAGTTAGAGCCGATGACTTACTGTACATACCAGTCAAGTGGTACAGTCGGTGAATATGCTGTTCCCTATCTAGTACGAGCGAGAACATTCTCCGAGCACGGTCAGACGGAGCTGATTCGACTGGCCGACAGTGGATCCATGTCGCCCAAACTTGCTTGTGTGGTTGTCGTCTGGAACAGCTGGATTGAGATAGCTTCAAGTGGTTCGGTGCTCCGGTAATGGCACCATCCGTCCCTCAATCACACCGACTTGAAATATCTTTACCTCACTGCCGCATACCGACGACGAATTGCTGTGCCCAATTGAGAAGTTGTACAACGCTTTCTCCCTCAAGGAAGCACCTACGTTCACCTTTTCCACCACCTCTCTCCTTCATCTTCGAAAGAATACTTTAGGTGTTCATCTAACGAGCTAACAAGCCCCTTTTGGATCCAGGTGCTTTGCCCATCTCACCTGCTCTGCTTGCAAAGATGGTTATTTCTGTACACACGTCGCACGATTCGCACCAGCACCAGCCTACGTCGCCCGATTGTAATGGCTGGAGCATCGTAGCATCCACTGAGGCTCGACGACCGCTAGAAGGCGCAGAGCGTTGGATCAACTATTCCGAGTACTACAATGAAGGTGATGTGAGTCAAATTCCGTCTTGGGCGATTATGTTCAATTCTCGCTGGCCATCACGCCGTTCAGCAGCTGACTTGTAACGATACCCAACTTTACACTGGCGTTCTTTCCCATAGTTCCAGTTGACCATGGCCTATCCTTTTAGGACCAGCATCGATGCAGCTTCGCTGGAGAAGCGCTTCCCAGCTGCATTGTGGCTCACAAGGACCTTGCTGCCCGAGCTTGGCGTCAACACCGTTTCATTCGGCTCCACTTCGACCAAAAACCCAATTGCCTCGACTGCGTCCGATGCTGACCTGGATCACGCCACTTTCAAGCCGATCAAAAGCCTCGATGAAGCTCTCGTTTGGCTCGATGATACCGCTTGTGTTGTTCGTAATGCCCAATCCTTTCAGGAGCTTTGCAAAACAACGTCAAACCAACGCATCGAGCCGGCTGGCAAGCATTCACGCGCGTATCTGGTTCTCGATCCGAAGGAGGGTCCTTCGGCCCTAGTTATGAACATTTCGCACGTCTTGAATGGCCATCGAATGCTGTTCCAGGTGCAGACTCTTTTGCAATGTTTGCTGCATCAAAGCTTCGATTCAGCATCCGCACTTGGCCAGGTAGAGCTCGTACGATCGATTTTCCAGCCTGAGCAGCTCGAGCACGTGCTTCCTCGTCTTCCTCAAAGTCTTCCCCATGCTTACAAGACACGATTCCAGCCTAATCAGGAACAGTACGAAGCTGCAGCTCGACAGCTTGCTGAACAAATGGAGAATGCGGTAAAGCCTACCGTAGCCATTGCTTCTGCAGCGAGTCTGCCCCTGGACGCTCAACGACCCATGGTCAACTTGAGGCGGTCCTTCACTCGACAGGAGCAGGAAAGATTCAGGATCATGTGCAAGCGCAACGAAGCTACCATCTCTTCGTTTGTCTATGCTGCCATAGTAAAGGCAATCGACCATGTCGGCGCAGCTCATGGTACCTCTAGCACCAGGGAGCTAGCGAAAGGTGCGCATCTGACGTTCCCTGCCCATGCAAGCCGTTGGCTTCCGAAAGAGGCGGCCGGCAAAGGATTTGGATCGGTCGTTGCGATGGCCATTGCTCCTGCTTCGGTCTTTCTGAGTCCCGACGAAGTTCATCCACCCGGTCGATACATTGACGACGCGAGGACGCAAGAGGTCGAGGTTCAAGACACATTCCGATTGGCACGAATCGTCGGAACTAAGCAGAACGAGCATTTGAAGAGTCCGCACTTGATGGCCTCGCTGGAATCTTCTGGTCAAGCTGGTTCCCAGGGCATCAGGGCTGCTGCACAAGCACTCGAGCAAGGTCACGCGGCACCGAGCTCCAGTGCCAGCTTTTCAACCCCAACGCTCACCTCACAGGGCGTTATGGACATTGCCAAAAATTATCCGCTCGGAAGCACAGCCACCGGGCCGTCGTCGATGTCGGCCAGCGGTTCGTCCCACTGGCTCGAGCTGTTTGATATGGTCCAATACGGTCGAGCAACCAGCCCCTCGGTGTGCTTCTCACTGTATAGCTTTGACGGTAGATTGAACCTGATGGTCCACTTTGACTCGCGCAGGTTCGACCAAAGGACGGTCACCGCCATTTTGGATTACGTCTGTATGCTCATTACGCCGTGTTGCCATGTCGCCACGCTCTAGCCACGTATGGTGGTTGTCAATTCAGATCATGTCTATTTCGTGGTTGACAGACTGTGTGTTGTGACGAAATAATGATTTCAAAGGATCCCAGGCCAATTCGGCCCTTGCCAACCGCCAATCGCGGTAGACAGCGAGCGCAATCGAGAAGTACGCGCAAAGAACGTACTGTAGGCTTCCCTTTGAAAGCAAGTAGTTAGTATGTTCTTGCCTTCTTTCCCCCACGCAAAGGTTGGATCACACAATTTCGAGTTTGGGATCTAACTTACTGTAAATCGCCTCGGCAGGGTGCTCTGAGTTTCTAGCCAGCTCAGCGAGAAATGCGGGGGAAGCCTAGTATGCGGAGTTTGGTCTGTTCGGCGGAAGCTCGGTCGATCTCCTAACTGCCTGAGCATGACTCTGCGCGAAGGCATCCAACGGCAACGGCAACGACAACGACAACAGACACGACATGCACAGGTCAACGAGCAGAAGCAGCCACTAACAGCAACAGAACGATGGTGATCGGCGCTGCCCGAACGCAAGACGGTTTCGAGCAGTAGGATTGACCAAACATGCCTTGCTGCGGAGATTGGCACGAGAGATGGAAAAGGGAGGCGCGTCCGCTGCCTTGGGAGCAATCGGCACTCCCGCTGTGCGGTGACTACGCGCCATGCAGGTGCGAAATTTGACTTTTGACGCAATTCTGCTGCTCTTGCTCTTGCTCTCTTGCTCTTGCTACTACGCCACTCGTGCGCACGGACGAACATCTTATCGGTCGGCGGCGTCTCTGTCTCTCTGCCACAGATTTCTCCATTTTTCTTTCTCTTCTTTTCTATCTTTCTCTCTCTGTCTTTCTTACTTCCATCACTTCCTCTCACCAACATGTCAGCTCGTCGCCCCTCAAACCCTTTCACAAAAAATCAGGATGCTCCTGGCTACTACGACGAGCACGTCTCTACCGACGAGCGTGCTCAGCTTCGTTCGCTGGCAAGTCACATGCGCAAGCTCAGCATGAGCAACAGCGCCGTGTCCGACGACAGTGCCGACCTCTCTTCTTCGTCTTTCAAATCCAGCAACAACGCACTACCCTCTGGTAGCGGAAGCAACGGTGCTGCCACTCCCAGGGCCGAAGCAGGTCCACGTCCTAACTCCGATAGAGCATCAGCCACCACCAACATCCCCGGCGCTCTCAACCCGAACGGTGGTGCCAAGTACACTCCTCACACAGGCGATCTCCCCGACGCCGACCAGGCGTACGGCGAGGACCAAGACAAAGCAACCCTACTTTCGGGTAGCCTTGGTAAGAGTTCGTCTTCACTCAACAACCCTCATGGTCAGGACGTCGACCAAGAGAAACAACGCGTCATGCAGCGCGCTCGCGGCATCGTTCGCACCTACAGCATGGGTCAGCAGAAACGTCGCCCTCAAAAGATGAATGACGATCCCGTCATTCTATCTCGTCGTATGAGTCACGACGCTGTCCAGCACGCACCGCGTCGCTTCATCGTCGATGTCGAAGAGACCATGCGCCTCGTGCTCGAGCAAGAAGACACCGATGGCAACTTTCAGATCTGCATCACCGACAGCGGCCCCAAGGTCCTTTCGCTCGGCACGGCCACCAGCAATGGCTACAAAGGCTTCGACATTCGCGGTACATACATGCTCTCCAACCTCCTTCAAGAGCTCGCCCTCGCACGCGAACATGGTCGCAAACGCATCGTGCTCGACGAGTCGCGTCTCACCGAAAACCCCGTCGACCGTCTCTCGCGCATGATCAGTCAGACCTTCTGGCACAACCTCACCCGTCGCATCGACGGAGACGGCCTCGACGCCATCCTTTCCGACCCCAAGAATCGCAGCAAATCGCAGAACCCTCGTATCTACGTCCCCGCTTCCGAGACAGAGATGCTACACTACTATCAGAAGGTGGCTCAGGAACGCCCCGCTCTCAACCTCACCGTAGAATCGCTTCCGCAGAGAATCACCTCCGAATACACCCGAGACCTCAACGACCGCCCCGGTCTGCTTGCGCTCGCCATGCGCGACGACATTGATCCCACCACCGGCGAGAAGAAGGGGCTCAAGGGCATCCCTTTCGTCGTTCCTGGCGCCCGCTTCAACGAACTCTACAACTGGGACAGCTACTTCATCTCGCTCGGTCTCGTCGTCGACAACATGATCGATCTCGCCAAGGGTACCGTCGACCATTTCATTTTCGAGATCAAGCACTATGGCAAGATTCTCAACGGCAACCGCACGTATTACCTCATGCGTGCTCAGCCTCCCTTCCTCACCGATATGGCTCTCCAGGTCTACTCGAGGCTCGATCCGGCCAACGAGACCGACAACAAGGAGTGGCTCCGCAAAGCCATCCAGGCCGCCATCAAGGAGTACCACACCGTCTGGATGAGCAAGCCCCGCTTCGACGAAAAGACCTGGCTCAGCCGATACAGACCAGAGGGCCTTGGTGTGCCGCCCGAGACCGAGGCCTCGCACTTCACACACATCCTTCGCCCCTATGCTGCCAAACACGGCTGCAGTGTCAACGAATTCACGCGCAAGTACAACCATGGCGAGATCAAGGAGCCCGATCTCGACATCTACTTTATGCACGACCGTGCTGTCCGCGAGTCTGGCCACGACACCACGTACCGCTTCGAGCACAAGTGTGCTGACCTCGCCACCATCGACCTCAACGCTTTGCTCTACAAGTACGAAATCGACATTGCCACTGCCATTCGGGAGTTGTTTGATGATCGTCTCGAGCTCGAGGATGATTTCCCACTCAACGGTCCCTTGCCTCCATCGCTCCTCAAAGACGGAAGCGGTCCCGCACAGCCCTCGCGCTCCATCGAGACGCCTCAAACCAGTGCCGAGTGGTTCGCCCGTGCTGCACATCGCAAGGCGCAGGTGGACAAGTATCTCTGGAACGACGGCATGGGTCTCTACTTTGACTACGATACACGTCTCGAAGAGCCCATCGTCTACGAGAGTGTCACCTCGTTCTGGGCCATGTGGGCCGGTATGTCGAGCGAAGACCAAGCAGCCAAGCTGGTGCACAAGTCGCTGAAACGTTTCGAGGAGCAAGGCGGTCTCGTTTCCGGTACCGAAGATTCACGCGGCAAAATCTCGATCGACCGTCCCAACCGTCAGTGGGACTATCCCTACGCCTGGCCGCCCCACAACGTTCTCGCCTGGGTTGGTCTCGAACGCTACGGCTATCTGGAGGAGGCACGTCGACTTGCCTACCGATGGCTCTACATGATGACGCTCGCCTTTGTCGACTTTAACGGCACCGTGCCAGAGAAGTTCGACGCGGTCAACCTCTCGCACATGGTCGATGCCGAGTACGGGAATCAGGGTATCGACTTCAAGTGCGTCCCGCGCGAGGGTTTCGGCTGGATGAATTCGAGCTTCCAAGTTGGTCTCACTTTCCTGACCACTCACCAGCGCCGTGCCGTAGCAGCGCTGCAGCATCCCGATGAGTTTTTCAACGTTCGTCGTCATTAGTTTGTTTGTTTCTTTTCGACGTGGTACACAGGTATGGATGCGAGTCAAGAAATGCTATTCGAATGCTATTGTTACAAGAGGATAGAATTACCGCCTGATCTTTTCGATGAGGCGGAGGCACGCCATGTTGGGAGTGACGTTCTGCTCGTGCCAGATGTAATCGATGAGATCGGTTTGGCGACTTGCAATGGCGAGTTCCAAATGGGTGTGGTTGAGTCGAAGACGGCGCGTAGCTGATGGAGATGGGTAGCAATGCGGAACATCCAAGGCATAGGTGCTATCGCTGGGGCCTGTGACGAAGAGGTCCAAGATAGCCTGCGATCCGTTGCGGATGGCAATCTGCACGGCTAGCTCATCTTTGCAATGAGGATCTGCACCGAAGAGGAGTAAAAGATGTGACAGGGCGTACGCGCGACGATGTACCGCCATTGCCAGAGGGTATCCTTGATGGGACGAGCCATCTGCGCTGTAGAACAGCAGCAGGGTCAGGATCATATCGAGGTCGTCTGCGCTCGGCACTGGCCCGACAAAATTCGGCGACGTCGATTCAGCGATAGAGCCCAAGTCGTGCGCTTCTTGACCATCGCGCTGTATCAGCTTACTTCTGTCCGCCTCTTTGAGAGTGTCGACACCAAAGAGGGGAGGTGCCTTTGCGATGCGCCACGCCAGCTTCTTCAGCTCGGCTCGACTTCGGGTGGTTGCGGCCAAAGGTGGCTCTTCTTCTTCCTCCTGGCATACCTTTTGCTCCTCAGCCACCGTGGCACCATCGCGAAGCTTTCTTCTCTTCTTTGGCCGAGTCTGGTGCACCGTTTGGTCGATGCGCCTGAACAGCCTCTTCGGCAATTGAGGCAACCACATACTTGCTCCTGTTTTTGTCGTCTGAGACCGTTCCAGAGGCGGGAGCACAAGCTCAGCGAGCGAAAGTGGCAGAGATATTTTCGCCAGGTTAACCACCCTTTTCAAGATCTTGACCGTAGAGATGCCAAATTCTGCTGCGATGGTGATGATGTCGAGATGGTTTTCTCGAATCAGATTGACGGCGCAGTCTGTGATCTCGACTGGAGCGGACTGGGAATCGATTGCGGCGATACGACTGGCCAAGCTCTTGCAGGCTCTGTGTTTGCGATGGCACGGAATCATCGCTGTGCTCTGTACCAGCCTATCGAACCATCTTGCAAAGATATATTCGGCTTTGGTCTGACTGCTGGCGGATTGGCAGGCTTGACGAAAGTAGCGACAGACGATGGGCAGGGCCGAAGAGCGGGAGTCGACGTGAATCTTTTGAACGAGTTCGACAGGTAAACGCTGAATGCCGACGCGACTCTGCACTTGATGTTGGCTGCTGATGAGCTGCAGTATCGAGCTTTCTCGGTCTGCACACATTCGGAATGGATGTCGGCAGACCGAGTCGAGCCCATGGAGAGAGACGGGCGCCTTTGGACGAGACAAAGGTTTTTGGAATGGTGGGTGTTGGTCTTCTTGCGAAGATCAAAAATCCTTGGTCCAAAAGGGTCTTTTTCGCGCATCAGAAGTTTTGAGTGCGAAACCTCCACTCCCCTCCGTTTTGAATCTAACAAGCGTTGCGACGCTCAAAAAAAGTCTGACGGCCGGTAGGAAGAAATTTGCGGCCAGAGGAAGAGCATCCATCACGTGCAGCTGAGTCTTCCAAGTCAGATCGAAGTGCCGCAAAAAAAAACGAGGAAAGAGTCGTTGGCTGCACCCCTTTCTTGCACTATCAACCACCTGTCTACCGATTCGCTCTTGTCATCACATAGTCGCAGGGGTCGTCTGTATCGCTACACTGTCAGAGCAACGACGCAGACGGACAACATTGACCAACATCACATTCACCTTGGTCGAGCCTAACAACTTTCAAGATGCGTTTCTACAAGAAGGAATTGCCAGATGTGGACGAGGTGGTCATGTGCCAAGTGCAGCAGATCGCCGAGATGGGTGCATACGTCAAGCTTCTCGAATACGATGGCGCCGAGGGAATGATCTTGCTCTCGGAATTGTCCAGGCGTCGTATCCGATCGATTCAGAAGCTGATTCGCGTTGGCAGGAACGAGGTGGTGGTTGTGCTGCGTGTCGACAAGGAGAAGGGTTACATTGACCTGTCCAAGCGTCGTGTCTCGCCCGAGGATGTGATCAAGTGCGAGGACCAATTCACCAAGTCCAAGGCGGTGCACAGCATCATGGCGCACGTTGCGGGTAAGCTGGGTCGCGAGGTGGAGGAGCTGTACGAATCCATCGTGTTTCCATTGCACGACAAGTACGGACACGCATTCGACGCATTCAAGCTTGCCATTCTCGACATGGACAAGACATTCGAAGGCATCCAGATGGACGACGAGGTGCGCAAGGAGCTGCACGCCAACATTGCACGAAGAATGACACCGCAGCCCGTCAAGATCCGTGCCGACATCGAAGTGACCTGCTTCGGGTACGAGGGGATCGATGCGGTCAAGAAGGCGTTGCGAGCAGGTGAAGCTGTCTCGACCGAGCAGATCCCCATCAAGATCAAGCTCGTGGCACCACCGCTCTACGTTCTCATCACCAACTCGACGGACAAGGTGGGCGGCATTGCACTGATGGAGCAGGCTTTGGAAAAGATCACCGAAAGCATCCGTGCCAACGGCGGCGATGTCAACATCAAGATGAGGCCCAAGACGGTGTCCGAGGTGGAAGACCAGGAGTTGGAGCAGCTCATGGCTCGTGTCGAAAAGGAGAATGCCGAAGTCGAGGGAGACGAGGACTCGGAAGGCGACGATTGAGCTGTTTGGCTTGCTGTTCAGCTTGCTGTTTAGTCTGCTCGTTGGCTGGTCTTTCTGTGTGGCAATTGTCTTTGTATCAGTATTCCGTCACATCGTTCCTCTCCATCATCACACTGGTTTCGTCACGCACGTTTGATTCGCACTACACTACTGCCATGTGACTTGGTTGAATCGAGAAAGCGTGGGAACAAAGTGGGCCCAAGTGAGTGAGCAGGTCGGATGGTCCGCACGGCCAATTTTTGCAGGTGAAATACGCGAGAAGAGAGAGCGCTTTTCCATCGGAGGAGAAATTGAACCCTTTTCAGCAAGGTGACCACACTCGACCTTGCTCTCTCACCTCCAGCCCAAGGCTCTCACTCTCTCTCTCTCTCTCTCTCTCTTGCTCCCGCAGCCTCATCGATCCTGATGAGTCAACTCAGCTCAGCAGAGCAGCCGGGTGCTCCTGTTGCCGCTGCTCGTGCTGCTGTGCCGGCGTCGGCGCCGGCGTCAGCACCGCAAGACGAGGTCAACCATACCAATCTCATCCTCGTCGCGCTCACCGCCGGCTTGTGCCTCGCTCTTCTGTCCGTCGGCATATGGAACGCGCTTCTCGTCGTGGCCGTATCGATCCTTCTGGTTTGCAATCCTTGGGTACGCACTCTGCTCGAGCTGCCTAGCACCGACGGCAAACGCGGTCTCAGCACCTTCGATCCGGCTCGTTACCTCCTCTCATACACCGACTCGTCCACGCAGCAAGGCGTTCAGGATCAAGACGACTTCACAATAGCAGCAGCCGAGGATGACTCCACCATGCAAAACGACCAACTCTACGCGCTCACCGTCATGCCAGACGCGCTTCGAGACAGCAGCCAAACCATGATTCGCTTCGTCGTTCGCGACTTTGTTCAAGGCTGGTATGACAACCTTACTTTTGCGCATCCCAACTTCCCCATCTCTGCCGAGGCCAACATCTCTCATACCGCCGTCAGCATCTATCTTCGATCACGCCAGCTCAAGAGTGCCAACACAGCCGCCGAAATGTTGCTCACCGTACAGAGCGTCCTGCTATCCTCGTTACGGCGTCGACGTGCTTCCACCCAGTATGCCTCTGGCGCCGCGGCTGCTGCTTCGTCGGCCCGCTCAACATGGCCAAGCACTGCCGCTCGTGTCGATGCGCTCCGCAAGGCTGTCCGAAAGCTTCTGTCGCGCAACCTGGCTCATGCGGAGCGCTCCAGTCCAGTTCTCATGCTCCTTCTCACAGAGATTGTCGCAAAGCAGGCCTGGCAGGTCGTTCAGACCATCGGCGACCCCGACTTTATCAACCAAAAGATCGTCGAGTGGGCAGAGCCCGCCTCAGAAACCAGTCTGGAAGCTCAAACCATTTCGCCCGACGAGCTCGAGCATCTCAAGAGCCTCGATACCGCCGCTCTAGACACACAGGCGACCGAAGCCTTACACTCTGGCTCAGCTGTCGATGAACAATCCTCTGCAGCCCCTTCGCAGCTTTCGAACGAGTCATTGGCGAACTCCTCTCCATCAGCGTCGCGCTCTCAGGCATATCAAGCGCCTCGTCCATACGCCCCTCCCGCGTTCGCCGAGCACAGTGGAACAAACTCGCAGTCTTCTGGAGCCGATTCCCGCACCGCACCCAACCTGGCCTCGCGGTCTACTGGTCCCTCTCAACAGCCTCGCTTACGTGTCACGCCGCCGAGGAAAGCAAACAGTACCGGCCCGCTTTCCGCGCTTGGCGGCTTCGCTACAGGCGCGTTTGGAGCCTTGGCCGACGCAGCGGAACGAGCTGTAGATGTCGTCGGAGGCACCGTCGACGAATTTGGAAATCTTCTCATGGTGCCAGCCGAGCCATCCACACGCAATCAGCATAGCAGCAGCCCAAGCAACAGCGTCGATGCTTCTCCCCGTCGACGGTATGCGCTCCTAGCCGAACGGGACGACAACGAACCGAGTCCCAGCCGAGGTCATCACAGCCGCAATGGAGACCGAGGTCATTTCTCTGACAATGCAGCTCCGGCGTATCATCTCGATGTACCTCCTGGCGTCGACGAGCCGCCACTGCCAGAGTCGCTTCGTCAGAGCATGAGGGGCAGCCGCCGACAACCTACTCAGCAGCCATCGCTGGCAAATGCAAGTGCGCTCTCAAGAGATGACGACAACTCACGCGCATTCGACATCCCCGACACGCCGGAAAGGGTCTCCATGGATACGCAGCACTCCCTCGTTGCACCAGCACCGGTCGCTGCTGCTCTCAACCTCTCGTCGCGCGACAGCTTTTCGATCGACGAGCTCGACGAGAATGAACAAGCGTCTTTGGCGGCGATGCACGACTTGCTATCTGACCGCGCATCCCCCGCCTACGAGGCCTTCGAAAACTTTTTGGAACAAGCCGACAATCGCTTTTGTGCTCCAAACGAGGGCGAGTCGCTGCTTAGATTGCACACGCAGCTCAACACGCTGGCAAGCATCATGGAGTTTGCCACCCTCGACGAGCAGACATTCCGCGCGGATGCAAGCACAATCCTCAGCAAGGCGCTCGAGCAACTGCCAAGCACGCTGCCTGCTACCCACGATGGTCAGCGTCCCGTACTAGTCCGCAGAAGCGCGCAGCAGGTTTTGACGAATCTGGAATGGTGTGCCAATATGGATGTCGTCGAACCATTGAGGGAAAATATCATTGCTAGGTTGGTGCAGCTTTACAACGCATACCTGGCCAGCAACGGTCAACAGACGCAGAGCCAGCCGCAAAGCAATCAGTCGAGCCCTAGCAAGACTAGATTTGCTGCCACGTTACAAAGAACCACGTCGCCAGAGCCCAATCAGCTTCGAGCTTTCCTCGATAGAGAGAACAGGCCGAGCTTTTCGAGCATGGACTCGGAACGCCCCGCTATCCGCTACGAACCACGCCGCAAGACGACAGCGCCCACCGCAAACGTCACCTCTTTACAGCCAGGTACGCAGACTCCACCCCGCGCTCCATCCGTTCCGCCAGGAGCAAATGGGAATCCCATCATGGGCCCGCCTTCAGGCCCATCGAGGCCCATGTCGGTGCCTCCCCGTGTGCCGTCAGCACCGCCAAAGCCGCAGCAGATGGTCGTGCCTGGAACCACGTCCTCTGCCGCCCTACCCCCTGTGCCCACCACACAAAGGAGCGGCACAGGATCATCTTCTGAGCAAACGCAGCTCAACCGCACCAGTCTGGACAACTCGCAGCCGTCCGCGTCTGTCTCCAGCAACATCAGCATCACCGACATCAGCGCGGACGCTGAGACCTCGAGGCCCGTGGATGTGCGTATGTTCGAAGTGATGATCTCGGTCGAAGGCGTGGCGGATCCCAGCGACGCAGCATCCATGGCAAGCCCAGACGGCTTTGTTCTTGTTCGACGGTGGCACGAATTCGAGCAGATGGATGTCGAAATCCAACGCCAGCCGCGTTCAAGTTCCAACAACCGCCTGCCACGTCTGCCTACGGCCAAAGGCCGAAGGAGCCCAGAAGTGTGTCGCTTACTCGAACGCTATCTTTCGGAGCTGTTGCTGCCGAACAACCGGTCACAGCTGTCCAGTATCGCCGGAGCCAAGCGATTCTTTGACAGGACGCGCGCTGGAGCTTCGGCAGAAGATCTCAGACGCAAAGGCGGACCAGGTGCATTCTTGGGTGGTATCGGCAAAGGCATTGTCAGTGGCGTGGGTCTAGTCGGAAAGCAAGCAGCCAAGACGAGTGCCACTGGTGTCCAAGCTCTGTCGTCGGCAACAGGTATACGCAGCAGTGCCGACATCTCGTCGGACGGTGTGTCGCCGCTTCGTTCGAGCTCTACGCCTGACGCTTCCAGCATGCGCACCGGACGCTCTCCTGACGGGACAGCATCCCGCTTCGTACCCGCCTCACCGGTCGTCGACACGGCTTCTGGCAACACCTCTGCGTTCGTCTCGCGGACCAACTCGCCTTGCGCTTCACCCTCCCGTCGACCCGGCGGTTCAGCTAGCCAGCTGGGCGCAGACGCCAACCGCCCAGCCTCGGAACTCAGTGCTCGACACCTCGATATGCTCCTCTCGTCCATCTTTGCCGTCGCAGACGAAGCCTTCAACCTGCAAGGTGGATGGACGCTTCGACGCGGCATGTTGCGCGTTCTCGAGCAAGTCGTACGCACAACGTACGCCTCTTCGATCGTGGCTGGATTCAACAATTCAGCGGCGTCGCTCAACGTCGACAATTTCGCCAAATGGATCGCAGACCTGACCAACACCATGTGGCCCAACGGTCGAAGGTGGGGCTCAGAGATGGGGACGCCGGACGAGAAAAAGCCTAGGACGCAAGACGAGATGCAGCGGACGGCGGAAAAGGCACGCGAGATTGTGGTTTCATATGCTCCGGCTCAAGCTGGGTATTTGCTGGGGCCCGGTGGTAAAGTGGCTTGCGTCAAAGCGCTGGCTGAGGTGCATGCGACCTTGATGGATCCGATCACGGCGTGTGATCTGGGTTTGACGGTGGTTCTCAAGGCTTTAGACATGGCTAGTCGGTGAGCGGTGATGACTATTTTCAATGCAGAGGTGATGTGATACAAAGTGTTTGTGATGCTGCTTCCGGTACGCTGATTGTGCGAGCTCGAGAAATGCTCTGGGTATGATATTGAGATGGCTGTCAGGTGGAAAGTGGCTGGCGTTCGAAAGCGCAACGATCGCCACGGCGCCCTCGGGGAGGAAGATAGGATCATAGCGGACTAGGCCGCGGACGAGATCACACGTTATCTTGCAAAAAGCAATCGACATGGGCTACTCCGCCATCGACGATTTGTAACTCATGTTCATCAACGGACGAAGGCACGACCATCTCAAGAACCCGTTTTGCAAGCGATTGATTACAAATGGGATACCAAATGGGCTTTGCCTTTGCGAGATGCGGGGTAAATAGAGCCGACACCACTCGACCTGTCCAAGCGGTCAAGTGCAAGGAGGCAAGATGCATCTCTAGGCGGGCGGGGGATGGAGGGTGCATCTCGCTTATCCTCGCGGTCAATGCTGGTGGTGGTGGTGGCGGCGGCGGCGGTGGTGGAACGGTAGGAAAGCAGAGGTTTACCCCGCAGGGTTCAGGGTCAAAAGCGAGAAAAGTGCATGAATGAAGGAAGCCTTTTTGCTGCGTTGGAAGTCAGACATACAGTATGAGGATAGCATCTCTGGCCTGTTGTGCCTTTTGTGTGCCGAAGCGCAGTCAAGTCTTGGCCTAGACTGAACACACAAGCCAAGGGTGTTTGGATTGCTGCCAGAATCGCTCCTCTGCAAGTCTCTACATCGTCAACGCAAACCGGGATGAGACTCTGAAGCTGTTTACTCGTTGGTGCTGTTCTCGTATCTGTTCTGACGGTATCACAAGCAGAGAGAGAAGTCGAGGATCTAACAAGCATCGACGAGGCTGAATTCCCACTCGGACGAGTCGCGTGTTTTGCTTTTCTAATGCAGCCTTGGGTCGCTTGTGCATTTCACGCGCAAAGTGGAATTGGCCGTCACTGGAGCGCGCGCTCAACATGACAACGGAACCGGAAATCCGAACGGCATTTCCATCGCTGGACAAGAAAGCGCGAATACAGCTTCTCTGGACAACCGAGCATCATCTGAGCAGTAACCTACCAACAGAAACAGTTTTGAATCAAGCATGCGGCGATGTACAAGAGGAACGAGGTTCGAACAACACCGCGCAATGATGGTCGAGCGTCTCTTTTTGTCTGTGTTTCTAGATCGACGCATCTGTGTGACAAGCAAGCAAGCAAGCTTGCAAGCAAGGTTTGTGAAAGCCAAGTTGGATTACAAAATAGACGCTCTGTCATTCGCGCGCGCAAGAGAATGAGAGAGAGTCGATGCTGTGTCATGCCAAAGTAGACAGCGCAGCCGAGCGACCCTTGAAAATCCTACAGCGCCAAAAAGAAAAAAGACCGGTTCAATTCGCTTCCGTACACCGGCAGTCGACAGGGCTCCTGTGCCTTGGTCGTAAGAAAGGTGGGCGGATGGCAATTCAGAGAGCTGAGCCAATACCTGTGTTGCCACATGCCAGCGCAGGGGCTTGCTCCACGCCACCGTTCTGTCTCGGGCAAAAAGAGTAGGTCGGCTGTTGTGGCTTGCTAGAGAGCCAGAGAGATGGTCCGAGTTGAGAGAGGAGAGAGAAAGACGGGATACTCTGAGAGTGCCTTGGAGTGTCTTGGAATGCAGGCGTCGTGCGCTACCCCGCAGTAAAGGGCCTCCTTTACTTGTATGCTGCTGATTTCACGCCCACTTTTCCTACTTGTCGAGTGTGCCCAGGCCAAAGTGTCCTCGCGCCTCGAGTCTGTCACACTTGAACAGCTTTCGCTTTGTCCAATCAAACCAGCGTTGATTGCCCATCAATTCTCCCCTCTTCCATCCTTCTTCCCAACCACATCTTCATCTCCCTCTCGCTCCCGCTCTCTCGTCCTGGTCTCTCTTTTCGACCTGACCTTCAACCTGTTCTTTTCTTTTTCCCTCAACCACTCTCTCTCTTTCTTGAGTCCACGAGGCTTCCGCTCCCGCTCTCGCGCGCATACAGTCAAACATGTCCACCCAGAAGCAAGGCTCCCCGACGCCACAGCGCAAAGAGTATACGCGCGAAGAAGTCGCCAAGCACAACAAGCAGGGCGATCTCTGGATCGTCATTGACGCCGAGGTCTACAACGTCTCCAAGTTCTCCGAGCTCCACCCCGGTGGCGAAAACGTCTTCCACGACGAAGAGGTGGCCGGTCAGGACGCCACCGACACCTTTTTCGGTCTTCACCGTCGCGAGGTCCTCTCCAAGCCCCAGTACCAGCGTCTCATTATCGGAACCATCAAGGGCGAGCAGTCCAAGCTCAAACCCGACCCCATCGGAAGCCCCTCGCGTGTGCCCTACGCCGAACCCACCTGGCTGTCGACTGCCTACCACTCGCCCTACTACAACGACTCGCACCGCCACCTCCAGCGCGAGTGGCGCAAATTTGTCGACGAGCACGTCGTCGAAGTCGCCCAACGATGCGAGGAGAACGGCAAGCGTCCCGACGTTGAGCTCGTCAAGAAGATGGGCGAGAATGGCATCAATGCGATGCGTATGGGCCCCGGCAAGCACCTCCACGGCCGCAAGCTCTTTGCCGGCATCAAGGGCGAGGAGTTTGACTACTTTCACGAGCTCATCCTCACCCAGGAGCTCGTCCGTTGCGGTGCCCGTGGTTTCGGTGACGCTCTCAACGGAGGCATGGTGATTGGTCTGCCTCCCGTCATGAACTTTGGCTCGGACGAGCTCAAGAAGGAGATTGTTGAGCCCGTCTTGGCCGGCGACAAGTTTATCTCGCTCGCCATTTCCGAGGCCTTTGCCGGTTCCGACGTCATGGGTCTTCGCACCACCGCCACGCTGACCGAGGACGGCCAGAACTACATTGTCAACGGCACCAAAAAGTGGATCACCAACGGCACGTTTGCCGACTACTTTTCCACCGCCGTCAAGACGGACCAGGGTTTTGCCATGATCTGCATCCCACGTTCGTGCGGCAACATTGAGACCAAGCAGATCAAGACGTCGTACTCGACCACCGCCGGTACCGCCTACATTACGTTTGACAATGTCAAGGTGCCCAAAAAATACCTCATTGGCGAAGACGGCATGGGCGTCTACTATATCCTCTCCAACTTTAACCACGAACGATGGGTCATGTGCTGCTCGACGATCCGTGCGGCGCGCGCCGTGTGCGAAGAGTGCATGCTCTGGATCCACCAGCGCAAGGTGTTTGGCAAGCCTCTGACCAGTCAACCCGTGATCCGTCAGAAGATGGCCCAGATGATTTCGCTCGTCGAAGCGGCGCAGAACTGGTTGGAGAACATCACCTACCAGATGTGCAAGATGTCGTACGCCCAGCAGTCCAAGTTCCTCGCGGGTCAGGTGGGGCTCTTGAAGTCGTGGTCGACGCGCGTCTCGCACGAGGTGGCCGATGGAGCGGTTCAGATCTTTGGCGGTCGAGGTCTCACCAAGACTGGCATGGGCAAGTTTACCGAAATGTTTCACCGAACCTACAAGTTTGACGCCGTGCTCGGCGGTAGTGAGGAGGTCTTGGCCGATTTGGGTATTCGACAGGCGTTGAGGATGATGCCTGAGAATGCGCGTTTGTAAACAAAAAGAGGTGGGGGTTTGGATTGGTTTCGTAATGATTTTTCTGATTTTCTTTACTCGAAGATGCTCAAGGATGGTGTGACGACGGAGAAGTGTGCGGATGGACAAGTGTGAATGTGAGAGATGGGGGAGGTGAGAGTCAATGACGGGCCGTCTTGGTCTTTGCCTTTTTCAAGCTCTTCTGCATGAGTTTTTGGTCTTGGGGATTGTCGAGCGATAGCAAGGCGTTGGAGGGGACGTCGTGGTGGGGATGGGTGATGTCGATGGTGGTGGTGGTTGACTGGTTGGTACTACCCCTGTTGGTTGAGGGAGGGTTGACCTTTAACTTGCAGACAAAGAAGCCGTCGAGATTGTGTACGTGCGGAAAGATCCTCCTGGCATACACCATCCTCTCGTCAAATTTGGACCGACCAAACGACTTGAATCCATCCCTACCAAATTGAATGCCCGTATCTACAATCTTGACATTGCTCCTCTTCCTCAGCGCATACTGAACTACCTCTTCGTTCTCCTCCACCATAACCGAACATGTCGAATACACCACATATCCACCGGTACTCGAGCGCGGATTGACCGAATCAATCGCACACAGCAACAGCTGCTTCTGCAAATGCGTCAGCAGCGCAAAATCCCGCTCCGACTTGTTGACCTTGACCGACTGATCCTTGTGAATCACGCCTGTACCGGAACACGGCGAATCGAGCAGCACCCGATCAAACCCGCCAATCACCTTTGGAAACTGCCGTCCGTCGTAGTTGCAGACAACGACGTTTTTGCAGCCGAGACGGTGGATGTTGGCGACGAGCGATTTGATGCGGTTCTTGTTCGAGTCGTTGGCGAATACGGTGCCCGTGTTTTGCATGAGCGCCGAGAGGTACGTCGATTTGCCACCGGGTGCCGAGGCCATGTCGAGCACGCGTTCGTTAGGCTGCGGTGCCAGTGCAATGCACGGCAGGAAACTCGAGGCGGCTTGCAGCATATAGTGTCCAGCTAGGTATTCCGGCGTTGCGCCGATGGGCACGCTCGACTCAAACACTTGCAAGCCCACTTTGCTCCAATTGCCAATCGGTTCCAGGTTGACGCCGCGGTTGATGAGCGCCTGTGCAAGGTCCCTGCGTCGCGTGCGCAGCGTGTTGGCTCGGATCGTGACGGGACGCGGCGTTTCGTTGGCTTCGAAAAACTCGATGGCTTCGGCGGGGGTGAAGAGCTCAAACAGCTTTTCCGCGAGGAAGGCGTTGTAGCCGTAGTAGGTGCAGATGTCGGCGAGAAGCTGCTCGACGTATTCGGAACGCGAACGCCCGTCGACGGCGAGCTTCTTAAAGTTGGAGAGAACCGTGACGATTTCCTGGATGCGCATGTGGACCAGCTGCAGGTCGGCACCGCGAGACTTTTCCGCCTCTCGCTCTTCGAGTGTGGGGAGCATGAATTCGGCGCCGCCTGCTTGGTCGTCGAAGTCGTCATCGTCCTCCTCCCCTCCATCCTCGTCAGAGTCGAGCTCGACCTCGTCTCCTTCTTGGTCTTCGATGTCTTGATCGCTGAGATCGAATTCGTCGCCAAGCTCTTGTTCGGCGTCCTCATCGTCTTGATCGTCATCGTCCGTTTCGCCGGTATGCTCGTCAGCCTCTTGCTCTGAGTCGTCGTCAGAGTCGAGAGAAAGACCCTGACTCTTGAGCAGCTCTTCGAGACGTTCTGCTTCTGCGAGCGCCTTCTTGCGTTGTCTGTCTGTAAGCTTTCCGTTCTTTGGCAGACCGAGTGCTGCCAATGGGTCTTGCTCCTCTTCCTCTTCTTCCTCGTCCAACTCTTCGTCTTCTTCTCCATCGTCGTCTACCTCGTCTTCGTCATCCTCTGCTTCCAGTTCCTCCTCGTCATCAACCTCCCCCTCCCCCTCCTCCTCCTCCTCCTCCTCAACAGGAGCAGCACGAGCCTTGCTCTTTCCGTTCGCACCCAACTTTGAACTGGAAGCCTTTGTTGACCTTGACGACGTTGCTGCTGACGATGATGAACGGGCTGCAGCGACGGTATCTCTGGCAGCGACCTTCTGCTTCTTAGCAGGAACGCTCGACTCCTGGGCCTTGCGCTTCCCCTTGTTGGATGTGGAGACACGGTCCTCGCGCAGAGGCTGAGGTGGTGCCTGTTTGTTCTTTGACCTGCGACCCATTCTGGTGTATTGTATGTTCCTTGTCGTGGAAGATGGTGAAGGACAAGCAAGGTTTTGCTTGGTTGAGCAAAAAGAGGGTCCTGCTCAGCTGCAGCGCAGAGAAACGAAGAAAAATTTCATCCAAAAAACGCTTCTTCCGTTTTCCTGCATTTGGCAAAATTTTTGGAGGAAGAGCTTTGTTTGCTCACTCTAACATAATGACTGCACAAAAGGATCGAACAGATCGGGCCTCGGATTTTAGTCTTCGGAGGCAAGTTTTCGGTCATACTGCACCGTCCTACTGCCGACCGAACCACGACAAGGCACGGACCATCATCATCCAAAACTCCACTTTTTCCGTCATGGATATAAGCCGCGCTTGCCTTGCTGACAATCAACACTTCCTCCATCCATCCGCACCAAGTTTCAAGTTCCGGTCGTCAGCCCATCCAAGCTCACGACCCTTTCTTGCCTCGACCCAACATTCTCGCCCTTCCAAGTCTCCTACGCACGGCTGCCGTCTTACCCAAGCAGGGCTTTGCACTCGGCTCCCTCGCTGCCACTCCACTTCCTGCAGCACACCTTGGATTCCCATCTCGCACCATCATGACCGACAACTCGAAGAAGGACGGTTCTGCCAACTGGTCCAACAAGGACGGCCATTTCCGTCGTCAGGAATCCACGTTCCGAACCACGATTGAAAAGGGCGGCAAACACGCACCCGAACTCGGACGATACCATCTCGTCGTCGCACTCGCCTGTCCCTGGGCCCACCGTGCACTCATCGTTCGCAAACTCAAGGGCATCGATCGTGTACCCGACCTGCTGCCCGTACACGTGGTCGATTCGCTCCTCGGCCCCGAAGGCTGGTCATTTGTTCCCTATGACGACCCTGCGGGCTACGGCATCCCCGGAACCGGCAACCACATCCCCGGCCACGAGGACAAGAAACGCATCCGAGAACTCTACTATGCCGCCGACCCCAACTACTCGCAGCGCTGCACAGTGCCCATCATCTGGGACAACAAGCTGCAGACCATTGTCAACAACGAATCGTCCGAAGTCATCCGCAACTTGAACAACGCCTTCGACGATTTTGTCCCGCAAGAGTTCAAGGGTAAGACCTTTTACCCAGAATCGCACGCAAAGGAGATCGACGAGTTCCACGAGTGGGTCTATCCTACAATCAACAACGGTGTTTATCGCTCCGGATTTGCCACCACCCAAGAGGCGTACGAAGCAGCCGTTAGACCGCTCTTCGAGAGTCTCGATCGTGTCGAGAAGATGTTGAGCGACGGTCGCGAGTTCATCTTCGCCAACACTTTGACCGAGGCCGATGTTCGCCTCTTTACCACAATGATCAGGTTTGATCCGGTTTATTTCACTCACTTCAAGTGCAACTACCGGACCATTCGAGATGGATACCCGTTGATCAACAAGTGGATGCAGAACTTGTACTGGAACAACCCGGCGTTCAAAGATACGACCGACTTTGACAGTATCAAGGCTCATTACTTCCAGAGTCATACCAACATCAATCCCCATCGCATTGTCCCTGAAGGTCCCGTGCCGCACATTCTTCCGCTCGACAAGTAGGACCACACTCGTTGTTTTACTCTAGTGTAATCGTTTCTGGAATCGCAGGTCCATTATGGAATATTTTTCTGCTCGTCTGTGATCGCGCACTCTACTCCTGAGTCAAGCGCAACTCGACGGTCAAATCCGCCACATGTCTCTCCCTCTTCTCCAAGATACTGGCATACCGGATGCTCGCCTTCAACTCGGTGCACGCCAGATGGATCAGCTTGTCGACGCTGAACAGTCGCGAGGTCAACGAGTGCGCCAAGCCGTAGAAGGCCGATGCCGAGTTGGTCGCCAGCAGTTCCGTCTCGTACAGCTTAAGAATGGCCATAGCTACGCGAAAGAGGATGACCATGCCTTCGACAAACATGACGTCCCATACGCGGAACAGCGTCTCCACCGGCAGACAGTCGGTGTAGAGCGACAAGAACCAGGCAAACGTGATAGCCGGTAGATCTACGCCCAACTCTGCAATGTGGGCGTGCAACTTGGGCATATGCTCCTGCACCAGATCCATCAACACCCGCTGATCTGCTTGCGAGACGAGTAAATGACTCGTATAGTACTCGCTCGGCAAAATCTTTTCGATCAGACAGACCAACACCCAAAACGCCTCTTCCTCGGTCGCATGCGTCAACAGCAGTGTCGCCGCCAAATTGTTCATCCCCTGGCAATACCCCGTCGCAGGGTTGTACCAGCTAAATGCAACCAGCAACCTCCGCAGCTTCGCTACCCCCTGCCCATCACCGCCAAAGAAAATGTTGGTCGGCATCGTCCTGTGCACGTCCAAATCGATCTGCGTCAGACACTCGTTCGTCTCCCCCTGATGATCCGAGAGAAGCTCCTGATATCGTCCCGGTTCCGCAATGTCGTTGGCCCCACTACACTCGGCCCAGATCCGAGCGCGGTAGCACAGCGGTATACCGCTTTGACAGAGCGTCAGAAACTCGCGCCAGTCCTCTTTCCCTGCTTTGGAATCTCCCATGCGATTGACGCCGACCATGCCGGACGACCAGTCTTCTTCCGGTACCTTTTCGGCCGAGCTGAGCACTTTGGCGCCGTCGGCAGATGCGCCGCCGAACAGCGAGCCTGCTAGAAGCGCCTTCGTCCTGGAGCTCGAAGTCGTCATTGATGTTTTAGCACCACCATTGCTTTGGGCTGTCGAGGCGGCATTGTTCCCACCACCGCTAGCAGCCCCATTGGCATCGGCTGCTTGGAGGCGCGCCCGCCGATGCTCGAGAAAAGCATCCCATCGCTGTTTCTGCTCGATCTGCTGCGCATCGTGCATGTCTTTGAGCTGAGTCAACAACCGTCGCACGGTATTCGAGATGGAAGGAAGCCCCAGTTGCACTCCACCGCCTGCTTTGACGGGGCTGCTAGACCTCGAAGATGCGTTGGACCGTGTCCCACGCTTCTTGCTCGGACTGCTGCGCGAAGGCGAAGCCAAAGGTTTGGACACAGCACTAACAGGCAGCACTTCGGCTTGCACCGGCTTGCTGTCTGGCACCTGCAGCAGATTACTTCGACGCTTGGCGCTCTTGGCTTTAGTGCTGGCACTGTCTGCTGTCGCTGCACCGTCGTCAGATGTCGCCCCTTCCGCAGCGGACGCCGCACTTGTCGAGGGAGCTGGTGAAGTAGGGCGGGATCCAGGCACCAGCTGCACATCACTGTGATCCACTTGCGGAGCGATCAATGAGCTATTCGCCTTTTGAACTGCACGCGACAAGCCCAGCTCGTCCTCGGACGAATCCGCCGTGTCGAGATCGGGATCATTCTTGTCATCTTCGCTCGCGCTGTCAGAACCACCTCGTGCACGAATGCCGACCTTGATGCCCGTCAGCGTGGCCGGTGCTGGTGCAGAGGCTTTTCGTGCCTGTCTCAAAAGGCGAATGTCGGCATCCGTCGGATTGTAGATGAACCCATAGCGATCGGTCAGCACGTGGATATCTTCTTCCATATCGCTGTCCGTGTCGGAATCATCGGTGGGACGAATGACGATGGACGAATCTGCAGCCATCGATGCCGGTTGCATCGCTGCTGCTCCTGCTCCTGCTCCTGCTGTTGCTGAAGAGGCAGTCTCGATCATGTTGGTAAAGCCAGGTACGGGCGCTTTGCCTCCGTAGACCTCGAACTCGTCGCCCGAGCTGTCTTCCTCGTCCAACGTACTGAGTCGAGCAGCGCGTTTCTGTTTGGCCGAGGTGGGCGTGTCGGCAGCGGTCGCAGAAGCGGAATCACTGATTCCGTTGCTGCTACCCTTGTCGCCGCTGTTGCTTCCATCCTTGCCGTTGGCAGCTGCATCGCTCCTCCTCACGTGAGCTTCAACTTCGCCGCTGCTGCTGGTAGAGATGCCGAGACCGGCAATACCTGCACCACTCTTTCGACCCTTTTTCTTGCGTCGAACGAGAGTAGGAGGCGCCGCCTCGCTGGCCAGAATGGGTTCGAGCTCGACTGCAGCACTGGGAGGGCGCGGCGAAGGAGCGCCTAGGACGGTACTGCCTTGCGCTGCAGAAAGCGAGTTGGCAGGATCGGCACTGCGACGGTCAAACTGATACGTATCCGGCAGACGCGTGACATTGGGCTGAGGCGCGGGTGGCGGTGTCTCGGGTGCAGGTGATGACCGCGTGTAGCGTCCAAAGGCCCTGGCAAAGGTCGAAGCTGAAGCCGCTTTCGAGCTCTTGGATCCACTCACCGCGCGCTTTCCAGCGACGTCAGCGGCAGCAGCAGCAGACTGGGCCATCTCGCGTCGACCTGGGCTCGTCGCCTTGACCATGCTTTGTGCAGTGCTTGGGGCCGCTTTGCGTGACGCGCCGCCTCCAGACCATGGCAGCAGTCCGCTTGCCCAATCGCCAAGCCCGCCACCTACAGACGTGCTTGAAGAGGTAGATCTTGCTCGAGGCGACGCAATGCTCGGAGACTTGTTTTTGTAAAGCAGTTGCGGTGACGAAGGAGGCTGTGGGGAAGCCTTGACGGGAGCAACGCGGTGCTGAGAGGACGGGCTGGTGCTGATGCTGTCGGCTACAGAAGCAGCGGCGGACGATTTGAAGCTGCGAGCGTCCGTGTCCTTGTCGTTGGTGGACGCGATCGAGATGGAGAGTGACTTGCCTCGCTGGCGATAGGAGCGGGTGGCATCGACAGAAGCACTCGTCTTGTGAGATCGAACGGAGGGGCTACGATCCATAGGGGAAGCGTTGACGGCACTGTGAGTGCTCGAAGGCTTCGGTGAGGGAGAGCGAGGCGCGATAGAAGTATTGGCGACGCCTTCAAGGTCCTCGAGCATGGCTTCTTGAAGAGATTCAGGAAGAGCACGGTCTGTGCGATCGGTCGGCGGTTCGATGCCGGCTTTTTCCTGAGCAAGGCTCTGCTGCTGCTCGGCGACACGTTTGCGCTTGAGCACTTGGGCGTCAAGCACAGGCGCTCGTAGTAGGCTGCGGTTGATCTGGCCTTGCTTGATGCCGTTTTCGAGACAGAGCGTGGTGAGAGCGGCTTCTCTTGATTCGCTGCGTTGCTGCATGTGTTCGATGGTCTCTGCAAGCTGAGCTTGCTGTTGGTTCGTGGCTGTGCGAAGCTTTTCAAGTTGAGCGTGCGCTTCTGCAAGCGCTCGCGACAGTGCTTTGGTAAGCTGACTGGCATAGGACGGTGGTCGGGCTTCTCTGCGGCCCGAAGGTGTGGACGACTTGACAGGCGTTGACTCGCGTGGTTGTTGCGATGGGATGGGACGATGTGAAAGAGGGCCAGAGAGGGCAGACTCCAGGTCAGCGTCACCGAGCCGATGGAGCTGCTGGAGCCATTCGAGGGGGAACTCGACCTCTCTTGCCAAGTCTTGGACTCGATTGTGGCTGCGGTGACTGCTGGCGGCGGTAGAGGAGCGCGAGCCACTGGGAGTAGGGCTGTGTAGCCTGCGCGCTTCGGCGGGAGAGGCAGCGCCTTCTCTGCGACTGGCACGAGAATGGGAGCGATCTAGGCTGTGTTTGGGCATGGGCGTCTGATCTGGAGAGAAAAGGTCAGCTTCGACAACATTGGATGATCGAAGCTGCGAGGATCGAATCGGTCTGGGAGCCGGCAGCTCACGATCAAAGATACGCGGTGAAGACGGGCCAGGTCCACCAAAGAGCGAGTCGTCCGGTAAAGAGGGCTCGTCAGCATCGTCAAACTGGAGGTCGTAAGAGCTGACGCGGCTCGTGCGGGGGATGTAGGATGGAGTCGAGTCACCGGCGTCCGCCGAGGTTGCGTTACGCGAGTAAAACACGTCGTCGTCGTCGTCGATGGGAGCGGGACGAGAATTGGCTGAATTGCCTCCTCCAGCTGTTGTGAATGTTGCTGAAGAAGAGGAAGCAACAGCGCCATCGTTGTGATGGGAATTGGTTCGGCTGACGGATCGTCGCTGAAGAGTTGAATGCGAATCGACGCTGTAGTCGACTGGTGCTGCTTTGCGTTGGCCCCAAATGGGTCGATTGACCAACGAAGATGATCCGGGTGACTTTGTCGGCGATTCTCCGGCAAACAGCGGATGTGCCTGTGCCAAGCTTTGATCTCGAGCTGGCGAAGTCATCTCTGCAGCTATCGAATGATCTCGAAGCGCCGTTCGTTTGACGACTATGTGAGACTAGTTAGCCAAGAGGTCGGCATTGGTTCCGATCGCTGACACTTTGATCCCTCGGCAGAGAGTTGTGGCGTGCAAGTGTGTGATGAGTATGTGTGAGAGAGGCGGGAATTGTGTGTGTGGAGACGACGGATGGGCCGAGCCGTGCCAATACAAGTAGTGATGGATTCGGTCTCGTCGTCTGCCTGATCCATTTGGTTGTTTGTTCGGAGCTGCAACTTTGGCTGTCAAACAGCAGTCGCAGAGAGTCACAAGTGTGTTGGTTTGAGAGACTTGATCAAAGGCGCGTCGCTCGGTTCTCTCACGCAGATGTGGAGCTGCCACTGTCAAATCGGGATGGATCGCTTTCCCCGATTGCGACTCAGCTTCGAACTGGAAGAATTGGACCCTCTTCTGCTGCTTTCTCTCTCTCTCTCTCTCTCTCTCTCTCTCTCTCTTTCTGTCTCTCTGTTTCCCCACAGCCATCATCTCATCGCTCCCTCGCCCTTTGACCTCACTCGGAACAACACTGCAACGATGGCGCCTTCCGTCGTTCCGCAGTCCTCGGCGGGCGGTGCCGCTTTGCAAGGTTCTGCAGACGACCAGCTCACCATCGAAATGCTCGGTGCTGGTCAAGAGGTCGGTCGCTCTTGCTGCGTTCTCAATTACAAAGGCAAGACCATCGTATGCGACACCGGTGTTCATCCTGCATTCACGGGCATCGCAGCGCTGCCTTTCATCGACGAGCTCGACTGGTCCACCGTCGATGCGATCCTCATCACCCATTTCCATCTCGACCATGCCGCCGCTCTCACCTACATCATGGAAAAGACCAACTTTCGCGACGGTCACGGCAAAGTGTACATGACACATCCAACCAAAGCCGTCTATCGCTTTCTCATGTCCGACTTTGTCCGCATCAGCAACGCCGGCAACGACGACAACTTGTTCGATGAAAACGAGATGCTTGCTTCGTGGCGACAGATCGAAGCGGTCGATTTCCACCAGGACGTCTCCATTGCAGGTGGTCTTCGATTCACCGCCTATCATGCCGGTCATGTGCTCGGAGCATGCATGTTCCTCATCGAGATTGCTGGCCTGCGTATCCTCTACACTGGCGATTTCAGCCGCGAAGAGGATCGACACCTGGTCCAAGCAGAGATCCCACCCGTCAAGCCCGATGTGCTCATCTGCGAATCCACCTACGGCACGCAGACCCACGAACCACGTCTCGACAAGGAACATCGCTTCACTTCACAGATCCATCACATCATCAAGCGAGGCGGTCGTGTCTTGTTACCCGTCTTTGTGCTCGGCAGAGCCCAAGAGCTGCTTTTGCTCTTGGACGAGTACTGGGCCGCGCATCCCGAGCTCCACAGCGTGCCCATCTACTACGCTTCCGCTCTCGCCAAAAAATGCATCTCGGTCTACCAGACCTACATTCACACCATGAACGATCACATTCGCACACGTTTCAATCGCCGCGACAATCCGTTTGTCTTCAAGCACATCTCCAACCTGCGTTCGCTCGAAAAGTTTGAAGACCGTGGCCCCTGCGTCATGATGGCTTCACCAGGTTTCATGCAGTCCGGTGTGTCGCGCGAGCTTCTCGAAAGATGGGCTCCCGACAAGCGCAACGGCCTCATCGTCTCGGGCTACTCGGTAGAAGGAACCATGGCGCGCAACATTCTCAACGAACCCGACGAGATCATCGGTATGAATGGTCAAAAGATTCCGCGCCGTATGTCGGTAGACTACATTTCCTTTTCAGCGCATGTCGACTTTGCGCAAAACTCGCGCTTCATCGACGAGATTAAAGCTCAGCACATTGTGCTCGTCCATGGAGAGCAGAATAACATGTCCAAGCTACGAGCGGCGCTGCAGGCGCGCTTCACCGCCCGCGGATCCGACGTCAAGATTCACACGCCACGCAATTGCGAGCCGCTCGTGCTCCAATTCCGCGCACAGCGCACCGCCAAAGCCATCGGAACGATTGCCGCCAAGCCACCATCGCAGGGCGATCTCGTCGACGGTCTGCTGATCAGCAAGGATTTTGCGTATACGATTCTGGACCCCAAGGATCTGACCGATTTTACCGGCCTGTCAACAAGCACGATCGTTCAGCGTCAACGTGTAGCACTTGCAGTCAGCTGGGAGATGGTACGATGGCATCTGCAAGGCATGTACGGTCGACTCCAGGAAGGCGTAGATGCAGAAGACGGTTTGCGGACTCTACGCATCATGGGCGCAGTTGATGTCCGACAAAGCGCGCGTCACGAGTTGCTCGTCGAATGGGTCAGCAGCATCGCCAACGATATGGTTGCGGATAGCATTGTCGCGCTCCTCCTCGGCATTGACAGTGCGCCTTCGAGCGTGAAGATGACCATGCATAGTCATAGCCACCACCATCACGGTGAAGATGGCCATACAAAAGCCAAAGCGGTAGGCTCGGATGAGAAGGCGGGAACGGAAACGGAAGCGACGACAGAAGACGAAGAGACACTGACACCGCCAGAAAGTGGAGACAGCTGGCCGGCGCATCCGTTTTCGGAAGTGGCCTTGTTGGCGGAGAGTCAGGAGAAGGCAAGGGTGGCGACAGACCAGAGCGTGCGTCGAGATGCGTATCAGCTGGCCAAGATGGAGCACATGGCTGCGTTCCTCGAAGCGCATTTCGGGCAAGTAGAAGAGCTTGTGATTCCCGAAGCGCCCAGCAGCGAGGAAGAGGCAGAACAAGTCGAGTCCAAAAATGCCGATGCTGCTCAAGTCGGCGATCAGACCGAAACTGCAGAGCCAGCAGATGCCGAGATGGAACCTGTCGAATCCGAGCACGAGGCGTCAGCAGAAGACACCACCGATGATGCCGACGCTCCTTGCGCCCAACCAGCTGCTGCTGCATCCCCAGTCTCGATCGCCTCGCTCTTCGACGGCGCTCCGCGCCCAGCCCTCCGAGTGTTCCTCGACCAAGCCGAAGCAGTCATCGACGTCGGAAACCTGGTCATCCTAGCTTCGTCCGAAACGTTCCGCACTCGCGTTGAGCATCTGTGCACACTGGCTTTGAGGTCGTTCACCTCGCTTTCCGACGCCTTCCACTTGCCACAGCAGATGAATACGTCGCTGTTCCAGGGCAAGCATAGCCAATTGGCAAGTATCCCAGAGTTTGGAGAAGAGAGGCCGAGCAAGATGGTTCGGTCGGAGTAGGGAGGCGGGAGCGTTGAACGCGAGGTTTTGTATTTGTATCCGTCTCATAGTGTTGTCAGTTGTCAAGATAGACGAAATGGGTGTGAGTGTGATTCGATGCAGAGGTGAGAGAGGTACAAATACAAGATGAGGCTCGTGACCGAGGCCTTTCTGATTCGGCGCGAAAGGAGATAAAAGGTGCGGGGCCAGATCAAAAGTCCGTGATTGAGCGCTACGAAGCTGGTTTGCAAGCGAACCAGAGGTTTTATAGACCTTCCTCCTTGAGTCTGAGTGCTCGTGCTGGTTCCTCAATCTGCAAGGAAAGCAGTGGCAGAGCAAGTAAGAGAGTCCTCCGAGTCAGCAATTCGAACCATTCTGATCAAACCGCAAACGTCTTTGTTCCCGGCTTTTGTTCAAACACGTACCTTCCGAATCAAGTCGGACAGCCTCGCTTCGCTCGCCTTGTTATCCAGCACCAACGTCTGCTTGTTCTTGTACGTCACTTCGATCCTCTGCAGCGCATCTGTGGGGACTGTCTTTGTCTTGATATCAGGCAGATCCATTCCTGGCATCGGCGGTTTGGTTGGCAGCCCAGCCAGAAGCAGACGCATCGAACGCGACGCTTGCGATGCGCTGAGTGGTGAGAATTCGAGAGTCATTGCTGTGATCTGTTTGAGCGATGCTGTTGCGATTGACATGGTGGCGATGGTTTGGATTGTGGGCAGGTTGAGAAGAGAGGGGATAGTGAGGCAGGATGGAGGAAGCCAAGGGACGAGGATTTTTAGGATCAACAAGAAGAAAAAGAAGCTCAAAGGTGTTTTTCGGAAGTCGGGAAATGAGACATGAGCAATTAGGTGTCTGGACAAGATTCTCAAAGCATTCAGCGTCCTTTGCTTCCTCAACCGTCTTTGCAAAGTGGATCGAGCTGGACGATTCGGCATGATCAGCATTGACAAGCCATCCGTTTCGCCAGTCATGGACAAGATTGACATCCTACCCGGCGACCCCCCCTCTTCGCAGCTCTCACCTCTCTCAAAACCACAACCCTCGTACCGCTTCGACCTCACCGCACTCCCCCCGGAAACAGTGTCAACGCTCGACGCCGATCTCGTCCTCACTCTCAACCGCCTCCTCACTCTTTCCCAGCACCTCGCGATCCCAACACTCTTCGCCAGCGGCGACGGGCAAGCATGGGTGCATTCACAGCAACACTACCCTGCTTTGCTGGTATGGAAGGAGCAGCAGGTGCCGACGTTGCTCGCCGAGGTGGACCAACTATTAAGCCAGCTGGATGCAAGCAAAACGAGCGGTAACAGTGAGCCGGTTGAGCTGGTGGTCGGGCAGGTGGTGTGTGCTGTTGTCAGATACCTTCCGATACGCTGTATAGCCGTCGATTGCGAGCACCATGACGGCTGGACAAGCGACCGATCTTCCATTACCGCCCGAAGCATCCTGTCGAGCTTGGCGCAGCAATCGTCAAGCAAGCTACCACATCCATCGACCATCTCTGAATCGCTCCTATCGGACTATATAAAGCCCATCTTTCGCGAGACTTCCGCGTCGTCTTGCGCTCCATCCAGCTCCATCGATGCGGCCACCGGCCGTGCAAAACCTCGTCCACCAGGATCCCGGTTCATTTCACATTTCGACGCCAACCTGGGGCAGCATCGGTTTCAAAGCGTAGATCAAGACACTAGCGCCTCGGACTTGGTTCCCCAACGTTTCGGGCTTCATTTGGCCGAAGCGACGGGAGGCGAGGCGGCGGCGGACAGGAATGAAGCTCTGGGCTGTGTCAACGTCTTGGCCTGGTGTTTGGAGAATCTATCGTTGGAGACGGAATCGGTGTGGGCGAATGTGTGGCCTTTGATAGTGCCTCCGCTGCTGACGCTGCTGGAGCATCCGCAGCCGCGGTTTCGAACGAGGGGTAGCCAGATCGTCCATGCGTTGCTGTCCAGGCCGACTCTGGCGGAGGGAGAGGCAAAGAGATGCCAGTCGGCGGTGCTTGGTCAACTGCTGGTCCGTACCGGGATAGGCAGCCTGCTTGAACGTGCGCTGCACGTCAATCTGACGTACATCCATGACGAGGCGTACGCAGCGGGTCTGGTGGCGCATTCGATGGCGGCTTTGCGACGGTTGGTTGTGCTTACTACGGATCCGATTGTGTTTGTCGATCATGGTGAGGGTGGTGGTGATGCGGAAGCGGGTGACTGCGGTCAACGTCGGATGGAGTCGTTGTTCAACTTGATCTCGGAAGGCGTTCTCTCGACGTGGTCGTACCTTCCCATTCCGCCTTCCGGTACTCGTCATGGTCTCCGGTTGGTCAACGTCACATGTACAGCCTACCTCGAGCTAATCGACGACGTTTCCCCATCTTCAACATCCATCGGTGGTGCAGCTAGATTTCTCGACGTTTCGCTGGATTGGATCTTTCGCAACTGGCTCTCCCACGTCGCCTTTGATCAGATGGATCAGATCGAATCGACGCGCATCGTGCTCAGGTTGGCAGATCGGTTGCTCGTCCGCCCACCGATGCAGCTGAAGCGGTTAACAGGTACGATGCTGGTCGGAGTGGCAAAGTGTTTCATCTCAGCACGCGAGTCACATCTACGTTCGAATGGCGCACAAGAATGGCAGGGGTTGCAAGTATGTTTGTCGAGCCTGCTGCGCAAGTTGGCGCAGAGCGATGCGACAATCGAGCCGCGCTGGTTCGAGTTGGTCCAACTCGACTCGCGCTTGGGCGATCTTCTACCTCGTCAATAGATGTCGACCTCACACACCTTACTCTCCCCAGCACATCAGACCTCGAACAAACTGGTCATAACCTATGATCATGAAATGGCAATTGAATAAGACTCTCTACACCTTGGCGTCTTACATTCGTTCCAACGGCGTAATCGTCAACAATCGCAACGCCGAGCCCAAGACATCCTTGCAGCATCGGAAGACAAACAATCGCGCCTCAGCCAGCTGCTTCTCCTGACCCTTGACCAGCAAAAACTCCCAGCAGCTCGAAATCAGATGCGTCAACCGGAACGCGTACGTCACAATCGTCGAAGGCTGATGGTCCTTCATCGCCGCTTTGACTGTGTCGGGCCACTGGGCGATCAGCATGACGAGATCGCGGGCTTTGGGTTCGCTGATCAAGTCGAGGTTGATCGAGGCCAGATCCAAGTCGGCAGTGGGCAACTCGAGGTTGTCGGATTCCTTGGCTTTGCGTTCGACCGAGCAGAGTCGAACGTGGTTATACTGGAGGTATGGACCGGTATCGCCTTCGAACGAGAGCATTCGAGCCCAGTCGAAGTTGTAGTTGTTGATGCGTTTCGACGCCATGTCTTGAATCTTGACGGCGGTCATACCGACAATGTCGGCGGTTCGTTCGGGATCCTCGACCTGGGCGTACTTGGCTTCGTTGGCCTTCATCACTTCGTGCATCTTGTCGCGGGTCTCGTCGAGAATGTTGTCGAGGAAGACGACGGTTCCCTTTCGAGTCGACATGCCCAAGATCATGCCAAAGTTGATGTGTTGCAGACGAGACGTCTCCTTTTGCGCCCATGGGTAGCCCATCAACTCGAGAACCTTGAAAAACTGCGCCAGGTGCAGATCCTGCTGCGAAGCAACCACGTAGATCATCTTGTCGAATCCGTTGCCCCCGAAGCTCTTGTCGAATCGCTGGGCGGCTTCGGCAATGTCGCGCGTAATGTACAGGGGTGTACCGTCTCGTCGCTCGATGACCGTCTTTTCCAGCTTGTACGCCGTCAGATCGGCGAGGAGCGCACCGTTCTCTTCGCGAGAGACAAAGCTCTGCTGCTTCAACTGGTCGAGCGACTTGGCAATGTTCTCCTTGGTCACCTGCGACTCTCCCGAGTAGACATCAAACTGAATGTTGAGTCGCTCGTACACCTCGATGTACTTCTTGATCGAGAGGTCGCGGAACTTCTGCCACAGAGCCAGACATTCCTCGTCGCCATCCTCCATACCTTTAAAGTATCGTCGAGCCTCGTCATGGATCTTCTCACCCTGACCATCGTCTTCGACACTGGCGAGCTGGTTGATTCGAACGTAAACATCAAACAAGGTGTTGACGGCGTCCTCCTGCAACTTCTGCTCGTCCCCAAACATCTTCCAGCCTACTGCGAGGAGACCAAACTGCTTACCCCAGTCGCCGAGGTAGTTGTATTTCTGCACGTTCCATGCGTTGGCCTTGTAGAGGTTGGAAAGGAAAGCGCCGATGATGGTGGATCGCAGGTGGCCGGCGTGGAAAGGCTTGGCGATGTTGGGCGACGAAAACTCGACGATGATGTTTTTGCCCTCGCCGTCCCGGTTGGTGCCGTAGGATGGCTGGGTGTTGCCGTGCTCGTCGCGGGGAGCGCCGTAACCGTGGGTCATGACGTGAACGGTTTGCAGAGTGAGTTTGATGAGCGTCTTGTCGTTCAAAAAGTAGTGGAGGAAAGGACCGTTTGCCTGGACTTTGGACAGGAACTCGTTGGGCTGGAAAGCAGCAGCAGCCTTTTCCGACAAGTCCTGAGGCTTGCCGCCGAGCTTGAATCGGGGCACGGCAACAGTGTAGTCACCGATCTTGCCCGTACCGATGGCGGCGAGCGCAGCGTTGATGTCTACACCGAGGGATGAGGACACGTGCTGAGCAATGGCAATACGGAAGCTGTCGAGGGGAGCACGCTTGATATCGGTACCGGCGAGGTTGGGCAACTGAGGCAGCTCCGAGAGGTAAGGAGCGCCGTTGAAGGAAGCCGGGGAAGGCACGAGGGCGATATTTGCAGACGCCATGGCGGAAGTGGAAAAGAAAGACGAGCGGGCTGAGAGTAAAACTGGCTTGCCGTTGGTGAAGAGGAAGCAAGATGCGGATACGGCTCGTGTTGCACCAGACGACGAGCGGAGAAGGGAGACAGCCAGGCGACGAGGTATGAACGCGGAAATGGTGCGAAAGATGACGCCTCAGGTGGCGGTCTTTTGTAGGGGCGGGCGGTGGTGGTTGTTACGGTGGGTGTGTTGTCAGTGTCCAACGGTCGAGTCAGAGGTTGCCGGATAGGATGACAAAGTGGATGGTGATGAGGAAGCGTTTGCGAACCATCAAAATTTCATTTTTTTCTCCTCTTCTTTTTTCAATTTTTGTGAGAGAACAGTGCGGCGTCTTTCCCGATTCCTCTGACTCGACCCGATTGGACTATGTGTGGAACTCACGTGACCGGTGTCGTCCTTACACGCGTCGATGAGGATGACAGGCAAACACAGCGGAAACTGGTTGCGAATCAAAGTGTAATTTTTATGAAAAAATGTGGCACAAAAAAAAGGCACCAAAAAGTGGCGATTTGTGACCCAAACGCGACGAACAAACACTTGGGCTGTACGCTGTGCGACCTTGACCACCATCATCATCGCCACCGCCATCACCAGAAGAGCCAGCAGTCATTACCATCTATCGCTCTCGATACCCACGGATCATACCCACAAGACTCATCGGCGGAAGCAAACATCGTCATTCGGAAACCAACGGAACCACTCACCTCACATTCACACCTGCGCGCTGATACACCATGGTCGTACAACGTACACCGCCACCGGTGCGTCGATCGCCACGCAAAGAGAGCGCACCACCACCCGAATCTGCACAAAAGATTGGCAAGATCGTGTCTTCAACTCCATCCACCGCATCACGAGCTGTGCCATCCACTCCTGTCCCACACGCGGCGGCTTCCGACTTTCCCAGTCTCGATCAGATGGCAGCCGTATCTAAGGAGCAGCGTTCTATATCGCGTCCAACCACCAACCGTGCTGCCTTTGCCGCCTCCTTCCCAGCTACCAACTCGAATTTTGTGCCCAGCTCCCTTCCACGACCGGCACCTCAGCTGCGCAGCACTGAAATCCAAGGTCAACTCGACGACAACCAGCGTTCACGCGCAGCACGCAGTTCGCTCACCAATGGTGCCATCCAACGCGTTCGCCAACAGGCTGGTGACGAGACGCCACTTGGCGTGTCGCAGGCTAGAGCAGCCCGCCAGGCGCTTGCAGCAACAGCGTCGTCATCATCATCCAAAGCGAACGCATCTCTGATTGCCGACGACAGCGGTGACAGCACAGCTCAGCTCATTCCAGGGCGTCGCGATGCTCCCTTGAACCCGATCCTGGCCAATATCGATGTAGAGAATCCGCAGATGCCCAGCCTTGCGTCCGCCGCGTCACAGCAGAGCATCATCAATGCTGCTGCAGCGCCAACCGCTTCCGACGCAGCTGGTGAAACCTCATCAGCATCACAGGCCGACGTCTTTGGTACCGCCAATCGTAGAAACGGTCGCGATCAGCCCATCGGCGCTGCCAGCGCAGGAACCGCTTACGACTTTAGCAAATACCTCGATGGAGAGCTCGATCCTTTCAACCGTGCTTCTCGAGCAAATCAACGTCGCGAGTCGCGTCCCTTGCCAGCTCAGCCTCCGCAGCAGCAGCTCGATAACGATGACGATCCCGATTCGGGAGACACTACAGCGCGTGGAGCTCTAGCCGCCCCAATTTGCAGCTCAAAGGCGGCCACTGCGCCCATCGAATCGACTCCCCTCTTGAGTCGAGTCAAAGCAGCAGCGACCAGCACGCCACGCATGAGTCCACATGCCAGTCCAAGCGTCTCGAGCCGCAATCTCGCACACCTCTCCTCACTCGCCAATGGCAACAGCACACCCATCGCAGCCAACAGCACTCCATCTGCTGCTGGTCTTGCCGACATGTCGACGCACAACCGCTTCGACCCTTCCGCGCGCACCGACCGCATCCAGACCATGGAGCTCGCCGAGCTGCGCAAGAAAGCCACCATGCTGTCACGCCAACTTTCGGCAGCACAAGACGCGCTCGCTTCCGCCAAAGAAGAGTCTGAAGGCTGGGCTTCCGAGTGTACCGGCTTGCAAGAACAGCTCACATCGCTCAAAGCTACCCACCAGGCTGCTATTGCACGCGAATCTCGAGCACGTACCGAACTCCAAGTGCGTCTCAGCCAGTACAAGATCGAGGCCGACGACCGTGCATGGAAGTTGCTCAACCAGCGACGCCAAACGTGCCTCATCGATGCTGCGCTTCAGCACGCCAAGAACGAAGCCACTTACCACGAGGGCAGATACCATGCGACCGAGTCCGAGCTCGAGGGGCAGAAGGATGAATTGCGCATCCGGCTCATGCTCGAGAAGAAGCGTGCCGACCTGCTCGCTCTGCATGTCAAAGCGGCCCTTCGTGATGGTTCGCGTCTCAAGAAGAGGTTGAGCAACAAGTCTGCTGCACTGCTCGAATTGCAAGCCGAGAACGAAAAGCTGGCCGAGCAGCTGGAAGAGGCGCGTCGCTCCGGACGCTCAGCTGGCCGCGCTGGCAACGATGAGCAAATTGCGTCGCTCAAACAGCAGCTCCAAGAAGCCCAAGCCGAGATCGAAGAGCTCAACGAACGCGATGCCATGATGGCCGAGACGCGCAAGACGTGGAAAGCCGAACGCAAGCAGCTACTGGTGCAGGTGCAAGAGCTCTCTTCCGCCGCATCTGCGTCTGCTGCTCCCGTATCCAAGCCTACCGAACCACCACGAGCGCTCAAGACGACCAAATCGCTCGTCGCTGCTACTCAGACGCTACCGCCATCTTCGCCCGTCTATGCCAAGAAGAAACGCCCCATGCAAGGCGCGTCCGAGCTCGAACCTCCTTCCGAAGAAGACGAGGATCGACGCCGTGTAGCTGCTTCCACTGCGGTTGCTCGTAAAGCGACGCAGCCTCTGGTACCGTTTGCCCAGTCTTCGGCTAAGGGTGCCACTGCGGCTGGCAATGGTAAGAAGACGGTCAAGTCTGCCCCCAAAGCATCGACAGCGGGTTCGCAGCCCAAGAAGAGCAAGAATTGGCGTGACGAGGTAGCGATTACCGATTCTTCGTCCGAAGACGACTCTGACGATGACGCGGCAAAACGCAAAAAGTCGTCCAAGGCCAGTGGTGGAATCAAACGAGCCGTCAAATCCACCACCACCACCACCGCCACCACACGCAAGACCAAACATTCCGCCATGCCCATCGAATACGACGACCAAACCGCCGATCCTTCCGCTACCCCCATCATCCGCAGCAACAAACGCACCATCACCACCAACGCCGACAGCGACGACGATGCCGGACCCGCCGACTCGAGTGTCCTCGGTGCCAAGTTTGGACGCGACCGTACCAATCTCGCCCTGGGCACACTCAAGGCAAACACGCTCGCCAACGCCGCCACCAAAGTCACCGAAGTCAAGAAGAAGAAACGCAAACTGCTCGGAGGCGCAGCACCCATGCAGTGGAGCGACGCCGCCGGCTTGGCGCCCAACTTTGATATCCCGTTGGAGTTGTCGCCCATCAAGGCGGGCGTGGCAAAGCCGGCCAAAGCTGCACCCGCGCCGCCGTTTCTGGCGGGTTTTGGATTGCCGGGAAGAAATCCGTTTGCGTGATGTAGTTTTAGCATTTGACAAGATAATCAATGCGCGATGTAGTTTTAGCATTTGACAAGATAATCAATGCGTGATGTAGTTTTAGCATTTGACAAGATAGTCAATGATGTCCATGGATTCGATGGTCATGACAAGTGCTAAATGCGGTGTAGCGTCAGGTCTTAGCGAGACGCCAAATCGTGTCTGGCTGCAATGGAAAGTGCCGCAGGCGTTGACCCAGAAGCTGTACAAGTGAATGTGATTGCGTGCTGGCAAGTGAAATAACTCCAACGAGGTTTGATCTTGACTTGGATGCTGCTACTCGGAATCAGAATTGAGATCAGCAGCAAAGCTCGCAAGCGAAGACTTGAACGATTTCTGCTGCATCACAAAGGTGGGTCAGTACTTCGGCCGCTTAACAACGCCACCCTTGCTCGAAGAAACTTACCCGTCGTGACGGCCCTTCATCCTCACTTTCGCTGTCCACCTTGCGAGACCGCTTGGTCGGCTGTACTTCAGCATCACTCTCCTCGTCGTCATCGCTCAGCACCATCGTCGGCTTTGCCACGCTGCCCGCCGAGCTCCTGGTCCTTCTCGTCCTCCCAAGAACGGGATTATCTTGTAAAGCCGCCAGTTCGTCAGCGAATTCCCTCTTGGCTCGAATCTTGTGTGCCTGTTCCATGGATCCTTTGCCCGTCATGCCCAGCTCCCTGAGTACGCCCTGGACGACGGTGCATTGGCGCTCGTAATCGGTGCTCGAGATGCCCGCTGCTTCGTAGAGGTTCTTCCAGGGTTTGCGCACTCCGCATTCCGAGACGAGCTTCTTGAGACGTACGAGGCGCTGCTCTGCTTCACTGCTGCTCTTGGCGGGAGTGGAAGTGCAAGAGCTGGGCTTTTTGCTGCTCTTCTTGCTGCTCGAAGAAGACTTCTTGACGGTTGTGCTTGAGTCTTGCTTCTTGCCACGAGATCGTGGGACGGAAGTGTCTTGTTCCAGCTCACTGAACTCGTCCTCGTCTGTACCTCTCTCGTCAGATACGTTGATGGTGACAACATCGGCGTTGTACTCTTCTCCTTCATCACCGTCATCTTCGTCACCCGAAATCGGTTTCTTGCGCTTGGGGGACGTACCAGCGAAGGATTTGTTCTTCTTGGCCTGCTTACTCTTTGTAGGTTTTCCATTTGTCTTGACCGGCGAGGGCGAGCGAGAGGTAGAAGCCTGGGCGCGCGCCCTCTTCTCTTGCTCCACCGTAGCGCTGACGAGGCGGTTTTGTTCATCGGTCATCTTGTTGATCTCCTTCTTTCGCGCTTCGAGATCGACACCGAAGTGAGAGCTGAGCATCTCGCGCACTTTGCGCCTTGAATGCTGTCTATTGTCACGACGGCAGGTGTGGGAGAGGGCCACTGCATGAGTAAGACGGGGGCTGATGCGAGGAAGAAGGTGGTTGGGGGGAGAATGACTCACGCAACGGTGCCTGTCTCATACGCTTTCACGATGATGGCGTGGATCTGCTTGACGAGATCCTTGTCGCTTGGAGACGACATGATTGGCAAGGAAATTGGTTGGGAGAGAGAAGGTCCTGCCAGCGAAGAGATTGGCAGATGAAATTGAGGGGAAGCAAAGCAGGAGATGGACCGCTTAGATAGATGACACCAAGAGAAGATGAGGCGATGGCGGATGAGGGCATTGACAGCAGCAGAGATGGACAAGCCAAGTCTGAGTCAGTCGAAGGCCAGAGAAGCTCAGCAAAACTGGCGAGCCCAGGGTCCAAGTGGAAAAGTGGAACAGGAAAAAGACCAACACCACGCACTCTCTCTCTCTCTATCTATCTCTCTCCCACCAGTTCAATGAGAATCGGTCCTTCCGAAGGGTTAGGCCCAGCATCCAATGAGCTTCACACTCCCCCCCTTCACGATCAGTGTGATGCGGCTGAACTGCACATCAGTCATCGTCCGGTTGGAATTGGATGTGATTCCGAAGCTGAAGTTTGCTGAGCGTGGGAAATGTGAGTAGTTTGTGATTCCGATGGCGGTCGGAGAAGCCGCTGAAGCGGAAAGTCGCGTCGCGCTTCCCATGCTAACATCGAAATGGATTTCGTTTTTCGGGTTTCGCGTGAGCCGAAAAGAGAGAAAGAGGGAGACCAACACTTGGACATCTTGATCGTCATCACCACCTCCATCTGCGCCCGCCCGCCCATGCCCTTGCCACCAAAAGCACGACAAAAGCATCCAAATCCTCAATCCTTCTCGCATCTACTTCGTTACCTAGACACTCGACACTCCGGAACCCTGGTGATCTTCAGCTTACCACAAAAGGAGCGGTTCCGACATGTCAAGCGCGCGCACTTCCAGCGGATCAAGGCCGCCCGTGGTGCCGGCCACCCCGGTCGGTCGATCGATGCGCAAGAAGAATCACCTCAACCTTAGCGCAAAGGCTTTCGACAAGATGTCGAAGCGTTTGCTCTCGGTCGAGAGATCGACAGGCCAGTCTGCAATGTCATCGTGGGGCGCCTCGGATCCCAACGAGCCACTGGCTTCCGCGTCGAATCGCATAGATGGCATTCCGGAGCTCGGAGAAGGTGGACACCGCACAACAGCTTCGTACGTCATTGCAGAAGCAGACGACAATGCCGCTGCCAACGCACCAGAAGTCAAATCCAGCAGCACCGAATACCATCTGCGTCGTTTTGGCAAAGCGCCCGTCTCCAGAGGTCTTATCCAAGGGGCGGGTAAAGGACCCGATGGTGCTGCTCTTGCTGCTGCTGCCGCCAAATCGCTCAAGGGCAAAGGCGTCGCTCCCGTCGACTCATTCCTCAACGAAGGCAGCTTTGTCTTCAATCCGCTCAACAGAAGGGTCCCGCAACCGACGCCGCGCAAGGCAAAGACGCGCACCATCTCGTCCACCAACAATGCTGCATCTTCTCGGGCCACTTCAGGTGGTGCAACAATACCACCGGCTCCAACTGCGGCGCAACAACCGCGACTGCCTTCGCAGCGATACCAGCCCCAGCTGAATCAAGCTGGTTCATCTAGCCAGCCACTACCTGCCACTGCAGCAACCACTTCCAATCCAATCCCGCAAGCACCTGCGGCGCCACCAGATTCAACAACAGCTGCAGACACGGAAGATCAGGCTTTCGTTCCACTCACACTGGTCGACCGAGATCTGCAAGAAGCGCTCATCCTCGAAGATCTGCTTTATGTGCTTCTCGGCATCGAGGGTCAGTACATCACCTACGCGTCCACCTACGATCCCGAAGATGTAGCGCATCGTCTCCGAGGCGCTCAATTCACCATCGACCCTGCGCTCGATGCACCCCTCCGCGACCTCGTCGACCGCATCTTGCCGCTCGCCACCGACTATACTGCCATCTACGCCTTTATCGAGACCGACTCTGGCCTCGAGTACGGAACCGTCAACCACGCCTTGTGCGCTGCCATCCGTGATCTGCTTCATGACTATGAGCTCCTCGTAGTGCAGCTCGAGCACCAGATGACTTCATCGGCGTCCTTCAGCTTACAGAAGCTGTTTGTGTGGATTCAGGAGACGGCACGAACGCTCGCCATGGTTCGCGCTCTCACCGACGAGATTGTCGGCATCTCGCACGCGGATCTGTTCGATGACGACGACGACGACGACGACGACTCTTCCGATGGCGGATCCGACATCAGCGGCACTTCGGCGTTGGAGCGGGAGCGTCGTGCTCTGCTGGGTCTGGATGACCCTGACGACCAAGGCGTCGAGGGAGGCATTGCCAAAGGTGGCGAGGTGCTTTCGATGCTCTGGGATCGTATCACGCGTATGAGCGGCGATCCGAAAGCGCGAACTCTGTTCACAACCCTCTTCCAACGCGCCTCTCAACCCTACGCCTCGACGCTCGTCAAGTGGATCACCACCGGCGACCTTTCTGACACGTACGAAGAGTTCATGGTCATGGAAGATGCCAAAGTCACCAGGGCTGCGCTCGAGTCGGACCCCACCGACGAATACTGGGAGACGCGATACACTCTGCGTGACGAAACCACCATCGCCAAGCGTGAACGTCAACGTCAACTCGGATTGGACCTCGATGCCGAGCTGGAGGACGAAGAAGGGAATCCGCGGGGTATCTTGACGGGCGGCGCCAAAATTCCGTCGTTCCTCGAGCCATGGAAACACAAGATCCTGTTGGCGGGCAAATATCTCAACGTGATCCGCGAATGTGGGCTCGAAGTGCCCTCGGATCCTGACGAGGAAAGTGTCGCCAGCGGCAGACCAGGCAAAACAGCGATCGCTTCCGTGGTGGTCATGAACGACGAATCCTTCTTCCGCCGCATCGAAGGTGCCTATCAGCGAGCCAACTCGGCGTTGCTCAAGCTTTTGCTCGGCGACCAGCACATCTTGGAGCGTCTACGATCGCTCAGGCACTTTTTCTTCTTCTCCGAATCTGACTTCCTCTCGTCGTTCCTCGAGCAGTCGGGACACGAGCTCGTCAAGAAGGTCTCGCCCAGCAAGACCAGGGAGACGGTGCAGCAGCGCTTGCAGACGCATCTCGGTGCTGTGCTGGGATCGAGCAGCACGGTCGGATTCGAAGACCCGTATCGCGAAGACGTGCGCATCGTGCTTGCGTCCGAAGGGGCATACGATCAGCTCAAACGGATTGCTGAGACAAAGGGTGGCATCGAGGCTACCAAGCTCGCACAGGCGAATGCAGCCGCAGCCGCAGCCGCAGCGGCAGGCTCGTCGAGCAAGGAGAGCTTGGTGCAAGCTGTCACACTGCTTCAATTTGACGTGGCGGTCAAGTTTCCCGTCTCGCTCGTCATCAGTCGCAAAAATATCCTGCGGTATCAATTTGTCAGTCGAGGACTGTTCCATCTCAAGACGTTGGAGAGGTCGCTGTCCGAGCTCTGGCTGGACCACTCTTCGAATCCGCTGTGGAAGCAACGTACGCATCCAGCGCTGGAGAAATGGAAGCAGAAACTCTTCATGCTTCGTTGGCGCATGACGTTTTTCGTCCAGCAACTGCTGGCGTTTCAGATGATGGAAGTGGTCGAACCCAACTATCTCGACCTCGAGCGAAAACTTCGAAACGTCAAGACGGTCGATCAGCTGATGAAGGACCACTTTGCATTCCTGAATACGACGCGCAAGGAGCTCATGTTTACCGATCTGCGGTATCTCGAGTTGCACTCGCAGCTGACGACGGTGATCAACGTGTTTGTGGAGAATCGCACGCGGTTTCAGGATCAGGTGCTGTTGGAGACGGAAAGGTGGAAGCAGGCGGGAGGGAAGAAGGGTGTTGCGCCAGAGCCGGCATTGCAAGAGTCGACGAATGAATTCTTGTCGAGGGTGCAGAGGCATTGGGAGAGGTATGCCAAGACGTACAAGGATGTGGTGAATCTGTTGAGTACCACGGATAATCCGGCGGCTTTGCCGTTGGCGTATCGATTCCAGAGCTCGAATTTGTAGTTTGTAAAAGGGGCAATTGTACGTCTATACGTGCTGCTTGAACGATTGAGGCTGGTGAATTTGAACGTAAGCGTCGAGAAGCGAGTCGACTGCGATGGGCGCGGATCTGAGCGGATCTGATAAGGAAAAAAATAAGCGGGGTTTGCATGCGGCATTTATCGGAGCACAGGTCGAGTCGATTACGATCCGTCCATGCGCACGTCCCTTTCGAGCCTGGCTACCAAACAAACCACAATCTTGCCACCTCTCTATATCGTCGACAGACCCCCTTGGCATAGCGTTGACGACAGACGACTGGTGCGTCATGTACGAGTCGACGGCCCTATCGTCACCGCCACCGCGATTACCAGCGGAACTAGTCGCCGACATCATCGAGCTGGCTATCCTCACCTCTACACCGTGTCCTCGCTCCATCACTGCCTCGTCGTCTACATCTGACCAAGTGGACGAGTCACGATCGCCATTTACCACCCCGCTGTGCTCCACCCACACCTCCGCCTGGTCATGGACAACCCACCTGCTCTACGTGTCGAAATTCTTCCACTCGATCGCGCTTCCGCTGCTCCTCGAGACGCTGACACTCGGTTCTCCCCGCGCTGCAGCATCGTTCTTCACTTCGACTCGCGACGTCTCCAAAGTCAGACGGGCATGGCTCGGCAACCTCTCGGCAGCAGCTCGGGAGGGTGGAGTGAGCGTAGACCCGATCGAGTTGAAATTGGAAGAAGCGGCATGGTACGAGGAGTGTTCGAGCGGGTTTGTCGTAGGGCATGCTTATGCGAGCAGGTTGAAGACGAAGAGGAAGGTAAGGGAGAGAGGGAAGAGTAGGGAGAGGCAGTATCGAAGTATAAGCGTGTATTGGGCGGAAGAGGAGCTGATGGAGGAGGTGAGTGATCCGGAGAGGAGTAGTGGCAGTAGCGATGGGGAAGGGTCGGATGGGGAAGACGTCCGCGAGGTGCAGGAAGCCAGTGCAAATGCGAGGTCGTTGATTACAACGTCCATGTTGGGAGAGGAAGCCGAAGGAGCGTCACAGAGACGGGCTTCGCATCGAGATTTGGCGCTTGAGAGCGCGGGGCGGGATGTCAGGGCGGACCGACCGCACGAACCGGCATGGCAGACGCTCTACTCTCGTCGACGATCGCCTATGAGGGGCGGTCGAGCTTCAGCAGCAAGCGGCGCTGCGTCTATGAATGTAACGAGCAACAGCATCGGACCAGCAGAAGGAGATCTAGATCCGTGGGACATGCAAGACGTTCAAGAGCGGCTGGCGGCTCTGTCCCATGCTCCTGCCGATCCAACACCTCCGGAATCAATCTCGTCGGACGCAGTCTCTTCCTCTCCCTCTCCCTCCCTTATCCCCTGTTCTCCAAAACAGGACACACGACTACGCTCATCGCCCCACCATCCGCGTCGAGAGATCTACGCCTACCACCTCACCACCGCCACCCTGGAAGCATTCATCAACCCACTTCTCTCGTCGCTCCGCTCGCTCCGACTCATCACCATCACCTTCTACCCCGGCCACCTCCTCGATGACGACAAGCTCGAACACATGCTACGCCGCATTCTTTCGCCTCACGAGTGTCCACGCCTGCAAACGCTTCTGCTGCGCATCGTCTTCGACGCGGCCAGTGGCGGTAGTCGGATGCGTCGGTTTGAACGGACAAAGACGATCGCAGGTGCGGCGGATCGGATTGGCGATGAGCGGGTGAGGGTGATGCTGGTGCATAATCGGGTGGGAGAGGGCGAGCTGGTGCGGTTGAATGAGGAAGAGGCAAGAGACGTGAGCGCGGTAAGTAGAAAAGCGATCCTGCTGACCAAGGAAGGTTGGTGGGCGAGGGTCCTACAGCACAACCATCTGCCGATGCAGAGGCTAATTGAGAGCGCAGAAAGGTCCCAGTTGGAAAGTGAGGCGTTGCAAGCGGACAAGGCGACCCAAGACCAGGAACAAAGATGGTCAAATTGGAGCCTGTTTTTCCCGCCCAGTCAGCATGCAAACTCTACACATCTGGTCAATTTGGTCCATCATTGCGATCCGTGGCCGGACTGTCCGAATCCTGTAACGTAGACAGACATCACAGATCACGGCTGAATACCCATCACTTCATGCATACATTCAAACCGACGAAGGTCAGTCCAGCCCAGTCAGTCGGAACAAAGCGATCCCATGTCTTGCCATTTCAACGAGTCAAAACAAAAGTCGTCAAGTATCATTCTTTTTTTTGGGGGGGCGTCAAAAGTCGTAAGATGATCGGAGGCTCGATGCGATGTGCCAATCAAGCCGAGTAGCCCGCAGCGACCACATTTGCCTGGACAGCGTTCTCGACGTCGTCCGAGGGGTATCCACTCGTCATGACACCTTCGTAGAAGGTACCCTGACCCGAGTTGCTGTTGTCACCTCCGATACCCAGAATGATGGCACCCTCCTTGTTCATCGGGTAGTATCCATCGGGTCGTTGGCCGCTGTAATGCGTCGTGAGCCCACCGGATTGAGAATCACCGCTTCGGATGGCCCACAGGTTGCTCGAATCGCCCTTGACGATGGCTGTGACGAAGCGCGAGGTGATGGTGGGATCGTTTTCGTTCTGCTTGTAGTTGTAACCGGAGAAGAGGCCGTTCTCGAGATCGGCCATGACCCACGGCCCATTTCCGGCTCCAGAGCCCCAGTAGGTGCTGGTGCCAAAGTAGATGGCTTCCATATGGGTGTTGCCAGTGTCGAGGTTGTTGGTTTCGGCGTTGCCGTAGTCGAAGCAGCAGCCGCTGAATGTGGGTGAAGAAAGAGAAGATCAAGTCAATGTTCATATATCCTTTTCTTTTGAGGCTAAGACAAGAGGTGGGAGAAAAAGAAAAGGAAAACTTACTCGTTGTAATGAGTACCGTCGAGAACGGCGTACATTCCTTCGGGGTCGTTACCCGTAGCAATACCGTTGGTGTTGTCGTTCCTGTATCCTACACCGGGATGAACATACACACCGTACGCCTTTTGACCATTAAGCGTGATAGGTGCAGCGCTGGCGTCGGCCAAGACGTCGCCACTGGCAGCACCGCCATCGGGCCCCAGGGTGAGGCCGTTTCCGCGACCGGACTGGTCGTAGATCTCCTTGATGTGGCACGTGGTTCCAGAGCAAAACTCGTCCTGCGAACCAGCGTTGGCCACTCCGCCGGCGTAAAGAGGGTAGATGTCCTTGGTGGTGCCGTCCGACGCTCGGATGACCGAGTAGAGCGGACCGTTGAACGACGAGTACAGAGAACGGGTGGTGCTGTGCGCTGCAACGCATGGCGTGTTGCCCTGGGCGTAGATGTCGCAGGGTGCGCCGCCAAAGTCACGAGTGGCAGGCGAGTGAGGCATGGCCGAGACGCTACCGGCGAGGCAGACGGCCGAAATGAGGAGGGCCTTGTTGAACGTCATTGTAGATTCCAGGGAGGTTCAGGGGGTTTTCTTGAAAGATGGAGAGGAGGAGGATGAGGCTAGGTAGCGTCACAGGGTAAAAATAAAAACGAGTCGAGCTGGAGAGGGGGGAAGAGGAGGGAGCTTGGAGAAGAACCTTGACTTTTGGACTGTAGGAACAAGCAGCAAAGCGTGCACCTTATATGCATTTCGAAGGCGGTCATCTTGCTCGAGCTTTCCATCCGCCTCGACAAGATGCTTTGAGAGGTCAATCGTGTAGCGGCCAGTCCTCACTTGGCGCTCATCCGAAACTCATACTCCAGTATAGAAACGATCTTCTCGCTTCTAGCTCAGGAGATCCCCGAATGCAAAAGGGAAGATATCCGTGCCTTTTTTTCCCCTTTTTTGGTTCCTCTCCTCGCTAGTGGTCGATCATGCTTTGTCGTCTTCGGAGGACCCTTGTGAGGGCCCTTGGTTGGACTAGGTGCGGAGACCCCACAACCCCTCCGGAGATCAATCACTTCTACTCTTACCTCAGTTCAGATCGCACCTGCCGCCCGCCTTTCCGCCATCGTATCCAGCCTTTCTTGCGGAGTAGCGACCACCTTCACCCCACAGTGACCGTTTTTGCGTACTCCCCCGCGCCAACCCGGACTGGAGCGTATGACCGGCTGGTCTCTTGCCGTAAAGAGCCATCCCATTGGCTGTCGAAAGAAAATCGTATGTTGCGGTATTTTTCTTTGCGCTACCTCATCGTGCATCCCTCGCCAACTTGCGCCGCCCTTACATTGCCCTGGAGCAGAACGCCGCGAGATGGCCGAGGATCGGATGTCGCTTTCCTCATACGTAAGGGGGCTACGGCCGACTTGTCAGTTTGTGCATCTTTTTAGCGCCGGAAATCTTTTCTTTTTTCCCCGCATCTCTTTTTCGGGCGCCGACGAAAATTTCGGGATAAAAAAAAACTAGACGAGGGCTGCATCGATAGATCGCCGGCAGGGAAGAGGGAGCGGGGCTGAGACATGGATACTCACTCCGGCGGGCGGTTTCTTGTTGGAATCGTTGGCTGGGATCGTTTCGGCAGAATCGGAGTTCTGTCTACCGCTGCCAGGAAAAGTGTGCGCGGGGCTTGGCATTGATGTCAGAGCTTCCAGAAAGTCGTCCGCCCATAAGGTCGACCGACCCCGTGCGGTCGTGCGCTGCCTGTCCCTGTACCTCGCCCCTGTGATCGCTCGGTGATCTTATTCCCTTTGCCATCGCTACCTTCGCTCGTTGGGTACTGCGAGATGATTGCCGGCTCAGCCGACCACAGGGTCATGAGGTCTCATGCATCGGTCAACGAACCCCCCACCAACCAACGCTGGTCTCTCGGTCATTTTTGTGCCTTGGTTCCTGCCGGCAATCTAGTCGCTCTTCCAAGATTGGGCCTGATTCGCACGTGTATCTTTCTTTGCAGACCGAGAGATCGTGGCTTCAGCATCTTAACCGATGGGGACCACTCGAAAGTACAATTGACCAATCGATCTACGACGACTCCAAGGCCAAGCCAGTCACGATGACTAAACCACGACGAAAAGGAGCTGTGACAGCTTCAACCTCTCATCAATCTCAAGCAAAGCCAGTCCCTCAGCTCCCACACAACCAATTGAATCTCTTCTTTCAACCGTCACTGGTTAACAAAGCATGCTAAGAATACACTGCAGAAAAGAAAATAAAGTGCCTTACGCACTGTCCACATCACTCGTACCAAGACGTGTAGGGTTACTATCCTGAGGAGCAGAAGCCTTGCTATCGACCTTCTTGTCATCACCGTTGTTCGATGCGGTCGACGACAAGTCGGTAGGGTGTGTGCCGGAAACCGAGTCGTCGTCTACCTGACGGCTCTGGTCGACGAGCAAACGTTCCTGCTGGGTCATGTAGCTTGTCCACTTGCGCGTGGGAACACGAGCCTCGAGCATCTCGTTGATCTCTTCGAGCGACCGACCGAACGTCTCGGGGATGTAAAAGTAGACAAAAGTCATGGCAATGAGCGTGCCTACACCATAGATCCAACCAATCTGCGCACCGAGACCGGCATTGTAGAAGAGGTAAGGCAGAGTGAAGGTGACCGCCCAGGCGACAATCCAGAAGCAGGCGGTACCGACCGACATGATTTTGCTACGGTTCTTGCCTACAGCCAATTCACTTGCCACGACCCAGGCCAGTGGACCCCATGCCAAGTTGAAAAAGAAGACATAGATGCAGATCATGGCGGCGATGGTGCGACCCTCGGTGACGCTGATGACGCCAGGATAGGGGAGCGACTCGCCACGAGGAGGAAGACCCTTAGTACCGATACCGGCGACGACAAAGAGCGCGATGAACATGGGCACCGAAGTGGCGAGGATGAGAGGACGACGACCGAAGCGGTTGACCAAAAGGAACGAGCAGAGGACACCAACGACCTCGATAACATCGACGATGATGGTGATGATGAAAGCATCCTTGAGTCCGACGGCGGTCATGAAAGTGACCGTGTACGAGAAGATGAACTGGACACCTCCAATTTGCTGGCCAATCAAGATGCCCAAAACGCAGGCAAACTTGCGCAGCTCAACACCGTGCAAGAGCGACTTCCAGCCTCCTTCACCGGAAAGCTCGAGCTCGTCCTGGCGGGCCTGGCGGAACGCGTTGTACTCGAGAGCGATGACCTTGTCGCGCACATGGTCGTGCTGACCCTTGTTGACGCGCTTGAGAGCGGCGAGAGCCTTTTCGTCGCGGTTCTTTTGGATGAGCCATCGTGGTGATTCGGGAATGATGAATTGAGCCGTGACGAGAACGGCGACAAAGAAGAGGTTGAAAATGATGGGGATGCGGTAGGACCAGGTGGAGTTGATGTCCTTGGTTCCTTGGGCGATGCACGCACCGATGACCTGGCCGATGGCAAGCATGAGCTGCCACGACGAGACGATAGCACCACGGATGGCGGTGGGGGCGATTTCCGAGAGGTAGAGGGGAGTGCAATTGGAGATGACACCGACACCGGCACCAAGGACACCTCGACCGAGCGTCAAAAGCGCTTTGGAGCCGATAGTGACGAGCTGAAGAACTACACCGACGGAGACCAAGGTGCAGGCACCAAAGAAACCACCTCGACGACCTACGTAGTCACCCAACGGCGCTGCCAGAAGCGATCCAACCACCTCACCTGCTTGTACGATGGAAGCGTAGAGCGACTGGTCGTTGGATGGGATCTCGTATTGGCCATTTGCAGGGTTGATGACACCGAAATCGCGCTTGAAACGGTCCATCTCGAGGATACCGGTAAAGTAGGTACCATCGTAACCGTAGAGAATAGCACCGATGACAGCAAGCGAGCAGAAGAAGATGGGACGGACGTTGGCTCTTGAAAAGAGTTTGGTCTCGCCAATGGCCATCTTGGTGGAGGTACCCGTTGCAACGGAGCCACCCATAGTAACGGCGCCACCCATGATTGCTATGTGTCGAGTGCTGTTGTAACGGTGGGGGAACCCGGTGTGATGTAGAGGCTGGAGACGAACGACCAGAGTGTGTCAGCCAAGCGGCTCAGCAGCGCGGCGGTTGCTTTGAGGGCGGATCGCGAGGGAAGCAGAGAGAGGGCAAGAAACGAGGGAAGAAGGGGAAGCCCGGATCGTGCTGGATGGCAAAACGAGTTCTTATAGTGTTGCTGGCCAACAGCGCCGAGAGCTGAGGCTGAGAAAGCACGACGGACGGGTCCGGGAAATCCGACGTGCGAGTGGGAGGCTCGGTTTGCAGGTGGCTTGTAACCGGTCAATTCAAGGGCTGGAGCGCCGCTTGAAACAAGGTCAACAGTGGAACTGATGGATGAGGGGAAAGAACATGGGGGGATTGCTGCACAAGCAGCGGTTCTATGATGCCACACGACTGGAAGGTACAGCGAAAGCAGGCGAAAGCAGGACTGTAGCACAATTCGAACGCCGTGCAAATCAGCCAACGCAAATCGATGCAGCAACAGCAGCAGCAGCGTGGGGGCATGGGGGCAATGGCTAGAACAGGTCACAAGATGCCTTGTCTCGAAACGCTGTAATGGGCAGGCGAGCTTTCGGTCAAAGTCAACTACGAGAATCGCCGGTGTTCGATTCGTGACGCTTCGGGAGCAAATTCGGCGTGACTTTTCCATATACACACACAGCCGAGCTCCTCTTTCTTACCTGCCCAAAAAGAAAGGGCGAGGGAATCGTTTTGGACTCAAGCTCCTTGCCAAGTCGACTCAACTCGCAGTTGACCCTAATTGAGTGGATAGAACAAAGCCTCTTCTAGCACAAGGCAAGGCCGGCAAGCTGCAATCAAGTTCAACCAACGACGAACCATGCCAAGTCAAACCTTTGCCACCTGCTCGTCCAATCAAGTAACTTTGGCGTTCAACTCATTACACCAACTCTCCCACTTAATGCCGCTCCTTTCCCCGCAGGATCAAATGAAAAGAAGAGCTTTGGCCTTCCAAAGGTGAAAGAAGGTTCGAGACTGATGCGCTGCGTCGCATGGCGTTCAAATTGGACCAGCCGTGGTAAAACTTTTCTTAGTCAGGATCTACCGAGAATGTGTGCGCGAGAGGGGAAAAAAGGGCGAAAACTTCGGCATGTGCTCTCTATCGTCTCTAAGCGAGTCGCATAGAAAATCTCTCCGAAAACCGCCCGAAACTTGAAGCAAAGCCAGAAATCCATCCCTTCGATTCCGTAAGCGATTACCCTTCCTTAACCACCATTTCTCGCAGATCGGCTGACAGTGACAAGCTGACTCGCTTCACAGAGCTCACTTTGTACCAGCCTCGAACACCCGATGGAGTGAGCGTCAATCTGTGGTGTCCTAGAAGGGTGGCAACGATGATCTGCAGGGAAACAAGCAAATCGACGTCAGTCCGCCTCGACGGAGTTGCAATTTTTTTTTTCGCGGAGAATTTCTCTCTCTCTCTCTCTCTCTCTCTCACACACACACACACAGAGCTTACACCTGCGGGCGGAAGAGAGCGGCATGAGCGGTTTGGGCGCGGGTGACTTTTGCTCAAAAATTGCTCCGAAATTTCACCTTCGCTTAAGTTGGCTCTCCGCTTGGCCGCGCTTATTGTCAAATCGACGGTCCCAATGCTCTTCGACGCTCAACCACGTCACATGGCGGCTATCCGGTCTTCGATCGAGGATCATCTTTTCAGGGAGGAGGAGAAAAAAGGCGATCGTGGATCGGGTGTGTGTGTACGAGACGAAACAGCTTGGATGTTTGACAATCTGATCACTTCGAGAGCAACGCCAAGAGAAGACGGGTTGGGAGAGACAGTGTGACTCACGCCGGCACTGTATGGGATGCAATATATCACCTGGTAAGGATTCATGCGTCCCAACACACGATGAACGGTATGGATGCGAGAAGGCTGGTAGATAGCGAAGGCCGACGTGCAGGGCGGAAGAAAGTCGGCGCAACCCGCTCAACCTGGCTCGGCAGGCGCGCGCACACACATGCGGTTGCTAAAGGCGAAAGCTCGGAACTCCCGCGCATGACATCGGCAAGTTGAATTGTTGCTCGACTGGGAAGCGGGGTTGTGGGGGGTGTAAGCACCCTGTGATCAAGGAGGAGCCCCGCCTTATCGCTCGCAGCAACAGTTGGGGCGGCCAACAAGTCACACTCTGGCAACGCTCATGGTAGCATCGAATCAAGGTATCGTACGATCAACCAAGGAGCCCACAGTCTGAGCAGCTATCGGAACACGGCGTCCGATCCAGTCTCGCGCTCTGTCGCTCTAGCTGCATTCCGATGCCATGCTACACCGACGGCAAAGACCAAACCTTGACCACTCCATCCGCACCAGCACTCACCATCTCTCTGCCATCCTGTGGGTTGTACTCGACCCACAATACCTGTTTCCCATGCGCCTGCGCCTCTTTCCCAACCAACACCTGCTCCGCACTCACCATATCCCACCCCATCAGCCTTCCCTGTTCATCCCCAACCACAACCCCATCTTCGTCCGGCGTAAGCACCGCCTTGCACCGATACTGTTTGTGCGTATGCCCCTTGTACTGCTGCAACAGCGTCCCATCCCGGTTGTCCAACAGCCTCACCGTCGAGTCCAACGTAGCGATGAGTGTCGACGTGCCCATCTTGGACGGGTAGATACTGGTGACCGGTGCTGCGAAAGTGTCGCTCCGCAATTGACCTGAGCGTAGATCGTAGCATCGAACAACGCCGTCGACCGAACCCGAGTAGATGCGGTCGGTCGAGACGCTGAGCGACGTGATCGCATCCGCGGCATCTTTGAGCTCCATGATCGGCCTCCATGCTCCCTGCGCGCGTAAATCGTAGATCCGCACAACGCCGTCAAAGCCACCCACCACAACCACATCCCCATCCCCCTCCTTGCCCGCGAACCGAACATCGTTGACCTCGCCAACCCACCCATTGAACCTCCTGACCACACTTCCCGATGCAACATCCCACACCAACACCGACTTGTCCGCTCCACCGCTCACAAACCGACTGTTGTTCGCGCTGACGTCCAACGCCGACACGTGATGCCGGTGCTCCGTGTACGCTTTGATGTGTTCAGCTGTGCTGGCGTTCCACAGTCGAACGGTGCGGTCGGACGATCCCGTGAGCAGATACCGCCCCGTGCTGCTGTACCGCGCTACGTTGATCGGGCCCTTATGCGCCGGTGCAAACGTCTGTTTGAGAGTCGAAGGGAGTTGGACTGAGCTCGAGAGCGAGACGACATGACGCGGATTGGATGTAGGCGTGGAACGCTCACCTCGGGTCTGGCCGGAAAGCGCACGTGTAAACCACTCGCTCATCTTGCCGTTCGAGCCCCTCTTGCCTTCCTGCCGTGCACTTGTGACGCTGGACGAAGATCCCGCTGCCGAAAAAGACGCAGCAAGAGGTCGAGAGATGCTCGAAGGATCCAAACCATTCGCGCGCTGCCTCCGCTCCCACTCGCTGTCCATCTCCCACTTCGCCAAAGCGTGTTGGAGGATAGCATCGAACCTCAGCCTCCTCGCTGTGTCCTGCTGTGCCTCCACCATCTCCTCTACTTTCCCTTCCAAATCCACATCGTACGCCAGTGGAACTCCCACCTCATCTACCCGCTCGCCAAACTCCACATCCCTCATCTCGTCCTCCGCCAGCCGCACGTACGCGCTTGCTGCCTTGCCGTCTGCAGGCGTCTCTCCTGAACACTTGGCTAGGGCCGCTCTGAACTTGGCCTCGGCCGTCCTGCGCGCAGCGCTCGTCTTGTCGCTTGCCGATCGTCTCGGAGGTCCCTGCAAAACGTGTGCCAACTCCGGGTGGGTCGACAGCTGCTTTTCCACCGCATCGGCTGGAATGAGCAAGAACGAACGCGTGTGAAGCAGATGTGGCGACGTAGAGAGGACGGCGCGCGGGAGGGAGTTGAGCAGGCACAGCTCGTTGGTCGAGACGTTGAAGCGGATCGAGATCGATTGGAGCGTGTCGTTCTTGCGTAGCCAGTATTGACGTGTTGAGCCGCTGCAAGAGGGAGTGGATGGGGAGCAGGCGGTGTGCGGGTCGACTTTGCGTCTGAAAGATGTAAGTTCGGCTGTTGGTTCGTCGTGACTCGTGTCGGCGGATCGAGGAGCGATGTCGACCTCTGCGCCAGCTGCACTCTTGGACGTCTGCCGTGTCAATAAAGATGGTCTCTTCTCCCTCGTCACCATCGACTTGTCCTCTTCCTCACCGCTCTCATCATTATCAACGACGACAAACGTCCCGCTCTCCACCTTATCTTCGGTATAAGGCGGCGGTGGCACCTCTTCGCCTCTCTCCAGATCCTCCCTCTCCAACGCAGCACTCGCATCGAAAACAACCTCGCCTTTCCTCGTCACATCGCTCCTCGGCCCTTTCCGAAACGCCGCCTTGGCATCCTCGCAGATCGGACAGAACGTCGTCAACCTCGGATTCGTCGCCAAACATGCCGCACAGACCAAGCGGGAACAGCAGCCATGCCGATACACCGATGCAGGTTTGACGGTGGCCGGGATCGTTGATGAACAGGCTAGACAGAGTTGCTGCTGCGTCTGCATTGTTTGTATATTCTGAGCCGTTTGGTGAGAATGCGATCTTGTGTAAAGAAGAGAGAGAAAGAGAGTCGAGAAAGGATAAGGGAAATGGTAAAGGTGAGGTGGAAAGGTGACAAGCACTGCAACTGAAAGTTCAGGGTCCTTCTTAGCTGCAGCTCTGATGATGTCTTGCGCGCGCCAAAAAAAGGGCTGAGCGCCGCGGTGACCACAGTGAGGGAAGTGGAGGCTTAGCATTCACTTGAAGCATCGTCTCAAGCTGGACACAAACAATCGATGGGTGCTTTGCTATCACGGCCCAACGTCTTTGCTAGTCAATCGAGAAGAGATAGACAGGCCAAGCTTCTCGGAAGAAATGACATTACAGCAAAAGGTCTGGAGATCACAACGTGAACGACTTCATCTGACAAAACTAGCATCAATCTGTCGCACCTGAGGCAAGAGCAACTTGACCTTTCTCCTATACGCCGGACCCTCCTTCCTCATCCCCGGATTACCCTCCAAATACACCGTCTCCAACTCGGGCATCTTGTCCGGGCCCAACTCCCTATCCAACCCGTTGAGATCTTCAATCCGATTATCGTTCGCCCAGAACTCTTGCATCTTGACCAAATGCGCGACATTTTCCACCTTTTCGATCATGTTGGCGCCCACATCCAAGGTCGTCAGCTTGACATTGTGCTCTAGGCCTTCGAGCTTGGTGAGACCATTGTGGGAGATGTAGAGCTCTTCGAGGTCGACCAGCTCTTCTAGGCCTTGGAGCTTGGTGATGCGATTCGACTGGATCGACAACACCTTCAGGCGGGTCAATTGACTCAAGCCTTGGAGCGAAGTGATCTTGTTCTTTCCCAACCACAGCTGCGTCAGATTCTTCAAATGTCCAACATTCTCGATCGACCGTAACCGATTGCCACCGAGCTCGAGACTTTGCAACGACTCGGCGATCGGACCACGTAGATCGGTCTCCCTCACGCGGCCGATCTTGTTCTGAACAAAGTAGATCGTCCTACACCGGCCGAGATGGGCAACGTTCGAGATGTGATGGATGTTGTTGAACGAGAGATCGAGCGATTCGAGGTTGGAGAGCGCATCGAGACCGCTGATCTTTTCGATGCTGTTGTCGTACAGGTCGAGGTCTTCGAGTGCGGTGAGAATGCCAATGTCTTTGGAGCGAATCTTGGTGAGTAGATTCTGACGAAGACACAGACGCTTGAGCGAGGGAGCGAAACGGGCAAGTCCAAGACGCTTGGTGGTTGTGAGACGCAGATGTCCGAGATCGAGCACTTGTTCCGTGTCGGGGTAGTGGAGGAGCAGTTCCGAGTCGTCTGGGATTTCGTCTGTCGATGGTTCGGCCAAGCCGTTGGACGAAGCACTGTGATCGACCCGAACCGATCCGTATTGTACAATTCCTCGCGTGATGCCGTTGTTGGCCGGTTCAGCTTGGTCGGCTGCACTGGAAGGTCCGGCCTCGTCTTCGGTCTGCGGGTCGTGGTCTTGGTCGGCTGCATCGGCGTCGTGGTGGTCATTTTCAGAATCCGAGTCGTCGGCATGACGGCCGTTGGACGACATGGTCGGTGCTGGAGGTAGATCGCCGACAATCTGCACTTTTGGCTTCGAGACGGCGCCTTCCGGCTGAGGTGTAGTTGAAGAGTCTGCCATCTTCCGAGGTTGAACGGGATCGTGCTCGGGCAAACAAAGGCTATGTTGGTGGTCTGTTGGGAAAAAAAAGGGTTGGTCAAAGCTCAGTTGCCACGAGCCAAATTTGGCAGTTTTCCAAGCCGCGGAGCAAGAGAAGCGTCGCGTGGGTGGTCTGCGCAGACCAAGCTCGAAATTCCGAATCCGAAGCTTTCTTGACACTACTCAGACTCTCGGTCAAAGCCACAAAACAATGCCATGAATGCTAACGAGAATGAGATTCGAAAGGGAGTCTGTCGTCTGCTGCACAGATCTCTCTCCGGGGAGGGTATACAGATGCGATGGCAAAGAGGGAAGACGCAAACGCGAGAGGAGGGACGAGGCAACATGTTCCATAAAGCCTTGGACCGCGACGATGTCTACTCATCGGTCCGACTACCAGCCTTGGCCGTATACGACCGTTGGCTCGTCGTAACAAACGGATCCTTGACCTTGTCCACGATCTCTCTTGGCGTCGCATCCTTCTTGTCCAACTGTGCCGAGCCGTTCGGCTCGATGACCACACCCTTCTTCTCCGCCGTCCGCTTTTGCTCGGCCAACTTCTTCATCTTCTGAAACTTGTCGGCCGAAATGCGCGTGCCAAACAGCACGTCAAAGTGCACAAAGAACGGCTGCGAGTAGTTGTACCGCAACCCAGTCATCTGATGATGCACGTCGTGGTACTCGGCACAGTTGGGGAACACGAGATGCAGCGGGTCCAGGTACCACGGGAAAGCATACCCGCCGTGGTCTGCGACGGTCTTGACGGTGGAAAAAGTGAAGAGCAAGATGCCCTGACGCACCGTCATCAATGCCGCCGCATGCGAGATTGCTGCGCCGGCCGAGTCGAGCAGCAAGCCTTCGACGGGGTGGTTGTAGAGCGCGCCAAACGCGTAGGGGACGTAAAGTCGGTGGTGATGCGAGTGAAAGTGGCGGTAGAGGAAACGGCTTTCGTGGAAGAGTCGGTGTAGAGTGTACTGCCACGCGTCCATGACGAAAAAGGCAAACCAAAACTGCGCTGTGGGGATGCCCCACCAGTAGAGCCACCATGCTGCAGCAAGGCCGTCGTGCCCTCCAAGCACCAGCTTGGTCAGTGTAGGTTCGAGCGACGCACCAAACACCTTGGCGGTGTACGAGCGCAAAGACGCCGCAATGGCGAGGATCCTTGCCGGATGATCCGCAAACGTCTGCTGCAAGCCTACAGCATCGTCGTCGAGCAACAACAATCCCAGTATCGTCTGGATGAGCTGCTGTACCACGACCATGACAATGACGCGCGTGACGCTGACACGGTTGCGCTTGGTGACCTCGTCGGATTCGTGCAGGCGATACTGCTCTGTAAAGGAGAGTTGAAGGGTATCGAGTGCATGGTAGAAGAGCGAAACGACCCAGTAGACGACGATGGGAAGGGCGAGCGAGAGGTATTTATCCGAAACGCCGGGGATGACGGTGGGTTGCGCTTGAAAGTAGAAGGGTGTCTGGTTGAGCTTGGCGAGCCCAGCTGTGGCTGTTGTGGCGTTGACGAATGATGCCATGGTAGCATATAGATGGTCTTTGCAGCAGAGATGTCGAGTGGCTGTACTTAGGTGATGGTCAGTTGAATGTCAAAGACGATGGTGCAAAGTTGGACCGGCTTGCTGCACAGCGAGTCAAGTCACGAGGGAGGACGGACGAGCCGAGAACTTGACGTATCGTCCTCTTTTGCACCAACCAATCGAGGCCGAGTATACCAAGAAGCGACGCGGACAACCGAGGATCAGAGCTTGTTTGGAGAGTCGGTTGCTGAGTCGGTCGATGGTGGTGTTGGAGTTGCAGCGAAAGTTTTTGAGAAAACAAGAAAGGGTTCAACGAGAGAAACACACACACACACACACACACACACACACAAGACAGGCACTTTCATTAAGTAAGGTTTTGAACCACGAGCAACAAAAATTGACCGTCGGAGACTCTGAGCCGGGTGCAGCAGTTGTATGCCGCTCGTCGATGCGTGCAGCTTGGCATCGCATCGCTCACTCGCTCGCTCGCAGTTGCACCGCAGCCAGCCAAAGCAAAAATAAAACTAAAGATCCCAGTCTGCCGTGCCCTGAGGAAGGATGCGAGCGAGGCTTGTTTGTCGCTGGAGGATGGATTGCTCACGACTCGCTGTCACTCGCGACTCACACAAATGAACAGGAAACGGGGTTGACGCTCTGCCGCCATGTACAGTACAGTAAGTAGCAAAGCTGAGAATCTGATGGGCTCAGCCACCGCGTGGCAACAGCGTCTCGCAACAGCGTCTCGCCGTGAGCGATAAAAAAGGGAACCGTGTTAGATGAGTTCCTTCAGACATCTCACATCCTAAAAGCGTTGCGTCGTCCCTTCTCGTACGGGGGACACGGCAAGCCGGGAATTGCAATTTCTTCGGGCTGGAACGGTTGTGATCGGAAGAGGCAGCACAGCGCACTCTGACCAGATTATTTTTCTCTTTGGAATAATAAAATTTGGATTTCGTTCGACTTCTGCTCTTTCAGGCAGGGGGTTCCGAGGCAGAGGGTGAATACAAAGCAAACCGGCTTACCTAGGGAATACAACCAGAGCGAGCAGGCAAAAAAAAGCTGATTTGAAATCAGGCCTCTGCATTCCCACACACAGGCCAACAAGAAGAAGTTCGTACTGTATCGGTCGAGTAGCGTGGAAAAGGGCGACAATCTGTGTTGGCGGCCCTGGCTGATCTTCCAGTCTCTCGTTACAGAGTCTCTTGTTTGCGGACGGTTACTCTGCCGTCGTCGTCGTCGTCGTCGTGATCCATCTCTCTCTCTCTTTTCCTCTTCTTTTCTTCACTACCTATCCTGTTTCTCTCTTTCCCTTTCTGGTCATCTTCGACCTTTTCGTTCCGCCGACAATGTCGTTTGCCCGTTCCGCCGCACCCGTTCGAAGCGCCCTTCGCACCGCTGCCGTCCACCAGCACGCCCAGCGCTCCTTCACCACCGCCAACGCATCCGGCATCTCCACCGCCGCTGCCGACGATGGCGCGCTGACCTCCACCGTCACTGTGGCTGTCAAGGCCGGTTCGCGTTACGAGCCCGCTCCCGGTGTTGCGCACGTGTTGAAGAACTACCTGTTCAAGTCGAACCAGAAGCGTTCGGCTCTTCGTCTGGTTCGCGAGGCCGAGTTCTACGGCGGTGTTCTCTCGACCGCTCTTACCAAGGAGCACCTTTTGCTTACCGCCGAGTTCCTGCGTGGCGACGAGGACTTTTTCGTCGAGGTGCTTGGTGACGTTTTGACCAAGTCCAAGTTTGCCGCCCACGAATTCAACGAAGAGGTTTTGCCCCAGGTTCAGTCCGAACACGCCCAGGCACAATCCAACCCCGCCGTCCTGGGTTATGACAGCTTGCTCCAGACCGCCTACCGTCAACGTAGCTTGGGTCACTCGCTCTTTGCTTCGCCCGCATCGCCCGTCTCGCACCGTCAGGCCGTCGACTTTGCCCACGCCGCTTTCGCCAAGAACAACATCGCCGTCCTTGCTTCCGGTATCGAGAGCAACAAGCTTTCGCAGCTTGTCCAGGCTCACTTTGGTGACCTTGCCCCTAGCGCTTCGGTCAGCACCACCCCGGCCAAGTACTTTGGTGGTGAACAGCGTGTGGCTTTTGCTGCTCCTCACGGCGCTGAGAACACGCGTGCGGCCCACGGCCACTTTTTTGTTGCCTTTGAGGGTGCCGGTCACAACGACGCCTCGGCTGCTGCCAATCTGGCCGTGCTTCGTTCGCTGTTGGGCGGCGAATCGTCGGTCAAGTGGACCAACGGTACTTCGCCTCTGTCTCAGATCGCCGACAGCGTCGTCGGTGCCAAAGCCCAGGCTTTCAACCTCACCTTCTCCGACTCTGGCGTGTTTGGTGCCCACGTCTCGGCACCAACCGCCTCGGTCCAGGATGCCGCTAGCAAAGTCGCCCAGGCACTCAAGAACGTCGCTGGCGGACTCGAGGACGAAACCATCCAGGCGGCCATCGCCAAGGCCAAGTTTGAACGCGCTTCGGTGCTCGAGAACCGCACGGCTTCGCACGAGCTGGTAAGCGCCCAGCTGCTCGAGGCGGGCAAAGTGGCTACGTTGGACGAGAGCTTTGCTGCGCTCGAGTCGGTCAAGGCTAGTTCGCTCTCGAGTGCTGCGGAAAAGTTGCTCAAGAGCAAGCCGACCACCGTGGCGGTGGGTGACGTTCACAAGCTGCCTTATGCCGATGAGGTGCTTTGAAGAGGGCTCGTAACCATACCCAAGGTATACATCTTTGTCCTTCGAGTGACGTTTGTTTTTCAGATGCTTCCAATACAGCGCAGTTATTCCTGATTTGCAGTGTGACAGCGTGGTTCGATGCCATGTGTGGGGCTGTGCAGCTCGTTTTGATGCGTTTGAGCGTTCATGTGCAGTTGCGATTCACAGTCCTATGAAACACGCCAACGCACACACACACGGTTCAACATGTCAATATGATATCTAATTGCTCTCCACACCAAGCCGCGCGGTCGACACTCTTTTCACTCTGACGACCGCTCAGCAAATACGGGCCAGTCGGAACCATGGACTCTCACCCTGTGCACACAGATGGGCGGATTCCTGGCCCATCCATCGACAAACTGCCACCTGACAGCATGGACGCCAAACGGATACACGTGCGCCTCGTCGGTCAAGTTGAACGTTTGCAGCGTCGAGCCGTTTGCCTTGAACTCGAAGTGAGCCAGCACCAACGGCGCACTTTCTTCTCCACTCGTGTACTCCGCCGGTACAGCATGTACGAATGATTCGGGGAGAATCGATCGCAGGTATTCGTCCTGCGTCTTCGCCCTGCTTCGACGATACTGCAGATAGTACTGACGATCCGATTCGTCGACCATCGCCCAGACGATCACCCTTCTTGGCGCTGTCCGCGTCATGCCCGGTAACGGATGTTCGACCACAAGTTCGTCGACCACTTTGGGCTCGGCCAGGTTGACCTGCAACATCGAGCCCCACCCCGTCATCCAGCAGTTGTCCGCACCGAGACTGGCACCAGGCGTGATCGCCTTGACCGGGTCCCCGATCGGCACTTTCCTACCTTGCGCAAGGAACTTGCCAACGTTCCAAACACTGTTCAGCCTGAAGCCTCGATGCACGGTCCCTTGTTCAGCTACCCATGCTCCGCTCGTAACAGCTGCCCAATCGACTTTGCCCGTCCGGTCTCGAGAATACGTCTCGAGCCGATCTTCGATCAGCTCACTGAGGAACGTCTGGTCGAAAGCCTGCCCCAATCTTGCATTGACTTCATCGTTGGCATACTTGGCAATGCTAGCCACTTCTTTTTCAAGTTTGTTGAAGAATTTGCCCTCGGTGTCGTCGGCACGTTGCTTGAGCTGCGTGTTGATCTTTTTGTCCAAGTCGCGCAGCATGAGCTCGACCGAAGACGAAACCGAGTCTTGTATCGACTTGAGCTCGTCCTGCGCGAGACGTGCAACGGTGCGCTTTGTCGAGGCGGTGAGACGGTGAATCTCGGCCGATTGACGCGAGTCGGCTTCAGCCTGAATCTTGGCTGCCGCAGAGGAAATCGAGGAAGAGATCTGCGACTCGATTGACGTCGATAGCGAGTCGAGGCGAGCGGCGAGACGGTTGAGCTCAGCGCGCAATCGTTGATTCTCGCGATCCAGCGAGAGAGCCAACGTGTTACTGCTTCCGCCTGGGACATCGTCGTCCAGGAGAAAAGGGTAACGGTCCGAAAGCCTGTTCGAGCTGCCGCGCAGCTGAGCAAGTTGGAATGCAAGCGCGGCAACGAGGAGTCCTGCGAGAACGATGAAAGTGCGGTGCGAGTTGATTGTAGGCATCTGTGAGCCAAGCTTGACCCAAACGAGTTTGAGGGGCCTCAGCAACCAAGTCAAAAGCAGATTTGAGAATTGCCAAAGGAAGAGTGCCAAACCGTGTAGGATGCGGCTTACGAAGGGTCCTTTGGTCGTCGGGTCAACACGTGATGGTTGCTTGTCGATCGGTGCAGCGTAGGTGTAGCCTGTAACATCAGCCTCGCCTTCTTCGCCTTCATCACCTTGTCCATCTGAATCGGCCGAGTCGGATGCGCCATCGAAGCGAGTCTCTTTACCGCTGGCAGCTCCCGCATCGTCATCTGCTTGCGTACCTCTACTGTCGTCCGCCTCGTCATTCGGCACGCCATTGACCGTCTTTTTGCGTCGCCCTCTCCTGGACTTGGCATTCATCCAGCGCACATTGTCGATGCGTCCGAGATCCACAGCACCGATGGAATTTGAGTGTCTGCCTTTCCTTGTCCTCCGCGTGGGCGACGCAATGTTGTCATCATCATCGTCGTCATCATCACTTGGCCTGTAAGCTAGGTTGTCCTGGGACGTGCGACCTTTGCGCTGACCAGAGACTCTACGTGAGACGACAGCGCGAGGTGCGGGTCTCTGCTGCTGGTTGTTCTGAATGTCAGCCACTTCTTGTTCTTCCTGCTGGTAGCTGTCGGTGAGATCGCCATCGCTGGAAAAGAGGGAGACCGAGACGCTGTGCGAGTTGTTAACGTCGGGACGCTCATGGAAGCCGCGCTGATCACCACGAAGGAGGTTGTTCTGGAAGGAAGGCTCGCGGACAAAGAACCTGGTGCTGCTGTCTTCTTGCTTGATGCTGATACTGTTACTATTGCTGTTGGAGCCGCTTGCCACGGCTGATTGGGCATTGGCCAGGAGTTGACGAGCGCGAAAAGAGACAGCGGGAGGTGTCATTTGCTCGACGAGCTCCGGCGAGAGCGCTCTTCGAGACGGGGTCGCAGATCTGGACGCATAGCGGATATCGGGCGTTTCTGATCGTGCGCTGATTCTGGGAGAGCGTCGCGGTGTGCCGCGTGCTCCCGTAGGACGGGAGGCCATGCTCGAGAAAAGCGCACTTGGATCAAGCACGCCAGGTGGATGTTCGGTGGTTTTGCCACTATTCGAGAGAGTACGAGCCGGAGCTCGACTCGAGAAAGGTATGCGAATAGTTGAGGCCTGTAAGCGGCCGGGGTATACTGTGTGTTGCGAAAAGTGCGGCCGTGATGGTGTTGGAGCGGAAGGAGGAAAGTGGGAATAAAGTTCTAAAACTTATGAAGACGACATTCGAGCACGGAGGCTTGTGCGCTTTGGTTTGGCTGCTGCATGCGTGTGTCTCAGAGTTGCAACTTTTTATGTGACACTCGGACTGCGACCATGAAAGGGCTCTTTCTGCAGAGCAATCGCACCGCCGAAGCTGTGAGGGTGTTATGTTGCCATGGTGCACACACCTGCTGAAAATTGCTCCACTTTTTCGTTTGCGAGGATTTTTTCTTTTCTTCTTCTCAAAAAATCCAAAGCGCTTTCGTGTTCCGTGTTCCGCAATCTTGATGCGCAGCAGTTGAAGCCTTTGGTGCGCTCAACGAGCTGCTCCCACCACCATCGTTGGCATCGCGGTCGCGCAATCTCGGACGGGCAAAAAGAATGGCAACGACATCAGCACCAAAGGACGAGGCCGCTGCGCCTGTGAGTGCAGCGACTCACCTTGGGCTTCTTCCGCAGATTCCAAGAGCAAGCTCCATCATTGTCATTGGTATGGCCGGTTCGGGCAAATCCACCTTCACCGCCAGTCTTCACGAGCACCTGCACGAGAAGGCAAAAGAGCAACAGGACGAACAAGAGCAGAGGGCCCAAGCAGGTGGCTCCTCCAGTGCAGATGCCACATCGTCTTCGTCGCAGGCCACGGCTCCATACATGGTCAACTTGGACCCAGCCGTCGGAACGCTTGGCTACGAACCTAACGTCGACATTCGAGATACGGTCGACTACGCTCGTGTCATGGAGCAGTACAATCTCGGACCTAACGGTGGCATCTTGACTGCGCTCAACCTGTTCACCACCAAATTCGATCAAGTGCTCAACATCCTCGAGAAGCGTGCCAACGAAGTGGACCACATCGTGCTCGACACACCCGGTCAGATCGAAATCTTCACCTGGTCTGCTTCTGGTTCCATTGTCACAGATGCTCTAGCGAGCTCGATGCCCACAGTGGTTGCCTACATCATCGACACGCCAAGGACCACTGCGCCCGCAACCTTCATGAGCAACATGCTCTATGCTTGCAGTATCCTCTACAAGACCAAGCTGCCATTCATCCTCGTATTCAACAAGACGGATGCCCAGTCGCATCAATTCGCATTGGAGTGGATGCAAGATTTCGAGAAGTTCCAAGAAGCGTTGGCGGCGGGCAATGCCACCGATCCTTCGTCCACTGTTACGCAACAGGGACTCAACCCGCGCGCTCGCGACTTCAACACCGAGGGAAGCCAAGGATACATGAACAGTCTCATGAACAGCATGAGTCTGGTGCTCGACGAGTTTTACAAAAACTTGCGCGCTGTCGGTGTCTCGTCTGTCACTGGAGAAGGCATGGATGACTTTGTTGCAGCAGTGCACGAAGCGCGACAAGAGTATCTGGACGACTACCGCCCCGAACTTGAGCGACTCGCCAAAGAGCGCGATGCCAAGCGCGAATCGAGCAAGAAGGAGCAACTCGCCCGACTGATGAAGGACATGGACGTCGGTTCCAAGGCAGGTGCAAGCAAGGGCAAAGCGGCGAAACAGGCGACAAGGTCGACCGAAGATCTCTCGAGACCGATCGACGAAGAGTATGAAGGCGATGGACAGATCATCGAACCCGTAAGTACGCCCCTTTCCTTCATGTGTTTTTGCACAGATGCACGCCGGTCTGCCCAAGGCTAGTCACGATCGCGTGCATGCATCCGTCGGCTCCGGCCCTTGCACTGATACCGGCATCTTATAGCTTGATTGCCAGGACCCACAAACGGTGTTGCTAAGAGATTTCAGACTCCCCCCTTCCCGACGGCAGCCGGGTCTGCAATCTCGTTTGTTGGCTCATCTCCGCTCTTATCGGTTTCATGCTTGTTCCGTGATTGACATCGAGATGCGAGGTACGGCTGCCCAGCATTGAAGCATTGATACTGACTCAATCCTGCATGTTTTCCGCCTCTACACCGTACAGGACTCGGACGAAGAGAAGCCCCATTACGAATACCCAGGGCCAGAGTACGACCGAGGAGATGGCACTGTGTGGCCGCGCCCGGGCTAGCTTAGCACGAGATTGAGCCAAATCGTTGTAGGCTGTAATTTGATCGCCGCCATGTCATTCGTTTTTTTGGACCCCCATCGCGGTGATTGAATGAGGTTTCTAGGCTCATCATGCTGAGCGCGATCGGATGCATCTGTTCCTGATAGAAGTTTCCGAGTAGGGCCGGCGTTTGAGAGACGCCGACGTCTCTGGTTGCGCTGATGCCTGCTACGAGCTCGCTTCCGACGTTGTTGTTGTCAAGTCTGAAAATGTGCGAGGCAGAACGCGATGCCGTCGCGGCTGTCTGCTTCAACTACGACTCGCAACGAATCTGTGCTTTCCATCAGGAAAGCATGTCGCCTGGAACGGGACCTTCTGTGATTGTCCTTGAGCTATGTATTGTCAGCGTTGTTGTGAGGCTCTGAATCCCAGAATTCGGCTCAAAGTTGTTTCGCTCTGTCGCGACTCGGTCAAAGCTGTGCCAACGAGTTGCCACGAGGCTTCCCGCATCTGCACCTTGGATGCAAAACTGAAGGCGTCGAAAAGAAATTGAATTTCAACCGAGACAAATACAGCAGAATCGCCACTGTCTCTACTCTATCTCAATCTCACTCATCGACGGTCCGACTGACAATCCTGAGCCGTTGCGACAACATAGTGCAGCCCGACCGGCAAACGCATCTTTGTGATATTGCGATTGGACAGAACTTCTTGTGTCCATCGACGCGGGCGCAAGGAAGATCTGCGGTTGACCAAAAACGCATACGAAACACGGGATCCCTCCTGTGCAGCCGAGATCGTGCCGACAGTTGAATCTTTACAAAAAGAAGAAAGAAGAAGAATAAGGAGAAAAAGCCGGCCCCGAACGAGGGGGTTCGACTCGATTTTGACTTGTGTACTTGGCGTAAATGCTGTTGCTGCATTGCAAAGGAGAGGTGCGAGGTAGCGGCAATGCATGAGACCGCGAGAGCCGTAAGTTCAAAGGGAGCCCAAGGGCAGGCGTGTGTCACTGGCCGTAAGCTCGCAATGTCACTTTACACCTGCATGCTCGATGATAAGGTTGACTGTAACTTAGCACACATTAGGAAAGCGGAATCCGCTGAACAGGGACAATGGCTGACGTGCATCTGCCAAAACCCTTGCGTACGGGGGCCAAATCACAACTGTACGCCCCACGCCAACCAGCAGCATTTCATTCTCACACTTGTCCCCATTGTCACTCTACTCAACTCTAGCTTGTGGGGAAGCATGTCTAGAAAATCTGCAGGTTCGCTTTGCCAGCTTGCTTTCCCGCAGCAACAGATTTGGGCTTGAACCGCAAGGCCAAGTTTTTGCATCCGTCCTTTTACATACTCTACTGTACTGTGTGTTGAACGCAAGCGAGAGACCCTGAAACCGAACCCTGTTTGAGACCCTTTGGGAAAAGAAAGGCACAACAGCGGTTGAGCGTCGAAAAGCGTCGTCTTGATTTTGACCCACAAAGCTGGCTCGCGCAAACAAGTTTTGCGGTGTCCAAGTGGCTTGCCCTCTTTGCCCTTGAACTGAACAGGATGCAGCTCTGCTCGGTGTGGCTCTTTGCCTGGTCTACGGCTCGGATGGCTTTGTTGCTTTCGATGTGGTCGTGACTCGCTTCCATCTGTCGGGCCTTCCAACCGTCCATGTCGATCCAGAGCAGAGACGGAAAATGAGTGAGCAGACTGATTTCCGGAAACACTGCCAAAGTGGCTGGTTGACCACCGTCTTTATCCTTTTCTTGCCTTTCTAATGTGAATAGCCTGTGAACCCCCCCACTCTCCCACCTTCTTTTCCTCCCCCCTTCTCTCTTGTCGCCGTCTCTCTCGACCCTTTGCCTCCATGAGAATCAGCGCTACATCGACACGGCAGAGTACATTTCGAACCGAGAGCTCTTCCGACTGGCCCGTCGGTCAGTTTTTCTGCCTCCTTCCCTGCCGCGACCTTCACTGCGGGCCAAAAGAAAAAGGAAAGAGGAACAAAAAAAACGGAAAATCCAAACCTAAATTTGAAATCGGAAACTCTTTGTCCCGTCCCTCTTGTCTGGTGCTTGTTGTTTTTTTTTTTTTTCTTTTTTTTTTTCTTGGTCGGATCGCTTGGTGAATGAAATGCACAGACACACTTCTATATCCCACCTTTGCTCGGCAGCCTCACATCCACCGCTCTCGAGCTTCAACGTGGTTTGTGTGAATTTCCAGAAATAGTAAATAAATAAATAAACAAATAAATTTGCTCTACCTTGGTCGCTTGCTTTTGCCGCCTTGTGTTGGCTGTCTGCCATTTCTTCTCATGATCCGCGAGGCGGTTCTCCCGCTTGCTGCAACTGTGCAGGTCACTGGACTCTTACTTACGTTGGACTCGAAGCACATCCTCTGTCGTAAGTTTGGTGGGCATGGTATTAGTGTATGCACGACCGCAGCTTCTACAGAATAGCAGGGAAAAACCCTTTGGCGTGGTGACTGAACACTGTGAGTCTCTGGCTCAATTGGCCTCTGCGCTTCTCTCACTGCTTTGATGCTTCGACGACGCTTCGACGCTTCGACGCTTCAACCCTTCGGCCTCGACTGCCGCCTGTCGCCTTCCCTCGGTCGCGGAGATAGCGCTCGGCGGCGTGCACACACTTGCACGCACACAGAGTGACACCCTGCCTAGGCAAAATTCGCGACAGAGTCGAGCTTCAGTTTGTTCCTCTTTGGTTCTCGTCTTTGTCTCGTCCCTCATACAGTAGCTCTCCACGAGACGGGCAGCCACCGTCGCATTCCGATCTACGACGTTGTTCCAAGCCGCGGGCGCCTTTCTTATTGCTTGTCGGCACCAGCAGCGGCAGCGGCATCAAAAGACCTGCAGTCGGCTTCCATTTTTTGTCCCATTTCCGAACTCGCGGGACCCTCATGACAGTCGCTCTTGCTTCTCTCGTCTAGAACCCATCGGCTTTCCTATCCTCACTGCTCAGTAATCACAATTGCTGAGTTTGCTGACTAGGCAACCCAAGGTCGAATCGCCACCATCATCTCGACCTTTCCTATCCCTTGATCACACGGCGCCGTCTGGCCCCTGTTCGACGACGACTCAGCCCACCTTTCCTCTCAACTCGTCACCATCTGCATCCACCTCCATCCCGCTCCAACTGTTGTCATCGCAACCGAATCCAACCTGCGACTGCTTGGGACTCATCAGCATCAGCACGAGTCGACGACAAGCACAGAAAAGCACCTGCACAGACGGCTTTCCGTGTTACCGCAATCAGCAGAGCTTTCCGAGCTTCCCAAAGCTCTCTCGTCACCTCCGCATCCCGGACAGCGTGTACAACAGCATCCGCGTTGGCCTTCTTGGTGGTACAGACGAATCTCCTCCCTCATTCAGCGGGCAGAGGGGTGACATTGATACGGGCATAATTTCATCTTCGCACCGGCAAGCTCGGCATCGGCCGAAAGATAACAGAACAGCTCATTGACTATTGTCTTTCCAATCTCTACCTGCCGCTTCATTTGCCATTGAGGTCTTGTGCCGCCAAAGTGGCTGTACATTTCAAAAAACCATCGGAACCTCGTTCTACCAGAACTCCCTGGCATGCCAGAGGTGTGGACCAGCAGGATGGAGGAAAGCGTCGCCGATCCATCCTTGGATGCCTCGGGCAGTAAGCGCAAGAGGGTGAGTTGCCAATCCAGTCTTGGAAGAGGCTTTCTTCCTTCAAGCTGTGATAGTTTTCTATGACGCAGAGAGCACCTGCGAGCTCACTGATTCGCTCCTCAACCATACAAGGCGCTGACCATTCTCACTTTCGCTTTCTTTCTTACACCTTTCGCTTTGTTCGTCAACAGATCTGGGCTGCTTGTGAACCGTGCCGCAAGCGCAAGTCAAAATGTGACGGTCAGAGTCCGTGCGGAGGATGCATCACCACGATCAAGACGGCTATGCTGCCGATCAACGCAACCACCCTCCAAACGGGCACCATCGACGAGAACCTCGTCCAAGCAAAAGCGCAAGAGCTATGTGTCTTTGACTGGAACCGCAAACCGCGTGGTCCCAAGGGAAAGAAGGCCGCTTTTGCTGCTGCTTTCGGCGTCGACAACAGCGCAAGTTTGGGCGCGCCACGCAGCCACGCGAGCGCTGGCTCGGCGTACATCGAGGCCCAGAGGCGCGTTCTCGATGAGGCGCCAAACGGTATTCATCCCACGGGCAATGGCGAAGTCGCCTACACATCAGCACCTCCGGCTCCAGACCGTAACAGTATTCCTGCTCATTCGAGCTTCACCTTTACGTCCGCTCACGGTCCCAACTGGCCAGAACCAACGACTACGTCCACGTACACGGATGCAGACCCGCACTATCAGCACTATTCTTCGAGCACAAATCTGCAGCCTCCAGCGCCCAGCAATGCGGCCTACGCTTCCACCGTCCCGTCGAACGGGAGACCAGCGCTTCATCACAGCGGCTCAGACGACAGCAGCACCCTCTCCTCGTTCGAGTACAGCTCCAGCTCCTTCAACTTTGGCGGACGACCGAGTGATTCCAACACTTCCGTCTCCACGTTCTCACCACCCACCCTCCCGGGGCCGTCCTCGAGGCCTATGGCCACCGAGCAGCGTCCCCTCAAACGCAGTGCATACGAGTATCGTGGCATCGAAGCCTCGCTCAGTGCATGGGACGCTCTGGCCGAAAGCGCAAGCCATCCACGCTCCAGCAGCGTTTCCAGCCTACGACGCTCGCAAAACTCGGCAGACACCTCGCCCACCGAGTTTAACCGCCACGGCGGGTCGCCCGCCCATTCGCAAGGCTCTGGCGGCTTCCCTATTGCGTCGCCTCGATCTGACGGCAACGCTACCAAGCTGTCACCTGCGGGCGGAGACAATGGCGACTCGCGCTATCACGACCAGTCGATGCTCATCAATCGCCTCAAGCCGTACTACACCGAAGAAGACCGCCCCTTTGTTGCGCTCGCCATCTCCCAATTCGAGGCGCTCGACTCGTTCGAAAAGATGATCCCGTTGCGCTACCTGTTTGGATCCGCGCCAAGCTCGGGCGGACGCGATCCACCGGCGCACGTACTGCTCGCTTTGCTGGCGTTTTTGGCGCATCGTGCCTTGCTACTGCCAGACAGTATGAACATCGAAGATCTTGATCTGCAGGCTGGCGAGGTCGTGATGCGCTGTGCCAACAACTATGGCCGACTCGAAGGCGAGGACCGCAAGCAAATGTTGTCCTTTGCACGTCGCAGCTGGTCGCTGGCCAACAATCTCATGCTCCAAAAGATCCGCGGCGGCGATGTCGATCCCAGGCTCATCATCACGGGCATGCTTCTCGAGATGGGCGCCGGAGAGGATGGTCTCAGCAGCAAGGGCCTCGTACAGCGCAAGATGTGGCTCTTCCGACTAGCATACTGCTGGCGACTCCACCAACTCGACGCCAAGCCGGACTCGGAGAGCTGGACCACGCCATGGGACGGTCCCGAAGTGCTGCAGAGAGCACTTGAGATTTCGGGTGGGTCTACGGCAGAAGATCCAAGAGCACCGCTGCCCCGCGCTGCAGACACGCGTGGCATGGTCAAGGACCCCATCGAGCTCGAAGCCATTCGAAGGCAAGTCTCGCTTATCGTCACAGCAGCCTACTGGGTCCAGACGGCAGAGCTGCAGGTGCCCAAGTTTGATGTCTACACGATGGAGCTCGAGCCTGCCAATGCCGACGACTACATCCATCATGGATCCAATTGGACACCCAAGGTGCATCCTGCCTCCAACGGATACCTGACGCAAACGCGAGACTTGATCTTCCGCACCTACGGCCGTCTCACCCGACTCTTGCACACGCCTCTTGCCGACATTTGCACCGGTCACTCGCCCGAGCCGGACCTGCAGCATGCCATCACGGAGATGGAGACGACGCTGGACTGGCTCGTCGAGCGCATCGGCTCGGTGACATACGACGGGCCCGAGATGCCCTTACGCGTTGCCGCATTTGTGCACTCCCGTATCGTAGCACTGCTCATGTACCGGCTTTTCACCTCGATCCAGGCATTTTTCTTCCTCTTCCCCGAACGTACTACAGCCAAGACGGACAAGTCGCTGCGAATCGCATCGACGCTCATGCCCAAGGGCGAGCAGCGCTCCAACTTTGAGATGATTGCCGGAGGAGGCAACATGGCGCCCGAATCCGAGAGCGAAGACGACAGCGCGGCTGGACGCGATTGTCAGGGCCGGAAGCTACTTCCGCGACCCCAATTCTCTCGACACCCGATGAAGGCGTCGATGGCGGTACTGTGGGAGACGGGTGCAGTAGCCAAGCGACTGTTGTCACTGCATCGAGCACGAGATGCCGCATTGGAGCCGATCGAAGGCAACGCCAGCGAATGCTGGAAGGGCGGCGAAGGCGAAAAGAAGGGCAACGACATTGGCAAGACCATGGACGCCTCTCTGCGCGCCGTTCGTTGGCCACGACACCTGCGGCTGTTTGCACAGCACGCCTACGCCATGGCAGCCGAGGCGCACGTCGCGGGCGCCTCGTGGCTGGATACGTATGGCGACGAAAATCCAGGCTGGAAGAATCCAGCCTCGTTCGATCTGCTGCCGGAATTCAACAACGAGCGCATTGAGAGCGGTCTATGGGACACGGGGGATGCGTTTTTGGAGCTGCTCGAAGCCATGGCAAAGATGGGCAGTACGCATGCGAGAAGCAATGAGGAATCGACGTTGAGATATCGACAGGAACGATGGAATTGGGCCAAGAGGTATCAGCAGCCGCCGAGTGGGTTGACTAGTATGCCTAATCCGCAGTAGGTGCGCCCGGGGGGGGGTGAAAGTAGTGGGCGGTGACGGGATAATCGAGACATTATACCTTTGTTTTGGACCGACCTGTTTGTGTGCGAGTTTGAAAGTGGCAGCCTGACTGTCCCTCGAAAGTTGGGGCCTGTAGCAGAGGCGGGCCAGCAGCAAGTAGTGACTTTTGCTCTCGCTCGGAGGAGTCACGAGCGTCTGCAGTTGCACGAAACCCGGTCAGTCTGGATCGCTAGGAGAGCAAGCGGTCGATTGCGAAGAGGCGCAACTAATAATACAGAGGAAGGAAACCGAGGTGCAAATCACTAGAGTCCAAGACGGCGCTCCATTACAGTGTGCATGTCGGGAACGTTTGACGATATCTCGGCTGCGAGAATGGCGGCGGATGAGTGCGGAAAGAAGTTGATCGAATCAGAGCAAGTCAGCTGCTGTCGATTGTTTCCAATGCAAGACACAAGGATGAGCAACTTACAAGGCAAAAAGTCGCGCGGTTCGATGCGCTCATCGTCGCCGTTGAGAATGTCAAGATGAACCTTGGACAGCGAAGTTGCGCCCTTGACCGGGTCAAATGCCGGATCCTACCCTCAAATCAGACAAGATTGCATTTGTCAGCACAAAAGACTCTTCCGCTCATCTGCGCTATCCAGACCCCGCAACTTACATAGCTAGCAATCTTCCTCTCCATCAACGTATGAGCGGGAGCACCGATTCCATGTACATTGCGCTGCATGGTGAGCTTCAAGTTGTCCCTTGTCGCCTCCCAGTTCTCCAGCCTGTTCTGCACAGGATGATGGGATCGTGTCGATACTTGGTGGAGTACATTCTTGGGTCCATAACGCATGGTATCGTGCACACCGGCGTAGACCGGATGCGAAGTGGTCGAGTTGGAAGAGGTCGAAGTGTGCGAAGCATAGCTGGGAGGAACGAGCGCGTAGCTCGGCTCCGATTGCTGTTGATGCTGCGATGCGCTCATTGTTGTGTGCTCAGAGTGAAAGAGGAGGGTGGCGATGGTGATGATGAGAGAGCGAGAGAGAATGTTGCCAAAAAGTGGAGCAGTGGAAAGCCAAAGCGAAAGCGAGGTCCGTGTGCCAAGAGGCTCTGCTCTGGCTGCTCAGCCGCTGTGGCTCGCTCTGTGACAAGTGCGTGGCCAAGCCCAAGCTGATCCGCTTCGGAGGGTCGATCACGGGCGGCGCGTCTTTTCAAGGTGTTAGGTTGCGTATCTTTATAGGTAAGCATGACAAAGCATCGAAGTGTGGAGAGTTGCCGCGAAATTCTCAAATTTTTGGACCAAAAACAAAATAAAAGAGAGAAGGAAGGGAGCAAGTCTTTGAGAGTATTCAGCTCAGCATTCTCTCGTCCACCACAACCTCAACACCACGATCAACAACCTAGTTGACACCACGGACCGACATCATGGATCCAGACGGTCTATTCGACTTTCTCGCTCCTACAGAGACGGCTCCCAGCCCGGCCACTTCATCAGGCTCTTCTCCATCGAAAAGGCAAAGGAAACGATCCAAAGCTGCTGCCAGTGCCTCTTCCTCATCCAAACAGGTCGACAACCCTTTGCCCGCTGCCACAAAGAGCGACGCACGAAATGGAAACGCCTCTTCTTCAAAGACAAACAACCATAGCAACGATGACGCTGCTGTCTCCGATGATACTGATGCCGCACCCGGTCCTTCCAAACGCCAAAAGGTCGATACTGCCAAGGACAAGCCGGCGCCTGTCCCAACCGTAGTCACGGATGAATTCACCGACCAGGCTACCCAATCCATCCCAGTCGATACGGGCCTTGCACCTTCCGAATCTCCAGACGCGACCCAAGCTGCCAGTGGTTCCGCTGCCGACGGTAATGGTGCTTCTTCTTCTTCTTCTTCATCTGCTGCTGACGCCAAAAAGATGCACGTAACCCATTCCGTACGCCATCAGGTCGCCCTACCTCCTGACTATCCCTACGTCCCACTTTCTCAGCACGTACCCAACGATCCTCCAGCAAAGGAGTACAAATTCACCCTCGATCCCTTCCAGCGCAATTCGGTCTCGTGCATTGAACGCAACGAGTCGGTCCTTGTCTCTGCTCACACGTCAGCAGGTAAGACTGTGGTAGCCGAGTACGCCATCGCTCAGTGTCTCAAGAACGGCCAACGTGTCGTCTACACTTCGCCCATCAAGGCGCTTTCCAACCAAAAGTTCCGCGAGCTCACCGCCGAGTTTGGCGATGTCGGTCTCATGACGGGTGATGTCACCATCAACCCTTCGGCTTCGTGTCTCGTCATGACGACAGAGATCCTGCGATCGATGCTCTACCGGGGTTCCGAAATCATGCGCGAGGTGGCCTGGGTCGTGTTTGACGAGATCCACTACATGCGCGACAAGGAGCGTGGTGTGGTCTGGGAAGAGACCATCATCTTGCTTCCACGCAAGGTCCGATATGTCTTCCTCTCGGCTACCATTCCCAATGCCATGCAGTTTGCCGAGTGGATCGCCCACACCCACGCTCAGCCTTGCCACGTCGTCTACACTGATTTCCGACCGACTCCTCTGCAGCACTACCTCTTCCCTCAAGGCGGTGAAGGTATTCACCTTGTGGTCGATGAGCGCGGTACGTTCCGCGAGGACAACTTCCAGAAGGCCATGGGTGCTCTCGCCGACTCCAAGGGCCAAGATGTGGCGGATCCCAATGCTGGAGGTGGCAAGCGCCGCGGTCAGGTCAGAAAGGGCGGCAACGCAGGCAAGAAAGGCCCTTCGGATATCTACAAGATTGTCAAGATGATCATGGTCAAGAACTACAACCCCGTCATTGTATTCGCCTTCTCAAAACGTGAATGCGAAGCGCTTGCCCTCCAGATGAGCAAGCTCGAGTTCAACACGGACGACGAAAAGGAGATGGTCTCCACTGTCTTCACCAATGCCATCAATGCTCTTTCCGAAGAAGATCGAGGATTGCCACAGATCGAGCACATCTTGCCACTGCTTCGTCGAGGTATCGGCATTCACCATGGAGGTTTGTTACCCATTCTCAAGGAAGTCATCGAGATCCTGTTCCAAGAAGGTCTCATCAAGGTGCTCTTTGCCACCGAAACCTTCTCCATCGGTCTCAACATGCCGGCCAAGACCGTCGTGTTCACCGCCGTCAACAAGTGGGACGGCAAGGAGTTTCGCAACCTCACCTCGGGCGAGTTTATCCAGATGTCCGGCCGAGCCGGTCGACGTGGTCTCGACGACCGAGGTATCGTCATCATGATGTTTGACGAGAAGCTCGAACCCAGTGCTGCCAAGACCATGGTCAAAGGTGAAGCCGATCGTCTCAACTCGGCCTTCCACTTGGGATACAACATGATTTTGAACCTGATGCGTGTCGAAGGCATTTCGCCAGAGTACATGCTGGAGCGCTGCTTCTTCCAGTTCCAGAACGCCGCATCGGTGCCGGCGCTCGAGGCGGAGCAGAAAGCGGCCGAGGAGCAGCGCGACCTGATCAAGGTCGAGCGCGAGGACGAGGTAGCCGAATACTACGATGTCAAGCATCAGCTCGAGACGCTGCGTAAGGACGTGCAGACAGTCATCACCCATCCTTCGTACGTGTTGCCGTTCTTGCAGCCGGGACGGCTGGTCAACGTGTGCCACGAGGATCTGGACTTTGGTTGGGGTGTTGTTGTGTCGTATGAAAAGCGTCTGCCCAACACACCGGGCAAGCGCGGGCCGGCCATCGACCCAAATGCACCGCCGCAGAACCACTACGTCGTGGATGTGCTGCTGCACTGTGCTTCTGCTTCGGGTTCCAGCTCGGATAGCAAGTCGAACAAAGCGGAGAGGGCAGCCAACTTTGTGCCCTGCCCGGAGGGCAAAAAGGGCGAGATGGTGGTTGTGCCGGTTCTACTCTCTACCGTCCAGTCATTGTCGGGGATCCGAATGTTCCTCGCCAAAGATTTGCGACCCACCGAAGCTCGCGAGACAGTGCGCAAGAACCTCGTCGAAGTGCGACGACGCTTTCCCAAAGGCGTACCCCTCCTTGACCCGATCAAAGATATGAAGATCGAAGACGAGTCGTTTGAACACCTGGTGGAAAAGATCAAGATCCTCGATGAGAAACTTGGTTCATCGCCACTTTGCAAAGACAAAGACCTGCCGCGCCTCTACGCTGCATACGCCAAGAAGCAGGAGGCACAAGAAATTGTCTCGGGCATCGCCAAGAAGATTGCCGCCGCCCACTCTGTGCTGCAACTCGACGAGCTCAAATGCCGCAAACGTGTGCTGCGACGTCTGGGATTCACCACTTCGGACGACGTGGTGGAGAAAAAGGGTCGTGTAGCCTGCGAGATTTCGACGGGCGACGAGCTGCTCCTCACCGAAATGATCTTTAACGGAGTGTTTAACGACCTCACACCTCCGCAGTGTGCCGCGCTGCTCTCGTGTTTCGTCTTTGGCGAGAAATCATCCACCCAAACCCGGCTCAACGAGACGCTCGCCGCACCGCTGCGCATCATGCAGGAGACCGCACGTCGAATCGCCAAGGTGTCGATCGAATCCAAGCTGCCGCTCGTCGAAGACGAGTACGTCTCGAGCTTCAAGGTGGAGCTGATGGATTTGGTTATGCAGTGGTGCAACGGCGCCCGGTTTGCAGAGATCTGCAAACTCACCGATGTCTTTGAAGGTAGTATTATCAGGTGTTTCCGAAGGCTGCAGGAGTTGATAAGGCAGCTGGTACAGGCGGCAAAGGCGATCGGCAACGAAGGGTTGGCGCAGAAATTCGAGAAGACGCTGGCCATGTTGGAGAGGGAGGGGAGCATTATTTTCAGTCCTTCGCTTTATTTGTGATCGCCATGAAGGGAGGAATGAGCAATCGACTTCATGTTGTGGTGCGATTTTTGACCAAGCGTGTGATCGTGTGACCTGTGAACTGAGGGTGAGAGAGAGGAGCTACGACTGACGAGCGACGTCCACCAACCGTCCATCGACCAGCGGCGAAACAAATGCCAGATTCGACGTATCATCCTGTCCTGTTGCTCGTCCATCCTCCTTCCCACCATCTCGCTCGCCATTGCGCTCGCTCGGCCTCTTATCACTCCTTCCCGCCTCCGCAGCCGTCGAACCGGCCGAGGCCTTGATATCGTCGCGCAGCTGGTCCATCTGCTTTTCATCAAGATGGAAGCTCGTTGAAGCGATGGCTCCATGCCTAAAGTTGTTGGATGCCACTTTGCCCGTTGCTCCGAATGCACTTTGCTTCCCTGGCTCGTGCTTCTCCTGCACATGCAGTTGTGCCAACGACGCATCCTGCTTAGCGATCAACCCTTCCAACGCCGCCAGCAGCCGCTTTTGCTCGCTCAGCCCCATATCCTCTCCACCGGCAAGTTGCTTGGCCGCCTGTTCGAGCCTGGCAAACGTCGCTCGAAGCTCGGTGGCCCTGCGGACGATTTCCTGGGACAGCGGGGTGGGCGTTCCTTTGGCACCATTCTGCTTGCTGCCGCCAGAGGTGAGAAAGGCAAGCGTCGCATCGGCATCGCCTTCGTCCACCGCCATACTGCCGAGCGCAATGTTGGCTCCTTGGTTTGCATGCTCTTCCTCGGTCTCTGCCGGTGCAGCTGCATCCGAGACGGTGGCCCGGGTATACAGCTGTCCATCGGCCTCTGCTGCACGCATGACCAATGCGAGCAAGGATTTGATCTGGTCAAGCAGCCCCGAAGCGAGCGCTGGGTCAAACAGGGCGCTCTCCACCTCGTTTTCGGTCCGCAAACGTTTTGCAGCAGGAATCCCGCTTTCCACCGTTGCTTCGTCCATCGTGCCCGTAGCAGCGGTCGAGCTCGTTTCGGCTACACCCGATCCGGGCGCCAGCGGCTCGTTGAACCGCTTGCTGACCGAATCGAATTTGGAATGGTGTTCCGACCCCCCGACGTGGAGAGCGTCCCTGAACCCGCCAGGCGACTGATCGACGACCATGCGCCAAAGCTCGTCGGATCCGGATCGACCGCGTTGGTGCTTGACGGGTGTACTCGGCGCCTCGTGGCCAGTCTGCTTCATGGCGCGCTTGAGCAGGTTCAACGAGCGTGCGCGCGTGATGGCGATGCGTGTACGTTTGCTGAGTGTGTCCTGTGGTGCGCCATTCTTGGTTTCAAGCACCGGTTCGTTTTGCGCCTGCAAACGACGCATCTGCTTCATCCGCCACAGGTAGCTCGCTCCGAGCAAAAACTTGCGGACAATCGCAGACATGAGTTGGCCGTTTTCATGGTCGACGACAAAAGTGCCGCGCTTGAGCGCTTCGAAACCGTCGTAGCCTTCGGCAAGGTATTCTCGCGTAACGACGCGGTAGGTCTTGTCCATCTCGAGTGGGCCTCGGCTGACCAGGGCTGGACGGTGGACTTCGACGTCGTACCCGCCGTCGGGAAGTTTGGTCACCGAGAACCGTCGGAGTTTGCCTACCTCAGAATCGACGTCGGCGTCGGCGGGATTGTCGACGTCCATCGCATCCTCGTTGTGCGCGGCAGGCGTGTCTAGTGGGTTGTCCAACAGCTCGACGCTTACGAGCCGTTGGCCAGGAGGCTTTCGCGAATCCCACTTGACCATCATGCCCGCCACCTGCGGAAACCTTCCCTCTTGCTTCGGATACATAGACAGCCCGTTCTCCAGCGCTTCCCAGATATCTTGGCCCTTCAACTCCTTGCACACCACCGCATCCTCAAATGGCATGATCTCCAACACATCCGAGAGCGCAATCTTTCCGGGACCGTACACCTGATCGCCACGCAAACTTCCGCCGCAGATGATACAGCAGTCGACCTCGCGTGCGTTGGGCGGGCGGGACTCGCTCAACTCGCCGCGATTGTCGCGCTCGCGCAGCATCTCTTCGTACGAGTTCATCAGTACGTCGGCGACAAAGTTGCCAAACGCAGATTCGTCGGTGCGTACCTTTTCGGAGCGCACGTCCCACGGAGTCAGGGTGTAGGCGACGGATTGAGAGGTGGATTTGGAGATCTTGGCCAGGAGGTTGTCGAGCATGCTTTTGAGGGCCGGGGAGGTGGGGTCGTCCGGGGAAGCGCGGTACCGTTTGACGCTGAGCGAGCGGATGGTTCGTTTGCGGACGGCGGAATCGTCGCGATCGGTGAGTTCGAGGGTGAGCTCGGATAGATCACGAAAGTCGGTTCCGGATTTGACGACCATGGCGGCTTGATCCTTTTCTGTGCCCGGTTCGCCTCGTGGAAAGTTGTCACCGGTGAAGTTGGAGGCGCCGTTGCCGACGTAGTAGATGTGATCGTGTCCTCCGAGCACCAGATCGACGCCGTGCGAGTTTGCGTCTGGATTGGAAACCGCACCTACAGCGTTTGCAAAGTCAATGTCATTCGGCAGCCGGCTGTGCGTGATGGCAATGACCAACTCGCACGCTTCGCCGTCTGGATCGCGCAAGGTGCGGCTCAACTTTGCCGCCGTCTTGACCATGTTCCTGTACACAAAGCCTTCCGGAAAACTAGGAACCGTCGCGATCCATTCCTTCTCTACAATACCTATACAGCCTACCTTGACGCCGTTGACCGTTGTAGTCCAATACCTCAACGTACCGTCGACCTGGGCATCGTCATCCTGAAAATCCTCGTCCCAGTTGCTACAGTCCTTGTTCTCTTCCGCGCTTTTGCCCGAGCGATCGACGACGTTGGAAAACAGCCAAGGGAAGTTGTTCTGCGCCATGAGGGTTTGCAAGTGTGGATAGCCAAAGTCCCAGTCGTGATTGCCGAGACAGGCGCAGTCGAGGTTGATGGCATTGATGACGGGGATGAGATGGGTTCCTCGCGTCACGCTGCTTTCGACCGAGGGGGAGTAGAGGTCGCCGCTAAACAATACGAGGCCTTTGCGGTGGCGTGATGTGGAGTGGCTGGACCAGTCTCGAGACCCTGAGGGTTGGGAGGAGGAGGAGGGTGGTGGTGCATGGTTGGACAGATTTGAAGGCTCACCCCACGACTCGCGAATGGCTTGGATCTTGGCTGCAAACTGGTCTGCTCCGATGGTGCCGCCGCTGGCTTTGTCCTTTTGACGCACGCGATAGACGTCGTTGAAGTGAATGATGGGGAGGGTTACCGGCATGGCTGGTATGAAAGGGCGGTAGACGGGATGGTGGTTGATTGCACAAGCAATGTGGAAATGGCACCCGCCATCGCGGCTGTCGGAAATCGTTGGCCAAGGCGAAGAAAGAAAGCGAAAATCGCCGAGGTCCGTGCTCGCCTTCCTCACCTTGTTGTCCTCGCACCACCACCCCCATCACTTGACAGCATCCTCGATCGCTTGCGCCACACACAAGATGTCAAGAGATCCATACCACGACTTTGCATCCGACCTGAAATCTTCACTTGCATCAGCACGATCACTTTCACACTCCTACCGCAACTTGGTCACGCGCTCAACGGCACCAGCCTCGTCATCTACGCACAATGCAAGCGAAATCGGGTCCGCATACGACCGACTATCAGATGCAATAGAAGGACTGCGGCAGGATGTCGAGGATGTCAAACAGAGTGTGCTCGTTGTGGAGAAAAGTGGACCGGAACGGTTCGGTGTTACGCCGGAGGAGCTCAAGAGTAGGAAAGCGTTTGTTGCAGAGTGCCAGGCGGAAATCAAGGTATGTCTTGTTTGTTTTCAGCAAGAGCAGGAGTGGGCAGCGCACGATGCTGACGACTCGATTGATATTTGTATAGGCACTGTCGAAAGTGGTGAAAGAATCGCCACCAGGCGGAAGAGAAGGGTTCGACTCGGTCAAGATCGACCTGAATGATGCGGACCAAGACGCTACGGAAGCGTTTGAGCGCGAACAGCAGCAGGTGAGCTTATTTCCCCTCACCCGCTCACCCAGAACGCACCTCTTATGCCCATACCACTCACACGCATCTTTGCCTTTGGACGGAACTCTCACCCAGATCCTAATGTCACGCCAAGACTCGACCCTCGACAAGATCGGTACCACGCTTAGCTCGCTACGCAACCAAGCCGGGCTGATGGGCCAGGAGATCGGAGAGCAGATCGACATCATCGACGCGTTCGACACCGAAGTAGATCAGAGCCAAGGTAGACTGGGCAAGGCGATGCGCAAGATGGACCAAGTGGTGCGCATCAGTGATGAGCGGTTGGGAGGATGGTGTGTTTGGATCTTGATTGTGATTCTGTTCTTGTTGCTGTTGGTTGTTTTCTTGATATGATGCTGCACAGTATGGTTCAATAATATACCCCCGCCTTCCTATGTCATGATGATTGTCTTGTTCAAAGTCGTCTTGAGCCTCATGGAGTTGGGTGATGGTCTTAAGGATGAGAGGCAAAAGATGTCTTGGACCTCGACACACGCCAGTTGGATGAACAAGAGGCGCGTGAGCAGAGTTGTGAGAGTGTCATTTCATATCCTATTCCAAACTCACACGACCTCTTGTTCGACACAACCACCATCGACCTTCGAACGCTTTTCCGTCTTGCAACCACCATCACCACCATTCCATGCACGACCAGGAGCGATGACGAGACTGGCTGCAACACCACAACCACACGTTTGACGCCATGCCACCATACGGCTGATTCACATTCGCACCACCACCTACTCCATCTCGCGTCGATCGCAAAGCGGCAGCGAATCCTCAATCATCCACATCATCCACCATGTCGTCGACCAACAACGCCAGCACCACCCCAGGCTCAGAGCCGATCAACTTCCGAGCCGCCCTCGCAGCTTTCGAGCAGAATGCTGTGCCACCAACCACCAGTTTCCACTCCCCGAAACCACGTGCAGCACAACCAGCAAATGCACGCCAAGCACCGCCTATTCCTCCTCATACACCGGCTCGACCGTCCTCGGGAATCGACCCTGTTCCTCGCTCATCTTCGACGCCACGCATCCGAAACAACTCGGACAGCCCCATGCTTCCCTCCAGCAACAACCCGTTTGCGTCTGCTTCGACCTCTTCCGCCGTGGCTCTACCACCAACCTCGGCGTCAGGGATGCTAAGCGCACCTCAGCCGGCTTTTTCCGCCTTTGCCTCACCGACCTTGCCCCAACCGCTGCGCAAGTGTGGCAGCGGGATGAGTCTCAACGAGCTCATGAACAAGACTTCGCCCCGAGCTGGTGCAGGTAGCGGTACTACTAGTCCGCTGTCACGCTCGAGGAGCAGATCGGTAGCCGAAAGCGAGTCGGAGAGGAATCCAGTTGGTTCGGCACCGAATAGCGGCCGATCGAGTCCGTATCTCGCACCACCAGGTAGTCTGTTTGTTCCGGAAGATGGAATGGCACGGGCAGACAGCCCAGCATCGCACCACATGCTTGATACGAGTGCCGACGACGACATGTTTGCACATGCGGTGATGCAGGCGAGAAGTGCACCTGGCAGTCCGAGGTCGTTGGTCCCGCCTGCGGTGCCGGGTAGGAAGGCGAGCACTTCGTCGACTGGTTCTGGGTCGACGCCGAGATTGCCACCGAGGCCAGCGGGGTTGGCGCCGAGTGCGACGGTTTCCGAGTTTGGACAGCTGCCGTCGCCCGCGGCCTCAGCAAGAGGGAAGACGGCCGTAGCGTATGCGACGTATACCCCGGGAGGGCTGAAGAAGCGTTCGTCGGATACGAGACGCGAGGGGACCATGACTCCGCCTGCATTGCCGCCGAGAAGCCTCACGTTGGGAGCAAGCAGGGAGCCGCAGTATAGACCGAGGCAGAGCAGTCCCGTCAAATGCGCGCCCGTAGTTCCCAAGAAGCCAATGGCCAAGCCGGTGCCTCCCCCGAGACCGGCCAAGGCGTGGGAAGGCGCAGCGGGCGGGTTCAAGTTTGGCACGACGAGTCAAGCGGATACGCAGCCACCGCTGGCACGCCAAACGACGGCTCGTGGCGCTCAGCATCAGCGCAGTCTCACCGGCAGCGGTGCAAGTCTGACGACGGCGCAGAGTGCGCATCGGAAGAGCGGCAGCAACGTGTTTACGAGTATCAGTCTCAGCGATGATGCGAGTGAACAGCTCAAGCGCACCTTGAAGAGTGACTTGCATGCGGATCTGCAGAAGCCGCCGCCGAGTCGCGGCAGGGTTGCTATGCCTCCGACGAGGGGAGTGGGTGCGGGGCCAACGGGAGGGGCGGGAGGAGCGGGAGGAGCGGGGGGTATGGTGAGCTCGTTGATCGGTGCAGCTACGGCGTTGCCTTTGTTCAGGCCGGCGGTGGTGGCGGCAAGGTCGCTGGCGGACGGTGCGCCGTCCAAACACGGCGGTGCGGTGAATAGGAGTGCGAGTGCGCATTCGATGGTCGAGGTGGGCACGACGCTGTGGAGCGGAGGCGCGGTCAAGTTGGCCAATGACGGCGACAAGAGGCTGGTCAAGGAGCCGCGGGACGAGGCGACGAGGAAGAGGTACGAGGAGCTGTTCGACGAGCTACTGGTCAAGCAAGAGGCACGAGTGAGGAGCAACGCCTCGACCATCCGAGAAGCCGTGCAAGGCGAACGTAAGCCAAGCGGAGTTCAGGCGCTCAAAGGCTGGTTTGAGAGCGATTCTACGTCCTCCACCATGCCTCCATCTTCGTCCACCTCGGCAGCACCAGCAGGATCCACAGGATCGAACGACGCATCGCTATCGCCCCAAACCGTGCGCAAGGTGTGGAGGCGGTCTCGGCTTTCCAGTTCGTTCTTGGCAAAGGTATGGGATCAAGCTGTCAGTGCAACGGGTGGTGTGGACAAGGAAAGCTTTGTACGAGCGATGGCGGGCATCGATGCGGAGTTGGAGAGGCGCAAACAGCGGCGAGAGGGCAGACGGAGGGCGGCAAGCGGTAGAAAGGGCGGTGCAGGGTCGACGAGGAGGGTGCCTCCGCCTCCACCGGCGTCAGCGGGGACGGTTGTGTAGACGTCGAACTTTCACAGTCGTGGATCCGTTGGCATGAAAGTAAGCTTAGCAGTGTGCGTGTGTGTGTGTACAGAGAGAGAAACGGGAATCTGGTATCTTTGAAACGGGGGCGAGGTTAGACGGCGTCGTTGGAGCTGCCGACAGGTGCTAGTGTGCCATGGATGAGGTCTGGTTGCAGAGAAGAGACAGCGGTCAGCGATTCGATTCCTCGGCGTTGGTCGTCGTCGACGGCTACTCACCCTGTATCGAGTTTTCCAACGCATCGATGCGGTTGCTCATCTCGTTCACTGTTTTACCCCGTTTTCAAACCAGACGCATGTCAGTGGCTACAGCTTGCCTATCACAAGTTGACCCCGGCAAAAGGCTTGAAAACTCACTCCTGGCGCTGACCTGTCCATTCATGTCGTCGAATCGCGACTCGAGCTGTCCCAAGACCGTGTCTACCCAGTCGATCAATTGATGCGGAGACGAGATGTCTGGCGGCTGTTGTTGGACGAGGCTATCTTTTGGTGCGTCGGCGTGGGACGATGTGCTGGATGCTGATGGGGCGGTGGCGTTGATGGTGGTAGGAGCAGCGAGTGCGGAGGATGATGATGATGTTGTTGTTGGTGCTGTTGTTGTTGAGGCTGACATTGTGAATGCGTGATCGTGGTTGGTGGAGACGAGACAAGTGTTGATCTCGGACGCGCTTAAATCTGCCCTTTGTGCGCAACCCAACGCCTTCCCTTTGTTCTCCTCGTCGCCTTGTTTCACTAACTTGCTGCGCTGCTGCTTTCCCACGATCGAACCAAAAAGGCTTAAAGGGAAGCTGCAAGGTCACACACACACACACTCTCTCTCTCTCTCTCTCTCAAACGCCATAAATACCCAGCTCCTAGCATCGCGCAACCTTGTTCCCGTCTCCTTTACCACCTTTTGAAAAGCTTTCCAAACCATGACAGCCACCACTTCTTCCAGCATCATCGACGACCTCTGCCGCCCCTACCTGCCCTTCTCGGCGTCCTCGTCAGCATGGTCCGACCTCACCCCCACGCCGCAGCTCGATTCCACCTCGCCAATGTGTCCGATCCTGTACCATGCCGACTACTCGTCCGCCATGGACCTCTATCGAACACTAACCGTCTCCAACACATCTTCCCAAATCGAATTGAGTCCGCGTGCGCTTGCGCTGACGGCGCATCTGATCAAGCTCAATCCGAGTCATTTCAGCGTATGGCAGTACCGCGCCAACATCCTGCTGCATTCGCCGGATCTCGAGGCGAGCAGGGACGACGTGTTGCGCGCCGAATTGGGCTGGTTGGACGAATTGGCGCATCGCAACATGAAGAGCTACCAGGTGTGGCAGCATCGAAGGCTGGTGGTCGCTGCGTTGGGCGATCCGAGCGGCGAATTAAAGTTTGTAGCCGACAACCTGGAGCGCGATGCGAAAAACTACCATACCTGGGGATATCGGCAGTGGGTGTTGGCTCATTTCGGTGGTCTCACGATACCGGAAAGCAGTCAAGGCGAGGGCGGGAGAGGTGCAGCACAGTTTGCACACCTCTGGGATGGCGAAGCAGACTACACGGACGCACTGCTGCAAACCGACGTACGCAACAATTCGGCTTGGAACCATCGCTGGTTCATCAAGTTTGCCCGCTACGGCCTCACCGGATCCGCCACCATCACCACCACGCTCTCACACATCGATCTGGACGCCATGCGAAACTGCATCCGCTTCGAAAAGGCATACGCCAAAGCAAGCCTCGCAAGCGTGCCCAACAACGCTTCGGCGTGGACGTACCTGCGTGCGCTGCACACGGCGTTGCCCGCCGAGCTGACGACGCCACTGAGTGACGAATTAGGGTGGGTCAAGACGCTCGTCTCGACTCCGGTGGAAGCGCAGCACGATGCGAGTGTGGATACAATGGGTCGGAGTGCGGTGGGCGCGTTGGAGTGGTGGTTGGACTGTCTGGCTCAACAGGGTGGGGAGGAGCGGTTGAAAGAGGCAGAGGCGCTGGTGGGCAGGTTGACGGTGGCCGATCCCGTTAGGCGAAGGTTTTGGGCGTATCGCTTAAAGTGTTTGCGAAGGTCGTTGCAGTAGAGCGTCTCTATCCACTCGGTCGGGGGCATGACCTTTTGTACACCACTTGAACACGATCATGATGATCATTTTCATTGCATCTCTGAGACGCTCAACTAAAACAGCTTAGGCGGACCCTCGGGACCCCAAACCCACCGCCTCAACTCGGTAAAGCAATGCTCACTTGCCTCCGGCTGGCCGAAATCCGCAATCAACACCATGTAGCCGGCACACGCCGTCGCCAGCACCCCACCCAAAACACTGAGCAGGTTCTGTCGAGCTGACGGCTCGACCGCTTCGTCCCTCGTCACCCGGCGAAAGAACTTTTCGCGCTGACGTGGCGTTGCCGCTGCACTGCGTGGGAGCACGCTAGGCGTCGTAGGTGGACGCGTGTAGAATGCAGACAGAATGTCGTCGGCGGATGAAGTGGTCGTGGTGGCCGAGGAGGGCGCAGTGGCCAAGGGCGATGTCGGGTAGAGATGCGATTGGGGTGCTTGCCATAACGAACCTTGAACATCCTCCTGAGCACAGGTGGTCGGATCGTCGACCTGTGATCACACACAAAAGAGCACAAAGGAAACGAAAAAAAAGGGTCAGCTTCCTTCCCTTCTCCTAGTCTTGCCACTAATACCATGCGCATGGACACTCTGTGCAGAAAGCAACTATATTCTCAGCTAGGCTATCAATACATACTCGCTGGCCATGCGCATGGTCGTTCTGCCGTCACTAGATGCTCACAGATGAATCTTGCTTGACCGCCTCCTCGGTCGGAGCCCTGTTCTCCTCGGCCCACGTCTTGGTCCTCAGACTGAGCGCATGCAACCCACGTTGAAACTCTTGCTGCAACAGGGCATTCACCGCACGATGACGCTTGATCTGCGTCATGCCGCCAAACTTGTCCGAGATGATATGCACGTAGAAGTGCGTCTCGCCGTTACCACCGCCTTGCGCGGCCATGGCGGCGTGGTGGGCGTGCTTGCTAGAATCATTGCGGATGTTGATCTCGACCTGGGGCCCGAATTCAGCTTCGAGCTTGGTGCGCATCGACGCCTCCATGCTCGTCGGCTTCGTCGCTGAAGTGGCGTATCCGCGCGTCTGACCCGACATGCTGGAAGCGGAGCTGGCAGGTGATGAGGCAGAAGCAGCGAGCGCGGAAGTGGAAGCTACAGTCGAGGCAGAGTTGGGACGTACGACGACGGGAATATGGGTGCGCGTGTTGGACGCCAGGATGTGTGCAACGAGCGTGTATCGACCGGTCTTCTTGATGCGTCCGAGCTTGTCGATGGCTTCGGTGTCGTGACCCGACTGTTGTTGTCGTTGAAGCGTGAACTCGCAAGCGGTGTTGATTTGAGCCAGTGTAAGCCTGTTGAGTTGCACCGGTTTGCCCTCTTCGCTGTAGTCCGTTTCAAGGTCAAATGCGCCGTTTTCCCTCAAGAAGCGGACAACGTCGCTGGTCGAGATGCTTCCCTGGATGCCGAGAGCAGGTTTCGGCAACTCAATCTCTTGTCCGTTGGCAGTAGGCTTGAACTTGGTCGTCGTCGGTCGGGAAAACACCACAGGAGGCGCCAGTTCGAGTTTCCTTCGCAGACTCAACAGCTGAACGGGACCGAGTTCCTTGGAAAGCGCGTCTCTTGCCTGTTGGAGATCAAGCGCAGCCTGCGCAGATTCGAGTTGCGATTCAACGAGCGAAGCGTTGAGTTTTTCGTTGGACACTTGAAAAGGCGTGGGGAGCGGCTGGTAGATGGCTTTTTGGGTAGGGAGCAGCTCGTTGCGCATGCGCCCCGGTTGGACGAGAACGACGCTACCTGCGCTGCCGAGACCTGGGACTTCCTTTGTAAGTTGAACACGTACGAGCCTCCTTTGCGAGAGTGTGCGGGCCTGTTTCAAGCAGAGCAAGAGAGAGAGAGAGAGAGAGAGAGAGAGAGAGAGAGAACGTGTCAGTCGGCTGGTATGCCATCAGAATGTCATGAGCAGCCAGGCTGCTGGCAACCCACAGTGTGTGCAAGATTGAAGATGGCTGTAGATCTCATCTCGTTCTGTACGATGGGATGCCGCACAATTCGACTTCTGTCGTTGCCAGAAGCGTGATGTGAAGCCAGTTAAGGGCTAGGCGAGCACGGTGATGATGGTGCGTGGTCGTGATCAGCAAGAAGCTCGTTTTGGAGCGACAAGAGAAGCGATAAAGTCGTTTCTTCCTCGTCTTTTTTTTTTGCTCTGCCAGAAAACCGTGTCGCCCGAGAAGAAGTCTTTACTATTTCAGCATGTTAGACTCAGCAATCCTTGCGACGCAAAATTCGAGGCAAAAGGGCGCTGACTAAAATGTTGAGGCGCTCAGCCGTTTAGGCCCGATTTGGAAGAAGAAGAAGAAAAAAAAGCCGCCAACTGCGGAATGGGAAATGTGACAGGCAGCACAGCGCGATCTGCCGAGAGTGACATTCACTTTTCTTCTTGGCTGTCGATCTCCACATCTCCGGTGCCGTCGTCCACCTTATCACCATCATCTTTGACGGCTTGGCCATTTGACACGGAGCTATAAAGCTACACTCGCTGCGATCCTTCTCACGCTCCGTCCTTGTTCGCTTTTCCAGGCTTTCTCCGCGCGGTCGGTAAAACGTTCTTAAGCACGGGCGCAAGCACGAATTGAATCGAGTCGAATTAGATCTCAGCAAGCTCGCTCACTTTGTCGCGATGCCACCGAGGCTGTCTAGACACGCGCTCACACCCGTGGCGCGAGGGCTGCATTGCTCCCTGGCAGCTCGGACGCTTACCGCAGCCCCAGCCACCCGCGCTCAGTCTAGCTGGGCATCTGCGATCGACCAGGCCAAAAACTTGGTGCAGGACCAACTTGCTCAGTTTCCCTCTTCATCCTCGTCATCATCGTCGTCATCACGAACTGCATCGGGCTCCTCCTCCCCCTCCTCGTCGTCTGCAGCTGCATTCTTTGGCGCTTCGGATCCAAGTTCGTCTTTGGCAACAGCCAACGCCACGCCAGCAGCGCCGACGCCGATCATTCAAGACCCACTCTTGCTCGTCTCGTCCGAGCTCTCCTCGCTCCGTTCCAATGTCTCGTCTCTGCTCGGCTCTGGGCATCCCAGCCTGGACACAATAGCAAAGTACTACTTTCAGGCAGAAGGAAAGCACGTGCGACCGCTCATCGTCCTGCTCATGAGCAAAGCCGTCAACGGTCTTTCGCCTCTCTATCCCGACTTACTGTCACAGGCACAGAACTCGACATACCGCAGCGATACAGGCAAGTCGATCGAACGCGATATGGGCATCAACGAGCCTCTGTCCCCCAGCAGTGTGCTCAACGACTTTAACCCACACATGGAGAGCATCGAAGGCCCCTTCTCCGCCTCGACGCTAACACGGGACGGTAGCGCAGCAGCAGCAGCGCTCTCATCTGCCTCGGGAGCGATCTTGCCCACCCAGCGCAGACTTGCAGAGATCACCGAGATGATTCACGTCGCTTCGCTGCTTCACGACGACGTCATTGACGCATCGCCTCTGCGTCGCGGTGCTCCCTCGGCGCCCTCTGCATTTGGCAACAAGCTGAGCATCCTCGGCGGCGACTTTTTGCTGGGCCGCGCTTCCGTGGCACTGGCTCGTCTCCGAGACGCCGAAGTGGTCGAATTGCTCGCCACCGTCATCGCCAACTTGGTCGAGGGAGAAGTGATGCAGCTAAAGTCGCAGGCTGCTGCTGAAGCCGGTGAGGCCGTCGCCCCCGCTTCTTCGACGCAACCGACGCACGCCAACATCTGGGAGTCGGAGGGGCTTCTGGCGCATGCTCTGGGCTTGTCCGACTCGGAAGCCAAGAAAGCGATCGATCCCGCTGCTGCGACTCAGAACCAGCCCACGCCAGCCCATTTCTCGCTCTATCTGCAAAAGACGTATCTCAAGACGGCTGCGCTCATCGCCAAGTCGACCCGCGCCTCGGTCATTCTTGCCGGCTGTGGAGCCGATGCCGTCTCGAAAGCCAAGCTCTCCCCTTCGGACGCCGAACGCATGCGTCAGATCCGAGATGCAGCCTACGGCTACGGTCGCAACTTGGGCATTGCTTTCCAGCTCGTGGACGATCTGCTCGATTTCCAGTCGACCTCGGCCGCTTTTGGTAAGCCTTCAGGTGGAGCAGATCTCCGTCTCGGTCTGGCGACAGCACCCGTGCTATATGCTTGGCAAGAGTTGCCCGGTGAACGTATCCACGAGTTGGTAGCGAGGAGGTTCGAGGGCGAAGGGGATGTTGAGAAGATGTTGAGGTTGGTCGAGCGAAGTCAAGGATTGAAGAGGACTGCGGAGCTGGCCAAGGAGCATGCGAGGAGGGCGACGAGGCATTTGGATATGCTGCCCGAGTCGGAGGCTAAGCAGGCGTTGATCAGGTTGAATGAGCAAGTGATCAAGCGGGTCAAGTAGAGGTCAGCACTTGGTTGTTTGCCATGCTGTTGCTGTCAACATAGATAATGTCATCCATCACAACTCGTACCTTTACGACTCAGGATCACTCCTCAGGAGCCCAGTTCAACCATCAGCACCGACCTTATACGCAACTTTGCCTTGCCATAACCCAACCCAGATGATCGTTCAAGTCAAAACACAACTCGGCCCTCTTCCACTTTGCCGTCTGTTTGCCCTGCGGATCCTTGATCTCTCTCTGAAACTGCTCCATCAGCTTCTCCCACTTGTCGACGTCAGGATTGCTAGCATCGCTGGCTGCCTTGTGTTCGAAGGAAAAATCGTCTTGGACGTCCATGATCATGACGAGTCGATCGGCAAAGTGGAAGATGCGCATGTTGAGGATGCCTGATCCTGGGTAGCGAATCGAATCGAGGATAGGACGGGGGACGTTGCCCGGTGAGTGGTAGTCGATGTATTGTGCAATGAGGGTGGGGTCGGAGGCTATGTCGAGGAGCAGCACTTCTTGACGCACCATGACTGCGAGTGCCTTTGCTTGGATGTGAAGCAGACGATGCGACGAAAAATACGAAAGTCGGTTGAGGACATGCGGATGGTAAGCACGGGGGAAGACGCAACGATTCGACTTGTTTGTTCCAGAACAGGATTCCTGAACGTGGGGAAAGGATCGGTGGAGGCTTCTGCGGCAAGGCACCGCCGATGTGATTTTGTTAGAGCCATATGTGTTTACACTCTTGCGCCCTTTTTAGAGTCCGAGCCACCATCACAGGCATGGTGTGCGACCAGATTCCAGCTGCAGGGAGTGCGGCGACCTCGTGTGTGGGGTGCCTCTCGCTCGGCACACTGCAGCGTGGAAAAGCTTTTACTGTAAGACCTTGTGATGTCCAGGGTTACAGCCCACTCGCCGCACTTGTCGTGTGGCATCCAGCCTCGACTAACGTCGCGACCCTTGTTGCGCACGCACCGAGGCGCCAACGTGGGGGAGACGGAGCAAAGCAGAAGGGACCCGAAAGGGGTGGCTTTTCATGCTGCGAACTGCAAGGTGTGGAGAGCACAGCTTGGTCGCGTGGTTTCGAGCCTTGAACCAAACCGTAAGTTGCGACCTTGCAAACCTCGTTTGATGAGCAAGTTGGAAAGGCCTTGGACGTCGAGCTTCGCTTGTTGCTCGGGTCATGCGAGGTGCTTGCAAGCGATGAGGACAATGGAATTGAGCTCAAGAGCTAACCTTGCCTTTCAGGCTCGGGTGCATTACCCCGCATCCGCTGGAAATCCAATCAGGATCAACCTTGCGATAGATTCGGCGCTAACGAGCGCGTATCGTTCATTGTAGACGTCTGCGCCGTAAACTGGCTCGGCGAGGATACTATTCGCGGAAAGCGGGGATCGGCCAAGCAGGACCGAAGCGAGCCGGAGGGGGCCTTGCATGGTCCGAGGTTCGCCAGCCATGAGAAGCAAGAGGCTGTGATGAATGAAAAAGCGACCCCCTCCTTCCCTCGTCCTTGCTGTTCTGTTGGTCTCAAGGGTCCGTCTATGCAGAGTTTTCAAAATCCGACATGCCTGCAAGCCTTATCTTTTCATGCATTCGAAACAGTGAGGGCCAAGTGCGACGACCTCTTTCTGCGTCCATAAACTCGCCATTGTGATCTAGAAGAAGCAGCTCATATTTGGTCGGCCATGTCTTGTAGCAATGCTCTCTTGCGGGGCGATCAAATAAGTCAGTGGAGGAGAGAACTGGTTACGGAGCGTTTGCGGTTCAAATTCAGCTCAAAGTTAGTTAGCTTCTCGGCTGCGAGCGTGCTGTGCATAATTTTTCGCATCTTACCTCTCTATTTCGCTTGCCCTCGCTTGCAAGAACAGATGCAGGCTTTCGCCTACTGTACACTTAACTAGCTGCAGCAAAGCAGCAAACGTTTTGGGAGCGCTTTCTCACGCTTTCGCTGGACCGGCACTAGAGGCTGGCTTGGCTTCTGGAAGCTTGAAAATCCAAAGCACAAGCCGCGTTTCCATCCACTAAGTTACTCTTTCTGTCCGTGATTTACGGTACAGTACAGTACTGTACAGTACAGTACACACTTTGCAGGATCCAGAACGATATCGCCGAAACTACTACAGAGTAGCCAGGATTCGTCCTCTCACTTTGTCGTCACCATCGTCGTGTCGGTGTTGTTCTCTCCATAGCCCCCTTCTCATCTCCATCCTATCCCCTCAACATCCGGATCGATACGCTTCCCCTCGACTCATACAGCATCGCACATACCGTGCTGTTTTGTACAGTACACTCTCTCAACTCGGCGTAGCGTCCCTCACACCACATCTCCGCGTACTGAGATCGACTAGCCAACTCATCTCTCCTACATTCCGACCTAGAACGCTTGTCAAGCTCGGCTGCTGCATCCTCGCACTTTTCGTGAATGTCGTTGCTATAGACAGAGCCTTGGGCGAGCTGCGCAGCGTAGCAGTGTACGCCACGAGGGCTTTGTAGCCGCCCCTTCAGCAGCAGCAGCAGCAGCAGTCCAGCCAGCCAGCATGTCGTCGTTCAGCTCTGCTCCCGGCGACAGTGCAGGAGGCCAAGACAGTCGCAATCCATCACTATCGGCCAGCTCGCAGGCGTCCTCGGCAGATCTTCGCAGAACTTCGCGCCTTTCCAGCACAGCCGGCATCTTTGACCTCGACGATGACGGCAGCATCGATGGTGGCTCCATCAGCAGCAGCAGCGGTCGAAGAGCCAGCAATGCGCGCGTTTCGTCGCTCGGCAGCGGCTCGCATCGTGGCTCCGTGCCGGAAAGGGGCAGCCGCAACCTGTTTGATGTACAGGAGGAAGACGCCAACCCGACCGCTGTGTCTTCCTCGCCGCCTCCGTCGGCCTCGAGTTCTTCTAGTAAAGCTGCTGCTCGGAGTCAGCTCAGCGTTGATACGTTCGGTAAGTTGATCATCCTTTTTCGGCGCCGTCAACCTCGATGCCAGAATCGGCAGAGAAAACCGCATGATTGCTTGTTGCAAAAGCATGCCATCGAGACGGGGCTTGAGGCATAGGCAGCCTGAAGTTGGTCAAGAGCAAGACGGTCGGAGGAGCAGACAGGGACTCGGCGTTGACTGCGCTCTCGTTGTCGGCAGATCCAACGGTGGCATAACTTTTCACAACATTACAACGTCGCAGATCGCTAACCAAGCTCGAACTTTATCCTTCTCTCTTTCCACACTTCTCTGACTCTGCCGACACTTCCAACGATGATGCGCCGCGGCTGGTGCTTGCTTCGCCGTCACTTCATTCTTGCTTCCGACGGCTCTTCGATCTTTTCGACGCCCGATCCCAACCTCGTTGCTGCGTTGCATTGATTTGTCTCGTTTCGCGCACCCGGCATCCCCGACCTCAACCTCATCCTCATCGCCTGTTCGGCATATCACTCGCCTTTCGACAACGCTGTGACTTTTGGCTTTGACTTTCGACTTCCGCCTTTCTCTCCTCTCGCGTGGCCTGCCACCACCTCTCTTGACAACTGTGAATGTCGCTGCTGGGCTGCTGGACACTGGACACGGGTCACGGGTCACGGGTCACCTGCTACGATGGACCAACATCGACGCTTGATGCATCGCTTTGCTTTGCTTTGCTTTGCTTTGCTTTGCTTGCTTGATGCGACTGGCACATGCATCGCTCCCACCTGTCTGTATGGACCCTGACAATGCTGTTCCGTTTGGTCACCTTGCTGCTCTCATCAAATGGGCTTGGTTTGGAACTCCGCTCAATCACTTCCCACCTGGCTGGCGTCCCGCGTATTATTTGTCGGACTCGTGCCGCCAATGTGGGTTGGGCTTGCTTGGGTGTGGGATTGATTCATCTTGGTGGTGTGAAACTTTCATGCGCCACGGACTTGCCTCTTTGCGACTGACCATTTTCTTGCTCTCCTCGCTCCTGGCTGCTCGACTCGATTCCCGACATAATTCCTCTTGACATTGCTCCCCCTGCTCCGCTTGGTGCAATGTATTGACCGTGTCGTTTCGCGCTGCTGCTGCTGCTGCTGCTGCTGCTGCTGCTGCTGCTGCTGCTGCTGCTGCTGCTGCTGCTGCTGCTGCTGCTGCTGCTGCTGCTGTGGCTGTGGCTGACCGCTGATGGGCAACTCATCGGCTTCAACTCCGAACGCTCCTCTGCACGTTTCCGAACACTTGACCCACATCCACACGCGTGCTTTTCTCTCACACGCTGCCGCACCTGTCGACTACGAACCCTTTTTCCTTTTCTCTTTCTCAAATTTCGGCGGTCTCGACCCCAACCTCGCTTGGACAATAATCACAACTCTGCGCTCCGCCTCTTGCTCTTCGTGCCTGGCTGGGCCCCGTTGCCGACCCTGTCAACTGACACACTTTCTCAACACTGACATCGACACTCAACCGACGACGACACTCGATTCCCATCGATCGCTTCACGCCTTCCACCGACACACTTTCGCATCGCAACATCGTCGCATTCCATTCCCTCATCACCAACGCTGCTTTGATCATCATTCTGCTGAACAGTCTCGGCGACGCAGTTCACAGACCCTTTCAGTCCAGCAGCTCGAAACAGAACCAGTCCAGGCAGCGACTCGTTGACGCGCAGAGGCGGATCCTCATCCTCTTATCTCGGCGACGACGACACTCTCGATCCCAAATCTTCGCCCTCTCCTTCCAATCTCAGCCCTTCAGCTTCATCTCCGCTAAGTGCAGCCGCCAGATCCACATCGGAACGAAGCAGTAGCTTACATAGCATTATCGAGCTTGGTCCATCTTCTCCTTCTTCTTCTTCCTCAGCTTCAGCAGCGGGAAAACACCCTCGTCCAGATCAATCGCCCACTCGCTCGTTCAAACATTCGCGCATCGCATCCAGCGAGCCTCGTTCATCGCCTGCTCCATCAGCTTCCAACACTGCATCCAGAACAGGCACAGCAACATCCCACACAGCTTCATCGTCATCACCCACATCTTCCATCGAAGTCAAGAGTCCATCTCCGACTTCTCATTCGCATTCGCATCCTGCCAACTCTGCCGCTCATGCCAGCACTTCGCCGCCGCCAGCGTCATCGTTGAGTACCCCTGCGCACGTCGGCTTCTCGCTCAGTCCACCTTCAGCCGCTCTCAAGGCGCTCAGTCGCAGCTCGTCCAAGAGAATGTCGTTCGACACGGCTCCATCCTTTTCCAGTCCGCTCGCCTTTGCTTCCATTCTACCCAACGACGACGACATCCACGACGACGAGACGCTCAACGACGATGGCCCGCCCGCTGCCTCTGCCTCGTCTTCCGGCTGGGCCCGGCGTAGTGGCACGGATCGTTCCAACTCCGACCCACCACTAGCAGCAGCACAGCCCACACCAGCGAACCGTCGCGCGCACGGCTCAACATCGTCTTCACAAGGAAGCCACAATCAGCCTCTCTCACCTACATCTCCTTCCTCCGTCTCCTCTGCCTCTTCTCAGTCCGGTCGTCGAGAACGCAGGCAAGCTGGATCCGACTCGGCTGCATCCGACACAATCGACGAGGCTTCTCATCGAATGAGCTTCGAACAGCGCTCCGCCTCCCGCAAGGATATTCCTATCGGTACAATCTCGGCCGCTGACCTTGTTGGTGCATCCTCTCTGGCCAGGACATCACTACGACTCGACCGCGATCGATCTACATCCAACCCGCTTCATCGAGCCGTCACTGGAGCTTCCAAGCTGAATCGAACACCTTCGCGCCATTCCACGTTCCAGAGCACCAGCACAGCAGCCGACGACGATACATCCTCAGTGGCCTCGGACGATTTTGGTACCACAGGCTCCAGCCTAACGCGCAAGTCGTCCGTCACAAGCTCGAGCGGCTCCATGGGTCCACCTGCGATACCGCGGCGCATTGGAGGAGGTGCGACCGGCTCGCATGCCCTCGAGCCTGCCGATCGACCGGCCTCGACCATTGCCATGGGCAAGCGAAAGGAAGATTCATCCTTGGGACTCGGCATCCCTCCCAACCCTTCTCCGCTCTCGTTCGGCTCGTCATCGTCGACGTCGTCAACGTCAGCTCTGCCAACTTCGAGTACTTTCCACTCTGGCTCGCCCACGATTGCTTGGGAGACACGTGCAGGCCGCAGCGGTTCAGGCGCCTTTGCTCCATCCAGCTTCAGTGGTTCCGCCAACAACACGCCACCGACCGTCACGGGTGGAGGCAGCGCCATCCTGCATTCGGCTCGACGCAGGCGTATGACGTCGTCGTCGCTCAGCTCCAGCATGCATCGGCGTGCTCGCTCCCTCGGCGGCGTTTTGTTAGGTGAAGGTGCTATCTCACCTGTCGGAGGTCCAGATGGTGTGGATCCAAATCTGGTTGCTGCGATCGAATCCGGCAGCCCCAGCATCCCGTTGCCCGTTCCCATCCCAGCTGCGTCCGGAACGCACCGTTCGGGCAGCGTCAGCTCGTCAGGTACGCAAGGCGGTGCTGCTTCGTCGCTTTCGAGCTCTGGCGTTGGCGCTTCGTCGGTTCCCTTCAGCTCCTCGCTTGCTGCCCGATCGTCTTCTCACCGCAAGAGGGACTCTCAAGTCATCGAAGATGATGACCTGCCCAGAGCCGAGGCGGCTAAATCAAGTACGTCGCCTGGACACACGCGATCGCGCGTTCGCAGTCAGACGATGGGTCTTCCTCCTTCCGGCACCCCTGCCTCTGCGTCGATGGCAGCGCTCGATCCACAGTCCAGCTCAACAGGACCGAGCCCATCTGGCAAGAACGCCAGCAGCGTAGGTCTTGCCGACGCGATCCGCCTGCAGCGTGTACCGACGGCCGTGCGCTTGGCCGGCGACCTCTTTGTGCCGCCTTCGCCCTCGCCTCGCAACATGCCCAAGAGCGCATCCACCATGTCGATCGAGTCGCCTCTGAGCAAATGGACGGCGTCGAGCACCAATGCCCAGCATCCAAGCCCATTGACCATCGGTGGTGCCGGTCAAGGCCATGGTCTTGGTCTCGGGCTCTCCTCGGATGCTGCTTCACCGTCGACATCCATCAGCCGCCTCAATGTGCCGCAGACGCCCAGTGCTCCACGCAGCAACTCGCCACTGGCATACGAATACTCGTCCGGCGCAGAGGATTCTGCCGCTTCCGGCCGCAACTCGCCCGCCATGGAGCGACTCAGGGCAGACGAGATCGCCCTGCCCGGCCACGACAGCCGCGGTCAACCCTTGTCGGTCTCGATCCCGGTCGGTCGCAACTATGGACCAACTGCCAGTCTGCCGAGCTCTGCCATTCTTGGTTCGCGGTCTCCCACCATTGTACCGCCGCCTTCTGATTTGCTTGATGTGCCCACCAGCGCGCCGCGACACGCAGGTCTTCCTGCAAGCACGAGCGCATACTCGCCTCTGCTTTCTCTCAGCACGTCGTCGGCGCGAACGAGTCCCACGGTGGAGCGACGCCCTCGACTCTCGCCCAGCCGGTCGGCTCACCAGCGTATGTCGTGGGGAGTTCAAGAACTGTTTGACAGCTTGCAAGAGTCCTTGGACGATGCAGACGAGCAGCGCAACGGCAACCGTACGACGCAGGACAAGCCGGCACCTTGGATTGCCTCAACGCAGGATGAACGCGCAAAAGCATCTCTGGCACCCGATGCTGCGCCGTCAGGTCGAAGAAGACTGACGCAAGGCAATCTTTCCACGTCAATAGGGTCGAACGCCTTGCTTGCCATCCCCACGTCCGCTCGACGCGTCCATCGGCCCAGCGACGCGGCCCTATTCGCACCTGGCGCCGTATCGCCTGCAACTGCAAACCCATCTATGTCCGGTACCGACGAGTATGCTCGCATCATTGTGCAGAGTCGCAATGCCAAAATGCAGAAGTGGAGAGCACAGAACCCGTCTCGTCTCGGACCCCAGCAAGCAGGGCGTCGCAACGACGTGGCAGCCTTGGACGCAGCATGGCCGGCACGGCAGAACCAGGCCGATGCTCCTTTGGCCTCGGGACAATCGACGCTGGCTCGTAGAGGCACCACGATCGGGCTACACAGAGACTCGAGCATCCTCGGAGCTCCGGTGCCGACGCGTCGAGGATCAGCCGTCGACTCGAACGACAGCATCGAATCTCAACTGGACGAAGAGGAAGATTCTCAGCGAGGACTTGAATCGTCTGCGTTTGCCGAGTTTGAGTGGGTTGACTGGCTCGACGAGTATCGCAAGATGAAGGAAGCCAAATTGCAGTCCGAGCGCGAGGAGGCAGAGGCACAGGCAGCCGCCGACACAGGAGCAGACGCTGACACTGCCACCACCACCACTACGGGCAGTCAAAGCTCTGCAATGGTAAAAGACGCTTCAGACGACACCGTATCGTCTCCTGCGCGCAGGTCTGGCAGCGAGGCAGTAGACAACGGACGTGTCTCTGCTCTGCAGAAGCAACCAGCTGATGGCCATCGCTCTGTGTCGGACCCATTGTCTCGGCAGAGGCTACAGACGGCTGGGTCTGCCGACTCGGAGCAAGATGCTATCGACGCAGAGGAGGTCGAAGCCTCTCTTGCAGCACTCAGCCTCAACGACGACGATAAAGCAGCAACAAGGAATGCAACTCGTGCGTCGAAATCGGCGCAGCTTGGTCCTGCTCGCAGACCGGAACCATCGACGCGTCCAGGCTTGAACCAGCAGCGTAGCTTCTCGCTCGCGAGTGCCGAATTGGCTCGGCGTCAGGCCGCATCAGGTTCGAGCTCCACTGCCATGGCCACGCTGTCATCTCCCTCTGGTCCCACCAAGACGCAGTTTTCGCCCGTCAAGCGGTTGGGCACGGACAAAAGCAAGAATCTCTCACTCTCGCCCATCACGAGCCGCGTCACGCCTTCGGCATCATACAGCAGCGCAGCTGGACCCGACGCGGCGCATGCTCAAGCACACGCAGCTGGACGCGGACGTCGAAAACATCTCGGTGGCAAGATTGAGGCTTGGTGGAGCGCCGTCAAGTCGGGCTTCACCGCTCCGGCAGGCGAGGGCTGGTCTAAGCCCACGAGCACAGCTTCTCCGCGAAACAACGATGGCGCTTCTCGCAGCGGCTCGATGGCTGTCCTCTCTCAATCGCTGTATCAGAGCCCGTCAGCTTCATCCGCTCGGCATGCTGGTTTCAGTGCAAGTCGTCGAGACGGCCCTCGTCCACCACCCTTATCTGCATCATCTGTGGCCAATCCGGCCATTGCCATGCCATCGCCTACGCTCGTCACCCAGGTCCAGAGCGGTTTCGGTCGACATGTGCGCTCACAAACGGCTAACACCGCGATGAGCGGCACCGACTCGATTAGAACACTGCGCCCGAGCACTTCGGCGCAGAACCTCAACAAAGACATGGAAGGTGACAAGCAAGAGCAGCGTGACGACACCGAGGATGCCGGCGGCAACCGTGGCGGCCGCAGATCCGTCTCGCCAGCAGCAGACGGCAGCTTCGTGACGGTGCAAGAGGATCCGGCCAGCTCGGAGGCGCCCAAGTCGGCCTCCTCGTCGCAAAGTCAGGAGACGCATCTCACGGTGAGCAGTGGAACCAGGCGACGTCACCAGCCCAAACTGTCGCTGCAGCTCGAAAAAGGTCTCAGCGCCTTCGATGCCGAGGAGTTCGACAAGATTGGCAAAGGCAAGTCGTCGTCGTCGTCTTCATCAAAGCAGAGCAGTCCGACAAAGCAGCCCCTATCTGCACGATCCCACGACAGCACGGGCAGCGCAAAAGAGGTCAGCAACTCGCTCCAAGCTCAGCCTGCAGAGCAGCCGGCTGTCTCACCGCGCGGAGCATCGATGCAGCTGTCCAAAGCGTGGGATCCAAGCCCACGCGTGTCACAAAAGCCTTCTCGAGACCAAATTGGCGACCGCGATGCCGAGGGTGAATCCGACAACGAGGGTCGAGCTACGGCTAGAGCCAGAGCGGCATCGAAGGCGATCACCATCAACTCGATTCGTCAGCACATTCGCCATCGCCTTCTCGCCTCCAAGGAGAGCTGCGATCGAGAATTGCGTCGTATCGTCGGCGCCATCAACAACTACGTGGAGCTCGAGCTGGAACGACAGGAAGATGAAGGTCGCCACAGCGTCATGGACGATGATCGCGACGTGGAAGAGCTGGAAGAAGTGTTTACGAACGACGCAGATGATGCAGCAGCCGACGCGCCAAGTCCGTCGGCAGTCGAGGAGGGCGAGGAAGCATCCGCGGCTTCCTCAGCACTGTCAAAGCCCGTGCCTATGTCGCGGGGTGGGAGCAACTCTTCTTCGTTCTCTGCTGGTGCTGCTGCCGCCGCAGCTGCCATCACCGGCAGTGGAACGAGCGCTGCGCATCACAAAGCGGCTCAAGAGGCCGGGGCCGTTGCAGACGCTCCCAACTCCGAGTCGCACGCGCGTTCGCCTTCAGGCTCTCTCTTCACCTCGCCCACGCTCGGTGGATTGCGAGAAGCAGCCGCGGTACGATCAGCTCGCGAGTACAAACTGCCCGCTCCGCCGCCGGTCAACCTTGCATCTGCAACAGCCACGTCGCCGCGCACCGTTAGCACTGCCTCGTCGAACCCAGCCAAGCCCTCCAACCTCAATCCGCTCAGCCGTGCTCAATCGCTCAGCCGCGCGGGACCTCGTTCGGTGTCCAACTCGCGATCCACGTCGCGTTCGCACTCGCCCATGCCCGGAGCCATGCTCAACTCGGCCATTTCGGCTTCCTCGGGGTCTCCTCGTCTGTCTCCTTCGCGCAGGACGCGGACATTGCCGACCGAAGAGCATGGACCCCAACCGTGGATGCAGCCACTGGAAGAGCTGGTGGCGGTCGCCATGGAGGTGCTTGACGTTTCAATCAACTCGCTCATCGCGCGACCTGGCTCATGCTCTGAGCTCATCTCTCGCATCCAAAGCATCGGTCGCTTCTGGGACGAGCATCCCGATTGGGCGGGCCGTGGCTGGTTCATCCAAGTTCTGCTTGCTGTCGCCGGTCTCAGCCGTGTCGTCGAATGGTGGGAAGCCGAGAAAGGCTTTTGGAACTTCAACGACGATGACGAGCAGGATGCCGAGCCGATCCGCTTCATCCTTGGCGGTCACGGCGACAACGCGCAGGGTGAAGCTGCTGATCCGGAGTCCGGTAAGACTTCTGGCTTCTGGCTGCCATCGACAGCGAGCAGTCCCACTCGAGAGCGTGCATTCTCTGTCGCGCCCGTTGATGCCAATGCTGCCACTCGTACCAGTGGCACCAATTCGCCGGCTTCCGGCTTGATGAGGCGGGAATTGGAGCCAAGCCAAGACCCTGTGCAGAGGTCGGTATCACCTGCCAAGGACGTCATTGCAGCCTCGGCTCGTGACGGTCAAGATGGCGAAGAGGCAGATGCCGATGCCGACGGTGACATGACTATCGTCGATCGTGCTCGTCAGATCCCGAAACGCCAGATCAGCACCGGTTCCGACTCTAGGGCTGTGGTCGACAGCACGTCCGAAGCTGCGCAGGAACAGCCCACGGAGGAGCAGGAGCAGGACGTTTCCGACGCCGTCGATGTCACCGCCGACAACCTCCAGCAAGCGTCGCAGCAGGTGCCGCAGAACTTCCGATCGGCAGGCATCAACGTGCTGATGGAGCTCAGCATGGACGATCAGCGGCTCCTTTACCTGAGTCCTGCCTGGAAGACGGTGCTCGGCTCGGATCCTGCAGAGTTGTATGACACTCCGATCGAAGACTTGCTTGCCCCTGGCGACGGCGATGTCTTTGCAGAAGCCTCGAGGCATCTTGCTGCCGACCAGTCGCATACCGTAGAGGCCGTCTTCCGACTTCGAGTCGAGAAGACCCTCGCCAGCTCGTCCTCCTCAGCCTCATCGATGGATCAGAGCGAAAGCAGCGATGCGGTCTACTTCCAGGAGATGGAAGGCAAGGGGATGCTCGTGATCGATCGACAGACCGGCACTCCCTCGCACTCGATGTGGGTCTTCAAGGCGACTGGACCTCCTGAACGGGAAGACCAGCTGCCGGATGCGGGCCTCGGTAAAGGCGGACGTGCGATCGGCACCGTGCTGGACGAGCCGACCGCGGCACTTGCCCACGTTGCATCCATCTCGGTGGAGCCGGTGCTGTGCCGTATCTGCGAGCGAGACATTCCAGCGTGGTTCTTTGAGAAGCACAGCGAGATCTGCAACGAGACGCATCGTCTAGACATGGAGATCGGCGAATGCAACGAGGGTCTTCGCGAGCTGCGCCGGGCCATTCAGGATCTGCACAACCGCCTCGAGAGCTTCACTGGGCAGAACGCAGAGCAGCCCTTGGAGTATCGCGGAGTGGCCATCACTACCCCTCCAGCCTCGAATCAGCCCCCTTCCGCCCTCGAGGGCCTCAACCGATCCATCGCGCAGCGCCAGCCTGCACCAGCCTTTGTTCGCAAGCAACACCTACGCGCTCTCGATGCAGCTGTCGAGGTGCTGCAGACCGCCTGCGACATTTCGACGCCGGCCATCAAGGACGAGCTTGCCAACGAGCCCATCGAGAAGCAACGCCTGCTTTCCCCCACTTCGGAGAACAAAGTGGTGACGGTGCAGCAGTGGAGACGCCCAGCCCTCGACGACACTGCCTTGGATCTCTTGATGGCAGATGTCGAAACCGCCATGCGAAGCAAGCTCAGCGCCGTCAACCGTATGCTCAACACCATCGTCTATGTCGAGACCGTGCGACAGGAATGGGAGGAGCGCGTCGAGGCGGCGCTGTCGGCGCTGTCGGAAGCCGAAGAGAGGTCAGGTAGCTCGCGTGGCTCGTCGGCGTCGAGGTCAGATGCCGGTTCGGAAGACGCGGTGGATGAAGCCAGTGACACGGGCGATGGACTCGGTCTCGTTGTCGCACCACCGCCGCAACTGGAATCGACACCAGATGCTGCTGATCAGAGCGCTCCGCCCCAGGCAAGCAAAGAGCCGCAGATGGCCGCCGCCACGTCTGTTGCGATGCAACGAGGAACTGGTTCCTCGAGAGGCTTGTCTGCGGATGGCCTTGGCGGCTCTTCGTCTTTGGGCCTGTCTTCGCATCATACTGCTCATACGCCAGACTCGCTCGTCCGCGCCAGAGGCTCACATAGCCGTTTGGCTTCCAAAGCTGACGACGAGGCCGAGACAGGAGGCGACGGCGACGACGCCGAAGAGGATGGCTTGCTCTCGGGATCGATGCTCATGGAACAAGACGATCGAGATCTGCCAGCTCCGTCTTCTGCTGTGTTTTCGGCGGTGGGTGGGCCAACACCCGATGAGGACGACATTCCCGCTGTTGACGACAAGATGGGCGGCTCGGCGCATCTAGCACCCATTCCGATCCCTCGCGGCGGTGCAAGTTTGGCTCCTCCTCCTTCGTCGACTGACCTGCTTGCTCCGCGATCTGTCAGCGGTACACATGCAGCAGCGCTGTCCACTTCAGCTGCGGGCCCATCGCAAAAACGGTCCGGCAGCCGTCCTCGACGATCTTCGCATCTGCCCGCCGCCACCGATGGCTTGTCAGGTACACCTCCGCTCTCGCCGCGCCTCTATGGCGAATCGCTCGGCGTGTCGCACCGTCACAACCGCAAGTTTAGCGTCTCGCATAAGAGCCCTATGGTCGGGTCGATGCCCCTGTCGCCAAGAATTCCACCTGCAGCGCCTTCTTCTCGGCCGACGGCTTCGTCCATCAAAGACTTTGACATCCTCAAGCCCATCAGCAAGGGTGCTTTTGGAAGTGTCTTCCTCGCCAAGAAGCGCACGACCGGCGACTACTACGCGATCAAGGTGCTGAAGAAGTCGGACATGATCGCCAAGAATCAGATCACCAACGTCAAGGCCGAGCGCATGATCCTGATGACGCAGAATCAGTCGCCGTTCGTGGTCAAGCTCTTCTTCACCTTCCAGAGCGCAGAGTTCCTGTACCTCGTCATGGAATATCTTCCCGGTGGAGACTGCGCATCGCTCTGCAAGGTTCTTGGCGGGCTTTCGGAAGAGTGGGCTCGTCAGTATATCGCCGAGGTGGTGATTGGCCTCCAGCACTTGCACTCGAAAGGCGTGGTCCATCGAGATCTCAAGCCCGACAATTTGCTCATCGACCAAAAGGGTCACCTCAAGCTCACCGACTTTGGTCTGTCCAAGATTGGTCTGCTCGGACGTCAAACGCGTCAGGCCGTTGCGGCTGCGGCGGCTTCGTCGTCGACTGCTGCTGGAGGCTTTGGTGCTCATGCGTCCAGGACAGACTCGACCAGCGGATCTTTGCCCAGCTCTGCCAACTCGTTTGCATCCGAAGCACGCCATCAGGCTGTTTCGACTCCAGCAGGCACCACCGCCGGCGACACGGCCGCTTCCTTCTCGCCCAGGACGCCCGGTCTCGGAGGCATGATGCGCAACCAGTCGTTCTTTGCCGCACCTCAGCGTGGCCGCATCGTCAGCTCATCCACGGATGCCAGCGACTCGGGCGAATCCGACTCCCAGCGCGGTGTGCCCAAGCCTCTGCCCTCTGCCCGCATCGACAGCCCAGGCAATCTCTTTGGCGCCCATCCACTGCTCAGCGACAGTCTGGGTCCTTCTTCCGGCGAGGGAGCTTCAAGCGTGCCCCCGCGCTTCGTCGGCACTCCAGACTATCTGGCACCAGAGAGCATTCTTGGTATCGGCATGGACGACTTTGCAGTCGATTGGTGGGCGCTGGGAGTGATCCTATACGAGTTTCTGTACGGTGTGCCCCCCTTCCACGATGAGACGCCCGAAAAGGTGTTTGACAACATCCTATCTCGTCGCATCGATTGGGAGGAGGACTCGGTCGAGGTGTCGCCCGAAGCGCGTGATTTGATGGAATCGCTCATGTGCACGGATCCGAAGCGGCGTCTCGGTTCTGGCGGACCGGAAGAGATCAAGAACCATCCCTTCTTCAAGGGCATCGACTGGGACAATGTCACGGCCGAGCCCGGTCCGTTTGTACCCCAGGTTACGGACCCAGAGTCGACCGACTACTTTGACCTGCGCGGCGCCAGTCACCAGGACTTTGACGACGAGCCTGCTCACAATACGAGCGAGTTTGCGAGAGCCATCGAGGGCAACAAGTTTGTCCAGACGGGTCTACCTCCTTCGAGGATGCGCTCGCGTCTGGAAAAGGCATTGGCGTCGCAGAGCTTGACGCAGAACGAGGATTTCGGCAACTTTAGTTACAAGAATTTGCCCGTGCTTAAGCAGGCCAACGACGAGGTGATCCGCAAGATGAGGGAGGAACAGATGCCGGCCCTGGCCAAGGCGCTCGAGCAATCGGCCATCTATACGCGCCACCGCAGTTTTTCGGCCAAAGGCAGACCGGCACAGCGAGTTCATTCGCACACGCTGGCTGGGCCTCCTTCGCCAGCGCAAAGCGCATCGTCGCAGGGGTCGACACCATCGCGCTCGACTGCACCCACGTCTCCAGCAGCACAGGCGATCTCGTCGTCGCATCGTCGACGCACGTCGGAATTGCCAGCATCGTCTACACCGACCATGGCGGCAACGACACCGGATGGAGGTGTGGCTGTAAGCGGTTATGCAGGTCGATCGGTGCCATCGCCTTCGGCTGCGATGCCTATCGGAATTGCGGATCGACGCCGCCAGCAGCTGGTCGAGGCTTCGGGTGCCAGCGAACGTCGCAATTCGTTGCCGTCGCGTCTGCGGACCAAGTCGGCGAGTCTGGCTGACCGTCCGGCGCTTCCGTCTCATTGGCAGCAGCAGCAGCAGCAGCAGCAGCAGCAGCAAGAAGGTTGCAAGAAGTCGTCTCGTTCCACGACTGCTAGCGTTGCTGGCGCAGCTACGACGTCGGCCACCGCATCTTGCTCGCCAACCAACGCATTCGCACCTTTGGCTCCTGTCTCGGCTGGAGTCGGTGGTAATCAGGATGAAATCGCGTGTCTGATTGCCGAAGACAATCCAATTGCGCTGCGCATGCTCGAGACGATGCTGGTCAAGCTCGGTTGTCGATGTACCGCGGTGCGCGACGGTGCCGAGGCGGTTCGACTGGCGATGGGAGATCACAAGTTTGCCGTCATGTTTATCGATGTGACGCTGCCCATCGTGGGAGGACAGGACGTGACGCGAATGGTCAAGTCGACGCGCAACGTCAATTCGACCACACCGATTGTTGCTCTAGCATCGTTTGATCGTGGCGAGCCGATCGACGCTGCCGGCTCACTGTTCGATGCTGTGCTGGCCAAGCCGCTGGAGAAGATGGATGTGTGCGCTACACTGTCGCAGCTCGGGTTCACGCCGACGCAGGTGAGCGCCAATTCGGATTCAATGACGACGGCGAATGCTGCACAGCACGCACCAGAAGGCACGGCGTTGTCGTCGGGGTCAGCATCAGGTACGACGAGTGCGGCGGCAGAGTCGCGTCCAGACTCGCGGCCCCTATCGAGAAAGTCGACCCTGGCGCGCAAGACGGCTTCGCAGCCGATGGGAATTGGGGCCAGCTTGGCTCGAACCAGCACGCCGCCACTAGCAAGTGGGACTTCGCCCCACCACACGCCGTCGTCTTCGTCGCCATTGGCAGGCAGCTCTGTGCTGAGCACGCGACACTTTGATGTGCCTCAGCAGCAGTCCAAGACACTCATGTCGCATCTGACGGGACCTCATCGATTGACGCATTCTGAGCAGGTGGATGAGGTGGGATCGGAGCGGGATCGGAAGCAGAGGGATCAGGAGACGGCCGAGACGCTAACCAAGGTTGCAGAGAGGCTTTCGCTTTCGTAGCTGAGCAGGCACACAAGCAACTCGAGCTGAGAGTGTAGATTTTGATATTTTGTTTTTTGTTTTGGTTTTGTCTTTTGTTCGCATTGCATGTTGGTTGTTTCGCTTTCAAGGCGCTGAATTGTGCTTGTGTGAGTAGGGAGAGGAACAAGAGAGATTGAGGAGGAGGAGGTGTTGCTGACGGCGCGTGTGCGGGAGAACGAGGCCATAGAGCGAAGTGTGGGAATTGGCGGCGGAGAATGAATGCGGTGACGTCGAGAGTGTGTGGGAATTGGATACGAATCGGAGCGGGGCGAAGCGGAAGGGGAAAGAGAAAAAAGCGGGGATGCAAATATTTTGATTGCGGATCAGGTTGTCACATCGACCTCATGGCTGATATCGCTCTTTTTTGCCACCGTGGAAAGAGCAACGCTCAAGGGTCGTTTTTAACTGAAAGGAGACCCTGACTACTGGAGCACGAGGTCGATTGTTTCGGCGAGGAAAGGGGGCGATACGATTGGAAGCAAAGTGCTCGGAAACCAATTTCCGGGCGGATGATTGCTCGGCGCTCGTATCACAGTATGGGTCAGCGCTGCCATTATCATGACAGCCTGTTGAGCTGGTGGTCATTTCTTTTTTTTCTCGGGGGCTGCAAGTCGAGGCCTCTGGATGATTGTACAAATTTCCCGTCGATGATGCTGTTCAGAGTGGCTTTGCCGAGAGTGAGCATACTGAAACGGTTGCTATGCATATGGCCTTGGCGAACGCCAAAGAGAGAAAGAGCGGAATCTCAAAAGCTCAAAAGCGAGTCGCAAGCCGTGAACCGCGAGGTCTGTCGAGAGGGAAGAGAGACAGAGAGAGAGAGAGAGAGAGAGAGAGAGAGAGAATGGGCTCGCCCCTCGCTTGCGCCCGACTCAATAATCTCGAGTCCAAAGCGTGTGTGTGTGTGTGCCTGAACCGCAGAATCCCAAAATTAAATCAAAAATGCACGATTTAAAGGAAAAATCTTGTTTCGGAATTTCGCCTGCTAATTCAGCGCGACTCTGTCTCTCTCTCTTCGCTGAGCAGAACGTGTGTGTGCGCGGTGTGTGTGTGTGTGTGTGTGTGTGAGTTTGGGTGCGCATGGCAGAAACAAGGCTTAGCTCTTTCTATGTCGCTTTCATTTGCGTCGCTCAACTCTCCCTTCACCAATCACCACCACCGTCATCCTTCTCGTGAGGTCACCCTTCGCGCCTTGCTACACCTCCTCGTCGTTTGCCCGCACGCACGCGCGCTCTCTCCTCGATTCCATCGGCTCTGTTTCGAACGCGGGCACATGTTGATACCTCGGGTTGACGCCGCCTTGTAGACATCGATCGACCTCGGCATCTCGTATACCAGTACACACGATTCCATGTCGCCCACCTACTGATCACAGCATCCATCCCGCTCACATCCGTCGTACAAGCGCATCCCACTTTTGGGCTCGCATACGCCCGCCCTCAGCGCTTGCTCGTCACTACCATGGCTTCGCTCCTCTCGAGGCGCGCCTCGCACATGCTCCTCATCCTTCTCGGTCTCTTCCTAGCAGGCACCATTGTCGTCCTCACCACCGCCAACGCCTACTTTTCCATCGACTCTTCTGCATACATTCTCCCAGAGGAACTCGGCACTTGGACGCAGATCCAGTCGGGCGCTTCTCCCGACGGTCCCGATGGCTGGGCCGCACGAATCCCGTGGCTCAACAAGCTCACTCACCCTACACCACCCACCACCACATCAACACCACCAAATGCCACCGTACCGCATCCAGCATCGCTCATCGACCCTGACGATATGGTTGCCCGTCCTCAACCCTGGCGCGACAACACACCTAAAAAGTGGGACCCCAGCAATCCTCCCGAAAAGATCCCACGCATCATCCATCAGACCTGGAAGGACGAGCATCTTCCTCCCCGCTGGCAGGCCATTCGCGACGAGTGTGCTGCCATGCATCCCGACTACCAATACATGCTCTGGACCGACGACTCGTCGCGCAAGTTTATCGCACAGCACTACCAGTGGTTCTTGCACGTCTTTGACAACTATCCCTATCCCATCCAGCGAGCCGATGCGATTCGCTACTTTGTCCTCCATCACTACGGCGGTATTTACATGGATCTCGACATTGGTTGTTTGAGGCGCTTTGATCCCCTCTTGCGCTTCGAGGTCATCTTGCCCAAGACCATCCCCGTCGGCGTTTCCAACGACGTCATGCTTTCCGCCAAAGCGCATCCGTTTATGGATCAGCTCATTCACAATCTCGTCACCTTCAACCACCAGTATCTCACAAACTATCCCACCGTCATGTTTTCAACCGGTCCCATGTTTGTTTCGGCATCCTACGGCCTCTACGTCGATGTTCATGGCCCCGCGTTTCCCAGTACACCCAAGCAGCCCGATGCCGGCTTCAACGGCATCCGTGTCCTCCCCAAGAGTCTCTATGGTAAAAACGTCAAGCCCAAGGATGCGCCCGATGCGTTTTTCTCGCATTTCTACGGCTCCAGTTGGCACGCCAACGATGCCGGGTTCTTGATCTTTTTGCGCAAGTATGGAAGGCTCTTGATCTTTGTCGGTGTTTGCGTCGTCTGTTATGGCTTGTTTAGGACCTTGCTGCCGTCTGTCTTGCGCAACTTGACCGGCTATAGGGGTGGATTTGGGCGTGGAGGCGCGAGAGGCGCGCGGCGCGAATCGGGCAGGTGGATTGGTTTGCCCATAGGCTCGACGGCTTCCAGGTCGTTATCCAGAAGGCGCTCCAAGAGGCGGTCTACCGCCGACGAGGATCAGAGTGTACCGCTCAACAATGTGGCCAGACACGAGACCGTAGCCAGTACCTCGGCGGCCAATCCGTCCAGGTTGTCCATGCCGGCTCCAAGACCGACACGGCTGAGTCTGCCGCTGTTTCAGCTGCAGGATCCCGAACCCGTCGATCCTGCACCGCAGTCCGTATTGGCCTGGATGGGTCAGACGCTCTCGCGTCCTTCGTCGCGCAGCGATGCGATCAGCGAGATCGAGTCCAACGGTGCCGTCGACAGTCCCAGCAAAAAGAAAGGCGTCCTCTACCTACCTGCCTACTTTGTCCGCGGCGACGACGGCAGCTCTTCATCGCAGTTGAGTCCGTCCAGCAGTGCTTCGTCCCAGCAGTTGCAGGCGAATGGGTTGAGTCCCCTGTCGCAGCAGTTTGGCGCTGCCGGTGCCACGAGTCTCGGCCAGTGGGCGTCGAATCTCTTGCCGGCCAATTGGAGGGGGCCGAGTCCCGCGCCGAGTCATGGGTCGAGGCGGTCCAGGATGAGTCAGGATGTCGATTTGGAGAGTCTCGGTAGTCAGGCTGAGGATGACGAGTGGGAGGGCGAGAGGAGGGAGCAGCAGCCCTTGATGGCGACTAGTGCGCCGCCGCCGTATGAGGATAAGGAGAGAGATGGCGAGAGGGAGAGGCGGGAGAAGTAGGGGTGTGGACATTTTAATATCACGTTCTTGATTGGTTTTTGCGGACATAGCAGAGGTGTGTGCGACACGTTTGAGTGATGTGTGACTTTGTTATGGAGATGCAGCTTCCACGGCTGGGACTCTGGCAGCAATGGACGTCTCGATGGCAGTGCGAACGGCTGCTTCGACGGCGCGACCTTCACGTTCAACACCGCAAGCGTAGCATCGGACACAATCAGCATCATTCTCGGCATCACGAGCAACCCTACAGCTGCCAAAGGGCGTGTGTCGCTATCAGCGTATACGCGAGCTGGCTGCGCTGAGCAGAAAAGAAAACGTGCTGTACACAAGCACGATCAAACATTTCTTGACAGCCCGAAAAACCCATCAGCGTGTGAATTCGGCAGAAAGGTGTGTGTGTGTCCGTGCTCGCGCGTAATGTGGCAGCGGAGACTTGCGAGTGGGAAGGGTGCGACCTCCACCATCACACTTATCGCCTCCGTTCTCAACTCCATCATTATCTTTCCGCAGCATTCCATCCTTCCCGCTTTATACCAAGAGCTTGATTCATAGTAGAGAGCTATTGCGGATCCGAATCATCAGCGCAAAGAAAGCAAGGAATCCTTGGCATCTGGTGCAGTCTCGATAACGACTCAAAAAGCAATCTTCCGACACTTTTCGACTTTCGTTCACCTTCGCACACTCTCTAAACGGTATCATAGCCAACCCGACGACGCAGCATCTCGGCCTGGCTCGCACACGGTGCAAGTGCTCTTCCGACTGTCCTCGACATTCCCGGTACAATTGCAACGGTCAGCGGGAGGAGGGTCACTGCATTCGCTCCGAGAGGTGCCGATATCTACCGCATCGCAGTCTCTTCGTCAAAGGAAGCTTCGAGCTCATGGCGTCCTAATCCGGCTCCGGAATCGACTCATCGGTGTGCGACGCTACACTGCTGCTGCTGCACTTCAGAGCTGCTACAGACGCATCCAGTAGCAAGCAGTTGAACGACGTCTATACGAACCTGCACCGACAGAGATCTACCGTATCTTTACGACACACACACGTTGCTTAGCAGAGTGGAGAGGAGGACAGAGGCGCACAGTCTCTCCCCATCTCGCTCGCCATGCTCCACTCTTCAGCAATAGCCGGCGCCTGTGCCGGTCTCGTCTCGTCCGTCGTCACCTGTCCTTTAGACGTTGTGAAAACCCGCCTACAAGCACAGGAAGGACGACGACGACCCACCGTCGCCTCGGAACCACTCTCCGCCTCAGCCGTCCCCTCAATACCTCCCGCCGGCGAGCCACCACGGTACCTCGGTCTCACGGCGACCATCCGCACAATCTGGCGCGACAACGGCCTTCGTGGATTCTATCGTGGTTTGGGGCCGACGATCTTTGGATACCTACCGACGTGGGCGATCTACTTTACCTGTTACGATAGCTGTAAGACCGCGCTGGCGCAGAACCACGTGACGGCGAGCGAGGAGTTTCTCAACCACATCCTGTCGGCGATGACGGCAGGTGCAGCGTCGACCGTCTGCACTTCACCGCTGTGGGTGGTCAAGACGCGATTCATGCTGCAGTCGGTCAAGGATACAGGCGTCAAACCGTACCGGCATACGGGCGATGCGTTTGTGCAGATCTACAGGAGTGAAGGATTAAAAGGGTTCTACAAGGGCCTCGTCCCTTCACTGTTTGGAGTCAGCCATGTGGCGGTGCAGTTTCCGCTGTATGAAAGCTTCAAGTCTCTCGCGAGGAATGGAGAGGATGGCGAGTTGGAAGCGAGTACCATCTTGCTCTGTAGCAGTACGGCCAAGATGATCGCGAGCGTGACCACCTATCCGCACGAAGTGTTAAGGACCAGGTTGCAGATGCAGCCGAAAAGTGTAAGGTATACAGGGGTGCTGCAAGCGTGCAACATGATAGCCAAGAAGGAAGGCATAAGAGGCTTCTATAGGGGAATTGTTGTAAATCTAGTTAGGACGATACCGAGTTCGGCATTGACGATTCTGACGTACGAGCTGATTATGCAGCATCTTACGCATCAGCAGCAGGGGCAGGACGAGGACGAGGACGAGGAGTAGAGTGCGATTTGCAATAGCAACGATACGAGCACAGTCGATTGCAATCGTCACACATCACTCGAACATTTCGGACAACTGCATATCTTGCCAGTATCTAGCCATTTGTAATATATGGTCAAACTTGGATCCTCCTCCTGCCTCGAAGATGGAGACCAGAGGTGATCATCGGGTTCCGTAGGTGGGTCTCGAGCGACGAAGCAAGAGACGTTGATTACATGAGATGAATGTGCAGCGGCTTGACCGCACGGGGCAGCCATCACCGAGCGACAGAGAGGCCTCTGAGACAATGCTCGGAAGCAGGAAAGAAAAGGCCATGTCGCCCATACCATGTGCGGTCACCATGCTTGCATTTGTTCCAGAGACATTAGATCAAATAGGGAATGAAGGCAAACGGCACAAGCCGATTGTACGTGTCCCAGTCCTTGCCATACTTCTTGCTGCACCTCTCGAAGTCTCGGCCGCACCTGTGGGTGAGGACGAAGAGGAAGAAGAGAGGGTAGAAATACGGGATTGCCGAATTTATTCCTGCAATCAATCCCCAGCTCAAGCTTTGAATCCAGTCGGCTGTTGGATCGGACAAGAAAATGAGAGTTGTCGTTGTCAGTGTATGGTTCGAGAAAGTGTCTAGGAATATGTCAAAGGTAAAGGAGATGATACGTTACCACTGTAGTTCGGTTTTTTTAACATCGACCACCATCCGTCGATGAGAAGAGCGTTGCCATGCTCGGTCTGGAGGTAAAGAGGATCCTTGAGTGTCGACCAAGGCCATTGAGGGAAAGTATATCGGTGTTTGTAGGTGCCCTGAAGCTGCATGCGGAAGCGCGACTTTTGAGCCATGGACGAGTCGAACACCCAGTGGGAAAAGATCAGAAGCGAGTATAGGAAGATGTAGGTGGGTGTGCTGAACTTGTAGTACGAAGGCGGGTGGGCGGCCATGTAGACGATGCTGTAGCAGTAGGTGAAGGGCACGCCGGCAAAGTTCCAAAAGATGACCATGAAGCCCCACTTTTCGTGGAACATGTCCCAGGTCTGAGGGATGCACTCTTCACCTTTACCGCAGGCGTTGATGTAGAGACCGGTGGCCAAGACCATGAAGGCCATGTTGGGAGTGACGTAGCCGTAGACCTCGTACTGCTTACAAGCACCGCTGACGCTGATCAGGAAGAGCAGGACCCAAGGGATGCGCACTTCGGCCCACATCTTGAGGTCGACGGAGCCGATACGAGGATTGAGCGCAGCACCCATGAAAAAGTCGTAGGCAAAGTTGCCAGACATGCGATGGGTGGTGTTGGTGAAGACGGCGTGGAAGTAGGTGGCGGCGGAGACGGCGTAGCCGGCGATCATGGAGACGGTCATGTACTCGCCAAAGTGCTCGATGATGGTGGTGAGACGGTAGAGACCCGAGACGTGCAGGACGGCGCAGGTGACGAGGGTAGCGTAGAAGGACGAGAGCGCGTTGCAATTGTAGGTGAGCGTCTTGTAACCGAGCGAAGGAACGGGGAGACCCTCTTGAGAGTAACCGGGCATGACGACGGCGAGGAAGAACTGGAAGACCATGAGACCGCCGTAGCCGGCGAAAGCGCGCTTGGTGGGGAAAGCATCGTCGCGGATGTGCGCACCCATGCGCTGGAGGAAAGGCCAAACGTCATCGAGCGAGGTGGGGATAACGAGTCTGCCGTCGTAGAACCAGAGGCAGATCCAGAGGTAGTACATGAGGACGGGGAAGAGGGTCATCATGGCAGTGACACCCCAGGGACCACCAAATTCCCAGTCCGAGTGCTCGTCGAGCTTCTTGTCGGTCTCACGACCCTGTTCGGAGATGACGATACCGGGCGAGTACTTTACGAGGGTCTGTTGCTTACCTCCACCCATGATCTGGTCATCGTTGAGGTCGACATTCAGATAAGAGTGCTTGGGCTTGTAGTTCTTCTTCTCCTCAAAGTCCTGTTCGTCTTGAACGGCGGCACGCTTCTGAGCGTCAGTGGGGGCCTTTGACTTGCCGTTAGGAGTGGCAGCGGCCTTTGCGGCGGCGCTCCTTGTGCGGAGACCAGCTGAGTCGGCCATGATTGGAGTGGCAGCAATGACGAAGCCGTCGGCAGTAGGAAACAACGCGGTTAGCTGTTTATATGAGGAGGGGAGAAGAGGAAGAAGAAGAAGACGAAGACGAAGAAGATGAAACAGAAAAGATCAACAGCGTGCATCTGCGGCTTGAAAATCGAATGATCTTCTGACGCGACGGGTTGAATCCCAACAACATGGACAGAACGCAAAATGAAAAAATGAACAATAGGAAGGCCGACAGCTGACTGCAGCAAAACCAAGAAGTTCTGTAGGGCAAGGCAGCGCGGCAAACATGCGGGTTTTGAGTGTGCGCACGGCCAACGCGTTCGTAGCTGTCGACGCATAGCATGGCACGACACAAAGAAGGTTCGACACGTCCGATAGCTTCGCTAGCCGAGTTCGGTGCGTGTGATGTGCGTGCGTTTGTTGCAAGGAGGTTTGCTGGTGAGCAACGGTAAGTTAACGCCGGTTCTGAACTCAAATCCAAGTCTCTGTTTGCTTCGGATTGTCCGCGGAATGAGGCAGGCACACGCAGCTGGCCAATCAATCGCTCGTCGAAGCGTGGTCGCACTTGTCACCGTTGCCTTGTGTTGGATGTCCTTAGCGCGCTGAGACCGAAGTGTTGGGAAAGTGTCAGATCCGCTCTGCTTTTGGCGCGCGACGAAGCTTGTCATGTCCTAGCCTGCCACTTCATCATCATCATTAATAGACTCGCACAGCCTGACAGGAGCTTAATCATTGCCACGCCCACACGGAAGAAAGAATCCGAGATGAAAAACTACCACGATCGTCAACAGGCCCAACTTGCAACCATGGTGGTTAACCCATCTGGGAGAGGAGAAGAGCGTTGCATTTATGGGCGATGCGCATCGGCAAGATGAGCAGGTGCATCTGCCCGATAGGTTCACTGATTCGACAACAGAAAGCAAGACCAGAAACGTTGCTCTGTAGAGATCTGCCTGCCTTGCCTGTCTGACGAAAGCGTGAAAAAAGGGGAAGCGGGAAGCCAAGCATTCGGCGCTGTATGGGTCCTATTCTTGGCAGGAATGCGAAAGCGTCATGGCGGAGGTGTTCAGCCCCTCTGTATCCGCTTTTTCAATCCACAATCTCAAGCAGAGGAGGTGTGAGAGCAAGCTGCTTGGCAAAGCCTCTGTTGCTCGCTATCCTCGACTGATCTCGGCATGTCCCCGGCAAGGCAAATGTCGGATGTGCTGCTCGTCACAGTTCGTGGCCTTGCCCGTTTACGGGGGTGTAAGCGAAAGCTAAGCCGGCACTTCGACCCAATTTCTCCTCCACTCCACCCTCTCGTGATGTGCACACACACACACGCGCGCGCGTCTGCCGGAGCTGTCGATCCGTGACGGAAAACAAAGCATTTGCCAGGGTTCGCTGCAAACAAAAACACACCTTCCAGAGGCCCAGTCGAACCACTGATCCGATGCCCAGGCTACACTAAAGCCGGTGTCGTATTCATCATGACGGGCGATCCGCATTCTCGGCAACACAATTTTCCTCTTCTGGCACATCACAGCGAGAGCTTCTCGAGTGATAACTATGCAACCCACCTTTTATTTTCTGGCTTGCATCCTCCAACGTGGGAAAAGGCTGTGCCTGCAGTGCAGGGCTGCAGAGCACCAGTACTGTAAAAGCGGCGCAACAGGTGTGAGAAAAGATGAATGGGAAACGCAGCGCAGCCTAAAGTTACAGTAAAGCGTGATTTCGGACACGGTGCGGCAGCGAAGATCGGACAGTCACTGAACTGTCTCAGCTTTCAATCCGGAGCGCTTCTCTTCTTCTACGATCATCATCCTTTCCTGCGCTGCCGTCTCTGCTCCCGCTGCTGCTGACACTGCCGCTGCTTGCTCTTGCCGTTTCTCGGCCCAGGCTTGTTGCCCAGCCCTGCTCTGCTCTGCCTTGGCATCGAGGCTCCGGCTCTGCCGCCGGACAGCGCAATACAAAGCTTCACCTCCCCACAACCATCACTGACCCTGCTTCCGCACCTCGTCTCTCCCTGCCGCGTTCCTTGCCATCACAACTCAGCAGCGGTCCAAGCAACTCACGACTAAAGTAACACCTCGTGGACGAGTCGGTTCGGCGCTGCCAAGACACTAAATCAGCTGCTGCATCGCTCTGCATCGCTCTGCATCGCTCTCGAGCCTCGACGCTACAGTCATCTCTTGGCCCTTTTACGATACGCTTTTCATTGCTGCCACACTCCGTGCCTAATCGTATATAGCAGCGTGCTTCCTCGCATCACCTACTGGAGCGCAATCCTTGGAATCGATTCTTGGATCCGTCACGACTCCTTACGACCCTCCACTCATCACAAACGCATCCAGCGTCGATTCACCTCGACCACTCAACGCCCGCCTACTCCGCGTCCGAAGCACGTCTCCATCCGCCAATCGTAGCGTCGATGCCTGTAGCAGCTGTTGGCCTCCTGGTCGTGCTCTCCGTCGAGAGCTTCAAAGCATCGTCGCGCTTCTTCCACAGGCGCAAGTCCAAAAAGCACGGCTACGCTTCGCTCCGCACTGACTCGCTGGGCCGACCCATCTCTGACGACGGCAAGCGTCTGTCCAAGAACGAAGCCAGAGCGCTGGTGGCTCACAACAAGGAGATCGAGCGGATCCGCACTGCAGAACGCGAATGGCGGGCCAAAGGAGAACGTCTCCCCGCCTATGCCGAGACGGACAATGAAGCCATCATCCAATCCCTGCGTCGACCTAGCACCGCTCCGGCTTCGGGGAGAAGCTCCACGTCTGGATTCAGAGGTATCGGTAGCGAAGCAACTCCACCGCCAATCCCGACGTCGACATCCGACATTGTCGCAGCGACAACAGCGACACCAGCGACACCAGCGACAATAGCGACATCGCAGGTTTCCATCCGACCTAGATCCTCAAGCACCATGTCAGCTCCACTTGTCAACCCCACTCGGGCCCAGAGAGAAGCGCGCAATGACGATCTAGCAGTATCGACTTTCCATGCACTCGACAATGGCGCCTTTTCCATTCGAAGACGTACACAGACCCTTGTCTTGCCGTCAATACCCAGCACCAATGAGACGCCCGAAATCCAGGACATCTTTCAGCACGACGGTATGGATTGGAGGAGGGCTACTTGGGAAGCTCCTCCGTTGTACGATCAGGTCTAGACTCTTGGTACTCGACCCTGCCTTGGATTGGTGTCGCTTCCACCCGGTCCGCTTGGCGAAAAGGTACGATGCTCTCATCGCCGGCATACATTTTATACTTTTTTTTTCTTTAGTCGTCACCCAGTCACGTTGCGTTTTGTCCTGTTGCATTGTACTTGTACGCTTTGCGTTTGTTTTCTGTTAGTATGTTTTTGCTTTTTGTCATCGTTTCGCAAGGTTGGATTGTTTGTCTCAAGAAAGTGTCGTGTGCTTTGCCAGTGTTCTCAGGAGAGGCAAGGTTCAGAGGTCGTCTCGGAGGGAGCTCAAGCACGTCAAGGTTGTATCTCAATGGATCTCTGGTCCGGGGTGCCTTCGTTTGTTTGTGTCGGCGCACGCGGCGGGAAAGGAAGCAGTCACATGCGCCCCAAAGACAACGACGCTGACGAGCTCTTATGGCCCCCAATGCATCCAAAGTGGTCTCTCCTTGTCTTTCCAGCTTCAAGATTGTTGGCCGGTTCAAGTGTTCTCTCGGCCAGCAACACGTCTTCTCTGTCGTTTTCTTCGCTTCCTGTCCCTGCAACAACGAAACGGGCTCGCTCGGTCGATTCGGTCGGCACACATCCAAAAAGTTGTAGATCTCGCGAAATGAAATGCATTGTAGTGGGAGTGAGAATTTTTTTGAGGGTGCGTACAAGCGACTATCCGAAACCGTAAACGGACTGGGTTACGGTGGTGTCGTTTTGAGTGCTGTGTGTGATCCTTACACTAGGAGTGTAGGCGCATGTGTGTGTGTGTGTGTGTGTGTGTGTGTGTGTGTGTGTGTGTGTGTGTGTGTGTGTGTCGTTGATGTTACAGACGAACCGTCGAGCAGCCCATCAATAGCAGTGAAATGCATGTTGGAGTCCAAGTGATTTATGCCTCGGCACGAGCAGCCTTGAGAGCCTTCTCGGTGCCGTGCTTGGCGTAACGCTGGTTGCGGACAAACTTGGGGTCAACACCACGGAGCGAAGGGTACTTGTTGGTTTTGGGCTTCTTGATTCCGTTACGGTGAGCCTTGCGCACCTGGTTGTGCTGAGACGAGTTCTTTGACTTGGCCCTGATGTGGTTGGAAGCGGTGGCAGGGGTCAAAACATGGCGGGTAGTGGTGGTGGGATGCAGTGGTGGAGTGTCGGTGCGGCGAGGAATGCAATGCAGGGTGTGATCGTGAGATGTGTAGATGGCGTAGATGGTGAGATGGTTGAGTATCGATATTGTATGGAGTCAGTCGAGATTGGGCGGTAGTGCAATGAGGATAGGAGAAGGATTCACGAGATCTACAGTCAGCATTCTGTTCATTGATCATCTCCAAGTCAACGATCCACCCTTCGCAGCTATTCGAAATAGCGAGATCGTTCCGTTCCCAACTCCCAACGCTGCTCCAGCTACAGTCATATTGTCACTCAAAAGAGCGCAAGTATGTCCATACTGATACGTCTCTGGATTCTTCCAATCCTGTTTCTGCGTGGCAATCCTGGCCGGTCGTCGTCCGTCGTAATGGCCTTTCTGATTGAATCGTGCTGTTCGAAACTTACATCTTGACGGATTATGATATGGGTGAAGAGACTTGGTGGTCAGAAAGGCGGATTTGCGATCGTTGTCGACGTTCTTCAGCCAGCCCTTCGCTCACGCTCAGTCACGCAACACTGGCAGGCTAGCAAACTTGGCGTTGACTGCGCTCTGCTGTGCTCAATTTTGAGATTCCAAGTGCTCGCTCGTCCGCCCGCCCTCACATTCCGCCATCCTTCTGCCTCGAACAGTCTCTGGCCACAAAGCGCGCGGTGTTCGCCCCTGCCAAATTCGAAAGTGCTGCGGCAATTCCAGAACTCAACGTGCTAGCATAAGGATTTGTAATACAGCGTCGGATCCGCTTACGGAATTTGTGAGTCTGTCATTTTTTGCGATCAAACATGCTTTTTCCAAAATTTGACTTCGCTGTTCCGAAGCGTCACTGTGCAGAAAGTTGACCGACGCATCGGGCATTTTCTTGTCGCAAATCTCTTCTCGACTGCAAATCCCCCGCACTTGGCAGAGCTGACCAGTTGTGCGACCGAGCTGGCACAGAGCGCCGAGCTCGCCGTGCTTCACACCATCGGCTACCGCTTCGGCTCCAGCAACCCTTTGCTAGCCGACTCTTGCGTTTCACCGGTCACCAGACGCAAAGCAGCGTCGGTGGATTGTAGGCCGACTTCGGTTGAGGAGGACAACGTGTAGCAGTTCCTTTCTTCTTGCTTTGTCCCCCGCGCTCTTGTCGCAGGACGTGCCCAAGATCAGCTGAGGCTTCCTGCCACTGTGCTCGCCTCGATCGGTAAAGATCCAATCAAGAACGCCGATACTGCCGAGCAAAAACCATCGGTCCGACTTGGCCCTCTCTACAACAGTGCATATATAAAGACCGCCCCTCATCCTCACTGTCACTTATTCACCATTGTCTTCATCCACAACCCTCAACCGACAACCAAGATGAAGCTCATCACCCTTATACCATTCACCACGCTCGCTCTCAGCTTGGTCGGCGCCTCGCCTGCCACCCCTCAAACTGCCTTCATCCCTCCCTACCTTTCCACCCGCAATGCTCACAACCGGGCAACAGAAGACGCCTCGGGCGACCCGTCATATACCCCACCGACTCCCAACCCGTCCCTGCCCCTCGATTCCCTTCCCGATGCGCGGCCCGGCCCTTCGTCGCGGCGCTTCCGGTCTCGCCTCGTCGAAGCAGAAATCCGCCGCATCACTTCGCGCATCGCCGACCCTGCGATCAAACGAATCTTCACAAACGCCTACCCCAATACCATCGATACCACCGTCGCTTGGACTGATCTGCAGCTCCACAACAACGATTCCTCCACTGCGTTCCCCAGGGCATTCATCATCACCGGTGACATTCTCGCAGCTTGGTTGCGAGATTCGTCGAATCAAATCTTTACCTACCTGCCTCTCCTACAGGCTCCACCCGAGCCTTACACGGTTGGCGACCGTGACTGGCTCAAGCTCTACCGTCTGGCATTGGGGTTGTTGTACCAGCAGTCGCAGCAGGTGATCACGTACCCGCTCGCCAACAGCTTCGGACCGCCCAAGAGCGCCGGAATCACCAACACGCGCAATCCGGCGGTGGGCCATGGAGAGGATGCGGATTGGGTCGAACCTCCTGTCCCTGGTCAGAAGGGACATTATTTGCCGCAGCCGCCAAAGAACTATACGCACGTCAAGGGCACCGACGGCACGTATTTGTGGGAAACCAAGTTCGAGGTCGATTCGTTGGCAGCACATCTGAGATTGCCGTCGTTGATCGCAGAGTATTCGGGTAGGACGGATTTCTTGGAGAACGAGACGTGGCAGAGAGCGGTCAGGATGGCGATTGACACCTTGCGGTCGCAGCAGCGCGGATCGAGGGAGGAACATGTGGCGTATGAAGCGTCGAACGATACCACTATCCTACCTGCGAATCTGACCGAGAACAGCGAGTGGGCGCAGAGGTTCGGAACTCTTCAAGGTGGAGTCTACCGCTTTCAACGTTTGGATCGGTCGGCAACGGAAACCAAAGCAGATAAAGGTTGGGGGGAACCCGCCAAACGCAATGGTCTGGTCAAAAGCGCGTTCCGACCTTCGGATGATGCTACTACTTTGCCATTCTTGATTCCTGCAAATGCGCAGCTCGCCGTCGCGCTCGAAAAGCTCACTCCGCTTCTCGAGCAGACCGAGTCAATGGCAGACGTAGCCGCCAACGCTCGCAGCTTTGCCGCTGAAATTCGCTCTGCGATCGACCAATTTGCGATTCGTCCGAACCACCTTGCGTCTGGTGACATCTACGCCTACGAAATCGACGGTTACGGAAGCACCTACTTTGCCGACGATGCCAACATTCCCTCGTTACTTTCCCTCCCCTACCTGGGTTACCTCAACACCACCGACCCCGTCTACCAACGTACACGCGCCTTCGTCCTCTCCCCCAATACTAACAAGTGGTCGTTTGTTGGCCCCGACTTCAGCGGCATCGGCGGCCCCCACGTCGGATCCGGCTACGCCTGGCCCATGTCGCTCGCCATGCAGATCCTCACCACCACCAACGCCGACGAACAACTCGCAGCTTTGAGCCGGCTCAGAAACACGACAGCTGGCACCGGCCTCATTCACGAATCCATCAACGTCAAGAATGCCACCGACTTTACCCGGCCGTGGTTCGCCTGGACCAACGGCCTCTTCGGCGAGGCTGTTCGCCATATCGAAGCGACTCACCCCGAAGTCCTGTTGCACACGTACTGATTTGCAATTTTGAATGTGCTCACAGCTCTCTTTGAAGGAATTCTCGTCATTCACGCTCTGTTTGCTTGTGCTGGAAACGGTTTTCATTTGTCTGTTCTACGTGCGTCAACTTTCCGTCCCTCCCATCTGCTCATCTTGATCCGCCTTTGCCGCTACGCTATCTTTCCCGGGCTCGTTAGGCGAAAGCAAAAACTCCAGCATCCTATCCGGCCCTTTGAGCTTCATCAATTCCCGAATCGCTCTCAACTGGTCAATCTCCTTCCTCTCCTCTGCATACTGGCCCGCTAGATGGTACGCCGTTCTTAGGGCCGCCTGACTCTCAGACAGCTTTTCCTTTGCCTCTGCCGCCAATCCGTTACTCTTGAGCGTAATCTTCTTGATCGCAGATGCAGGTCGTACGTCGATGGGGACAGTGACAGTGGTTGCAGCCACAGATGTAGAAGAACGGGTGGGCGCAGGAGTGACTGCGGGCGAGGCGGAACGAAGCTTCTTGGCTGGCGTCGAAGGAGATCCTGCAATGGCGGATTCGGCTGCGACGGCAGCTTTACGCTTCGACAGGCGGATCGGATCACCGCTGCTAGCACCAGTGGCTGCTTCCAGTGCGATACGCTTGATGAGCTCTTCTTCCGATAGCGGGGCGGCAGGCACAGGAGCAGGTGCAGAAGCTGCAGGCACAGGAGCTGGCGCTCTGACTGCTGCTGTCGACGCCTCCGCTGGATCGCTCTCGCTTTCCGACAAGCTTGACAGCGGCGAATCCGAAGAGCTACTCGATGCAGCATCCGCCACATCATCCATGGACGACCGCACGCTCGACTCGGGCACATCGGCGTTTTTAAGATCGATGCCCAAAGCAGTGGCAATCAGCTGCCGCGTCCTAGACGGTTTCTTGAAGCACAAGTCAGCACTTTCATCGCCAACGAGCTTGTCCGCTTTCAAGCGCGCAGAAGCAATGTCAGCCAGCGCATCCAGCCCGCACAACGCACTCGCTCTGTTACCGAAAGGTCTGAACCTCGAATCGTCAGCAGGACTTGCTCCATCCTCGACAGCGAGCAATTTGACCGGCGCTCGATGCGCAATCTCCGCAGCAGCAACGTAGAAAACATCACCAATCTTGCTCGAGTCATCCGCACGCAGCTTGCTCCAGAAATCGGTGCGAATCACCTTTTCCGGCAAACGGTATCGGATCTTGGACGCGAGCTTAGATCCCCCGTTCGTGATGGCAGGCGCATCGACCACGCCCGGCAGCAGCGGAACCTCCTTGATACCGCTCTGATGGCCAGCGGTCCATCCAACGAGACCCTCGAGCTCGTCCTTGGGATCCGGAATGATGTCGATATCGCCATTATTGAGAACGCGCGTTCGGAAATGCTTGCCAGGGCCGATGTTGCTGGCCGTCGGGAGGGGCAGATCCTCGGTCTTCGGGACCGCGGCGCCGATACGTGCGACCCTGCGACGGTCGTTGACGTGATCGCTGTGTGCTGGACACATCCACTTTCGCAGATTGCTCGGCATTCCCAGCATCGGTGGGTCCACGCAGTCAATGTGCCAATGCAGAGGACAAAAGTCGCAGCTGACAATCTTGCGCCAGCCAGTGCCTTCCCGGACCGCGTGATCGGCAGGCGCCGATGGAGCGACGTCGCCGAATACGCTGCTGGAGCGCGCCTTATTGATACCCGCTTTGCGCGACCTAGTGCTCGTTCCATACCCAGAGCTGCCATGTTGCTGCGATTCCGTTGGAAGCGCAGTACCGCCGCAGCGATAGCAGAGCACCGCGTCGCCATTCTTGTCCTTGAGTCGGTACGGATCTCTGAGCTCGATTTGCCCCAAGCGATTCGGTTTGACCTGCCTCACCATGGCTCCGTTGATATAGTCCCCGTCGAGGGCGGTCGCCACGTCTTTGAAGTACGTGCGCACGTCGGCAGGCAGCTGGAAGCTTTTGGGATTGTGCTGGGACAGCACGGGTAGCAAATAGCCAAAGGGGCCCAAGCCTTTCGGTTTCTGTGATGCCTTCGGCCTGCGTTCTGCCACACAAACGTTGCAGAACCACATCTCGTCGATATTGACCTCGGTGCTGGAGCCTGTTGCATCCGCTTTCGCCTTGCCCTTTTGTATCGAACTGGATTTAGCAGGTCCAAGGACTTCAGCGGCATTGGAGGGTGGCATCTCGTCGATATCGAGCGGCGGGTTCATGCAGAAAAAGTGAAAGCTGCGTGGACACCCGTCGCAGCAGACGAAACGGCCATGGCCGCCACAAGTCTCGCAGAAGTCGTTGTTTGCGCCGCCCTTGTCCTCGAGCCTCGGTGTGAGATTAGTGTCGGTCGAAGTTGAGCTCGGCGCAGGTGGAACGAGCGCACCTGCAATGCCTGGAATGGTACGAAACTTGCCTTCAGGCGTGTGCATCATACCCGGAGGAGGCTCCACAATCGGAGGGGGCATGAGTGCGCGAGCCGCAGCGCTCTTCTTACCACCTACTGAAGCTGCTACGGGAGCGGAGACAGTTGGCGCGCCGGCGCTGCTCACCGAAGGAGACCTGCGTGCCCGTGCTTCTTCCTGCAGGAGCGACTCGCGGTGCTTCTTGAGACCCAAAGGATCGGCATAGGCGCTCGTGATGGATTGTGCCGCTTGCAAGGATGCGCCCCTGTTGCTGGGATTGCGGCGCAAAGTCACAGCTGGGGGTGAAACGTCTTCCACATCCGCGACAGCTGTGGTTGCAGCTGGCGTGGGGCTGACAGCATCGACTGCGCTCGGTGTGGAAACCATCTCTGCTGCTGCGACAGCTTTGTCTGTAGTAAACGGCTGTGCCTCCTGGCAGGCTTGCGGGGCGACGGAACTGGAGCTGTCCTGCACGATCGTGGCGTCTGGACTGGTATCGCGAGTGGCTGTCGCCGTGGCGACAGAGTCTGCGTCAGTCAGGATGTCGGCGAGGAGCGGATCGACAAGGTTGCTTTCAGCTAAGGTCGTCGGCGCTTCAGTTTGTTGAGCATCGGCTTCGTTGGATGCGGCTGCTGCATCGCCAGATGTCGACTCGCTGTGATTGTTCGAAATTCAGCGACAGAAAATATGGCAGATGCCAGCGATGCGACATTGCCAGGGGAATGAAAAGGGAGCGCGTTGTGTGTCAGTGATCGGAGCCGAACCAAGTGGAAATGCGGAGAGGAAAAAGGAAACCATGTCCACGTCGAATGTCGAAGGCTGAGTTGTTGGACGACGGCATGGATCGGCAGCTTGGCGCGCACAGAGCACAGCACAACCGAGCAGGAATCGCACGCGTCGTCGCTGAAAACGAGCGGAAAAGTCGTGCGATTTTCTCGGCTCCATCCGCTTCCGTGGCTGAGCTGATTCGACTTCCCTCATATTTCGCCCAGAGAACGGCTGTGTGTGTCTCCTCATCCTCCATCGATTGGTCGTTGATGTATCCCTTCTCGCGCTCGTCACGATGCTCGCAGATGTCCCGATGAGACGCTGTCCGAATCGCATACCATTGAATCACCCACTAGACGGGACCAGCGTGTCTGTCCTTCTCTTCGATGTGAGAGATTCGGTGTCGCTGCATGATGCTGGGAACAAACCCACTTCTTCCCTACCGTGCGCTGTGGTTGTCCTCGACTAGCATGCGTGCGCCAAATGAAACAATCAAAACTTATTGTGTGTGTGGATATGTACGTACCTCTGTGATCGCTCTGCGGGGGCGGAAAGTTTGTTCGGATCCGAATCTGCTGGCGACTCCTTCTTGACGGTCTGATAGAGGGCGAAAGGCATCTTGCCGTTGATGTTTCTTGGAGCAACAAAGTCGGGCGGTGGCTGCAATGGAGCGAGTTTGCGTTGCGTGCCATTGACACCAGAGGCAGCCCCTCGTCGTTTGGTGTTCGGAGCTGGAGCTGGCACGTCTGTGAGCACTGGATTGAGGGGCGGATAGCCTGGATCTGCAGGTAATGACGGTGGCGGGCCCATGACTTCTGTTCGTAACGCGTCATCCTCGGGTAATGTCTCACGACTGGAAATGACAGGGTTTGCTAAGGCGGCAAGGGTGGGCTGTTGGGCGGTCGAAGCGACGGAAGCATCGGCCTTTGCTGACGTGGGCTCGGGAACAGCGGTGCTGGAGGCGCTCACGAGGCCATCAGTCAATGGCTGGGCTGGCTGAGTCGCTGTCACTGTCGCTAAAGTGCCGGTTTCTGTCTCTGCCGATGGAAAAGAGTCAGCTACAGTTTCCGACTTTATCACTGGCGTCTGCTCCGCTGTCGAAGTCGTCATCGGCGTTGATGTTGATGCTATCGATGATAATGATGATGCCGCCAGAGCTTCAGACAAGTCATGCTGTTGTGTTGCAGCGTGTTCGGAGATCGAGTTTGTAGCATTTTGACCTTCCGCGTCCGATTTCGAAGGCAGCGAAGCGGGCGTCGACATTCTCTGCTTTTCGCGCAAGGCTGCGGTCTTGGCCTTGATGGCGAGCTCGTACCAATTCGGCGGAAGGGACGGAGCTGACATTGATGCAAGATTTGTTGGCGTCATGGAACTGCGATTGCTCTCGATGAGCACGTCCCAATTGTGCTGTGACGGTAGCTTGTCGCTTCTAGATGTCACGAGCGGCAACGAGGATTGAAGCTGACGTGACGGTCGATTGGCATTCGTTCTTGCGATTTTGCGTGCGTGCGTTTCCTTTCTTGTTTGCTCTATCTTCGGATTGAGCGTATGAAACAGGTCGCATAACCCTCGTGATCGATATCGTGGAATGCTCGAACCTGATGGCTCTCTGAGTGCGAGTGATGCGGAGATGCTGCCTTTATCGAAGGAGCTTCGCGGGAGACACGAGATTGGTTGCAAGGCGCGCCGTAACAAAGCGAGACGACCGCGGGATTGCCAAATGGAATCAATGCTTTGTGAAGATTCGCCTGTCAGACAGCCCTGACCAGGCACTCTCGCGACGATATGAGAGAAAGTGAGCTCCGTTGCGTGTGGCAATAGCTTGAAATGAGGCGCCCGAAACGCTATCGTGTGACCGTAGTTTCGTGGTTCGCATGTGCGAAAGCTCTCGATGCTTGTGCGAATGACAGCGCCTCTTTGGCTACAGTGTGCGTGTGAAGGTGTCGCAAGCGGTAATGCGTTCCTCGAATGACGTATGGCCCTCTAGCGCAGAGTAAGTTGCTATCCTCTTTTTGAATGCGGGAGACGGTTCGCGTCGACTGGAGTTGCGAATCGCGCCGAGCTCGACCTTTGTTTGATATGGAGGGCGAGCGGTACGAAGTTGGCTGTGCGAAAAGTATGTCACTTGCTGAGGCTCTCACTCTCTCTTCTCTCTCTTTCGCGTTTCAGGGACTCCGATTCCCGGCAGCTGAAATTCCACAAAAGTCACCAAAGCGCGCCGTATCCGTTCACGACACGCGAAACCGGCCGTGCTTTTCGGGTATAAGATACGGAGCGAGAGAGAGAGAGAGACATGAGCACGCGCGAACATTCACATTCAGGTCCACACGATCGAGACACAACAGCCACTCTCGAATTCAACGAGCTGCTAGTGTCGGCAACATCTGCTTTTAGCTGGATCTGACATAACAGGCGTCTTGAAGCGTCCATGGAGTCTCATAACGAAGAAGAGAGATCAGCGCATGTCGCTCCGATTGTCATCAGGCTATTCGAAACGAACGCATTTACGTTCCAATAGAATGTGAGGTCTCAACTAGACTTTGCGCCATTGCATGCATAGTGATCGAAACAAACAAAATCGTCCTGTGCAGACTTGCTGATGTCAGACTCGTGGTGACTGAGTTGCGACTACATCTTCATCGAACAGGAAGCAGCGAGAACCGTCCGACCTGTTTCCTTGATACCGTCAGGATAGGTCTCACAGCTCCAGTTGCAGACGCTGGCTCGGCAGGTGCAAGCACGCTGACCCCACCCTCAGTCTGTGGACCAGGCGCTGATGCAGCAAGCGCCAAAGAAAGCGGTGCCAGCGCCAAACGAACACGATGCAGGCTGGGAATGCCTGCGACATGCGGACGCAAACTTGCTGCATCGCACGCCAACAGCGCTCGAACCGCTGCCGAGTCGCCTGCCGATGTTGCATTACTGTCGGCCAAGCCCAACAAAACGCTGCGGACCTGTGCGGCGAGCTCAGGCCCAGCCAGCGCAGGTCCCACCTGAACAATGGACTCGGACAACGTGACCAATGCGCGCAGCATCGAGACTGAGACGGACGAGTCGGTCGTGTCTGAAGCGGCATCGGTCTGTGTCATGCCCACCTTGAGCATCTCAGAAAGTTGTCGCTCTAGCTGAGGTCTCCAATGTCGCTCCAGCGCCGACTTGACTGGCTCTCGCACTTCTTCCGCTGACGTCGTCGCTCCTGAGAGCACAGCGAGGATGCGCATCACCAGAGAAATCGATGTCGATACTCCCACCTTGCCATCCCTGCCATCCGACGACGATTGCACCTGTTCGAGCAGCTTGTTCAACCCAGTCTCCACCTCTGCTCGCGAGGAAGCAAGGATCGAATCAAACTTGGCCCGAATCGATTTGCTTGCTTGCGCGAAGCGTTCATTGGCTTCCAACTCGAGTTGATACTGCTGCAGCTCTTCCGAAAGCGTCGCCAACGGCGTTTCGTACAAGCTTGCAATCCGATCCACCTGCTTTGAACGGCCGCATACGTGGTCTTGCAGAGCGGCAGTGAAAGCGCGACTCGAGCTTGAGATTGCGTTGGACTCTGGTGCAGTGTCGACCTCGATGGGATGGAAAAGTGCATCCAGCGGAGCATCCACTCGATTCGCAGCGTCTTCCTGCGACTCGAGCCCCTTGCCTGAAGACGAGACGATCTGTCCTGTCTCTGTAAGCAGCTTCTTTCCGGCACTATTGAGCTTCTTCTCCATCAGATGCAGCAGACGCACTTGCAAGATCGCATCGATAGCATCCTCTAGTTGCTGAAGCTCGGACTGGATCTTGGTCACAGCCTCCTTGCGTCGCTCGTCTGCCGATCCTTGCGAGCCTGCAAGCTTCCGCGAGATGATGCGGCATGCTCGATGCAAAGTGATTCGCAGCGAGCTTCGCACGAGCGCAAGCTCACGGACCTCCGTCAACTCCGACAACAACGAGCGTAGGCTGACCGGAGACGCGTTGTCTGCACCTCGGACAAGAGTCTCGCGTGCTTTTGTTGACCAGAGAGCCAAGTCGTCGAAAGTGAGCGCAGGTGCGTTGGCCTCCTTAACATTTGAATCGAGATGAGGGGCGAAACTCCAAAACGATGGTGGAAGCAGGCGGGAGAGGATACGTCCACTGGGCAAGGCCTCCACAACGCCCACTGTCGACACTCGCAGTGGCCGGCCACGTCCAGCTGTTGCATACTCGGGGAACGCCACTGGATCGGCCTGCGTTTCACCGTCGGCAACCGGTAAGCCATAGCTTGATCGTCGTCGCTGTGCACGAAGGGCGGCAGCACTCTGTCTCGCTGTGGGAGCGTCACCATTAGAAGAGGATTTGGGGAGCAGAGATGCACGCTCTGTTGTTGGCGACATAGCGGCAGGAATTGCATAAGTAAATTTGGCGGAGTCTGTGATGTCGTTGAGCAGATCAAACAGCAGGGGTGTGGGCGTCGAGGCTGTCTTTGCCGTTGAAGGGAGCATGAAGATCTGTACGGCATGTTGCAATGTTCGAGCAAAGAGCGTGACGAGCTGAGATATTGTTTGGGAAGTTATCGTTGCTCGCTCTTGGTTGCTGGCCGCTGCTTGATCCTCCTTGATTGCGCTTGCATGCGGAGATGTACGATGATGTGACGCCGGCTTGGCTTGTCGTCGTTGAGCCATCCGACGCATCGCAGTGAGTCTCTGCGAGAGCAACAAGTGAACGGCCTGATCCGGTTTGGTGCCGTCGAGCAGCATCAGAGCGGCGAGCTGGTCGACCACCGCCATCGACTCGATCTCGGCGTCCGAAAGGAGAGATACGGCTCGATGGACGATCTGCTTACGCATGGGCAGCATCGTCTGCCATTGCTTTTCGATGAAGGGAAAAGCTTTCTTGACATTGACTTTCAGCAACAAGACAGCGTCCGAGACGGAGCTGATGTCACATTCGCTGTCCATTACAAGAGGCGAACGAGACCCTGAATGCGAAGTCGACTCGATCAAGTCCCACCAGGTAGCTCGAGCAAGCATGAAAGCCCATGCAGCCTGTAGCGTCTTTCCCTTCTCTATCGACTTCCAAACGTACTCTGGTGCGTCCATGATGAGGCGTAAAGAGGCGCCGAGCACATAGATGGCCTCTTCATGCAAGGTGGAATCTTCTCCTTCTGATGCAGTGAGCTGCTGAGCCGGCAGGTAGCTTTTGCGTCGTTTGGTCTTGGTGGGAGAAGCGCCTTTGTCCTCGGTGACAGCCGCAAGACGCACGCCGTCTGAAAGCTCACTCAGCCTCTGCGAGAGCTGTCTCGAGCTACCGGCCATGTCGATGATCGTGTTTGCTGTTCCAAGCAAGTCCTTGTAGCGTTGACCCACCAGACTCCTCAGCTCCTCCTGCTTGCCTAGCGCTGTGCTTCTGACAGCTCGTTCGTAGGCCTCGACCTCCTTGACGGTCAGTGAGCGGAAGAGAGTGTCAGGCTCGGTGCTGAAGGGATCGAAGCCTGTCGCCTGAAAGATGCGAGTAGCTTCGTTGGAGACCGAAGAGCGGCGAGGCATTCGATCTGACGTAAATGATCCATCCATACTGGTGCCTGCAGAGCTGGAAGTGAGTGATGCGTTGGTTCGTGCATGTCTCGCCCGACCTTGTTTGGCTGGAGGGGACAATGTCGAGCGTGCGTCTGCAGTGGTGTCATCACTGCCGTCGGCATGACGCTGTCCAGTAGCCGACATCGTTCCAGCGGATCTGAGACCAGTCCGCTATAGAATAAGTGGTTGAGTGTCCGGGCGCAGTGCTAATGATGACGATGATGATGGCGAGGAGAAGGGATGGTGTTGCACTCTCTCTTGAATTGTCGAGCAGCGACTGTGCGGGACTCGGCTCCGATGTGTTCGAGTTGGACCCTGTCCAAAAAGCGCGCGTTTGGAACGGCAAACAGCCAAAGAGCCTGCTGCTGCTGCTGCTGCTTCTTCTTCTTGTTTCTCCACTCTGGTGCTGTTCTGAGACGGCTCGTCAACGATCACTTCAAAAGCCGAACGGCGGCCAACGGAGATCATGTCAATACCGGGCAAAGATAATGGCGCAGTCGTCTTCGACACCTCGATGGGCCGCATCACTTTCGAGCTCTACTGGAAACACGCACCGAGAACATGCTCCAACTTTTACCAACTCGCAAAGCAAGGCTTCTACGACGGCATCATCTTTCATCGTGTCATTGGCGATTTCATGATCCAGTCGGGCGATCCCACTGGCACAGGCTCCGGTGGCGCTTCGATCTACGGAGGATCTTTCGAGGACGAACTGCATCCCGAGCTCCGCTTTGTTGGAGCTGGCATCCTTGCTTCAGCCAACGCTGGACCCAACACGAACCGTAGTCAGTTCTTTGTTACACTAGCACCGACTCCGTTCCTGGATGGCAAGCACACCATCTTTGGCCGTGTTGCTGAGGGTATGCAAGCAGTTCGCGAGATTGGTGCCGCCGAGACTAAGGACGACAGGTGAGTCTTTGCACGCTTTTTCCTTCCCGTTCCGTATCGGCGTCTGAACGAAATGACCCTTTCTTTTTGCCCCTCCCGTCGACAGACCATGCGAAGAGATCAAGATCGTACGGGCAACAGTCATCTGAGTATACCATAGTCGTCGACATCGCACATGTGCAACACGGCAAAGCAGCCGACGGACGGCGGTATCGAGCAGAAGTGAATTTTGCGACCTCCATTTCCAGTCGATATTCCCGAGGATTTTCATGTCGACTTCAATGCGCCCAATTCTCTTCGCCCCACAAGGCACTCAATCGCGTTTGGCGACAGGACAGATCAACAGCGCCAGTCTCAGCCAAGTAAATGCTCCTCGACAAGGCTGCAATCCAATCTTCATCTCGACATCTAGACACAAAATCACCAAGTCACACAAAGAAAGAAACAGGTTGGTATGATGCCTGATGTTGCGTAGCTGGCGGAGCCCTGTTCTGACCGCCGAGCCCATGGTGGTAGTAGAAGTACAAGGATGAACACAAAGAAGAGAAAGATACGAGAAAAAAGGACACGACTGCGAAGGAGGTGAAAAGAGGGGGGATAGGCTGAAAGTCTATCGGTACAATCTCAGACGCGAGTCATGAGACGGAGATAAGATGGTAGTACAGTGAATGCGGAACAACGACAGCGCGACGACGATAAAGGGAAAAAGAGTCGAGACGCTTAGATGTCCTGCGAGCCACCGGCCTTCTTGGGCTTGCCCGACTTGGCGGGGAGGAGCTCGGACTGAATGAAGGGGAGCACACCACCCTGGGAGATGGTGACACCGCCAAGGAGCTTGTTGAGCTCCTCGTCGTTGCGGATGGCGAGCTGAAGGTGACGGGGAATGATACGCGACTTCTTGTTGTCACGGGCGGCGTTACCAGCAAGTTCGAGGATCTCGGCGGCCAAGTACTCGAGGACGGCAGCGAGGTAGACTGTTCGATGAGAGCGAAGAGCGAAGCAAAAGAGGTTAGTCGACTAAAAATCCAATGCTACGACAAAAATTCCGAGAGGGAGGCAGAAGTAGAATACATACCAGGAGCACCGGCACCGACACGCTGGGCGTAGTTGCCCTTTCGCAAGAGACGGTGGATACGACCAACGGGGAACTGAAGACCGGCCTTGGCCGATCGGGACTGCGACTTGGACGAGGCGTCACCAGCCTTGCCACCAGACTTGCCACCGGAAGACATTGTTAAGACAGTATTAAGGGGGGTGTTGGTAAGAGGGTGAGGGTTGGGATGGAGCTTGAAGAGCGAAGAGACGATGGGAGGAGGGAAGAAGAGAGGGAAAGGGGAAAGCCAACGTTGATGCAGCCGATTTGGACCAAGGGTTTTATCGTCTTCGGACAGCTGCTGGCGTGCTGGCTGCTAGAAACGCAGCAGAAGCGCAGCGAAAAGTAAGTGTTGCGTTCAAGGCGCGACGCGACAGCAGCAGCAGCAGCAGCAGCGGCGGCGGAAGTGCTTTGCTTTCCTGCGTTCGCCCACTGTGACGAAACAAAGCCAGGTAATTGCTCTCTCTTTGTGCGAGCTGCATCAGTTTTTTCTTCGTAATTTCCTCCCCTCCGCGACAGACTTAAAATACGCGTTGATCTTTCGTCGCAACCCAGAACGGAATATTTTTTCGGCTCAGTCAGTCCTCCACAACCGTCCACCTTTTGCAGAATTACAGCCTTCGCAAAGTACGACGATAGTCACGCTTCAAACAATCAGGCCTTCGAAGACTTTAATGAGTCAATCTATCTTCTCCCAACCTTTCATAAGTAACATCTCGCCTTCGCCTCTTCGTAGCAGGACCTGGTCAATCATATTCAGCTACACAGCCTAGATATATGGATCAGTTTCATGAGACCCAATGTCGATCCAAATAGGAATGGGAGAAGCTTCGTCAATGGTGGAACTGTCACTTTGACGACGAGAGGGTCAAGGAGAGATGCAATATAGGGGCGACGAATTGCGAATAGCCCCGATACTAATTGCAGTCGAACTCCTTTGACTTGGTTTCAAGCGATAATCGAGTTTTGCATACCCGTAGAGCAAAATAGGGCCTTCGTCGCCTTTTGATGTGGAACCTCTATCATCGGTTGCAAAGAAAAAGGGCTCGGCGCCCTTGATTTTTCTGAAATTCCGCACCCTCCATTTTTTACCCTTTGTGCACTACAGCGGCCGACGCGTTATTTTTTTCTTCCCTCGATGCTGCTGCTGTGTGGTCCTGCCAGCGCGTCGTCGTGTGCTTTGTGTGCGGCACAGTGACTGACTGTCCCGTCAATGCGCCTCTCGCATCCACTGACGCGCCTCTTCCCACAGCCGTCTCTACTACTGCCTCGCTGCTGCGTGTTGCGGCGCGCTTCAGCTGTGCCATCCAGTTTGGTTTATAACCCAGCCCTTCCAACGCCTCTCTCCACCTCGGACCCTCTTCTTCTTTCTCTTCCTCCCCATCCGTCCAATCTTCTTACAACACTCTTATCCAACCTCTTACCCCAACCCAACCCTCTTACTTTATTCAACATGGCCCCCAAACCCGCTGAGAAGAAGCCCTCCTCCACCGCCGGCAAGGCCCCTGCCTCGTCCGCTGGCAAAGCCCCCGCTGAGGCCGCCAAGAAGACCTCCAAGGCTCCCGCCAAGTCGGGCGACAAGAAGAAGGCCACCAAGGTCCGCAAGGAGACTTACTCGACCTACATCTACCGTGTTCTCAAGCAGGTCCACCCCGACACTGGTATCTCGAACAAGGCCATGGCCATTCTCAACTCGTTCGTCCAGGACATCTTTGAGCGCATCGCCACCGAGGCCTCCAAGCTCGCTTCGTACAACAAGAAGTCGACCATCTCGTCGCGAGAGATCCAGACCGCTGTCCGCCTCATCCTCCCCGGTGAGCTCTCCAAGCACGCCATCTCGGAAGGTACCAAGTCGGTCACCAAGTTCTCGTCGTCCAAGTAAGCGCTGGCTTTCGTAGCCAGCTCTTGTTTGTCTTTTGTCGCCCTCTATCCACCTGTATCCTCCTGTTCGGCCCGACGCTTTCGGTGCAGCGCGTCGTGGTGTCCTCCTCGCGGTGACTTTTGCGCTCTCGCAGTCGCTTGCATAGCCCACCATTTGTTCCCGGCCCCTCTTTTTTTTTCCTTTGGTCGCTTTGTATCTCTTCTGTACTTTTACCGCCAGCGCTAGCAACTCTACCCCTCAGATATATCCAGCAGCAATCTGAGCATATCGGTCTCAAACATACTTTTCCTTTTGTAGTGTGCGCGTCTGTTTTCTGAGCTTTGAATGCGAGATCTGGATGCTGTCGAGTCGTCGCGTTGGTTTCGGCGGGCAGAGTCGCGTTCTGAAGGTGGAAGCGCGGTCGAGAGCGACAAGACTGTTGGATTGGCAGGCGTTGCACAGTCGAATCTTGTGCTGTTGCGGATGCTTAGATGGAAGTTACGCTGCGGACGGGTACAAATACAAATACCAAGTTGGACACTATTGGAATCCATTCTACCCACGAAGCAGACCGTCCAGAGCAGCCTGCATGCGCTGCATATCCTGCTGTTCCTGTTCTTCGTTGAGTTGTGGATCCTGGATCGCGAGGTCTGGCAAGTGGTCGGTTGTGCTTGCTTGACCCAGCTTGCCGTCGGTGAGCTGGTAGAGAACCTTGTCGACTTCTTCCTGAGCCTCTTCTTCCATCTCGTCTTCGTCTTCGCCGAGCACGCCAGAGTCGAGCGTATCGTCCATCAACTCTTCCATGATGCCGGCCTGGCAGCAGCGCGTCAAAGGCAAAGAAGCAGCAGGTCAGTGCAAGTGTTGGTTGGAGCGAGAGTGTGAAGCTACAGTGCCATACCTTTGTCATCTCGGCGCTCATTTGGCGCATTACCGCCGACACTTCTGGCAGCTTGACGAGCTGATTCGAGAGCTTCATGATCTCGGTCGATTTCTGCATGCTCCCGGTCACCTTGTACATCGCTACACGCCGATGACATCGACGAAGGCTCTCTTGTCAGTCGCTGTCGTTCTCGTTTCTTTCTGTGCTTCCTCTACTCGAACTTACCAAGCTGGTGTTGCAACTGCATGTGAATACTGTTGAGTCTCGCCTTGGACACTGCGAGGCGATTCTTTTGCTTTTGCGCTCGCACCACTTCCCTCGCCAGGATCTTGGCATTCTTGACATCGCCCTTCTTTGCTAGCTTCTTGATCTCTGCTTTGGTCTTGCTCGAACCTTGGTCGATTTGGCGCATCTCTCTATCGAGCGCTCGTTGCTCTGACCGCAACTGTGATTGAACCTTCTTTACTCTCTCTGTAGCAGTAGAACGGTGTTTTGGATATCAAGCAAGATTGCGTTAATATCTGCAATCCGTTGATGCCTTAGTGCGGTCTGTGTGTGGGTACGCACCTTCCTGTGACGGTCCAAAGATGAACTTGGAAACCGCCTGCATGGTGTGTCTCTTTTCGCCCGGCGATAGGCGCCGCTATGTGTTGGTTTACAACGATGGATACACGTTCGAGTCAGTCTTGGAGCGCGTAGAGGTCCTGTGGGCCAACGAGTTGAAGACGACGAGACACTTGAGATCCAGATGCGAATGAAGTGTTGGAGGACAAGGTGGAGTTGGCTGTGTGGCACATGCACGGTTGCGTGATGTCTGGCCGGATTCGGAATTCGGGACCCTGGCTCGACTTGGCTTCTGTATCGCGCGATAGCCTTCGCTCTCTTCGCACTCACTGCCAGCCCAATCCACCTTGGTCTTGGATCTTGGCTCGAAAACGTTGGTACTTGTACCTTCGTTGTGTAGTCTGGACGAAGTTTGACCAGAAAGAAGCACGACGGTGATGTTCTGCGGATGGATCGCAGCTGCTCCGTGCGACGTCTACGTCTCTTGGCCGTTTTCGACCTCAATCCTGATATCATTTTTGCAAAAAGAGGCCCGAAAAGGGGGTCAAAAAATGCGATTTTCATTACGAATCAGGTATGGGGATGACGGCGTAGCAGGCGGGTCGTATCAAGGATGCATGCATGACATGCAACATTGCATTCACGGGCAAGGTCAAAGTTGGACTGGGCCGCAGCATGGCAGCGCTGCGAAACACGGGCGCGCCTAATGCAAGCCACTCGTAGGAAAAGGCGTCGTTTCCTGGCTTGGATCGCTAGCCGTTCTGTGCAACAAGTGCCACAGCTCAACATCTGTTGTCAGGAACTGCATTGTTGTTGCCTCACGCCACAGAGCAGGTAACATAACTCGACACAGCTTTCACGGAACCTTGACCGTATACGACGTACCACAGCTACAGGGGAGCGAGAGCGCTCTGCGTGTTTGTTGTTCGAGCGAAAGAACGCGAATGTTGTTCAAGCGAAAGAACGCGACGCGTCGATCTGATCGTCGACACGCGCTGGGAACAACAACAGCGAGCCCAAGAAAACAAGCAATTACGAGACACAGACGCACGGTCGATCTGTGAGCCCAAAATAAGAAAGCGGGAGGCGCGTATTGTTGTTTTGGAGTCTGCAGGGGAGAGAGGCTCCTTTTCGGTCAAGGAAGAGCGGGAAGCGAGATGGCGTAGGGAGGCAGAGAGAGCATGAGAATGCAAATAACTGTACAGCACAGCAGGGAGGAGGCAAGTCAAGGCAAGGCAGAGCAGCAAGCCAGTCGGACCCTGCCTGGACCCGCACTTCGGCTGCGGTGCATCAATAGCAGCAAGCCCCTTGTGCGTGGGAGCGTCCGTCCATAAGTCAAAGCTCAGCACACTGAACAACGAGCTTACCATTCAAGCGCCGCCAGCACCTCTGCCAGTCGATCTCTTTCCGTCAAAGAAGGACGTGACAAGGTCCGCTCGCTCCAAGCTTTTAGTTCGATTTGACCGTCGATTGCTCACGAGGTGATCTTGCACCCACAAAGCAAGATGTAGCGCAGAGTCGACATCGCCTGCCACGCCTGAACCGCGTTGGAGAGAGCAAGATCGGAGCGAACGTGCGCGCTGATCTTGCTGACAAAAGTGGTAAAGCGGCATCGAAGCCGAGCCTTTCTGCAATCACAGTCACTCTCGGCCATGCAAGTTGCCCATCGCAGATCATTTTGCAGCAGCGTGCATACTCACTCTCTCTCTGCGCACGAGGTTCGAAGCAAAGCCAAAGCTTTTTCTTGGGTTCAGGAAGCACAAAGTCGGTGTCGGAAAACGCGTGCTTCCTTTTTTTCTCTTACCAAAATTTGGGACTGAGACTGAGACTGAGACTGAGACCGACTTTCTTTTCCATTTCGCTCGACATGGCAGAGGTGCCTTTTGGATTCGGATTCGGTTGGGATTGCCTTGCTTTGCCTCCTTACCGCGGTCCCTGTTGCAAAATGTCGGCAAAGCCTATAGTGAGAAAGAGGAGAGAGGAAGCGAAATGCTCTGCTTCTCCGAACGGAGGTGTGCCTGCTTCGAGACCGCTGTGCGTGTCCAAACCCTGCAGCATCAGTCTCTGATTGTCAAGACCAACAACGCACCGCAACGCACCGCAACGCAACTCACCTCAGCTTTCTTGTGTGTGTGTTTTTGCATTCCGCACTCACGACTTTGCCTTGCCTCCTTTGTCCATTCCGAATCCACACGCTCTTTGGCTCCGCTCTCTCTGCCTCTCTCACTCTCACACACATGGTCTGCCCGCTGTACCGCTCTGCCAGTTGCATGCCTCGACCGACTCGGCTGAGCCCAGTCAAACACACACGTACGCTCGTTTGTTTGGATCCGTGTCGTTGCTCAGCGCACATTCGCTCTTCTCTCCGCCACTTCTCGCCAGCGTACCATATCCTCCCTTCCTTTCCCCTTGCTTTCTCGACTGAATCAGCATCGCTTGCGCTGACCGTCTCTTCCTCGTTCCTCACGCGATATTCGAACAAACCCGTCTCGATACCACTCTCGTCCTCACCACTCTCTCATACCCCCGGATCCTTACCTTGACACCTCGTCGAACGACCTATTCCACCGTCCTACCGACGTGTCATACCATCATTCACAAGAAACCATCCATAGAGATATTCTGAATTACCATCCTTACATCACATCGGTTCAGCGACGCATCGTCTCCGATGATGGCAGCCCTTTGATACCCATACCACGCTATATCGAGCACTCCAAATTCACCTAGCACATCGTATCCACTCGAGCCAGACCAACTTGCGACAGCCAAGCAGATCCATTCGACACCACTATACACCATGTCTGCCGTCGCGTCCAGACCCACTTCAATAGCAAACTCATTCTACGAGTCCGAGGGTCGTCCCAGCATCGATCACGCACGACTCGTCGATTCAAACGCAAGTAAGACCACCGGTCTCGTCCGTGCCATCGGCAGAGAGAGGGAAGGTCTCATTCCCTCCTTCCGCCCGCCCAGCAGCTGGACGCAGCGCTCCAGCCACCATGATGTCGTATGGACTGGCGAGCTAGACGCCAACGACGATCAGTTCTCTGATGCAGAGAGCTGGGATGGCGACACTCCTCCAGCCTCAAACGGTGCCAACAACGCCGATGTCGATGCTACTGCCAGCGTCTACGGCCATGTCCGTCCCAACAGTATCGCAAGCTCTATCTTTGCTGGCCGCGGTGCCAAGTCCGAACGTAGGCGAAGACAAGCTCCACCGCCTCTCCCTACTCTCCCACCGTCTCACCATCTACTTCAGAGCAACCACTTGCCTGCTAGCGATGCTCAAGCCCTGCTCAGTCCTTCAGCCCAGAGCATGTTGAGCTCACGAAGCGACGCAAGCGAATTCGAGACCAGCAGCCAGTACAGCGACTTTGGCGGCAAGCCCAATCCTACCGTACACGTCGACCTAGCCGACGGCTTTGACATCCAGAGGATTTCGCCCTCGAAGCCCTCAAGTCGGCAGCCTTCGCAAGACCAAGACGACGATTCCTTCACACAATCGGTTCCGTCTCGCAACTCTTCAAAGGCAAAACCGCCTCTTCCTGCCAAAGCGCCTTCCAGAGGCAGCCACGAGTCGCCACGTCGAGACGGCTCCTCCTCTTCCGACTCAGACAACAGCCCAACTCGTGCTCCTACCGCCTCAAAGCCAAGCCCAAAGAGGTTGCCAGATGGCACGATCATCCCCAAGATGCCTCCCGTACCTCAGACAAGCGACATCGCCCGTTCGCTCAAGCCAAAAGCTCGACGTGACCGCTCGCCCATCCTGTCTTTCGACGGGGGTGTGGCTGAAGAGGAAAAGCTGCTTGGTCAGCTGCAAGGTCAGCTCGCTGACGATGCGCGCAGAATCAGCACGCTCGGTCCCAAGGTCAAGAAGAACGCTCCGGCGCCCTGGGAGTTGGGCGGAGAAGACACTGCCACTGCAACGGGCCGACCGTCCTTGCGCGATACGTTGCGTCCCAGCGCCGAGGCGTTTGAGAAGCCCTTTTCTCGCTTCAAGTCCAGACCTTCCGTCGATGACGCGCACTCGGCGCCGCGTAGCCCAAATACGCGAAGCCCCAACCCGGTGCATGTGCCGTCGGGCCTCGCATCCAGTTCCCGTCCGTCAAACGCCGCATCGCTCGAAGCAGAGGCACAAAAGGAAGACGACGCTCAATCCTTGTTTGCCACGCAACGATCTCGCTCCAAGAGCGTCTCCAGCAGCGCTGTTGGCATGTTGAAGGGCCTCGGCCTAGCTGCAGCAGCCGCACCGGCTTCCAAGAAGGGCAAGCTCACCAAAGCGCTACGTCTCGTGGGTGGTGGCGGTGGCGGTGGCGGAGCAGCCAACGATGAGCGCCGTTCTGCTCAATCAGCTTCAACCCCGCTCTCGGAGCTCCTGACGTCCGCCATGGTGAATCACGCCGGATCCAGTCCCGCTGCTTCCTTTGGTGGTTTCGCGAACGAGATGCCCCACAGCCATTCGGTTCGAAACATCAACGGAGGCGCAACGATGCCATCTGCGGCTACCAAGAGCCAGGCCGACCTCGTTAGCATGCTCATGTCGAACAACGTCAAGTACCGCGACCAGGCGCGGTCTCCACCACTTCCATCTCCACAGTCTGCCAACGCACCGCTTTCTTCGCCCCGCCTCGGTGGTGTCCGTTTGGCCTACAAGAAAGACACGCTGAGCGCCAACGACACCACCAGCTTCGCGAGTGAGCAAAGTCTCACCTCGATGGAGCGTGCTCGCTCGCGCACGCCACCCGCACGCCAAGCCAGCGTCGCTTATCGCTCGGCTACGTCTACAGAAGACGCCGTACCGCGTAGCAGCAGCATCCTGGGCGAGGAGGCAGTGGACTCGATCCCCGCGGAGGGCGAGTCCACGCCAATTGGCAAGTTCTCGGCAGAGGCGCTGGCTTCGTGTGCTCGTCCCACCTCTCCTTCGGGCCATCAAGCTGGAATGATGTCCACCTCTTCGAGCCAGACATCCGGCAGCCTTCCTATGCCTGGCAACGTTGAGGGCGTGCCCTACAAGCTCATCTCGCTCGAACAGGCGCGCGAACAGGCTCGCCAGAAGCAATCCGAGTGGCTTGCTTCGTCTGGTGCCGCTGGAGCCTCCAACAAGACGTCGCCGTACCTTGGCGCGGGCGATGCTACTCACGACGAGGTGGGGATGTCGCGTGACCCTTCGAGCGATGGCCAATCCAGCCTGCGGCTGCTTAAGAACAAGAAGAGCGGCTTCCTACTCCGCAAGCTCAAAAAGGAGAAGGGCATCAGTGTCGACTTTGACGGCGTATCCACCTTCCCGCCGAGTGGCAGCAACAGGGACCTGGCACGCTCGAGCAAGTCGCCCATGCCGTCGTTCTCGGTGACGGGCCTGGACGAGGAAAATGACGAGCTCAAACCACTTGGCTCGTTTGACAAGCCTGCATTGCAGATTCGTCCGGTATCGTCCATGTTTTCCGGCTTTGCGGCTGATTTCTTGGACGCCTCGACGATTGCAGAGGGACATGTACGCGAAACGTCGAGCGGCTCATCGATTGGCTCGACGGGCTTGCTGGCCCCTCGCAGCCCGGTATCGCAATCGTTGCGAACCCCTTCACCCGTGCTTGCCGAGGCTGGTCGTTTCGCGTCGAGCCCCAGCAGCAACAAGCCCAAATTGGCAGAGATTCGACCTCCGCCTCACGGATCTGCTGTGCCTGGTCCGATCGTGCCAGGCTCTGCCGATAGCAACTGGAGTGGACATGGCGGTGCCAGTGGCACCAGTCGCTTGCCGAGCCTCGATGCCGGTGCGAGCAACTCGGATACGCAATCTCAGTTCCACTCTCCTGCCACTTCGCCACTCACGCCGTCGTTTCACCATCACTCGATCCAGGCACAAGCACCGACTCATACGGCTGCAGCAGCGGTGATCGAGGAGTCAACCGCCGTCTCTTCACCTGGAAGCCCTCAAATCCCTGAAGAAGTGCGGCAACGTGCACGCGAAATCGAGGCCCAGATCCAAGACCTGTGCAACGAGCTCAACGAGCTGCGTGTTAAGCACGTAGGCCAAGGGACCGCACCAAACTTTGTGCAAGACGCAGAGCAACGACGGGAGCAAAAAGCGGTTGGGGACTGTCCGTACTGCGGCTGTGGATGTGCTGAGCAGCGCCGATTGCAGAGCATCAACGAGGCGGCTGTGCTCAAGGGCATCAGTGTGCTCGATCGAGGGCGTGCGCTCAAGCCGAGTGCGAATATGGGCAGTACGGGCAAGTTTGGTGGCTACACGAATCGATAGAATTGCAGTAGAGCTTTGCGGGACGAGATTTTTCCGTTAGTAAACTTTTCCTCCGTATACCCACATGATAAGATCTTTCGAGTGCGTTTGGCGATGATGATACCATGTGATAGCAAGTTTGGTGTGAGTGCGGCGTTTAACGAAGAAGCGCGTTGTGGTTTTTATGCAGCTGCGAAGATTTGAAACGCCGGCATGGGTTGTACGGTTGCTCATGGTAAACAACGCTGAACAAGGCTATGGACCGTCGTTATGGCTCAGAATTGGTGGGGGCGTGCGAGGTGAAGCAGGGTGTGCTGATGAGCTGTTGGCAGCCCCATTGACCCTGCCGTGAAGTTAAGGAAAAGGAGAGAAAGGTGGTGGGTGCGTGGGAGTGTGAGTGTTGGCGGCGACTTGGGACACGGCGTTTTGGGTGGGTCTGGTGGCAGCTTCAGGGGTTTGGTGGGCTGAAAAACGAATAGCTCAGGGTCCAAGTGTTGGTCTCTCTCTTGTCCTTGCGTCATCGACAGGTGTTTGCACCTTCCCCTTATCAGTCCTCCCCTTCTTCTCCTCTCGTCGACTTGTCCTTTCTCTGCAACTATCATCTTCTCCCCCTCTCTCTCGTGTTGCGGAAGAAGATGTCGCGTCTCACCTCCCGAACCCAGCTCACCGAGCACGACGTCCACCCGGACCCGTCTTCCACCGCTCCCCTACTCCCCGCCTCCGCTCCGCATCCACACCAATCTACACCGCTCCACAAACCACCTCGCTGGCTGTCCGCCTCGTCCTCTGCCCACCAGCCCAATAGCTGGGCCAAGCTGCGTCACCTGTATCGCGAAGAACTCGCCGAATTCTTCGGAACGTTTCTCATCCTCCTCTTTGGCGCCGGTGTCGAATGTCAGGTGAATCTGCACTACTCGTCGGCCACCCGCGAGGTTGCTGCGTTTGGCAGTTACCTGCAGGCGAGGTTGGCCTGGGCGGCAGGCGTAGCGATGGCTGTGTGGATCAGTGGTGGCATCAGTGGTGGACATTGCAATCCAAGCGTTACCGTAGCACTGGCCCTGTTTAGGGGGTTTCCGAGGAGGAAAGTGGTGCCGTTTGTTGTAGCGCAGACGTTGGGTGCTACGCTGGCGAGTCTACTCGTGTACGCCAACAACTTTACCAACATCGATCGGTTCGAAGGCGGAGGCGGGGTGCGAAGCGTCCAGGGCAAAACCAGCTCAGCAGGCTTCTTCTTCACCCTGCCAGCTCCAGAGCTGTCCTACGCTTCCGCATTCTACTCCGAGTTCATAGCCACCGCAACTTTACTCTTTGTCGTCTTTGCTCTGGCCGATAGCGCTAACCTCAAACCTCCCAAGGGAACCCAGCCGTTCGCCATGTTTATCGTGCTCCTCGGAATCGGTGCGAGTCTGGGATACAATACGGGATACGCGATCAATGGCGCCCGAGACACAGGTCCGAGGATCGCATTGTGGCTGGTCGGATATGGAAGTGAGGTTTGGACCCACGACCGCTGGTATTGGATCTGGAATCCTTGGCTGAGCAGTATGCTGGGTGGAGTGGCGGGTGCGGCAGTGTATGATGTGTTTCTGTATACGGGGGTGGATAGCCCCGTGAATCGACCGAAGCGGGTGGGAAGGGGTGGTGATGGGGATGAGGAGGGGAGGGCACCGTTGCTGGGCGACGATGCCGACGAGGTTTAGAAGATGCACCGACTTGAGATGGTGTTTTCACACTTCGAGACCTTGCTCTCTAAGTTGCACATAAACGATAGACAGGGCCTAGAACTTGCACATAGACTTTCATGGCTCTCCCTACATGACTTGAGAGGTGGTATGTGAGTCTGGCGGATGACTCTCGAGGATGGAGTGAGCAGCAAAGCGTCTTGAACGGCCAGTTGAGCGGCCCGTTGAGAATCTGACAGGCGCCTGCAGTTTATTTCCCGACGAGTTTCTCCACACCCAAAGCTCAGTTTCCAGAGACTTCTTCTTCCATCACCACCATTCGCCATCATCGTCAGCCCTTTTCTGCTTCATCTCACCCATCGCTTCCACAGCTACATTGTACTTCCACACTTGCAACCCTTTAAAAGCAGAGTTTACAGCACCACCGCCAAACGCGCGCCTGGCAGCCCAACCAATCACACGCGCAGACCCGCACCATGAATGATTCGACTTCCTCTTCAGCTGCCGCAGGTCCATCACGCACCACAACCATCACCAACCCTCCCTCCCCCGCACCGCAGAACGACGTCGGAATCCTTCGCCTCCGACCCAGTCCACCCACCTCTTCCACCGCCCCACGCAGAGTCGTCTGGACCGACGAAACCGTCGATAACGAAGGTTTGGGTCGCAAGAAATCCAAAATCTGCTGCATCTATCACAAGCCCAAGCCGTTTGACGAGTCGTCGGACGAGTCGTCGTCAGGGTCGGACTCGGACGGCTCGGATTCGGCCACCTCAGAGTCGGGCGAAGAAAGCGACAGTGACGATGCGGCCGACAGACCGAATGTGTCGAGAGCGCTAGAGGAGCGGTTGCGGCAGCAGAGCGAGCATCGACATGACGCACATGAACAGTGTAAAGGTCGACATGGTGGGAAGCGGAAAGTAAAAGGCGGAAAGCAGGGAATAAGGTCTTCGGGCGGTACACAGACCATCACAGAGGAGCTAGCGGAGGAGGGTGCGCAGGGTGGGCGAGAGGATAGCGACGACGATGATGCGGGCAGAGATGGGTTCAAGCCCAACGCGTACGAGAGGGGCCCTAGGTGAATGCGCTCAAACAGGCCACACACAGCACCGCGCAAAAAGCACAGGTTACAACATCGACATTTGCACAGATGATACCCATGACATTCAACAATACTTAAGCCCCACCACACCATCGCCTGTGCCGTGCAACGTCTCACGCAAACGGATCGAAATCCTTCCAAGCGTCCTTGTCCTGCGCTCTCCCACCCGCCGCACCCGACGCCGGCTTGCTACTCGGCTGCAACACGCTGCCACCCCAACCTGGCGGACCAGTCACCGGGGTCGCTTTCGGCAGGGACGGTGTCAGCGTCGGCTGTGCTGGCGGACCAGCGAGCACCGGAGCAGGTTCGATCGCCGGCGGAGCACCAAACAGCGAGCCTGAGCTGCTGGGTGTTGTCCAATGGGAACCTGTAGCGGGAGGAAGGGAGATATTGTAGTTCGGCCCGCTTGTTGGTTGGGTTGCCGGTGTAGAGCTGGACAAGACCGGCAAGACGGTGGAGGAAGCAGGTTGGAGGACACTGGTCCAGCTTGGTGTAGCTGCTGCGGTGCTGGAGGTAGACTTGATCGATGTGCTTGACGGGGTTGGGCCGAGTGTCGTTGGTCTGCTGAATGACGGCGGGGGTGCGAGAGCTGGCGGTGTGGCTGTTGTCGTGCTGCTACCGGTTCGCAAAGAAGAGCCGTTGATCTTGACCACTGCAGAGGTGGAAGACTTGCCGGTGTGCGTCGGCGTCAATCCTCCGACGGGCGTGTGAGCACTCGACACTGCCGGCGAAACATCGCTTGCCACACCAAAGCTTGTCGCCGCAAAGTCATCCGCCAACCCGAACGGATCGTCAGCGACACTCTTTGCGCCTCCACCGCCCGTTTTGGTCTGGCCCACGAGCGTTGCAAAGTCAATCTCTCCACCCGCACCGATCCCCGTCACTCCTCCTCCGGCGCCGCCCCCACCGCGTGCGAGACCGCCTCCTTCCGCAGTATACGAATCCGCATGGTCCTGCATCCGCTTAACCTCGTTCAAGTGCGCCGTATGCTCCTTCTCCACCCTCGCACTCATCTCCTTGACCGCCTTCATGAACCGCTGAAACTGCTCCGTGTTCAGCATGGGTCCCATGCTCATCACCCACAGCTGCGGGATGATGGCCGTCGCCAACGTTTCGCGGTCCACTTTGCTCGACATGGTCTCGTGCACCGCGAGCGTCGCGACCATGACGCTTGGCTCCTTGGTTTTGATCCTCGCCAAGATGGGTACCAGCTTCTCGGTCAGAGTGTACTTGTCGAGGATCGACACCATGGCGTGAAAGCAGATGAGACAGTTGACCTTGACGCTGAGCACTTTGGTCTTGGCAAACAGAGAGGCGAGCTTGGGGAAGAGCACTTCCTTGACGTGGGCATACTCGAGAATCTCGGCGAGGCGGGGTACGGTTCGAAGCGCCTTTTCCTGCACCATGACGTTTTCCGCCTCGAGCGCGGCGTACAGGAGCGGCGTCACCTCTTCGCGGAACGTCGTGGGCGCTACTTTGGGCACGAAGAGCGACTCGATCTGGTCGAGCAAGAGTAACATGTTTTGCGGTGGGTCCTGGACCGAGAAGAGAGGTTTGAGTTTGGGCAACACCGAGTTGGTGAATTCGAGCGAGGAGAGATTCTTGGAGATGTGAAAGACGTTGGGCAGGATGAAGGGCAACAGCGATCGATCGGTCATCAGCTCCAATACGGCAGGTAGGACTTTTCGACGCAGCAGTCGATCCGAGAATTGAGGCAAGATCTTGAGCAAACCCTTGAGGTATTGAACGCGTTCCTCCTTGGTTCGACCCGCAAAGCTATCGCGCTCCATAAACTTGAGCGTTGAAACGAGGATCGAGTTAAAGTAGCCGGCCTGTTGAAACGACGTCGCCGACAACCTCGCACCCGGATACCTCGTTAGCAGGTTCGATAGCAGCTCGAGCACATCTTTGCCCAACCTTGACCAGCTCTGACTGCCAATCGTTGTACTGAGCTGATCCGCATTCGCCCTGAGATTCGGCAACGAGTTCCGATTGCGGAATGGCGGACTGCCCTTGTTATGCACCGCGTAAACCACACAGCCCAGGCTGTACATGTCGTTCTCCGGTCCCAGTTTCTCGTCCAACGCATCTTCGGGTGCCATGTAGTCAAAGTTGCGGCTCATAGCTGGTGGCAGACTCGGATCGTAATCGGGAAAGCTCCACGGCGTCTTTCCGCCTCCTGGCACCTCGAGGGGCGTCAAAAACGAAAACCCAGCCAACTTCCAATCGCCCTTGGCATTGATCAAGATACTCTCAGGTGATAAGTTCTGATGCACCATCTTGGCCGCATGGAGGAACTCCAATCCTCTCGCCACCTGCAACAGTCCCTTTTGAATCTCGACCTCGTCCAACTGCACATCCTGTCTGTGATCCGAAACCAGCGCCTCGGACAGGCTGGCAAACACCTGCTCCGTCGCAAACGCCACATCGTTGCGCGACTCTTCAAGCGGTTCGACGACCTCCAGGATGCACGGATGGCGAAGACGCGTGAGCGACGAGGCTTCTTTCTTGAGCTGTTCGGTGATGCGTTGTCGAACCTGTCCACGTGTGTTGAAGGTGTGCATCCATATGGAGACGACATTTTTGGATGCCGATGCTGCGGAAGATGGTCCCGAAGTGGCAGCGGTGGTTGCGGAAGAGGAGGACGAGGCATTGCGGGTGGCTTTGTAGATCTTCCACAAGCCGCAATGCGCCGGTGACTGCGATTCGTCGATGGTGTAGTTGACGGCAATGTTGGTGCGGCCAAAGTAGGATGAGGCTTGACTAAGAAACGATGCCATTTTGACCGGTTGCTAGAGCTGACAGAACGGAGGCGACTAGGAGCCGCTTCTCGTTTCGACGTCAAACCAAAATAAGCCCGTTAAGAAGCGATGCGCGATAAGCGTGGCAATGATGATGATGATGATGATGATGATGGAAGAATGCCTTTTGACACAGAGTGCGGGAGGGACCAATAAGAATCACAGCGGAATTTGACGAGATCAACACTTTTTTTTTCGAGATTCGCGCTGTTGTGCTGTGCCGTTGCGTGTCGTCGTGGCAGCAACAAGGAAAAAGGCTTTCGCAGCTTGGAATTTCTCAACCACGCTCTCCTGCATGGCTCAGTCCCGCTTCGCCGAGTCGACATCACATCCAGATCAGACGCAGCATTGAATCGTTGGCGCTAAGCACCGCATCAGGCTATCCGCTCTCGACCCTCTCCGGCATTTGAGCGCTCAGACAGACAAATTTGAATCATCACACAGACTGTAGTTCAAGGACAAGGGCATGAGCATGATGAGGATTCGGAATGCGACGAGGAACAGGTATAGGTCGAGTGCTTTGTGCGATGAGGATGCTTTGCGATACGAGAACGAGACGATGTGACGATGCGATGATGAGATGATGCGGCTACTGAAGAATGTTGACGAGGGTATTGAATGTCGGTGATGGGGATCGAGAATTTTACTCCCAGCCAGTTGCGTCCGGAGTGCCATCAGCTTGTGCGCCACCGGCCTCCACGGCAGGCTCGGGAACGACAGGATCGTTGAGACCCGCAGCAGCAGCAAGGTTGAGCTGTCGGCCATTTGCATCCACCACAGCGCCTCGAGCGCTGAGTCCGATGCCGTAGCCGTTGGTCTTCCTGTTGATGTCGGCGCTGTTGCCCCTGCCAGGCTCGTGCCACTTGGCTCGACACCAGATACACGTGCGGTTGAAGCCACGCGTATTGAACCACGTCTCGAGACAGTCGGTGTGAATGGGGCGTCCGCACGACTCGAGGCAGAATTCGAGGCCTTCGACGCTACCAGGCTCAAGATCTTCGTAGCACACTCCGCAAACGTCACCTTCCTCGGGAATGAGGCGTTTGCCTTCAGGTTCCGCGGGCTCAATGGAGGCAGAAGCAGCGGTGTCGTCGTTGTCGGGCTGATAGCCTACGGCCGTCTCCCACGCCTTGCGAAGTTCGGGCTTGGCCAGCGCCTGGGCAACGGGATTGGCAAGTGCCTCGTCGAACGCCTCTTCGACCTGATCCTGGGTGAGGCGGACACTGGTGTAGACGGGGAGGTGACCTCCAAGACGAAGAACCTTGATGTAGACGAATAGCATATGCTTGCAAACCTGGCGTCGGAGCGAGAAATCCATGCAGCTGCAGCTGGCGTTGCGATCGAGCACGACCTTGTAGACGTTTCCCTTGGAGCCGCTGATGTCGAATTCCTCGCGATACTGATCGCCGTTGCGGAAGCGATGGATGAGATACATGCGTTCGAGGTGGACCTTGGCGATGCGCTTGATGCTGGCGTCGTCGAGCTTACCAAAATGCGGGTCGCTTCGGAGCTCTTCGAGCTTGGCGCGCTCCATGGCAGCCTTGGTGGGCTTCTTCGGCTTTGCCTGCTTCTCCTCGGCCTTCTTGTTATCCTTGGCCGTGCCTTTGCCTTTGGCTTTGGAGGGCGAGGCCTTGAACTTCTTGGAAGCCTCGGGGGATGACTTCTTGTACTTTCGATATGGGCCTTCCTCGAGCTCGTCATCGTCATCGTCATCAGCAGCGGCGGCAGAGCGACCGCGACCGCGACCGTGACTGCGACCACGAGTGGATGGAGAGGTATCGCCGGCGGATCGTTTGCGCTTGACGGGGTTGGCGACAATACGCTTGCTCGGATGGTCGGCGTTGAGGCCCAAAGGCTCGGGCTGCTCCATTGGCGACGCGGCCCTGGGGATCGCAGGGAGCTTCTTGGCCCTGGTCGACCTCCGAGGAGCAGGTGGCTGGAGGGGGCGCTGAGTGCCGGAGCTCATGACGCCGACCATCTCGAAGCCGTCTTCATGTAAAGAAACCATTGTAGCACAAGGTTGGCCGGGAAGCGCGTTATCCTGCGAGAGGAGGGGATACGATCGAAGTCGATGCGTTGATGCAGAGTGCAGCCGGCGTGGCTGATGATGGTCGTTGTGAAGCGATGTCCTCGAGAGGGAGAGATCGGATAGGCTGCCGATGCTGAGCAGGATCAGTCGACGTAAGATCAATGTAGGATGTCGTGCGGATCAAACGGCGCTCGTTCCGGCTGGTAAGATGCGCCGCTGAGTCCAAGACGATTCGAGTTGGAAGGTGAAAGGAGCAGGGCGTGGCAAAGTGGAGTAAAGCGTTGATGAGGGTTTTGACACATTGATTTAGAAGCGGCTGCAGCCGACTCAGCCAAATTTCAATTCCACTTAGAAAAAAAGCTCACAGGACCCTGCATGGCTGGAAGCGCTCTCTCTCTCCAGCGCTGCTGCCTCGCAAGAACCGACGCGGACGCACGCATGCGCTGTCCAAAGCTCAGTTCGAACAGAAGGTCGTGCGGATGTGCGCCAAACAGACCAACGCTGGAAGCGATACAAGCCACAGCTGTGATCTATGAGAGAGAGAGAGAGAGAGTGAGAGAGAGAGAGAGACAGCCTCGCCGACTTTACACATCCACAACTCTATCACATTTACGGGCAAGGTCCGTCAAAGACAGAATCCTCGCCTGGGGTATCAGTATTGCTATCGGACTATGAGGGAGCTTAGGCTGGCGAGGAGCAGGCTCAGAAGGCCGCCAGAACCTCTTGTACGATCAGAGGCACGTCGTTTGCCTTTTGCAGCGCTCGCAATCTGGCCATGGACGCCTCGGGCATATCGTACTGCTCGCCCTTGGACGAAGTGACCAAGACTTGATCGATACGGCCGCCCACATCCTTGAAGCGTAGGTTGACATGGACCAGGGACTGGTCGGGCATCGCAATTGACTTTCGCTTTCGTCGCGTGCCAGATGCCTTTGCTGCGTCCAGTTGCTGCTGCTGTTGCTGCTGCTGCTGACTGCTGAGAATTGAGTCGAGCGGCAATTTGTACGTGATGCGGATTTCGGTCGGAGAGATGGCCTCAATCTCGTCGATACCCAATAGAGATCGTAGAAGACTGATGGTCGCCGCATGGCTGGCACACAGCCGTTCGGTCTCGAGGTCTCGTCCGCCATCCACACCCATGCCCATCTTGGCCTCGTTGGCAAACTTTTCTGCAAGCGAGCGTTCTGCGTTGATCCTGTCGAGCGCCCTCAACGACGATACAATGTCCTTCTTTGTCGATTCGATCGCCTTTCTAGCATCGGCCGTCTTGCCCTCGAGTGCAGTCATCTCTTCCACCTGGGTGTCGCAATACTCCTCCGCTTCGGTGGTGGTCAATGGACCATCTCGTCCTGCAATGGCAGCAACGTTGCCACCTTTACCGTGACTTTGGGCGCGGATCTTGGCCAGCTCGAGTTCCATATCGCCAATCTCCTTGATGAGCAGCTCAGCCTCGCGACTGTCCCTCTCTACCTCGTGCCAAGGCTCAAACAGTTGGTCGGCTGCCGCATCCACTTCGTTTCGGAGACCTCTGACTTCTGCTTTGGCCTCGGTGAGCTGCGTCTTGAGCGTCTTGGCGGCCTTTTCGCGCTCCGCAACCTCGGCGGCCGAATAGACGGTAGCCTCCTTGCCAGACTCGAGATCGTCCTGAATGTCGGCCATGAATCGCATCTTGGTCTCTTGTTCGAGGTAGATAAACTTGAGCTTCTTGAAGTAGTCGAGCAAGAGCCTCTCCTCCTCCATAAGGCCCTCGGGCCATTCCTTGTAGACAGCCCAGTTGATATCGAGCTCGCCTTCGGCTGCGAATTGCGACATGCTGCTGCGTCGTCGTTTCGCTGGTGACGCATCGTCGCCAAACAGACGTCGCTGGTTGCTGCGGTCTGCTTTGGACAGCAGCTGATCGCGCAAGGTGTGCAGTGAAAGGTTGTCGGGTGAAATCTCGAACGCGTTGGTCGCCATTTTGGTGGGCGAGCGAGCCGAGAGCTGGGGACCTAGCTCGGCAAGAATGGTACGCGCGTGATTAATTGTGGTCTTGATGGCATCTGCGTTGAGATCGATGGCTGCATTGGTGCTGCTGTCGTCGGCATCCGCTTCGTCGTCTGCTCCTCCAAAGTGAACCTTTTGAGAGCGTGTGGGTGCTTCGTCCTCGGACTTGCGGCCTCGTGAGCTCCGCCTCGTGCTGGAGCGTACCATGCTGCTATGAACAAATGTGACGGGAGAGGCGATCAATGGTGTGCGTATGGATCGAGGTGACGGCAGTTGATGGTTGGCAAGGAGTAAGTTCGAGACGCGTGCGATTTTGGAACTGCAGCCAAAAACGCCTTTGCTTTCGAGACGCGCCTTGAGAGACCAACACCCGATTCTGCGCAAAGCACACACGTGACCTCTCTCTCTCTCTCTCTCTCTCTCTCTCTCTCTCTCTCTCTCTCTCTCTCTCTCTCTCTCTCTTCTGCTTTTTCCGCTGCTGCTGCTGAGCTGCCGCTCCTCCACTACTGCATCCAAATTTTACTCGTCACTTTTGGCTTTCCCTCGCAACTATCACTACTTGAATCACACTTTGGCGAAAGAGGCAAACAAGAATCATGGCTTTGTTCACTTGGATGGCGCACGTCTCCTCTCTCCTGCCTTGACTTCTCTCCCTCCTTTACTCTCAGTGCGACAGGCTGCGTTTCTCTCTTTCAACCCTCACCTCTAAGGCTCTTCATCTGTCTCAGTTGGTGGGCTTGGTCCGATTCTGCCTCTCCAACACTTCGACGATCTGATTCCAATTCATTTTTCTCGAATCTTGCATTCATGAAAGCTTTTCCCTTTCATGTTGCCTTCAAGAAACCCGCTACGAAGCGATCGCACTCGCGTATCGAGCTGGCATGGCCGTCGAGGAGATCCTTCAAGCAGCGAGCGCGCTATGCCTCTCCCCTCGTAAACATCGTCCTTCCAACCTAATCGCAAGCATGCCAAGGAACCTCAAAAGATCCAGGCGCGGGTCCACTTGCGCCGACACCAGCCTGGGTGACTTGTCATCCCCGTCCAAGCTCCCCAAATTCAACGACGACCGAGCTGGCTTAGCACATGATCCCATCGTCATCTCTGACTCTGACGACGACGGTAGCGTCCACACCACGCTTCAGGTGGAACGCGAGGAGGAAGAGCAACAGCAAGAGGAGGAGCAAGAGGATGAGGAAGACGAGTCCTCCGCTGCAGTCCTTCGACAGAGCCTGACCAAGCGTTTCGTCTACGAAAGTCCGACAAAAGCATGTGCTGCTCGTAAGGCCGCACCAATGCCCAGAAGTATCATCGCCGAGCTTCCCGTACCACCAACGTCCTCCACCAAGTTGTCGCCGCTCTCCCCAATCGACACATCCTCCTCGTCCAAACTTGCCGCCGAAAGCAAGTCATCTGCTGCCAAAAAGTCCAAAGTCTCAAAGACAAAAGCCAAAGCCAAAGCCAGAACTACCATCCAGCTCAGCAAGACGCGCGAGGCTGCAGAGCAAGGCGGCATCACTCCTCTGGATCTCGAGCGCGTTCCATCCGGCGGATTCAAACTCATCTTGCGCTGCTCCTTTTGCGCTGGCCAATTTACCAAATCCGCCTCGACCTCGGTCAAGCAGGAGCATTTGAGTCTATGTGCACCACTTCAGGGTATCAAACGAAATGCAACTGCCGTTGAAACCATCGTTTCTGACATTCAAAGTGCGCTCAACCGAGAAGCAGCTGAAGGAAGGAAAGCGTCAGACGAGCGCACCGTGCTTCAAGATGTCATGCACAATGCCGACATCGTCCAACACGAGGGACGCGCCAGCCAGATTGCGACATCGCCCAAGAAGCGTGGCAAGGACAAGGTCGTCATCAAAAAAGCCATTAAGCGCTCGACCAAGCCCTCGCTCTGGGTCGCCCAAGACCCTCTGGCTGGTCCCAGTCTCGCTCCTCGTCGTGCTGCCCACAACCTCTTACCTGCTCGAGAAGCAATGCAGGCGGCTCGCGATACCGCCGTTCAGCTCCTCGGCGATGCTATTTCGCTCAAGACAGAGTGCAGCAGCAAGAGCGAGCAGGCTCTTGATGACGTACTCAAGCCTCAAGCTCACAATCCAACGTCTGACGTGTTTGCAGCAGCCGATATGCCAAGCACTCCGAAGAAGACGCCAAAGGAAATCGGTCCGCAGGCTGACCATGCTGGAACTGGCGACGCAGAAGATCTGATCGACACTACCAATCATCTTCCCGTTGTCTCTGCCGAGCAGGTCTTTGCCTCGATCGTAACATCGAGCTCTAGCCCGCAAAAGAGTCCCGTAAAGGCACTGCAAAAGTCGCGTGAACGTCAAATCTCCCGCGAACAAGAACAGTCCCTCGCAGCAGAGGGAACCATGCCAAGTCCTCGCAGCCCCGGCTTCCCACAGACACAGCCATTCGCTCCATCCAAGCTCGCTCAACGCCGACAGCCTCGAGATGGGACGGTCAGGCAAAAGCTGTTTGGCGCCGAGACTACCACACGATCACTCCTGGATCTTGTGCAAGATCGGAAACACGATAACAGTCGCGAGACTTCTTGCGAGTCCAAGCGCAAAGCGGATCAAGACGACGAGGCGCCGCAAGGCGCTGGCACCAAGAAAGCCAGATTGGGAAGCGTCGATCCATATGTTGACGTTGGAATGCTCTCCCCCGACCACAATGCGATGCACGAGGACAGTGCGACTGCGTCCGACGCTGGTATGTCCCATGATCAGGATATGGACTTTGACGATCCGCCTGACTCGACAAGTCAAAGTGACACCATCAGCCGATCCAGCATGGGTGAGCTTCGAGCAGGTGCCTCCGTGAAAACGAATTTTGGCTCCGCAAACGGTGTAGCTGGTACTGAGCAATACGACGAGCAAGATTCCTTACACCTTGCACAGACCGCGACGAAGCGGTGCCGTGATCAGTCCCAGAATGCGCTCATTGATGCGGACAGCCTCGACGAAGACCACGACGAGGATGGCAGCGACGTCGACGACGATGAAGACACGCAATCGTTTCTCGATCTTCTGGAGCCATCCGAGGTCATCCACGAACCACTGTTCTCCCCCACCCATAGCATGTCCGACCCTTCGTCCGACGACATAGGCGAGCCAGACGCAACAGAGGACCTCGGAGACGGCTTACAGAACCAGAAGGGTGCTCATCGCCTGCGGTGGCACTACCACCACCACCGAGTATCGACCTGAAGGCGACATGCCGTTCCCATCATCTCAGAAACCATCTTTGAATCCCACTGCACCAGAATCTTCGATATCGAACTCCGACCCAGGTCCCGTGCTCATCACGGACGATAGCTGTGACGACAATCAACCCTAAGCATCTCTCGATACCTCAGCATTGTATTTGTACCCATCATACCCGAACTCAGTAACTCAGCAATCTTACTGCTCATCACCACAACGGTTCCCTCCGACAGCGGCATTGAATCGCATCGAGAAATTTTTGGCATTCGCAGTGTCTGATCGAATCAGAGCTCGTCATGAAGGTGCCCGTCTGAGACGCTCTTATCTGGCTCCTGCTCTGCCTGTTCCACCTGATCCGGAGCAACCACGCTGTTGCCCACGCGCTTGTCCTGTACCAGTCTCTGCGCGAGCCTGGCGACCTCTTGGTCGTACACCGTCCACTCGGGGATCTGGCGTTTGGCTCTTTCGAGTTTGGGTTCTTTAGTTTTCGGATTGCTGCAGAGGTCGATGGTCTTTGCCTTGTGCAGCCAGGAATGGGAACACCAGGTTTCGCACCAGAGCCATTCCTGGTCGAGCGTGTGGATGGGTAGGCTGGCTTGCATGTTGTTCGGCAGGTCTTGGTCGAGGTTGGCGAGCGAGTTGGGATCGGCCGAGAGTGCTTGGTACTGACCTCGAAGTCGATCGCCGGCGGCAAAGAGGCGAAACCGGTGCAGGTCGACAACGTACAGCGCCGAGATATGATACGGTCGACCACGTAGGTAGTCACGCCAATAACCGGTTTTCCAAAATCGAAACCCGTCCATGTCTTCACTATCATCACCCATCGGCGGATAGCCGTACACCTTGCCTTCCAAATCCACCTCGACCAGCTCCTTCAAATCCGCCCGCACCACCTGGTCCGCATCGACAAAGATCACCTTGCCCAAATCCAACGGAAACAGCGTATCCAGGAACAGAATCTTGTACCCCCAGATCGTCCTCTGCTTTTCCTTCTGCGATCGTAACCAGTGCGGCCATGCATAGGTGACCAGCTCGTACTGGAACCCGTACTCGGCTGCAAGGTGAGGGATGAACTCCTTGAACGACGGCGAGAGGAAGTTTTCGATAAACCAGAATTTCACCGACGACGACGTGTGTCGCAGCACCGAGAGAATCATGATGTACGTCATGCGTTCGTACAGATGGCCAGAGGCGACGGTGAAGATGTTGATATCGGCATGGGCTGTGCCCACCGCTGTACCGGTACCTTTGACTTGGCGTGCGAGAGCATTTACTCGGTCCTTCACCGAGGTGAACAAACCCGAATCAGAACGTTGCTTTTTCAGCGGTCGTCCTTGCGCATCTAGTTCCTCCAAGAGTTCTTGCGACTCTTTCCCCACCCGCTTCTTGACTGATGGATAGATCGTCAATCCTGCCAACGTATCCAGAACCAGTCCGCCACCACCACCCTGCAATTGGAAAAGCTCATCACTCCTACCCGCTCTGATCGTGAGATTCCACAACCCCGGCCTCGCCTTGAACTGGAAATACGCCAGATTTGCCATCACGATCGTATCCAGCTGCGTCTTGCGATCCGGCGTCTCGAGCACCAACTGCAATCCACGAGGAATCGTAACGCCTCCCGGACTCTCTTGCCTCGCATGCCCTTCAATTAGGATATGCTTGAGCTCGTAGACCGCCTTGACGCCTTTCTCGCGCGACGTCGAGGGAACATCGGCTAGACGGATGTTGTCCAGATCGTAGATGGCTTCCATCGGCATGGTCAACCAAGGAGCTGGCGCATCCAGACCGAGCGTCAGCACCGCATCTTCTGGCATGTCGAAGAATCGCAGTTCTGGAGGGGTCGCTTGGCCAGCAGCATTGAAAGTGAGCTTGTGCGGCGCACTAAAGCGGTAAAATCGTTTGAGAGGTAGCTCTCGAGTCTTGATCTCTGGATTTAAGATGACTCGCAGGTAGACGCCTTCCAGTTCCCTCAGCATCAGTAGGATACTGGACCACCGCTGGGCAGCTTCCGAAATCGGGTTGAGCAAGAGCGTAATCCTCACATCGGCAGTTTGGCGATCGCCAACCTCGAACACGTGGTCAGGCGTACCGAGCTGCTCAGGTAAACCGGACCTAGAGGTCGGCTTTGCAGAGAACATTTCTCGGCCTTGGTCGTAGACTCCATTCATGACAGATGTCGAAGCGAAGATGAGGTCCTGACGCTGTTCAGGTGGCATCTCGTCGACATCGGAGCGGAGGAGCTTGAGAGCCTGCGTGAGGTATGGCAGCTTTTGGCCGGCTTCGTACTCGACGAGGGCGATGATGTCTCGTGCTTCGACTGACGACACGTCCAAGTTGGAGGCCAGGTGTCCGTCGACCAAAATGGCTGGACTGTCAGCGACATCGAGTTTAGAGGCGATGATAGGGCTAATGCTCTCCCAGAATCGCCGAGCTTTCTGCGCTACTCCTGCATCACCGGCAGCCAACCCAAGCGTGCCTTCAAGCTGTCGTGATGAGATGTGAGGGTCTTCCTGAGCTTGCGTGAGGGCGTCCAGCACCTGCGTTGGCGAAACTTCTTTACTCTTTCCTTCAGCAAGAAGGCGATAGAGCAACGTCGAGACAGGGCCGTTGCCTGTCGATGGTGTGTGCATCAACCCCAGCCTGAATTTGGCATCCTCCTTCGCAAGCGCCTCAAACGACCGTGTCAGCAGCGCCAAGCCATTAGCACTGTCCACGTCTGCAATCATCCACGCTGTGGAGTTCAGCAAATCCTGCGACGTCTTTGATGGATAGAAGAATCGGAAAACCTTGTCCACCGCTTCTGCCGGAACCGCATCATCCACCAACGCCGAGAAGAGATCCACCGCCCTGTGCATCACCCCATCCTCCTGCTCGCTCTCTCCAGTTGACCCCGCACCAACCAAAGCCGAACGGAAGCTGAGTGCTCCCACAGAATCATAAAAGAACGTATCCAGCCCAGGAGTACTGCTGCTGATCTGACCATAGTAGATCTGTGGCGCAAGCACTTGGATCTGTTCCTGGATCGCTTGGTGCAAGATATGGACGATCTGTGGGTGGAAAGGCTGGTGCTGTCCGTTGACAAAGACGTGACCGGTAGGACTCTCCTTTCGAGTTGCGCGGAGACGCTGGATGTACGCTTTGCCGAGGGTCTCCCTTTGTGTGTAGATGGACGTCTCGCCAGCCAGGACCTCGTCCAGCTTGGCTGCAAGAGCGTCCTCCGCGTCGATACTATTGAGGGCAAATTTCGCCTCTTTGACAGCGAGCAAAACGTCGATCGCGCCTGCTGAGCCAGCTTTGCTTGCTGCAGCCTTTCGCAGCACATCAGCTGTGGTCTGAGCACCCGCTTCGTCGAGCAAGAACCAGAGGAGACGTGCCATACGAATTGAGTCTGTGCTCGCCTCGTCTTCCAGACCACCAGGCACCAACCCCCAATGCAGGCCGACACGACCGAGGCTCGGAATCACCGTCTCGGACAAGAAGCGGCAGCTCTCCTTCTGGCTCAAATCCAGCACGAGGACTACATTGAACAGATTCAGCGACAAACGCGGGAACTTGCCAGGCCACATGGGACGAAGCAATTCCATCAAGTCGCTGGACCATTCGCTTGTCGCCTCATCTTTCTCGAGATCGTTTAACCAGGTAATGGCACCGACGTCCGTGGCCTCCGGCGCATTCTTGATCTCGATCCGGTCGCTAGCGTCGAAAATGGCTGCTGCTGCATTGCCATCTGCCTGTGCGAGGAAGGCACGACCCACGAGGCTGGAAGAGATGAGGTCACCTGCCTCGGTCACATTCAATCCTCCTCCCGCCAAAGGATGCTGGAGCGCATGGTTCCATGCGCGCTCTTTCCGCAACGTCTCGAGTAGCGTTAGCGGCATGAAATCCTGCGTGCTTGTAGACTGACCATTGAGCCAAATGTCAGAGTGGCCCGGCTCGATGCGCATGCTGGCCAAGTTGAGTACTGCATCAACCAGCGCCGCAGATCGATCGGCATCGTCCCACTTTCTCGATTTTGCCAGATCAGTTGCGTGGAGCGGGAAGTTTTGTGAAAGTTCCTGCAGCGCACGAAGCGGGTCGGAAGCGCCCAGGATGAGTTGAGCAGCTTTAATGCCAAGGTCCGCGATATCGTTCTCGGTCAGAGATGACAGGGTCACTCCATCCGTGCCCGAGTCTGCCCCAATCTGATCCCGCAGCCATTGAGCCTGTTCGGAAGCTTGTTGGGCGGCGTTGCCCTCCTCGGTCTGAGAGCTCGACGAGATGCCGACGTCACCAACATCGCTGTCGTCTTTCAGCTTTCGGTCGTCGATGACGAGATAATCTACTTTCTTGAGATCCAGAATGGCTCCGTAGCCGGAAAGGAGCGTTGTTTGTTCGACATGGGAAACTGGCGAAGAGTCGATGTTCGCCGAAGGTCTCCAACGCAAGATGTACGTCAGATTGGCATCAGGTCGATTTGAATGTTCTTCGAGGGCGGAGAAGAGCTCGAGGAAATTGTCGGAGAAAGGGTCTGCATACAGCACGAACGATGGTGCGTTTGTCTGACTGCCGGCGGTGATGCGAGGATGGCCAAGCGACATCTGGCGAGTCTGATCACGTTTGGATGACGTCGTGGATAGGTTGTCCCGCACTGCTCGCCCAATGTCGTCGCTTGAACACAAGACCTGATCTTGAAAGTGGACCCAGCTAAGACACGATGATGCATTGTTTGACCCTTTTTGCCATGTCTGCTCCAACTGCAATGTTGCATAGAGCTGAACGAAAGCCTCGATTCTTGGACTGCTGTTGCTCAGCGCCAAGGACATGCGCCACGTATCGAGCGCCTCATCGGAAAGCTTGCTCGTCGTTCCAAACAGCTGGTGTGTCGTGATCAGACCTTGCACCGTCTTGGCCAACCACTCGTCAGACGCTTCTCGAAGCTCGGCGACGGAATACTTGCTTGTGAGGAACTTGATCAAGGGAAAGAAGCTAGATGGTCGTTGGGATCGTGCTGCCTCGAGCAGCTCTAGTAAAAAGGGTGAGCCGCCACTTGGAAGTCTGACCTTGGGCCACGATGCTCGTAATTGAACTTTGACAGGAGGTGATTCAGCATGGACTGTGCTTGCTGGGAGGGCGAGTGCGACGGCTAGGGCGAGCCATGCCCAGCCAAGGCCGAGCAATGGCAAAGCTCGCATGTTGAGTAGCGTAGCAGTCGGATATGACCGTCGAGTACTGAGGTGAAGATAGAGGTCGCAAGGCAAGATTGAAGGTCTTTTCGGTTGCACCAGCTCAGATGGAAGAAAATCAAGGTTTGGTGGCCAAAGCGCTCGCTCAAGTCTCGACGTCAATTTCCGCAACGCCTTTTGGGCTCAAAGCGTGCATGCCTTTCTCGCCTGGCTCCTTGCTTGCTTCATTTGCAAAGGCACCGATCTCTCTCTCTCTCTCTCTCTCTCTGCGGACCTCGTCACAGCTGTCCATACGCACAAAACACAACTGCATGGCCGATCAATCTTGCAAACACAAGCACAAAGGTGGAGAAAAGATCCGACCACAGAATTTCAATTCCGTTACAAAGACAGTGGTTCTAAAGGCCGTGGCTTTCAAAAGATTTCACCAGAGTCCCCGCACAGCAAGGATCATGATGAGATGCCAGTCAAAGAAAAGGAGAGTGAAAGGTGACGAAAGAAAGAGCAAAGCTGCAGTGGCGCTGCCTCAACTTTCTTGCGCCAAATTGCGATCCGACAAGATCGACGATCGGCAAGACACAACAACATCCTTTCGCGCAAAGAGGCCAGCTCGATGGCCAAGATGTTGGTGGCTGATGCCGTCGCTCATCTGATTCGCGAGCTACACAAGAGAGGAGCAACGCAACACAACGACCGGTTTAGGCCCACACCCACTTGATGGGGACCATACCCTCAGCCTCGGTGGCAATCGCGGTGAAAGCGCCGACAGACATGTCGATCGACTGCTGGTTCTCGCAGGTGGGGCACTCGTCGGCGACGGTGACAAGCACGTTCTTGCTTGTGTCGTCGGCGCGGTAGATCTTGATCTGCTTGCCGCAGTGGGCTCCGTTGGCGTACATCGACGTCTGAAGGGCAACAACCTTGGAAGAGTCCGAATTGACCTTACCACACGCACCGGCATTGCCACCCTGGTAGAAGAAGGTAGCGAAGCCTCCAGAGATGGCGTTGGCGAGGCTGCCGACGACAGATGACGCAGAGGACGAGGACGAGGCGGAAGAGGAAGCGGCGGCGCTTGCGGCAGAAGATGAAGCAGAGGACGAAGCGTGAGAAGAGGCAGCAGACGACGACGAGTGCTTAGGAGCGGGCGAAGGAGTAGCAGAGCTCGACGCAGCGGCCGTAGCGGCTTGCTGCTGAACCTGCTTCGAGGGCGCGGCAGCCGAGGGAGCAGCCGCAGCAGACGACGTGGTGGAAGGCGAGGCAGCGGACGAAGCACTGCTGTCGGTGTCATCGTCGTCGCAGTCGTCATCAGCCTCTGTAGCAGAAGCTTCTTCGTCGTCGCAGTCATCCTCGTCGTTAGCGTCCGTCTCGTCGTCATCACAGTCATCGTCGTCTCCGCTGCCGCTGCTGCCAGAAGAGGCCCCAGAGGATGAGGCCGAAGCGCTACCAGAGCTGTTGTTGGAGACAGAGCCACCCGAAGAAGATCCGGAGCTGGAACCGCTGCTGGACTGAGCGTTGGAGACATTGTTGGGACTGTTCTTCTTGGTGCCCTTGGAGGAGCCGGAGGAGCCAGAGGCAGAGGCAGAGCCAGAGCTCGAGACCGCAGCTGAACCAGAGTCAGAGCCGGAGGAACTGGCGGAAGAGGCAGCAGCCGAGTCAGAGGCCGAAGCCTCCTCGTCATCACCTTCGTCGTCCTCGCAGCCCTCGTCGTCGTCATCCTGGGAAGAGCTGTTGCTTCCGCTCGAGGCGATGCTTGCATCAGCAGCTGCAGCCGAGGCAGTGGAGGTAGCGCTCTTGCTGTCGATGTCCGAAGCGGTCGAAGTAGCAGAGGCCGATCCGCTAGTGGCAGAAGCAGTCGAAGCGGAAGAGGTGGTCGAAGTAGTACCGGAGTGAGCATGCGAGTGGGAAGCGCTTCCGGTAGACTTGGCATCATGTCCACTGGTGCCGGAAGTGGAAGAGGTAGCGGAACCCGACGAGGCACTGCCGGTCTTGCTGGCTGATCCGCTTGTGGCAGAGGCTGCAGAAGAAGCAGAGGCATTCGAGGCTGTGCCCGTAGGCTTGGCGCTGCCGGCCTTGTCGCTGTCAGTGCTCGATGCGGCGGAGGCAGAGGAGGAAGACCCGGAAGCCGAGGCGGTCGAGGTGGGGTGGGAGGAGGCGGAGGACGAAGAAGATCCAGAGCTCGAGTCTTTGTCGCTTGCATCGCTCTTAGAGTCGGAGCCAGAGCTTGCGTTAGCACTCGAGTCGGAGCTCGAGTCGGCGCTAGAGTGCGAGCTGGACTGAGCGCTGGAGTTGGCGCTAGAGTGCGAGCTCGACTGGGAGCTCGAGTGAGAACTGGAGCTTGCGTTGGAGCTGGACTGCGAACCAGAGTCGGCACTGGAATCGGCGCTGGACTGAGCGCTGGACTGAGAGCTGGATTGAGCACTGGACTGAGCACTGGAATGAGCACTGGACTGAGTACTGGACTGGGCACTGGACTGGGCGCTGGACTGGGCGCTGGACTGGGCGCTAGAGTTGGAGCCGGACTGGGAGCCAGAGTCGGCGTCGGCCTGAGAGTGAGCTTCGGAGCGCGAGCTGGAGCCATCCTTAGTGGTAGAACCAGAGACGGACCCGGCACCGCTCATGGAGGCGGACGAGGACGAGTTACCGTCAGACGTGGAACCAGAGATGCTGCCGGCGCCCGAGACGGAGAAGGAGTCGCCACGTCGCACCTTACGTTGCATGCGACGAGAGTGAGAGTGAAGGTTGTGGTACACGTTGCTGCCAGCAGCGGCGTGTCGAGAGGTGAGCTGGTGAGCGCCAGCGGGCTGAGCGCCAACAGAGGCGAGGGCGATGGCCGCAAGGGCGACGCAGACGGTCTTAGCGATAGGAGCCATGGTGAATGATGCTGAAGGAACAAAGGACGATGCTGAAGGAACTGATGCTGGGGAATACGAGCAATGAAGAAGCAAGTTGGACAAAGATAGCTTTTCAGCAGTATCTAGCCAAGCAGAGGAAGGATGAGAGAAAAGAAGAGGTGTTGGTGTCGAGCCACAAAGGAGGAGGAGCAAAAGGTGAAGAGGGGGAGATGGTGTAGAAATGGGACTATGAGAAGGTAGCTTGGAGGGAGTCGTTTGCTTTTGTGCAAGGACAGAGCAGAAGGGCGTGCGAGAGGCGGAGAGCGTATTTGGAGAGATCTGCACAGCAGGTGACTTGAACGCGCTTGGGATGGGCAAATGTATCTGAAGCAGACCAGCGACTTCTGACACGAGGGGAAGGGACTCTATGTTGAGAGGGACGAGAGGAAGTGATTTCGATGGAGGAAGAGAGGAAGGAAGGAGGGAAGGATAACAGGAGGGAAGGCAAGGTGAAGGGACAGACAAAGAGACACTGGGCAGGCAGGCAAGGTAGGCAGTAAAGAGCAAGGCGGCACAGCCTGTTTGGGAGTATGGCACTCGGAGCAGGAAGGCAGGCAAGCAAAATCGAGGGAGCATTCTTTGCATGACAACGCCAACGAGGCGCGAGGAGATCGTCTGCGTGAAGCACAAGGTCGTGCATGCGGTGGTACAGTCAGAGCATGGTAAACGAGATGCGTTTACCGCGTTGGCGCTACCGCCACTCGGCCGCCGCTGCTATTCTTGTGCCTAATGGCCGCACGTTGGAAACAACAAACATGGCCGGCCCATCGGCGACAAGGAGGAACGGATGATACGCTTTGCCCTGCTAGGAGCGCGAATGACCAAAGGGTGTGAGACATGGCCAGCTGTCAAAATCGAAGAAGGCGAGGATTTTCGACGCGATTCGGGCAACTTTACGCCGTTAGCGTGATACTGTGTAGTTAGTTGGAGGAAAGCGAGGAAAAGGCGGAATCGCAGTGAAACCATAAACGAGCCTAAGTCGAGGAAGCGAGCCGCCGCCGCCTTGTGCTTGTTCTTCTTCGCAGGATTTCCGGTGAACTACGAAGGCGCATTTGCGGATTTCGGTGTGCTCGCCTCAGCTCCTCCTTGCCTACCTCGCTTAGCGCCTCTGAGAGAGGCACAGAGAGAGGGAAGCAACGAAGAAGGTCGCCTGCCTCTTCTGCATCGACACCGTTTCTTTTGCAATCCTTTCGATGAAGGACTGAGTCTCGGTGGAAGCGAATTCGATCAAGTAGAAAGTTGCCAAATGCCAAGGATTGAAAGGGCAGCCTACGTGAGAGGGAGCGGATAGATGTGGTCGGAGTTACAAGCCCCATGCTGGCAGCCTGCGTTGGGCGAATTCAAGGGCAACGACAAGCAGCTGACAGTCGGGGCTGAAGGTTGATCGAATCAGAAAACAAAGGAAGTGACCGACTGGTCGATGCTTCGCACAGCCGAGAGTGACCTTAGAGAAGGGCGCAGCAGCATGGACGGCATCAGGCACAGGCGACATGGGCTGCCTCCTTGTTGGATCGAGGGAGAGCAAGTGTCATCAACGTTGATTTAGCCCCTTAAACGATGCCGACGCACACGGTCGAGTGTACAGTACTGTACATACTGTGCAGAACAGTACACAGCGCAGCATGGCACAGCCACAGCCAGAGACGAGGCAGCGTCGTCGAGGTGCATGCTTTGCTTGTGCCGATGCATGATGGGTTTGCTGGCGATGCGAGAGCAGAGGAGGGGTGAGACCAACCAACACCTTGACGCGATGCCAGCGATGCCAGCAAAGCGTGCTTCGAATTCGATTCAGTAGAGAAAAAGGGCTCGGTGTGCATGAAATCGTGAGAAATTTGCATCGACGGCCGGACATCTTCACCCGGCCTCTCTGTCCAAGTGCCTCCTACTGGTATATCTAGCCTCCGGTTGTCCAGGCTCGGCGTTGTTCGACATTGCACCGATTCGGTTCGTCAAAGGGACAGGCAGAAGCCCGATCGAACGATGGCCTCCATTCGCAGCTTGCCCCAATCGATGCTCTTGTCACCGTCGTGCCTCGTTCAGTACCGAGCATGCGAGAAGAGAGTCGCACCCACGCGGCTGTAGAGTGAAGCAGTTAGCAGGTCGCGATTGTTCCATGCTGAACCTGCTGCAGGGATGATCAGGCATTGGTGTCAACATGCATGCGGACCCACATAGCTTCGGCACAGCATTGCTTATGTATGGACCATGAGGTGTCGAAGAAGAACAAGAAGTGATGACAAGGCCGAGAGCGCATGCTGAAGAGGGTCCAAGTCAGATCGACCGATTGATCGCTTAAACTTGCCCGATCGATTTCTTTTCTCCTTCCGCAGTTTTTTTTTCGGCGGCGCAGCTGCGTGGCTAGAAATTTTCCTCGGTTTCAAAAAAAAAATTCGACTGGCCCTGCTGAGAAGAAGAAAAATTTGGCAAAACTCAGCGTCGAGGGCAGGGGTCGACGAAAGGTATATAATCCTGCGATTTTCGCGCATCCCTCTTGTCTTCTCTCCAAGATCATAGTAAGTATCAGACCGACCCCCGAACTCTCCATTCCATCCACTCTATTCCCCTTACCGGCCTTGATCGTTCGTTCAGCAACAATTTGCACCTGTCGCAAGATTGGCAAATCCCTTCGACATCGCCACTTGCGCGCACTCTCTACACCCACCAGCAACATCTTTCCCTCCTTGTCATGGGTCGGTCCCACTGACTGCTTTCCGCTTTTCTATCCTCGTCTACTTTGCTCTTTGCGCTCGCAGCTTTACGGAATCACTTAATAAAGTCGATTTCCGATTCTACATGCTCAATTGCATGTCACCTTATTCAGTCTAGTAGATGAAACCCGAGTGTTTGCCGCCCTTTACGACAGTGAGGCTACATCAAGGGCCTTGTCGTTGCTGTCACCTTTACGGTGCACGACGATTCTAGCCGCCCGCCGAGGACCTTTGCCCTAGGAGCAACATGGCTTGCGACCTTTAGTGGGAGCTTGTTCCTGAGCTCCGAGGGAGGGTTGGCCGCTCGTTTCTGATAGACCCTGTTTCATCATCAGGTTTCGCTTAGAAGGTGGCATTGCGATTGCTCAGCATCCAGTAGGATCGGATTTCATGACTTTGTCATGGTGTCTTTTTCTTCCCTGCAATGATTTGATTCTTGTCTTGTTCTTGCATTTGCGTGTGCCCTGTGTTGAGTGTCATCATGACTCAGTGACTGCCCTTGATCATCGTCGTTCGTGATGACCTGAGCCGGAATCGCGTCACAATCGTTCCTCAGAGAAGGCCTACTGCGCTTTCCAATGACCACACTTGTTCTCTCGACGATGCCGAGGTGTGGGAAGCGAAAGAGGGGTTTGAGCGGAGAGATCGTTGAGATTTCAGGCATCTCATCTCGCTTAGATATGCTTGGACCAATAATTCTTGGCTGTTGAGCTGTTGAGCTGCATAGATTCGCAGTGTTTGTCTGGATGGACACTTGATGCCCTTTACGACAAGCACTCTGATTGCAGTTTGGAGCTAGGACACAAGTGGTCAACCTGTATTGACCGTATCATCAAGGTACGAGAAGTCAGCCTCGAAGCGAGTTGGAGAGAGAGCGAGACAGAGGGGAGGAGAGAATGGCCCCCGATCCGGCTTTTCCTTGGTGTGTTGCTGCCAAGAAGAAAATTTCATCTCGCACACACACACAGAGACACACACACGCATGCAGCGTGATTGAGAGCGAGCGAGCGAGCGAGAGAGAGTGAGAGAGAGAGAGAGAGTGTGAGAGAGAAGAGCCAGACACGCATTTTCCTCGACTTTTTCTTTTCTTTTGTGAACCGCGCGTGTGGCTGCCAAATGTAACACTCTCTGTCACGCACACACGCGCGCACCCCGGCTGAGTTCGCTCTGTCTTGGGGGTCGAAAACCCCTTTGAGCAGCACTAACAGCAGCAGCGTGAGCAACAGCAGCAGCAGCAGCAGCAACGTGGATGATTGATTGATGGATTGAATGATTGGGACTCGTGAGACAGAGCTTTCATTTTGCAACACCGCTTCCAACTCCTTCCCTTAGATTTCCCTCAATCGCATCTCTCTCTTCCTCACACCCACACACAGTCTCCTCTCCTTCTTTCACGTTGGTGTTCTCTTCAGAGTATTGACGCTCGCTCTGAGTTGACACTGATCCGACAACCTTGCAGCCTGCACCACGCGGACACTCGTCATTCCCAAAGGGTGTACTTTACAGAACACCTCCCTCCCTCCCTCCCTTCCTTCCCCGTGTGAGAGCCGACCTCCGGAGCCGCAAACGTCCATCACCACTCGTTCAACTAGACGGCCAGCATTCGATTCTGCTAGACAGCCTTTCGATCTCGTCTCCTCAGCTCCACTCAGCTCCATCCTTCCTCTACATCAACGAGGTTCTTCAGCTCCTCGGCACCGATCGCATTCCCACTCGAATAAGACAGCGCTTCTGATTTGGACTCCACAACACCGTAGCACTATTCCGCATTACCGACCGTCACCTGTCGACTGGGCGCACGTGTACAAGAGGCCTGACTCGAAGCAGGTTGTAAAGCAGAGGCTCGTTCTAAGCGCGCACTTCACCCCATACAAAAGCCCAGCTCGTGCTCAGCTGGCACCACGCATTTCTCGGGGCACACTCACTCCATTTTCTCTCAGACCAACGACGACGATTCACAATGCTGTCATCCAGCGGAGGATCTTCCATACGCAAGAAGCGCAACTTCAAAGGGCTCCAGCTCGCCGAATCACCCTTAGCCGGTCCAGCAGACGGCTCCGCAACAACACCATCACACACAAGCGGCCAGGGCTCTGCAGCCTCAAATGCTTCCACCATTGGCAAGTCGTCGACCCTGACACCTGGCGGCTCGCTCTCGATCAAGAGTAGGACCGCATTAGACACAGAACCGAATTCAGGTGCCAACTATCACAACAAGCTGACGCAACAGCTGGCCAACTTGGAACTCGGCGTAGAGTACAAGCTAGACTTGAAAAACGAGGACCTCAAGACGCTCGCAGAACTCGGCGCTGGCAACGGAGGCACCGTCACCAAGGTGTTGCACGAGAAGAGCGGGACCGTGATGGCCAAAAAGGTGGTCTTTATCGACGCCAAACCTAGCGTGCGTAAACAGATCCTACGGGAACTGCAGATCCTGCACGAGTGCAACTCGCCCTACATTGTTTCGTTCTACGGTGCCTATCTCAACGAGCCGCACATCTGCATGTGCATGGAGTTTATGGAGAAGGACTCGCTCGATGGCATCTACAAGAAGTACGGACCCATTCCACCCGAGATCTGTGGCAAGGTGGCCGTTGTAGTGGCGCATGGTCTCACCTACCTCTACGATGTACATCGCATCATCCACCGTGACGTCAAGCCCAGCAACATCCTCGTCAATGGCGCTGGTCAGATCAAGATCTGCGATTTCGGCGTCAGCGGCGAGCTCATCAACAGTATTGCCGACACCTTTGTGGGCACCAGCACCTACATGTCGCCGGAACGTATTCAGGGAGACCAGTACAGCGTCAAGTCGGACGTATGGAGCTTGGGTGTATCCATCATTGAACTCGCGCTCGGCCGCTTCCCATTTGCAGAGAACGAAGAAGATGATGATGACGACGACGACGATTCGGACGTGGATGACGATTACCTCAACGATGACCTGGCTGGAACGCTGTCACCGACCAAACCAGCGCCAAAGCTGCCAGTTAGCAAGCAGGACAAGCAGAAACGCCGAAAGTCCAAGCCGGCCGGCGTCAGTCTCGAGGGCGGGTCTCACCAAATGTCGATCCTCGACCTTTTGCAGCACATTGTCAACGAGCCACCGCCCAAGCTTCCGGAGGGCAAGTTCCCCAAGCTCATGGAAGAATTTGTCAGCCTGTGTCTGCTCAAGGACCCAGCAAAACGTCCTACGCCCAAAGATCTCACCAAGCTGCCATATGTGATCGAAGCAGAGGCTGCCAGGGTGGATTTGCAGGCATGGGCGAATAGCATGAAGTGAGAAGGCGATTTTCGGGTACCTTTTGCAACATTATTCCATTAGTTTTTATCTTCAATCTCAGCATACATGTTTGTTACAGCGAGTCGAAATTGTTTCTACCAAGTTTGTGTTGCTGTCGGCGCATCCGGGACCTACTGAGAGATGGCGCGAGTAATGGATTCTACTCGAGGCGAAATAAAAGACGGCTACTGTACTCCGATGCCAAGTATGACTGAACGAGCTTGTTTGTCAGCAACCAGTTGTCGGCTCGACCGCCGCGTCAATGCACAGTGACTTGCGCGCCAGGCCAAGATGAGAGTGTGTTGTCAAGGTGACGATGGGCCATGAGTCGAGCTCGATAGCCACGAAGGATTATGCTCGAGACAGCGGGAGTCGGCGTTACGGAGATACAAGAGCTCTGAAATCATCACACCGTCGCGCCTCCACCCCGCGGCTCTGAGCCCTTGGCAGAGAGACATTCAAGGAGGACCCTGATGGTATAAATTCCCTTTGGTTCCAATCCCTCCTTGCTGCACTCTGCTGCTCCCGAACAACACTTGCTCCTCGTCGTGCTCCAATCATGGTCGAACACAGCGTCAGCGTTCACGCCGACAAGGACGGCAACTTTCGGCGTCAGGTCTCTTCGTTTCGCAACACAATCTCGGCAGATGGCCCGCACCAACCGGAAAAGGGCCGATACATCCTCTACTGCGCACTGATCTGCCCATGGGCGTGTCGAACGCTACACACGCGAGCCCTCAAACAGCTCGAAGATATTGTCGATGTAGCCATCGTGCACTATTCTCTCACACCCAACGGTTGGCCATTCAAGGTGACGGATGCAGTCGAAACAGGCGACCCGCTGTACGGCTTTGAAAACACCAAGCAGCTCTACCTGAAAGCCGACCCGAACTACTCGGCAAGGTACACGGTGCCCATCCTGTGGGACAAGAAGCTGGGCACCATCGTCAACAATGAATCGTCCGAGATCATTCGTATCCTCTATACTGCTTTTGACGATTTCTTGCCCGAGACGAGTCCGGCCAAGGGCAAAACTTACTACCCTAAAGACAACGCTGAGGCGGCAAAGAAGATTGACGAGCTCAACGAGTGGATCTATCGTGATATCAACAATGGGGTTTACAAAAGTTACTTTGGAACCACCCAAGAGGTGTACGACAAGGAGGTGGACAACCTGTTTGCGGCGCTGGACCGACTCGAGAAGCTCTTGTCGGATGGTAGGGAGTATCTGGTGCCCGAGATTGGACTGAGCGAGGCCGACATCCGTCTGTACCCGACGCTGGTAAGATTTGATAACGCATATCATACGATCTTTAGGTGCAACGTGCGTATGATCCGACACGACTACCCCTTTATCCACACCTACCTGCGTCGGCTGTATTGGAAGGAGAAGGCGTTCAGGGACTATACCAACTTTGACCACATCAAAAAGGGTTACTCCGGTGTAGGAGCCAATCAAGGCATTGTGCCGAGAGGACCGCTGCCTCATATTCTTCCTTTGGACGATTGAAGCGAGAGACGAGCAAATAATGGATAGTCTGTAAACAATTCACACGCTACGTACTGTACAGCAGCGAGTGTTGAGTGTTTGGACTGGAAACGAGTTGAGCTTTGACTAGCGTCACAGTAGATGAAAGCGCAGAAGCGTCTTTTGGAAGCTCGCTTGTGATTGGATGGTGACATGACATTTGAAGCGATGGTCCGAGCTGTCGGCCACAAAAGCGCCGCATGACGGTCTGTGCCCTCAGCTGTGACCGCATGCATGATCACCACAAGATGGTGTTCAAAGCAGCTTGTCAGTGGTGCTTGTATTCCGTCGAACGAGCGGTTTGGGCCATTTGGAAGGGTATTGTCACCGTTGAAGGCATTGAAAAAGCGGCAGGGGTGACAGCAAGCGAGACGATGCATAAATCGAAAGGGGCCAACGTGCCAACTGGCTCGCGTGCTGCAAGGGCGTCGGATGACAGCGTTGGGTTAGGTCTGACGGATATGGGCCCGGTTGTCGTTCTCTCGGCAGAAAGTTCTCACGATGCCAGCGCTTTCCACGCTTGCCCGATCTTGGTGATGGTACGGGGCAAACGATCGAGAGACGCCGTTTGTCCTTTGCGATGCCATGATGAGAACGAGCGACGTCTGACACTCTGACTCCGGTACAAGTCCGGCTGACGGCCTGGTCATGTTGAAAAGGTATTGTGCTGAACGGCGATCTCGGACAATTTCATCTAGACCATCTCTTGTCGACCAAAAAAGGTACACACAGTACGTACTGTACTGTACAGTACAGTACAGTACAAACACAAGGCGAGCAAGAAGCTGAGAGGGCTGAAACATGAAATTTGCAGCCTAGACGATTTCGTTAGCACGAGATTTTGACAGGCGAGTTAGAGCTGCGAAAAGACGCTCTCTCTTTCTCTGTGTGTGTGTGTGGATATGGTGGCGCATAGGGCGCCTAGCGAAGTGACAGCCGCGGTTTCAGCTCGACGGATGGTTGCTCGAATAGAAATGGCGGTGGCGAATATGAACACATGCTTGCGTCACCGCAGAAACATGTCACGGTCGGGAGCGGATTGGAAGAGAGGGACAAGGTGCAGGCCGTCGACTGTTTCTGTTAGTTACAGCTGGCATTGTGGTCATGCAGGGTCGTGGGAGCGCTCGTTTCTTTGCACAGCTTGATTGTGTGTTCCTAGCCCTCAACGTAAAGGCACAGACACTTGTCTAGATTGCACATGAAGCTGTCAGCTAAAGCAGTGACTTGGCTAGTTTCGGGTTGTTCGTAAGGGTTTACCGCCAGAGTAAGCGCCAGCCGCTGCGAGCAAGTATGGATCATGAGGGCAGAGCATTGTTGGCTCGTTTGATGATGTTTTCATTCTCCGAGGGCGGGCGACTTGGATGATGGAATTGAATGAGCTGCCTCGATCAACCAACCGCCCACGGCAAAGCATGCAAAGAGCAAGAAAATGTTGTTGGAAGCTCAATGTGAACCTTGAAATGAAGCAGCTGCTCCCAACCCCACCGCAAAAAGAGAAGCTCGACGGATAGCTACTCACATGCACGCAGATAGAGGGAAAGAGAAGCATTTTGTGCATTGCTGCCCTCCCATTTGCTGATCTGAGCGACGAGGCTTGTTTCTCTCGCTTGCAAGTGAAGAGGGACTCGAAAGAACAACGGATGAGCGGCTCGGACTTGGTTAGTCGATCCGTTTCCACTACTGCAAAACCAAAAACAGCGTCTTCAAAACAAAACAGAGAAAATATTAAAAAATATTAACAAAATAAAATCCTTGAAAAAAAAAAAAGAACGAGCGACATGCCCGAGAAAGAGAGAGAGAGAGAGAGACTTCGCTTAACACAGTTCAAGAGCACAGCGTCGTGTGCCGTGCTGGGCTGGGCTGGACAAGGGCAGAGCAGAGCAGAGCAGAGCAGAGCAGAGCAGAGCAGAGCAGAGAGCGCCGCGCTGTGTGACTTTTGCGTGTGACTGACAAAACTGGCCCCCGCACCTTAATCCAGAATCAACAGCGCGCGTGTGCGTGCTTGTGCCTGTGCCTGTGCTTGTGCTCGTGCTTGAGCGTGCGTTGGACGGACGGCTTCTTCTCTCTTCCTGCCAGAAAGAAAAGTGACAGGGACACATCACGTCGACCAGACTCGTTGCCGCCATCTCCACCTGCACCTTCACCTTCACCTTCACCTTCACCATCACGTTGACCATTCCCAACACCATCACCCACCAACTTTGCGTCCCATCATCGCTCCCCGTCGATCAAACTAGACGCCGTTGGCGGCACGCTCTTCCCCGCTCGTTCAATCCTCATTTCTTCATCTGCGCTCTTTCTCCAAGCCCTCCGTTCATCAAACTTCGCCCGTCTCCTCTCATTGCAAGCTGGAGTGCTACTGCTGCTGCTCCTCCTTCGACTCAACTTTCAGCTCCTGGACCCGTTTCGCGTCATCGTCTGTTCCATCGGACTCTGCTAGCACTCTTTTCGGTCCGATCAACTTGCCTTCCTCCACCCACTGCAAAATCCGCTCCACCTCTACTTTCATCTAACCAAAGCTGCAGCATCGTACCATGTCAACGACGCCGTCAGCGTTGCTATCTCATTGCGTCTAGACATTGCCTCTAGACATCCCTATCCGTGTCAACCGCCTCCACCAATCGTTTCAACCTCGGCATCCGAGTCACCAGCCTCGATAGCACGATATGGCCCCATCAGCTTCGGCCTATACTCGCACGTCGATTGCAACCCACGACACGAGCTCAGCCAACACTCTCCATTACTCGGCGCAGCAATCTTTCCTGCCTTCTACCGACTCGGCAAATAGCCTGGACGCTCCATTCTCTTCGCGCTTCGAACGCGCCGCTTCGTCTCACCAGCCAGCCATGACGTCCTGGCCTTCCACTTCAGCTACTCATGCTGATGCCAGCACATCCTTGGCGTACGCGCGTAGAGACAACGACGTCAACCTCGACCTTGACGCCAACGCCAACGCCAACGCTGAGGATGACGACGAGTACGAGACCCACGTCGAGGAACACGTCGTCGCGCTCCATGACTTCAACTCCAACAATCCTACCTGCCTCTCTTTCCAAGCCGGCCAGGTCATCAAGGTCTACAACCGCGATCCTTCCGGCTGGTGGGATGGTGAGCTCGACGGCCAGCGTGGCTGGTTTCCCAGCAACTATGTAGATCAGGAGGCAGTCTACGTCTCGGACGACGCCCACAACGATAGCTACTCGTACGACGACAGCCACCAGCTTCACAACTCGACCACCAGTCAAGCCTCGTCCGACTTTGGTCACCCTAGCGCTCACGCTGCCCCACACCGCTCCATGCCTCAAAGCGCAATGCAACACGAGCGCTTCTTCTCGGCTAGCTCCACGCGATCCTCCACCCCCACCGAGGACCGCGGCGATGCAGGCGTTCTCGATCCCATCCTTCACGCCATCTCGCTTCTCCGCAATGCCGTGCGTGCCAACCGCGTAGCTCACTTCCAACCTTCGACTGCTTGCGTCATCTCCTCGGTCCGCTCCGTCTTGTCTGCCACAGACTGCCTTACGCGCGAATCATCCGTGCTCAAGGCCAATCCCCATCTCGCTCGTGAACGCAAGGCCATCCTTTCCGAACTCAGCAAGCTCGTCGCTCAAGCGCGCACCGCTTCGGCTCCCATGATCGACGAAACACACCGTCCAGTAGAGATGGACGCCATGCTTGCTCTCGCAGATACCGTCCTCGCCAACGTGCGCAATTTCATCAGTGTCGCTCTCGAATGCGGCGTCCACGTTCCCAACCGTCGTTCCTCGGTCTACGATGACCTCTACGCCAAGCGCACCTCCTCCCAGACCCCTCACGCCGATGGCCGAGATCGATCTTCCACTGGTCGCCAGGAACTCGACAAGACACCCACCCCAGGCTACACCCAGTCCCGTGATTCTGGCTCCCGAAGTCACGCTTCCCTTGCATCAGCTCGACAGTTGCAATACGGAGACCATGCCATTTCTGCCCACAGTCATACAGAAGTGCGTCGTGCCCATGCCCAGCGTCGCCATCCCTCGGATGGCTCCGTTGCCTCGTCTGACGGCGGCGCCAATGCCATCGCTCATGCGCGTTCCATGACGCAGCGCCAGCTCGATGGAGGACGCGCTGACGTCGTCGCTGCTGCCGTCGCTCAGCACCTCGGCATGGCTCGCTCGCACTCCGACTCGAGCTCCGAATCGCCAGAGTCGGCTTCAGGTCACGACACGGGCTCGCATCACGGATCCACAGGCTCCGCTGGCGCCGACGACGATTGTCCACCGAGTCCAGTCGAACGTACCGCTTACGAGGTCATGCAACGCCTCAACGTCACCAACGACCAGTTGCTCTCCATCATTGCCGCCTTCATCGGTCACGTCCACACCCACACTTCCGAGAGTCATGCGTCAAGCTACGCCTACCTAATCGACATGACGCGCGAGGCCGTCGTCGGCGTCCGCAATCTCCTGCTGGTTGTCGAAGCTGTCAACAACAATGCTGTGCTCCAGCAGATCCGACCGCGCGAGACTTCAATCCTTTGGGAGACGCGCGAGAACCTGTACGAAGCAACCACGCAGCTCGTCACTGCTGCTCGTGTCGTCACATCTGCACCCTCTGCCTCCATCGCCGCGGGCTCAGTTGCCGAAGCGGAAGACAAGTCGCGCCTGCTGCAAGCCGCTACGAGCGTCTTGCGCACCGGTGGCGAATGTGTTGGAGCTGTGCGACTCTGCATCGACCGTCTCGAGCCTTCGTTCACCATCGCTCTACCCGAGCCATCTCGGGCTCGTCATCCACGTGCCAACGGACACGTCCGTACCTCGGGAGGACGAGAACAGGACCATCAACAGCAGCAGCAGCAGCAGGAGGAGGAACTCGACGATCATGCCGACACCTCGGACTCGACGCGGGAACTCCGCAGGAAGAACACGCTTTCCTTCCTCGGTCGCAAAGCCACGAGCTTGTCCTTGCTCAAGCAGAATTACGAGCGTGACGAGCATCACAACGGATTCGATGACATCGACGAGGACCAGCACAGCGGAGAGGATCTCGCTGCCTCCAGGCACAGTGCTGCCTCTTCGCACTCGCAGCAAGCAACGCGCCGATCTTACACCGCCATGGACCGCTTATCCTCCCTGCAGACAACAGGATCCGATGCCGTGGAGCGAAGTGCGCAGCACGCCCAGTCTCACAGTGCAGACGCAAGCACTTCCGACCCCAAGAGCGCTTCTCTCGTCAACAAGCGCGGCTCTGGTGTTGCCTCTTCTGCTGGAACGCTTTCGCAGGATGGAATGAGGACCTCGCAATCGACCATCCAATCGCTCCGGTCCGAGGCAACAGGCGAAACCTCGGCGCGTACGTCGCTTGATTTGCAAAAGGCAGGCGCGACCGTTCCAGATGCTCACACCACGGCTCAGTCGGCTGCGAAGCAATTGGCCGGTGCCGTGGTCGATCCTCAGTCTATGTACAGAGAACAGCGGGCTCCCTCGATGAGCATCGAGTCGCGTTACATGGCGCCGGACTACGAGACCTCGGACGTGGTCTGCAACTCGGAAGGTCAGGTGACAGGCGCAACTTTGAAGGCGCTCGTGGAGAAAATGACACCGCACGACACCACGATCGAAGCCACCTTCTCGACTGCGTTCTTCCTTTGCTTCAGAATGTTCACCTCGCCTCAGGAGCTGCTGGACACGCTGGTCGCTCGCTTCGAGATGGAACCTCCGGCCGACGTACCCATGAGCGAAGCTGACATGACGCGTTGGAACGACAAGAAGCTGGTGCCCGTACGTCTGCGCGTACTCAATCTGCTCAAGAGCTGGCTCGAGAACCACTGGAATCCTTCGACGGACCGTGTCATCCTGCAACAGCTCATCTCGTTGGCCGAGCGATGGACCGGCGCCGGTGCTATTTCGGGTCCTGCGAATCGACTCGCCGATCTGGCACGCAAGCGGCTGGACGGAGCTACGCAAAAGATGACGGTCTTAGTGGGCAACAGCCGAGGTCCTGGCAGCTTGCAGCGCGTGATCTCGTCCGAGCGCATGAAGGGTGGTTTCGGTCTTGCCATGACAAATGCCTCGCAGATGTACGCACCATCCGCATTTTCCAAAGGCGGCGCGTTGCCACCGACGTCGGTGGTGTCCAAGACGCTGCTCTCCAACCTGCGAAACGAAAATTTTGACAGGATCAACATTCTCGACTTTGACCCGCTCGAGCTGGCTCGTCAGCTGACCATCCTGGACAGCAAGCTGTACTGCGCCATTCAACCCGAGGAGCTGTTGGGATCCAAGTTCAGCAAGGAGACCAAGGCAGCGGGAACGATCGAGGATGTGCACGTCAAGAGCATGTCGTCCATGTCGACGAGGATCACGGGCTGGATCAGCGAATGTATCTTGGGCGAAGCGGACGCGCGAAAGCGTACACAGCTGCTCAAGTTCTTCATCAAGCTGGGCGACCGATGCGAGCAGCTCAACAATTTCCACACGCTCATGGCGATCCAATGTGCGCTCAACTCGTCGACGATTGCCCGACTCAAAAAGACGTGGGACGGTTTGTCGACCAAGTATCGCGGCATGATGGACCAGCAGCGACGTGCTGTGGAGCACACGCGCAACTACGCCGGATACCGCGCGCGACTTCGCAACACGACGCCGCCGGCGATCCCATTCCTGGGCCTCTTCTTGACCGATCTTACCTTCTGCCACGAAGGGAATGCAGCTACGCGACCATGTCCCTCCAACCCGGAAAAGAAGCTGCTCAACTTTGACAAGTACGTCAAGATCAGCCGCATCGTTGGCGAGGTGCAGCGTTTCCAAGTGCCGTACAACCTGGTGGAGGTGCCCGAGATGCAAAAGTTCCTCAAGAGCGCGCTCGACGATGTGCAAGGTGCGCAGGGTGGGCGAGGTGCTGATGATCTGTATCGCCGTAGTCTGTTGCTCGAGCCGCGTGCTGGTAGCAAAGCGGGAGCGTCTGGCTCTTCGACAAACGGCAATTCGGGAACAGCCTCGTCGACGGCAAGTCTGGCGATGCGTCAGAGCAGTCATGGCGCAGCGTCGGAGAACGGCAAGCTCGGTGGTCTGGATATCTTTAATTGGCGTGCCGACAAGGCTTAAACTTGAGCTTGGGTAATGCCTGGTGGAAAGGAATACTCTATTGATTGCTTGAGCGCTTGATTTAATGACGATATTTTTCATCGACGGTACCTTTGATGAGACTGAGTGACGGCGTTCGTGTGTACAGATGTTGAGTGAGGAAAAGCAAGGAAGGGTTCAGGGACCATGATCAAGGACATAGCCGGGAGGACAAGGTCAGCTGTGTTTGGTAGGTCAATCGGTGCTCTCGGAGGGATCAGGAGCACGTTGGAGCAGAGGAGGATACGGACAAGGTCGGTCAAATCTGGTGAAGATGTTGCCGCCATTGCCGGCAAAAGGGACGGAAAGATCCGCTCCTGGTTGAACAGCCGCCATATTCAGTGACTTGGTTCTTGCCTCACCACACTGGATCCTTGGCTGGATCTCTTCTTTGCTATGATGGCCACGCTGCAATGTAGCCATTGAGTAACAGTAGCATGCTGAGCGCATACAAGACAACGAAGCAAATATTGAGACAGAAGGCAGTCTCAGAGCGTCGTAGGCCAAACTTGCCTCTGCGCTACGACCATCAGCGAAAAGATTTACAAATCGAAAAATGCAAAGCATGGGTTGAAGCGGTCCGAATTCAATTCAAATTTTCTTTCTGGCTGCTGCCCAATTGGATCATTTGTATTGGAGCCAGTCAAAACCAAAACGATCGCGGCGTCGTTCCGCCGAATATCTCCACCTCACTCTGTGTGTGAGCAAGAAAAAGCCAAATTTGCACGGACGGTTTCATCCGCGTGTCGTCACAGAGAGACAGAGAGAGAGAGAGGAGAACAAGGCGGGAAAATGGCCAAATTCTTCTCATTCGTCAACAGACATTTTGGCTGAGATGGACCGTGTGTGTCACGAGCACAGAGGCAGCGGCAGCGCACACCGCGGACAGCTTGAGCCAGTCAAAAGAAGCTCTTCGAGTTGGATCAGCTTCTCCACAACCTCTCCCTTTCCTTTTCTTCTCTTCTCTCCACTTCCTCGTCCTCATCCTCATCCTCATCCTCATCCTCGTCCTCGTCCTCGTCCTCGTCCACGCCACCGTCCCCGTTCTTACTTTGGATTAACATCGGCAACACACGCACACAGAAGGACACGCACACATCCGAGGAAGACCCTTTCAAAACACCCACCATCTACAATTTCAAACCACCGGTCGTCCGCTGCAATGCTCACCCGATCCTTTGCTCAGTCTGGCACTCGGGTTGCTAGGAGCCTTGCTCTCCGAAGCGGCTCTGTGCGCATGGTCACCCCCGCCGTCGCTCGCCGAACGCTCCTCACTTCGGCTGCGCAGAGGACCTTTACCCTTGGAGCTCAGAACTCCACCCTTTCGGCTCAGAGGTAAGCATCCGATCACGGCCTTAAGGGGCTCGTTCGAGGCATTGCAACCACTGCTGATGCTTGCTGGATCCAAAAACGATAAACAAAAGCATTTACTGACTTGACATGCTTTCGTTCCTTGCGCTTTCTGGATGACATTGCACCTTCTCGCCGACCGACGAGTAGAAACTTCTCGTCCTCTTCGAGCCGCAAGGAGATCGTCAAGGTGCCCCAGATGGCCGAGTCCATCACCGAGGGTACCTTGAAACAGTGGAACAAGAAGGTTGGCGACTTTGTCAAAGCTGACGAGGAGGTTGCCACCATTGAGACCGACAAGGTGAGTGTCTTGTCGCCCCTCGCACATGCCCAGCCCAACACTCGGGCTTGTTGGCTTGCATGTGCTGCCAACCTACCTCCGTTTCGCACCCCACATTACTAACCCGACCCTCATACGTATCTGTCGACACACTTACACCGCTCCAGATCGACGTCTCGGTCAACGCTCCTCAATCTGGTACCATTGTAGAGGTTTTCGCCAACGAGGAGGACACCGTCGAGGTCGGCAAGGACCTCTTCAAGCTCGAACCTGGTGAGGCTCCTGCTGGAGGTGCCAGCTCCGGTGACAAGCAGTCCGAATCGAAGGAGGAGAAGAAGAAGGACGAAACCAAGCAAGAGCCCAAGCAGGACAAGAAGGAAGAGTCCAAGCAGCAGCCCGAGAAGAAGAGCGGAGACAAGAAGCCCGCTCCTTCGGCTGACCCTCAATCGAAACCTTCGCCTGCCAGCTCGTCGTCGCCTCCCTCCAAGCCCTCGTCGTCGTCGTCGTCCGCTTCGTCGTCGTCGAAGTCTTCCTCATCTTCCTCGTCTGCGTCCGCATCCAAGTCGGGTGCTGCTAGCCGAGAGGAGAACCGCGTCAAGATGTCGCGCATGCGTCTGAGGATCGCCGAGCGTTTGAAGCAGTCGCAGAACACGGCAGCTTCGCTCACCACCTTTAACGAAATCGACATGTCGAACCTGATGGCGTTCCGTGCACGACACAAGGACCGCATTCTCAAGGAGAAGGGCGTCAAGCTCGGATTCATGTCGGCTTTCGCAAAAGCCTCGGCTATGGCGCTCAAGGACGTGCCCGCTGCCAATGCTAGCATCGAGGGCGCTGGTCTGGGAGACACGATTGTCTACCGTGACTTTGTGGATCTCTCGGTTGCTGTTTCGACCGACAAGGGACTGGTGACGCCGGTTGTGAGAAACCTCGAGTCCATGTCGCTCATCGAGATTGAGCAGGCGATTGCCGACCTGGGCAAGAAGGCACGCGACAACAAGCTGACGCTCGAAGACATGAGCGGTGGCACGTTCACCATCAGCAACGGTGGTGTGTTTGGCTCGCTGTTTGGTACGCCGATTCTCAACCTGCCCGGATCGGCTATCTTGGGTATGCACGCGGTCAAGGACAAGGCATGGGTGGTCAACGGCAAGGTCGAGATCCGACCTATCATGGTGGTGGCGCTCACGTATGACCACCGACTGCTGGATGGCCGTGAAGCCGTGACGTTCCTGGTCAAGCTCAAGCAGTACATTGAGGATATGCCCAGCATGCTTCTTTGAAGTGGGGGCGAGCCCGATTTTGGCGTTAGAAGCTTGTTTATGATCCCACAATCAATATCGAGTCTTGGTTTTCGATTGCTTTCAGAGGAGAGGCGTGTGTCACTATTACGAAAGCGATGAGGGACTGGCTCAAGGTTGCTTGCCAATGTCGATCCACAGCAGGAAGCTCGAGTGTGCTTTCGAGTCTCGTGTTGTCAAGAGGACGAAATCCGGAGCGTCTTTCGACAGCCGATATTGTAACAGCTGCTTGCCATCTTGGGTTTGTCGCCAACAAACACTGGTGCCATCGAAAATGAGCAGAAGCGGTTTCTCTCTATCTCTTGAGCCCCTTGTATTTTGTTAATGACTCCTGGCCCCGGGCAAGGCGTCGTCGGATTTTTCGTTACGGATGCGGGATTTTTGTCTTTTGCTCCCACCGGAAAGCCCTTGACCGTCCAAACCTTTGGTTTCGCGCCCAGCCGTTGTGAGGCCGAAACCATCTTTGGTCGCCGGAAATTCAAACACAGCTTAGCGCCCCACAAGTGCGTTCCCATCCCTATGACTTGGGAGTTTGTTCCTGCCAAACAAGATATGCCGTGGTATGAAAGGGCGAGGTGTGTTCGAGAACCCTATTTTTAGGTTGAGATTTTCGAGTGCTGCTACTTTGAGGACCCTGTTTCAGAACAGAAAAGGTCCCCATCGAGACTTGGAGTTTCGATCGAGATATATCAAGTGAGAGAGGTGCCACGGTGAAAAACAAATCGTTGAAATGCCAAGCAAGGAGGTACAGTACTGTGCAGTTACAAAGTCCGGCCTCGCAAAACGGGATCAATTGGTGGGCTGGCAAAAAGGGATGAGATGATGCATGATAAATCCTGGTTTCAGAGCCGCTTACGGTGTATGTCGACCTTCTTTCGTCAAACCCTGAGACAAAAAGGATTGGCGCACTTCATTTTTTCTTCAAGGACAGTCAGGTTCAGGCACCGCCATGGAAGTAAGGCGAGCTTGGCACACCAACGAAGCGACTTCAACCACAAGACTGACTGGAAACAGAAGCTCGCTTGTTTAATCAGACGTTGCCTGTTTGCGGAGCAGTGTTGCAGAGCAATGTTGCACTCTGTAACCGAGTCAAAAATGGTGTCTCTGTTCTCTGTCTCTGACTCTCTCTCTCTCCCTCTCTCTCTCTGTGGATCCCATGGCCCCCTTTTTGGAGCCGCTGCACAAGTCACAGCTGACAGCCTCATGCATGAGCCTCTCTGCATGTTACGCTTTGCACGCTTTTTGCTATGCAGGCTTTTGCTCGCCTTTGCTTGCTGGGCGTTGACTGGCCGCTTTTGATTGCCCTTCTGGTCGCCTTGCACCAAACTCTCGGCCTGCAGCTGTCTCGCGCACAAAGACCCTTCTCTCTGCCTCCCTCCTCCCTCTCTCTTACTGCTGATCGACCCCTGCTCTGAAACGTGTGTTTGCAACCCTGTTCTGCAGCCACTGTCACCCTGTTCTTCCCTTTGCTCTTTGCTGCTTGCAACTCCTTCTTCCGGCGACCACCAACAAACGCCAACCATCTCCAGCTCCGACGTCTAAGCCCAGTTGACTCGGCTACCTCCTCGTTCCTACCTACCAACCTCTACCCTATTGATGTTCCGGCTTTCCTTCTTACGCGAACACAACTATTGATACTCCGACCTTTCATCTTTACGCTACTGTACGGCTCAACTCACACGCTCACGCACTTCGACGCGCCATCCATCCCCCATTGCTCTTCATCTTCGACCCAAGATATCTGACTATGTCATGAACTGAAACACCAGCGCCACCTTTCCTCAAAAAAAAAAAGGGATCGTCCACCATGCCGTTTGCAGATCTGCTTCGGCGGAGCAATAGCAACACCCAAACGCCGGTTGCTTCCACTTCCTACCACGCATCAGGGCATGCTGCTTCGTCCTCGTCACTCACTCGCGAACGCTTTCTCTTTGGTAGAGGAGCCAAGTCACGCCCTTCCTTGGACACGGACGGCGATCTACTTTACCCCGCGCATCCGTCGCGCTACGCAGGTGGTAGCAGGGCCTCACACTACTCGAGTACAGACGAGCATAGTATTGGCCATGCTCCTGCCCGCTCAGATAACTTGACAGCAAACCACCAAACTGCAGCTCCACCCGACGTTGCTCCTTCCTTGACCGCCGCCACCAACAACAGCACTGGCTCCCCCAATCGATACGATCGCTTGTTCGGTCCATCACCTGCTTCTGCTTCTGTTTCGCCACGCCCGTCGTCGACTATACCCCGTGCCAGCCCGCTACTGCCACCATCAACATCGACCTCCGCCGTCCCAGATCATCCGCCATCTTCTTCAGCAAGTCGAGCATCTCAACCAGCAGCACCCACAACAACGCTTCTGAGACGCAAGAGCACAAAGACAAGATCCCCTTTCCCACCCGCTTCGTCTTCCACAGGCACGAGCAGCATGCTTCGAGACAAATCCACCATGGGAACCGCCATCTTTCGTAGACCTAGTCTCGGTCGTCGTCGTACCGCTTCGGCGGATTCCAGCGCTTCCGCCACGAATGACAGCCTACCGTTGGATGCCACGCCTTCGCTTCAAGCTATGCCAACCTCCAACAGCTCACCTTCTACTACTTCGGCGCCGGTCGCTGCGGTTGTTTCTAGATCTGGCTCGATTACGCCAGCCGATGCATACAATACCACGTCAGGAGGACGGATCGCAAGATTCTTTAATCGAAGAAAATCCATCTCCGCCCCCATCACTGCGCTGGTAAAACCGGATCTGGCCGCTCATCCCGTGCCCGTGCTGCAGGATGCGCCACGCTCGGTCAACGTCTCACCTCCGCTGGCCGTCATCACGGCTTGGAAACAGGAGCAAGCCGTAGCAAAGACGGCATCCCGTGACGCACCGAATGGCAGTAGGCCAGTCTCTCCGACAACCGTTTCGTCGCCTGATGCGTCCACTTCAGCCAAGTTGGCTTCACCGACAAGTACCGATCGTGCATTGTCACCCTCCAAGACGGCAGATAGCCAGGCCAGCAAGACTTCTGCATTCACTTTCCCAGCGAGACCTTCGATTTCGAACGACTCTTCTCATCAACCATCTGCCGCATCGAATCCATCGCGCTCGAGACAGGCGAAACATTTCACCAGTCGGTCTGTGCCTCTGGCGTCTCTGCCCATCTCGAATCCTATCCCGCTGTCGGCCACTCGGGAGCCTCTGGACCTCTCGGCAATGTCAGCACCGCAACGACGTCCTACTCGGACCGGTCGCAGTCTCAGTCAGAGTTTGAGTCATAGGAAGAGCAGCAAGAGTCTCTCTATGATCGGCTCATTGTTCGGCAACGCTTCGCAGGATTTCGAACCTTCACCACCACTTCCGTCGACGGCGTCGGCGCTGGTGTTGGCTGCCGAGAATCGCGCAGGTCAGATCTCGCCTTCGACGAGCTCGCATTCGCGCAAGCCGTCATTGCGGGCTCGGTTGAAGCTCGGACGTAACGCTGGTGATCCGGCTTTGCAGCGTCCTACTACACCGGAGATCGAGAGTTGGAAGGCCAGGTCGGATTCCGACGCAGCCTCTCCGCATGCCCGCGGACGGTCGATAGGCGGCATCGAATCGGGTCGACCCAAGCCGGCCGAGTCTCCAGTCAAAATCGGTCGATCCAAGAGTACCATCCGCCGCAAACCGGCGCCTGAAATTAGGCAGGACGAGATCGACAGCAGTTCGAGCACGCCCGTGTTTGGATTGACGTATAGAACGCTCAATGTGGATCAGGCTGGAGGTTCGCCTGTGGATGCGAGTCCGGCGTCGTCGCCGGAAGCGCAGGTTGCGACGCTGACAACGGCTGTTGAGGGCAGGAAGGCAAGTGTTTCGCCTGTTGCTCCTGCTTCGCCGGGTTCGCCAGAGGGCCAGCGGAGGAGCGGGCAGAGCGGGTCGACGAGGGGCAGCGCTTCGCCCAAGTCGTCGGAGGGGGGGCGTAAGAGTGGTCAGAGTGAGACGCGACGCGGTGGCGCTTCACCTGCTTCACAAGAAGCTTTGCGCAAGTCCAGTCAAAACGAGACAAGTTCGTCCAACGGGCTTGGTCTCATTGGCACATCCAGTGGCGCTGATGTGCCGGTTCCAAGCATCGATGTTCGTCCGAGTACGCCTTCGAGTGGGCTGTCGCCCAAGGTCACATCAGAGAAGGCTGTGTCCTCGCAGGAGTCATCACAGCCGAAGCTGGCACCTACTTCGTCGCCAGCACTCGACAGCAGGCGCCTATCTTCCGGCGTGGACAGCGTTGCTGACACGTCCATGTCCGTAGATCGCCCCTGGTCTCTCATCAGCGCCAGTGAGGCCGATACACCGCTGCTCAAGCTTCAAAAGCTGGTGGTCAACACGGATACTTCCGACGATAGCCGGGAGGGAGACAGCGGTAACGACCAGCTCTTCTTCCGTCCTCTGAACGCGAAGCCTGTTGAACCGATGGCGGAGGAGGCTGCAAAGGTAGAGGTGACTTCGGATGGCGATCAAGAGCAGCTGCGATCGAGCTCGCAGACGACGATGCGTTCGGATACCAAGCACGAGATTGCGTCGATCCATTCGGCTGGTCTCAGTACGGTGCGCGGTGCTGCAGTGCAGCCGTCTTTGGAGCTTTCTGTAGCATCGGGTGCTGTCTCGAATCTTTCTCCGACGTCGACGATTCGTGGGCGTGTTGCAGCTCTGCCGAATCAGCCGGCCTGTGCAGTTGAAGCTCATGATCGGGACAGAGACTCAGTAGGTCCACTTCCAGCCAAAAGCCCAGCTGCATCTCAACACTCATTCCTGAATCGACAGCATCGGGCCGAAGGATCCGTCAGCTCGTCTCTCAGCCAAACGACAATCCAACAAGCGCGTCGATCGAGCACCGCTTCGCGCCTCACTGCCCGAAGCAGTGGGCACTGGAGCGAGAGTCGGCTCTCTGAAGATGCGTTGAGCGCGCTAGAAGCTGAAGTCGGGCAGGCCAGGCGAGCGGAAGTGGTGGCCATGGGCAAAGGAAGGGTCAAAGACTGGGTGGCTGATCGACCTTTGCCCACTGCCGAGGCGCCTACGCTTTCGCGGAGCAATACATTGCGGAAGCAAAAGGTGGCGGATGGGGAGGACAAGGAGTCGCAGCGACAGAGGAGGTTGAATGATCAACTGGATAGGCGGCTGCAGCCCCTTTCGGATGCGCAGGTTGCGGATATGGAATCGACGGGCTTGGAGACCAGGGACGTTGCGGATGAGGAAGAGGGGCAACGTGCAACTCAGCCAACTGTGGGTGGTGATAATGGTGTTCAAGTGGCGTCGTTGTCGTCACAGACGCTGCCTAGGCGATACGCGAGGCTGTCTGCATTTCATGATCGGAGGATGATGGAACAGCAGGCTGCGGCGGCTCCTTTGACGTCAGTTTCAAGCTCGGTGGTGGAAGAGGCGATCCGGTTGGGTCGCGCACCGTCGAAGCGGGTTCGGCGCAATGCGAGCGAGAGCCGTACTGCTGGCGAGGCAGTGATGGTAGAGCGCGAGTCTGCGGTCGTACCTGAGCCAGCAATGAGGATGGCAGCTCGTCCTATGCGGCGTTCGTCTTCGCTTTCGAGCAAGAGGAAGCCGAGCGGCGGAGTAGATGGAGTCAGTGCGACGCTGGTGCCTACAGTTCCGACGGTGGCTGCGGTTCCGGCTTTGCCTCGAGTGCCGGTGACGCTCGCACCGACGTGGACAACGGCTGCTGGAGGTGATCGCGAGAACCAGGCCAAGACTGCAGCCGCTGGCAGCAACGACGTCGTCCAAGATACGGACAGAGCGGGAAGCGACGTCAAGAAGCTCTCCAAGCAGCGCTCGTACGCTACGTCCGAAGAAGCGGCTCGAGCCAAGCAGCTTGAACTGCTCGAGCGGGAGAAGCGATACGCCGAAAGGGAGGCTCGACGTCAAATCCAGTTGCAGCAGAAGTACGCGCTCAAGAAGCAGAACGATCCGTTGCTTGCTGCTCGACTTGCGCTGATGGGGTTGGAGGCTCGGGTGGCGATGCCGTCGGCCAAACACGAGCGAGTGGCAAGCGCGACCAAGGAGCTCAGGCCGTCGATTCCCTCCCGACGATCGTCTTCGCAGTCTCCTCGTTTGCTTAGCGTCACAGCTCCGCGCGTGGTACGACAGGGCTCGAACGCGGGAAGCATTGCTTCGTTCCACACTGCGCTCGACGCACCTCTCAATGACGCTGCTCTCTCGCAATCCGTCGAGACTGCAAATGTGAGTGGTGAAGGAGACGTTCGACCGGAGACATCGTACAGCATCGCCTCGTCGTTAGCCGTCGACTTTGAATTCCCCGTGCCGCCGCAGCGGATGAAGGAGCAGGTGTCGGACGACGGGACGGTGCTGAGCCGGGCAGGACTGCAGCAGTCGCCAGCGGAGTCGCTGTTGAGGAGGTCCAAGTCGGTTGGATATAACGCGAGGGAGGTGAGGCGGGTGAAGAGGGAGCCACAGATGGGCGAGGAAACGAGGGGATTGGGAATCGAGGCTGTTGCTGTGTAGTTGTAAGTGCGTGACTTTTGGTATAATGCATATTTGGGATTTCATGCTGCTCACTTGGACGGCTGTGATGTGTGTGAGGACGATCGAAAGACCTGCTTGGGGACAAGGTGGGACCAATGCTAGGTTGGGCGGGAAGGAGGTGGCTTATGCTTTCTTGGATAAGTCAGGGCGTGCTGCTCGGTGGGTGTGGTTGCGTTCCTTGCAGCTCGCAGCGTCGTGACACACGGTGCTTTCAGTTGTCTGCTTTCGTGTATTGCTACAACGTTGTCATTGGGTAATACTTCAATCACATCTTTGACCAAAACGACGCAGATCCATTCGTGTCACCATGAACGTATACGAACCAGCCTGTGAGTGTGCGGCGGGGCGATATCAAATAGCGTTTTTGCAGCGCGAGAGGACCCAATGAAGGCTGTGGACCATTTTCTGACAGACCCCCGATTTTTGCTCAAAGAGTTGGTTTCAGTCGCGCGTCAATTCGAGGCTCGTGCTCTGCTCTGCTCTCTCTCTCCCTCTCTCTCTCTCCCTCACACGGCACACCTTTCTCGCGTCTCATCTTGCCAAATTTTCCCACGCCGGTCACAGCGAAAAGCGACTAGCAATCATTTAATTTCGAATACAAATTGCTTCAAATAGAGCTGCACTGTACTGGACAGCATTCCCACCTTTTGTATCTGGAAAAGCAAGGAGCAGCGTGCGTTGCATGACTGGTAAAGTGCCCACAGACAGCCAGAAGGCAGGCATGCAGGTAAACCAAGGTGGAACAAACGAGGCGATCTTGGGTCTTGTAGCAAAAAAAAGAAGAACCCTGGGTTTCACTCTCTGGACTCGTTTGGTGCAGCTTGAGCTTGGAGCACCGCTGCCGATTCTGTATGGAATGGCTTTGGAGCGGCTACAGTTATGCCGATGGTGTGCGTGCGTACTGTACTGTAGGAGGGTAAAACGAGCGCGTGTAGCGTGTTCGGAATGCTATGCTTGGGTTGCGTTTCCTGTCTCCTATCTTTGTTCCTTTTCGCTGCCTCGCTCCTGCTCTTGCTCAACCTCTCGACTCGACTTTGCTTTGCTTTCTTCATCCTCCATCCTCCCCATTCATCCCCTCCCTTCAACGTGTCTCCGTGACGGCGACGGTGACGGCGATATCGCATACACATCACCCTCGTCCCCCCCCTTCATTCGTCTCCACTCTTCCTCACCTCCCTTTTCTGCATTTTGTCTTTCGTTGCTCTCTTCCGCATTATTCGCTCTACCCACCAACTTAACTTGACCCCGTTACACCAAAACACGACGGCACAACTTCATTTCGTCTACCACCAAGCGATCGATCGGCGACCTACAGTAAACCTCTCCCACCACCTTTGCCTCTCGCTTTCATCTCAAAACCCAGCAGGCGCACCTCTGTGAGGCTTCTCTGCACTTGATCCCTCCCTCGCTCTCTCTTTCTTGCAGGTCAAAGAATAAACAGAGGAACCGACAACCGATCTACCCACCTTTCTCAACCGCTGCTGGCAGCTTCGACACGTATTCCCCATCCTCCCCCTCTCTCTTTCCCTCCTTCCTTCCATGCCAAACTCCATCACTCGGCGACGAAGCACTCGTACACCCAGCATCGACTTTGTTGTCGCTTCACCACCGTCGTACAGTCCCACCATTTCGGCTGCAACCATGTCTGACACATCTCGCGATCGCGGTGAGCAGATCCTGTCTGCAAAAAAGAAGCTCAAGAGCTATCGTGCAAAACAGGCGCTCATGGCCCAGAAGCGCTCTTCCATTTCATCCTCGCACTCGCATACGCGATCCGCGTCTGGTGTCCCTTCGACCGACACGCCTCCCTCTACAGCTGTTGCCGAGGCGCTCTCCAACGAGATTGTTTCACAGGCTTCTACTTCGGCTGCATCCATCGCTACCTCTACTCCATCACACACGCGTACAGCTTCGCGATCCGGCCACGCAAGAGGACATTCGCGCGCCGGCTCCATCTCCATCACTCCAAATGCTCTGCGGTCCCAGGCCCAGGCGATAGCGACTAGCCCTGCTCCTCCCGTTTCTGCATCGGCGGCCGGTCGTCCCGCTTCCGTTGCTGTTCCAAGTGCTGGTCACGTTCGAACCCATTCGCGATCTCATTCGCGAAACTTTTCCGTTTCACGCCCCGTTAGCATCTCGCTCTTGGGTGCCAAGAAGGACGAGCCCGTCGTTCTCGCGATCGAGCACCGTGCAGAGCCAGAGACTGCGCAGCTCGCCATGTCTCAGCGTCGCTCGCAGCAGTTTCTCGACTCTTCTGCCCTCTTTGGTGGGCCGGCTACCACCCCGAGTTTGCGACCGAGTTCCACCGCCTCTGTAAACCGTTCCAGCAGCATTTCGCCCGTATCCCCTGCCCTCTTCGATCCACCTACCTCTCAAAACCTTGCCGCAAGTACTGCGCCTTCGCCTTCGCCTTCCGTCCCCAACGCCCGTCATTCGAGACGCCTCAGCCGACACGCGCGCACCCCAAGCGTCTCGACCAAGCGCGAGAGTATGGAGATTATGGGCGGTCTCAGCACTGGTCTTGGCTTGGATATGAACAATGCAACCTCGCCGATGCACTCTGTCGCTTCCTCGAGGCGTCGCAGCTCGCGCATGTCCAACCTTCCTTCCGCCAGCGTGCTTTTTGGGTCCTCAGATCCTGTTTCAACGACTAACAACAATGTCAGGCACAGCAGCCGTGCAAGCGGTCAACAGTGGGATTGGAGGAAGGCCATCGCAGACGCCGCCAACGAAGCCGAAGAAAGCAGCCAAGGTCGTCTTACTGCTCTCGACAAGCTCGAAGGTCGCACCGCGACAGCACGCAGCACGGCGCCAGAGCGACCTTCTTCCGCTGTGGTTGCTGCATCGCGTGCCTCCCGTCGTCTCTCTGGTCATACAAGGACTGAGAGCATTCAGATTCCCAACCTCGACGAGATCCATCAGAACGAGCTCAGCGAACGCCGGGCCAGCTGGAACTCGCAGGCATTTGACGGCAATTCCTTTGCCTCTGCCGCAGTTCCAGCCTCGGCTCCTGCCGTCTCCACCTCAAATCGCCGTGAGAGCTGGGGTCGCAGCCTCGTGCAACCCTCGCCGTCGTCGTTGCTTTCTGCCGGCTTCGCGTCTCCAGCACTGCCCAACGCTTACCTTTCTAGTCCAGGTCGACCGGAATCTATGGTCCTTCGCGCCGAATCGCCACAACCTGAAGGACTTGGCACTCTTATGGAGGAAGAGGAGGAAGACGATGCCACGTCGCCCTCTCGCGAACGTTCCAGCCTCGACATGCCCGTCGATGGCCGCACGAGCATCGAAAACGAGCTTCGCAAGCAGCGCAAAGAAGTCGAGGACGAGACTGTCAAACGCAACCGACGCGCTAGCTTGGCGCCCAAACCTCTCAAGCTCAAATCTCGCCCGCCTAGCCTCTACCTCACACCTTCGCAGCGCAACGGCCTCGTCAGCAGTCCGTCGATGCCCAACTTCCCCACCTCGCCTTCGCTTGCTCCTTCGATTGCGGACGAGCCAACACCCAAGGCGTCGTTGGCTGCGCTTCCGGAAGCTGCGGATGACGACGACGAGAGTCGAGTGATTGACCAGCCTCAAGCGTCAGAGATGTCTGTCGTGCTCCCCAGCAGAAGCACTACTTGCCCTGATTTGAGCTCTCTTGCCGAGGCGTCGGAAGATGTGGAGGAGGAGAGCTCGATCAGCGTCGTTGAGGCGCAGGCTGAACCGACTCAAAGTGAACCAAGCCCGGTCGACACTGAGCTCTCCGCTGAAGACATCGCCAGCCAGGAGCAACGACAGCTGGAAGAGCTTCAGCAGCAGATTCTCCGTGCTCACCGCAACTCGGTCATCGCTCCGGCCGCGTCCCCCCCTTCAACGGGCGAGTCGGCTTCCGTCTCTTCTGGAAGCACCACCTCGTCGCGACAAGGAATGCGCACTCTTCGTCTTGGCAGCCAAGCAAACCTTTCCGCGATCATGGAGTCGGCGCCTTCCACCCTCGTGGCATCCGGTAGCGCCAACACGGGAGCAGCCGCCACTGCTCCGTCAACCACAACAAGCGCAGCACAGCGACGTCGCAGCCTCATCATGGGCTCTCACTCTGCTGTGCCCCTTTCTGGCTCTTCGTCTCGCGACAGCGAATTCGTCAACTCTTTCAGCAGCGCATCCGCTTCGAGCCGCGCCGCTCGACGATCCTCCATCATCTACAAGCCTTCGACCGCTACGGTGCCCGAGACCGCCTCTACACACTCCGCATCCGACTCCATCGCCGGTCTTGGCACTGTGCCGCTTGCAGCCCACGACGAGCTCAAGGCCAAAGCAAATCGAGATGCTGCACTCTTGGAGTCGACCAAGAAGCAGGTCGAGATGCTCGAGCGCGAACTGGCCAACGAGACCGAGCGAAGTGCCAGAGAGAAGGCCGAGTTGGAGCAGTGGAACATGGACAAGGAAGAGCATCTCTTTGACCGTGCACAGCGTGCCGAGAAGTCGGCGCAACAGGCTGAAGAGGCGCTCGCTGCGATGCGCGCCGAGCTTGAACAGGCTAAAGAGGCGCAGGAGGATTTGCAGGCCGAGCGCGAGGTTCTCCAGGATGATATCGAGGGCTGGCGATCGCGATGCCAGGATCTCGAAAAGATGCTGCGCTCCGAAAAGGTCAAGTCGGACGACAATCGTAAGCTCCGTGCCGCTGCACGTCTGCGCATCAAACAGCTCACTGATGCGCTCGAGCAGAGCACTGGCCATGTGCCTGCCGACGAGCTTGGTGTGCTTGCTGCTCTCGAGATGCCTTCGCTGGACTTGGCCGCTGTGCTCAAGAGCCCCAATCTTGGAGCCGTCAGTCCCAGCCTCAATGCGACACCGCGACTGTCGCCGAGTATTGGAAACGAGGAGGCTCCACCTCAGATTACCAAGCTGCTTGCTGATATGCGACAGCAGATCTTTAATCTGGCTGGCAGCTTGGAGCACGAGCGTAAGCAGCATCTGCAAGCAAAGGAGGAGGTGGCGAGGTTGCAGCGTCAGTCTCCGCAGCAGTTCCAGCCCAAGCCGCAGCAGCAGCAGGTGGAGAGCCAAGATGAGGTCGGAGTGGGCGAGGACAAGGTCACACCTCCCGCGACCGAGGAGCTGAGCTTTGCTTCCCCCGATGACAGCCGAGACATGTCGAACTCTGGCTCGTTCAGCTCGATGCGACGCTCGAGTGGTATGCTCGGCAAGAACAAGCGTCACGTATTTGCCTACGATTCGAGCATGGGCAGCTTTGGTCAGTCGCAGAGCAGCGCTTCGCTTTCCATGACAATGATGACCGATGACACGGCGCATACGGACAACGACTCGGACATGTCGGATTCCTTGTCGACGAAGTTGCCTTCGTCGGAGAGCGAGTTGGTGGGCCTCGGGATGGGCGCCCTGCAGACGCTGGATGAGATTGAAGAGGTCTCAGAGATTTCTGAGAGTCTGACGGGTAGCAATGGGACGCTGAGCGCTGCGGTGGATACGAGTCCGGCTTGGGTGGATATCGAGGCGGGAGAGGTTGACGTTATGGGGCCCAGTTTCGATGCCAGCGAGTCGAGCTTTGGTGTCAGCTACCAGGATGCCGAGAATGCTCCTCCTACTCCGGATCTGTGTCGCTCGATGGAACCAGGCTTTGTTGGTGTTGACGGTAGCGAACGCTATGCCAACCGCGGAAACGTTGCTGGTACAGCTGAACACAGCGCCAATGCTTCTTCGAGCAGCAGTTCGGGTGATAGCCATGCTGCGCCTTCGACTCCACCTCAGCATGCGGTACGACTTGGCGGCGGTCAAGAAGAGGACATGGCGATGCATCCGCCGTCGCCTCGACCCGAGTTCCACCGCGAGTGGAGCTTTGAATGGGGCAAATCGCGCTCGCGCAAGACGCTTAGCGGGGGTCAGCACACGGTGGAAGACTTTTTCGGCATCTTGTGCGAAGACCGTCTTCCACCGCTCAGCACGTCGGAGGAGCCGCTCGATCTGCCACCCATCACGCTGTCGAACGGTACGCTGTTGCCCACCGCACGAATCAACAAGGACGGCAGGCCCGTTTACACTTCAAACACCCGCACCGCCAGCATCTTTGGAGGTCGACGACCGCCCGTTGCTCGATCGGCGTATCTGCGCGAGAGTTTTGATGCGAGCTCCAACTACGCCCAACAGCAGCAGCCGCACAGCGCAGCACCCGTGGCGTACGGCCACGAGTCTTCGGCTTCGTCCGCCTCGAGCTACGTCGCGTCGATCGGCTCGCGTGCGTTGAGCCGGATGAGTCTGCAACACCTGACAGGGGCATTTTCGGGTTTGAGCGGCTACTTGACGAATCAGGGCGGAGCTGCGGTGACGGCTGCCAAGATGTGCAATGTTGGGTTGGAGGAAGGGGCCGGTTGGGGTAGGATGGGTAGAGACGAGGAGGACGTGTTTGACGCCAAGAGTTTGAGGTTTGATATCGAGTCGAGTGCCAGTGGTGGCAAGCAGCAGCAGCAGCAGCCGCCGAGGAGGTATGTGCGAAAGTCGGCCGTGACTGCGCCCAAAGCTACGCCGGTCTGGTTGCTCGACTTTTCTTCGATGGCTGGCGATGGCCCAGTGATTACGTTGTGAGATGGAGGGGTTGTCGGGTTTCTTTTTTTTCGTTGGTCATCATGGTTTTTTTCGTTTTCAATTGCATGTTCGATTCTTCTTTCTCTGTTCTTCGTGCGACGTGCGGAGTCTATCATAAGTTAACAAAAAGGAAGAGCCGGCTGTTAAGGAAAGAGTGATGGGTATGAGGTGAACGAGGGACGGAGCGAAGAAGGGTGGCCGGCGGCGGAACGAGGCGTGCTAGAAGGGTTCTTTGATTGACCTTTACATGGTATTGCGGTGCGATTTGTACACGAGGCTACAGACAATCTGCTCGAAACAGGGAAGGGGAAAAGGGGGGAAGTGTTCGGCAGCTTGATATATAACTTACTGAGATCGGAGAGGAGGAAGTGTCCGAAAGGAAAAAATATTGCTAGATGTTTGGCTCGAAGGAGGATGGCAGAGTTATAAACGGCAGCAAGTGCACCAAATTACCGCCTCGAGATGGGGTTGCTCAACCAGAAATCGCTCAGACTCTTGTGATTCGTTTGCGCACCTACCTCGGGTAACGGCGGTAGCATGCTTGGCCTTCCGGCTACTGCTTCGGAATGTTCGACGTCCGAGATGGTCGATCTGGCCGACCAGAACCAAGTTGACGACGACGAATCGCGTCTTGTCTGTCCAGCTTCGTGCAGCGCAGGACGCTGGATGGTCGAAATCGTCGCCGACCGCATTCTCGTGCCTACCGGTGGAGGCTGATACGGATGCGTAGGGCTAGACCGACGACGGTGCATGGTGATTGCATACCCGCCTTCCGGTGTCCGCTCCCCACCGTGCCGTTCGATCGGTTGGTACGATTCGAACCTCGGCAGCCCTTTTTCCACCACCTCGTGCCTCGCCGTCACCGTCGCAGTCGAAACACTCGGCGGCCACAACCAGCTCAACTGCACCACCGAGCTCTGCGCCAAACTGGTGGGTTTTTCCAACTCGGGATCGTACGCCCAGTAGTGACCTTTGCCGAGCTGTCCATGCTCGCGTTCCAACTTGATAAAGTAGGGTTGAGTCGAGAGGTTGTGCCTCAACGTGTTCTGCTCCCCGCCCCACCAAAACGAAAAGCGTCAGCTCAAACCACGCCCAAAATAAGGGTTCAGGCGTGAAAGTGATGGAGGAAGAGGGAGACTTACCTTCCAACCTTTACCCTTTTGCGAAGTGGCAAAGAACGGAAATTTTTCTTCCAGATCGCGGTACAGCTGGTTGAGCGTCAATTTGCCTTCTCTGCGCTTGAGGATGCAGAGCTTGATGAGTTCGGTGTACGGATGCGGTGGGCGCGTGGATGCCGATCCGGAATCCAGCCGGTCCCAGACGGTTTGAAAGTGTTGCGATCGGAACCATCGCGATTGGGTGGTGGTGGAAGTGGTTATTGGCGGAGCAGTAGTCGCCGGCTTGGCGGATGGCGATGCCGAGGTGTACGATGGGACAAGGTGATGGTCGGGGGAGGGTTGAGGGCCGTTGCGGGGGGTTTCGTGAGTAGCGCTGAGCGGAGGTAGACTTTTGATGGCGGTGGTGGTGCAAGACGACGACGACGAGGAGGCGGCGGCGGCGGCGGCGGCGGTGAGTCGGTCTTGGGATGGAAGGAGAAGGGTACCGCGAGAACAGCCTGCCGACATCGAAGCGATGAGGTCGCGCGGTTGGGAGAGGTACATGATGTCTACAAATACTGTCGGATGTAGAAGGCCTAGTTTGAAGCGCCGATGAGCAAACTTGGCAAGAGTCCCAAACGAAACGATCGGATGCGACGTATCTCTGTGACCGTTTGAGAGAAAAGAGGCAATACAAGGATCGAATGGGATTCCTCAAGTTCAAATGCATGTCCGAGCGGCGGGGAGAGCAGGTTTTAAAGCTGCAATGCTTGGACGTGCGCTTGATGAAGAAAAAGCTGCGCTCCCAAGAGTGCGCTGCGCCATTCTCCTCCCTTTCGTCTCCCCTTTGGATTCGCTATAGCTATCGGGCGCACTCGACTCTCTATGCGCAATCGACCCCCTTATCGTAAACCTGCTCGGTCTCCATGAAAAACACCGGAAACCTCCAGCCCTCGATACCGCGAGCCTATTGCAACCCCCTTCTGTGGGCTATGCGGAGACACAACACCCAGCATGGCGTCGCTTTTTTCAGTTCATAGACGGAAAGCACCCATGCACACCATGCATCGACATGCGGACGTCTCTCCACACCGTATGCACGACGAGGGGAAAGAGGAGACATTTCGAACTTCGAACATTTTTACTTGGTTTTCTTCATGTTGCTATGCCAGCTCCTCTCTTCTCTTCTCTTCTCTTCTCCCTCTCTCATGTCTATCTGACGACGACTTCTTTTCCCTCTGCACGAGCCCTTTTTGCTGCTAGTATTAGGGTTTCTGTTTGTCCCGCCAAAAGAAAGAGACGAAAACCTTGTCTACGGTTGACAAACGAGACACGTCGACAGCTGAAGCAAAAAAAAAGAAACCCGGATGTATGACGACAGCAGCGGGTAGCGTTGTGGGTGCAAGAGCATGTCGACCTGATAAATGCTGCAGCTCCAACAACCGTACCTGACCGAAACAAGCCAATCCGCCAAGCTTTACGTTGCATCGAACCTCGCTGCTGTGGGTGTGCGAGGGGGACCGCCGGAAATCTTTCCTTGCCTTGATCTGCAGCTGACGAGAAAAAAGCACTGAGCTTGGAGCTTTGACACTTTCCCACGCTCTTTGATTTCAGTGTGGGGGGAGCCACACATTGGTCGAACTTTTTGTTTCTGGCTCTATGTGCGCATGGCAGCAAAGAATGCCGGATTTAGAACCACTGTGCACTTTACGCTCGACCGGCGGGAGGGAGACGGAGAGGCTCAAGTGGTTTCCGTTGTTTGTTTCGATTCGTGAGAAAAAACCAGCAAAGAAAAATCTATGCTATGAGCCGTCTTACTCGGACGCTTTCATTGCTCTCAAGTGTATTTGCAGGACAAATGGCAGAAAGCGCATGTTTCGGATGCAGCACTTGTCATCAAAAAGATGAAGGCAGAAGAATGACAATCACGTTTCGAGTTTCGTCGTCCTCTGCCACCTTTTCTTGTCATTGAGATGAAGGGAAATAGAACGTACGGACTGCAATAGCTCCTCGTTGATCGCCTTGCTTTTGTCCGAAGCAGCAGAGTTAAGCTCGCCAAAGAAGACTGCAAGTAAAGCGCTTATTGTTGATGCTCGAGTCGGATGACATTCACCTAATAGACAAGGGCGTGCCGTCAAGATCGATGAGCTGCTGGAGATGAAGGTTCTACTCTTGCTGCGAATCGCTAGTTCTTGTACGCAAAACAAAAGCGATCTACGCATTTCGAAGATCGCCTGGCAGCACCAAACCGAGGCCAGTGTCAACCACAAGGTGAGTCCAAAAGAAGGACGTGTGGCATTGCAATCTGCCACCGGTCAATTTTCTTTTCGTTAACCAACTGCCCACATGGCTTCATGCTTTGGTAAGCGGTGTCTAAGCTGCAAGCACCGATTTGTGCAGCTTCTGTACCGCAGTTGGGATTCTTTGCAAACCCACCGACTAAAGCGCTTCTTGGTCTGAGACAGCTAAAGCTCCTCCCGCCGCCGCTGCCCAACAACGAGGCAGCCTCTGGACCCGTCGGAACGACAGACATCTGGGTGGGAGGCGAATCCCACCACGTCGTCATCACATGACAGAATTCCTGAAAACCAATGGCTCAAGGTTCCTCGTGCGGGGACACAACGACGTACACCGCTCGTTCCAATCTGGTGGAAATGTGGTGTGTGTGTCTGCATACCTCGCAACTCCGTAACCTTCATCTCTCTCTTTCGGTGGGACTTGTAGTCAGGTAGGCTCAAGCTTTTAAGTTGTTCCTTTTTTATTGTTGCTTGGCAGAGTGGTTTCTAGTGCACGTCACGGTCGAATCGTGACAGGTGCGATGAGGCCCGACTCGACACTTTGACACTTTGATAGTCGCTCGCTCGAAAGGGTGCAACTTTTGTCACTCGTCGACCGATGATCATGCGCGAACTCACACGTGCCACAAAAAGCGACGGTTGGTCGTACGACCATCATGCTTGTTTCTTTTTGACGGCGTCGATTCCGGAGTAAAACGTTATCTCCCTCTCTGGCTGGGAACTATTGAAAGGCTCTGGAGTTCTCCGGACGACGACAGAGTTTTGGAAGAGCATGCCCACTTGTCTGGACAAGCTTTTATTGTTTGACGCAGCCCCACAAACTCTCTTTTTTTGTTCGCCATTGTTGTCGTCGCAGAAAATGCATGCAAGACAACGCCTGGAGCACATCCATCCGAGGTGATACATCCGGAATGAAAGTCTCGCAAACCTTGGCTGCAAAGCCTCTCCCCTCCCCCCAACACACCGCATATCGTTTCCCACTCTTTCATCAGACCTTTCGCTTTGCGCCCCCAGTCTGCCGCCTCTTCGGCTGGAGCCTGTCCGAACCTCGGAAGCGTGCTTTGCCGCTTGGGGTTTCCTTTGTCGACCGTCCTCTTTTTGCCACGTAGACCATGACACTTCCGAACTCTATGGTTGTCATCCAGTCCAATGTTTGACCAATACGCCTCAAGCGACACTCACACGACCTTTTTTCTCGCTTTCCAAGTCGTTTGCTCATTGCTAGTCCAATCCGAGATACAGGCACGCACAGACAGCCACGCCAAAGAGGTTGTACAGTATATCTCCGATATGTCTTGCTCCCAACTCCGGATGCGGACCGCCCTCCGCCAAATCGACCCTTGAGCTCTAACCTTTCTACGACCGAACAATCTCCCATCCCAATCGTTTGCCTGCCCAGAATGGAACCACTTGCACCTTGGTGGCATCTGAATCCGACACCTGCTGAAACTCGGGATGGACGTAGACCGCGGGAACGGTGGCACTGGACGCAGTCGCTCTACGAAGCTTGATGCTACCCTGAACGAGGTGTTGCTCGTCATCGTAGCCGTAGAACTTGCGACCGTTGAGGCTGACGTAGTTGGCAAGTTGGTCGAGCGCTCCAAAGCCTTCCAAGAGGGTTGCGCAGAGGGGCACCAGGATCGACGACGTGTAGACGCCGGCGGCACATCCGCATGCAACGACACCGGTGGCTTCGAGGTCGTCGCCGCCGGATGCTGGGGTTTTGGTGCCAGGTGCGCCGTGGGTGACTGCCGAAGGGTACTTGTTGGCTAGCGGGTGCGGTGCGGAATCGGATCCGAGGAAGAAGCGCGGGTGACCTGTCGAATAGCAAGCAGCGTGCAGCAAAGAAAAGGAGCCATACAATGTCAGCTTGCGCTCGCTACATCAGCCGTCTGAGTCAATATCTACATACCTTGGCGAATGACATCGCGCAACGCCTGTCGGTCATCCGGATACTTTGCCACCGGCTTGCAAAAGTTGAGTGGCTTCCCTGCCCAGTCATCCACGATGAGCTCCAGATGATGAGGCGTTATGGTGCACCCCACAGTATCTCCACACTGCTTGACCGCCTCGACCGCTTTTCTCGTCGTTGCGTGCTCCAACACGATTTTGAGCTTGGGAAATTGACGGTGAATCTTGAACAGGTGTGTCAGGAACTTTTCCTCGGCATTCAGCACACAGACACCCGCGTCAGCGTTGGAGGGCACCTCTCCATGCAGGTTGAGGACCATGTTGTGCTTCTGCATCTCTTCAAAGATTGGGTAGTAGGTCTCGTAGTCCTCGATACCGCTGTCCGAGTTGGTGGTGACGCCGCGAGGATAACTCTTGACACCGCGGACGCCGTTTTGGGCGGCTTTGGCGATCTCGGCTGGTGTCAAAGCGGGGGAGAGGTAGAGGGTACCGATGAACTTGGTTTGGGGAGCAAGCGCTCGCAATGACTCGAGGTATTCGGTGGCCTGCTGCGTCGAGGTGATGGGAGGTACGAGATTGGGCATCACGTAGGCGAGCGAGACGCCTCCCTCAGCGACATGCGGGGTGACGAGTTCGGACATTTTTCCCTGTCTCAGATGGACGTGAAAGTCGGCGGGTGCCGGGACGGTGATCTCTTTCGAAGACATGTTGGTCGTTGCAGAAAGTGGATGATGGTATGGAGGTGGGATGGCGAACAAAAAAGATGTCGTCCCTATCACAAACCTTGAGAAGAAATTGCGCAGGGCCCGCTTTTTCGCACGCGCAATTTGAAAAGCTTTTTTGTGTTCGGATTCGACTCTAAAAAAAGTCCGCTCAAGTTACCGCCCACAGCCGGCATCGTACGCACACACACGATGACGAAAAGCAAGTCACAATCTCGACACCACCAGGCCGTTTGTTATTTTGTCCTATTAGTATTGCAAAATTCAACACAGCGACTCCTATACTCTTACAGCCTTTGCCGCTCAACCAAGACGCAAACCAAGGAGCAGACCAGCCATGAAAGTGGCGCGAGGCTGGAAGTCAGCAACAAGGAAGTTGGTCGTCCTGTTCCAAATACGTTGAAGCGTGCTTCCCGAGTAGCCGTGCACCTGGGCCGTCTCGGGTCCGGCTGCACTGCCCACAAGCTTGTCGTAGCGCGAGTTGATAGCCGACCAGTTGACCGAAATCAGTCTTTGGCTGTTCATGTACTGAAGCAGGATGTAGCATCCACCGAGAAGGACGGCGATGAGCTTGAGGCCCTTCTTGATAAAGATGCCAGCGCAGACACCGCAGACGGTACCGAACGAGAGCTGATAGACGTTGACGATACTTTGAGGTTCTGTCGAGACGGTCGTGGTGTCCTTGGTGGTCGAAACGTTGGCCGGGGCGGATGGAGTGGCGTAAGGCCGAGCAGATTCGCATTGAACGCTCGGAGACGTAAAGGCGCTCAGACCAGCTGCAGCAATGAGTGATCCACCACCGAGCATCAAGCCCATGCGCATGGTTGAGCCAGAGTTGGATGCGGATGCTGTGACGACACGTGGTCGCATGTTCCGTCCTGCAGCCTCGAACCGCGTGCGGGGGTCAACGCGTTTGCCGTAGTACGTGCGCACCTGTTGAGGCATACGCATGTTCAGTCCAAGTCTTGCCTCCGCCATTGATGCGGCCTGCTTATCAAAGGGACGGATGAAACTCCTTAACGGTTAGCGAGCTGTCACAGTATCCTGTAGACCCGGCTAGAGCATCAGTGCTTACCCGGCATGCCTGTGGTACAACGCGTAGCATGGGAAAGGCGCTCATGTTGTCTGAAGTCTTCGCAGGGGTTAGTAGAAAGATGTGGCTGGTCAGACGGACGGGAAGGAAGGAGACGGCAGGTGATGTGATGGTCGTAACGAGAGTGTATGAGATCCGTCATGCGGTCGGTCTTGGCTTTGTTGTTGATTTCGGCGAGTCCGCGCAGCTGGCCGGTAAACCTCCACATCCCCGCTTGGTCGTCGCCCTACCGCGTAGAGCCCTAAGACTCCACTGGCACAGACTGCTTGTGGCTCTGCAGAGCAAAGACCGACTTTCATTCAGCACTGGGTTGTCTTCCTACGAGATCTTACCATTCATCTGCTCACAAAAATACGCTTCGAGGTTGCGAACCTTCCGGCTTTTGTAGAACGGTTCTCGGAGTACGGCTATCTCGCTTGCAGCAGCGACCGAGACGTCACCTCCTTTGGCAGGATCCAAAGCAGGTTGACAATGGATCGCATGGGGGAGGACGATCCGAGCGTAGATTCTTTCAATGTACATCATTTCCTTTTTATTGTGGGTTTTGCAATCAACAATAACTGAGTCCAAGAGGTCTGTGCGGTCTGACGATGTGTCGAACACCATCATCTCGGAACATTGAAAACACCATTACCCGTCCAATTTCTGATCGATCTTGCCACAAACTTCACAAGCGTGTTCCCCTGGCCTTTCCGCACCCGTAGATGTCAAAAAAAATGGCAAAAATTTGGAAAAGGGGTCACTGGGGGATTCGAACCCCCGACCACCTCTATATTCAGAGTTCCTCTTTTGGTGTCTATCACACCGGGTTTCACCCGAAAGAGGTATCCTACCACTGGACGAAGCAACCCTCTGCGTGCCGACAGAGGAAGCATCTGTGTATATATAGGCTTCGTCCCGCTGTCCCGTTCCCAGATTTTGAATACACGTGAAGTGGAGCGCAGCACTGCGTGATTGGAGTTAGAACTAAAGTGCTTGTACATCGGGTTCAGCACACGGCCAACAACAATGAAACAGCGCACAGTGATTGACCATCTGCGAACAGAATCCGAATGAGTGAACAATGCAAAAAGAAGATTATGTACAAAAAGACCTCCGATCAAGGAAGTTGACCGGTGCGGATCGGAGAACGAGCAAAGTGACTGGGCAGATAGACGGTGGTATTGAAGCTAGAGGCGATCTGATCGAATGCAGGTTCGATGTGAGCATGACTAGGTGGGATCCCGCTGGCGTTGAAAAGGTGAATGCCCACCGAGTCGGGTCGAAGCAACGAGCACAGCTTGACTTCGCGCGAAGAGATGTCGGCATTCTTCCATTCGGCCTCGGCTGGCACTTTGATCTCAAACACGACATTGTCGAGTGACTTTTTGCGTTTCGGGAGGCTCTTGTCCTTAACTTCCTCGTGGGGAGGGCGAGGAGGTCCAGGGTGAGGACCACGAGGAAGATGAGCGGGTGGGCCAACTTTCCCATCCCACACAAAGGTGACGCTCGAGCCGGCGAGAGAAGGCGCAACCTCAACACCCTGATTTGGCCCCTTGAGCGGAATGCGGACCTGTAGCAACTTGCCAGGCACTAGGCCGTAGCAGTCCCGAACCTTGCCGGGGCCTTTAGGAGGCGGCGGCGGCGGCGGCGGCGGGGGAGGAGGGCCGGGTCGGCCTCCACCTGGGCCCCGACCTGGCTTGTGAGGAGGCGGTGGTGGATAAGGATGACCGTGACCAGGCTCGTGGGGAGGAGGCGGCGGCGGCGGCGGAGGCGGACAAGGAGGAGGCGGGCCCGGTGGATAATGTGGACCACGGATTGGTTGGCCGGGAGGAGGCGGAGGACCGTGATGGGGGTGATGATGACGGTCGCCTGTACCGTGCAAGGAGATCAAGCCATTATGACCGTACAGTTCAGGGCGAAAGATAGCCCAAAATCCATTAGCTGCCAAGAAGGCGATGAGCAAGACAGCGATGCCTTTGAGTCCCCGCGAGAAGATACGAGCACAGTTGCCAGTGCGAGATGTCTGCTCTTGGCCGACGCGGAGCTCAAGATGGTCTTCGTTCAAGGGACCTGTGGCTGGCATGTCGACGATGCTTTCATATTCCTTTGAGACAGGCAGGAGCGAATCTCGTTCGAGAGACGCAGTGGTAGCGACTTGTTTTGGAGTGGGCGGCGGAGACATGGCAGAAGAAGGAGGAGGCGATGGGAAAAGAGTATATGAATGGCCGAACGACTGCTCCTTATATGCTTCTCCAAACAGGACTAGCAAGCAGGCAGAGTCTGTTGCATACCGGGCACAACTGTGGCGATACAACCTTGTCCCCGCGCAGCGTAGATCAACGCAAACCCACATCTGTGTACAGCGGAAGGACGTCTACAGCGCAAGGACCACAAGATTTGACAGATATCCCCGCCAGACAGGGTTACTGCCCGATGTCGCTATCGCCAAAAGTTCATTCGGGGCGTGCCGAACCATGATCGAAGGTGACCGACCGTGATATTTTTGGACGACTCGGCAGTCAAAACCTGTTCATGCTGAGCCCGGTTGCACTTCGCTTCTCAAGCTATTATCGCCTACAGCCTGTCATCGGCATCTTACACAGCCTTGCACCTGCCGGATCACTGACTGGAAAGCCATGAAGAACAAGGATTCATACACTATGTTGGCCCGCGGTAGCCTGTCTGGAGGCACAGCGACGACCATACGGGACGACACTCCATGGTCCATGTGCTTGTACTGCCCATGCCAGGCTCAAGCGCGTGGTCGCGCCATCTGAGTTGAAAAGCGACACAGCCTGCGGGTACTGCTGATGCCAAACAATGACGAACCGCATGGTTACATTGGAAAAGGCCATGTGACTTTCAAAAAGGGGCTAAAAGCTCTTTCAACGCAGAAGTTGGCCGGCAGCGGGAAAGTTCGCAAGATATTAGACCGTAAGTAAGTAACATTCTCCAATATCGGCTGTAGTGTCAATCGGGACCGAGATCTACACAATTGAAAGTGCGGATTGAAACCCTGATTTTTATTGACCATCCTCCTTCCAATCTGTCCCAGCATATGATCTACTTTCCACCATCTCTTATCAGCATCAGCACAGAGCACAAAGCTTTGCGCGGCGCAATAAACACTCGTCAACATGGCCAAAGTATCGCAACCGGAACTCAAGCGCTTTCTTGACAAGCGCATCGCCGTCAACATCCAGGGCGGTCGCAAGATCCAAGGTACCCTTCGCGGCTTCGACATGTTCCTCAACCTCGTCGTCGACGACGCGATCGAGCAAGTGCATCCTGAAGCAAGCAATCCGAACACATGGCAAGATGGAGATCGCTGTGGAACAGTTGTGGTGCGAGGAAACAGCGTCACATCGCTCGAGGCGCTAGAAAATGTCAAGACACGTTGATGGCTCGACAGCATCCTTCTCCGTACCTTTCGACAGACCATCAGACCATTGTATAACAGCCCCCGCCTGCGGATGAAAGTTCGATTTTGCATATATCACGCCACACAACACATTTTCACTAGGTAAAACAGCTATTCTGCTCCGTCGTACTTGCGGATGACCCTGCAATTCTTCATACCCTCGCAATCAAGCGGATTCCCGCCATGCCTCGACACACCGTAGCAACTTTGACAATCGAATCTTGATTTCTATCCCTTTTTTCACCATCGGCTTTCGAATTGATGCCACCGCTCCGCTCCTTCACATGGATAACCTTTCGTTGAGCGATCATAGATTGTTCCTCGTCCTTGTGCATGTCTAGCTCGCATCTGATGTTCTTGCCGCTGTGCGCGCGTGCTCCCAAAAGCGTTCCCGTCATTCTATGTACAATAACAGCAATTCTACTCCCTCTGGCAAGCGTCTGTGTGCTCAGTGTGCTTTGCCATCTTGTCTATTTGAGTAGTTTGACAGGAGCGTACGTTCCAAGGTAACAAGCATCTGCTCCTCACGGCAAAAGCTTGGTCGGCGGCGGAATTTTGAGGTTTTGTGTCACTTTTCGCGACTTTTCAATTTCGCGCTTCGTACTCACCACCATCATCGCTCACTTGCACCTACAGTCATCACTCACCTTTGCCTTTGTCTCAATTACCATAATCAGCCGGCCACAAGCAGACAATTCTACCGTCGGTACGAGTCCCAGCAACTCAAACGTGTCAGAATAGAGGCGGAAGCCTACACTTTCACGCTTCGAGATTCGTCATGGTCAAAGACTTTGTTCACCAGTCTAGCTACGACCATTCCTGGTCGTCCTGCGTACGAGCCTACTTTCTCCGATATCCCAATCCCAATGCATCGCATGTGCTCTCGGTAGACGTGATTGACCGTAGAATCGAGTATCGCCCCGTCCGAAATGCGTCTAGCTCAGCGGCCACCAGTTCTTCGGTGACACTCGAGGACCTCGACAAGCAGCCGTCGTACCAGGACACAATCCCTGTATTATGCACTACGCGACTGATCCTCAAGCGCGGCAATCTGCCAAAGTGGGCTCCGTCGGGCCTGATGAAGAATGCAGAGAGCTTTGTCATGGAGGAGAGCGAAGTCGAACTTGACTTGTTCCCCGCAAGGAGCAAAGCAGCATCTTGGATCGACGAAGCGAACGCCTCATCACCAGCAGAGGGCGAATCTACTACATCACCTCTGTCGACCAGCTTGAAAGGCCGCACTAAAAACGGCAGAGCGATGCGCAGCTGGACACGCAATCTCGACCATACTACCGTTCTCGCCGTCACAGAAGGCCTCGTCTTCAAAGAGCGTTTTGGGTTCATGCTACCCGACACACCCAGCAACTCAACGCTCACCGCAACCAGAGCACCTCGACAACCAGTCTGGCGGTCATACTGCAAAACATTAACAACGGCGCAGATCGAATCGCAAGTGAGCTTCGGAATGCTCAGACGACGAATCGAAAAGTTTGGACTCGCTCGATTCGTCGCGCACAAAGACACGTCACAGCAAGGCATCATGTGGACACGGTCTCAACTGGGAGACGACGACGTCACCTCGTTGAGTCGTGGCTCTGGTGATCAAGGTGTATTGCAACGCTCTTCGATGCCACAGAAGAGATTCAAATTGCTCGAATCGCTGCGACCCCCTTTCTTGGATGGATATCCGCTTGGACCTTGGCAGAAGATCAAGATGTGGTGGTACTCGGGCCACTATTCGCAAATCAAGGAGTTGCAAGATGGCTACCTGATCGAGCGGGATGAGGACGAAGAGCACGGTGCAGCAAGTAGAAACTCTCGGCGACATCGATCGTCGAGCGGAGACAGCGCTGCAGGAGATGAAGAGGGAGAGGAAGCACTACGATTCCGCGGAGCAGAGCAAGAAGGGCCCTGGGCGGAGCTTAGCGGTAGGAAGGGCAAAGGTGCAGTGTATAGCGATCAAGATCGCAATGTTGAGGAGGGTGTGCTGAACAGGGTCCGTGCAAGGCTTGGATTGCCGATGGTACAACCCCCAGCGTTGGGCGCCAAAGGTTTGTTTGCAAGAGCCTTGGAACGTGCGAGCGTCAAAGCCAAGTCTCTGCTCGGGTTGGATGAGCACGAGCTGCAGACCAAGCAGCAGACTCAGGGAATGATCGAGCGCATCGACCGCGATCGAACCGTGTAGTCTAGTGGAAAACTCCGTTCGTTCGGTCCCATCATCGTCTGCTCGGAGTTAGGTTTCGTGTGTAGTCATTCGCTGGACCATTGGAACAAGCGGCTGCAACAAGTGGGTTGCGAGCTTGCTGGTGATGACCAGTCCAGTTCGTTTTTGGCAATCTTGTTAGAGTGGTTGGAACTGACACACGCAGCACGAGCCATGAGCCACGAAATTGGAAGAAAGCGGACGCGTCCAACGCGTAAAGTGAGGTTTGGCAGTGGCGAGCAACCGCCAATTTACGCGAAGCACCGATGCCAACACGCTCAGCAAAAGCCTCGTGCGCTGCGAGCACTGACGATGCTCACTCTCTTCTTGACGCACCTTTCATCATACCCCCCCTTCTCTCCTGGATCGCCTGCATTTGATTCGTATCAGTTCCATCGACTCACCTTGCACGACCACTTCTTCCATCCAAGCATCCCTGTTCGAAAGCCTTCGACTTGTTCCGCCATCCGCGAGACTCACGTCGGGAGAAGCAATGGAGCTCAACACCGCAGCAGCGTCTTTGTCTTCGGCTGCTTCATCTTCGATGACTCCAACCCAGCCTCGCAGGGCTGTTATGCTCAAAGGACCTTCTCTTACTTCAAAGACCTTTTTCGTCCCTCTTCCCGAAACATTGGATCAACTCGTCGCCAAAGCCGTACAGCTCTTTCCCGTCCCACCCGGCAAGGTCCCTCACATCACGCTTGGGACGGATGAGCGAGCCATCATCCTCGACGAATCCTACGACTTTATCCGCGATCGAGAGCTGTTGCACTTCCGCTGGTCTGCCGAGACTCCACGTCGTAACCTTGCCAACCGCGTCCGTTGGGATCAACCTGCTCCTTCGACTTCGACCAACTTGTTCGCCCAAACATCATCTCCACAGGCCTCCTCCTCTTCTCCTTCAAGCATTGACGATGCAAACCCATCACCAGAAGCATCCAAGGCGCAGCTGCACGTTTCTCCAGGCTCAAAGCGCGACCTAACCTCGACGACACGTGCCAACACGATTGCCAACCGCGACCCCAACACTCAGTTCGGCGAAGGCGTCGCCGCTCGCAAGGCACACGCACAGCGAGTTCTCGCAGAACAGCAGCGCAAGCGCGAAGAACAACATTCGGCAGATGCTTTGGGCGCCGCTCCCATCATTCCAGAATGCGACCAAGATGTCGTCATCGACGCCGATCCTGAAGCGACCGCAAAGGCAGCTATCGAATTGGCCGCCACTTCTACCATCGCTGATGCCACCAAGATCGTGACGGCGGAGCAACATGTATCGACCAAAGCTCCAAGTGCGAGCGTGGCGTTGGACCAATCAAACACAGAGCAAATCGACGCTTCCTTGCCAACAGGCATGTCGTCGGAAATCACGCCTTCATCCGTGCAGCTGCCATCTACAGAAGTCACGCTCGCACCTGCATCCATTACCATGACGATCGAGTCGCCTCCTCGAAGGAAGCACGTCGACAATGGCGGCCTCGACACACCGCCCTCTAGCGGAAGTCGTTCCAGTTCGCCTTTCCACGGCTCTGACCGCTCTCGTCCTCACGACCACCGTATGCGCGCCCAGGCCGACGACGAATCAACTAGCTCGCCCATCTCATCACCCACGCGCGACATGTCAACACGCTACAGGAACGCTTTGTCGTCCATTCCCATACAAGAGCTAGGAAAGACTGCTGCTGACAGTTCCAATGCAGAGCCAGCACTGACCGGCCTTCATTCCGCTAGCGACAGTGCTACTTCTGAGATCGCCGCTTCTGCCATCACTTCTGCTGATGAGCAGTCTGTTGTGCCAACGTCATCTGAAGCAGAGGGCGGTCCACTCTCCGACGCGCAACCGTCTTCCGAACAGCAGACAGAGTCTACTCCACTTCCTTCTTCTGCAAAGCCTATCGTTAGCCAAGCCAACGATCGCGAACTCAACCGCATCTACAGCTTCCTCTCGAATCTCGTATCTCAGCTCCTCTCGCACAAGGCCAACTGGGCTTTTCAGCGTCCTATGAGCGTCGAGTTCGAGCAGTTCTCAGCTCGCAGTTCTAGGCCTGTCGACCTCTTTGCGATTCGCGACAGCCTCGCTTCTCGCAAGTACGGCAGCCAGCATCTCGAAGGACGCATGGCTGCCAATGCCGTCGTCACCGACTTTGAAGACGACCTCAATCTTCTCTACACCAACGCCAGGCGCTTCTTTGGGGTTCGGTCCACGCAGGCAGAATGCGTCGAGCATCTTGAAAAGTTCAGCAGATCCTTCCTCAACGAGTGGAAGCGTACGCAAGGAAGTGCTGCACAGGCCAAGCCAGCTGCTATGCACACGACATCGGACGCTTCTGTTAGATCGAGTCTTTACCGAAGCCCTGGATCGAGGTCTGAAAAGACGCCTGCGATGCTGTCCTCGTCGCCATTCCCTGGTCTGCTGACTCCGGGATCGTCCGCTGTTATGGGCGGCGGAACGGGCTCGTCAGGCAAGAAGACGGTCGGGATCAACGGACAACCCCTTGCCAGCACGATCGGCTTGATGCGACGACCGGACTTTGGCTTCAAACGCAACACTTCCTACGAGGGAGCGCTCTCCGCTGCCAAGCGACCCGCACAGCCATCGCAGACTACGAGTGAGGCTTTCGAGCGTGCTCTGCGCGCTGCTACTTCTACGCCTCAGACTGAGCGAGTCAAACCGAAGCAGGAAGTTGTTGCTCCCTTCGCGACTCGCTCCGTGATCGAGTCCGACTTTATGGCTCGACCTGCTCCATCGCAACGAGGGCAGCCGCAACAAGCTGAGACATCGCCAACTTCGGTCAGTCGAACTCCCACCACGGCTGGTAGCAAGAGGAAGCGCAGCGAAGTGACGCTAAATGACAGCACCACACCCGGTACCCATTCGCCTTCCGTCTCACCACCACCTTCGCCGTCACCTACCAAGCGAACCGCGAAGCCTGTAGTGACGCTCCAGCCCTCCAAGCCATCTGGTCGCAGAATCAACAAGAAGAAAGCAGCGCGACAGGCAGCGGCTGCTGCAGCTGCCGCCGCCGCAGCTGCAGAGCTGACCTTGCAAAAGCAGTCAGCCGGCGATGCGGACGAAGAGCAGCATGTGCTCGAGTTGATCGACCCTGCTCCTCAGCCTCGTGCTAAGCGCTCACGTGCTTCCAAGAAAGCCTGCAACAATGCCACGAGCGAAGTGCAGATCAAGGGCAGAGGCAAAGCTGCCAAGCCTTCCACCGACGAGGCCGTCGTAGGTTTGACTGTCGACCTGCCTGTGACTCCGACGACGCCTAGCGGGCGCACTCTTCGCTCACGACGAACCAGCATGAGCGCAGACGAACAGCAAGCTTCGGTGCCTCCGCCTATTACTCCCCCTCGAGGTTCGAAGAAGGGCAAAGCGTCCAACAAAGCGTCATCAGCCGAGACGGTAGAGAACTTGCACACGCCTCTCCACGCAGAGTCGATGGACGTTGACGGTTTCGAAGTCACCGGCTCGTGCAGGAGATCCGCTCGTCAGAGGAAACCTGTCCACCTTGATTGAGCCTTCCTCAGCATCCTGTATTAGTATCCATATCAATATAAATTTAGTCGCGTGGAATCGCATCGCTATACCTCAGCTCAGATAGGAATTGAAGCAAGCAAGATGTTGTTCCGAGTGAGGGTAAACAAGGACAGTTCGAGGTGCTGATCTCTCTGCGTAGGTCACGCCGAGATAGAAGGCTGATCAATTGATTGGATGCCAAGATCTCGTCGAAAGCAAACAACCGATGGTATCCCTGGGATGGAATCACGACATTCCATGTTCGGTTTTGCCATATTTCCGCATGACAAGAGCGCGCCAATAATGGACCGGTGCACGTCAGATTCCGCGCTCGCACGTCAGATAGCGAATGCCGCGCTTCGGCCATGCCGAACTGCTTCCAGCCCCCTGTCAGAAACAGGGTCGTCCTTCGGCTTTCGTCTTGCTGTGTGGCAAGGTGCAATCACTTGGCATGCTCTGCAGGTCGCCTGTGATGCTTGATGTGTGAGCTCTGCCTTCTGGAAGCTGCCGCCATGGGTTGGGTCGACCTCGAGGAGGTTTCTTTCCTTGCTAGCAGAACGGCTCCGTAAAAAAAATGAAAAATTGGACACACCTTGACAACAAAACTACTCTGCTTTCCATGATAGCCCTTGCCTCAGGAGCCTGCCTCTGCTCCGGACTCTTGGCATGCTTTGCGGTCCAGGCTGCAGTCTCGACTGCAAATCAAACGATGTTGAGGGTGAGTCGAAGTGCAACGCGTCTGCACTCCTTCTGGCCTCCCTAGTGGATCAGCACTGCCGTTCTTATCACGCAACGATGGCCGTCGAGTCCATCATCCAGATTTGGCGACTCGACCTCGTGGTGGTCCAATGCGAGCCTGCAGATGCTGTGAATGCCGACACTGAACCGACCCCCAAAACCGCTTCGATCGTGCCTGGATTTGCAAATGGCGAAAGAGTTCTTCTTTTCTGTCCTATCAAAATGACTCAATTGAGAAGGTCTCGTTCGACCAACTCTGGATAAACTTCCGTTCTGGTGGAATAAGCTTTCCAGAAGGCGCTTGCAGGGTAGACTGTGTGCCTGTTTCAGGTCCAAGCTCACACTCGAAGCTAAAAGGCCATGCGGCGAGTTGACAAGGTGCAAGTGCAGAAGCTGGGTCGGTGAGCAAAAGCCCTGTCTGCTCTTCTTCTTGATCAGGCATTCGATCCAAGATGTACAATTCTTATCGAGCGCTTGAAAAGGCATATAAGTCTTGCGTTGAGTCGAACCATGCTCCCCCTTCCGAACAGTCATTCTGTTCACTGCCTCCTTCACCTTTCCACATTGCTAGCTGGTGCGTTCGCAGGCGCCTTCGAGTTTGCCTGTCGTCCTGTTGCAGCAATGAGCGCGCTTCCACAGCTTTCCAAGAATGCGCCACCAGTCATCACCAGTGCACCTGTGGCAGCGAATGACATTGTCGAGGCTACTGCACGCCATGGATCTGTTTCTTCAAGCTTCACTGACGAGGTTAAGAAATCGAGTCAAGATGCATCGTGGTCACCCGCAAGCAACAGTCAGGCTGAATCTCTGACCGATGAGGCCCTTGCGCCTCTCAGCCGCAATCACATTTTCGAGGATGACAAGGTAGCGGATCACTGGCGTCAACTCTACGAAAAGACCAAGTACGAAAACCGTCACCGATTCGATCCCTCTTTTGAATGGAGCATCGAAGAAGAGAAGAGATTGCTCCGCAAGATCGATTACCGAGTCCTTGCGTGGAGTTGGGTCATGTTTATGTCGCTCGACCTCATCCGCAAAAACATCAATCGCGCCATTGCAGACAACCTTTTGACCGACCTCGGTATGAACCAGAATGACTTCAACAATGGCCAAGTTGTCTTCCTGTTGGCCTTCCTCAGCGCCGAACTTCCTTCGGGTCTCATATCTAAGAAGCTAGGAGCCGACATCTGGGTTCCGACACAAATCGTCGCTTGGAGTCTCATCTCGGCTTCTCAAGCCGCTCTGTCAAACAAGACCGGCTTCTTCATCACTCGTTCATTGCAAGGACTCGCACAAGGAGGCTTTCTTCCGGACCAGATCTTGTATCTCTCCTACTTCTACAAGTCCAAGGAGCTGAATACTCGATTGAGCTGGTTCTACACGGTTCTGGGACTTAGTCAGATTATAGGCTCGTTGCTCGCGGCTGCCTTCATTGAGCTTCGCGGTCTGAACGGTCTCGCTGGATGGCGGTACTTGTTCGGCTTTGAAGGCCTTATCACGGGAGTCGTTGGTATCCTTTCGTTTTTCATTCTCGCTCCAAGCCCTACAAATACGAAGGGAATCTTGAGGGGCAAGGATGGGTGGTTCAATGAAAGGGAGGAGAAGATCCTGGTCAACCGCGTTCTTCGAGATGATCCTACCAAGGGCGATATGAACAACCGGGAGGGCTTGACTCCTCTGGATCTGATCAAGGCTTTGGGGGAGAAGGATCTCTGGCCAGTCTACCTGCTCGGTCGTAAGTCTGTAACACCAGAATTGGCTGGGTCGCAACGATGGCTGACTTTGTTTCACCTTGCACAACGCAAATTTGTTCACGTTTGACAGTTGTGGTCTTCATCCCCTACTCGCCACCAACGACGTATCTATCGCTGATCCTAAAGCAGCTGGGATACAGTTCCCTCAAGGCCAACTTACTCGCCATTCCTCAGCAATTCTTCTTCGCTGTCAACATGATTCCATACGCATGGTTGTCTGCGAGACTCAATGAGAAGAGCATCATGGCGTCTTTGTCCAACTTCTGGAACCTTGCTTTCCTTATCCCGTTGTACCTTCTCAAAGAGAGCCAGAGCAGCTACTACAACTGGGTCCGATATGGTTTGATCACCGCACTCACTTCGGTGCCATACTGTAAGTCTTTTGGATGTATTGTAAACCCCAAGACGCATCAGAGCAACTATGCCGACAGCGATCTTCTCTCTCTCTCTCTCTCTCTCTCTCTCTCTCTCTCTCTCTCTCTCTCTCTCTCTCTCTCTCTCTCTCTCTCTCTCTCTCTCTTACTTTGCTTTCTACTTCAGGCCATCCTTTCCTCATCGGCTGGGTATCGCAGAATTCGCAGTCGGTGCGAAACCGTGCTGTATCGCTATGTCTCTACAACATGTCGGTACAAGTGGGATCAATTCTCTCGACGCGTATCTACACAAACAGTGACAAGCCTTTCTACCGCAATGGCAACCTTGCGCTGATTGTTCTGGCCGTCTTGTCAATTGTTCTCTGCTGGCTCGTCAAGCTGTACTACATTCAGCGGAACAAGCAAAAGACTCGCGCCTGGGAGAAACTCAGTCCAGATGAGCAGCTTCAGTACAAGCTCACCACCAAGGATGAGGGGTCCAAACGTCTAGATGTTTTATTCGTCCATTAGACATGGTCCTTTGCATGCCATTCTGTAGCTCTTTTCCGGAATGGTGGTCGTCTAATGCGTGTTTGGAAAAGGAATAGAGTAGTTGCAAACTCGATGGTTCCAGACTTGATCGAGAGTGTCAAATCAAAACCACGCATTGAGGTGTTTCTGGCCAGACTATGCTCGAGAATGAACGACAAATCGTACCAACGTATGGCAATGGTGAGTGACAAAGACGTTGCATGCGAGCAGTGCAGTCTTGCGAGGGCTCTAGTTGATACCTCCATTGGCACGTCGACAATTCGCTCCGGATACATGATCGGCCTGATTCTCACGTCTACAATTGTCGCTTGTAAATAGATTGAGCCTCGACTGTTGAGCCTGAGTTTGACAAGCCGTTTCACTGATCCGCTTTCAGGTCCTTTCTCACCGCTTGAACGCATGTTGGCTGTGGCTGAGACGAGCGACAACAAGCCATGTCAGGCATCACATCCTGTTTGCGACTCATTTCCGGCTCGCTCCGCTATTCGGGCTCGGGTCTCAGAGGTCTTGCTCAACCTCGATTCGCGATCCGTGTTGACCCTTTCTATTCGATTTGCAGCATATACCGAGTCGCTACGACCTTGTAGTGTCGAACAACTACATGATCGCATCCCAATTTGAACACCCAGTGTGCCCATCCATAGTCTCAAGAGCAGTCGCAAGGTCGGCACGGACGGAAGGCTGGACCGCTTTGTGCAGGAGGAGTTGCATTGCAGAAGGGGAAGCGCAGGATGAGACGCGTTTACAGCGGTTGGAAAGAAGTGAAGAATGTCCGAGCAGAGGTCCTGTTCATGCGCCTTGGAAGTTTGCCGTGAACGGTGAGGTGCAAGAACACGAGAAGACCTTCTCTGTTGCACCAATTGAATCAAGAGGTGCGGATCTGGTTCGTCGAGATAGAGGAGCAAGAGGTAGATGGTTGTGCCCCTTGTTCCCACAATACGAGAACGTCAATGAGTTAAGGAGAAGAGGAAAGCCTGCAAACGCATTGCCGCGAAAAGTTGAACCTTTTTTGTTTTGTTTGGTCAACCACGAGCAAAGAATAAAAGCATCCCAACGTCCGCTTCTCTCTCTCTCTCTCACACACACACACACACACGTGATGGCTCAGCAAAATTGCCCGCGCTGACACTGCACAGTCGATCACGGGCCCACCGTCAAAGCCGTCACGCTGCAGGCAGCCCAGTCACTTTGCATTGCTCCCTCTCCTTCTTGACCGCCTACCACATCCTCGATCATTCCTTGCGTTGTACAACACTGGACCATGTCTGGCGCCTCTCCATCCGTCACTGCACCCATCTCGGGCCCGCAATCCGCTCGCGTCGGCCAACCACCCGCACCTTCAGCATCGCTCGTTGCAAAGTACAGAGGAGCGACCGTCGAAGATCTTCAGGTGCCTCCCGCCATCTCGGTGCCTCGTTCTACTTCCATCTCTTCTGCTCTGCGCGTAGCTCTCGATCACGACTACTCGCAACTCCCGCTCGTCAGCGACAAGAACCGAAAGCTCCTCGGTTACGTGCAGAAGGATCGTCTCGAGGAGCAGGTCAAGGGCGGCCAAGCTGACCAGTCGGTGGCTACCATCATGACCAAGTTCTCCGGTGGCTCTTCTCCCTCATCCTCCTCCGCTGCCACTGCTGCAGCCACCTACACCGTCATCACGCCCGACACAGGTCTGGCCGAGCTCCAAGTCTTTCTTCAATCGCATCCCTTTGCGTTCATCACTGACCCTGGTCGGGCTTTCGTGCTTGGTGTAGCGACACAGGAGGATCTCTCGAAATACGTCACAAGGCGGGGCCTCGATGGCACACGATCTGGTGCCGCCACTCCAACACAGGCCACCACATCGACGGCTGCCGATCAGGACAATGACGAGCCCATGCCATCCACCTCTGCTGGCGTCCCTGCTGGGCAGGCATCCTCTGCCGCTGCCGCTGCCGCTGCAGCATCATCATTTCTGGCTCCATCGCAACCCGCAATGTCGCGTCGCGAAGAGGAGGAGGCGAGAAAAGACCGCACGCTTGCCGAATTCATGCAGCTTCTTGACGGATATACGCCCTTGATACCCGATCAGGTCACGGACTTCTACTTGGAAAAGGTCGGCTTTGAATGCCACGACGTTCGACTCAAGAGACTTTTGTCTTTGGCCGCGGAGAAATTTGTCAGTGATATTGCGGCGGATGCGTTCCAGTACGCTCGTATTCGAACCAATGCTGGTCCTGGAGGTCGTCCTCGTGGTCAAGTCGCTGGAGGAGCGGGGGCAGGCGGTGCTGCGGCTGGTGGTGCCGCGGGCGGTGCTCTGCCTGCTGGTGCAAGAGACCGCTCGAGAACAGTGCTTACCATGGATGACCTTTCTGCTGCGCTCGGCGAGTACGGTATCAATGCTCGCCGTGCTGAGTACTTCCGATAGACTTTATTTTCTCATACCATGATCGATCCATGGTAATGCTTTTCGCTCTTCGCGGCCGTTCTCTGATACTTCGACTCACTTGCAATTTCTACACGGTGGCAGCGCCTCTACCATCGCCTGACCATCCCATGACCCAGTTCTGCAAACCACGCTGTGCCCGCTTTTTAACCTTCGTCGCCCATCCAACGTCCTTGGGAGCTGGCTGCAGACTCCAACCGCCAAACCAGCCCCTCTTCACTACGTACATGTCGCCCGGATTCACCTTGTTGCCGTCGCCTCCTTTGGCATTCGCACCACCACCGCCAGCTTTATCTCCGCCCTTTGCACCGCCTGCAGCTCCAGCATGCTTTTTTGCGTCTTCGCCGTTCTTTGCAGCCGCTTGCGGCGGGTTCTGTGAAGTTGGGAGTAGTTCGATGCGTGGTGAGGTTGGATCGAGAACCAAATAGAAGCGCCTGGAGAGGTGGTCTTGTGCTAAAGCAGGTGTTGGTGGAGGATTGTTGTACGAGCACAAATCGAGGGTGTAGATGAGGATCATGGCGAGGCTGTTTGATGCAAAGTCAGCACTAGTATCCTTTGGCAAGCTGTAAAAGCATGCGTGCAACATGACTTACACGAGCGGGACAATTCCCAACAGGTAAAACAACGTCGGATCCTCGGCACCTTTTCGAGTTCGTTGTGCCAAGTCTCGCAAGTCGCTGCCCATGGAAGTGCCCGACTTGCTCCAATCTCCGTTCAGATAGACTTGGACTGAGGCCCAATCGCGTGCGCACTTCCAAGCGAAGTGCAGCTCGAGACACGAGATGATTGCGACGACGTGAAACACTACTCCTGCTGCTAGACGGTAGCGCAGACAGAGGGAGATGGTGCTGTTAAGTGAAGAAGAGAACAGGTCTCGTTAGCTTCCGAAAGCTATGTGAGGCTGAAGGCGAGCGACTTACAGCGCGGTCAAGACACACAGGACGACCAGCTCCAACCCGTCCGCCATTAGGGGTAGCAGTGTCAAGTCTCTGCCCAGCACGTTGGTGCTGCAACCCTGTACGCCGCTGTAGACGATGTCTGAGGCTAGTTTCATTTGGTCAAGCCATGTTGTCAAGTCTGTCAAAGAGCAAAATTGCCATCAGCCCTTCTCTTTCCTTTCTTTTCTGCCAGCGCAGCGGGGGACTTACAAGAAGCTAAATCGCAAGTAGCCACAACCTCCATCACCAGCGCCATCACATTCACCACTCTGACAACGTACGACGTATATTGGACCCACTTCCTACCGCTCGGCGCTATCCGTTTCGCCAACAGCCCAAACACCTGAAACGTCGTCTCGCACACGAGCATCGGTGAACAGCTAAGCAACCCGTTCGCTGCCACAAGCTCTGACAGGATCGACTGGGACAGGACGGCGTCGAACGCCGACATGTGCAGAGTGTTGGAGAGATGTGCGCGTATAGATGACCAGATGGTGAGACATGTGGCGAAGGCGAGAGTGGGAACGAAGTTGACGAGAATGTCGAACAGATGTCTTCCTTGAAAGACGCGGAGAAGGCCGACGACGAGGAAGATTAGGACGACGAAGAATAGGACCATGCTCCTGCACGCGAGAAAAGAAAGGAGGGAATGAGCTTGCTGTTCAAAAAGCTGATGAAGACGGCTCACGTACTTACGCTGCAAGATCGTCATCCCGAATCATGATACCGCCCACTAGGGCAGATGTCCAAGCAAGCGAGGAGGCGCACGGGAGGCTTTCCGCAGGCGAGAACGTGTCGTACGCCTTGGTGAAACGCATCTTTTGTCGGTGAAACTGGTTCCGACATGGAGGAAGCTGGACAAGGTGGACATGTCTTGAATCACAACACTCACGAAAGAGCGTACAGAAGCTGCGGAACCACCGCCAAGTCCTTTGTTGAAGCCAAACATCTGGTGCGCAGCTTGCAGAGACATGCGAAAACCTGCGTGGACACGAAGCACCAGACCTCATCTCAACATGCACTTAGATAGCAACAAGGTTTCCCCCCCTTTGACGCTGTCAGCCTCGAGGTGAGCTTGTTTGACAAACGATCCGTGTAGACTCGGAACGTTGAAGCGCAGCAAGCAGCAATCATTTTTTTCTTGGCAAATGTTTGTTAGACTCGAACCGAGCTGTGACACGTGATGCAGTGTGAGGTGCGCTTTCGCACGTAAAAAATTGAGTCACAAAAGCGAGCAAAAAGTGTGGTGGAAAAGGGCACTCTCTAAAATTGCTGGAAGAAAAGTGCGCACTTGCAATCTGCATCTGCCGGACCATCTTTTTCATCCTACATCATCTTGCTGTCGTCGACGCTCTTTCGTATCATCTAGCAGGGTGTCACACCGCACGACATCAACCCAGGGGAAGAAAGAGAAACTCTGCGCCTGCAACGTTTGTATAGCCGGCCGCCTACAACAATACACAATCGTGCACAACACCAACGCACCCGCGCAGCACCTCCCAGCGAGCACCATAGGAAACAATGTCGACACCTCAGAGGCTCACGGGTGAGCCGACCGCAGAGTCGGTGCTCGCTGCCCTCGACGCAGCTCCCAGCGGTAAGATCGCCGACACCCGCTTGATCGCACCCGAAGTCTCGACAGCCGCTGCAGACCAACAAACCGACCCAGTCAAACGATCCGAGGCCAACGAGGCGGTCTTCAAGGAGCGGGCACAATGGCAGCTCGCCCTCTCCGACGTCCTCAAATCGCTGCTGAGCAAAGAGATGGTGGTGATGGAGAAGCTCGAGGAGACCACTTCTGCTCCGCTTCCCGATGGCTTTGTTTTGCTGCAGAACGGTTCGCCGGAAATTCGCCTCGTCAAGGCTCTTCCCAACCAAGAGGGCGTCGGTAAGCCGATGGATGAGCTCAAGCAACTGTTGGGAGCCGACACGCTCAAAAACGGTCAGAGCAACGCTTTCCGCAACAAGTGGGCGAAAAAGCTTCCAGATGGCACTTTTGGTAGAACCGAAGCTACCCTCGGCAAATCGGATGCGCAACTGCGCGATGAGATCCAAGAACAGATCGAAGAGGTTCTCAAAACCGGCACCCTTGCTGCCCAGGACGCTGCTGCTACGGACAAGAAGCTGGCCGAATTGCGTAAGCGCAAGCTGGTAGCCACTCGCAAGCTGGTCTACTTTTCCATCGCCAAAGGACCCCAGTTTTCGCTCACGGTGCAGAAGCTGGAAACCGATCTCACCTTCGACATGCTTCAATCCGGATCGTGGCAGCAGGCTCCGTTCAAAAAGTACAACTTTAACGCCGAAGGTGCCGTACCGGCTTCCGGAGCGTTGCATCCACTGCTCAAGGTTCGCGAGGAGTTCCGCAACATTTTCTTCGAGATGGGCTTTACCGAAATGGCAACCGACAGGTTTGTCGAGTCTTCGTTCTGGTGTTTCGACTCTCTGTTTGTTCCGCAACAGCATCCGGCGAGAGATGTGCAGGATACCTTTTTCATCAAGGATCCCCCGTACGCCAAGCACATTCCCGAAGACTACCTGAAGCGGGTTACCCAGGTGCATCAGCAAGGAGGATTCGGGTCGGTTGGATACCGATATCCGTTCGATCGTAAAGTGACGGAAAAGTTGGTACTTCGAACGCACACCACTGCCGTTTCGTCGGCGATGCTCTACAAGCTGGCCAACCAACCGGGGGGCTTCAAGCCGGCCAAGCTGTTCTCCATCGACCGAGTCTTCCGCAACGAAGCGGTCGACGCGACCCACTTGGCCGAGTTTCATCAGGTCGAAGGTGTAGTGGCCGACTACAACATCACGTTGGGAGATCTGATCGGATTCATGGAAGTCTTTTTCAAGAAGATGGGAGTCACCAACCTGCGCTTCAAACCAGCCTACAATCCGTACACCGAACCCTCGCTCGAGATCTTCTCGTACCACCAGGGCCTCAAGAAGTGGGTCGAGGTCGGCAACTCGGGCATGTTCCGTCCGGAAATGTTGCGTCCCATGGGTCTACCGGACGGCGTCAACGTGCTGGGTTGGGGATTGAGTTTGGAAAGGCCCACGATGATCAGGTATGCCGTCAAGGATATTCGCGAGTTGGTAGGTCACAAGGTGCCGATTTCGTCGGTTGAGAATGCTCCTGCGACAAGGTTCTAGTGCGATTCTTTTGTCGACATGATTCTAGTTAGAAACAAGGCAGATGATTACGTTATCGCAAACGCCATGCATCCGAACTGCGGTATGGCGACAAGTTGACTGTGTTGAGATGGGAAGTTCAACCCATCAGATCCTTCTCAAACATGTTGACAATCAGCGGGTCCATCGTCTGCAGCACCCGCGTAAACCCAGGATACGAAGCCTGCGCATGCGAAAGCACGCTCCTCACGTGCCCGTTGATCGCCACCGTCAACGTCCCATCCGCCACCGCCACCCTCTGCGCCCTCGCCGCACCAGGCGAAACATCTTGCAACCATCCAGCATCGCCTCCCTCGTCGTCGTCTTCTTCGAAAAACACGTCGCCCAACTCCATCGACGCGATCGGACTTGTCGGCCGCAGATACTTGCCCGTATCCAACCGCCTTGACTCGTTGATCTCGGCTAGCATCTCGGACCAGAGCGCGATCATTTCCGGCGTGCAGCCAACGACCTGTTGCACTACGTCGGTCGTGCTCGAGTTGGCCGAGGGTTGCTGTTGCTGCTGCTCAAAATGAACAATAGCCGAGTCGAGAATGGAAGCAAGACCGAGAGCCGTAACACGACGCTTCCGCATCGAAGCCATGTTCTCGAATCGCGTGCAGATGAATTTGAGTAATGGCTGCCAAATGGACGCTGGCATGGGAAACTGCTCGTGCGACATGTGGGACCATGCACCCGACACTAGGCGAACGAAAGAGTCATGTGGACAGTGGTAAGCGATACGACAGAGCAGCGAGACAAAGTGCGTCGCGATCAGGGTTGCGTCCTGGAAGTGAAGCAGCGAGCCGACGAGTGCCGCCGCAAGATGCGTCGATTCGAGCGCGCTGATCCACACATCGCAGACTTCCGTCCAGTGGGGCAGTGCCACTAACGCCTGTACCAGCGTATCGAGCGCCGAGACGGGCGCCAGCACCATCGGATTCGAAGGGTCCGCGATGATCTGACCAAATGCAGTCAGCAAGTCGTTGCCATACGTCTGAAGCATTTCGAGCGGGTTGAGCATCGAGATTTCCTCAATGACACGACACATCTCGACGCAATAGTCGGGCTGCACCACCAGTTCCTTGGCCAGATCGAGCAGCTCAAACAGCGGCTGCGTCATGGTCGGCGTCGAGTGGAGAGCTCGGATCCAGAGCATAGAAATGGCATCTTTGGCGAGAAGATGCGATACTTTCGGGTCGAGCGAATCCCGCACGATGGGTGACACCATGTGGTGCACTTTTTGCATCAGGGCGCCGCTCGCGCCTGTGGCGGGAAGCATCTCGATGGCACGCAGCACTTTCGAGACAAAGACAATGATCGAGGGCCGTGCTTTGCAGTCGGGATCGTGTTGCTGCCAGAGCATGGGCACGAGATCGACCAGCGCGTCTGCGTGGGGTGCGATGCGAGGACCCATACGCTCGATCAGGATGGAAAGTGCATCGGTGCAAACCTTGATCGACTCCATCTCGTGGAGGTCGGATGCAGCGGCCAAGGTCGCGAGGTTGCGCAGCGCCTTGGGCAAGAACGGCTCGAAGCCGTCTGCGTCAAACTCGAGTGCGTCTGCGATCGCCGAGATGGACCTCGCTGCGGCAAGGCGCACGGCTACGTCAGTCTGCTCCGGAACATCCTCAAGGAGGTCAACGAGAAGTGCGTATACGTCCAGACGCGAATCGCGCGGCACTTGTTCGGACCACTCCCATAGCAGCCATGCGATCCTGCGGCGGATGACGACCCACATCGACGCCGAGACACTGCCTAGGCGAGCTTCCGGGACGAGCTTGAAAGCGATGGCTTGACCCATGAGCACATCCATGCTTGGCCGGTCATCATCTTCACCGGCTGGACTGAGGTGGTCACGGCATCGACCAACCGCTGCATAGATTGCGTCCCGTGCGAGGATGTCGTCGAGATTGTCGCAGGAAAGATTTGAGGAAGCCTCGAAGCGCTGCCACAAGTGCTCACCGACGAATCCGACGGGTTTGGTATGCTGTGCCAACACCATGAGCGCGCGCTCTGCGGCCGGACGGATATCGAGCTCGTGATTTTCCTGCTCCTCGCCAACGGCCCACTCCTCGGGATCAGCCTGCCACTTTTCGAGGTCGTCGGCATTGAGACGCATAAGTCGGCCAGCGAGAACGTCTGCGGCCTCTCGGGCGAACTCTCGAGTGAGGAAGAAGCCGCCTTCCGCAGAACTGCCCTTCCACTGTGCAAGTGAGTATTTAAGCAGCACAAGTGCCTGCACGACAAAGCGTGCGGGGTAGTCAATGACAGCCGAGTGATTGGCGTATTCGTCGCGCGGAACCGAAAGGCTCTCTTGATTGACGTCCTTGGCTTGCACCCAGTACCACGCAACGACCTCTGACCAGCCGTTCCAGAAAGCAGCTTTGCCATTGTCCTTTTGTACGAGCGAGAGGAAAAACTTGCCAAATGAATAGAGATGCTTGGTAAGCACTGTCACCAGAGCAGCGGAGATGGAAGAAGAGGTGGAAGACGCCTGCGAGCTGCGAAGCAGGCGCAGATAGGCGAGCCTTGTGTCTTTAAGAGTTTGCAGACAATGCGGTGTGGAGCGGAAAAAGGCTTGAGCCAGGTTGACCGAGCTTCCGCCTTGTGATGTGCTAGATTGGGAGATCATGCCAATGTCGGCGACAGCAAGACGCGAGATGGCTTTGAGCAAGAGGTGGCTTGTTCGAACTTGCTCGGCGCGCAAGGTAGTGTTGGACCAAGCGGAGAGAGTGGCAAGATCATCGCTGAAACCGAGGGAAAAGACCTCTGAGAAGTACTGCTGAAAGATGGGATGGAGTACGGGAAGCAGCTCACGGGAGAGCTCGGTCATGCGCATCTTTCCGGCGAGGACTCGCACAGATTCGAGCTCCTTGAGTGTCTTTGAGCAAACGTCGGCTGAGCGCATGAGCACTGTTGTGTTGACAAGGCGTGCGTTTTGCGTTGCAGGATCTTGGGGCTGGTCAAGCTGAGGAGGCGGTCCAAGCGATGCAAGAGCTGCGTGTGCCTGGGCCATTGCTTGCTGGAGATGGGTGAAAAGATCTGGCCAGTCTCGAGGATAATCGAGGCGAGCTATGCGAGAGATTGCTACGGACGCTTGGAGTGCGATAGTGCGGTTGGGCTCTCGCAGACATTGGAACAAGGTGGTTCGTATCGCCTGCTTGGTCTCGGATGGAATGGTGACAGTGACACGAGCCATGACACGGCTTCTCCAGAACTTGTCGATGCCATTCTTGAAACGGATAATGGCGAGGATACGGATGGAGTCGCGTTGATCCTGCGTCGACGTGCTGGATGATGAAGATGGGAGTTGCAACTGGATGTCGAAGGCGATTTGAAGGAGAACGAGCCAGAAGTTGGGGTCCTTTTCCCACTCTAGTAGCTGAGAATTTGCTCTGGATAGCAGAGCAGGGTCCGACGAGGATGCCAGAGCAAGCACCTGGATGAGAGACGCTTTCGAGTCTGTCATGTTGGTTTCCAGCTTTCTATGGCAAGGCGTAAAGGCAGCACGACCAACAAGGATCCTCCGAAGATTTGGGTGACGCCACACCCGCTGACTGTCGTGGGAGTGCGTGTGATCATATAAAGTGACTAATGAAGCTCGTCGAAAAGGAAGCAACACAAAGCAAAGCAATCCTCAACTCTGCTCGAGTCAAGAACAACACTTTGTCGCTGCTCGGATCACACGCCTCTCAACCCAAAAATTCCATCGGGCTTGCCGACTCATCTTTTCTCTTCTCTCTCTTGCTGCTCGCAACCTCCACTTTACTGGCTGCCGAGGCTAGGAAATCCGACTCGGTGCGTCAGGGTCCGCAGGTCAGGTGGACATCGGTCTGAGCTTGATAGCTGCTCAGTCACGCCCTCACGCTCAGTTGCCGCGTCAACACTCTCAACTCTCACCTTGCTGCAGACAGGATGCATTAGTACGCGATGGCGCTGCATGCCGTCTACATTCGAGGTAGGAGCTTGTCAGCCGACAGCAACGACTCTGACCATGCTGCATGGCAACGACAGCTTGGATCAGAGGTAGCGCCAATCACTCAATCTGCGACTGGATGGCCGCGTATTCCTTCAAGGCCAGGTCTGGGAAGCTTTTCTTCAACAACAGATCGCAACAGTGCCGATGACGACGGATGGCACTCCCTCCGCACTGGCGAGTCGCCGGCGACCAGAGCGCTCCGTATGCGTCACCGCTTTGTCAAGGCGACAGCATTGAGTGACCCTTCGCTCAGGAAAACAGACCAAGCTGCAACATCTCACCCAAGTGGGCCACATCAGGCTCCAGTACAGCCTATAGCAGCACCAATATTGCCAACGGCGACGCCAATCGATCACCCCGACACCTCAACAGCCAGTCTCGCCCAGCTCTACTCTCAGCTGGCACAAGACATGTCGTCGGCAACGTCTTCGCGTTCGGCCCATCCGGCACGATTGACACCTGGCAGTTCATCATCTCGAACCCAAGACTCTGGCAGTGTGCGTAACAAGCGCAACCAAGAGGAAGAGCACCATCATTCCCACCACCATCGTCATCAGCCTGATGCAAGGCATCGATCGGAATGGTTCATATCAAGAGCCCTTGCAAAGATGCAACGAATTGGCCACGCATCTTTGTCCAAAACAAGCCTATCGGCATCCCCGGCAAGCGGCGCTGAACCTGACAACATTGGGGCTGCCAGTCAGCCTTCGAGTTCCTCACGGAACAGCAGGTGTCCTCGCTGCGGCGATAGTCTTCCCGCAGATGCAACGCCTGAATACATGGCCAGACACCGTCAAAGCATCGGCCACCGTCTCGGTCTCAATGCGCCAGTATCTTCTGCATCAGCGTCGGAAGCACCATCTCCAGACTCATCGCAACCTCCCACTCCTGCCTCTCGCTCTCGCACATCGAGTCCACCACCTACATTGCCGCCCAACGCTCAAGTGCAGGTTAGGAGCCAACGACCGGGAAAGCTTCCGCGTAGACTCAGTCACGCACCTCGCTGGAAGAAGATTTCTCGCGACAATATTGGTCACAGTCTTCTCTCACGCATGGGCTGGAAGGAAGGAATGGGTTTGGGTGTCCAAGAGTGGAAATGGCAGCAGCTCGGTCGGGAGAGAGTGAGGAAACAGCAGTCGGATGCTGTCCGAGCCTTGCTGCTCCGTCGCCCTTCTGACAGACGCGCGCAGACTCAAACCTTTGCGTCAACCACCAACGTTTTCCCAAAACATTCGCAGCAGCACGCAACAGGAGGCTCTTTCGCCACAGAGATGTCAACTGCACAACAAGAGCCCGAATGGCTACAGTTGCTTCTGAAGCAGCAAAACGTGACTGACCCGTCTGCATCTCGCTCACTACAAACCACCTTCCCATTTGAGCTTGATCTTCAAACTCAAGAGCAGCAACTCGAGGCGACCAAGATGTGGCTCTCAGGTCACGATGAGCTGGACGCCGAGTGGTTCCAGGCTTTGACACTCGAAGAGCAAGACACATTGCAACAAGCCTTATTGTCAGGAGAGATTATGCTGCAAGATGTTCAGCATGCCCTTTGGAGCGAACGCCAAGCGGATTTGCACGGGACTGTCAGCCTTGATCCGTCGTTCTCAGCCTCTGCGCCAGATAGCATCGCTAAAGGAGCTGGTGAAGAGCTTGTGCAGTCGAGTGCACTTCTCTACCCTGTCGAGGTCGAGCTTCGCAGCGACCGAAGCGGTATTGGTGTCAAAAGCAACGCTGCCGAGACGGAATCCAACGGCCGACAGCGAAGGCGCTCACGTGCTGCGGAAGGCAGTATCGACATTCGAAGACAGTCCTTGTCAGGCTCACCGGCAGATGGACACAAGCGGATACGTTTGAATCCGACGAGTCGGCCGTTCAAGTCTTCTAGCCGCTCCCGCTCGAGATCGAGCACCGGAGGCAGCAGGCTTGCGGAACAGCATGCAGACCTTACACGGCGACAGCGAGAGCTAGCTCGCCAGCGAGAGAAGCGAGATTGGCTCGACTTACGCGCTTCACTCTCGTGAGCTTCCTGCTGCCTTGTTTGAGGTAGAATCGAATCACCACACACCCATGCCCTCTCTCAATCGCGCTCAGAGTGCGTCTTGGAATGCGGTGGTATGTAGTTGGATCTATTCTGGCTTTTTGAGACTGAGAGTCGCGGGCTTCGAACAAAAGTCGACGCGGTCTAAACGAGGTTGGCAAGCTTCGAGATCCCCTCTGTTTCGAGACGCATGCCCTTCCACTCGTCCTGAGGCTTGGCGCCGAGCACCTTGGTGTAGAATGCGATCGAAGGGCTAGCAGAGCGTGTTATCGAGAGAATATCTATTTTGTTAGTCTTTGTCGGAAAGCTTTACACTGCGAGACACGTTGCACTTACGCATTCCAAGTCAAGACAGACCAGTCCATTCGTCCGCAATCTTTCTGCTGAGCAACTTGACCCAGAGCCTTGAACAGGAGTTTTCCGACACCCTTGTTGCGTAGAGTTGGAATCACGTACAGGTCTTCGAGGTACAGCGAAGGTTTGGAAGTCCAAGTTGAGAAAGAGTAGAAGTAAAGCGCCATTCCTACCGGAGTGACGGTCGAATCTTGGTGCTGCTCGGCGATCAGCACTTCGGCGTAGCCCTTGTCGAACACATTCTCCTCCAGAGTTTTGACGGTTGCCTTGACGGCGTCGGGCTCCTTTTCGTACTCTGCAAGCTGCTTGATAAAGTCGAGGACGGTAGGGCAGTCCTCTTTGGTGCCCCTGCGAATCACGAACTGTTTGTCGGAGGAAGTAGCGAGAGCCGACATGGTAGGAAGTGTACTGTATCTCGATTGTGTTCGAAAGGGCGTTGTTAGAGATGAGTGTATGGTGGTACAGAGCGACTTTCCGAATGCTGACATGAGTTACTCGCTCCAAGACGATCTGTCTGCTTCCCTGCCTTTCCTCGTCCCCCACTCGCCCACTTTGACAAGCGCTGTCTCCGCGGGATTTTGAAAGCTTTGACGTTTCTCAATTTCGGAACGCGGACTTGGAGGCGCCTCTCGTCGATCCGCACGGTCTGTGTTGTTCGCGTTTCTTCTTCCTTCCGCATCCACACCTTGGTAGCTTCATACCAATCTACCGTGCGCAACTATGGGCGTATCCAGCACAGCGAGGCTGCCTTCGCTAGGCGCACAGTCAATACCTCCGCTCTTTAGCCATCTGCAGCATACTTCCAACGCCAAGGTCGTTGCACGATGGAGCATCACCATCCGCTCCTTTCGTGCTGTCCCTGTACCGACCAATGCCTGGCCACCACCCAACCAGTACGACTCTTCCTTCTCGCCAATGTTGTCGAATGATGCCTCTCCGACCGACAGCGCAAATATCACCCCTGCCTCTGGCTCGACTAACCAAGTCGGAATGCTCAACACAGGCTTGACTTCGAGCGGAGCAGCTGGGTCGTCCGCATCGGGCGCACCACCTCTGACCAAGCCAAGGACCATGTGGCAGATCTGGCTTTCAGAGTACCCTGGTGTCGTCTTTGTGATCGTTGAAGATACGGGCAGGCCGTCGCGTGCAAAAGTCTGGCGCGATTGGGAAGTCTCGAGGAAGAAATGGAAGAAGCAAAAACGTTGCGAGAACGAGGTCAGGCAAGAGCAGGATGCAAAGAAGGAGCTTACTAATACGGTCAAAGCTTCTACCGACACAGATGCAAAGGACGGTGCGATGGAAGCGGTTGAGGCTGGTAACACCGAGCTTGACGACACGACGACGGCTGTGGCCGACAAGGCAGAGCCGATGGACGAAGACCCCGCCGCTTCAATTACGACTGAGAGCACGACTCAAGCCAACCCTGATTCTGCTGCAGCGGAGCAAAAGCTGAAAGAAACGGCAGAAAGAATCGAAGACGCAGAAGAGATCGAAGCAGCTGGGCCGAGACCGAAGCTGCGCCTCCCATCGCATACACGCTACACTGTTTCTGCAGTCACATCATCCATGACAGCCATGTTGACAGGTCTCAACCTGCCCCCTCCGCACGGCGCTCCCGTCGGAACAGCAGGTCCTGGTGCTTGGGTGCCGCGTGGTTCCGCAGTATCAATCGAAGGTCTTGTGCTCGAGATCAACAGCCAAAGCCTCAATGCGCTTCCTGGCATTTCTCCTGCTCTTGCTTCAGTATCGACCACCGATGACGCCGCTCTGCTGTTAAGAAATGGCGCGAGCAGCTCAAGTGGCGCTGCTGGAACCGCTGGAGTAGACTGGCGAGTCCGAGTTGGCAGCGTGATGGGCGGAGGTGGTCGTAGCGCAGGCGCTATCGTCGAAGCCGAGTTTCTCCCGGCATCTAAGCTTCTCCCCACGTCCAAGTTTATGCACGACTTTTTGCGATCGCTGTTCCCTCCAGGGCTTGTCCCGATGGCACCACCTGGCGTAACCAACATCAACTCGTTGCGGGGTACCGCGGCACCATCGAGAGCCGGAAGCGCCACAGCAACTCCGAAAAGCAGTCACGCGACGCTGGGTTCAGCCGCAACAACTGGTGGGAAAGCTGCAGCTGCGGGAACGATGGCGAGCACGTCTGGATTCAGCTACATCATCGGAGGAAACGCAGGCAACGGTGCTGCTCCTCCAAATCGCAACTTCAACATTCCAGTTGTGTCAGACCAGCTGTGGGAGGAAGTGGTGCCCCGATCCGGCGAGAGCTGGAGACAGCGCATTGCGAAGCGATCGCAAAAGATGAGGTTGTCGGCAAGGATTGCGCGCAAACAGCGGAAGAATGCAGCTGCATCGTCATCAGCAGGGCTCAATGGAAGCGGAAGCAGCGAAGCTGCAAACAAGCCAAGCGGAGACACAGATGCATTTGGATGGCACACCTTTGGATCGGATGACGAAGACGAAGCTGCAAATGGCGAGAAAAGCGACGATCAACTGTCATCATCGGATTCGGAAGACGAGGCAGCCGTCGCGTCCAGCACAACAGCAGGTACAGGTGGTCTGGCAGGAACAGCGGTCACGATGCGTCAAGTCGATGAGGATGACCATGACAGTGACGACGATGATGATGACCGTCCCCTTGGAGCACCGATTTGGTCGTCGAACGCCAATCGCAACTCGATCGCCTCCGACAACCCGATCAATCCACCCGAATCAGAAGCTCCAGCAGCGGTCAAGAAAGAAGACACAAAGGTACAGCTCATCTTTCAAGGACTTCGCCAGGATGATGGCGAGTCTGAGAGTAGCGTTGAGCAAGACGGTTGGTCAGGAATCGAGAGGGGTCGTCGGATCGCGTTCCAGTATGTGCAGATGCTTCGCGCGGAAGGGATCATTTAGCCCTCGTAGTGTCAATGCGCCACATGTGAGTTTTCCTCTTCTCTTCTCGACATGATAGCGTGACCTTGGACGTGTGTTGAAGGTCGCAAGAGCCAAGTCATTGCTCAGAGGAGCTCTTCGAAGACCTATCCGTGGCTTGTAGAGACGTGGATGTGAGTGAATGTGTCGTTTCCGTCAAATCTCACAATTTGAGAAAAAATTAAGTGCGACGTTGGTTTCGAACACAGCAGAAAATAGTCGAGCTTGCAGCCGCCGAAGTGAGCGTGCGTTTCGCCGTCCGTGCATCCACCACAAACGTGGAAGATGGGAACTTTCTTTTCTTCACTTGTCAATCACCTCATCTATCGCTCTCTCTGCCGTCCACAGCCGCCACTTCTCCAGCATCTCTCCCTCCCTCACACACACACACACACACACACACCTTTCAAGGCATCACAATGAGCTCCGGCTACGAGCTTCACCAAAAGCTCCGAACCAAGACGGTTCGACAGGTCAAGAAGAAACAGTATGACCAAGCCATCTCCACCCTCCACCAGGGCGCACTCGACCTTCTTTCGCAATCCGAACAAGGGTCTGGCTGTGACCTTGCGATCTACATGATCGATGTTTACGCCATCAAGGGTCAGTCTGTTGATTCGGAATCGCGCGATCGGATTACCGACATTCTTGCCAAGACTGCGCCCGACTTTTGGCGCAAGAAAGTCATCGACGCTGCCGTCAAGTGGTCCGTCAAGGCGAGTGGCGCTTCGACGGGCGATCCGCTGTTGCGGCTGTTTGTCGCCAAGCTGTATGCTAAGGATCGAGATTTTGAGCGTGCCGAGCCGCATTTCCTGGCGAGCTGCATCGAGACCGACAAGACGTATGCGGTGGAGAGCGCGCCCAAGGCGTATGCCCAGGCGATGGCCGAGTGGTTGTCCAAGTTCGCCCAACAGGCTGCCGAGTACGAGGGCGAGACTCGAGGAGCAGATGCTATCCAACGAATCGAAGCCGGTCGTTTTGCCCTTCGAGCAACGATCCCGCTGCTGGCCAACCACGCGGTCAAACAGGCCATTGCATTCCAACAAGTCTACCTGACCACCGTCACCGCATCGCTCAAGAGTCTCTTGCTTCCCGTATCGCCCAACCCTCGACCCTACGTCCCGCCTGGGTCACCTTCCACCTCGACCTCGCCTTCCAGCCTGCAACTCTACTTGACGGCCAATGCCGACCTCAACTTTTCGCAAATGGCCGTAGCTCTCGTTTCCGAGTCGTCCAAGCTTTCGTCGTCCCAGCGTGTACCGGAGTGGTTGAGAAACGCATGGATCAATCTGGTCAGGCAGTACGAGCGAGAGGCACCCGCGCTGACCCAGGAGGAGGGCATCCGCGCGGCGATCCCGCAGATCGGCGCCGATTGGTTTGGCCTCCAGCCGCCGAGGAATCAGGGTAACGTCTTGTCGGATATGATGGCAAGTTTGTTCGGTGGTCCCAGTGCGGCTGGAGCGGCAGCGACTGCAGGGGCCGACAAGAAGGACGGTCCGGCACAGATCAAGGGGGCAGGAGCGCCGCCAAAGCCGCTTGCTGCGACGATGGCGGCGACAACGGGTGCGGCGACACAGAGTGCTAGTGCTGCACCCACGACGGCGGTGGCGGATGACTTGGTGGATGACGAAATGGACTGATGCAGTCGTGGTAATCGATCATCTCATCTTGTCCAACTGGCTGTGCTCCCCCTTGTCCGGCTTGAGGATAGAATAAACTGCACTGAGCACAGGCGCATCAAACCGAATACGAGTCTTGACATCTGTCGACCCTGTGTCCGCAGAAGCGCGCAACTTGTCTAACCACGCCAGCTTCGAGCGGGCTTCTCCACGTCCTTTTCCCAATGATCGGTCCCGCAAGCGATCCTCATCTCATCAAACCCACTTCTGCTACGACAAACGCCAATGCATTAAAAAAAAACCATTTCTCCCATCGCAACACAAAAAGTCGCACACTCAAGCAAACGCATCCTGAACATCCGCCACATCGCCACCATCATACTCGTCTGCGGCGTTTGTAAACGACAAAAAGTTCTGCGGCCGATGAATCTCATCCCAAAACGCCGCGGGCCTATCCAGCACCACGCTATACTTGACACTGTTGGTCCACTGAGCCGAAAGACTCAGGCCGTAGTTCCAAGCGCCTTGGCTCGGCGTCAGGGTGGTACCCAAGATACGGTCGCTCAGCAAAAGCTGTACGCGATCCATCATGGTGCCCGGATTGAAGCCTGCACCGCCCGCCGCGATCTCGGTATCGTTGGCTTTGCGACCCCATTCGAAACCTGCAACCGTGAGGTTGTAGGCCGAGAGCGAGACCGAGCCGGGTGTAAAGGCGCACGTGATGCAGACGGTCGAAGCTCCCCATTCCGTATGGGCTGCCATGGTGCGGGCGTGCTGGGCGACGTCCTGAGGCGGCAGGTGGGGCAGGTCCATCGACGAGGTCTTGATCCAACCGAGTGGTTCGAGGTCCTTCAGGATAAAATCGTGCTGCGGTAGATCGTCCGGCAACTCGACGCGGTGATTCGATCCACGCTGCGGCACCCACACGATCACCTTGATCTCCTTGATGCTCGGCGCGTCCGGAGGCGACACACCGTACAGGTAACCCGCCACCTGCGTACGCAAGTCGGCATTGACGATAAATGTCTTGAGGATGTTCTTGGGCATGACGTACGTGAGCGAGCCAACGTCGTCCTTGATGTCGTCGTTGGACACGTACAGATGCTGGCATCGCAGCGGCAAGTTGGTCGCCGACAAGGCTCGCACGCGCCAGTCCGACTTGGAGCTAAACACCTTGTTCTCGTACTGGGTCGTGGTGACCGTCTGAATCTCTTCGCCGTGCACGTTGACGGTACGCGTCTGAGTAGCCGTGACCTGCTGTGCCGCCTCGGCCGTCTTTTCCAGCTCGGCCATCTGCTGACGCTGCACCGAGGGAGCCTGGATGGTCATGCCCAGGATGATGTCTCGAATCTCGGAGGAGGTCAGCGAGTTGACATTGACGTTATTGCGCTTACCAAAGTCAGCAAGGATGAGATCGCGCAGCTGAATTTCCACCTTGATCCACTCCTCGTCCGTCAAGGTCGGCCAGAGGTGGTGCGGCTCGGTCACGACACCTGGATGAGGACGCAGGATGATCTTGGCCTTCTCCTGGTTGACGTGAAGCGATCGCAGCAACAGAATGAGTCGCGAAAATGCAGTAAAGCTGCTGACATTGGACATCCAATTGTCGTACGACGAATAGAGCACCATCTGCGGCTGCGTGGCTTTGAGCACCAGGTCACCAATGGCTTCGAGCTTGAGGAACGACTGGAACGGCAGCTGCAGTTCGGAACCGACGATCGACAAGTTGGGGAAATCGAGCGAATGCGTCTCGAGCGGATCGAGCATACCCTTGCGCGAGACAATGATCCGCTTGGGCTGCTCCTCGACGGGCAAACTGCGCACGAGGGCAATCGTCTCTTCGGCCGTCTTCCATTTGGCGAGCTGACCCAAACGCTTCTGGCCTGCCCACACCGACGTGTGTATGACCTTGAGGAAGAGCTGACCAGTTCGTGGATTCAGGATGATGATTGCGCCGTTGATAGGCTTCGTCACCAAGTTTCCTTCGAATGTACGGTGGATCGTGACTCGGTAGACGTTGGTGTCGTCGACGAACCAGATGATCTGGTTGCTGAAGAGCTCGGCATAATTGTTCGAGTTGAGGTAGGGCTCGGTAGGCTCGGAGCTGTACAGCTGCAGGCTCTTGCGGACACGCTCTCGCAGCACGTACAGAGCAGGGTTGGCCTTCATGATCTTGGCCATTGCCTGCTGGATGAGCGGCTTGCTGCCGGGGAACCAGATACCGTACGCCGAGTGGATGTTGTAGGCCAAGTCGATGCCTACGAGCGCACCTGTGGCCGATGGGTAGATCGAGGTGTTGTCGCTGGTGTAGTCGAGGAACTTGGCTCGACAGTAACGCTCAATGTCGTGCGAGTCGTAGTCGCCCCATCGCAGCTGTACATCAACCCACCACTTGTTGCCGCTGGAACCGTCCATGACATCTCGCGAGTCGGTGAGCAGCGAAGGCCGCGACATGGGCCACTTGTAGCTGGCAAAGAGCAAGATGTCAGAGCTCGAGGCTGTCAGCCTGTACGACTTACGCGGATGAATCGTCTCCTTCTGCACCGTCTCGATCGACAGAGCTTCGAGCTCCTGGTCAAACACCTGACACAAGTCCATGACGACCGACTCGTGGATCTTCTGCCACAAATGCGCACGGAAGAGCTGAATGTACGAGATCTTGAGCGAGGGCATCTTACCCGACATCAAGACACCGCACAAGTCGAGCTGCACCTGGAAACCAATGTAGACACTGCTGCGATTGAGCGTAGGCGACCACCAGAGCGTGAAACGACGGTTGGGAATCTGCGACAGACCGGATCGCTGTGCGTTGGTGAGACGCTTCTGCTGCATGCTCTCCTCGAACGAGGATGACTTCTCCCAGAAGAGACCTTCCCACGTTGGATGACCGGTGGCGGCAAAGAGCGAGTGCTCGAGGATGGTCTCGACACCGCCAAGCGCGGCGATGGTATCCGTGCGGAGCTGGTTGAGGTTGTGCAGCTTTCCGTCGTGGCGCTGGTTGGTCCATGCGAACGGCTGGGCTTTTGCGATCTGGTACTTTTTGAACTCTTGACGCACGCGCCAGAGCTTGTCGTAGGACAAGATGGTGCGGTCTTTCTGGAACAGCGTCGCAATACGAGGCAGACCACGGTGGAACGAATCCTCGAGATCTTCCAGCGTCAACCGGCGGTTCTGCTCATTGGCCTCCTTGCGCTTCTGTGCGTACTCCTGCCAGACACGTGCCGAGTCTTCAAACTCGGAAGCCCAAGGGGTGATGTATCGGTAGAGCGCCGGCAAGAGCTGATCCTCCTGGTTCGACAGACCGGCACGGAAGTGGGTGATTCCGGTCGTGGTCTGGCGCGAGTACTTGAGATCCGAGGCGGGAATCAGGACGTGGCCCATGGACAGCATACCAAGACCGCCGAGCTCCTTGGGGGAGGCAAGGATGTGGATAGGCCAGCGCGAAGGCATCTTACTGTTGACGCCAGACTTGATACGGTTGATCACCTTGTTCTCGCTGCGCACCAGCAGGTCGAGCATCTCCTCGGTGTTGACAACGGCTTCACGGTAGTAAGTCATGAGTGCGATGAGGCAGGTGTTCCACTTGTTGGCGATCTTGCTGAAAGGAGCTGCACCGGCCGACATGAGCAATGCGCGGACACGGTTGCTAAAGTTGGCGATGCCTTCCTCTGACACTCGCAAGAAGGCGGTCGAAGTGCGCTCTCCTGAGCTGGCCTGGATGAGCGGCCATACACCATCGCGCGCAACATCGACGTCCTCCTGTCGGATCTTGGGCAGAATGCGAACCTCGAAGCCGAGCATTGAGAACAACAGATTCGGGTTGTCTTTGCTGTAGACGGAACAGAACGTGTCTTCCCACTCGATCGTAGTGAGCGAGCGTGGCAGACTGTTCTTGACCGTCCAGAAGACGGCGCGACCGAGGTTGACATCGTGCTTGACGAGGCGCATTCGAGCGTCGCGCGGCCAGCACTTGCGATTGTTGTAGCCGATCACATTACTGTTGTTCGGGTCCGGATTAGCAGTGAGGTAGCGCTGGACCAGGTCGCGCGCCTCGTCAGCGGTGAAGCGGTAGAGGACATGGATGCGGTCGACGTAACGCGTGTACAAGCGCACGGGGTGTCGCGTTTCGGTGGCGGTATCGCGGAATTGGAACAGACCGTTGGGCATGTTGGGCGGACCAGCCATCTCATTTGCACGCTGTAGACCGAGAATCAGCAAGTCGAGCACCAGGCCATAGTACTGGAATACGAAGGCGCTGAACTGCAGACCACGGATGAGACCGTACGAGTTGACGTGCGACATGTCCTTGAACACGATGGAGATGTTGTTCTTGGCGGTGATGTAATCGGCCAGGTTGTGGTCCATGATGAGTCGCAGAAGACGGTTAAGCAGCGTCAGGTCGATCTTTTCAAACACTTTGCTGAGCGTAGTCTCCATGAGCACGTTGCATTGACCCTCGGAAGTATCCCAGATCTCGTGAGCGTTGTTGACGCCGTTGCACCACTTGTACACGAGCAGCGGCGCAGGCTCGGAATCGCTGGGCTTGATCCACGCAGGGAAGAGCTGACGCTTGTCAGCCTCGTACGAGAGATACTGGCTGAGGTATGCGTCTGTGATCTTTTCGATGGGCTCAATGTCATAGGTGGGAGTCAACTTGCTGAAGGTGTCAAAGAAGTCGAAGCCTGCTTCCTTGAAGGCACGCTGTGTCAGCATGAGTCGCTTGATGCGCGCGAGGGTCTCGTGTGGGTTGTCAAAGGCCTGCTCGATGAGGGCAAGCTCTTCACGCTGACTCTGATTGAGACGGCCCTTGACCGAGTACGCCTCTTTGAGCGAGTCGAGCGCCAGCACCAGATGCTTTACGTCGTGCTTGTTGTTAAGACTCGGGAAGGGAATTGGGCTGAAACGACGCGCCTCGAGCCATTGCACAGTCGCAGTAAAGGCGGCGACACCGACCTCCGAGGTGATGTAAGGACCGCTCTTGAGGTAGTCGGCTTGACGCTCTTGCTCGGCGCGCAGGAAGAGACGGGTGAGACGACCCTGGTTCTTGCGCACAGCCGTCTTGTCGACGGTGGCTCCACGGGCGATTCGAGCACGCTGCTGATGGGCCACGGACGTCCACCAGTCGAACTTCTGCTTGACGTATCGCAGGATGAGGTTCTCGATGGGCGCGGGAAGGTTTGGACTCCAAGGTGTGTTGCTGCGGCAAGCTCGCCATGCCTCTTGGAGGTGGCTCATGATGGTCTTGATCTTGTTCTGTCGCATGCCTTCAGGCATGGCATCGAGAATGTCGTGCATCACACTCGCACGCAGCTCGAGGTCCATGGCCGACTCGACACGCTGCTTGGTGATCGACTGGGCTCCAGAGCGTCCGCCACGGCCTTCGAATTGACGTGCCAGCAAATTGCCTAGCCAGCGTTCGAGGAGCGGCACGATTCCGCGCAGGAAGAAGATCCACACACGCCAGGAGGGCGCCCAAAAGCCGACACCAGGGCCCTTGCCAACCCCAGCAGCATTGAAGCGGTAGTAGATGACGTGCTTGAGATCCTTGCAGGCTCGAATCTGACGCATGGAGCGGTACTTGTATCGATAGATGCCTGATAGAGTGGCGACGTGGTTGAACAAGTACTGGAGGCCGTCGGCGAGTTGGAATGCATCGATGGATCCGAGACGGAACTGGACGTGCGCATCGACGACAAGCTTCATGACACGGCTCAACTCTCGCACGAGATGGAAGGCATTACCGAACCGGCTCTTCTTTCTCTCCTTGGTGGTGAGCGTCTTGGTCGGCTTGAGATTCATGTTGTAGTCGAGGTGGAGGTAAGAAGCGCCCTTGCGATGGATGAGGAGGTTCATCATGTTGAAGGACTGCTTCGCAACCTGTAGACCTGCTTCAAGCCAGTCGATCGAGGTATTTTGGAAGAACTTGGTGTTGTTGAGCTCGCGCAAGAGATTGGTGCGCTTGTGAACCTTTTGCTTGGTGGTGTGCAGGCTGTTGTAGACGTAGGTCTTGAGCAGCTTCTGGTAACTTACACGCACCTTGACGGGTTGGTTAGGTGGGCAGTGCTCCAGGTACCAGGGCTGGATCAACGCAACATCAACTGCGCGACGTGTGCGTCCACTGCGGAGCGAATACGGTTTTGGTGCCCACCAGAGTGCGATGGCGTCGGCTGTGAGCTCGTTTTCAAGCGGCGCGTCGTCGAGGAAGGGTTCAATCTCTTCCGGCAAGGAGAAAGCGACTTCATCCGGCAATTCGTCGTCCGACTCGACACCGGGGCCGAACACGTTGTCCTCATGACTGAGGACCGGGGTGCCATCGTCATACTTTGTGCGGAATGCGTTGGAGCTAGCCAAGGTGCGACCCGAGATGGGGTTGATGGCTGGGTCGAAGTAGAAGGCCTGGTCGATTTCGTCGGATCGGATGTAGACGTTTTTAGGCTCATGATAGGTGCCGATGTGCACGGCACGCGGTCTGCTGTTGTAGAGATGCGGAAAGGCGACGCGGTACTCGGTGCGAATCTGCTGGCGGATGATGACCTTGCGGAAGTCGGTGAAATCGGTAAAGTCGTCGTCGAAGCCATCGGTGTCTTTGAAAAGAGGTTCAAACTTGGGACCTCCTGGGATGGCCATGTTGAGCGCCTTGGCAGTGAAGAAGGCTTTCTTGTCGAAGAGGTAGAACGAGTTGCGATCGCCTGACGAGGATGCATCGCTGAGCAGAGTGCGACCGAGACGATGGAGTGTAGCCATTTGGGGCAGGTCCAAGTTCCAGAATCGGTAGGAAGAGCCGTTGACGTGTTTGCGATTGCTGATGAGCGGCTTGTGGTCGTAGAACCAATCGATCACGGCGCCATCTTCGTCGTCGTCCAGCTCAAGCTGAATGGCTTCGAGCGGATCGACATCGAGCAAGTTGTCCGAATAGTCGACGACAGGTTCCTCGTCATCGAACGGCGGGAATCGCATACGCTTGAAGTGGCGTCGGTCGCGCTTCTCCCTTCGCATGGCGATCCACATGGTGGCCCACTGTGCGTGGAAGATGGGCTCGATGACCTTGGGCACCTCGTTGACAAAAGTTATGGCGCCAGTGATGTGATAGAGGACAGGCACTTCACGAATCTGTTCCCATGGCATTGGGATATTTTCTAGGACCTTCATCATGGCGTGTGGAAGGTACTTGAGGGCGCCGAGGTGAACGCGCTTGTCCTGGCGGTATTTGCGATTGGTCATGTCTCCGTGCTCTTTGATGATCTTTCTTAGCACCTCAGGAGGCATCTCTTGTTTGCCCGTGTCGACGAAGCCGGTCTTTCCTCTGCGGTCGCCAAATCTACGGCTCTGTGTTTGCTGCCATTTGCGTGCTTTGGCTTGGAGCTGCTCGGGTGTGAGAGTTTCAGGCTCGCGATAGGATGAGGAGGCAGCTGCCGAGGGAGGCATGCCGGGTGGTGGCCCCCTCATGGTGGAGGGACCAGATGGAGGTGGACCTCTATACCCGGGCGGGCCGGACATGATGGTAAGGCGGGGAGATGCCCGCTATGTGTTGAGACGTGAGTTCAGTGTGGATGTCAGGCCAGACCGTAAGGCGTGATTTTGTCGATACAGGACAATCGTTGAATGCTGGGGATGGATCTGACAGTCCTGGCTAGTATGCTGACGAATACTAGTTGTGATGAGATGCGTGGCCTCCGCTGATGATTGCTGGCATATGGCCACGAAGCCGGTGTTAACCGGGTGACTCTAAAGCAGTCGTCAAAGAGGCGGGGTCGTCGAGGCGAGACGAACAGAGCGGTGATGGTGATAGTGGTGACGGTGGTGATGGAGGATGTCGACGAAGAAAGCTACAAGAAAGACAGACAACCGATTGCAGCTCAGCATCCAAAAGAAACGCGCGCCACCAAAAACCATACACTCTCGAATCGCCATCTTCCGAGATCGTCTTTTTTTTTCAGTCGGGCGATCTCGTTGGTTTTTTTTTTTTTTTACTCTCTAGAGAAAGCGATGTAACAAGCTAGAGCAGAAAAATGGCCATCTGCGCGGGCCATGCGTGAGATGCACGTCGCTGTGTGGAGAAGTGAAGGAGCTTCGTTTGGCTTCTCGACGTTCTCCTCCAACCAACCTCGTCGCAGGAGACATTGGCTTTGGACCACGCATACTCGACGTCAAAGATCGACCACTGTCAAGTCAAAAACACAGCCCACGGCCTTCATAAACACGAACCAATCACGGCCAGCTACCTCAAGACCTCATAGCAGCCGGCGATGGCATCGGCAAGCAGCTCGACCGTGGTTAGCGGAAGCGCAGCCCAGCATATCGAGGTGGACGTCGAAGAGGACGTCCGGACCGGTGCGACTGCCGAAGCACCTGACGAGGACATGTCTGGCGATGCCACATCAGCAGCAAAGGGAGCACAAACACCTCAGAACGCAAGCAACGCAGAGCCACACGATTCGGAACTGGCCACATGCTTCTACCAGAACGAGGGCAATAAGAAGCGAACGAGCGGCTCGAGATCAGCCGCCGTTGTGGTCGATGGTGACGACGATGATGATCTCATGGAGCCCGAGTTGCCTGGTCGTGAAGAAAGGGTGAGTGTTGTTCCTGTAACTCAGCCTTGCTGCATTGAGGAGGTTTTCCTTCTGACGGCCGTTTCATACACGATATGGTCATGTGGTATTGCATTACAGCTCTTGGACGAAAAGATTCGGGCTCGCTACATACAGGGTAAGTACATAATTAGCACGAAGATGTTGCCTGAATGCTCAAGAAGGCGTACGACACTGACCCTAAAGCCTGATTTCATGGCGCCGTTTCATCTTCTTGTGCCGCCCCTGTTGTGCCCTCGACTCTGCAGAAATCGGCGACATCTTCTGATGGTCCCCATGGGTCTTGATAATGTATTTGCTTTCGGTTGAGCATAGGCTCTGTGTTGCACAAATGTCTGCCTGGCTTTGGTCGTGTACGGTCATTGCTGGCGTTTTTCGGCATGCTTCGACCACCTGTTGCTGCTTCGAGACGGCAGTCTGAGCCATTACACGGGATCAAGCAGGACCGACAACCGGAGAGCACCTTTCATGCTTGACGGCATGGATGATGCGTTTCGACTCTGTTCTTGATGACAGCGCTGCAATGCCATTCGCCTCACGTGTTGTTGGATCCAGCCTGGGGCTGATTTGGGTTGTGGTTTTCCTGCTGAGACAGACCAGGTTGAGTTCCAGGATCCTCGTGCTCATCGGACGCTTGTCGAACATCAGGGTGGTGGTGGTGGTGGTGATGATGGTTGTGGTGATGATAATAATGCGGTGGATGATGATGCTGATGATGGTGGTGGTGGTGATGATGGCTGTGATGCGAATCGTGGACAGAGCCGGACTCGTCTGGTCGGATGGAAGAGAAAGACGAAGCAGTGAGGTTGGGATTGTGCTGCATCATTTGCGCCCTGCGATACGCCTTGAGTGTCTCGACGTCGGATTCCCGCACGGATAGGCTTGTAGGGGGACGGCGAATCATGTCGGGTCAATTGCCGCGATGACTGAGCGTGGCAGGGTGTTGGTGTCGAGCCGGTGATGGTCTCTCGTCAACGGACGTGACGGCAGCAGGCCGTCAAAGTGTTGATCTCGAATTTTGGGTCGGATTTCGGTGCCATTTTTCTGTTGCGAGATTTCAATTGTCAGCTGCAGCTGTGGGGAAGAAAGAAAGCGACACGAGGCTTCTAGCTTTGCTTTCCATCACACACTCACACACGCACACGCATGCCATTGCCTTCTCGAGAACCCTCGTTCATCTCGGAGCGGTCCGACGCCGACTAGTGTCGCCGCTTTCTTCCCACAACGACGGAAACTGTGCTATAACCAGTGCAGCGCGCACTCTTTCATCTCCATCTTGTCATCGGCATTGCTACCGACACTGTTGCTACCGCAAAGACGATAGAGAAAGAAAAAAAAGAAGGCTTAGTCATGTCAAGATCGATGTCTCGTCTCTGACTCTTCCCCCTTCATCCCCCATCGTTGCGGCTTCACTGCTGCATGGTCAGCATGTCGGCACCAAGCAGGAGGCCTCAGCAGTCTCCATATCAGCCACAGCAATATCACTATCAGCAGCAGCAGTATCATCATCAGGCTATTCCACCGCAGCAGTACGCTCAAGATGCCCATTACTCTCAATACCCAGGCTCATCCTATCAGCAACAGCAGTTCTACTATCCACCTCAGCAATACCCTTCTGCAGATCCCTATGCTACTCAGCCATCCGCATCAACCAGTCCATACCCACAGCATGGGTATCAGAACAACCCGTATCCGTCTCGGTCCTACGCTCCATCAACGGGTCTAGGCTACCCAAATGCTGCGCCGGCTGCATACCCACCAGGCGGCGCATACTTGGCTGCTGCTACCGACTACAACGCTGCAGGAGATGTGTCTCCGAATCATCTCACACCAGGCTCCATGTCTTCTGGCCACAGTCCTCGACCGAGCGCCGGCCGCACACGGCTCAGCAATTTCGTCTTCCCATCTCAAGGCACGAGTCCGAGTCTCGAGTCTCAGGTGGCTCATCTCCATCTGGCTGCTTCGTTGCCCGACAAGCCCAGCCTGTACCAGGGCAGCAACCCGGCTTCTCGGCCTGCGTCTGGCATGGCTCAGCCTTCGTCTCAAACTGCTTATGCTTCTGCTGTCAACGAGCAACGATCAGAGATCTCGCTGCGGTATCCTCCACTGCCGAGTTTGCCGGAAAGATGTGTTACTCCGCCTCTGTTGCGTTCTATGAACTTGGAGGAGGAGGGAGGTGCAAAGACAACCACCGAAAGTGCTGCACTCGACCCATCGGTGCTGGAATACATCGGCTCGCTGCGCACCGTCCTCGCAGTCTACGCCAAGCGCGACGACCTTCTCCGCCTGCGAACCGAAGCAGTAGGGTTCCAACCGCGACAAGCCTGGTCCGCTTGGCAGTCACCACAGCCATCTCCCTCCATCGACGATCCTCCCAACGACGACCCGCCCACAAACCCCATCCTCGGCGTACGCCTTCTCCAACGGCTCGACAAACTGCAGCGGGAAAACGACGAGCTTGAACGCCTGCTTTCTTCGGGCGCGCATACCGCCCCTCCAGCCGCAAGCGTCGGTGGGGAATCCCAAGAGCTCCGCAAAGAAATCTATGATTGCCACCGACTCATCGAGGCGATGGACACAGCGTTGGGGAAGGCCGAGGCGAGAGCAGCCGCAGCGGAGAGGGCGTTGGAGGTAGCGTGTCGCAACAACTCAACTGCCATCGTGCCGGCCAAAGTGGCTGTCCAAGATGCGGGTGCAAGTGCACCAGCAGCAGGCGCAAAAGACACAAAGTCTACTTCGAAACACACAGCTAAAAAAGGCTCCAAACCCGCCAAGCCCAGCACCACCAACGCAAAACCCGCCGCTTCCCAACCGCAGCGCAACAAGCCGGTCAACCCTGCCAAATCCACAGACGCATCCAAGTCGACGCGAACCGACAAGCCACCCCCATCCTCGGGCAAAGCTGCACCTTTGAAATGAATCCACTCTGTCACTCTTTCACCCTGAGCTATCGTTGCCCCAAATGCTCACAACCATTTTTTCACAGCGCTGATGCAGCAAAATGTCTATTCTCGATCGATTACCAAAGCTTGCCAAGGCCTAAAACGTCGGTCAGCAGTTCGAGGTTGGCCTGGGTGAGTAGGACCACTGCAATGAAGAGGAGGATGGCGAATTGCAGCATGACAAAGAGTGCTGCTGCGATGGATGCGTAGAGTACGGGTTTTCGCAGACGCTTGGGGAGGAGCGAGATGAGATTTGGGGCTGGTTTACGTGCCCGCTGCGGTGTTGGTGTTGATCCAGAGCGTCGTCCCGTCCAACCGGGGACAACTAGGTGATCGACGAGATAGCCGTACCTCTCGTGATTGGTTCCCAACAGGTCGAATGGGTCGTTTCGGATACGATCGGCGTTTTCGTCCAACCACTGCTTTTTGCGTCGATACATCGAGATTCGCTTCTCCTCGTTGTCCGCATCCCACTTCCAGTGCCATCGTGCCGCCTTGTCCGGTTCGGCCGCGTTGATCTGGTGCATCAATTCGGCGGCAAAGTGAAATTCGGACGGAGGACCGTCCTTGAGATCTCCACCGAGGTAGTGGTAATGCGAGTAGGTGGTGATATCGTTCGGGTCGAGTTTCTTGCCCGTTGCTTGGGCCGCTTTGGATCGCGTTTCGTACATCCACTTGAGCCAATCCTGTTCGTACTGCAGTCGAGCCTCGATGCTGGAGGGTACCGTGGTGATTTTGCCCGCCCAAACACCGACCACCCAGGCGCTGAGAACGTCATTGAACGAAAACGGCATAAAGGAAAGAACCAGTCCAACGAAAGCCAACGTCAATCTGGGCGATTTGGAGTACAACGCATGGTTGTACATGTACGGCACTCTGGTACCCTTGAGTGCGTCGGGAGTGAGCGGTTCTACTTGGTCCGACCCCGCCTTGCGCGCAGCGTCGGTGAGGACATGCAACCAAGGATACTTTTGCCCATATCCCGTTCCCAAAATCACATAGTCGACATCGCGGATCACACTACCATCCAGCAGAGTAAGATCCAACTTGGTATCTCTCTTGCCCGCCTCTCGTGCAGACCCACCAGCACCGTGAACGAGCTGATACTTGGTGATCAAGCCAACATCCTTGATCCTCGCGTCCGGTAATGTAGGACACTTGTCAAGAAACGCCGATTTCGACGACCGATAGACCGGATGGGCGACCGAATTCAACGGCGCTAGGTGAGCAGCGACCTCATTCGCCGAGTTATTGTTACCGACCACCACAACCTTTTTGCCCTTGTACGGCGTCGAATCGCGATAATGCTTGCAGTGATGAACATGGCCTTTCTCCCTTGCCAGTTGGATCCCGGGGACGTCTGGGTAGTTGGGCGTATCATACCACCCTGCGGCGACAACTACACGGTCAAACGTCTTTACTTGGACTTTTGGCGTGAAGCTCACCGCCGCCGCCGCTACCGCCGCCGCCGTATCCGGAACATGGTTTTCTGACCAATACTTCAACGTTACCTGCCAGCCTTTGTCGCCCGGAAGCTCCTGTACACGCAGCACCTCGACGCCACACTGGATGTACTTGCGATACGGTTCGGCGAACGACTTGAGGTAGTTATGCGTCTCGCCCATCGACGGGAAGGTCTCGTTATTTGCTGGTGGATCAAACTTTTTACCCGAAAACTCGAGGAATTCGGGCAAGACGTTGCCCCTCAGGTTGAGGTACGCGGGTGAAGGCCAATGCGGGTTTCCTTTGGGATCGTATAGGGGCGACAAACCTTGGACGTTATCCGCTCCTACGCTGCGTTCCACGGCATACGTCTCGTCCGACCAGTACCATACTCCACCCACATCGTCGCGACGTTCGACAAGAAGAGGCTCAAAGAGCGGATAGCTGCCTTGCGCGTCGTGAGCTTGCTGCTCGACCAAGTGGCGGAGAGTGACGAGGCCCGTTGCTCCACCGCCAATGACCAGCACGGACTCTGGACGACCCGAGCGCGTGCGTGGCTCTAGGCGAGTTGTAGACGTGCTGGCGACCATGGTCGGCATGACGACGTCGCTCACAACTGAGTGTGTCGATGAAAAGGTCAAGATGGTAGTGGTAGAGAGAGGGTAGCATGGGTTTGGATCTTATCTAAATGAAGCACAAGAAGAAATGCACAAAATAGGCGCTCGGCTATTTCACCCACAAAGCACGTTTTTCGACAGAGTTCAGCTCAACTCGCGGAAGAGCATCGCCCTGTGCAAGCACGCAATTGCCTTATCACAGCTTGCGTTGGATGCTGATGCTTCTTCAGACGCACAGACTGGTTCGTTCTGTTGACTCGCACAGTTCTGCAATGAATGGTCTCAGAAAAGTATGATGTCGGACGTTTCACAACTCTGCCAGCAACATGGTGCCCAAACTCTGCACAATCTGATCGCCCATGGTCTGTTCGACGGCATCCTCCAAATGACGCTTGGGATCCTGCTTGCCCACATGCCTCGTCTTTAACTGTTCGGGTGTCAAGGTGCTTTCCTCTTGGACCGACTTGTTGTACGCCTCTGAGAGGGCAAGCATGCGCTCAATCGCCTTGGTGTTGTTCTCCTTGTGTTGGCCAAAGTCTCGCAACCGGAGGCCTTCGGTCCAGTTGCGTTTGTGGAGGTTGTTGAGCATGCTCTGTTCCAACTCGGTCTTGCGGTATCCGATGGCGATCGAGTAGTAGTGACGATTCAAGCCGTGGATGAGCGATTGGATCGAGGGCTTGTTGAGGTGTCCGATGTTGGAGGTGGTTTGACGTGGTTCTTGGCCGAGCATGACGGTGGAAGGGTTGATGAGGCGGAAAGCATCGATGACGACTTTACCTTTGACGGATTGGATGGGATCGACGACCACAGCGACGGCACGTGGATTGAGCTGCTCGAACGACTGCTGCGTGTTGATGTCGACGTTACTCAACCAGCATCCGAAACCAGGATGCGAGTGATACCACCCCACCACCATCTCGGGTCGACCGGTCTGCTTGAGCATGTCGAGCATCTTGGTCTGGAAGACGGGGTCGACCGCTTCTACCGAAACACCGGTACCGGACTGAGGCATGGCAAACACGTCAATGACCGAGACTGTGTAGTCATCAATGAAGGATCCAAGCATGAGGCCCATGACTTCCATGGGGACACCTGCTCGACCGTGCTTGAGCATCTTGATGAGCGCGAGTGAAGAGATGTAGACCATTTCGGCATTGTCGTTCTGCGGCGCATCGCCAGGTGCACCTCCTGCTCCAGGACCGCCGCCCATGCGCGCCTGCTGCATCATGGATTGAAAGTCCATGTTGGGCTATTTGTGTTGTGATGAGAGGTTACCGTAGAATGCAATGGGGTCAAGATGCTGAATCGAAACAAGCCGAGCCAGATGCGCGCTCGCGAGTGTGTGCTGTTAGTGCCGCTCCAGGGTGGAAAAGGTAGTTGCCCCCAGATATGATCGTATGTGCTGGAGTTTGCAATGGTGCAAAGCGGGTATTGAGTAGAGAGGGATGGTTGTCTGAATCGAGAAGCGTTTTGAGATGGTTGGAAACGTCAACAGTGTATGCAGCAGCTCAAAAGTGGAGTGTGCGCGGCTCTTTTGGGGAAAAAAAAAAAGAGGCAGCAGACAGGCAGCATGGAAAAAGAGCAACTCGGACAGCAGCCAACGCGTCCACACACTGAGGCGATCACGCCTCTTGTAGCCGTGATTATGTAATAAAATCTCAGCAAATACGCCTCCACACACCCCGCTGTGTTCGCTGCACAAACAATCCAAAGCGGCTCAGTCACCAACCAACTCTCTCTCTCTCTGTCTCTCTCTGTCTCTCTCTCTCCCTCTCTCTCTCCCGAGATCGAGACGTCGACCCTGAGCAAAACCCTTGTCTCACCATCATACCATCCTATTCACCTTGACCCACCATCGAAACAACTCCAGCATCTTTGACCTTAGATCATTCCATCCGACTCGACTCGACTCGACTCGGCTCGGCTCATCACTCCGACCCCCGCATCTCTTTGTTTTCAGCACAGGCCTCCTTGGACACTGTACAGTACAGTACTATACTGCATCGCCCTCCCTATTCCGATCTTGAAGGGCAATCACACATTCATCCACAACCAACGTACAGACTCTGGATCGATACTCAATCACAGCTCGGCAGCCATCTCGTCTCGAATTCAACCATGTCATCCGGAATCGGATCGCTCTTCTCCTCCCTCTTTCTCTACCTCCGCTCGCTCCTCTTCTCCAAACACCTCGAAATATGTGTAGTGGGCCTACAGGCAGCGGGCAAGACGTCGCTCGTCAACCTGCTCTCATCCGGACAGTTTGCAGATGAAATGGTCCCCACCGTCGGCTTCAACATGCGCAAAGTACGCTCCGGCAACACCACCATCAAAGTGTGGGACATTGGAGGTCAACCCCGATTCCGCAGCATGTGGGAGAGATATTGTCGCGGCGTTTCTGCTATCGTCTTTGTCGTCGATTCCTCGGTTCCACTGCCCAATGCCAAGGTGGAAATCGGTGCAACATCCAAAAGTACCGCTTCTGCACCCACCAACACCACCTCGGCACCTGCTGCTGCACCTCAAGCCTCGGCAACACCACCAAAGAAGGAGGATCCGTCGGCTTCAGCAGCTGCAGCACAGAGCACACCATCCTCATCGGCGTGGAGTGTAGCCACGGAGGAGCTGCATGCGCTGATTCAGAGACCCCATCTGGCGGGTGTACCCTTGTTGGTGCTGGCGACCAAGAACGATATCAAGGGCGCAGCTAGAGTCGACGATGTCATCCGGACCATGAAGCTCGATACCATTGCAAATCGTGAGGTGAGCTGCTACAGTATCAGCAGCAAGAACCAGGTCAACATCGATGTCACGCTCAAGTGGCTCGTTGCCAGGAGTCCCGTGGGTCAGCGTTGAACAGCGGGTTCGACCTACTCAAAATCTACCTCTGTTCATTAAGTTGGCCTCCTGTCACTTCGCACGTCTTGTCTGCACATCAATACCCCGTCGTTCTTGCTGCCCTTGCTGTTCCCGGATTGCCTTTGTCATGGAAAGCATCTCAAAAGCACGTGCAGTCTCTGTGCTTGAGAGTGAGGGAGCAGACGTTTGAATGTGAGCTGCAACGATTGCTACGATTTGGAAAGCGTGGCTGCAGCTGCGAAATTTCAGGCAATGCACGCTCGGACCGCGCGTATTTCTCTCTCTCCACACACAATCGCGACCAACAGACTTGATTCCTTCCATCCTCACCTCTAATTCCTCACCGATACCCTCACCATCAACATGGCGGTCGACGACACCCACGCCGAGCACCTCGCCTCCAAAGCCTCAGCCGCAGCCCATCTCACCTCATCTTCCTCCACCTCCATCCAATCCCTCTACACTTTGGCGCTCTCACAACGAACTCGACTGGAGCAAGAGCAGGACGACAAGTATCTCGCGTTAGCACCAACGTTTCTCTCTTTGCACCAGCAAGCGTCGTCGTCCAAACAGCTCTTGTCGTCGCTCGAATCATTCTTGTCCACGTTTCAGTCGGATCTTTCCACGCTATCGACTCACATTTCAGCGCTGCAAGCCACCTCGCATCAGATCGATTCGCGCTTGGACGCAACCAGAGATGTCGAGGTTCAACTCGCCTCGTTTTTGTCCCACATCGCCCTCAGTCCTCGCATCGTCGAGCTCTTCTTTGAAACCGAGCCGGATTCCAGACCAGAATTGTGGCTCAAAGCAGTCAAGCAGCTGGAGCGTGTTTTGGACGCCACGTCTCCCTCGGCTAGCATCACGCTGCCCAACGGTCCAGATGCGGTGGGAACCGACGTCAAGGCGGTACAAGAGGTGCGAGCCGTAGCGGAAGCATGCAAGAACGTCGTAGCCACCAAGCTACGTAACTACCTCATTGCGCCACATTCGAGCATCAAGGCTTCGGTGACGACCAATTTGCAGGTTCTTCAGACGAGCGTTTTGCTGCGACATCATCGACCGTTGTACGCATTTTTGGCGAGACAGATGCCTCGCGTGGCGATCGATGTGCAGCGGAGCTATGTGGGTTCGGCACGGCTGTATTTCGAGACGGCGTTTCGGAGGTATGCGAGGAGTCTAGGGGTGATCAGAAAGAGGTGGACCGAGGCTAGTTCCGGCGTCGAGATTACTGACCTGCCCGGTGCGGCCTGGAATGCGGCCACGGCGATAAGCAGTTTGCAGGCGAATATGACAGCTGTTTCCAGGATTCAGGCGCGGATAGGCGGCAACGGTACACCAGCCCGTACGGCTCAGGAAGCGGATAGCGATTCGAACGGCGATCCCTGGCTGTTCCCCGCCAACCGTCTGCAGTATGCTCGGTTGGAAAGCAATGCCGGTACGGTTCTCGGCTACCTTGCCGACGAGTCGCACTTTAAGGCGTGTCCGGAAAACCTTTTCCGCTCGCTTTCGCTCGTACTGCTGGACAATGCGTGTTCCGAGTATACGTTCCTGGTGCGGTTCTTTGAAGGTATCAGCGACGATGTCGAGCCAGCAACGTCGAGGGCTGACGAGAGAAGCAAGGCGTCGACGGTGGGTGGAGCGGTGGGACCGGACGAGAGCGCCAGTGTTACCGGTGCAGACGAGACTGTCGACGAAGAGGCCGGGCCCGAGGCGACGGTGGTGCAGCTCGGAGCGGCAGAACAGAGGCGATTGAAGGGACGCGGTGCGAGCGACGAGATTTTCAAACAGGTGATGGAGCCTTCGGTGGCTACCTGGGTGACGTTTAGTAAAACGTTGCTGTCTGTGCCGACATCGACGACGACGGCGGTGGTTTCGGCTGCCACCGCGGCTACCGGGGGAGGCGGTTCGAGTGGCACAGGTATGACGCCCGGCGGATACTTTTCGCTCCTCTCGATGCTCACGCTCAACGATGCCCTGCTCGAACTGTTGACCGCCCGCGGCTGCACAAGCTCGTTGGTGGAATCCGCATTGATGGGATTCAAGATCACCGCCTATCCGCTCGTCAAACGGTTCCTCGACGATCAAATCTCGGCCCTCTCCTCCCTTTCCTCCCCATCCTCCTCCTCCGCCGGCGTATGGTCCCTCCTCAACCGCTCCACCTCCTCCCCCACCCTCACTTCACCCCTGGCAGATGCCATCGTCATCCGTTACACCTCCCTCTTCACCACCTCCCTCTACATCCTCTACGACTCACCCGACCAGGGAATCCTCTCGGCACTCGCAAGGCTGCGTTCCCGGCTCGCCAAAGCCCTCACCACCTCCAAGTTCCCTGACAACCTCCAGCCGGTCCGCACGCTCATCAGTGCCCTCGAAGCCGCGGGTACCGGAACGCTGGCTAGCCATCCCAAAGTGCAGAATGAGTTTTCGTTCTGGAACGAGACGCTCAAATCGATGGCCTAAGTTTGCACACCCAAAACGTCCATGTTTCTTATGTTTCTAGCATGTGATTTGTCTGGGTGCTTGAGTAAAGTGTGTCACGACTCATCCGGAAGAGTACTCAACGATGAATCGTGACGAAGCATTGCCAGACGCTGCGCCTCTTCCTTCTGATACTGCAGATCGGCGACGATGGCCTCGGATCCGGGATGCGAGTGGTTCGGATGGCCTGGAACGTGAAGTGGACGTGTGCCAGTTTCCTCCTTGTCCACGTGCATCTCGTTCGGACCTTGAGCTTGGTCACTGCCGTGCACTTGCTCCTGAGCATCGCCTTCGGATCGGAGCTTGTTGAACATCTGCTGCGCCTGCTGCTGCTGCCGATATCCGAGACTCGCCTTGAGGCTCATGCTCGGATTGTACGGCGTCGTGATGCCCGTGCCTCCACTCCTGGTGCTGTTCAACGACGAAACGTTGCGATCGAGACTCTTGAACAGACTCGACTGACCTCCCTGCCCCACCGTCGCCTCTCCACTGACACTACTGCCACTCGAACTCGCTACATCGTCAAACGCTTCCCCAACCAACCCCTCCGCAGCCGCCTCGGCCGCATTCGCCGCATCCAACTCCTCAATCAGACTCCGCATCCACGGATCCTCCTTCAACTGCATCGCCGTCGGTCGAGACCGTGGGTTGATCGTCAGACACTGACGTATGAACTCGATGCCCATCGGCGAAAGCTGACTGGCGTCGGGCAAAGCCGGATGCTGCTCCGCCATGCCAATGTGAAACATGATGGCCCATTCGTTGTCAAAGTTGCTCCACGGTCGTTTGCCCGTAGCAAATTCGAGAACGACACATCCCAACGACCAGATATCCGCCGCAGACTGCGGCACATCTGCCGCACCCTTGATCACTTCCGGAGACATGTACATTGGCGTACCTTGCAAACTCGCCATTGCTCCCGCCGGTCCTCCCTGCTTGCCCCCTTCGATCCCTTGTGCCAACATACCGATGTTGCCCAACCCACCGGCTCGACGCGATCGTTGGATCGTCCGACTGTTCTTGGCCAGAATCTTTGCAGCGCCGAAATCAACATACTTGAGCACCCCCATGTGGTCCAACAAGATATTGTCCGGCTTGATGTCGCGATGAATGATGCCCTGCGAATGGAGGTAGATCAACCCTTCCAGCATCTGAAGCGTATAGACCTGAATCACCGTCTCGTCCTCAATCCTACCATGCTCGAGCAAGGCGGCAAGCGATCCTCCCTGGCAGTACTCTTCAAAGATATAGACACGGTCGCGATGCACCTCGATGCCGTAGTACTCGACAATATTCGGATGGCTGAGCATCGACATGACCTCCATCTCGTCCTTGATCTGCTGGTAGAGGCTGGGCGTCGACGAGATATCTTGGAATCGTATCTCCTTAACAGCCATCAGACCACCGCTGTCGAGATTGACCGCCAAGTACACAGTTCCAAACGTACCTCCCCCAATGAACTGACCCTGCTGCCATCGAATGGTGATCTTGGACGCCGACTGCGCAAGGAACTGCAAATTGCGATCCTCCAGACGCGTGTCATCCAACACACGTCCAATCAGACGCTGCTCGATATCCAGCTCGTGCCTTGCCGCGTCCCATTCGAGCACCTTGGAAATCCAACGCTCTTCCGTGGCCTGCATGGCAGCATCAAGCTTGTTGAACAGGTTCTGAGCTCCAATGCCCGGACCAACCGGGGTCGATGACGCCGTGGTAGCATCACCGTTGCTCTTGACTCGCAACTGTTGGAAGTCTTCCGAAAGCTTCTGCACGGCGTCGGCACCTCCAGCAGTGATGCGGTTGCGTTCGGCTTTTTCGCGTTCCAGACGTTCCTGCTCCTCTTGCGCTTTGGCGACACTGCTTCTGGCACCGAGGATGTCAAAGTGCGAGATCAGCAGCGCCATGCACGACGCTACCTTGGAGCGGAGCAGTGCAAAGTCTTGCTCGTTGAGACGGAAGATATTTTCCGTCGATGTGATGTGGTTGGCGTTGCCGAGCGCTGTGACGGCCCACCTGAACGTCTTGCGCTCACTGGGAACGCAATCATCGCAGATAAAGGCAATCCAGTCAATCGCAAGGCGACCCAGTGCGAGTGTCATCTGATCTCTGAGACGCGCCGACTCGATGAACGGAAGCGCACGACGTCCGTGTTCCGCTGCCATCGAGTAGCAGTTCTGGATCAGCTCGTCACAACTGCCGCCAAGTCCTCCGACCGGCGTTTCGGTGGTCGTCGATCGAGGCGTACTCGTCTTCGCACGAGCACGCACGCCCGACCCACGTAGGCGGCGACGGATCTCGGGCACTTTACGGATGATGGTATCGGAAAGCATGTACACGCCCTTGTTGATATCTTCGAGACCGGACTGTACGCGACTCATGTGCGCCATGTGGTCGTTGAGAGTTTCGAGGGGGAACGAGGCGTGACCGTCGTCGCTTCCATCGTCGACCTCGGCGCCGTTGCCGCTATGTGCAAAGATGCTTTGGAAGTGTCGCTTGGCCAGCTCGAGACGTCCCTTGGGTCCGTCCGCGATGAGTCGGACACGGCGATCGGCGAGTGCGATGTCGACGCGCGGCATGATGTGGTGCATCACCTTGCCGGTCCACATGAAGGGATCACGAGGACTGAGCAGAAGAATGTAGCGGGGGCGATTGTCGCCATCATCGTCACCACCGCCTGCGGCAGTGCTGCCAGTACCGCCAGGAGCTGCGCCCGTCTGCTTGTCGATCTGCTCTCGCAATGCATTTGCGTTGCCTATGCCAGCTGCTGTGTTTGGATCCTCGCCTTCCTCGCCATCTGCGTTGAGCGCCTGAGCAGTGGCCTCTGCAACCATCGCCGAGTCTTCTTCACCTGGTCGAACGCGATGCAGACACTTGCACACCAGCTCCTGAATCAGGTCGGGTTTATCTTGCAAACTCGGTTCAGCGACGAGATAGATACCGTTCTCTTCAAGCGCCTCGGTGTACACCAGGAAATAGTTGTGGTCGATTAGCGTAAGCATGAAGGAGCTGAGCGTCATGCCACCGGCATTGATGGCATCGCTGAACTCGCCCACGGAACCGTCGTCAGCTTCCAGATAGTCGCCCGAAGGCCGAAGCGTGCCGAGGTCGTACTCTGCGGCGTTGTCCAGACGGTTACGAATGTCTCGGGCAAAGCCGAGCAGCTTACGAGAACGAATTCGTACATTGTCGAAGACGCTGTGAATCCACTTGGCACGATCTTCGAGCGTGATCAGACTCTTGCCGTGAGCGTTTCGGCCAGCGGCAGGGGCCGGATCTGACTTTGCCAGACCTACGGGGCCAGAGGCGGAGTTCGGCAGCCGACGTGCGTGTTGGTCGTGCTGCGTCATAGTTGCGGTCAACTCGCGATTAAAGTAGCGGGCGATACGGTCGAAGAGCTTGTTGACGAAACGAGTAATGTTGGTAGCAACAATGATATCGCCTCCCTCGATCGACTCGACAGCCGTGCTGAGGAAACGCCACTCAGGCTCGAGAATCTCGGTCTCCTTGAAGTAAACACTAGCCTTGAGTTTGAGACGGAGCAACTTGAAGAAGAACTTAAGCGCACTGCGCAGGGCGTCGTCGTAGCCTTCGGCAATGCAGGGCGCGAGATCCCAGCCGCGCTCAGGGTCGGCGACGATGATGCTCGTGTAGTGCAGCTTGACTCTGCACGCCATGGCAAGCGCGGTTCGCAGATCATCGGTGAGGGAGTCGACGATGAGCACACTGGGCTCGGCGAGCTTGCCAGCGTAGTCGAGTCGAAGTCGCAACGCACCCTGCATGAGACGCGTGGGAAAGCTGATGAGCGTGACGAGCTCCGGTTCGAACGACGGTAGCGCCATGCGCTCAAATTCGGCATGATGCTTGAGGATGGTCTCCTTAGCCTTGGTGATGAGCTGGTACAGACTTGCGAGGGTGCGTTTCTCGAAGGTGGATTGGAGCGAGCCTTCCTTTTGGATCCTTTCGACAAAGGTGCTCTCGTCGTCAGCAGCAGATCTGCCCGAGTCTTTTTGCCCGCGCTGCTTGTGATTGTGCGAATCGCTCCTCTGACGCCGTTCATCGTACTCGCGCGCGTTGTGCGCAGCAATCTCGAGGGTGTCTGAGCCAGTCCATTTGCGAAGAATGTCGATCTGGAGACGGAGCGAGGTGGTCGTGTTGTACCAGCTGTAGATGGCGCCGAGCTTAGCTTGCACCTCGGCGTCTCCCCACTCGGGAGCGAATTCGACTGCGCGCTTGGTGGACGGAAATTGTTCCTCAGCACTATCGATGCGGTTGAGGAGATCTCCAATCTCATTGAGCACCTTCTCTTTCTCTGTCTCGGTACTGTCTGCAGCTTCTGCGTCCGACTCTGCAACCTCGGACTTGGATCGATCGGTGTCGCTGGCGCCTTCTTTCGCGCCAGACTCGGCTTCGCTGTTGGTGCCTTTGGGAGTATGGGATGTAGTGTTGGAGGAAGCGGATGAGATGTGAGCGGCTCGACTGTCGGCAAGTGCGATGTGCTCGGCACGGCAATCGCGAATCTCGCGAACAAGATCTTTGAGCATCTTGCCGTATCCTTCCTTGAGGCGTTTCTCTTCTTCAGAGATCGCATCGCGTTGCATACCGCGGCCGCGAAGTGTTGCTCGGATGTCGAGCCAACGCTGATAGCTGAGCTCTTGTCGGGACAGATCGGGAGTGTCGACCGAGTTGATACGCTTTGTTTCGGACTTGAGTACTTCCGAGTTGAGCACGGATTCGAGCATGCTTTGCCACTCCATGCGATGCTGAGGGTTGAGGATGGGAGTCTCGTGTTCTGCAAGATCCACAGGGGTGTGAAGGTCGAGTGGGAAGCTGGGGCCTGGCGTTGCCGAGACGCCACCGTTAGCATCGACGACGGGTGGAGCCAACGTGTCGAGGACGGGGCCGGCTGAACGATTCGCATTTGGTGCACCCGCAGCAAGCAAGGAATGGCTCTCTCCATCCCAGTCGTCGCTGTCGTCGCTTGCGCTTGCGCTCGACCAGTTGAGCGTGTTACTGCTGCCTTGAGCAGGGATGGAAGCTTTCGCTTTCGCCTTGTCGTAGGAGGAACCGCTACGAGAAAAGTAGTCGTACTCATCCGATGAGCCAACCGCTTCGGCGTTGCGTCTCCTGCGGGCAACCGCTTCATCTGCGCTGCTTCCGTAATGATCGGTGTCGTGATCGTCATCATCGTCATCATCTGAATCGGCGAGGAGGGCTGCATCCTGTCGACGTTGACGCTCTGCTCTGCGCTTCTCGGCGTTGACCTGGCGTGCGACCAGGCTGGTGTTGGGATCTTCGAAATAGGTGGGATCGGTGGAGAGGTCGCGGTCTTCTGGCAAAGGTTGAGAGAGGGCGGTGGTGCGAGTTCTCGTTGTGGTAACGTGACGTAGTGAAGAGCTGGAGCGCGGTGCACGACGTGGTTGTGTGCGAGTACCCAAGCCAGCTGCTGGCACGCGCTGGTTACTTGCGATAGGATGGCCGCTAGAGACGGCGGCCGAATGACTGAAATCCTCGTCCATGCTGCTATCTGGTTCCTGGAAGGTGACACTCGGACCGCGTCTTGTGGGTGCAGAGGAAGCCGACGATTCGGTATGCGGATCGCTGCTGAACGATTGTTCGTCTTGCTCCTCTTCTTGGACGGGGTCTTCAAGCAGAGGCGGAGGATCGCCCGAGGTATTGCTCGGCCCTGCATCGCTGTTGGGCTGAAAATTCGACATTGCTCTTCCAAGAGATTGTGCCGTGGTCAGAATCTGTGATGATGGATGATGCTTTGCGAGCGGTTGCTCCAAGTAGCGATGGCAGGCCTGTGTCAGCGGCGCAGACCGAGTCGTCGAGGGCGTTAGTGACGAGCTGGTGCGACTACAAGTGGTGCCATTGCGATTTCAAGGAGAAGTAGCGGTGCCAAAGATGGAAGCGTAATGCCGGAAGAGTGCAGGCTGAAGGTGGTCTGAGGTCGCTGTTGTATGCGCTGGCGATCAATGCACTTTGCTGCGCACGCATCCAGTCGATGCAGTGCGACTCGAATGGATGGTGGTGAATGCTACAAGTCGAGTGACGGGATGGGCGATGCAATAGCTTATGGTGCATCGAGAGGTTGTAAGCAGCTCCATTGGGACTTGAACTTGGTCACGGCCAAATAATACTTTTGTCACGCAGCAGCAAGACACGGCTGAATTCCGATGCCGCCATGCAGCTGTTGCAAGCGGCGATCTGTAGGGTTTCTTGCAGGCTCACACGCGATGATTCAATTCGAGTGGAGACAGAGCACGGAACGCCCGATCCTTAAAACTTGGATCCAGAGTCTGGAAAATCACAATCGGGCGTACCGAAGAGCAACCAGTCAAAGGTTGAGTTGGCGTCACCCGAGCCTTGGTCTCAGCTGAACCCTACTGTACAGTACAGACTGTACAGTACTTTTGCAACGCAGCAGCAGCAAGCCACACACGGACTCAACGCCTACGCACAAGCCAATGTTGAGGCGGCCGACTTCCGACCATGCCTACTTGTCTTTGCCTTCCATCACTTGAATCGCTTGAAAGGTGGCGACAGTGTTCGGATCGCATCATCACACGCATCATCCTCGAATGACAATGCCTCTTAGGTTGATCCGTTGATCGGAGGATCCCGACTCAAGTTCGAATCGCCATGACTTTGGATGGTCCGATAGCAAGACTCGTGTAAAGGGCGACGTGACTACCCCAGGGCACGACAATCATCCCAATCATCCCAATCATCCTCCGAAACACGCAGAGCCGGGTCTCCTATTCTTTTATCGATCTTCAGCCGCAACTTGCACTCCTCGACGACCATGTACTGGCCAACTGCATGTGCAGAGAGGATCCACCTCTCCCCTTCTGGACTCGATCGACCCGCACACTTCCTTCGCTTCGACAAAGATGCAGCGCAGCAGCTTCCCAGTCCACAGGTTGGCAGTCAGGATGGAGCTGATGAGCACATCATTCAGCTGGCTCGCTCTCGCAGCGGCATGATGTGGGCTGCCCTCAGCGCAACCACCATTTCTATCTGGTCATCCCGTCCCGCTCAAGTCGTTGCTGCCTTAGTTCGCACACCACAGAGCATCACCGACTACGGCAGCAACAATCGCATCGAATGGAGACCCGATGGAAGAGCACTCGTCGTCCAAACAGAATCCAGCTTTTTGCTCCTCTACAACATTGTCTACCGCCACCACGGATCGTCGATCTATAGCTACATTCCGCCGTCCGGCTCGGGCGCTCGTTCAGAGTCCGGAGAGCTGCTTGCACCGAACCCGAATGCGCTCCGCAATTCTTTCGCGCCCGGCGCCGGCGAAAGCGCGGCTGCGGGTGATTTGGGACTGGGCGGTCTGGCTGGCGAGGCGTGTGAGCTTCGCTTCCGTCTTGTTCTCCGCATCGACGCCGGTCTTCGCTTTGCAACATCAACCGAGACGCACATGCTCGTCAGCACAACATCGCCACCTGCAGTCCAATGCATCAGGTGGCCGCAAGATGATCCCGACGCTCCTCCGCCCGACTACAATGATCCCTTGATACGCACGCGCACCACCCTTGCCTCTCAGCTTCATTGGCTCACTTCCGAAACAAAGGCAAGCACAGACTCTAACACAGGCGAGCAACATCAAGTGCAAATCAGTCATCTCACCTATTCGCGACCCATGGATGTCTTTGTCTTACTCACCTCGGATGGTCGCGCGTATGTTGCCAATCTCGACTTGCTAGCACAGGACCAATCACCATGGACCGGTCGCTGCTTTCACGGCGCGCCGCCCAAGAATCGAAGACGACCATCCTCGGCTGTCGAGCAACCCTCCACCGACCGTGCAGATGCGTCAGCTGCCAAAGTAGACGATCAAGCGAAGGAACCTTCATTAGGCCAAGATGCACATGAATCGACGTCACAAACCAACGACGACGAGCCAGTCAATGGCGATACGAACGGCAGCAGTGTCATCCGCAAACAAGCAACGACGCCCGATGAAACCGTCTCGCCCACTGTCGTCGATCTTCCGCCGGAGCAGCATGCCATCAGCGTCTCCATCAATGCCAAATTCAGTCTTATCGCCCTAGGTCTGGCGGATGGCACTGTCGCCGTTTACAACTACCGCGCACCCGGCCGCACACCACTGCTTTCCCACAGTCTATCAGTGCGACAGGCGCTCAAATCTACAGCAAGCTACCTCACCCCAGGACCAGTTCACTCTCTAGCCTGGACCAGCGACGGCTACGCGCTCGCTGTCGGCTGGGAAAAGGGCCTATCGATCTGGTCCACTTATGGCAAGCTGATGGGCTGTACGCTGCGCGAAGACTGGGAGCTCTCGTCCAAAAACTTTTCCGACGCCTTCATGTTCGGCAGTCGTGACGTGTTTTGGGGGCCAGGCAACACCGAGCTGTTCATTCTTGCGCTTCCCAAACAAGGCGCACCACCCTTGCGGCCCAACAATCAGCTCTTTGTGCTACCCTTTTCCAAATCGGCCGTAGCTGGTCAGCATTCGCCCGACAACACTCGCTTCGCCTTCTACCAGACGGACGACAGCGTACACGTCTATCGCGGCGCTGATCAGACCGATCTCACCGCAATCACACCCGAGAGCGACGTATGGCAGCACGTCAAGATTCCACAGCCTTACTTGGCGGCCAACTGGCCCATTCGGTATGCGGCGATCAGCGCCGATGGCAATCTCATTGCTGTAGCCGGGCGTCGAGGGTTGGCGCATTTCTCGAGCAGCTCCGGTCGCTGGAAGTCGCATAAGAGTGTGGCTCAGGAGCAGTCGTTTGTGGTACGCGGAGGCATGCAGTGGTTTCAACACGTTCTGATTGCTGCCTGCGATTCGGGCGGAGAGTATCAGCTGCGTCTGTATTCGCGCGACACCGATCTGGACTCGTCTCATTTGCTGGACCTCCAGGTGCTGCCCAGTCCCGTCATCCTCACCTCGCTCTTTGACAACAGCTTGCTCGTCTATACGGCGGACAATACTTTCTACCACTTTCTCATCGATCTTTCTCAGGATCGTATCCGGCTTCGGCTCTGCGGAACTATTACATTTGACGGCATCGTCGGCGAGCCAGCCCGAGTACGAGGTATGAGCTGGATGATTCCCGAGAGTCAGCAGCGGTTTGGTGATCCTATTGACGATTTGAGCGTGGCGACCATCATCTTTCTGATCGACGGCAAGCTGGTGTTGCTGCGGCCCAGGAAGGTTGGTGGCGGGTCGCGCTTGGACACCTCGCAGAATGCGCTCGAAGACTTTGACGATCCCCGTCACGATGAGGACACTCTGGTAGAGGACGACGACGAAGTGGCTTACGATATGCAGATCCTCGCTGACAGGATAGAGTACTACTGGACGCACTTGCAAGGCATTGGGACGTTAGAAAATTCGCTGTGGGGATACGACGGCAGTGGGATCAAGCTCTGGCTGGATGCTCTTCGGATTCCTTCTTCTGACGCTGACGACAATATGCACTCAGACGATGATGACGACGCCGATGAAGAGCAGGAGGACCTGCTGCCAGAGTACAAGACCATCGAATCGTCGGTTTCGATGCCGCTCGATTTCTACCCGCTCTGCGTCCTCCTGGAAAAGGGAATTGTACTCGGCGTTGAATCCGAAGTATCGTTGCGCCGATCTTTGGACTTTGCCCTCTGGCGGACGGGTACCAACACGCATCTTTTCTTACATCAAGTTCTGCGCAACTATCTCGAAAGGGGACTGGTGGAAGAGGCGGTATTCTTTGCAGCGTCGTACCAAGATTTGGTGTACTTTGCACACGCGCTCGAGATTCTGTTGCATGCGGTGCTAGAGGACGAGGCGGATGCAGGATTGGGCGATGCGTTGTATGCACGCAAGGGGTCGGGGAGTTTGTTGCAGAAAGAGCGGAGTGCGAGCTCGTTGCTGGCGGATGTAGCAGAAGAGGATGAGCTGCTTGGCGATGGTGGTCAAGATGTCGAATCGAAAGCTGACAAGGTTGTTCGAAATGGCAGTCGTCTCGAGCCGCCTCAGGGTCGACGAGGATCCAGATTGTCGAGTGGAACATGCACGCCTCGAGCGATCCTGCCGCTCGTCGTCGAGTTTCTCGACCACTTTCCAGAGGCGCTCGAGGTAGTCGTCGGATGTGCGCGGAAAACGGAAGTTGCACGCTGGGCTTATCTGTTCGACGTGGTTGGTGCGCCGAGGGTGTTGTTTCAGAAATGCATTCAGGCGGACCAGCTGCGGACGGCGGGGATGTACCTCCTGGTGTTGCACAACTTGGAGCCGCTCGAAGTGTCCATTGCACATACGATTGAGCTACTCAAACTGGCGGCGAACAAGGAGGATTGGAGCACGTGTCATGACTTGCTGCGCTTCTTGGCGAGTATCGATCCGGCGGGTGGCGCGTTGAGGTTAGCGGTGCAGGAGGCCGGATTTGGGGCGCAGGACCGGCCGAAAGTCGGTAGGACCGCGAGTGCGCCGCTCGCTACGATGGTCGAGGAGGACACAGCCTGTGCCGATGCGGCAGTGCAAAGGCCGTCGCTGCAGGCTCAACGGTCCATGTCGGCAACATCCCTGCCATCGCGCAATGTTCCGGAGGTGGTCGTCAACGGTCAGTCGCTTACCCCGAGTCTGGCCGCGTTGGGGATTGGAGGTACGGCCAAGAGGCAGTACGCACAGGGGATCGGGATGGGTCTCAGCCGTGTCGGGTTGCGCAGTTCCGATCGCATCTGGGATAAGAGCGATGTGGAAAGTCCGACGTCTCCGAGGGCGAGTTTAGGCTCGGTGCCGGACGACGTTGGCTGATGGGATTGTCTCAATACACACACAGGGGACGCAGTTGTGAAGGAGAAATACATCTTAATTGAGCGCAACAGCCTTTTTCCTCCACGCCAACCACTGAGCTACAATGATCAAGTCGAAAACCAACGTTCCTCCCGAACCCAGCAAGAAGGGCAGACTTTCTTGCAGATACATCCTGGCACCTTCGCCCGTTGCCGACGGATTGGTCAGCACGCTGATGGTATACAGCAGATTGCCCGAAAACGCCGCGATAAACAGCAGGATCGAGATGCCCTCGACTGAACGTCGGATGTGATTTTCCCAAATCTGTGGGATGCGCGACGTGATGTACAGCAGCGCACACAGCCAGGCGCTGATTCGGCCGACTAGACGGCGCCATGATGGGTCGGCTTCGAGGAGGTGGACGGTGGACAAGGGCGCGGCGGAGACGGTGGCGGGGCCAGGAAGAGAGGTGACCATCATGATGCCGAGGAGGACCATGCCAATGCTTCTGCGTAGCGAGGCTGGGGATTTGGCGCCGCGCTTTTTGGTAGACGAAGCGGTGGACGCAGTTATACCTTTGATTCCGCCGGCGGTGGAGCGCTGCGAGTGAGATCGAGTTGAGAGGCTGCGTGTCATGGTTCGTTTTCGGCTGCCCTTGTTGACCGAGTTGGCAAGTGCGTCGACAGAGCGATGCAGAGGGGCTGCTGGTGACGATTCCCGCGTCGAGTCGTGTGTTCGCCTTTTTCTCCCTTTCTCTTCTTGTGCGCTTTGCTGACTCGGCCCCATCTCGGCGTCAGCATCTTGGATCTCGTCTGCGCGACCCTGTTGCCCAAGCTGATGATGCGACAGGGCCATCCTGTCTGTGTTCTCCCTCGTTGCAGGATGTGGCGACGCGTGCCTGGCTGTGCCGTCTGATGAAGAATTGCCCGAAAAAGGCGAAGATGTGCCATCACGGGGCATGTTAACTAGTCCGCCGGGCGTCGCCGCACCTGAAGAAGGGGCTGTGTCGATACGGTTCGCCATGCGTACCATGTCTCGACCTCGAGGCTCGACTGTGATACTTCCCACACTTGACTCGGAACTGACAGTCGCCAAGCTGTCGATGCTATCCGCCAGAGCCTCCTCTTCCGCTGGAGCATCGGCAGCACGCGAGCCAGGCTCGGCTTCAGACAGTATCGACTCGGGCTCTGTCTCTTCATCCTCTTCCACCGACTTTGATACAGCTGGCATGTCAGCATCGTCTGCATCCTTGCACTCTCTCGTCGGACTGAGCTCTGAAGGAACAAAGTCGACATTGGCTGCCACAGGTTTCTTGCGCGAACTCATGGACTGGCCTGCTCGAGTTCTGCGAGATGTGGATGACGATGCTTCCCTCACAGCCTTGATTGACTGCATAGGTGCTGCCATATCGGCGCCAGTTGCGTCTTGTCGAGAGGGATCGTTGCTGTTGACCCTAGACCGCGTTCTGGATGGTGGTTGGGAATGGTTGGGCGATGATGAAGCGCGCGATTTGCTGCGATGCGAGTGAGGCTTGCGATGCGAAAAGTAGTCTTCCTCGGCTGCGCCATGCGTGTGATATAGCATAGCTTCGCGCCTCCTTGCTGCTTCCTGAGCCAGCTGTGCTACTGAACTCGCCGCATCCGAGAGAGCGCGGTAGTTGGCAACGGATCCGCTGCCCATCGCTGAAACCGTATCTCCCGATCCTTGCCTGCTCAGAGGCGGACGACGCGACCGCGACCGCGACGACTCGTAGCGTGGTCTGGAGGGCGCATCGTTCGGTTTATCTGGGGCTGCATGCGGTATCAAGGGGGCATGTGGATCATCAGAAACATGTGCAAGGTGTCGATGCGGATGGACGAGCTGCTGTGAATGTGAAAGGTTGCGCCGTTTGCTCGAGCTACGCAGATACGAGTTGTGACGGCTGGTTCTGCCAGCTAGCAGCTCGCTAGTCTCGGACAAGACCGAATATGGATTTGTTGGATAAGGAGACGAGAAACTGGCGGAACGCTGGGTTGCTCTGCTCTTGATGCGGCGTGCTCGCTCTTTGCGTGCTTTGGACCAGTAGTAAACAAACTGCACCATGATGCAGACATCGATGCAGCAGAAGTAAGTCGCAACGGCGATCTGGAAGGGCAGCTGTTGTGTGAGGATGCAGCCGATCAAATTCGTTGCATCGCCGAGCATCCATTGGGTGAGAAAGACGGGAGAGAGACCGTCGACGGAACCTCGCCGATAATTTTCGTAGATTTGAGGCGACTGCGCAAATAGCCAAACGACAAACGAAAAGGTGCCAGAGAGATCCGAGACGGTTCGTCGGTCAATGGCGTCGGTCCAGCTCATCGTGACCTTGAGCTCGAAATTGGAAGCGAGCCGATCTGTTCGCGAAGATGGGTGAGCAAAAGTCGTCGAGACTGTCGAATTTCGTAGAGGGAGTGATCTCCTGCAAGATAGATCAAGCCGAGGTTCGATGGGCAGGTTTCATTGCTGCATTTTTTTCCTAGGTCGGAGCCGTTCGTTTGATAACTGTGGTGCGGACCTAGGTGGAATCGTCGTCTTTGATAAACAGAGCTGGTCCTTGGTAGTGATAAGGTGGAAAGTCAAGGCAAAACCAGTCGCCAGACCACTGAAATGTATTCGAAGCCAGGCCGGTGTCGACCGATATAAGGTTCCTTATCTATGGCCAAGCCAAGATAGGCGCTTGATGTTGCTGACTGAGATGCGTGAGTCTATCGCGAATCTATCGAGGTCGATCATGCAGCCAGGCAGGATGGAGACGAGAAAGAATGCCGAGGGTTCTACGATGGTCGTCGCAAACACGACCCGGTTTCCACGGTCGAGTGTCGCGGGCTAGTTGAGATTGAGTTGGTCGAGAGGCAAAATGACAAAGTGTGGGGAGCAAAGCTGACCTGTAGGTCACTCGACTTGGCTCGGCTTGACTTGACTTGACGCGGTGCAGGGTTTTCGGCGGCCAGGTATCCGTGGCTTGATTGGGTTCAAGAGGGTCCAGAGTCGTTGACGCCTGCCAGCTGCGCGCTTTTCGCCCTTTCTGCTCTCTTATCAGCGCTGTCGCTTGACGAGGCCAACAAGAGAGACAGGCCGAGGCCGAGGCTTCGAGCGCCTTTTTTCCCCTCCACAGCGAATTGTATTCACAGCGAATGCTAACAGAATTCGCGCTGCGCTAGATCGAACAGCTCGCAACCCTCAGATCGGCGATTTAGCCCCTCGTCCTGGCTGTCATCAGCAATCGTTGCTCTGTGATCCATGCAAAGCCTTCAATGTATTGTGCCTTTTACTCTTCCGGCTCAGCCACAGACGATCGGAGCTTATGAATTGACTACTTCAGTCGGCACATAGCTTCGTAAAGGCATATCTGTGGTGTTGCAGTTGTGCAAGGCGAGATAGACATCATCCTTCCAAGAAAGCCACTGCAAACAAGGTAAGCGAGCAAGAGGTTCTTGCGCAGGTTTGGGCCCCTTGTGGAAAGCAACAGCCGAGCCATTGGCATCAGAGAGCGCTTTCTCAAAGCTTCAAAGCAGGGGCCCGAGTCCGCTCGCTCTTGCTACAGGAACCAAACCGCAGAAATATTAGCGATGACGGAGTTCCAAAGCATCTCCCCCTCCCGTGAGCTCTCTTTTCCCCACAACATCCGCATTCTGCTCAGTTGCGTTTGCAGGACTATGTGGATACATCAACGGCTGTAATGTCTCTGCCTGCTTTTGGCGCTAATCGGAATCAAAATCTGAGACCTTATGAAAGAACAGCACTGAAGATATTGCATAGCCGCTCGCTGAGCAGAGATCGTCTCTCCGTCGCTTCTTGCCTTTCTCTTTGACCAGCTTCGGGAGCGAACGCTTGTACTGCTGCGAGCAAGAAAGTGCCCCAAGCGGCTATACGTCGCTTTCCGGCCCTAGATTTAGTCCAGGAACCGACTCTAAGCGAAGCGGGCCGGGTGTATCTTTTGACATGAAGCAACTTGGACAGCGCCCACACTCGCGCAGCAGTGCCGTTTGTTTGCAGTCCGAGCTTGTCGAATTGTTGCTTTACTCTGTATGTACCTCGAGCAGCTCGGTCGAGTCGGTATGTTGCTCGAATTGGCTGTCGTCAAACAAGACAACGCTCCTTTCATGTTTGGACATTTTAACTTTCATTTGTTGATGGATTTCCTTTTTCTGTTTGAGCTTTTTGTGACCGCGCCAGCGCGATTTCCCACGCCCGGAACTGGTAAGCCGCCACGGGCGTCGAAACAGCGTTTTGCTCCGCTATGTATCGAACAAGTCTGCTCATATAATACTGTAGATAAGACAGCCAAGCGATCACGCTTTCGGGGAGCAGCGGCAGCTACTTGCTCACCACAAGGTTGCAGAGTGGCATGAATGATACAGCTGTACCACGGTTCCCCATGCTTGAAGAAGGCCTTCCACAATGTCTCGCGTCTGAGTTCCTTCTCGACAAGACAAAGGCAGAAAAAATTGACTCTCTCTTGCGGACTGGTTCAAAGTACACAGAACGAAAGCATGTGCAATGCTGCGCCACCTTTCTTCATGATGCCGAACAGGATTTTATGAGGCTTGCATTGAGAGGCCACCGGCCCAAATCAAGTCGGCCGCTGCATGCATTGTGCTTCTCATTTGCTAATGGACTCAGTAGCCGATGCGAGAGCTTTTGCGGGAGAGTGGTGACAATTCGAGAAACACACGGATGACAAGATCTTGTTGGCCAGCATGGTGTATGCAGTTGGCGTATCACTTGATTGAATCGATGGTCTCAGACCGGTCTATCGCTCTGCACCACTTGCCAAAAATTTTGTCGACCTTCGAGCTCCGCTTGCCGCCCACGCTTAAGATGCGTTGTGAGAGACGATTCATTTGTATGCAGCGCATTGCACCTCTCACGCTCCACCGCTTTCGGCGCAACTTTGGAGCTGCAAAATCGTCATCTTGGCTTCGTCAGGCCGCCAAAGGTGTCTTCCTCTTTGGTGTGTCTCACGCCCTGTATCCTGCTGATTCTACTGCGTGTATGCATGTGTGCACGTCGATCTGCGAGTCTTTGTTCTGTGGCGGCGGCAATGCAGTTTTCATCACGGTTCTTGCCAGCTTTTCCATCCTTTTCTTGTTGATGCCAAGCACCGTAGAGCTCTGATCGTCTTGCATGAGGTTCGACGCTCGATTCCCACAAACCTCCTGTATATTGACCTAGATGCGTCTTGCAATTTCCGTCTCTAACTACCGACGCATCCTTGATACGCAACTGGCGCCTACGGTACTCGTATGTATGCAAAGCAACAAACTGATTGTTCGCGTTGGACCTCGGTACCACAAACTCCGCTGGTAGCTCGTGTTTTGCCCTTGAGGTCCCGCCTCAAGCCCAGCGGCGCTACTGCATAGTAGCCTCTTGATGCATCAGCAACATGAGCGGGGCTCGATACGCTTCGGCCGCCTGTGATACCTTGGACGCCTTTTTGCCTTGTGGCCGACGGATGAAGAAAGGTTCATATGGCAAAGCCTACCTGGTCTTTTTGGCCGGATGGCGCCATGCCCACTTCACGCTCCCTATGTTCAAAGCTGCCAGAGGTCTGATGACCCTTTGAGAGCTTCGACATATATAGCAGCCATCTGGACAAGCTTTGGTGGACCTCACATCACCCCCTTGCCTTTCTCCCTTCTTAGCCTCCCCCGTTTGTTTCACTCCTCTGCAGCTTCGAACGACAGGGCCTCCTCTTGCACCGTTCTTCGCTTCGATATCCTCGACACCACTCCAGCGATCCCTCTCTCCGGTCCAGGCTTCAAAGCTACTTTTGCTGCCTCGACCTCTCGCCGTCAGGCCCTTTCGATCAGCCAAAGAACTTCCCAGCGACAGCTTCGTCGCGGATCTGAAAAAAAGGGTAAACCATTTTTCTTTCTTTTCCACGCGGCTCGGCGCTATTGGACCCCTTGCATCTGTGTGCTGCCATCGAACGACAGGATCAGCAACGGCAAAGCAGCAGCAGCAGCAGCAAGCAAGCAACAGGATCCGTCTCCTTCTCTGACTTTGAAGTGACAAACAGAGCCGCCGCCCTTGCCGCTTTTTCCCACAGCCCCTTCCTTGGCTGGTCTTGCAGCCCAATTGCAATCCATTGCCTTGCTGACCCCGTTCAGCCTTCCCAGCCTTCCCATTGTGCTAAACCCCTCCTGGACCCTGTCGAAGGAGACACTACTGCACTGCTGATTGCAGCCCAGTGGATCCTTGCAGATCCTGCCCAATCATAAACCTCTTCGCTCGCGTACCTTTGTCGTACCGCGACGCCGCTGTTCGGCTCTCACTCGCACCAAGGCCTCTCTCGCATCGAGTTGATCCTCCAGTCCTTGTGATTTTTGTACTTGTTCGAACCCCCTTGCTTGTCGCTCTTCCCCGGCTCGGCAAATCGCTTTCTTCCAAAGCTTTTCCGCCAACCGAAGCTTGGTAAGTAAGAGTTGTGTTTCTCCGCGCCTGCAAGCTTGCTCTCGCCCCGCTTGGCTGGCCTGGCCCGTTCTTCAGGCCGTGTCTATTGTCGATCCTCGATTCGCTTGCGTTGCCGAGTCAAACTTCATGACCCCCCTCCCCCCACCCAAAACTCTCACGCCCCGGCATCCTTCCTGCCAGATCGAGGCTCGCCATCTTCCTGCGTATCAGACTTACACTAGATTGTCTCAGTCCAGTGCCACTCCGTACGTTTTCCACTTTGTTTGCTGCTTGCCATCCCACATACCCATCAACGTCCCACCATTGCGGCAAACGAAACTGTGATCCAGCCACACCTTTTGTCCCGTCCCGTTGGTTTCATTACCTGGCCCCTGTGGAGTTCATCTCCCTAGTGGCCTTTGCTCCGCTTCTCAAGCAAGCGGGATTGATTGACCAGTTGTCGGATTCTGCTACTTTCTCACGGTCTCCTAGATCGTAGTTCTTCCACGTCGTCCAGCTTCGAGGCCTATTTGGAGCAGGAAGTACAAATACTGACCGGCAAACTCTCGATCCTTCTTCTCACACTTTGTTTGCTCCTCCCTCCGCCACACTCCTTGCCTCCATAACTTTTTTCCTCCGTCTTTCTTGACTGCTATCATCGCTCCGCGTCCGCTCTTCGGCTTTCAGCTCCGTCACATCTACTTTTCCACAGAGGTCGTTCCTCGCGGTTTTCACAAACCGTTCGGTCTCTCTACGGCAACTTTCATACCCCTCGAACTCTTCAGGGTGTTGCCACTTCTACAGCGCAACTGCATAAGCAGAAGACGGCTTTTTCTTACAACACCTCAATTGGTTCCACCAGTGGACCATCCCCTTGGATCTCGTTTGTGACAACGTGCATTCTGGGGTGCTCACGATGAAGATCCTTTTCATTTGCACCGCCTTCAACTCGCTGGCACAGGTAAGTCCTACACCCACATCGACCGTTTCAGCCCACCAGCATGACCCTGGCTCTGCATCGGGCCGATGCTTCTTCATTTCTCACCCACAGCTGTCGCAGCTCGAGCAACACCCGTGTGGGTGGGTGTTTTGTGTGTCATTGCGCTGACATACCGGTGACCTTTGTATCCCCACCCAACGCTTTCTTCTCCCTACGCAGCGCACAGCACTGGTTCTGCGACAAAATGGCCACGCAGTAACCGTCGAATATGCCCTCTCGCCCGAGCTCATGCTTCAAGCGGCCGAGCTCGCCCATCCCGACCTCATCATCTGCCCCTTTCTCACCAAACACGTCCCGCCCAGGATCTACAACAAATGGATGACGCTCATCGTGCATCCTGGTCCACCGGGCGATGCGGGGCCGTCGGCGATCGACTGGTGTCTTATCGGAGACATGGGTGAACTCCAAGATGCCGATCAGCAAATGACGCTCATCAATGCTAAGCAAAGCGCAAGGGATGCCCACGCTACGATGCGCAGTCATTGGGGTGTGACCGTTCTGCAGGCGATTGAAGCGTTTGACGCCGGTCCGGTTTGGGCTTTTGATCAGTTCGAGTTGGGCAGGGCGACTGCGAGCTTGTCCAAGAGCGATTTGTATCGTGGTCCCGTGACGAGGGCTGCTGTCAATGCGGTATTGACTGCGGTGGTGAGGATTACTATGTGTGCGGAACAGATGGCGAAGGAAGCCGGTTTGGCTTCGTTCTTGCCCATCAGCGCGTCATTGGTCGCGCCTGCGCAATTCCGTACGCAGTGCGTTTCGCAAGGTGTTCCATTTCTCGGTGGTAGAACCCACGACCGTCCTTTGCTTCGTGCGTCGCAGCGCGACTTCGTCCCCCTCCTACCTCAACCCACTGGCGGCTCGAAGCACCGCCTATCCGCCGACGCCATCGTGCAACGCATCCGCAGCGCAGACTCTCAACCGGGTATGCTGTCCAGTCTGTTCGGCACATCGTTGTTCCTCTACAATGCTCACGTACAGCGCGATCCTCTCCCGCCTGCTGTGGCCGCGAGACAGGCAGCACTCAATCAGCCAGGTACCGTGTTGGCAACTCGCGAAGGCGCTGTGCTCGTCGATGTAGGTGCTGATTTCCCGCTTTGGATCGGGCACCTTCGTCGACCGAAAGCGAAATCGGACAAATATTTGCACCCCAAGCTGCCAGCGGTAATGGCGTTGCTCTCGATGCCCGAGATCGCAGCAAAGCTTAGCCTTATGGACGGTAGCAAGGTTCCTGAATGGAGCGCCACCACCGGTTTCGGCGCCGACCCCTCCCAGCCGTGGAAACACCGACCAGGCACATACCAGCAAGTATGGGTCGACATCGAATCGTCCCCCAAAACCAGCTCTTCGATCGCCTACGTCCATGCCGATTTTTACAACGGCGCCTTCTCCACCACTCAATGCGAGATCTTGCTGGAAGCAATCCAGTGGACGCTCACCGTTCCCGGCCTCAAAGCGATCGTGATGCTCGGCGGTCCCGGCTACTTTTCCAATGGAATCGCGCTCAACGTCATCGAAGGTTCCGATGATCCCTCCGCTGAAGGCTGGGCGAACATCAATGCTATTGATGATTGCGTCCAGGCATTGCTCGCGCCTAGAGGCATTGTCACTTTTGCAGCAATGCGTGGAAACGCTGCTGCTGGTGGGCTTGCCATGGCGACGGCTGCGGACTACGTGATCTGTGCCGAATCGGCCGTGTTGAACCCGCATTATCGAGGGCTGGGACTGTTCGGGTCCGAATGGCATACGTATTCGTGGTACGAGAGGTGCGGTGCGCGGGTGGCTGCCAAGTTTGCGAGGGAGATGCTCCCCATGAGCTCGAGCGAGGCCAAGCAGCTGGGTTTGGTGGATCACATTGTTGACAACGACGGCATGAACGCTGAACAGTTGCTCGGGTCGATCAAGAAGCTGGTCAACAAGGTGATGGACGCCACTGTGTACGAAGCGGCCCAAGTCAGCTCGGGGATCGTCTCTTCTGGCGCTCCTTGGACTCGATCCTTGCGACCAATTTCGGCGGATGCAGCCCATTCGACGCTTTTGTCGGAGCAGGTTTTGCGCAACAAAATGCGCTACCTGGCGTACATCTTTGCCGAAAACGAGGCCGACAAGTCGTTGACGCTTGAACAGCATTTCCAGCGTTACCGCAAGCACGAGCTCGACCAGATGACGCTAGACTTTTTTCACCCTCATCGCAACCAGAGGTTTGCCAGCCGCTGCACGGGCTTCGTTCGGAAGCTCGTGCCGGGTTCGACTCCGATGCGATTTGCGCTTCATCGTCGATACGACGGTGGCGAGTGGTGGAGTGATGCTTCCTGCACGGCTCATCTTGATGAGGAGGAGAAGGACGACTTTGACGGGCTCGCTGACTACCCTGCTTCTGCTGCTGTAGCTCGTTTGCCTTCGCTGCGGCCTGAATATGTGCCTCACAAGGTCGAGCTTTCGCGAAGTGCTCGAGCCTACAGCGTTGGTCAAGATACCCTCTCGTCCGCCGTGAGTGGGGACGCAGACACACACACGGCTCTCGGCAACGACAGCCAACGCAGCTCGACATCTACCGCTCCCACCACACCTGGCGAAGGAAGCCCCAAGGCGGTGCTCTCGCTTGGCGACGAAGAGGCGCAGCGTGTCGAAATCGAGGCTGAGCAGCTGCGTGTTCAGCGTGTTGCGCCTACAGCCGGGTTGCTTGGTGACAATGCGGCGGTGAAACGTGGGCCGACGGTGATTTCGTTTGTCGGGGCTCAGAAGGAGGGTGCTGAAGGCGCCAAGGGCCGTACAGGAGCGAAGGTGTTGCCCGAGCGTGGGTCTTCCATCAAGAAGGTGGATGGCGCCAAACCCACGGTGGCAAATGCGCCGGCCAGAAAGGCGACAGAGACGACAAAGAAGCAGAGCAAGATCCAGCGCTTCTTTTCTTCGCTCAGTCGTAAGAGTCGGGCGAATTTGCAGGTGGAGACCGAGGTCACGCCTTACGTCGTCGTTCCTCCTATGCCCAAAACGTCCGTTGCACTTGGCCCGGCATACCCACCTTGCCCACCTGCCAAGTCCGACCGCACCGCCGACGTGGAGCGACGTCAGCGCCGCCGCTCATCCATCTCGGACGTCTTTTCGATCCTTCAAAACGCCAACCGCACTGCCGGCGCAAACGCCAGTCACGACTCTTCGGCGTCGACGAAAACCGAGCGTCGTCGATCCTGGAGACCCACCTCGTCGTCCGGATCTTCGCTGTCCGACCCTTCGGCAACCAAGACTCTGCCACCTACGCCTAGCATCAGCAAGGCGGGCGGATTCCAGCCAAACGCCGTTGCTACGCCCAAGATCGTCGAAGAGGCGTTCGGTGTTGCGGGCGAAAAGCCGGGATCGAACGGGGAAGTGGGCGGTGAAGCAAACTGTCTCTGGAGTTGCTACTATTCGGAGGATGGGATGAAGCATCGTCAGACGATGGCGGTGGCGGGGCAGACGGGTGTTGCTGTTTGAAGTTTGTTGCTTTGTTTTTCTTTTGGTTGTGCTTCTGTCTCCGTTTTCTTTCGGTGCACCTGTTCTTACCTGCTTTCATTCTGTGCGAGGTCGAAGGTATTTCAGTGCGTCGCAGCTTTTCTATCGACTTGTTTGTCTTGGTTTTCGCAATGTCAAGGTCATTTCTTCTCTTGTCTCTTTACAGTACGCCCTGACAGTCTGGTGCTCTCTTCGTCGTGTTGGTCTTGCCACGCGAGAGGGAGCGGTCTTAGCGGGGCGCCGAATACACCGATGCAACGCTCGTTGGTTGCTGCAGCGAGGCTTGCTTGGCATGCAACTGTCAAGTGAGCAAAGTCGGGCGCGAATGGGAGGAGTGTGTAGACGTGGGGGAGAGGAAGTGCATGTGGCGGCAAAGCGCCTGCGGTAACTGTAATTTCGCCGAAACCAACGGAATGTTAAGGCTGCGAGGTGCAGCTGTTGCCGCCCATTTCCCCGACCGTACCCTACTCCCAGTTGTCTTTCGCCATTCAACTCATGGCAGTACACCGTCTGTGTCTGTCCATCTACTTGCTGTGGGGATGTTTCTTTCTACCCAACACCGTCGTGCTCCGTGTGATAGCTAAGAGGGCGGTTGGCGGAGTGGTACGAGTGTCACCGGCGAAAAGGCGCGTAAAAATATACTTTTTTAAAATTCTTTTTTTTCGGAGAAATTCCCCCTCGCCCACCATCAAACTGCGCGCGGCCTGCTTGCCCTAACCTTCTCGTTGACATCAATGCCTCCTTGTTCACTGTCTCTCTATGATTGGACGCAATCACAACCCGAGCAAGAGCGTTTGTACTAATGCATCATGATTCCTTGGTTCCAAATTCTGACCCCCTTGAACTTGTGCAACAAAATGTGCTCGTGGACCAATCAAATTATTATTTTAGCCGAGGCTGTTCGTGTGGCCTAGCGTCACGTCCTCAGTTAAGCTGGCGATAGGATGGAGTGGATGCGATGAGAAGTGTATTGCCGGTGCCGAGGTCGATCTGAGACGAGGGGAAGGGAGGAGGCAAGAGGCGGGGTATGGGATGTTCCTGCCTTCCCCCCACGCGTGCCTTCGGCTTGCTTCCCCGCGTTGCGCCCCCTCATTCCTCGCGGGCGGCTGTGGGGGGAATCGTATAAGTAGCCACGCCAAGCCTACATGGCCAACGTCCTTTCTTCCCCTTTCCTCACCTGTTCCTTCTCCCCACCATCACATCCGCCAAAGGCAGTGCCCCTGTTAGTCATATCCACGGGCTCAATTTTCAACCATTTATCGGCCATCTCGCCGTTCCTTCTTTCTATCCTCCCTGGATCTACTCTTTGATTGAACTCTGTCAACGATGAACAACAAGCTCACCAAGGATCCCATCATGGATCCCCAACAGCCTTACAACGCGGCTCAGGAGGACACGCAAGATGCCCACTCCATCACCGAGGTTTTGCACTCCGAGCCTGTAGCCGCCCTCGACCCTCAGTCAGAAGAGTACAAGGCTCTCGAGAAAAGGCTCGTCCGAAAGATTGACATGCATCTTATGCCTATCCTCATCTTGCTGTACATCCTCAACTATCTAGACAGGAACAGTCTGACTACAGCACGAGACAACGGCCTCGTACGAGATCTCAAGCTTACGGATCACGAATACCAAACGGCGCTCAGTATCCTCTTTGTCGGTTACATCACGTTCCAAATCCCGTCGAACATGCTGATGACCAAGCTGGGCCGTCCATCGCTCTACATCCCCACGTTCGTTGCCTTGTGGGGGATCGTTTCGGGCTGCACTGCTGCTGCTACAGGCTACCACTCGTTGTTGGCTATTCGCATCTGCTTGGGTATGGTCGAAGCTGCGTTCTTCCCAGGTGCTCTGGCGTTGCTGGGATACTTTTACAAGAAGGAAGAGATGGCAACGCGTACGGCGTTGCTGTTTTCGGGAAGCATCATCAGCAATGCCTTTTCGGGGTTGATCTCGGCGGGCATCCTCAGCGGGATGGAGGGTAAAGCTGGGTTGCATAGCTGGCACTGGTTGTTTATCTTGGAAGGTTGCGTGACGGTGGTGATTGCTGGGTTTGCCGCGTTGATCTTGCCGGATATGCCAGGGAACTCCAGGTTCTTGACGCCAGAGGAGAGGCAGATGGCGGTGAACAGGCTGTTGGTTAATTCGGGGACTACGTTGTCGCCTAACGATGAGGAGGGGACGCCGATGCAGGGTTTGGTGATGGCGGTGACGGATATCAAGGTCTGGGTGTTGGCATTCATGCTTACTGCGGTGACTGTTGGTGTGGGATTCAACCAGTTTTTCCCGACCATTGTTGGGTCGCTGGGCTATTCGCATACGGTGACGCTGCTTCTGACTGCGCCCATCTGGTTCTTCGCGTTCCTTGCGTGTCTTGCTAACGGCTTGCACTCGGATCGAACGCAGGAAAGGACGCTGCACATCATCATCCCGCTCGTCTTTGGTATTGTTGGGTTTATCATCGCTTCGACCTCGACAAACCTTGCCGCTCGCTTCTTTGCGCTCTTCATCGAGGCGTCGTCGTACGCCGGCTATACGTGCGTTCTGGGCTGGATCGCTCCCTCCATCCCCACCCCGATTTACAAGAAATCGATCGCGTTGGCGCTCATCAATGCCTTTTCGCAGCTGGGCAACATCTCGGCTTCCTACGTCTGGCCAAAGAAGTGGGGACCCAAGTACTGGCAAAGCAACACGATCAGTTCGGCCATGTTTGTCGCCTGCATCGTGCTGGTGCTGTTGCACAGGACGATGTTGAAGATGGAGAACAATGAGTTGGATAGGATCAAAGAGGAGGTATTGAGGGGTGGAAGTGGAGAGACGGATGGGAAGGAGGCAGTGGAGGTGGAATCGCAGATGAGGATGGACAGGAAGTCGAAGACCGAGTTGACCAAGATTGCGATGGCCAAGAGCTCGTTCAGGTACATGTTGTAGTCTCGGATCGCTTGGAATTATACTTTGATGCTGTGGACGGGGTGTGCTTGCAAACTCTCTGCGATCTGAAGATTGCTATAAGTCGGCGAAATGGTCTGGCAAGCAGGCGCTTGTGACAGACATTTGAGGCCTCCTACTGACAAAACCTGCTTCTCAACAGGGCAGGACATGACCTGAGTGCAGGCATCGTGTTGGAGCTGTCAGAAAGAGCGACGTCTGAATATGCCATTGGATCGGGCCAATTTTCCCGATTCGCGCTTTTGGGTGGAACTCCACTTCTGGAAACCACCAACACCAACGCACCTTTCAACCTTTCCCCTTCACCTCCATCACTCGCTGGGTCCGCTCGGCTACCTTTCAATTCCAGCCATGTCGACTCACGACCACCACACTGCAGACAGATAGCACTCTTTCCGTTTCAGCACTGACCTTGATTGCAGGCCGCGCCGACGACCATGTCGCTCGACTTAGACTGGAGCCTCTTGGACGACTCACTATCGGACCGCTTCCTTGAAACCATCAACCGCGCTCTCGAAAGCTCTGCAGCTAAACGGCCCTCCTTTCTCGGCGACATCCGCTTCGAAAACCTACAGTTCGGCTCGGATGCACCGGACGTAGCTATTCGCTCGATCACCGACATCTGGCCAGACTTTGTTTCGATCGACGACCCGCCTCAACGTCGACGCGGTGTAAGGCACGCCACACCAACGAGCAATGCGACGACGCTAGTCGAGTCTCCGACAGGAACCTTTGCACCTTACCACTATGGTGGAGAAATGCCGCTGAGGACGTATACGCAATTCGACGATACGGTGCCGCCCAATCGGATTCATGGGCCACCGAGCGTTGTATCTGCCAGCGTGGCTGGCAGCATGCCTCCCACACCGGCAGCAGGGATGGGCTGCTATCAGCAATGGTCTACCGCACTAGCGTCACGAGGCATTCGAGCGGCCGGGCTGAATGCAGCAGGGTCGTTACCGCAGACACAAGTGACTAGTCCGGTCGACTCGATCCCGCCCTCGCCCGGTTACTTTCAAATGTGGCAGCATTCCCAACAGCACCCTCTAACGGGACCGTTCTCCGGCCAAAGCTCGAGACAGACGAGCTTCGATGCATCTTCGTACCGCGGAGGAGGGCCGGGTCCACAAAGCAGTGTCAGTCAGATCGGCGGCAAACGCGATACCCTACATCCGTCGTATGGCAGCTTTGGCGGTCGACAGCCGTCCTTTCGTGCTACGCCTGGTGCGTCGTCTCGCTCTCCGTCCGGGCAGATCTCTCCGGGTGACGATCGCGAAGCTAATACAACGACTTCTTCGCAACTTCCATCGCTGCAGATGCGGCTTTCGCTGATTTGGCCCACCACGACGTTTCGGCTCACGATCACGACGAGCCTGCTCATCAATTACCCAAGTCCAGCATTTATGAGCCTGCCGCTGACACTCTCGGTGACGGGCTTTGTCATGCGTGCCGGCGTGATTGTGGCGTTAGAGGGCGAGCATCAACGTGCGCATGTATGTTTGGTCGCGGAGGAGGATGAAGATGCAGCAGTAGGAGAAAAGAAGATGGCCAGCCCAGGGATGAGTATCTTGCCTCAGGTGACATTCGAGAGCGAGGTGGGAGAGCATGAGAAACATGTGCTGAAAAACGTGGGCAAGGTGGAAAAGTTTATAACCGAAGTGATGCGGAAGGGCTTAGAGGATGAATTGGTGTATCCTAACTACTATACGGTCGACTTGCCGAGTTCGAGAAGGTCGTAGCAATGGTAACATTGAAAGGTTGATCGTTCAGAGTGTGCTAGTGTTACGCTCGTGTGATGAGACGTTTGACAGGTACGAGAGTGGAAGCAAGTAGTCAAACAGCATAATGTGGCTATGTAGGTAGTTGCTGTCGACTCGAAGCGAGCCAGATTGAATGAGAGCTTGAGCAGGGATGACGTGTTTCGTGCGTAGCCGTCCTCAGACGGCGATGAGCTGCGAAGGAGGATAGCCCTTGTCCATTCCACCAGCTCTCAGCATCGCTTTCAGGAACTCTGAACCAGTCTGCCGCAGCACAACGCTTCTGCCTGTAATGTCTACGTCGAATGCTTGGCGAGCAAGAGCGACCCTTACAAGGTGCTTAGGGTTGGAGTAAAGCTTCGCTATTTCATGAGTGCAGAAGACTCTAGGACTGCTGCTGCTGCGCCTGAGGGGTCGGAGTGGTTGAATGTCCACTCCTTTGTGCCTCACGATCAGCTGGTGACGACTTTTGCGTGCTGTCCAAAACATTCCGTCCATCGCGACGATTCATGTTGAGGTCCATATGGAACTCTGGTCTCGACAGGCGACAATAGCAAGCCAATGGTTTTGCACCTCGAATCGGCCGAAAGAAACTTGCGTGGCAGGAACAAAAGAGCAAAACAATTCTGCTGTACAGTATCAGATAAGACGTTCGAACGCAGGTTTGACAAGATAGAGCTGCGATTTTCGACCAACCACAGCTGAGCGATTTGGCCTCGGCGAGTCACCCACCTCATCCTCCGCTGCCCCAATCAACAAAGAGCCATGACCAGACACCAGCTCAACTCGAACCATCAAGAGGCCTCACTACGAGGATCTCGGAAGCAATCAGGAGACTCGATCAACTGGCAGAGCCGGAGATTAGGATGAGGTGCTCTTCCGAGGAGGTAAAAAAGAGAAACCTGAAAAGGGAGGCGAAAAGAGTGGAAGTTTGGCTGTTCTTCTGCCGAGAAGCAAGAAATTCAAAAACGTCACACTCGTCATCTGCTGCCACTCTCGAACCGAAATCTTGAAAAATAAAGAAAGAAAAAAGAAAGTAATCCGACCTGGCTGATTTGCCACAGTCAGCGACTCTCTCCTTCTCGGCGCTCCAAGGAAAATGACCGTTGCCCCCAACGCCTTTTTGTGTCAGGCGGCTGCTGCGCCCTTTTTGGTCGAAATCTTGCCCTCTTTGTCTGCGTCCACCATCACCACCATCAGGCGCATCTGAATCGAACCTCGGCTTTCAACTCACGATCATCATCCACGTTTTATGCCCGGCTCTCAGTCACTGGCTTTGCTCGTATTTCAGCAAAACACCGCTCAATCAGTCGACCTGGTCTCGCTCCCTCTCAAAACAATATATACTCTGTAACCATGTCGCCTCCCGTAGCAACCGACGCTTCCTTCTCCCACAATTCCAACGGCGTCGTCTCGTCCACATCCGTCGACCCCGCCGGCAGTGTTCTCGTCATCGGATCTCTGACATCTGCTCAGAGCGGCGCATATCAAAAGGCCGTCGAAGCCTACTCTGGTCGTCAGGTCGAAATGCACATGGTTGACCGTCTTACGGACGGGGCTACATCGCTCACGTCCAGCACCTATCCTCTTGCACATCTTGCTGTGCCCTATGCAGACGCCGCTTCACCCACTCTCCTTTCTACCTTGCACTCTGCTCTCCAGCCCAGCGCCAAGATTGTTGTCGAAGCAGGCGAGCTTCTCGATGCTACCGCAGCCCAAAAGGTCAAAGCCGAGCTCACCATTGCTGGGTTCACCGATGTCCAGATCGATGCAGCCACAGGTGTGGTTTCTGCGTCAAAGCCTGCTTCTGCGTCTAGCTCCTTCTCGATCGGCGCTTCTTCTGCAACATCTTCTGCACTCCCTTTGCGAAGGAAGCTCGGCGGCAACTCATCCGCCTCGGCTAAAAAGTCGCTCTGGGCCACTCAGCCAGCCTCGTCCAACGACCTCATCGACCAGTCCTCACTCCTCCGCGACGCCGATTTCGTCGCAACCACCGCGGTCAAGCGTCCCGATTGCGACGTCGGCCCGGGTCAAGGCAAGAAGAAAAAGGCATGCAAAGGCTGCACCTGCGGTCTTCGCGAACTGCAGGAGGAGGAAGAGCGGACCGCCAACAGCAACGTGGTACAGTTGGACACGGAATACATGGATATGCCCGGTGCGGCAGCAAACGAGGGAGGAAAGAGGACCGAGGTGACAGAAACCATCATTGGTAAGGATGGAAAGCCAAAGACGATCAAGCGTATTCAGGTGGATACCAAGGGTGCGACCAGCTCGTGTGGCAGCTGCTTCCTCGGTGACGCGTTCAGATGCTCCAGCTGTCCTTATCTGGGATTGCCTGCGTTTGAGCCCGGTCAGAAGGTGGAAATTCCGGTGGGTATGGATGATGATGTTTGAATCAGCGAGATTGGATGTACAGTGGTGTACAGTGGTAAATGCACTCGGACATGCCATGTTTCAAAGGGTGCACACTAGAATGGGACGGTGTGATTTGACTGTGGCAGAGTTGATGTGAGTGTGAAACAGTCTTGAGGCGATGGAGCCGGTGCAAGGGCGAGGTCGCAGTCAAAGGCCAGTGCGGCCGGCTTTGGCCAAGCCTAGCGTGTCGCTGTCAATCATGAATTCGCAGCTCGCTCGGAATGCCATGCACTCAATAACGTCGCTTCCTTCGCACTCGACGGTGCCAGAATTTAATACAGGGTATAACAAGAAGAAGCGCTTGAATGCAATGCTGAAAAAGAACATCAGAATCCGCCCTTCCTCCTCCTACCCGTATACCTGCTGTCCAGGGGTACGTCTTCCTTGCCCCTCTTGCGGTTCAACTCCTTCTTCCTCACAATGTACTCCTTTGCCGTTTCTGCGCCTCTCTTCTTGTTCCGTTTGCCGCCTTTCCTGTCTCTGTCCAATCTGCGCTTTTCATAATTGACGCTGCTCGCCTGACCCACGGTCGGATCTTCATGGTCATGCGTCAGCCCTTGTGGTAACGTCTGTTTGGCGCTTTGGCCGTTGGGACCGAGCATCATCTCGCCACCGACCCACAAGACGAGGTAGAACTTTTTGGCCTTTTTCGAGTTGGGGTAGTCGACCACCAGGCCCCCGCCGAATCCTGCGCGTGTGGCGAACTGCATGATGAACTTGACCTGGTCATCGGATTCCGGGTAGAACTGGAACACTGCACGCGATCCGCGCGAGAGCGAAGAGTAGAGCGTGGTGAAAAAGGCAGAAAGCCGTTGTGCTGGGTTGTGCGAAGTGGCATCGGCATTGCAAAGCCATTGGAGTACCGAGATGGAAATGGCACCATCAAACGATCCGGCTCGAAAGCCACATCCTTGACCCGCATCGGCCAGAAGCAAGTCGCCTTCCGTCTCCTTTTCCAATGCAACCTCGAGCATCGAGGGCGATATGTCAAAGCCTATCCATTCATGACCGTGTTCAGTGAGGATCTCTCCGGACAGACCTGATCCGCAGCCAATGTCGAGTAGCAGTGCAGGTTTCCGATGCTCAGGAAGCATCAGAAGCTCGATGGCGCGTTCGGTCATTTCTGCTTGAATCGTTTGTACTCGTGTGCTGTCCCGAGATGATGAAAGGAGTAAAGGTCAGTGAGTCTTCTGTTTGGTCAACGCCAAGGACAATGAAAAGAGAAACAAGGCAGAGGCTCACTTTGCAGTGTACTTGGACGCCTCGGTATCATTGTAAAAGATTTCTGGCGGCGCCAGGTGTTCGGGTCTTGACATGATTCGATGGATGCTGTGCTTCTTGGTGGTGGTTGTGAGGAATTTGGTACGAAGGTGCAATAGAGAAAGCGGGTTTGCCCTGTGTTCTTCTCAAAAATTTCCAGCACGCCACGCCAAAAGCGCAATCCGAAACCCGAGTTTGAGTTTTGAGTTTTCGGGTCTCACACTACAGTAACTCTCGCCAAATCCAAACCGGCCGAAAGCTTCTTGGAACAAAGCTGAGAGTTGTGGAGGCATGACGCGCTCAAAAAGTGGGACTGTACAGTACAGTACAGTATTGCACGCTTACATACTGTCCAGAATCCCAGCTCGAGGTGATGCTTCCGACGACCACAACACTTGATCAAGAGGCCAAATCTACGTCAACCGCTTCCTTCGTTGACGATACAGCAACACCAACCCTGCAAGCTCCGAGCTCGGCTTCAGCTCTTTCGCACTCATCCAAGCAAAATCGTCCAATGCTTTCATAGAAGACACGCGAGATCATGTTGGTCTCGACGACGCGGGCGATGCGCACGTCACGCTTTGTCTCGACTAGGTCAGCGCTGACTCTGCCATCGCGGCTTCGCTCTAGACCATCTCCACACGTATCACCTTGGACCAGCAGATGTTGGACACCAAAGCTCATCCACGTCGCTTCAACCACCACACGCGGGCTAGCATCGTTCGTTGGGCCCCCTTCTTCGTCACCCCCCGAAGCCAACGCCCTACAAGTGACAGATCCGCTACTCATCTACCGCGCCAAAGTGGCACGTGGACAACTAGAAGAGGACGAAGAACAACTTCGCGCCCTCGTCGAGCTACGCCGTATCAATCGCACCCTCCGCGACTACGTGCCTCCAGCCCACTTGCTCGGCATCCTTCACCACGACGTTCAATCCACCTCTTCCGCCGCTCTGGCCTCGGCGATCGATTCACGACTGCGTCCCGGAGCGCGAGAGTTGCACGACGCCCCATCCACCTCCGATTCTACTAGGGGGGAGAACATCGGCCAACTCGTACGATGGCTTAGTGAGAGTGAAGCGTTGGCCGAACTCGGCACGCCCAAGGGCTTGCTCATCACAGGTACACCCGGAACAGGCAAGAGCATGGTCATGGATATTTTTTACGATTCGTTGCCTACCAAGTTCAAGTTTCGACGTCACTACCACCATCTCCTCCTCGACCTCTACAAGATTATCTGGGACGAAGCCGAACGTCGACGCATCGCAGTGCGACAGGGTCAACCTCGAGCTACGGCGACACCCGAAATCGGAACAGGCGCAGTCTGGACTCGCGATCCCACCGCCTCCAACAAGGCCTCGGCGTGGAGACGCGCGCTCCGCGGCATGCCGTTTTTCCGACCCGACTCGTTGGCAGACGACGCCCACGAGCAGCTCCAGCACGTTCCCGGCCCAGACGGCGATGTCGTCAAGACGACGCTTCCGTTGCACGCAGCCGCGCATCTGTTCTTGAACCACGGCCACATCTTGCTCTTTGACGAGATTCAGCTGGTCGATGTGGCCAGTGCCGGACTATTGAGGAGGACGCTCGAGGCGTATTGGAGGTTGGGAGGGGTGGTGATTGGCACGAGTAATCGCATTCCAAAGGATCTGTATGCGAGCAATGTGCAGAGGGGGCAGTTGACACAGTTTCTCGAGATCTTGCAGGAAAGGTGTCCGAATCACGAGATGAGGAGGAGTCGAGACTTTCGAAGGCAGCCGTTTTACCGGCAGGAGTGGTTGGATCGCAATCAGGCGCAAGAGGGGGACCGGCCTTCGCAAGATGGTAGTCACCGGGACCAGGCAGCACCGCAAACGTCATACTTTCTCCGCGCCGAAGCCGACCAATACGATAGCCTGGTCAGCGGCATCATCGCCGGGCGCCCGGCTGTGCCGGCTACACTCAACGTCTACGGTCGAAAGATGCTCGTCCCGCGATCCATCGCCGCCACCGATGTGCACCCCAGCGTCTGCCGCTTCACCTTTCCGGAGCTCTGCGACTCGCCGCTGGGACCGGCCGACTACCTGACTCTGGCATCGACGTACCACACGCTCATCCTCGAAGGTGTGCCGCAAATGACGCTCATGCAGAAGAACCAGGCGCGCCGAATGATTACACTCCTCGATGCAGTCTACGAAGCCGGTTGTCGTCTCGTCGTTCTTGCTGACGCGGCGCCAGACGATCTCTTTTTCCCCGACGCCGAGCGCGCCGCTCGACACGCGGCACAGGGTCCCGCTGCTGGCCCGGGCGACGTGCGTCCCGAACTCCAGTACGGCACCGACAGCACGATGGAGGACGTCGTCGACATGTCTACCAAAGGCGGTCGTTCGCCGTTCCTCACTCCGCCACCGGGACAGATTTATCCCGAAGAGCAACGCCTCGCACGACACAAGGCCGGCCAACGTATCGATTTCAACACGGACGAATTCATGACCGAATCGCTCATCATGGCGGAAACGCTGTCCGAAGCTATGCAGGATACCGAAGAAGGCTTCCGTCCCAACATCTCGGCCTACTCGTCCAACCGGCCTTCCCGGTCGACCCGGGAGGCGAGCAAGGAGGACGACAAAGTCGGCTTCAAGCACTTGGCGATCTTCAGTGGTGAAGACGAACGCTTCTCGTACCAGCGTGCTGTGTCGAGGCTGTTTGAAATGTCGCATCCGGACTGGATGCGGAGGAAAGGGTGGAGACCGTTGCTGGCCAACGAGATGGATGCCTGGGCCGGCGGGCGAGCTTCGCAAGCGGTGGGCAAAGCGGTGGTGGCCAACGAGCTCAACCAGGCGGCGGCGGCGCGCATGTCGGCGCCTTGGTCGGAGCGCTTTGTAGATCCGAATGGAGACTTTGCCGACGAGGCGTCGTACGAGACGTCATCGTTCCCCGGTAGGAGGGATGTGCAGATCAAGCAGGAGGAGGAGATACAAGGATGGACAGCCGACAAGAATAAGCGAGGGGAGGAGGTGGTGGATTTCTCACCCGGACCGATTGGCAAGAAGAGGAGCAGGGACGAGGGACCGCCCGTGCTGTCCGAGGCGCATGTGTGGGGGGTTCGCGAGGATTGGGGCAAGAGGGCGGGCGCTTGGGGACGTGGCTCTGCTGTCTTTGACCAGCCTGGTTCGGGTCAGCAGCAGCATCCTACACGGTTGCTCCGACATCGGACCGATTCAGGCAGTGGCAGCGGCGGTGGTGCGGATGGTAAGCGCAACTTTTCCACTTGTTCCCGGGTCGAGGCCCGACCAGTAGACCACTACTCGACGCTCTCGGTGTCACGAACCGCCACGCAGGCACAGATCAAGTCGCAGTTCTACAAGCTTTCGAAAGAGTTGCATCCGGACGTCAATCCGTCCGAAGACGCAAAAAAGCAGTTCCAGGCCGTCTCGGAGGCGTACGCTACGCTGGGCAATGGCGCTAATAGAAAAGCCTACGATCGGCAGAGCTCGCCGCACTACGGCGATAATGTCGCCACGGGTGCAGCGTACAGGTATAATGCGGACGACAATGCGAATCGGCGCGCGCGTGCCACGTATGCCTGGGACTATCACAGACGTAGACGTGCACCCCAACACCCCGCACAGAGTGAAACCCCACACGACTCCATGTACAGCACAGACGCCAGCGCCTTTGAAACCCTAGCGGCAAAACAGAGGGCCAGAGAGGCAAAGAACAGAGCTAGACACACCGGATCACATGCCACCGCCACCGAGGAACGCATGTACCAGGCCGACGTGGCGAATCCGTTGGTCAGGTTTGCACAGGTGGTCGCAATGCTCTGGTTGGTGTACAAGGCGGGGACGTTTTTTGTCGCGCAGGGGGAGAGAAAGGCTAGGAGGAGGTGAGTTGGTAATGGCCAGGGTCTTTTGTGCGGGTACCATGTTTCGATTGTGGTGTGAGTAGTGTTAGATGTAAAGGCAAGCGAGACAGTAGCGTAGCGTTCTATCGTTGAGTAATGCAATTTCAGTCCTGCGCCCGTACCTCCCGCTACTTGAGCCTCTTGGCCCCCATCCCCGTTCCCCTATGCTCGCTGCTCGCATGACCCTCGGCGCCCTGGTCTTTCCCATCATCGCTGCCGTCCGGCATGATCAGCAGCAGCACCACGGGGATCAGGTACATCCAGTATTTTTGCAAAAAGCTCTTCTCCGGTGGCGGCTGGACGATGGTGCCGTCTTCATTCGTCGGTGCTGCCTGTTTGAGTTGCAACTTGGATGCTTTTGTGCCGGTGAGCTGACGGATGGTGGTGGAGAAGACCGCTTCCGCCGGCGGAGTGGGGGCAGGCGGGGAGGCGGGCTTGCCCGAGCGTCGGCGGGAGAGCTGGCGTTGACGTTGGCGGCGTTTTTCGGCGGCGATCTTGTTGAGCTTTGTGCTGGTGGTGACGGGGCAGGAGGAAGCGTCCAGGGTGATATCACGAATCCTATAGCCCAACCCTACAACGTCTCCACTGCGAACCGTCAACGTAAGCTCATCGTCGATATCCGTCAACCCTTGGTGGGACTGTCGCAAATGACACAGCTTGACACTGGTCCAGAGCTGTTCCTTTCCTCCTTCCGGTTGAAGCGCTACCTGGTAGAACAGGTCCTTGGCGTCCTCGGATCGTGCTTGCTGCTGCAGAGATTCGACCTGGGCGCCAGTCAAAAGGTTGGTCAGAGTGGTCGTGTTGGCGTCCAGGTTGAGTGTGGCACGCGGAGACCAGTCCGGGGTGGAGGTGAAGGATGTGATTCTGTGCAGGAGGGTGTAGGTTGGGGTAGCGGAGGTGACAGTTGAGAGCGCCGCGATGGCTGAGAGGAGGGTGATGGTCTTCATTCCTTGACGACAGTGTGGACCGACGGGAGTGGACCCGGTTGGGGCAATGTAGGTATACGGACTTGCTCGAAAGTCGAGGTTGAGGTGCACTCGATGGGAGCAGCTTAGGCCAGGGTCGCGAGAGAATCGAGTCCAGCTAGGAGCCTTGAGTACTGCCCTATGCGTGCTGTGAGATCGGGACAGCAGATCAACAGCGTACGTAGTCGATGAAGCGCAATTTGACCGTTGAGATAGTTGTGCGCGGACCTGTGCGACGGCAACAAAGCGAAAATGGTGTTTGACCGATAGCAAACTAGACTCGAACTGAGGAAGAAGGTGGTGACAAGTCAAGAAACGCCCTCGACCTGCTGCGCATTCTCAAAGCGAAGAAAACGCAAGTCGTCCGTGCGCTTGCCAGCCCATGCGAGAAAAAATGTTTGAGAGTGTCGTTTCTGCACGATCGCACAATGTCTGCTCACAAAAATAGCCAGTTCTGCTCGTTGCATATCACTACAGCCTCCCTCTCTGCATATGTTCACTAAGCTGCCGAAAGGCAGAAACAAAGGATCAAGAATTGAAAACAAGACATTACAGCGGCAGTAACCTTCAAAAGAGAGAGAGAGAGAGAGAGAGAGAGAGAGAGAGAGAGAGAGAGAGAGAGAGAGAGAGAGAGAGAGAGAGAGTGTGTGTGTGTGTGTGTGTGTGTGCGAAAAAGCTCCGAACAATCCAAAGGAAGAATCCTCCCGAACTACATGACGATGCAGCAGCATCCGCCCTTGTCCACCTTATCATCATTGTGCCGCTTGATACCAGCCGTGTGATCCTGATACTTGGCCGCTGTCGCCGCCGTTGCCGCTGGTGGTTGCGACGTCTCCATCACTGGCTGCTGCACTGTCGCTTGCGGCTGCTGCTGCTGAAAGACGGGTGAACTCGGTGCCGGGTGACGATCAAACGTCTGCATGGATATACCTTCCGGCTGAGAAGACCTTTGACTCCTCCGACTGCTAGCCCTCGACCTCCTATCGTATTCAACGTCAACAGGACTCAACCCGCTCTCCTTCTTCTGCACCAGCGGTCCAGGTGTCAACATCTGCTCCTCGGCCTCGGCCTCGGCCTCCTGCTCCTCCTCCGCCTGCTGCGCCTGCCCGTGCTCCTCATGCATCCTCGTCGCCCTTTGCATAGCTATCACATCACTCCTACTCAACGGCAGCCCATTCTTGTCCCAGGTATCAATCAACCCTTCGTACCGACTCAACCTGCCCTCTTTCCCCGCTTTCAAGAACTGCTCCTGCTGCAACTTTCTCGCCACTGTTGGGATAATCTCGTCTTCCCAACTGTTGACGCTCTTACTTGCAGGAGAAGCACCAAACTCGCTGACGGTCGTATCGTCTTGCCCAAACGCGGGCGGCGCCGACGATTCTCGTAGACGAATCTGATCAGATCGAGAGAGCGAACGAAAGGCGTCCGGTTGCAGATTGCGTTGACGCGTGCTGGGAGAAGCTGACGAGGGAGTCCATGTTGCCTCGTAATCTTGATGGGCGCGAAGAAGTTTTGCCTTTGGCGACGGAGTAGCACCGAGAGGTCCGAATTCTTCCATCAGCTTGGGATCCATAGAGGCCGCAGCGGCAGCTTTGCGGCGCGAGAGCGAATTGCTTCGTTGATGACCGCCAGGATTGCTGGTCGAGGGATGAGACCGCTGCGTCTCCTGCACCGACGCGATCTGACCACGCCGAGACGCTCCAGCACCAGAGTACTCTGGATCAACCACGTCCAAGCTAGGCCGCATCGGCGTTGACTGCGTCCGCATCCTCTTCCTCTCAAACGACGACGTCCTCGATCCTGCAACCTTGCCCTCCGGAATCGCCTCAACACTACTCTCCAGATCCTGCTGTCTCTCTCCATACGTATCCGTACTTGACATCATCGTCGAGTCGCCCAAACCCGCCGCTGCCTTCTGCCTCGCAATCTGTCTCGCCTTCTGCCTCGCCCTCGCCGTTGCATCGTTCCGGGTCACACTCGCTGCTTCTCCTCCTCTCCCGGCAAGCCCAACGTCATTAGACTCATGCGGATCATATGCAAAGCCAGCTGTCGCCAGCGTATCTCCCGACCGCTGTCGTGACGGCGCCGCCCTGACCGAGGCAAAACGGTTGTGAAACTGATCAACCGACGATTCGCGCTGGTGCTGCTGCACAACTTCGCGCGACATTCTGCGGTCGGGACCACGACGGTCGTACGACTCGCGCGACCGCTGGAGGTCCCAACCCTGATCGCTCTCTTCGATTCGACTGATGCGTTTCGACAGGTCTTGCGACTGCGCTTCGAGTTTCTTGCGGAGTGCGGGGACGACCTGGTCGTCCCAGGGAACGTTGGATGGTGCTGCAGGCGGGACGGAGGAGGGACCCCATTCTTCGGGGATGCGGGCGACTTGGTTGGTATCTTGACGGTTGGAGAGTGGGATGCGCATGCTGCGCGAGAGCGGAAGTGTGGCTGCTGCCATTGTCAGTGTGCGGTTATGAGCAAAGGCCGTCAAGGATGTGATGGTTGTGTTGGTGAACAAGTTGCATCTTCTGCACTGTGCTTTGTCGCAAGTAGCCACTCGACCTTATTCCCAAGCCTTTCCGAGCGAGTTTGTGCTGCCTCGACGCCAAAGTCACTTGATCCAGTGCCGAACACCCGCCTCTGACCGACCAAGCCGCAAGCAAGCCCAACTGTGCGCTCCTGTCGCTTGTGCGTTCACCTCGTGTGGGCGTAAGCCGACGCTGAATACTTGAATGCTGAGTCAGACTCGCCGGCACCTCCGTACCAGTACCAGCACTTTAATCGGACAAGGCGACGTCTTGTGATGGTGTAATTCGGCCAACCTTGTTTCCTATGCTGGAGATATGACTTTGAAGTAACTTTGTCTGTGCGGTGTGCGGCAGTGCAGCAAGCAAGCAAGCAAGCAAGCAAATCAGGGGCCAACAAAAGAGAGAGAGAAAAAGTCCGTTTTGAAACCCACTCTTTTCTCGGGAGAAACAAACACGATGCACGGCCCAGCAACCCAGTGACACAACCTCGCTTTCTTCTCCCACCGTTGTGATTTCGGCTCTTGCATAGTCTTGGGCGGGAGAAATTGTGAAACCAACACAGACATCACTTCATTTCGCTTCTACATACCATGCTTTGACCTTCCAACTTCACTTCGGCTCACACTCGTCAGCACATACAGTACTGTACAGAACTGCTGCAACTGTACACCCACACAGACTGTTCTTTTTCTCTGGTTTTGGCAAAAAGGAGTGTGTGTGTGTGGATTGGTATCACAGCGGCGTGACAATCAACAGATACGAATGCAGAGAAACAAGAAAAAGAATTGAACCCCCAACAGAAACAAAGCCTCTGCACCTCTCTCTCTCTCCCTCCCTCTCCCTCTCTCAAAACACAGCGCAAGCGACGAGAGACCCGCCGAATCAAGCAACGAGACCCACTCCAAGGCCAAGCACAACGGAAGCAATGCTACCAGCAAGAGCCACGGCGCTGCCCTGCATCATACCTGTAGCGTCATTGCTCTTACCGCTGCTCGGGCGGCTGGTACCGGTGTTGGTAGTGCTCGACAGAGTCGCCGTAGCCGATCCAGTAGCAGCCGTAGTCGACGAGCTGCTGGGGTCAGCGTTGGTGTTGGCTGTTACCTCGGCAGGCTGAGTACCGTTGGGCTTGACCTCAAATGCGCTCGAAGTGTAGTACACCTGAGGATGGTCGAGCTGGTAGTTGCTGCTGTTGACAAACAGCAGCGTGTACGAACCGCTAGGGATGCGGTCGATAAAGATCTGGGCCGTTCCGTTGGCAGTCAGGAGAGCGTTGCCAATCTGGAAGTTGCCGTTGAGCTGGCTGTTGTTGGCGTTGAGCAGCTGCACCGAGAAGTAGGTCGGATCCGACGAGTTGGCTGTGCGGGAAGGCAAGAAGCGGAAATGATCCAAGTCAGCGAGCAGTCTAGGCAGAAGTCAGGGTCTGCCTGTGACAGTGACGCACCTTTCCAGTTCTATGGATAGCACGATCGAACAAGTTATGCATCCGAGAGGCAAGCAGATAGAATGCACGTCAGCTACATGCTTCGTTGCCCAAGATGAGAAAGTACAAAGACGAGATCACGTACCAGAGTGTTGGTGTAGTTGGTCTGCAATACCCGCAAGAATCATTGTTAAAGTCAACGGCGCAAAGCGTCAGCGTTCGTCTACTCGCCTCGGTGTAGGTGTATGCGGTCATGGCCATCAACGTACCACCCAGTAGCCATTGTTGCTGTTGGGAAAGGTAATCTCGAAAGCCTGCGAAAGGCCGACGAACGAGGCGAGCACAGTGAATGCGGTGGTGATCTGCATCTTTTTTCTTTCTTTTGCTTTTGGTTGATGAGAAGGTCGTGTCTGGTGAGGGTAGGTGATGGGCGATGGAAAAGGGAAGATACGGAGATGGGAGGTGGTGGTGGTGGTGGTGGTGGTAGAAGAGAAAGAAAGCGAGATGAACTCAAAAGACAAGAAGGCAAGCTGAGGTGGGGAAGTTGAGCTGCTCTCTTCAGCCAGGTAAAGAAGATCGCCATTTCAGCCGTTCTTAGCGAGCGGTTGGCCACAGTACGAGAGCCCTGCGCAGAGAGAGAGAGAGAGAGGAAAAGCGGAGTGGGCGGGCCTTGCAAAGCTTGGCGCACAGCAGCGCCAGACAAGTGACTGCAGACTGCAGCATAGCGAGCAACCGTCGACGTGCATTTGGCGCAACAACTTCTGCGCAATAACTTATCACGTACGATGCACGCACGCGCAAGCACGCTTCGACCTTGTGCCCCTCTTTCATTTCATTTCGCCACCTGTTCCCTCTTTTTCGAGCTTCGTGGTCCACAGTCGACTTTCGAGAACTTTCTTCCCTTCAGCGAATCCTAGAGATGCTCACGCTCAGCTTCAAGGGGGTATGAGACAGTCTACAACATCGTATAGCAAAGATGCAGATGTGGCCACGCGTGAATCGCGCCATGTCACTTTTTTCCGAGTGTTGTTGTTTTTTCGGGTTCATCTGCGCTTCGATTGTTCGGCCACGTCCATAGAATCATCTTTTTTTCTTTAGCCGAGACAGCATATCCGGACCAGACGTGAGATCGAGTTCCTTGCGTCCAAACTCCACGCACGAAACTCTTTCCGATCCGAACACACAAACAAAGCCTTGCCAACGTCAAAACAGGATCCCCGAATTGGCTGCCTTTCAGCTTCTCCATGTCGCAATGACGCCGAGAGCTGCGCTTAGTGGTGCGAAGGAGTGCGGCGGGGCGACTGCGTGTGCTGCGGAGCAAATGCTGCCGGTGTAGCAGGTGAGCCCACAGCGAACTGCATCTCGCTGTACATCCCCGCTGGACTAGCTTGAGGCGTATTGATACCGCCTGCATAGCCGGGCATCGGTGCATGAGGAGGAGCTTGTTGCTGCTGCTGCTGCTGCTGCTGCTGCTGTTGTTGTTGTTGATGATGATGATGATGATGGCCATGAGCACCCATGATGCTGCCCGTGCTGCTCGTCGGGCCCGATGCCATCGAAGCGCTGCCACCTCCAATGTCGTCCAAGAACTTCGAAAAGTAGTCACTCCACGACAAATCTTCCAGCTGATGCTGCGCCGATCCTGGATCGTCAGTGTAGAGCGGCATGATTCCGCGTGCATCACCAAACGATGCTGGATGGATCGCGCTCGTCGCATCCGTTCCTGCGCCGAGATGAGAACGGGGCGAAGCGGAGGGATCAAGCGGACGCATGCCTGCCATTGTGCCGCTTGCAGTTCCGGCACCATTGCCGCTGATACCTGGCTGATAACCATTGCCGGCATTGGCTGCGCTCGGCGTGTTGCCCGCGCCACCGCTCATCATGAATTGCGCAAACGCAGCAGAGGTGATCTGTGGCTCGCTGATGTGACTGCCTTCGCTGATCGAGTTGCGACTAGGAGACATGGGTGCGCTCGGAATCGGCGACCAGCTGTGGATGTACGAAGCCGCCGAGATGGGGTCGTTCGAGTATGTGGCCCCGCCAGCTGCGGCCCCGGCGTCGCCGAACTGTGCACTGCCTCTTCGTTCCAATCTCTCGTTCCTGGCCGCCATCCTCGCAGAAGGAGGCAAAATGGCATCAGCCCGAGGTGGAATCATGCCCGAGACTGGCTTCATGCCAAGTAGCGTCGAAGGTATCACGCCAGACGTGCGTTGATCGGCTCGCACCAGCATCCGACTCACCCTCTCGCGCTGGTCCGACGTCATGGTATGCATAGACCGCAACGCAATGTCGCGCAAGATACGATGGGCGCGACGGAAGAGGCGTGAGAAGTAGCGATCGTCAAAATTGGCAAAGATACGCAGTGTCGATTCAACCAAGTCGTTATCCTCGGCCAGTTTATCCGCCTCGCGGCACTCGTGCCACACGGTGATCATGAATGTCGCCGTGCTCATGAACGCCTGCTGAAAGATGAACACCAGGTCGCTCATATGATCGCCCTCGTGCAGCGCAATGACGACACGTAGACATTCGCGCGCGTGGAAAACGCACTGCGGATGGAGCATCTTTCGCAACGCACTGTGCTCCAAGAACGGCTTAAGAATGTAGAGACGAATGTCGTGCGTGCCACATTGCACCAACCCTGCCTGTAGACGAAACGGACTTTCAATCGAGCGTAGATGAGCCGGAGTCTCGGCGACCCATTCTTCGAGCCGCTTGGAGAGGATCACCATGTCCTTGTACTCGGGCATGGCCCTCTGCTTGGCATTGGCTGGAAGCTTGCCGCGACCAGCTCCATCCTGACGCCATCGTGGCGTGTAGAGAACGTGCACCACATCTTGGACGATGACGTTGAGTTTGATCATGTGCACGAAGCCGCTCATGACGATGGGTTTGTCCGATGCAGTGCGTGCCTGCGGTGTCGGAATGGGTCCCCCGGCCTCGTATTGGAAAAGCACGTCGTCGTCGATCTCGAGCGGCAGCTTGACGTCGCAGTCAGAGAGCTTGAGAGCCAGCGGGCGACCCATGTTGATGGAGAAGATGCAATCGAGAATGAAAGCGCCCCAGAAGACACGCCTGCGTAGCTCTTGCTCATAGGGAGAAAAGCCTCGATAGGCCTTTTCCTGGTGAAGACCGATGTCTTGAAGCGCGCGGATCGCTACACCGAGGACCGTCCAGCTCGCACCAGGACCGATGGCGCCGTGCATAAAAGTGGCTGTCAAGATCATGACCTGGACGTTGATCATGCTCGCAGCATAGACCTGATGGTATAGACGACTGGCAGCGGCGAAATGGTCGCCCGCTGTGTCAGGATCACCCGAGTCGGCGAGCACGCGTGGGTCGTTTGAGAAGCGTGAGGCGATGGCGAGGATGGTAAAGACAAAGCCACGAAAGGCGGAATCCTTGTCGGCGCGACCGGTGGCCAAGTCGCGTTCTAAAGATGGTCGATGCACAACGGGCATGAGAGGATGCAGCTGTTGGAAGAAGACATCAAGCAAGTCTTTGATGAGATCGCGATCTGGGAGTGTGTAGCGCTCGAACCACTCTTCGGTGACGGCATCATCTCGACCGACAGCGACCGTGTTTTTGCGACGAAGCAGCTGGATCCATTCCTTCGAGTTGGTGGGATAGAGCGGACGAGGTGTCGAGGCAGATGCAGCCTTGTTCGCCGTGTTGAGGTCTGCGGAAGCAGATGCTGGACCCGAAGCTGGAAGCATGGCTGAATTGAACTTTGCATGTTTGCTGTTGTGATGCCGATGAGTTTCGTAGCTGATGCCGGCGTGGTTGGTAAGGGTATCGGCACGATGTGCGCCTGCTCCTGGACTTGGTGGACGGCTCTCATCGGCGATGCTGTGGAAGAGCGTCATGGCAGAGGAGCGACCAAAGTAGCGTGGTCGACCATCCTCGACATCAGGTAAGAGAGCGCCCCTGTCTTCCCTCTTGGTGGCTTGGGCAGAGCTTGCTGCATGGTCGGCACCACTGGCCGGTGCATCGACATCGTCGGAATTGCTCCGACCTCGAGCGAGTCGAGCGGCCGAGTTCGATGGCAGGTCGTTGTCATTGCGTAACTGCAAAGAGACTCCATTAGCTCCGCTGGCTGCCAGATCATCGTCGTCGTCGCCTTCGCCGCCGCCGCCTCTGTTGCCGGAATGGACCTGATCGTGCGATTCCAATGTCTGCCACGAATTGGCATTCTGTGGCGGTGCGCTAGACCCACTTGGACCTGTAACGTTGAGCTCGCCACGTTCGAACTGTCGAGCAACGTGCGGTGCTACCGACCGAAGAGCGCTGAGAAGCGTTTCGACCTTGCTCTCGAGGATCTCGTATTTGCCTCTGGACCTATCCGCATCGCTGCTGAACGTGCATCGGTAGTTGTAGGCGGTACAATTGTTGCAGGTGTTGGTAGGATTCGGAAGCCCTTCACACTTGATCTTTTTGCGACGACATGTATCGCACGCTACTACCACTCTTCTACGTTTCTTTGCCTTTGGCTCGGACGGGCTTGGAGCGTCGTCGGATTTGGCTTTCGAGGTGGATGCATTCGAAGATTTGGTTTCTGTTGCTTTTGGGCGTTTCTTCTGTGATGCACTCGAAGTGGCTGGAGGTGAGCTAGAAGAGATGACGGCTGCTCTTGACGGTGACGAAGCTGATGCTGGAAACGCCGATGTGGCAGCAGGTGAGTTTCCGAAAGAGACGCTCGATCGACCATTGCGCATCGAGACGAGCTCAAAGGCGACGTGCGTCTCGTCCTCGCTCTTGTAGGACATTCCGATGACAACGACGATGCGAGATGTACGTATCTGATGGCCGAGATGCGTGTGAAGATGGTGCTTCCGAGGCGTTCAGTGGTTGCAAGATCGTCAGAAGCGCCACATAAGTGACGGCGGTGCGCTGTATGCCGAGCCGGCTGTCGGAATTGCCGATGTGACAATGAGGCGGTCGAATGAGATTTTGAGCGGACAACACGACAGGAACCAGCTTTCGAAGTGCGAACAAAGGTGGTGGCCTTTTGTGGGCGATTCTTCAGCGTGGGTGCATGTTGCAGCAGTCGGACTGAGCGCCTGGGAAAAGCGGATGTGCCGGGTTATCTCGTTCGGCGAGGATCCGGTGGTGGTTGAGGCGCAAATGCTGAAAGGTGGGTTGAGCAACAGATGAGCAAAGTGTGGTGACCGAGTCTAGGGCGTCAAGCAGCAAAAGTCTCGACGAATGGGTAAGAGGCAAGGAAGAGAGCAAAAGCAGATCGTCAGTTGAATGCGATGGGCACTCGGCGTTTTGCGGGGTAAGGTTCGCTTTGTGTTTCTTTCTCTCTCGCTCATTTGGTGATGGCCAACTAAAGAAGCTCAGTTGTCAGCCATTTTGCATTTGCTCACGCTTAGAAGATTAGATTTTGCAGCCTCGATTTTGAGCCTGATTTTACTGTAAAATACTCATTTTTTTCCCGGCTTTCCTTCTATCACAGCAGCGGCACACACTCATTCGTTTGCTGTGATCCAGCGGAGTCCGTTCCGAGACTTGTTCTCTCAGAAGCTTACGATGCATTCTCAGATTGGTTCTGTTGCAGAGCACGCTTGAAGCAAAGTTGGAGTGAGTTGCCTCATTTGTTGCTCCCTTTGGCTTGGCAAGCGGACTGCCGGGATTTCCGGTTCCTCTCCTTCACTCACTATTTTCCGCCGCCAACTCGCTCTGCGCAAATGCAGGGTCCAGACTGCGCGCTCTCATCCGCAGGCCCCTTGCTTCACGCTCAGCATCGCTTCCTCCACTCTGGATAGGGCTCGACCATCTTCCTCGTTGCTGTCTTTCGACTGTCATATCCTACGATCTTTGACCAGAGAGCTCGAGTCAAAGGGCACAGTCGACATGTCGATCCGCATTGTGGCCACAGGTGGCCATTCGGGCCTTGGATTCGAGGCGCTCAAGACGCTTCTCGCCTCTCCAACGCTGGCTTCAGGCGGCAGCCTCACTTTGATGGTTCGAGATGAACAAGCTCATACGGTCAAGCAGGCTCGTAGAAAGTTGGCTGAGCAATACCATGCTGCCATATCTGCATCTGCACCTGCAACTTCAAATCTATCTATTGAGACTCGCAGCATGGACCTGGCCTCCCTGTCGTCGGTTCGCAAAGCTGCGGCTGCTATCAAGGCTCAGCTGCAAACCGGTCCAGCACCATCATCGGGACAAGATGTCTTTCTCCTAAATGCTGCAGTCGCCAAGTCCTCCCGGGAAACGGTGCCAGACACAGATCGAGCATCAGGCAGCGTGGCTTACTCTTCAGATCATCTCGTCAGCCAAGACAGCCACATAGAGACGACAGCATCTGTCAACCATGTTGCTCATCTCGTCTTCATCTCCTGTCTCGTACCCACGATCACGGACAACGCAAAGAAAGGCCGCAAGACTCGCATTGTATTCACTGGAAGCGCTCTTCATCGCTCCGTCAAGGATCTCTCGGTCCTCGACAGCTACTTTTCTTCGTCCTCGCACGGCAGCTCTTTGCCATGGACTTTGCGCGAGACCTATGCAGCATCCAAGTTACTGCAGATGCTAGGTGTGCGTGCCCTTCGTCGGCGGATCGAAAACTCGTTGAGAGTAGCGGGCGTCCCGGCGGATCGGGTCGAAGTGGTTGTAGTCCAGCCAGGCTTCGTGCCACAGACGGCTCTTTGTCGCGAAGCCGGAATGCTGACCCGCTTCGCCATGTCATTCGTGATTCCGTGGACTCCTTTCGCCACAAGCCTCGAGGACGCGGGAAAGTACATCGCCACTGCCTGCACGACCGACCTGGCAGCATCCGAGATATCGTCAGAGGTACAGGACGGCTTCCACTCTCAAGATACTCTCGTCCGCTCTGCACTGCTCGAGGTGCACGCTAAGAAGCAACGCTTTGGCACGCTCGATCCACGTACCGCAGACATTGAGCTTCAAGACCGATGGTGGCCTTCTGCATGCGGTCAGATCTGAAGGCACACGCTGGGAAATCACACAGACATCGATGTTAGATTGATTGAAGCTTGGCCTGGACACTTAATCTCCTTCTTCAATGTCATTGCCGCCCATGGTCTGCTCCTCTCTTGCCAGCATCTGTGTAGCCAGCTCGATACCTTCGAGCTCGCCTATCGTCGGTCCATCGTCATCTACGTCGTCTCCCTGGCCTTGCACTGTGCCCACTGCATCGTCATCCAGCACACTGGTGCCGCGCGGTGCCGGTGTCACAGAGCCTCGCATGGGACCAGGCGTGCCTCCCGCCTCGCTCTCAGCAGGCGTCGCACCGCGGAAGAGAGGAGTCACGCCTCTAGCCACGCTCGCGTTTCGACTTGATCGTTCCGCCGGTTCGAGCGACGTGAAGCGGCCCTGCACCGAACCCGAGCGGTTGTTGGCGACACCTGGCGTCATGGATCGTGGAGCCACCGAGAGCTGGCGGATCTCGGTCGTCTTCTTCTCTCCAAATAGCTCGGGATGGGCTGCCAGTGTACGTTTGGATGGCTCAACCACGAGCACCAAGAGTTTGCCAAAGCTGCCAAGTGGCGACAGTGAACACAAAGCGTGTAGAGAGACTTAGCTGCGCTCCATTGAACAGTTTGGGTGGACAAGCGAGGGCACTTTTGACTTACATGCGGAAACCTGCATACCTGACATGCAATTTCGGTTTCATCTTTTCTTCGTCCTCTTCTGTGATTGCGATGGTTGCCTCTTGAGCTTCCGGGTTGTCGTCGTTGTCTTCTTGCTGCAACGGTTGCGACTCGTCGATCTGGATAGCAGCCGCAGGTTCTGGTTTCACATCGACGTCCTCCTGAATGCGGACACGTTTTGAGCGTCGACCTGTATCGTTTGCAGAAGTGCTGCTCGCTCTGGTGCGTCGAGTACTGGTGCTTGCTGGTGGAGGCATGGACAATGCATCTTGATCGTTTTCTTCTGTCGCTGCTCGGAAGAGCGCATAGTCGTCAGCCCCCGAGAGCGCCCCCGAACTAGGTGACGATCTAGTAGCCTCAACCGCCTCTGGTGAGTCCTTGATCCTGAACGGCTGTTGGCTGCTGTCTCCATCTTGTACACTTGTCTCTGCCGCCACACTCGCTGCCCTCGCTGGACCAGGTGTGGTTCTCGGGATGGGCGCGTGTAGATTTCCCTCTCCTTCCTCTTCCACCTTGACCTCTCCCAAAGTAGGATCGTTCGGAAACACCAAGCTCTTCTCTTTCAGCAACACCGAATGCCTGTCGTCCATCCTCCTGAAAAAGTAGGCCACCTGGAAGTCACGATCCGAATACACATCGACTCGCTCCTTCTTGCTCATAGTAGAAAGCTTGCCCGAGGAGTCGGACTCTTTGCGAAGCTTGGGCATGATGCGCGTACGTAGGATTGACAGCACCTGCGGGAGGATGGAAGGGTTGAGATTCATCCATTCTACGTGGCGATAGTCGAGGTAGAGGATGCTTTGGAGCACCACGTAGGGTGAAGCTCGTAGGTAGAAGACATTGCGCTGGGTGAATTTTTTGCGCTGAACGGCGCTCATCTTGCTGCTTTGGAAACGAGCATCGATTGCGATGCCACCGTCCGAAAAGAGAGAGTGTGTTTGTGAGTGGGAGAGTGGCCGTTAGGGGTAAGAGAGAGGGAGAGGGGCTCAGAGAGCAAAGATGAAGGTTGGTCAGACACGGTTCATCCATCACATGCAGCTGAGCAAGCCCGGTTAACCTCCACCCTTGCAAAAGTCACCCGATGCGATTTTGGCTGCCGATGCACAATCATTTCTGGCTGAGTCGCTCGGACAAAGCTCGGAAGAAGCGGCAGCACAGACCTCTTGCTGCTCTCTCTCTCTCTCTCTCTCTCTCTCTCTCTCTCTCTCTCTCTCTCTCCCTCTCTCTCTCTCTCTCTCTCTTTCCTTCCCATCCTCTCCTCACTCGCATCTAGCTCAACAACAGTGGCAAAGATGCCGTCTTCCAAAACAAGCAAGACGGTCGCACCGTACGGCTTCTGGGAATCTCCCATCACGACCGATCTCCTCGTCCAAAAGGCCACGGGACTTATGGAAGTATTGGTCCCTGCCGACTCCGAGACGGGTCAAGATGTCGCATGGGTCGAACTCCGAATGAACGAGTCTGGCCGTTATGCCCTCATGCAATCCTCTGATCTCTCCTCGGACCATGCTGCCGAAATCACCGCTGGCAAGTACAGCGCCCGATCTGGTGTTCACGAGTACGGCGGTGGTGCTGCCGCAAGTCTGGCCGATGGCAGCTTCATCTTTACCGACTACAATCCCAAGTCATTCGACGTGCTTCGTGCCAAAAAGGATGCAGAGCCTGAAGTGGTGACGCCCGAAAATGCTGCCATTCGATACGCAGACTTTGGTCCTCATCCTACCGACGCAGATCTGTGTCTCGCTATTCAAGAGGATCACACCCAAGACACACCTTCCACCGTCGTCAACTCGATCGTGCTGCTTGATCTCAAATCGAAACCGGCCAAGGTCCATACGCTTCTGCAAGGTCGCAAAGCCGACCAGGAGACCGACACTGACGGGCCTCAGCAGCGAGACTTTTACACTTTTGCGCGCTTCTCTCCCAACGGCAAGTACGTGTGCTGGATCTGCTGGAACCATCCTAGCATGCCGTGGTGGGATACGCAGCTGTGGGTGGCCGCGGTAGATCGGTCTGACCCGGAAGAGATCAAGCTTGCCTCGCCCGTGCAGATCAAAGTGTCCTCCACCGAAGCTGGCAAACAACAGGTGCTCCAGCAACCGGTGTGGGCCATCCCAGCCAACCCCAAAGATGACGCGGCCAAGCTGTTGTTCGCATGCGATGCATCTGGATTTCTCAACCTTTACTCTGCTATCGTCTCTTCCGGTGGTCCAAGTAACAGCATTGCAGTGAGCTCGCCAGAGCCGATCCTACCCGAACCGGTGCAGAACGACTTTGTCAGTCCAGCCTGGTCATGCAACAACTCCGAGTACATTCCGCTGTCTCCTGATTTGCTCATCGTTTCTTACTCCCAAGGTGCAAAGGAGCAGCTCGGGCTGATCAACCTGCGTCGACCGCGTCTCATCCAGCTCAAGAGCCCGTTTGTCTCCGCCTTTCAACTTCGACGTCTTACGTCGACCTCGTTCGCCCTCCTCGCCGGGCGCTCGGACGAACCCACGTCTCTCATCCGCATCGACCTCCGCGGACTCGCTGCCAACCACTACACGCTACAAGACTCGAACATCACCGTCATCAAGCGTTCTTCGACGCTCGTCTCCGACGGCGTGATTGACAAGGCCTATCTCAGCGAAGCCAAGGAGATCGAGTTTCCAACGACGCTTCCGAATGGCGAGGCTGCTGTTGCGCACGCGGTAATCTTTGAGCCCAAGAACAAGGATTTCGTCGGACCCAAGGGCAAAGCTCCGCCCTGCGTGTTTAACGTTCACGGCGGACCGAGTTCGAGCGCAGGGATGGGGTTCAGCCTTCAAACTCAGTTCTGGACCAGTCGAGGGTTTATGGTCTGCGCGGTCAACTACGGAGGAACGACGGGGTATGGGCGAGAGTATCTCGAGAGGTTGACGGGCCAGTGGGGGGTGACGGATGTGATCGACTGTGTGGCTGCAGCCAAGTTTCTGGGGTCGAAAGCGAGTTTGGATACTCGACCGTTTAGCGAACTGACGCGGGAAGAGCAGTTGAAGGTGAGGAAGGAGTTGCAAGCGGCCGATGCGGATGGGCAAGCGGTGCAGGAAGAAACGCTGCCGGGTGGGGGAGTCAAGGTGACGCTGAACAACACGGCGGCTGGGTGGGGTTGGAGCGATCTTTTGTTGGCTGGTGTATCGGTGGGAGCTGCGGTGTTTGGTGTCAGATTCGCACATACAGTGATGACCAGCTATGCCCACTGTATACCACCGATCGTGCGGCCGACTACGTCGGCGGGCAGGGCGGTGGTCAAGGTGGGCATCGCTGCGCTGGCTCTGCTTCCGTACGTTGCCGGCAAGCTTGGACGGGTGGTCAGCGAGACCGTGTCCGTTGTGCCCGGGTTGGGGGTGCAGCTTTCGACCACGCGCGGTCTGAGGCTGTTCGACCGGTCGTATTTCACCCGTACCAGTGCAAGGTTGGTACCGGAGGACCGGGTGGTAGACGTCTATGTCGGAGAAGGCTATCGATACTTTAGCGTCGTTGACTATCTTGCACTCGTCACGTCCGGTGGAAGTGAGGCCAAGATCGAACGACTTTTTCCGAACCTTTTACCGCGGTTGGGGACTGTTCAGACGATCTACCGCGCACTCACGCCTCACGTTCAACGTAAAGGTAGCCAATCACCCTCTGGCGTCAGACGCACGTCGCTTGCCGACCCCTTGGCCCTGCTCATCTCTGGTGGCAGTGCCGGAGGCTATACCGTTCTAGCCTGTCTCTGCTTTCATCCTCGTACCTTCACCGGCGGCGTATCGCGCTACGGCATCTCGTCACTATCGCTTCTCGCCGCCGAATCGCACAAGTTTGAATCGCGCTACCCGTTCCAGCTTATCGGTGGAACACCACAAGACCGACCAGAGGTCTACCACGACCGATCGCCGTTGTACGCCGCCAGCCGCATCCGTGCGCCTGTACTGCTGCTCCAGGGAAGTGAAGATAGAGTGGTGCCAAAGAGTCAGGCGGACGAATTTGTACGCGAATTGAAAAAGGGTGGTGGAAGAGAAGGCTTGGATTGGAGGTACAAGGTGTATGACGGCGAGGGTCATGGATTCAGGAGAAGCGAGAATGTTAAGGATGCGTTGGAGGAGGAGTTGAGGTGGTGGCAGACGAGATGCTTGCGTTAAGCGCGGTAATGCTCATAATGTGGGAAAGAGATCATGTCATATTGGCAAACAATGAAGTTCAACTAAAGACTGAAGAGGCGCTGACACTTCGCATGCCTCCACCACCGGCAACGCTCGCCCGACTCGCTTTGACGCGGTTGCCCACGCCGCTGGTTTGACCTGGAACCGCCATGTTTCCTCGTCCAGCCGCAGCATTGGCCAATAAAGGGTTACCTGCGCCACTCACCACTGCGACACTCGTTCGCGTTCTGCGTCGGATCGGACCGGGTCCACCGGCGCTCGGTCGCGGGAACGCCTTCTTCACCGGCACGCCGCCCGCAAAGCTGCTCGCGTTGATCCCGTCGGTAGGCAACACGAACGACGAACCGTTGAGCAGCGCCGTGTTTGTGGTTGTGCGCAAGGGCGCACGTGCAGGTCGAAGAGCAGCTGGAGACGTAGAGATGTCCGCTTCGTCCGACGAGCCAGCTGCACCTTCACGTAACGGACTCAGCGTCGACGCGCTCGATACCACTCGACTCGCCGCACCTGCCGAAGCGGACCGAATTGGCTTCGAAGCCACCGAAGTCGCCGGTTTCACCGTCACCAAAGCCACCGCCCTCGACGACGCAGGCGTACTCCTACCGTCTGACAAATCCTCCCATTCCGCTCCTTCACTTTCGCTGCTAAGCTGGACGCGCTTATCATCGAGCGACCCTTCGCCCGCCTCGTCTGCCCATCGAAATTTCTTCTTGTCCTCGACTTTGGCTGGTTTGACACTGCTCAAACGTCGAGTCGCCGCGGCAGCAGCGGCAGTGCTGACTCGTCGGATGGGTGCTGATTTGCGTGCGGGACTGCTGGTGGAGCGGGCCGCCGAGGAGGAGGTCGGAGCTGCAAAGCTTGGCCGTGTCTGTGGTGCTGCCGTGCTGGGCGAGCTGGACACTTGCATGCTGGTTGAGCGGGCGAGGACAGGTGCTGCAGTCGATCGGGTTGATGCTGAAACGGATCGAGCTGAAGTTGCGGGTGCGGTAATCTGCGACGAAGAATTGCAAGCCTGGTTCACCGCTAGCGAGTTTCGTGTTCGTCGAAGAGCTGTAGCAACAGACTTTGCATTCTTCCCTGCCCCCACTGCCGCTGGAACGGCTACAGCAGCCATAGGCGGCAAACTTGCCCCGCACACCCCTTCAAATACTTTCTCATTCTCTCCCGCGATACTCCGCAGCTGTGTTGCCAACAGTGCCAACGTCGACCCCAACTCCTCTACATTCTCCTTACCTGCAGTCGAAGCTCTGTACTCCAACTCACCCGCCACCTCCCTCAATGCAATCGTACTCCTCGTCGCCACCGCAACCAGCTGGGTTGCTTCGGCTGTCGAACGACGCAGCGCATCCAGAACGCCTGCAAACTTGACTTTGGACTTCTCCGCCTCGACTTTCGCAAGCATAGCATTACCCAGAGTCTGAATGGTTTCGGACGCGTCTGCGTCAAACTTTTGGTTGTGCGAAGCAGCAACGATGATGCCACGCTGCATCTGGAGGCTGTTGAGCAAACTTCTTACACCAGCGGTTGTAGTTTCGTCGTGCAGAGCTTTCTCTTCGGATGCGATCATCTTGCGTAGCACGTCGCGTTCGCCTTCGAGATCAGAAGGAAGCACTTCGCCCTTGCTAATAAAGCGGTGCAGATCGGCTTCGACAACAGCTAATCGTTTGCGCCATTCGCCCAACTTTGTTTCGGCGGCTGAAGTAATGGCTTCAAATCCAGCTTTCTCCGATACGAGCCGCGTAACGTTGTCAGTGCTCTCGCGCATGCGTTTCTTGGCTTCGTCCATCTCTCTGCCCATCTCGGCTCGCTTGCGTTTCTCTGCAGCCGACTCGAGTGTTCCGCGTTCATCGAGTTTGGCTCGCAAACGCTCGTTTTCCTCCTTGAGCTCGTGGATCGCCTGCACGTACTGAGCAACGTGGCGGTCGACGTTGATCATGTTGCGGCTCACTTTGGTGCGGATGTTTTTGGCCTGGTTGGCGTACTTGAGTGCGTTGTGCGTTTCTTCGTAGTGGGCGCTCGAAGGGCTGATGCAGACGACCATGACGGTTTTGCAGTTGCCTCCGAGCGAAAACTTCAACAGACGAGTGAGTTTCGAGTTGCGGTAAGGCACGTGCTTGCGGACCCCTCCAGACTGGCAGAGCGCATTGATGCAGTTGCCGAGGGCGAGCAGCGACTTGTTGATGTTGGCGCCTTCCTTCATGCGTGCGCCGTTGTTGCGGGTGGCAGAGGCACGTTCGGAGCCGGCAAGGTCGATGATGTTGAGCGAAGCAGAAGTGGTCTGTTCTGTCATGCTGGCGGTCCGTGGTTTCTGGGTGACGTTGATCTGAAGCACGGCGTGGGAACGAGAACTGACGGCATTTGCCTCGGTAGGGCTCATGGTGCGTCGCAGATTGCCTTCCTGTATGTATTCGAGGACGCTCTCTGGGCTTTCGGGAACGAGTTCCGTGATGCCGACGACCGAAATTCGATTGTTGGCATCTTCACGGAGGGCGAGACCGGCACCGGGTGGTGTGGGTTCTGAGCTGAGCAGATCTCGGATGGTCTCGTTGTAGATCTCGAGGTAGGAAAGACGAATATGCACTTCCGAGTCATCTCTGGCATCCTGAATGCGGTTGTAGAGCTCCTTCATGGTGAGAAAGATTAGACCGGGATCTTGAGGTGTACCACTGATGGTATGCGTCTTACCACAACCAGTGGCGCCGTATGCGAATACACTTGCGTTGTAGCCATTCAGAATACCGTCAAGTAGTGGCCTACAGGTCTCCTGAAACACATCAGTCTGAGAGGCGGTCGAGTCAAAGACACGGTCAAAGGCGTAGCGGACATCTTTGTTGCGTCTGGCACCATGCGCTAGCGGATTGCTGTTAAGCAGGCGCGTGAGTGGGTTGGTATCGGGCGGATCAAAGACGAGCACCTTCTGGTCCATGGGCTTAACGATAGGTCGAACGAAGCGGGTTTTGAGCGTCGACGTTGATGCTGCAGGCGGCAAAAACTTGTTGGGTGAGATGCCTCCAGCGAGACCGCCATCGCCTAGGAAGGGGGTGTTATCCTCATTGGGTGCAAGCTGGGATGCCTCCTTCTCGCTGAAGGGGCGAATACGAACGCAGACATTGATAGAGGATTCCGTCATCTGTATAGGGGATATCGAGAGGCCCGCTCTCGAGTCACTTTGACCAAGATGCGACTGCGTCGTTGCTGAACAGATCTGAGTCTATGCAAGGCTTGAGAGAAGGTACAAAGGCCCCAAGCCAGCGCTGCGGCTAGTGTGCGATGGCGGACCGCTCAGGATGAGTGAGTGTTGGCAAAGTTCGAGTGCATCAAGGTACTTGGTCGATCAGATGGTCAGAAGAATGGAGGACGATGATGTGTAGACTGACGGAGAAGTTGCAGAATCGTATCGACCCTTTTCGAGATGGTGGAGCGCAAGAAGATTGACAAGCAGTGAATGCGGAAGCGACAATGATTGTCCGTACATGTATGTGCTTATAGAGGAGAAAAGGCTTGATGTGATGTGGTGGAGACAAAGAGGATGTGATGAAATAGAAATCACGAGTGCGGGAGTGCAACTTCATGTCGCATTCAAGACCAAAAAAAAAAAAAAAAAAAAAAAAAGATGGCAACCGACACTCACACTTGCTCACATGCCCTTTTTCCGAGTCCAAACAGGCAAGTTGCATTGCTCTGCGCCCTAACATCATGGTCATTATCAGCAACAGCAGCAACACCATGCAGTAAATTGGCTCGAAGCGCATCGATGACAACGCTGTAAATGGCACCGAGCAAGGTCGAGCGAGGCACCTGTGCTTTCCGAGCAACACAATTCCAACAGAAGCTCAACGCGCTGACACGGTAACCCAGCGCTCGATTTTCGACGTCACGTGCTTTCGGAATTTTCTTTTCTTTGTGAAAGTGTGAGATTCAAACCACTAGAGCTCCACATCCTCAGCAAAGGTATGTTGCAGCTCTGTAGAAGTGGGGTCATGGCGCCTGCTGCTGCTGCTGCTGCTTGCTTCTCGCTTCTTCGGCCTCTTCTTCTTCCACCACTTCAATGTCGAGCGGATACGTCAAGATGGCAGCGATGCCCGTCAAGGCGTTGAGTTGACGTCCACTTTCATGCATCGAGCTGAAGATGGCCACCTCGCCTCCCTGTGCCCGTACGTCTTCCACCAATTCCACAAACTTCTTCCTTCTCGCCGGGTCCGCCGCTCGGAACAGACCGTCGGAGATGAGCAAGACGCCAATCGCGCCTCTTGATGCAGCGAGCAACACGTGTTGCTCTCCGTACCACGCTCGCAGCTCGTCGCTGGCAAGCTGCTTCATGAAGCGTTCCAGCAGCTGCCCCTCGCGAGCAAACTTGGTGTCCTTGAGCTGCGCGTTGACTTCGGGACTACGCAGCACTTCCATGAGCGAGTGCACGTGTGGAGAGCTGCAGTGAATCTTGAGGAATTTGCGACGTGCCTCGCTGCCAATCAGAATCTTGTCGCCTCGCCGTGTCGCTTCCTCAAACAGGAAATCGTACACGGAATCTCGTGTGAAGCCGGGAGATGCAAGGATGATGAGGCGAAGAGCCGGAAGCTGCAGCAACTTGACCACCGCGTTGTACACCTGGACGTAGAAGCGTGCCGTGGCTTTATCCGCCGCTGTTGCTGGAAGCCCTTTGCGTTTGCGTGGAATCGGCACGTCGATCCGTTGTCGCACTACGGTCATGTGGCCTGTCAACAGACACACTGCGGCTGTTCCGTCACCCAATACCACAGCTCCCACTTCGGCACGCTGGCTGACGTCTGTACTCTCGCCCAGTCGCTCCAGGTGTACGGCGTCCCAGCTCTGCTTGGTGATGGTGAGAGCTCGGTTGACTTCGAGATCCAGTGTATGATACGCTCCCATCTTGACGTGCGGATTCTCCTCCACCACTCTCCCTGCAACTTGCAGGGTCGCCCCATCGCCGCCAGCGCCACCCACTGCAGCCGCCCGGCTGACCTCTTCCTCTGCGGCTGCTGAAGATGTCGATGCAGCTGCGGCCGCGGCTGCCGAGGGGTCTGGTGGCGCACTCGAGCCTGTTGCATCAAACGTTGTTTTGACCACCTCGATGGTGAGATTGAGCCGCACTCGGTGCGATTCTATTGAGCCCGTGGAGGATTCGGACTGGACTCGACGCACCGCTGCTGCTCGTACACGGTCGCCTTGTTCGATCAGGTTGTATAGATGGTACATGTCCTCGCTGTTGCAGAGTCAGCGTTGAAGGAAAGGTGTCAATTATCAAATAATGAGAAGGGTGAGCAAGTGTCCTTTTCGCCAACTCACTCTTCTTCAGGGACGATGGTTATCCTGCCGGAGCCATCCTTTTCGATATGCCGTGATGTGATCTTCATCTTGCCGAGCTTTCTTCGGGGACTTCAGCTAAAGAACGCGCTTGCCAGCTGTGGGTCCGGTGTCGAGCAAGGCAGAGTTGGTTGGTTGGTTTGTTGATTGGTTGGTAGAGGTGAAAAGAAAGGCCCAGTGCAAAGGAGGATGAGAGTTGCCTCCACCTGAGCCTTTTGGAGCTGTTGCTTTGGCACAACAAGCGGCCATTGGGCTGCAATGAGGCGTCACTGATTTGCAAGCCTCTCTTCCATGGGTGCCTTTCGCGCGAAAAAGCGCAATTCGTCCTGAAACCTCTTGGGCTACTCACACCACAGCAAGGCCACACACTCAACACTTTCAGAGCTCCCTAATCAACTCAGTAGAACCAAAGTCATTGCTGCCACTCAGCAAGCTGAACTGGAAGCCTCGTACAACTCTGGTCTTATGTCCCAATCAAGACAGGCATCAAATCTGCGACGAGTGCTTTGGACGATCACGATCAAGCCTGTGTCATCATTCTGCTTGAATTTTGTTTGTGAGACCTTGACAGCGTCTCCTGCGGTGTTATCGCTCAGTGGACGCTGCTTGCCCTCTCTTGATCAGATCCGAATGCAGTCCTGGATGAAATGTTGTTAGAGCCGGATGGATTGCATCTTGAGAATCTATGCTGAGGAAGAGAGCAACTCGCCAAACTTCTTCTCGACGTCGGCCGAGCTGAGGCCATCAAGCTCGACGTGCTTCTCCACTCCGCGCTCTGTAAAGATGTGTGAATGGTAACCGAACAGTAGCAAGGAATGAAGGGGTCAGCATGCAGTCTTTCCGTCACAAACCGATGCGACTAGCCGTGCAGCAGTCGGAACGGTACCTACCAAAACGGGCAAAAGCACGTGCCGGGGTGCCGCTGGCTTCTCGGACAAGGAATGGAAGCTCGGGGTTGGACTGCTTGATAGGCTTGTAGTTGGTTTCGAGGAACTTCCTGTGGAGGCAGTGTTGAATGAGATGGGCCAGTGTTATTATAATCAGTGGTCATTCGTGGTCAAGTACACCTCGTCGCTGCAAGCCTGCAAACTCACCTTGCTCCAGCAGATGCCTGACCAGTCTGGCAAAGGTGGAGACGGACCTCCTTCAGCGCCTTGGGGAAAGCTCGGGTCAATGCGTTGGCCGACATGGTGTGAATATGTATGGTCGATCGGTGGATGATGGTGAAAGCAGCAACAGCAGCAGCAATGGTGATAATGGGTTCGCAGATCAAGATGGAGGTTCGGATGCGCGTTTCGCGGGACCTTCCAGAACTGCAATTTGTCAGCATTTGGAATCCGCCATCCGCAGACCTTAACACCTGAGGTTCGAAATTCGGGCAAAAAACCAACACTGCACAGCGCAACCGCAGGCGACGCATGTGCCACTTGACAAGACCCTGTCCAACTGAGCCAAAGTGTCGCTTTCCTCTCTTCAACCATCCTACCGGCCAAGCTTTTCATTCGGACAAGGCACGCTGCCATTCTTTGCGCTTCCTTTCCACCGCGCTCGGGTATCATCAAAGTTCTTCGTTCATGGCAGCGTCTGGAACGCTCGTGCCCGCTGTGGCTTCAAGATGGAGTATCTGAGCCGTCTTTCTGGCTTGGTGTCTACCCCTGCCAAAGCAGCCGCTGGGATCTCTGGCTCACCTCGTCTTCGCAAGAAGCCCTCCCTTCATCCTGTCGGCAGCGTCGATGTATTTCATGCCGACTGGCTCGCCGTTCAGGCCGAGCTCGAGAATCCGGACGAACGAGCTCTCTTCTTTGGCGTAGCCCGATCCGACCTTCCCCGACGTCTGCAGCGCATCATCGACGCCCTCGTCTTTGAAAGCAATCGCAGCAATGACGGACACACGGGTCCTTGTATGGAGTATCTGCTCAAGTACGACATCCTCACCGAGCTCGTCCATCTCTCGGTCGACGATCGACCCAAGGGCATTCGCGGCGAGACCATCCGAGCCCTCAAAGACCTCATCATCCTTCTCGACGAAAAGTTCCTCTCGAGACAAGCTGCCAATAAACCCATCTCCCAGCTCATCCAGCTTTGTCTCGACGAGGACGCCGTTCGATATCAGCTCGATGATGACTCGTTCGATGCAGGCGGCTCCAACGTGCCTCCAGCTTCTGCCCAAGAAGCCGAGTACGAGGAGGACCTTGTCGATCTTATGTGTCACATTGCCAGTCGTATCCGCAACACGCCAGATTTGCTTCAGATCTTCTTCACCGATGAGCCTATCAAAGATGCAGATGGCCTCGCAGACGCCCGCAGCCTCAGGGACGGCTCCATTATTGTCAGCTGCAGTGTCTTTGACGACTTGACCGTAGGAAAACTCGGCGATCACGAAACGCAGCTCACAACGGAAGCGTCTGACTCAAGCTCAAACGATCACAGACCACCTTCGCCCGCTGGCTCTGTCGATTCCACCGCCACAATTCTGCCATCCACAGCCTTTGCATCTCGCAAGCAGTCTAAACGCAGGTTAAGATTCCCACTCTTCTCCTATCTGCTCAAGTTCGTCCACCGTGAAGGTCGCATCGGCGAGCTCGCTCGAGCTGGTCTTCTCTTTCTCGTCTCACTTGAAGGTGGCCGTCCTCCCAGGACAGTCCATTCGCCAACTGGCCAGACGAGAAAATCAGCAAAGCGCGTCTCGTTCGCCACGGAAGACATTCGTCGGTCGCTGGCCGTATTCATTGCCCATTCGGACTTTGCAGATGTCTTGGGTGCTGGGCTGGGAGCTGCCTATGGCTTGCTGCCATCTCGCATTCGATCTGTGCCGCGCTTCGACCCGACCGAGCTCGATACCTCAACAAAAAGCAATCGTGCCGCTATCACGCTTGCGAGCAGCTCGGCGTCCCAAGCTGCATACGATGCTTTGGAAGCGTTGGCATCGGCAACGAGAAGCGACGATCCTGAACTACAAGCTCAGCTGCGCTTGCTCGTGGACCTCGTTGAGTTTTGCCAGGATGTGCTCGATTCACTCTGGCTTGCGTCCAAACACCTCACCGAGGCTGCGACGGCCACGTCAGCGACATCGCACGATGCAGACGAGAAGGCTGCGGCCGAGGCAGCCGCGTCGCCACCGTCCAGTGCGCCGTATCTTGATCCGATAGTGCGCAAGCTGGCGGGAGCCATCGCTGTCTCCATCCGTGACACTTTCATCCGCAACGTCGTCTACCCTTCGCTGATGGAGAGCAGCGACTTTGATGGCAGCTCTGCTGCCGTTCTCAACTATCTGGATGTTCTCGTCATCGTGTTGCGCAGTGAGCATCTCCTTACTGACGTGGCTCTGGATTTCCTGCTTCCAGCTGACTTGATTGCATCATCCGAGGATGATTACGGATATCACGTCAATGTGCCGATCGACCACTCGGATCGCTACAGTGTCAAGGATCTCATCCTGGATAGCTTGGAGGACACAAAGCGATCGGAAACACGCGTGGCAGCGTTGAGGCTTGCCAGGAGTCTGATCGTTTGCCATGGCTTCCGAGCCTGCGGCGGTCTGCTGCTTTTGCCGCCTCGCAAGGCCATCGTATCTGCACCCGTTGACGAATGGAACCCTGCACCAGAGACGGAAGTTGTTGAAGCCAGCCCGGCTTGCAGCAAGATCGAGATGCACTTCCGCGAGGTTGATGCGCTGTCGTCGCTGCTCTCGTCGTTTGGCTCCACCAAGAGCAGCGAAAGCCTGCAAGCCTCGTTAAACAACTATCTCGTGGACGCCGAACAGTCTTTGCGCCAGGACAGCACAGTTACCGCGGCCCTCGATCTGGGAGGTGGCCAGATTCCTCTGGTCCGCGGCGACCCTTTGGTGCAGCAGCTGTTTGCTGGTCTTGTTTCGTTCTTTTCCCAGCCTGTCGAGGTGAATCTGGCGGCCAGTGGGGTCATTTCTGCGCTTGCCGCTTCGCCGGTGAGGAGCTTGGAGGGCTGGCTGACCCATGCGCCTGGAAGCGAAGCAGGAAAGCAAGAGCCCGCACTATTGCAGGTGCTTCGAGGGCTGGTTCAGCAAGTGACGGCCTATCGCGACTGTATTCCAGACTTTGACAGGTACCTAGCGGAAAGGCGAAGAAGTTTGGTGCTGACCGAGGATCTCTCTGCCGCCCTTGAGGTGGTCGAGTCGAGAGGCGAAGAGGACGAGGATTCGGAAGAATCTAAAACGCTGCGGGCCTGCTTGACGCTTCCTCACATCTCGTCTCACGGTAGCAATGGGAATGGGCGGCTGCAAACGAGCGAAAGGATCAGGACTGCAGAGAGAGATTTCGGCATCATTGAAGACAGACGCGCTTCTCTGACAGCACTTTCACCTCGCACATCGTCTGCATCCAGCGCTCCACCAGCGGCGCAAACAGACACGTCATCCATCGGTCGCAGCAGCGCGCTGGCACGGCTGTTTGGCGGTCGTCCTACACGTACGCCTTTGCATCTTGGTAAAGCTCCGCCATCCACGTTCGAGGAGGAATCACGTCCATCTGCAGGCGAACGCAGGGTGTCCGCGTCGACCATCAACCCGTATGCCGAACACTTTCGTGAAACGGCCGCTGTGATGGTCAAAACCCAAGAAGCGGAGGGGGTCGAAGGATGGTGTCCTGCTCCAACGGCGGCAAGCGGCAGGAAGCTGGCGGGTCAGGCGACGCTTTCGAGTGTTCTGGATAACACGATACTGCTCGAGGAGCTGATCAAGGAGTTGGTGGCGTTGGTCGAGGTGAGGAGGAGTTGGGGTGTGGATGCTGTTTCATTTGTTTAGGTGAATATACCCCCGTTTTTGCGCACGCTGTGCTTTTTTGGATGTTGGGGTGTGTGCATTTGTACAGAGATCGCATGGCAAGGTCGGAAGGGTGTCTTGCTCTGGCTTCTTTTGGCCGTCGTCAAGCTGAGAAGGACATGCTGTGTGAGGTCCATGCGTCTGAGGGTGGTTGAAGTGGTGAGCTCGAGGTGAGCGTGGGAGAAGGTGGAAAATTTGTTAGATCCGTGCTTCGACTCGGGAATCGGAGCGGGCGCTCTTGGGATCGGGTTTTAGCTGTTCGGGAGCGCGAGAAGAAGTTTTCCCCCCCTTTCTCATCACTCCTCTTGACATCCTACTCTTCCGCCTCGTTTCTTTTCTTCACATTCATCCAAATGTTTGGCCTTACCTCGGCCGTACGCGCATCTCGAGCGCTTCCACTGATCCGTATCGCACCCTTCTCCACCACCCGCAGTATCCTCGAAGAAGCTGCACTCAACCGTGCCGAACGACTCAAATCTCGATTTTGGAAGACGGTAACGCTGGAACCTCCCAGCGGTACCACCTCGGGATTCCAGATCTTGCTCGATGGAAAGTCGATTCGAACGCCGTCCGGTCGACCGATTGTGATTCCTGCGGATCGCGAGCTGTTGGCGACGTGCATTGCCCAGGAGTGGAGCGAGCAGGGTCGACTACTGAAACCGCACACGTTGCCCTTGACGAGTTTGGCAGCGAGAGCGTTGGAAGGATGCAGTGACGAGGCAGACAGGCGTCAGATCGAACGCGATCTACTCAAGTATCTGGAAGGCGAAACGGTCTGTTTTCAGGAATCCAATCCACAGTCACTCGTCGATCTACAAACCATCCACTGGGATCCGTTGATCAAGTACATCAATTCAACCTACAACACGCACATCACCCCGTTCACAAACCTCCTCGGCAACTCCCACCCCCCCAACACCCTCCCCACCTTCGCCTCCCACCTCGCCACCCTCCACCCCTTCGACCTCGCCGCCTTCGAACGCGCCACCCTCCTCACCAAATCCTTCCTCATCAGCCTCGCCCTCACCGCCGGCCACCTCGACGTCGAACGCGCAGCCCAGGCGGCAGAGGTCGAGGTGCAGAGCCAGATCAATCGCTGGGGCAGCGTCGAGGATAGTCACGATGTAGACCAGGCCGAGATGCGCAGGACGCTGGGTAGTGTGGCTGTGGCTGTGGTTCGGAACTAAGATGCATGATGGACTTTTCAAACAAGGGGGAAAATGTGTGAGAGTGTGAGGTTATTGGGCTGCTTTGGAGAGACGGTCGGAGATGCTGGGACGTTTAACGGCGAGCGAGTCGGGGGAGGGGGTGGGGGTGGTTGGGGGATCGGTCGTGCTGGCAGCGTCGACGTCTGTGTCGATTTGGGGCTCGATCGCCGAGTTGACGCCGTCACCTTGGAGCTCTTCCTTCACGTCCTCCTTCTCGACCCGTACCTCTTTCTCCTCTTCACTCCTCGGCGAGCCCAACGGCGACCCCGACGCTGTGGGACCACTGACACCATACTCGACCACCTCGACCAACCGCGCACGACGAATCCACCTCCTCCGCCTCGTATACCTCCCCATCCCGCTCTTCTTGCTCATCTTGTCCCAGCCGTTGTCGCCGTACTGCCAGCCTTCCGCGTCCACATCCCACTCCTCCTCCGCCTCGGCCTCGTCCACCTTGACCGCCGTGGCGCCTGCATCCGTCCTGGCGCGGATCCGGTTCAACGCATCGCCCAGATAGCCTTGCTTGGCCGAGACCAGGGCATCTTTGTCACCGACCACGCTGGCCGATTGGATGGCTGCGTCTTTGGCACTGCCCTTGTAGACCGAGGATGGGTAGTAGCCGCCGCGGGAGGATACGCCGGCGATGGACCACTCTGGATCGACCCATTGCCATTTGATGGTGCGTCGGGTGAAGGCTTTCGGATCGGAAGCGGTGGGGGAAGGGGTGAGCATGATCTTGGTGGCCGGCAAGCTGAAGGACGAGGGCGGAGAGACAGGGTTGTTGGATTCGTCCGACCAGGAGGGTCGTTCTTGAGGCAACAGTGCAGCTGTCCAATCGAGACCGACCCACCAACGTTGGTTTTCAAAGATCGAGAATTGGTAGACGACGTCTTCGTGTCGAACGACTTTTTCTTGCTCCTTTCTCAATTTGCTGACGGCGGCGGCGTCGGTGGAAGAAGCAGCGCCAGTCTTGGCCTTGAGCACCTCGGAACCATCTTCATGATATAATCCATGCGCCCATTCATCGTCCAAGTTGCCCTTGCCGTACGCATCGCGAGCCGAAGTCTGTCCGCTGAGCAATCGACCGGTGCCGCGAACGACGCGTCGGACGGTAGCACTCTTCCATACAGCCTGGCGGAAGAGGCTGCACCACGGAGAGCACCAAGTGAGCGCGAGGGTGCCTACGAAGCAGACCAAGCTGCGAACGGTGAGCGCACCGATCGGGTACGGAGGAAGCAGGGTGAGGTTAAACTCGGTCCACTGATGCCAACGGACGCGGGAAGCAATCTCGGCCAAGTAGGCGTAGACGGCGGGAAGCGGTGTCTTGGCGATGAGTGCAGACAGATGCTGGTAGTGGGCGTAGAGAGGTGCAGCTCTGGCATGGGCCCAAGCAACGTGCTGCGGACCGACGAGCTTGAGGATCTGATGGTATACGAATGCGTTGCACGCAGCGATCGAGGCGACGATTCCAGCGCCAGAGACGGGCAGAACCAAGCTAGGAAAGCCGGATTGCTTCAACGGCAAGAACGCCAACAGCCACAACGGCCAAGTCAAAATCAAAAACGCCGCCACCGCCTTGGTATTGATGGGGCTCGGATCCCACGACACGAGCTGCACTGCAGGCACCAGCACGTTGTTTCTCAACGCCGAAAAGAAGTCGGCCAACTCGGACAATTCCAGTAGCGTCGCATTGAGCGAAGCGGCCGATACGACGTCGTGCCTCTCGATCAGCCTAGCAGGAGAATGCTTACGAGGCCGAGCAAAAGCCAACTGCCTTCGGATGCCCGCATAGCCGATCCAGCCGAGCACCAGCAGCTGAGGAGCATAGCGCACCAACTCGTACCCGAATGCGCACGTCAACCAGAACGAGACGAGCAGCAGCATCGACGAAGACGTCGAGCCTTTACCGCCAGTCCAGGTAGCGAGGCGGATGAAGCGGTGGAACGCATGGATGGCAGGTCCGAGTGCAGCAGCAAGGCGAACGACGGGGCTGGGGACGCGTTCGAGAATTTCGGAGGAAGAAAGCGGTTCGAAGCTCGAGGAAAGGGATGTTGGGGCAGTGAAGGAGGTGGATGGGATGCGAGATGTGTTGGTCACGATCGAGGGCGGGGCGGGAGAAGGAGCAGCAACGGTGTCCTTTTCCCTCTTGACCGGAGTGGTTGGTGCTGTTGTCGACGACGACATGGCTGCTGGGAGTGCGAGAGCCAGGGCTCTAAATCGAGGCCGAAGCAGGCTAACTGGCTAAGCGGTCCGGCGAGAGGAAGATGCGGTATCGTACTGCCTTCGGAGGGTCGAGTTGAGATGGTGGTTGAAAGGGAGAAGCAACGAATTGCTGAGCAGCTTGCTTTGGTGATTGTGAAGAGGAATTGGATCAATTGCGGGCCAAAAGGGCGTTCGTTGGTTGTTGGGAATGCAGCGTATCATTTTCCCTCTTTGCTTTTTGGCTCTTTCCATGCGCTCAGAGCTCGACGAGTCTGTGCGTGAAAGCGCGAAAAAAGCCTCGGTGTGCGGGGGTAAGTCAATTTTCCACTTCATTGTTATGTGCCAACGGCCTGACAATTCAAAACAATCAGGCGCATGAGCCATCTCCGAAGCAAAACAGAGAAGAAGAAAAGTCGAGTGTTGGTCTTCTCTTCTTCCCTTCTTGCTCTCTTCACCCCCGTGTTGATCGCAACTCGGGAGACGCAAAACTTCGAGATGGCCACGCCGTTGCTGTTTCAAAGCCTTGGCACACGTATAGCCGTCTTGACGTGCTTTTGGGCAGCATTGCTGCTGAGCATCCCGTCATGGCTTCGCCTCACCACCATCGAGAGGCTGCCGTTGCCTACACGGCAGGTGGAGGCGCTTCAGCTGTCGCACAAGTGTCCTGTTACCTTTGCATCCAGTCTGACAGTGCTGGTGGATCCATCGATTGTGCCGCAGGATTACGCAGAAGGAAAGGCTCAAACCTTCTTGGGCGAGGTGGAACAACTCGTACAGCAGAGCTTGGAGCTCAAGGCGCAGTTGCCGGCTGCTGCCAGTCTCGAGTGCACGCGATGGAGCGTCGGTGTGCGGCCAATTGTGTCCTCTTCCTCGTTCGAGCTGTTCGACCCAGAAACGGGCGCCTACGTCGTTCAAGTGCTCCAGGAATCGCCTGACAGTGAAGCATCGCATCAAACTTCGCTACCGACTGTCTACCTCCCCGTCCCCGACCAAACCGCCTCTCTCCCGCTCGTGCCAGACACCATCAGCGCAGCAGTCATCGCCGAGCTCCTCGCCCTACGTGGCGACAAGCCGCTCTCCCTCACCGACGACTCTCCACCCATTGCTGACACCGAGCAAGATCCGCGCGTGATTCAATACAGCAAACACGTGCGCCTCGTCTTCAGCATCATGAACCAGGACGTCGCCGACGGCACTGCCTACGACAGTTGGCTCATCCATGCTCTTTCCAGCAGCAATGTTAGCGACAATCCAATCACAGAGCTGACGAGGGAGCTGGAAACCCTGCACGATTTTCACGTGGAGACGCAGGTGCAGTGGTTTGCACCGTTGGCGTTTAGGCCGACTCAGGAGGTGTTGGAGGAGGTGGTGGAGAGAGAGGTTGTCAAAGAAGCGCTGGTCGATGAGGAGGTCGAGGTCGAGGTCGAGGTGGAAACGGAAGCGGAAGACCAGGAAAAAGCTGAAGACGATGCGGGATCCAGCGAGGAAGAGCAAGTGGAGCAAGAGCTAGGCCAATCAATCGGACCCAAACGAACCAAGCTCGTCAAGCAGAAACGCATCGTTCAGGTGCCACGTCTTGAACGAGTCGTCGAACAGACTCGTACACCTCTGCCACCAAGACACGTGGTCGAATGGGATGATCTCAAAGTCTTTGTCAATTCCGAGGAGTGGTCGTTGACGTCTACCGTTCCACCTGCGTCGTCGGGTGCAACCAACGATTCGCGACCGTACGACGTGCTCAGCCAGACGCACGATTTGCACTTTTTGCTGTATATCCCGAGTCGGTCGTATTCGCCACTGCTCATTCGCGATCCTGTTGGCGGCGGGGTTGACAAAGGATCCAATGCCTGGTTGATTCCGCAGTGGGGAGGAGTGGTGATACTCAACGTGGCGACAGAGGCTCAAGATGGGTTGGTTGCTCATTCCGCCACCACAAGATCGATCGAATCGCTACCGGATCAACAGGTCGTCGGAGCGATCACGCTCTTTGCGCGTCAACTCGAACTCCTCCTCGGCCTCTCACCCTCGCTCAACCCTTTCCACCGTCGTACCCAACTCAGCCTCCTCCATCAACGTCGCATCCTCGAACTCACCCGCGAAACCACCGCCACCCTCCTCGCCATCACCCGTCTCGTCTCGCGCATCGAAAACCTCGGCGTCGGCCCCCACGTCAAAGCCGACGTCCAGTCTGCCCTCGACATACTCACCTCGCTTCCCGAGCGTACAAAGGTACAGGACATCCTGCAAGAGGCAAAGCATGCCCACGCGCTGGCCAACCGCGCCTTCTTCAACCCAGACATGCTGGGCCTACTGTATTTCCCCGACGAACACAAGTACGCCGTCTACACGCCGCTCTTTGCGCCCCTGCTGGTGCCGTTGGTCGTGACCAGCTTCAAGCTGCTCGGCGAGCTGGTCGGACGCGAGCGTGGCAAGGCTAGGCGCGGTCGAAGATCCACTTGATCCTGAAATCCATCTTGTACTATTACTGACCAAACATAGATAAATCAACAAACCCCCTGTCCAGTCCCAAGCGTGCACCTGTGATCAATCATACTCCTCCACCTCAACATCCTCTACCCTCCCCTCCCCCTCCGCACCCTCCTCCTCCTCCTCCTCATCCTCACTCCCCTTCTTCTCCTTCGCAATCAACGCCTCGTACTCGGCATCGTACTCGTAATCGTCGTCCTGTAACCTGCGCTTCGAAACGGCCAGTTTCGCCGCTGGCGGTTTCGGCGCACCACGATGGTGAAGCAGCGAAGGGATGTTGGTCTTGCGCGTCAACCCGGGTCGTCGAGCCGCGCCGCTGGTGAGAAGGGTGGTGAGCGGCTTGCCGAAGAACGAGCGTGCGACGGCGGGTGACGAGGGGAAGAGCGACGGCGAGGAGGATGAGCTGGCCGTGGCAATGCGTTTGATGGCGACGGACGTGGCCTCGGGACGAGATGCCGAGCTGGTGGATGCTGATAGTTCCTTGTCGGGTGAATTTGACCTTAGAGTGGCTGGGACGCTGGGTGAAGCGGACTTCGCTGGTGTCTCCTTTGGCTGGTCTTGCTCTTCGGCCTCTCCTTCTGCTGTTGCGTCTGGATGAGGATATGAAGATTGACGAGCAGAAGCGTTCTTCCCGCTCGACTTCTTGGCTGCCTCTTCTACATCAGCGTCCTCTTGCTCCTGCTCCTCCGCATCGCTTCCATCATGCACTTGAAACGTCTTTTGCTTCGTCTTGCCCTTGCCCTTCTTGGGAGCCTTATCTTCCACCGCCTCCTTCATTTGCTTCTTTTTGGTCGAAGGCACGCTCTTCCGCGACGATCGACGTGGTGACGTCGGCAAGTTCGGTGCTGGCGGTGTCAAAATTTCGTCATCGTGATCCGACGATCCTATGACAGCTGCAGCTTCGTCGTCGTCGTCATCATCGTCGTCATGCGTCCTCTTTCGGCCGGAGGAGCGGCCTGTGTGCGCTTTCCCGCGTCTTGAACGTCGCCCTGCTGCTTCGTCTTCTTCCTCGTCGCTGCTCACAACAACAGCCCTGCTGACCTTTGCCTTTTTGCGATCTCTCGCCTTGAAGCCGACGTCCTCGTCTGTGAGGTCCGCATCGTCTTGTGCATCTGCATGCAGTCCAGTGCCTTTCGACTTGGTCGATGAGATGGGTCCCGATCGTTCATTGCCGTCGGCATCATCATCCTCCAGTTCATCCTTTGAAAAGACTCTCGACTTGCGTTTATTTTTGGTCTTCGATGCGGGAGGACTGCCCTCGAACGTGGATTTGGGCTGTGCAGAGGATGACGAGGACGCTGCTGCAATCTTGGACTTTTTCGATGGAAGAGGTCGCCCATCAAGATCGCAGTTTGGAGTATAGCTCACTTCTTTGCGAGCACCTCGAGTGGGGCGACGACGGGCGAGCGTCTCCTCTTGAGCTGCGAGTGCAGCAGCGTAGGCAGCGTCGCCATCTACACTCTTGGAGGTTGAATCCTCCTCGGCTAAGGCAGAAGCATCTGAGCCACGACGCCGCCGGGTCTCCTTGTGTTGATTGCTCGTCGTTTTCTTGGCACTGACACTTTCTGGCGGTGGCCTCATTGATGGAGAGGCAGCTGGAATCTGAACGTAGACGGACGAATCATCGGCAACGTCGACGAGCTGCTTGGAGCTGGAGCGGTGCGGTGATGGTGAGCGAGATCTTTGAGATGTTCTAGCACCATCCATAAGATCGCCATGTTCGCCATCCTCTGGGTCGCTGTTGGCCACGTAGGCTTCCGTCTGCGGTGCAGCAGCGATATGCTTCTGGACTGCTGCAGCCGCGGCCGCTGCTTTCACCGCGTCATGAGGGCCTGAAGGGCTTTCGAAAATGTTTGCTGCCAGAGATGGCCTCAATGGGGAAGAGCGTGTACGCGAAGGTGAAGCAGCATGGCTGGTGGGCGGTGACGAGACGAGGTTGATCTCGGTGATGGTGGCTGTTGCAGCCGCGGAGCTGTTCATGTGTGAAGTGACAGCGGAGGAGGCGGCCAAGGGTGGCCATGTACCAGCGTCCGGTGTGGCGGATGTACTGGAATCGAACGTGGAAGTGTGCGCTACGTTGTGTGTCCAAGGAGCAGACATGGACGGCAAGCTCTGGTCGCGGGCAGCACCTGCGATTGGCATGTCGGAAGAAATGCACTCGAAGTCACCAATGTGATCCCAAGAGCCGCGACCGAGACCCGTCGAAAGTAAGGAGAGCGTGTTTCGAAATTATTGACTGCAATGAGAATGCTGTGCGATGATGATGCTGGCGGTAGTGGTGGACGACGAAGATGGATGAGGTTGGTGACAAGTCGGAAAGCTGAGCTTGACTGTTAGGAAAAGGAGAAGTGTTACTTTTTGCAGAATCCACCGCGTTTTCGCCACCTCTTCTCCCTGCGAATTTTGCCGCTTCCGACGAGGCGCGGCGCGTTCTAAAAAGCGCTTTGTGCGTGCGTGTGGAGTGAAAGAAGCTCAGCCAAAACGCCGACAAAAAGCTGAGCCGACGCAGATTTCAAGGTTGTTAAGTTGTACATTCACGCTCAGCCTCGTTTACGCGACGATCAAGAGCGAGACCAACACTCCTCTCATACCTTACAGCAGCAGACTCGATCGCAGACGAGCAATCTCGGAGCCTGGTGTCAGAGGATCATGTTCGTTTACAATGCGATGCAAGTGTTTGGAGGATGGATAGACAAAATCCAACTTTCTAATCGCAGTGCTGGCTCTGGGTCTGAACTTCGATCCAGCCCTTGTCGCCTCGGTCCAAAGCGTCCAGCTCTGTAATCCATCAAAAAAGCCGTTCATAGTCAGCAAGTAGTCCTCTAGAGCGAAATGTCGACGCTCGAGTCGAGCTACAAAGCAACTTACCTTTCATGTGCTCCTTTGAGAGCTCAAACGACAAGCACTCGGCATTCTCAGCCTGTCTCTTGGGGTTGCTGCTCTTGGGCAATGCCACGATCCCATGCTGTACTAACCAACGCAGCATCACCTGGGCCTCGGTCTTGCCTGTCTCTTGCGCTACTCTCTTGAGCGTTGCGTCTCCGTAGTATTTGCCCCTCGCTAGTGGACAGTAGGCTTGGACGATGATCGAGTGTTTCTCCGAAGCGGCTCTGACGTCCTTCTGCGCGAAGAAAGGGTGGCATTCGATCTGGTTGCAGACCGGAACCACTTTGGGATTGGTCTCCATCAGTTCTTCAATGTGGTGCGGTCCAAAATTGGAAATGCCCAGGCTCCTGACTTTGCCTTCTTCGACCAGCTCGCTAAGCGTTGCCCACGAATCGAGGCGGAACTTTTTACCTCCATCTGGAGCATGGACCAGCACCAGATCGAGGTAGTGCAGACCTGCTACGGCAAGACTGTCTTCTACAGCGGCGCGAGTCTTGGCTCCCCCACCGAGCTCGTTGAGGTAGACTTTGGTCGTGTAAAACAGTTCCGAACGAGGTACGTTGGCTTCACGAACAGCTGCGCCACACGCATCTTCGCAGCGGTAGTAGCGCGCCGTGTCGACGTGACGATAGCCTACAGTGTTGAAGGCGTTGAGTAGAGCTCGTCTGCATTCTTCTCCTCGCATATCCCATGCCCCGATCCCGAAGCGAGGCATGGTGTAGCCGTTGACCATTTTGATGGACGAGGAGAGCGTGAGCGGTTCACCTCGTTCGGGTGCGAATCGATCCGTCATCATCTTAGCGGAATAGTGGGAGAAGGAGCGTTTGAAGTTCGATTTGGTGATGGTGGTTCTGGCGCGAAGCATATCAACGCAGCAAGCTGCTCGTACAGAAAGGTTTTGAAGGAAGGTTCACAGCCGGCACCGGAAGAACCGCACAGGTTCGAGTTCAGTCAGCAAAGTCGGCACTCCCTCCACTTTGACATCTTTTCCGCCCGCAGAATCTGTCTGCTTGTCGAACACCGCATCGCCTTCTTTGCGGAACACCACAAGGACTCACATTGGTCTATAGTTTGTGATACCATCATCTGCGGCCATAGAACCGTGGAAGCACCGCATCCCGTCCGATCTGCGAAGTTAAGCACGGTATCGCCAAGTCAGTACTGCGGTGGGGGACCACGCGGGAATCCTTGGTGCTGCAGTTCTTCTTTTGCCTTCTTTTTTTTGGCTAATGATCCAAACATCTTCTCACTGTACGCTTGGTCGACAAGACAAGGAGCAAATGCATGCAAAAAGATCTCTGCGGAAGCGACGTGCGTCCATGTGACTGTCCCTGTGCAAAACGTATGTCAAACGATTGTTTCTCGTTTGAGATATTCAATGCGATGTGAGGAATGCTTGTATCTCAGTATCTTACATGGTATGCTTCAGAATGGTGGTAGAGGAGGCAATGCTGGAGGAGGAGATCGGGGAGGAGGTGGAGGTGGCGGTGGTGGCGGCAAGGGAGGGAGTGGAGGAACGGCATCCTCCGGAAGTGGCGGTGCATGTCGTTGAGGACGAACGATGCGAACTGGTTCGCGCGTGCTTTCTCTGTCTGCTTCGTTTCGCCGAGGCGGTGGCGAGACAGATCTTGCTCTCTCGGAGAATAAGCGGTTCCACAAAGCTGCTCGGTCATCCTCTTGGCGGTTCTTCCGAGGCCGATCTCGTCGCTTGTCAGGCCATCTATCCTCTGCGTTATACAACGGTGGGGACCATCGCCTGTCTGTTCCGTTCCGGCCACGGGCATGGAACTCCTCTTCGTGCATCTTTGGCAGCGGTGCACGGAATACCGTGTCAAAGCTTTGCAGACGATAGCTGTCGAAGAGGTCAGTCTGATAGTCGACCCACCTTTTGACGTCTCCATTCTCGGTTGGAAGCTGTTCACCGTCGGCGTCGGTCAGTCGGTTGGTGCCAGAAGCCGATTGCGAGGCATCTTTGTGCAGCGCCGCCGGATCGAAGCCTCGCAGCATCTCGACCGAATCCCATTGCGAGTCGCTTTGAATGCGCTGTCGGATTTGCTCAATCGGATCCTGGGCAGAAATCCATCCAGGCGGATATCCCCAGATGAGCATTCGGTGCAGATAAGGCAGATGAGATGTGGAGCTCTGTTCGTTGCTGGTCGATCCTGCGTCATGGTGAGCACCGAAAGAGAGGGCTTCGACGAGCTGCTGACTCGGTTTGCCTGGAACGAAGTCGTCTAGCCATCGGAGTCGCTGCTCGGCAGAAGCAACCTGTTCGTGAATCCTTGCATGTCCGTTGATCTCTCCAAAACCGTCGTCGTCGTTGTCGCGCCCTCTTTGCGCTTTGCTTTCATCAAACTCGAGACGGCTCTGACAAATACGGTCGCGGTCTTTGGGATAAGGACACTCCGCTACTGCATGGTCGCTTTCGCCGCAGTTGAAGCAGGATCTTGGCAGTCGCTGCAGCTGCTCCTGCTGTTGCTGATGCTGATGCTGACGCGAAGCTTGCCCCTCGTCGTCTGCCTTGCTAACGCTGCCCAGAGGTTCCGCCATTACATGGTCAATTCGCGGCTTTGTGAAGATGTACTGGTATCCTTGGAAAGACTGGTCTGGATCGAAGCATTCGTAAGGTGTCGGGTGTGCGTCAAAGTAGAAGGACTGATCCTCGTCGTTCCATTCGCCGCTCTCTAAGCTGCAACCCGATGGTGCAGGCGAAGCCATGCTGTCGACCTTGTGGATTCAGCTTTCGCTCGATGTCTTAGGCGAGGTCAAGTCCCTAGTCGGGCAGCTGAAGCCGAGCAGACAGCGACCAAGGCAGAGTTCTTGACGCGGACATGTATCGATGGTATCGGCGACCTCGGTGTAGTCGCGTTCGAGTTCCTTCCTCTTGAGCGAATGGATGGAAAGAAAGCGAGGCGCTTTTGCAAAGAAGGGTACGATTCGATTGTGATGACCCACGAGCTCGTTACAGCGAGTAATCCCGAAGCAATCCAAGTAATGCTCTGCCACGTAAGCGTCGATGCGTTCGAGGTAGTCGAATTTTCCTGGAGGGGCAAGAGGGTGGACGCCAAGCGCTGAGTCGAGAGGAAGGTGTCTGTCGTAGAGCAGAGTGTTGTCGCTTTGCAAGTCTGCGAGATCCGGGTCTGCTTCCTCGTCCGAGTTTGGCTCGTTCAGAGTCGCAGACTGAGTTGAGTCCAGCTGTTGCGTTGTAGGAGGTGCGGAATGAGAAGCAGGCTGCCAAGGGGTTTGGTGATGGCTCTTTTCAGAGTTTTCGGATTTCACTTGGCCAGACAGCGGTGTTGATGGTACTTCACTTTGCGAGCTTTCTGCAGCTACAGCAGCGACTCTTGTCTTGGACAAGCTTTCTCTGCTGCGACCGAGCGATCGTCGCTTTAGTGGCGCAGCTGAAGTGGGTCTCCGAGAGGCAGAAGAGGAGCCTGTAAAAAGGCCCATCACCACCACCGAAGCGTTCCGGTATGCCTGCCGCAGCGAGAAGGCATCACCGTGATTGGTCGAGCGAGGTTGGAGCTGCTCAGATGTAGTTATGATCGAAATCTTGAGTCAAGAAATAGTGGGAACAACTTGAAATGAAGTTCCTGCGCCAAAGGCGATATGGGACCGTGCGTCGGCGCAGTCACGAAGACCCTGGTTTTGGACTTCACACTGTGCCACTCGCACACACACGGCAGGCGGCGACTTCTCTCGGCCAACAATGAATTTCATGGCCTTCCTTTTTTCTTTTTTCTTTTTTTTTTTTCTATCCTTTCTCTTTTTGTGAATCGATTTTTTCGGCAGACAGGGGCTTCAGCCGAAATCATGTTGATCGTTGCCGCGCAAAATACGCGCAGCGACCCTGCATGAACGAGAACAACACCAAAAGAAAAACACGCAGCAGAAGCGCACAGAACCGTCACAGTAGCCTTTCTTGGCAATTTCGGTCCCAGCGCAACTACATTGACAGCACCAGCGGCCCATCCGAACAAGGAAGCAGGCACCGTTGCATTGCTTATCACCATCACCCCTTTGGCGGAAGCAATCCGAGCCAGTCATTTTCCTCCTCTTTCTCTCTCTTCATTCGCTATGACTGCGCCTCAGCTCTAGAAGGAAGGGAGCGTGGGAATTGCAGTCGACACTGTCATCATGCTCAGCACACAAAACAACAGCCACCAGCAGCAGCAGCGCAATGCTCAGCCTTTTCCGAGCGGCTCGCTGCTGCTTCCACCTTCGCCTCGACCCATCATGCGCCGCGTCGTATCGGATCGCGACCATCCCTCCAGCACTCAGTCGCTACCCAACAACGGCACCATCCGACCCAGCCTTTGGAATGCTGTGCGTCAGCGTGTCAAGGTCACATCTGCACTCAAGAAAGGAGGCGACCCCGCCAACCGTCACTCTCGTGCTTTCGAGGATGAGCGCAGATTCGACGATGAAGGTATTACCTCGGATACCCTTCGCAGCGACATAGATCACCTCCTAGCACCGGGTCAATACGCAGAGCAATGGCAGTCCTTGGCCCACCTCTTCGACGCGGCGGACTGGGGAGTCGCCGGCCAGCCTCACTCCAGAATGAGGCAGAACCGGAAGAGCAAACGTTTGTCTATGGCTCCCTCGGAGCGGACTCGATCACCATCACCCGCGGCCCGAGAATCCAATGTTCCCTCCTCAGCAGATCGCCCCAGCTTTCTGCAGCGAGCAACATCCTTCATACAAGGCGCCGAAGAAGACAACCCTGACGATTCAGTAGCAAGCTTCGCCGGGCCTTCGTCCTTCAAAGGCAGCTCGAGCTTCAAGCTTCGTTCTCGCACCTCCCATCCAAGCTGGACGATCATCCAGCAAGTCTCGCAAGGTCGGGACAGGGACACACTGTCTACAGCGCCTCTAACGCCAACGCCGCCCGATATAGATGATCCATTTGCACACCGTGCTTCGTTGAGCGAAGAGCCAGCCAGCTTGCTGACCAACAACCCCGACCAAACGCCTCTCGGCGAGGACCCTTTGCTCTACTCAACCCAGGACCATCTCTTGGACAGCGAATCCGACTCGGATTCTGACACGGATACCGACTCGTCTGACAGCGATGCTGAGGCTCCAATGCATCCAAATACAGCTTTGGGCGGAGGTCGAAGGGCGCGAAGGCATGCTATCAGCTTCGACATACATGGCGGAACAGCATCAACACCAGGTCGAGCCCAGCCGACAGGCTCAGTTGGCCTCGCTTCGTCGCTTCGAGGCTCCTTGCAAACGATCCGCCACTACCTGAGCGGCGCCAGTCTCACCCTCCTCCAGCGAAGCATCTTCAAGTGCGCCCTTGCCTACCTTCTCGCATCGCTGTTCACCTACTCAGCGCCGCTCAGCCGCTGGCTAGCAAGTTTCCTCCCCAACAATGACCCTGAAGACGACGTGCCCTTCTCCAATCTGCATATGATCGCCACCGTCGCGGTCTACTTTCATCCCGCAAAGACGTTGGGTGCCATGATCGAGGCCGACATCTTTGCGCTCGGCGCCTTCGTCTACGCTGTCGCTCTCGGCTTCTTCTCCATGGCAGTCGCTGTGTTCTTGCACGAAACTGACCGCATCATCATCTCGGACATCGTCAGCGTCCTCTTCTTCCTTGGCATCGGCATGGCGCTTGTCGGCTACGCCAAGATCAAGGTGGCCAAGCCTCAGTTCAATACCGCCTGCTCGCTCATTTCCATCATTGTCTTTACCGTCGTCGTCAAAGAGGGCTCCCTCCACCTCGGCCACTTTTCGACCGAAAAGACGTTCCAAGTGACCCTGGTCGTGCTGGCAGGCTCCCTTATCAGTAACTTGGTCTGCTTCTATGTGTGGCCGCAAAGCGCGACTTCCAACTTGCAAGGCGACATTGTCCGCAACTTGCGAGGCTTCTCCACCCTCCTCCGTGTCCTGACAAAGACATTCTTGCTGGAAGACCCTTCCAATTTCCACTTCAAGAGCGACCGCATCAAACGAGCCATTGACGATCACCACGACAGTTTCACTTCGCTCAAGAAGAACCTGGAGGAAGCTAAGCTCGAGTCACTCTTCGACTTGAGGATGCGAGGCATGAATGCAAAGTACGTCGAAGCCACCGACTCACTCAACCGACTAGCGCAGCATCTCACAGGTCTCAGAAGCAGCTGTGGCCTGCAGCACCAGATCATGGCAACACGTACAGATGCGCAACGAGCGGCGAGACAGGAGGCACAGGCACAGGCACAGGCACAGGCACAGGCACAGGCACAGGCACAGGCACAGGCACAGGCACAGGCATCATCTGCGGCGCAGCTTGCCGAGCAAGGATCACGAGGAATCTCTGCTGCCGCTAACTCTCCCAAGCCGAGGCCAGCATCGTCCAGACTTGCCGACTTGTTCGAAACAGAAGTTGAACTTAGCGATGGCCCTGCAGACTCGACACAGAAACATGAGCCGTCGGATAGCGGCAAAAACGCAAATGGTGCAAACGATGCAACCGCTTTTGAAGACTTTATCGCGAGCGTCGGGCCGCACATGCGAAGCCTTGTGTTTTCTTGCTGCCGCACGCTACGAGGACTGCGATCTACATTTATAGCCAGCGATTCCATCAGTGCTGAACATCACAAGCTATCCACAGGCACATCCAAGGGGACAGTCAACAACACCATTAGCGGCAACGTCGATGGCACCGGCACTTGGCAGGACTTTGGCGGCACCTCATCCGGCGCTTACGTTCCCGGCACCAGCTTCGATGGCCTTCACAGCGACATCTCGAATGCCCTGCGCAGGTTCCAGCACGAGCAGACGGTCGCCATCAAGCGCATCTACACCATGGAGCCCAAGAAGCTCGCCCAGCAGCAGCAAGATGGGCCCAACGATGATCCTGCGCTGAAGCAGAACGAGAATGGCGCGGTCAAGAGCCTGATGCAGAACAGCAACGGAGATGAAGACGTCTTTCTCATTTTCTTTTTCGTGTTCAACCTGGAAGAGTTCGCCAAAGAACTGGAGGTGCTTGTCGAAGCACTTGAAGAGATTCGACAGGCGGAAGAGCACATTGCGTTGGCAAGGCAGACTTCTGGATGGATGCGCCTGCGTCTCTTCTTTGCCACGCTCGGCACCATGCTTTCAGAGTATGCTTCCATGCTCGGCTGGAGGTGGGGCAAGGGCAAGGGCAACAGACACAAGAATAGACTCAGCAAGAACGCTAGAGGCACTGCAGCAGCCAAGAAGATGACAACGCCGCTCGATTTTCCCTCGAACCGTCGCCACGCCGTCAACACGCATCAGACGCCCAAAGCCATGACATGGCAGCAGAAGCTTCAGCGAGTGGTGTGGCACATTGGCGAATTCTTCCGTCAGCCTGACACAAAATTCTCGATCAAGGCGGGTCTAGGTAGCGCCATGCTGGCGAGTCCCGCCTTCTTTCCCTCGACACGACCGATCTTCACCCAATTTCAAGGCCAGTGGGCGCTGGTGAGCTTCATGGTGGTACTGTCTCCGACCGTGGGCCAGTCGAACCACATGAGCCTGCACCGGATCGTGGGAACCATTCTGGGCGCCTGTGCCGCTGTGGGTGTCTACAAGCTGTTTCCGGACAACAATGTTGTGTTGCCTGCCTTTGGAGTGCTCTTCTCGATTCCTTGCTTCCGCTACATTGTTGGCAAGCCTCAGCTGGCATCGAGCGGCCGGTTCGTTCTTCTCACGTACAATCTCACGGCTCTGTACAGCTACAACCTTCGCAAGACCAACGTCGAGGTGGAGCAGATTGCCTACCAACGCACCGTCTCGGTGCTTGTGGGTGTATTGTGGGCCACTGTGCTCAATCAGCTCGTCTGGCCATTTGAGGCGCGTCGTCAGCTTGCACTGGGCGTCTCGGACGTGCTGTTCAAGCTGGCATGGCTCTACCAGCGCTTGGTGCTGTCGTACTCCAGGGATCCATCCCAGGTGCATTCGGGGCGGCGCCGCAGCCATTCTGATCAGAGCGAGGACCGAGACGAGGGCGAGGGCGAGGGCGAGTACGACAGCTGGGACGGATCTGATAGCGACGATCGAGACGACGAAGAAGCGGCTCTGCTGGGCAAGTTTGCATCGCGGCACGGCGACGAATTCCAAGCAATCGAGCTGCACCTGCAAGTATCATTGATCAAGCTCGAAGGACTACTTGCGCAAACCAAGAACGAACCACGCCTCAAGGGACCGTTTCCTGTTGCGACGTATCGGTCGATGCTGTCGTGCTGTCAGAACATCCTGGACAAGCTGCACAGCATGCGCTGCGTGACGACGCGACAGGACTGGTATCGACACGTGCGGCGGGACTTTGTGATCCCGGTGAATGCAGAACGTCGGGAGATGGTGGGCAACGTGTTACTCTACTTTTACACGCTTGGGTCTGCGTTTCATCTCAAGAGCCCGGTGCCGCCGTACTTCCCACCGGCTGGTCAGTGCCGGGCGCGGTTGCTGGATCGGATTCGGGAATTGCCGGTGGTGAAGCGGCGTGCGGTTCGTGGGTCGAGCGCGTATCTGCTGTTCTACTCGTATGCATTGGCGATGAAGGATGTGATCGATCAACTGGATTGGCTGGGTCGACTGACGCAGGAGAACTTTGGAGTGTGGGGCGGCAGCGTGGATGATTTTGAACGACACTTTGCAGTTAATGCGGAGTCGGTCTCGGCGACCCCGTACGCGAGTAGGCGGCCGTCACGGAGCCAACTGGGTACGACGAGGTGATAAAGTAGATGGGGCAAGGCGTTGCTGGAAGAGCAAATATGAAAAGGGTCGGTTCGCGAGACAATGCTCAGAGAGTGTGTCTAGACGATAAGACTTTCAGAGTTGGGCGTGTGATCAGGCGACTGTCAGTTTAGAATCGAGGGTCGAATGGTCAACAAACTGTCGAGAGTGTCTGGAGCTTGATGCACTTAGTCAAGGCAGACTCTTTGGGTTCATTTGTCCGGCTACAGTGTAGCTTTCATTGGACTGCGGCCGGCTAAGTGAAGGATCCGATGGGAACCGCTTGGACCGAAGTGAGACAAGACGTTTTGCCAAGTAGCCGTTGAAAACATGTTGACCACGAGAAGCCGGAGAGAATCAATTCGAAGAGAGACCCTCTTTGGCGGCCGACTGTGTGAATTTGACGTTGTTTGCACCGATTGACAATACAGTATATGCTGTTTCATGGCTGGCTGGCGACGGCGACTAACCGAGATGCGGATGGGAAATAGGCTGGCCGAGTTTGTGATGTTTCTCCCGTTTTTTCCAAGCGAGTCCCACGGCTGCTCTTGTGCCGAGGAGAGGGGGAATTCATATAAGTTACATGTACTTGCCTTTCGCTACAGCAACAGCGTTGGCGGCAAACGTTGTGCATCTTGTTGCATGCAATTGAAAATAACGTGGCAAGCAGCAGAAGCAGCAGCAGCAGCAGCAGCAGCAGCCAAGCTGATCTCTGCAAGCGGTTACCTCGGCAATCCATCTCACGTTTCTCTCTCTTAGCGCCCGCCAATCATGTCGCTTTTTTCGCACATGGATCTCTCGGGATCCGCTCTGCACGACGCTCTGTCTGTTGTCTGAGATCGTAAAAACGTCGCTAGTGCACGTCGGCGCACAGAACCAGCTTTTTCGACATGGTCTCTTCCCTCTCTCTCCGGATGGAATGCCGCCAAGCTGCAGTAACAGCTGATTGCTGCTGTTTCCAAGTCTGCGTGCGCTCTCTTTATTTGGGCTCTCGTCCGGTCTCTGTGTCACTTGTGGTGTCATCGGTCACCACCATCCACCACGAATTTCTATTGGCGCTTTTGAGAGACACACTATCGTGGGTTGCTACTGCAGCTTGAATCTTGGTCGGGTCTCGCTTGAGGCTGACAGAACCAAAGTCAGCCTGTCTTTCCGTCGCATGTCCACGGCGTGGTGTACGTGGCTGTAGCAACACTTGGCGGAGAAGCAAAAAAAAGGAAGCCCCGAAAGAACCTTTGTCGGTCTCTAACCTAGTCTGTCTCTATGCATCTCGATTCGAATCCAAACTCAGAATCCACTACTCTATTTTCATCAAGTTAGCCGGAGTCCTTCCGACACACATGCGAGTGGAATCAAGACAAAATGGCATTGCGGTTCTTTTGCTCGCGGCACATTATTCAAAGGCTGGCGGCTGTACTGAACGGACAGGCTGCCTGCCACACAGGCTGCCACATCAACCAAAGGCCAATACGGTAGGGCCGACTTTTGCCTTAGGCGAGACAATTGTCCCTCTGTGTTGTGCGCTCTCGAAAAAAGCTGAGATACTGTATTACTGTATACCGATGGCAGCAAAGCGAGGCGGGGCAAAGAGAGTCGGCAGCATCAGCAGCTGCTGCTCCAGTCTGGGCCTCGTGGCTCAACTTGGCTCAATGGCGCAAGATCTGGCGTGTTGTTGTTCTGTGTGCATTTTCTTTTTCCTCTTTCCGCTCACGCAATCCGCCACTTCCGCGACTTTTGGCTTGGGAAAGGCTGCTCAAGTGCTTTGACGTGAACGAATGGCACACTACTTTTTCGCTGCTGACTGCTCCGTGACTGCTGCCGAACACGACGAAACCCTGAAAAATCACCCACTCTCATTTGCACTCGCCAATTTCTCACGCTTGACTGACTGCAGCGCGGCTCAGTTCAACTCTCCAAACTCTGTGTGCTTTTTGATCGTCTCCGACCCTCGCTCAGCACTCGACCTTAGGCATTCCCGCCATCTCATCGCCGTCTTGCTCAGCTCTTTGCTCCCCATTGGTCTCGCCAAAGCGTTCCAGTCCATTCCGTTCGCCCAACTTGATTCGCCACTCTCTCCTCTTGACCAAAGCTGGTCTCGCTACTCCAAGTATCGGCTACAACCACACGCCGTTGCATAACTATTCTTCATCCTTGGTCCCACTCCCTTCGCATCGCCTTGCCTCGCATCGCATCGCAACGCAACGCAACGCAACGCAACGCAACGCAACGCAAACCCTGGCCCTCGCTTTTACATCCGAACCGAAACCTTGGCTCGCTTCACTTGGCTGCCTGCCATCCCTCCTCGACCCCGAGTCTCGAATCATTCGTTATTCGCTCCCATCAACCACAGGTTGCCGGCCGTGCACCCGAGAGAACAAACGGGGTCGCCGTTGCCCCTCCTCGTCCTTTTCCAATTGCAGCCGCCGCCGCCGCCGCCGCTCTTCATCGGGCTCGCTAGTGTTCAGTACTAAGGACCCGCCATATTGAATGCCGTATCGCCTTCGACTTCCGGTTGTCTAGTATCTCCGCTGTTTCCCTTCAACCGTGCATCATTCCTGCACGATCAGCAGCAACAGCACCAAGAACAAAGAGTTCATTCGTCCTTGCTGTATCGATTCTCGTCACCCTACCTGCATCTTTGGTGCGCTCCCTCTGGCCGTTTCATTCTGCAGGCGCTTCCATTCCCACCTCCTGCACGTCGCAACCAACCCGCACCACCGCAACAATCTAACGAATCGCATCGAACAAAGCGCACCGCACCAGCGAACGCACGGCCATTTCATCGAACGCACTTGCAAACAATCAAACTGCACCCTGCATCACCATCTCGAGCCCAAATCTTGATCTCGGCCTTGCCCAAAACTTGGTTTGACAACAAACCTCTTTGCCACGTTCAAATAGCCTCAAACACCCTTGCACACACGATCGCACACTCTCCTTTTAACCTCACCGCCATTCCACAACCGGTAACCTCTTTCCTTTCTTCCTTCCTTTGCTTCCTCCTTTGCTTATCGCTCAACCCCCACCCTACGCTCGACGCATCTCACATTCCACAACTCATGCTCCTCCGAGCCTCACAAGCGGACCGCTGAGCTTACACGTCCTGACACCGGTGCCAACCACTCTTCTTCCGCCCCGCCTTATCTTGCTTCAAAGCTCAAGCCCCACAATGCCCCCCGCAAAGTGCGACGTCATCCCGAAGGAGCAATTCACCCCTTTCGCAGAGAGGCGTGCCTGTTCGGGATGTCGCAAGATCAAGTCACGATGCATCTTTCCAGATGACTCCAACAGCTGTACCCGATGCCTTCGTCTCAGCATCGAATGCACCGTACCATCCCATCATCGCGGTGTCAAGCTAGAAGGTCAACGCGGAAAAGCCTCTTCCTCGATCCCGCTCAAGCCGCGCTCAAAGAGCCAGTCTCGTGACTCCGCCAGCCCGAGTCCCAACCAAGAGACCGACGGTTCCGCCTCGTCGGGTGTAAACCCTTTCTCGGTGCAAAGCTTGCTCGACACCACCTCGTCCGAACGCACAGCCTCCAAGGCGCTCCTCTCTTCCACCTTTCATTCGCACATCCAAGAGGAACCTGCGGTCAAGGTGTCGACTCCAGCTGTCCGACGTCCTCTCATCGAGTCGGTCATCGTCGCCGGTCTCTTTGACGAGGACGAGGTGGCCGAGCTCGTGCGCTTCTACTATGAGCACCTCAACCCCATCATCGCATTGCTTGACTCGCAAATCTACACGCTCAAGGCTCTCAAGACAAATCCAGACTACCGCATCCTCCTCGCTGCCGTCTGCACCGTCGCGTCCAAGTTTATCAAGGTTGACCGATACCTGGACTCGCTCGAGTTCCTCAAGCCAGCCCTCTCGCGTATCGGTGCAGATGATCTTCCGCCACAGCTCGAGATCATCCAGTCGCTCTCCATCCTTGCCATGTGGAAGCATCCAAAGGATGGCAGCAGTTGGCGCAAGGTGAGGCTCGCCATCACACAGGCCTTTGAGCTTGGCTTGCACGAGCTGTTTGGCCCTCAGAAGCGATCCAAGGCTGGGCCGTCGAGAGCCTTTATCCAGTCCCAGCGCACCATCATGCAACTCTCGTGCTTTGAAGACGGCTACCGTGACCAGCGCCATTTGCCACCCGCCATCGACCCCGGCCTGCTGCCCGATCCTCGCGAGTGGATCGACTCGCTGGGTGACATGGTGCAGGACATTGACGTGCGTCTGGCCGCCTCGCGCGAGAATGCCAACATCAAACGCGATCTCATCACCTCGCTCAAAACTTCGAATGCACGAAGTCTTAACCCGTCCCAGATCAGCCGCGCCACATGTCTGCGTAACGCGCGGCTGATCAAGATGGGCATCACCGCACAGACTTGCTCCAGCAGCGTTTGGATGAATCCGCCCGCAAGCGAGATCCCCTGTCAGCACTCGGGCCGTCCCTGCCTGCTCTTCCACGATACCAACACGCTCTTCAACTACCATCGTGCGCTCTACTCGATCTACAGCTCACCACTGCTCTCTGGTCCGGCCTTTGCTCAAGACAGACAAGCCGCGTTCCAAAAATGCTCCGAGCTCTCGGTCCAACTGTTCGAGCTCCTTCAGGGCCCGTATGGTCAGGCGGGCTACTACCGATACGTCCACGACATTGTCATTCTCAACCTGGCAGTCGCAGCCGTGTGGATCTGCGACAATTGGCGCGCCATGCCGCACGAGCTCGCTATTCAGGCGTGTTTGGCCATTCGTCAGGCTGCCGATACCACCTCGCCCTCGTTGGAGAATCACCTCGAGCAAGGTTCGTATCTGGCTCGATTCCTGCGATTCTGTTGCAAGAAGTTGCCATCGACCATCTCGATCAACGAGAACTCGCCCGTCAATGCAGAGGACCTCGTCATCTCCGAGGACGCCAAATGGGCGATGGGTCTCAACCCGTTCTCTGGTCTCTCCACAGCGTTTACCCATGCACCACCCGTCTCCGGTCCTCCGTTCCGCTCGCCGTATGTTCCATCAGCATCTCCAAACAATGGGCACCACGCTGGCGGTGGGATGCCGATGCCGAGATACGTCGGCGGTCATCCGGGCAACGGCAACGGCAGCGGCGCACCGCACGCCGTGTACCATGCCCACGGCAGTTCAGGCAGTCAAGCATCTGGTTCGCCATCGCTGCTGTCCACCTCTCCACCGCAGGGCGGCGCGCCAGCGCATTATGGCAGCAACGGCAGTGCTGGTGCAAACGGTGGCGATCCATCGCTCATGTTTGCCAATGGACACGGGCATGCGCACGATCACAGCCACAACCACGGCCACGGTCACGGTCACGGTCACGGTCACGGTCACGGTCACGGTCACGGCGGCCGCCCATCGCATCATCAGTCGGGTGATGCCATGAACCACTCGACGGTTCAATACCTTTCAGAGTCTCTCATGCCTCCTGCATACCCGATGAACTGGGATACGTATGACGACAACTCGATCATCACCTTTCTTCAATCCATCTCGAGCGCATCCGGCTGAATGAGGTGCTATTTCCGTGTAACACTGTAACCCATTAAAATTTGTATTTCTAAGTGACCTTACGGAGGTCGTTGTCAGCATCACCACCATCATCATCTGAGTTCTACTTTCGATCCTCCTTGCCTGTTCGAATGTGTTGACCTGATGTATAGAAAATTCCGCCTCGTCTCAATGTGTATCGCAGAGAGTGCTGGGTGAGCTGTGGGCTGGCCGTCCATGTGTGACTTTGGTGTCGGCATAAATGGAAGGTCGAAGATGATGTGTCTGTGCGTCACTCTGAGAAAATCGGAATTTGTAGCGGCGCAGCACGAAACAGCGTTTTCTCCAGTTGAAATGAGAGTGTCACTCTTTCCTTTGTTTCCAGCTCGACATCTTTGCTGCTGCTTCACTCTTCTCGACTCTTGGGTGATCGTCATCCCGCCATCTTTTAGCAGCACGCAGCTTCGGCCTCTGATTCTGACAATCTGGCATCTGCGCTCGCGCGCCAGCTCAACATGACCACCATGCCCGGTCCAAGCTCCAGCACTGCCGCTGTGCGCCCACCTCGCGCAGCAAAGACTACTCCAGATACCCGTCAAATACAACGACGATGGATCTCGCTCATCGATTCGTGGCGCTCCACTTACAGCAATCAGCCGGCCTTTGGGACACCTTCACGCGACGAAATGGTCGAAGAAATCTCACATCACGCACAGGTTCTCTGCCGAACCATCAAAGATCGGTCTTGGCTCATCGATGCTTTCCAGCTAGCCACCAACGCTGTGCTCTTCCCTACAACTCAGACGGACGATGAAGAGGAATTGGTCCGCGTCGACCAGTTGGGTCGACAGATGTTGCAGCTCGCTATCCACTCGGTTGCAGCACCGTTCGAAGCCAGTTTGACAGATCAGAGTGAAGAGAGCAAGCAAGTGGAGAAGGTCAAAGTCGAGTGGGAAAGGTTGGCAAGGCGTTTGGGGGTGTACGGGAAGCTGAAAGGTTTGCAAAAGGGTCTGCCGGTGCTGCCGTTGACCATGGTATTGGAAGAGCCGGAGTCGACGATCTTGCTGTGCTTGGCGTTGTTGCCGGATGGTGCAAGTGTAGTGGGGACGCTGTTGAAGAGCGAGGTGTGGCTGGTTGACGAGTCTGCGCCGGTGAGGTTGCAGATCTTGAAGCAGCTGCTGGCGACGGCTCCGGGGAGAGAAAGATATGCTTCGATGGCCGCTTCTGGTTTGCTTATTGGTTGGAGGGATGATGGTGAAAGTGGTATTTGGGCGAGCGCACAGTCGAAGCTTCGGTTGGAGGAAATTGTCGAGTCGTACAAGCAAGTTCTGAGCGGTCTGAGGCAAAGCGGGGCCGAACAACAGGCGGAAGCCCTTGTCGAAACGATGGCGACAGATTGGAGCGGCGAAGATGCGCAAAGGGCACTTGCTCAGCTTCGCTCCCAAACTCAACCATCGACAAGCGCTGCTCGGCATGTGCAAGCGGCACAAAGATTCGATCTCTCCACTATCCAGACTCTGGCTACTCAAGTTTCCGGCGCTGGGTCAAACGAAGGTGCTCGAAAGCAGCTCGCGCAACACCTGGCTTCAACGCACGACGCAACGACGCTAGCCCAACGCATAACCCAGCTCATCGATACACACGACAGCCTCACCGTTCGCAGCTTTGCACTCGACATTGCCGCTCAGGCCGGCTCCGTGGCTTTGCTCGCATGCATCCTGTACGCCAGACCCGCGGTCGGACGCGATCGGCTGGGTCTCGGTACTCCCGTGTCACTCATCACGCAGGCCGAAGCGGTGATCGACGGGCTATCCCTCAGCAAGCCCGTTTCGGGATCCTCACGCTTGGCCGACGCTCTACACACATCACTTGGTCTCGATTTGGACAGTGCGGTACCCGCGTGTCAGTTGTTTGCTCTTCTGCAATCGGATAACGACACAGTAGTGGAGCTTGCTCGCAAGCACCTGTCCTGGCTGCGGGCGGTGATGGCTCTGGTGGAGGGTCAGAGCGACAAGCCGCGGTACGACTTGTGCTGGATGGCTGCGTTTGGAGGTGATGGGTCGGACAGTAAACAGCAGATGGAGGCGTTCGAAGCGCTACTCGAGTCGTTTAACCGGTCGCACCCGGTGCCGGCGACGGGTGGCAAGACGGATGCTGCGGTGTTGCGATTCAGAGCTGCGTGGGATGCGGCGTTCCACCGGTTGATGGAGCTGACGAGCGCTACTGGCCCGTTTGCGCTGGTGGATCAAGGCGTGGCAACCGAACGTCTGCTTTCGCGAATTCTGCGTACGGGCGATGTCGAGCTGTTCCGCTCTCTCTCTTCCACTCTACCCACTTCGAAAGTGGAATCGCTCGTGCTGCAAGTGTCAACATCACTGTTCGACAGCGCGCCCATCGCCTCGACCCGCGACCCTCACATCCGGCTCTCGCTCGACATCCTCTCGGCGCTCGCCGCGTCCACGGCCAAAGCGCAACGGAATTTCATCGAAGCAGCCTGTCGCCTCGCCTCGTTCAAGATCAAATCCATCTCCGACCCCAGTCAATCCATGACGCCTCGCGAGATCCGTTCAACCCCCGACAAGGTGCACCTCATCTCGCGCCTCCTTGCTACGCAGGCGGACGCCCATCGATCGCCCGAGCTGGTGCTCGATGTGGCGAACCGTCTCGCCTGCCCGCTCAATCCAGCCGAACGAGTGCTGGTCGAAGCCCGAACCCTAGCCATGCTCGCCGATTCGGCCATCACGGCGGAAGAGTTCCAACTCGCCTCGTCCTTCTGTCAACGTCTGATCGACCATGTCGCCTCTGTGCGGAGACCTACTACTTGTGCGGCGCAGATTGTGGAAATCGCATGGAAGACCTGTTTCCAACTCTCCAAGCATCCCGACTGGCAAGATACGCCGGGGAGAATCACGATGCTGTCGCACGCGATGACGCTGGCACCGCCGACGCAGCTCGGAGTGATGCTGCGACAGTGGAACATGCTGGATGAGCAGCTGGTGGGGGAGGTGGAGGGAGGCAAGGTTTTCGATTCGAAGAAAGCGGGTTGGCCGGGTGTAGCAGGAGGCGGAGGCGGTGGAGGAGGAATCAGCGCTCAAACGGCAGCATCTGTCGGCGCTGGCCTGGTGGGCACCGCGGCAAACCTGCTTCCGTTGAGCGGGTTGAGTTTCAGCCCGTTATCGTACTTTGGCACGTCAGCCAACACCAACACCAACACCAACACCAACACCACCACGGGCAATGCCGCCAGTAAAGTCGATGGAGAGGTCGACGCGAGAACCGCCAAATTGTTCGACTTTGACAACGTGTCCGGCGCAAGTGGCGCCAGTGGCGGAGGATATGTCGATCCAACGGAAAGAGCCGTGCGAGCGGCAAGAGCTGCGAGAGATTTTCTGGGTTGGAGAGAGGGCGATCGGAAGCAGCAACCGAGCGGTGGAGAAGGCGGCGGCGGCGGTGGTGGTGGTGGTGGAGGATTCTCGTTTAGCCGCGGGATGGGGTGGTTGATGGGAGATGGTGAAGGTCGATAGGGCGGGGGTGTCCAGAGTAGGGACGGTGATGGCGAAAAGATCGTGGAAACAAAGGCGAGTGCGTTCGGCTGAATGAGATCCTTGTCGTTGAACAACATGAGGCCTGCTCGACGTGTGCTGCTGTGCGAAAGACGAATGAGCACCGCTGTTTCGCTCAACTCTGGGCCAAGGCATCAACCAACCATGCTCTGCCCTGCCTCCTCCCCTCGCTCACCAACCTCACCAGCTCGTCCACCTCTCCCTTTAACCGCTGCACCTCCTCCGTCGCGCTCCTATACTCGCCATTCGCCTCGCGCATCTCGCTCTCCATCCTGGCCAATTCGCGCTGCAACTCGTCGTCGCCACCGAGACTCTGCTCGGTGGGCAGATGCTCGATAATCGCCCGAATCTGGTCGGCTTTGGCTACGAGATCTTCGACTAGCTCTGCGATCGCTGCGTCCATCTCGTCAGCTTCGATGGCTTCAGTTTTGCCGAGGATGGTGAGCGGGATGGTGGAGGCAGGAAGCGGAGAGTGTTTGGCCTTGCGCGAGATGTAGGCGATGGACGAGGACATGATGGACAGGAGTAGGTCTAAGGAGCTGTCGAGTTGGGTGAGTAGGTCCATTGTGAGCCGGCTGTGTCGCAGGTTGGTGGGTTGAAAGATGCTTGAAGATGGTTGAGATGGATGTAGGAGCTGGTTGTGGAGAGAGAGTACAAGTACCGAAAAGAAGAGCTTTGGAATTGCAAATCCGACTTCCGAGAAGGCGCCTACAGTGACGCGCATGCGCACGCGCCAACTTTGGCAGATTGGACCCTGAAATTCGACTCTCCCTTTGTTTCCATACAGTGTTTTTCTTCCCACGATCTCTGTCCAACAGAAACAAAGGGCACTTGTGGTCGCTTCGCCTGCCCTTTCTTCTCAATCCCACGCTTGGCAACACACACACACACACACACACACACATCTGACTCACTCGCAGCAAGAAAGGGAAACACCGTAACCTAGTCAAATAGGGCAAGTTTTTTCTTCTTTTCTTCTCAACCGAGCTGGCAACCGCCTACTTAAAGCCAAGTTGGGACTGACAGAAGCCGTCTTGCCTTGCAACCATTCTCATCTTGCCGTGATACATACGATGGCAGACTCGAGCTCCACAGACTCTAGCTTCCTTGGGGAAAGTGCCGACAGCATGCCAGATACTCCTTCGTCGCCGGCTTCGAGCGTCGATTCTCGTCCACCTCTCGTGTCCAAGCCAACACCGACGGGCAAGAACCATGCGCGCACCCGCTCGTCAACCTGGCTACGCTGGCTCACGGACAAATACGCCATTCAGTACGCCATCCCACCCGCCTATGCTCCCGCAGCGCTGCAGATCGTCAATACGGCTTTCCCGCTCGGCGTTGTATTCGGTCTAGTGCTCCCGCGTGCGCTTTCGCTCTTGACCTTTTCCTCGACGGACACGACTTGGTGGACGGTTCCACAGCTGCATCTGTACCTGCTAAGCTGGGTGACGTTCCACATGCTCGAATTCAGCGTCACTGCATCGTTCAACCCTACCCGACTCTACAGCGATAGTTTCCTGCTCAACAATGGCGTACATTACCACCTGGCGCATGCGTTTGCGTTGGCAGAGTTTTGTACCACTGCATATGTCTGGTCGGGCTCGAAAACGCCGACGGTATTGACGTGGATCGGGATCGTGCTGATCGTCGTCGGTCAAACGCTGCGCAGTATGGCGATGATCCATGCCCACAATAACTTTTCCCACATACTAGCGTACCAGAAACGCACGGATCACCAGCTAGTGACAACGGGCGTCTACGCCTGGACACGGCATCCGAGCTATGTAGGGTTTAGCTACTGGGCCGTAGGAACGCAGCTGCTGCTGGGCAATAAGCTGGGCTTGATCGGGTTTGTGGGTGTACTGTGGCTCTTTTTCAGCAGACGGATCAGAGTCGAGGAAAAGATGCTGGTCGAGTTCTTTGGAGACGAGTACGAGGGGTATAGACGCAAGGTGGCGAGTGGATTGCCATTTATCTGATGGATGGGAAGCAAAGGTCAAACGAGGACAAAGACGAGCAAGCATAGATATCGGGCATCAAGATTGTCGCGATGTCAAGCCGCAATGTCAGTGCCCCAAACGACAAATTGCATTCTAGGCTTACTTGGTCTGCTTCCCTTTGCTGCCTGTAATAAGATTTCCGCCCGTGCCTAGGCAGCAACGTCCCGCCGGAAAGCGCATAGCTCCTCGTCAAACGTTTTCTTTGAGCCAGCCGAGACACACTCTCGCCCCTTGTTTCCAAGCTGTCACGCATCACCGGCGACGCAAGAAAGAAAAGAAGGCCGACTTACAGGCGACGTATTATAATGACGACCCTTTTTGGGGTTGCGATCCAATGAACAGTACTGTGTTGTACTGTGCAATCTCGTATCACATCCGGTGAAAGCTATCTACGTGTTCGTGAAAGTCCACCTGTCGACCCTTGAAGCGTACTATGAATTGATCCCTTGATAGTGCGGCTATGTAGCACGCCACATGTTCTTTCCGATGGAAGCGCAAAAGCCTTCCAAAAACAAAGTCGGAAGCCAAGTGCAATCTATCCACACGCTAATGACGTTCGCTAGGCGTTTTCGCCGGTTGGCCATCTGCACAGGCAACAATCACCGCGACCCGGGCCAACTGCATGCTGCTGCCATCTCGAAGGCAAGGTTGAGGGAGCAAGATAAGAGTTCAGTATTGTGCACCTTTCAACGCTGCAGAAGGAGCTTCTTCCCCTGCCCGTCATCATGCGGCTTGTTGGACAACCTGAAGAAACGCCAATTCCAGCCTTCGAGACGGCGGGGCGTGTGTGCGCGATCATGGTGGGGGCAAACCCATTAGCGAGCAAGCTAAAGCGAGAGCGGTTGCCAAGAATGAGAGAGGATCACGGCTTGATGGGTAAAAAAGTGGCTTCGCCCATAGTAGTTTGAGAAAATAAAATCTCATCTGGCAGCCAAAAACTTTTTTTTTTTATTGTTTTTGGCGCGCTTCGCCTAGCAGAAAGAGAGAAAGAGAGAGAGAGAGAGAGAGAGAGAGAGAGAGAGAGAGAGAGAGAGAGAGAGAGAGAGAGAGAGAGAGAGCCAAGTGCCAAACTGATCTCGAGATTTTCTGCGATCCAGGCACACACAGATCAGTGAAGAAAATGAGGCAATCGTTCTGAACTGCTGCTGCTGTGGCCGCCTCCCTGCAGCCAATTCTACTGCTGTGCTAAAGTTGCTCGAAACTCAGCTGCCGCTGCTGCTGACTCGCTGACTTTGCGAGCCTGTCAAAAAAGAGTATCTGGTGGCACTTCACAGTCCGTTGCAGCGAAACCGGCAATCCTTCCTTTTCCACTTGGTTTCCACTTGGCAGATCAGATCCATAGTTATCTCACATCGTCGTCGTCATCATCTCCATCATCTCTCCTCCTCTCTAAGCTTAGATCAGTACTACTACGATCGCTGTACAACCGCGCAAAGTGGCGATTTGGACGCCTTATACAATTCCACTCCACTTGGCCCAGATTGGCTGTCCGTACTAGTCGGTCTCCTCGTTGCCACTAGATCTTGGATACCTCGACGACATGGTAGACGCCCGCCGCTCAATGATGCTTTAACCGCCTTCCAAGTCGAGTCTCTGATCGTCTCGCTCCAACACCTTGGGGTGTCATCCGACATATCGCATCTCATCAGCATCATCAGCTCCGACGCCTCCGAAATTGTCGGCGTTGTCCGTTTCGGCTTGTTCCGACATGATGACCTGCCACGCTGGCCCAACGGCACGCTTCCGATCGATTCAGCTGTTCTTTTCCGTCGTACTGCTGCTCTGTTGCCTCGCCACCTTGACCTCGGCGCAGACGGTGACCGAGATCATCACACGCACAACTGGCTCAGCTTCACTCAACACGGCCACTCGTACACCCAACTCAGCCTTGAGCGCAACCGCCACTCGCACTTCCGCCCATGTCACCAGTACCACCATCCCTGAACTCCAACTCTCCGGCCCTCAGGTTCCCTTCTTGCTCCAGGATCCCATCCCCTCTCAGTACGACGATCTCTCTACAAGAGTCGTCTCGCGCATGAAGGATGTCTACTTCACCGGCTGTCCCGCCGATCAGGTCAACTACGTCGACCCCGCTTACCGCCTCAACATCTCGGCCGTATATACCCAGTTCGATCCGGACCTCAACAGCCAAGCCCATCTAGCCCAGCAGAACCAATACAGCTCGGGCGTGCTTCGCATCGTTGCCGTTGGCGCCACAGACTCGGTGGCCAGCTCGGTCAATGCCAACGTCAACCCACAGCTGCTCAGCACACTCTCGGTACAGACCCAGTTCCTCACTTTCAGCGTCTTTCGCAACGACTCGTATCTCTGCGATAGCCTCTACCCCGTCGCTCCCGATCCCAACGGAACCGTTGTCAACGGCGTCGTCATCGAACCTGCTGGCTGTCTTTATGGTCCCGGTCAAGTCTCGCTCGGTGTTGGCATTCCGCTCAACGACACGTACACGCTTGGAACGCTCTGGACTCGCATTCGTCTCAGTGACACCTCGAGCCCGGCACTCGACATTGCCTGCATCGAAGTGTACGCCAGCCCTTACGACAACGGCAAATGGTACTGGAACCTCATCTTTTGGTTCCCCATTGCTCTCACCATCGGCTACTTTGTCGTGATCGTCCTCGCTCGTCTCTTCTGTGCTCTCACTTCGCGCGCACGAGCGTTCAAGAACAAGGCTAGGGAAGGCAGCCAGCCCAACATCATCAACGATACCATTGCGCCTACGCTCGTATCCGCGCTCTCGGGCCAGAAGCTGGCGCTCAGCGCTGCTCTTCTCCGTTTCGCAACGCCAGGCTGCTGGGACATCATTTTGCATACCCAGTTCGTCGCTGCCATCTCGATGGTGGCGGTGCGATGGCCCGAGTTTTCGTACGCCTTTTTCAAACAGGCTAGCTGGGCCACGCTCACCGGCAACGTCACCATCATTCGCCCCGTGGAGCTCGATGGCGAGTTCAATCTCCTCTCCACCAACGCTTCGCTGCCATCGGGAGACATTAGCAACCAGTTTTCGAATCGCACTGGGCCGCTCTACATGAATCAGCAGGCTCCCAATCGCTTCATGAATCTCGATGGCGCTCGTGCCGGAATGGAAGCATATGCGCACGCTGTCGGCTTAAGGACGCGCGATCTGTTCGGCACTTGTCTCAGCATCTGGTTCTTCATCGTTGCGGCCATCGTAGGCCTGTCGTTGGTCGTTTGGATCATTGATTCGTTCCACGACACGATTCTGCGATTTCAAAAGCGCAGGGAAGATGGCTACAGCCTCAACGTGGCCGATGCGCCTTTGGCCGTCGAGACAAAGGAAATTGCGGATGCCGACGATGATCAGCCAAGATCGTCGCTCAGCCGTCGAGGCGGATATCGCTTCCTTGGTGCCGATGGCAAGCGTCTGTTTGGCTCGAGCGACAATACGTTCCATCTTCAAATGCTGCATGGCAACATCCTGCGTGCCATCACGCTCTTCCATCTTCCCATCACCATCTTTACCACCCATCAAATGGCCAACGCTGATATCTTCTCAGCTACCTCGGTTGGGCTCGCCAGCTTGACGTTTGCAATCCTCTCCATCCTCGCCCCAGCTTATACGGTCTTCTGCATCAGCCGTGGTCCCACTGCCAAGCTCTACGATTCCATCGGCACTCTCTCTGCCTACGGTCCCGTCTATAACACCTACAGCCCAGGCTCTCAGTTGTTCTGCGCTGTCGATTTTGCGCGCACCTTCGTCCTGGGCGTTGTGATTGGCGCCGGTCAGGCCAACGGCAGCGCACAGGCCATCATCATCTTGGTGTTCGAGATCCTGTTTGCCCTTGCCTGCGGTCTGTGGCTGCCGTGGGGCGAAGGTGCCATGATGGGTCCTGTCAGCTTTGTGGCTAATGTTCTGCGCATTTTCACGGTGGTGATGATCTTGCTCCTCAGCCCGTTGGTGGATTTGGGTCGCGAGCCGAAAGCATGGTTGACCTACGTCATTCTACTGCTTCAGGCCATCCTGTACGTATGTGCTGGACTCATCTTGCTGGTCAAGATGGTGGAAGGGATGGTGCGATTGGCGGGTCGTGCGTCGTTTGACGAGCGCGCTTCGACGCGGCTGTCGGGATTGGGAGGCGCGATCCGTAAGATCAAGAGGAAGAAGCAGGGCAAGCTGCAGCTCAACAAGAAGGCCAACAAGAAGCATTATCCAAAAACTCGGCAGCCGCGGAATCGTTCTGGCTCCACCACCACCAACAATGTCATGCTCGCGAGCCTCGCCAAAGACGGATCTACGGGTGAGAATACACCAGCGATGCCTTCTTCGCCGCGAAAGCTGAGCACCTCGTTGCCGTCCACCATGTCGATGAATCGCATGCCCATGCACTCGCGACAGGCTTCGTACGCCTCGTATTTGGACAGCCAGTTCCAGGGACGCAAATCGCCGGCAGACATGTTGGCCGATGGCAATGGGCCCTATTCGACGTATTTGCGGGGTGATCCGCACGACGAAGGTTACATCATGGCTGCACTTCCACCTGCTGTTGCCAGTGGAAGACCGGTGTCGCCACCACCTCTGATGCATCAGTGGAGCGGAAGACAGTCGCCTCCACCGGCGAATCAGTCTGGCTTTGTTAGGATGGGCGGCGGACGCGCGACAGATACGGCACCGTACCAGGCGCTGCAGGGTCATGGCCATGGTCAAGGTCAAGGTCAAGCTCGGGGTCAGCTTCCAAGGCCATTGAGCAGTGGCAGCATCGAGCACCACTCTCCTCCACAACAGTACGCCTCGTTGCCGTCGCATCGCCGACCACGTCATTCATCGCAGAGTGCGATGGTCGACTCGTACTTTGACCTGCATCGACAGTCGATGCCGCCTTCGAACCACGACGACAACATGGGTCTGTCGAGCACCGAAGCTGCGGCGCGCAATGCGACCATTCGACGCTATTCTCAGGCTGCTCAATTGCGCGCTAGCCAGTCGATCGCGGGGATGATGGCCGTCGACGAAGAGGGACAGCCAATCGAGCCGGCGAGCAAGAAGCACAAGGGCAAGTTTTGGAAACGAGGCGGCGCGCGAAGTGATTCCGATAGCGACGATGATGACGACGACTACGACGGTGTAGAGGGCACGGCCGCGTTCCGATCTCGTGGTGGTTGGAGAGGTTTGAACAAGATGACTGCGGCCATGTCGAGATTAGCATCGCGATTGGGAGGTGGGAAAACGGATGGCGCGACTGCAGAGGAAGCGAACAACAGCCTTGAGCCTCCCGCGTCGGAAGCGGATGTGTCGGGCACAAGGCAGAGTACAGGATTTGAGGTGATACGGCCGCAGCGACCGAGACGAAGCTCTGCGGCGGCGGAGAGGGTGCTGGACTCGACAGCGTCGGCGGCGGCGTTGGCGTCGGCCACGGTGACGGGGAAAAGGGATGATGTCGGACAGATGCATCCCTCTCCTACGCCGACTGCAGTGCAGCCATTGAACAGCGCTGATACGGGACCGGTCGGAAGAAGCAGCAGCAGTCGCGGTGTTAGTTCGGCTGCTGATGCGTACTCGATGCCGGCTTACGAGGCATCACAGTCGCAACAGCTGCAGTCCGATGCCGGACAAGTGTACTACGACGCGTCATCTGGCACTCTGCCTCCAGGGGCAGCTCAGGAAGCGCTCTTGTTGCCCTCACGCAACTCTCACCGGCCGACAATGGCGATACCCGAGTCGAGCTCGAGCAAGCCTGCTCTGGACGAAGACATGTTTTGGGTCTCTTCGTCATCGCGTCCTCAATCGCACGCCTCTCGACCCGTCTCGGCGTCGTCATCGCGCATGATGGCCGCGGCGCTCTCTTCGGGCGGCGGCCAAACACGCGATTCCAGACAGCAGGCATCGACAAAGTCATCCAGGGGCAGGATCGCCGAGCCGATGCAGGCCGAGGTGGTCAACGTGGAAGAGACGTCTTCGGGAGAAGAGGGTAGGACTCGACCAGCTGTCGAGGAGTCCATGTTTGATGTAGACGGCAAGCTGGTGCCAGACGCGATATTCGGTGGGTCGACCGGCAGCCGGCCTGGAGTGTGGGATGCTGCACAGGCGTATCAGTGACGAAATGGTTGCTTTGCACTTTCTTTGCAGTTGTGTTGCTATGGACAATGGAGATATTGCCTTGCGCCTCGTGTGGTCTATGATCATGGGATGTTTGAGCTTGGATTCTTCTGTGACGTGTGGACAGTTTCAGCATTCTTGGCTTGATTAGTCGATTGATGATTGATTGTGTATGAGCTAGGGGGTTTGGGAAGAATTCTGCGGGACGAGCGAATCGCACACCCAGGCTGAACCCGTCAACAGCGAGCATGGCATGGAAATTAGTTTATTTTATTTTGCTTTACTGTAATTTTTCGAGCGAGTTAGGAATCGCACACCCAGGCGCGCTCTCTTTCTCTCTCTTGCCTGCTTGTTGAAAGCCTCGTTTCTGCGCTGCAACGACCCTGCATTTTGTTTTCGGCGGACAGGCAGACTCACGCTCATCTTTTTATTCTTTTCTTTTCTTTTTTTTTTTCCGCGTTTAGGTTACGTACTGTACGTTCGGATGGGTTCCGGGTGGCGCACGAGAGCTGGTCGCAGAGGCCAACCGATGTACTGCAGCGATGAGTGCCAAGTGACGAGTGGTAGATGCAAACACGCAACGGCAAAAAGGCCGAGAGACAAGCCGACACGCTTCACTTGGATTTATCCGGTCCGTCGGGCTTTCACCGGTAAAGGAAGGTTGGCAGATTGGCGCTCGCCCTGGACAAGCATTGGATAACTTTTGCGCAGTTCTAGCAGGGAGAAGCGCTCTCTCTCCTTCTCCGTAAAAAGTGTCGATGGGATCGGATCAGGTTCACGTTTGTTCGGTACAGAAGTATGCTCTAGTTCAAGTCGGCTTTGTGTGGAATCCGAGAGAAATGCGAATCAAAGTTGACCGGCCGTTGGGACCGGATCTGCCGCCCGTCACATCCTAAACGCTGTGCGCGAATATCACTTTTTTTTACGCTCTCGTTTGCACAATCGCATCACACCGACTACACCTGCTTGGCTCTGTCACACGCTCGCACGCTCCGCACTCGGCACAAAGCTTTTGCTGAGCTCCTTTTGCTGAGCTTCTTTTGCGCCACCATCCCCTCTTCATCCTCGTCACTACAGCCTTGACGGTTACCGCAGCAGCACCTCTCCGCAGCGACACTCGAGGCTCGTCCAGCTGCATACCCGTCGGCTTGACACGTTTTCAAGCTTCCCCACCAGCATAGCTGCCTTTGTGGCTCAACCTCGAATCAACCTACTCGTCCTCATCACGATCCTCGGTCAATTCACTTGCTTGGCAGCGACGCCAACCCCACTGCCCTCGTCGCCCGGTTTCATCGTTTTGCTCGCCTTGCCACACAACCGGTGACCTCGCTGCGAACAATAAGCTCGGCCGCTTTCCCAGGAACTGCATCTACACGCACGCACACGCACACGAGGCACACGACAATCGACCCTAAACCCTATCTCATTATCGCCCGTTCTGGTCAACCCATTGATTGCATTCACCTCTTGCAGGCTGTTCGGCTTCATTTGCTTGCACCATTTCACGCACACGTCAGTTGACCTCTGACCACGATAGCCTCGTCCCCGTCCCCACCACATCTCTCCTCCGGCACTTCGCCCACCTCTTCGACCCGAACCAAGGGGACACCTTTTTCTTCGCCTTTCAACAGCCGGGCCACCAGCTCTCAGTCCCCGTTCGCCGGCAGCCTCGACCCTTCTTTACCCGGTCAACCATCCTCTTACCCACAACTGTCTTTTTGAGGCTGCATGCAACGCCGCTCCCCCACTCGATTCTCGATCCTTTTCTCTCCATCATTATCGGTCATCGGTGCAGCTCTACGCCTCAGCTTCAGCTAGAGCGTGACCTTTTCTCTCCTCTCTCTTTCTCTCCCTCTCTCCCTTTCAACTTTGACAGACTTTGTTCCAACCCGCGCTACCCGCACCCCCTCATTCATGCATGCATCCTTTCCACGCCAGCTCTAGCCTGGAGCGCCTCACCCACCCCGGAGCAGCTCCACCACAATTCCCGTCTCGCCCCAAATGAACAACTTGGCCGACGCCGCAGCTCAAGCTTCGTCTGCTGCCTCCGAGAATTCACCTGCAGCAACAGCAGCAACAGCAGCAACCACAGCAACATTTTCAAACCCAACTTCACATGCTGCTACTCCTTGTGCTCTTCCTCCTCCGCCTCCTCTTCCTTTATCTACTGCTGCTGCTGCTGCTTCGTTGTCCGACCCTCCATCCCTCCCAGAAAGCTCTTCGAGTCTACCTCTTGGCCGTTCTTCTTCCTCCCACCTCGTGCCTTCGCAGTCAGATCCCACCCCTGGCGCTCAAAGAGAACAAACCGATGCACCCACCTCCCCAACTTCAAATTCAGATTCACCCGCAGCAGACATGATCAAGTCAAGTACAGAGACCCCTGTTCGTCGCGCTTTGCTCGACTCCGAAAAGCCAGAGAAGCGCGGATCCAACCTGGCCTGCCTCAAGTGTCGCGCCATCAAGGTCAAGTGCTCTCGCGCCAACATCGACGATGACCGGTGCAAGCGATGCAACCGTCTCGATCTCGTTTGCGAGTTCAAGGAGCACCATCGTGGCAGGAAACCCAAAAAGAGGCCAAGAAGCGATGCGGATAGCACGGGCGCGGATGAAGAAGATCAGCTCGAGGACGACGACGTCGAAGCTGGTTCCTTTTCAGCCAAGGCCAATCCTGCGTCGCCCGTTCGAGTCAAGCCACGGGAGCTCTCGAGATCGCCCCCTCCGCCTGCCTCGTCAGCTCCGCATCAGCTTCAACACCACCATGCAACCTCATCGTACAAAAAATCAGAACACAGTCGCTTCGAGACCACCGATCTTCCTTCACCAAAGCTGCCCAGCCCCAAAGGCTCGGTTCATGGACGATGGTTTGGGCCCTATTTGCAGCCCATTCCTTCGTTCGAAGATTCGCTCTTCTCTCGCAAGCCGAATTTGCATTCATCGACAGCGCATCACCAACAGCAGTATGGTGGTAACGAGTCTCAGCAAGGTGGTCAGCAGCAGCAGCATACCTCGTACCACCTCGATCGCAGCCGTGAACTCCCACCGCTAGCGATTCCCCCTTCATCGTCTTCCAATCGCAACGGCCCAAGTCCCAATGATCAAGGCGCATGGGATCGGACCTCGGCGTGGAGCTCTGCGCAGAACAGCCTGCATCGTGCACAACCCAATACCGCCTCTGCGACGGCACTCACCATCGCCTCGGATTTGCGTGACGACGCCATCCGTCAGCATGTCATCAGCATGGATCAGGCTCACGAGCTCTTCAGCTACTTTTTCACCGAGCTTAATCCGCCGCTGGCCCTGCTGGACGCTTCGTTGCACACCATCGAGCACGTCCGTCAGAATCTGCCCATTCTGTTTTCAACTATTCTCTCGGTGGCCTCGCGCTTCTTCTTACCGCAGCATCATCGTCAGTGCCACCGCATCGCAAAGTCCATCCTCAACCTGGCGGCTGCCGAGGAAATCTGTACCATGGATCATATTCAGGCTCTCGTGCTCGTCATTACCTGGAAGGATCCCGGCGACCGTACCATTTTGCGAAAAGCCATTCGCGCCATTGGATATGCTTACGAGCTGGGTCTCCACGCATCGTTTGAGGACAACCAGACGAGGGACGCATCCAGCTCAGGCAGGGGAAACGATGGAACTCGCGCTAGATCGGATAGCTACACGCTGCGCTACCGTAGACGCCAGGAGCGTGATCGTCAGCGCACCTGGATTGTCCTTTGTCTCATCCACGAGCTGGTGCGTCGAGACGATCGCAACACCAAACCACGCGCACGTGTGATCCCGCCTGAAGACCTTCCCGATCCTTACATTTGGATCAAGCAAGCTGGCGACGTGTTGCTGCCCGTCGACTCTCGTCTCGCCTGGTCGCTCGACATGTCGATTCTGACGCTGGAAAACGAGCCTTTCTTGGATCACATCAATCGATCCGAAGACGCAACGTCTTTCGAATCCTTCTTCGATCGCTACCGAACTCGACTCGACATCCTGCGCAAGCGCTACTTTGATGTTCGGCAAGGCGTCTTCCATCCGCGCTTCGCTATGGACAAGTCGGCTGTCGCTGAGATTCCCTATCTCGACGCCTTTCGTGACTTTTTCATCTGCCAATCGACATGGCACTGGGCAGCAAAGGTAGCATCTCAACATCGCTCGAGACGCAGCGAGCTGGCCGAGCAGCAGGACAGCGCGCGATCTGCGTTCTGGTTCGCACAGACGGTAGATACTGCCATGCGATGCATGCGGCTGTTTGCTCGGGATCTTTGCGAGCCGGGATATGTGCGCGTTGGTCATGACTATCTTGTCATCTCGGCTAGCGAGGTGACCAAGTGGTTCTATCTGTACCGCGAGCATCTCGATGCGTCGACCATTACGGCCGGTGTCGAGTATCTGCGTGCTACGTTGCGAGAGTGCTCCCAGCCGCAGCGATTGGCGACGGGGGAGGTGGTGGATACCGAGAGAGAGGCGCCCGGTTACTTTGTGCGATTTCTCGGCGCCATCTTTGACGCTGGGCTCAATCAGAGCTTTGAAAAGGCAAAGAACCACCTGAAGGCCGACGTGGATCGGTTCAGGGCGAAGCCGAGTCACTGGAGTGATGCTGGGAGGGGCCGTGCGCTTTCTGGCGGTGCTGGACCTGTGGCGGCGGCGGATGAGCATGCGGGCTTGAGGAGGGAGGTTGGTGTCGGCCACGGTGTCAGCAATAGCGGCAATGCAAACGCAGCAGCGCGTCGCACGACGTGGGGTCAGTCGTCGTATCAGCAGCATCAGCATCAGGGGGGAGCGGGTCAAGCAACAGCAGAGCGTTTGTCAGGACTAGCCGCTGGAAACAGCCCTCCTTTCCGAGAGGTAGCATCGGCAACGGCGCGCTATTCGACGGCGCCGTCTTTGCCCAGAGGTAGGTCGGATGTTGGGTTGAACCGGATGGCAACTCATACTGCCTCGTCAGGTGGGATCACGTCGTACGAGCGCAGCGGCGGTAGCATGACGGACAAAGCTCAGACATCATCGCTCGTGTTTGGCGGACAGCAGCAGGAGGTGCAAACGTCCAACGCGCCGTTTAACGCAGGCAACTCGATGGCACCTCATCCAGCATACCTCGCATCGCCTGGTGCTGGAGCTGGAAGCAACGCGAGTCAAAAGATGGCTTCTCAGTTTCAAATGCATGGCGGAGGTGGTGCGCCGTGGTCTAGTGCAAACAGCATTGCACCTTCGTGGAATGCCAACAGCAGCAACAGTAACGCCATGGGCGGCGGTGGCGGTGGGAACGGCATGCTCCAATCGAGCAACGGCATGATGGGTCTAGCTTGCGCCACAAGCGACTTGAACACAGCCGTCGGATTTGGTAGCCCCAACATGTCGAGTCAAACCAAAATGGGCGGCAGCGCCTCCCACGCTGAAGCAGTGGCAGCAGCAGCAGCTGCAGCAGCGGTCAACGTGGTACCTCTAGCTGCCGATATCGGAAAAAACTCGATTGAAGATCTGGCCGCTTGTCTCAACACCAGAGACCTGACTTACTGGCAGGATATTCTGGGGTTCGATCTCGCCACTCCTGCAGTGTAGAGAAGGTTTTATGTCGACCAGAACCGAAACAGAAGAAGAAGAAGAAGAGCAAAATCAAAGCTAGTCTCACCCAGTTTAATTCGGCTGTGGATGGGTGTGTGTAACACAGAAGATGCGAGCTTGAATAGACGAGCGAGATACAATGCTTGAGAAAGGAATGTTGGGATGCAGTGCAAGGCTGTAAGATGGAACGGCTAGTTTTGGTTGTCAAGTTGGGGGGAAGGATGTAAAGGTATGCTGGATGCTATGGTGGGATGGAGCGGTGTATAAGGTACGACGATGGGTGGGATGTGTCGGAACCGATTGGAGATGCGATTCGCTTTCAGATGCAAGAATACAGTAATTCTGGGGTAAAAAAAATAAAAAGAGGGGGGTTGCGGGGGGGGAGTTTTCCCCCGCGCCGGCCAACGTGTGAGAGAAGTGAGCGGGGTATTTCTCAGCAGAAAGAAGAAAGAAGAAAAAGAGCGGCTGAACGGCGGTGTCACAAGTATTCACTTGTTTCACCTTGCAGGAAGCCTCCGTACGCCGCACATTTGAATCAGCACATGTTCCTCTTTCACCGCTCCCTTGCCTGGGGATTTTTTCTTTGGGTAACGTCAAAACCCCTGTTCCCCGTCATGTTTCACCCAGACAAACGGCTGAACACTCTGTTAGCTCGCTGCCCACGTCGACTCAAACAAAGGAAGCGATTTGGAGTCTGACAGCACACATGCAGTACAGTACAGTACAGTACAGCAAAGAGTGTGTGACGTTGATTTGAAAGGCGGAGAGTGAAATTTAATCAGAGAAAAAAAGTGTCAATGTGGTGTGTTGGCTGATGCGTCAACAATTAGTTTTTTCTTTTTTCTGATCGACAACGTGCGTGGCACAAGACGACTCTGAAAAGGGAAATACAGTACAGTACAGTACTAAAATCGGACAAACACCTCCGACGAGAGCACGCTCTTGATTTGCTGAGAGAAAATTAGAGCGAAATGATCCCCCCGCCCCCCGCACAATTTCTACAGGCGAAAAGCAAAGAAAGAGGCACGGAGCGCGTCAGAGAATATGGATTTGAATGCCGCTCGAACTCGAACTCGAGCACGAAGCGCATGTCAATTGAGGAGCACAGCTCTCTCTCTCTCTCCACAATCTTTGCCTCAAGAACCCATCCTCGTCGTGCTTTGCCTCGAGCGTCTCTCTCCACCACCACCACCATCATCATCATCATCATCATCATCATCATCATCATCATCATCATCTCGACAACCACCATAACATCAACGTAGAGCTGACTCCTTCCACTTGACCCGCACCTCAATCACCTCGTTCTCCCATCTCCGCAGCTCGCTATGACGAGCGCTGCAGTGCTCAGCATCAACTCGGACAACTATCCAGCAAATCACATGTCCGTCTCCGGAAGTCGCAAGACCATTCTCGCTGGCATCAATGCTAGTGTATCCAAGTATACCGCTTCTAGCCCCGACGATGGCCTAGGGCGCGCTGACGACTCGATCGTCATTACAGACGATGCTTCCGAATACAGCCAGCATCCCATCCCCGTATCCAATACCGATGCGCTCCTTCGTGCCCGCAACGCTTCGCCCGACAATGCCAGTCTCAACCAAAGCATCAAACGAGGTCGCGTTTCGAGGAGTGCATCGATTGCTTCTCGCGTTCAGAGCTCGCCCGCTCTTTCTGCCGCTACCAACGCCGTCTACTCGTCCTCCGCCGGCCAAGATGGCTATTTGGCTCCCGCTATCCCTGGCGCCGCCGTCGGTGTTCGATCCAGAGGCTTCTCCGCTGCTTCCCTAGGCTTGAAAAAATCCAACTCGAACCTCTCTCAAACCGACGCACGATCCATCGATTCACGCAGAGGCTCCTCCGCCAACAGCTTCGTCAACCTCATCCGCAACCGAAGTCGCAACTCGTCCCAAACCAATTTGACCAGCCCGGAACCCGATCCGCTGCTTTCCCCCTCAAACGGCTCCGCAAGCCGATTGCGCCGCTTCAGCTCGGCTTCACGCAAGATGAGCCTCAAGATGCCCGCGCTCGGAACACGCTCCAGTTCCGCTTCGATTCGTAGCAACGTCTATGACGAGCCCGACCAGCTCTCACCTGTTCCTGCTGTTCCTGGCATCCCTGCCGAGTACCCCAACGCCGCATCCAAAGTGGACGGATACAAGTCGGTCACCGGAGCCGATTACTCCACCGTCAGCTCCGGTCGCTCCAGGCGCTTCAGTAGGGCTGCAAGTCAGAGCGCCGTGTCCCCCACCGCCGACGATAGCAGTGGCGATGCTGCTCAGCCAATGTCTACCAGTCCCGCTTCCGATCCGTACGCTAAAGCCGATAGTTTGCTGGCACGTGCTCGTTCCAAGAGGTCGACTAGTGCTGCGCAAGGCCGAGCGCGTGGCATGAGCGAGCCTCTGGCCTCGTCTACCAGCGCGTACGACGAGTCGAGCGGCGACAAGAAGGGTTTCCTCTCTTCCACCACCGCCAAAGTTGCGGGTGCAGCAGGAGCGGGAGGCGCCGCTATTATGGGTTTGGCTCGTAGAAAGTCGTCTCGAAGCTTGCGCGGAAAGAGTGATGACGAGCACGAGGTGAGGGCAAATGGTATGGCGGCTGCCCAGTCTCGTCATAGCGAGACTGACCAGCAGAGTGAGAGCGAGCAGCAAGACGACGACGACGATGACGACGACGAGCAACACGTGGCTCCTCAGCGCAATGCTAAGCCTGTGAAGGGTCGCGGTGGCCGTGCTACTCCTGTCGCCGCTGCTGTTACCTCGAGCGATGACTCAGAGCAAGACGACGAGAGCAGCGACCAAGAAGAGTCGTCGGAAGCCGAATCCGAAGATGATGATGATGGAGAAAGCTCGGACGATGACGTCTTTCAGGATGCCCCCCTCGCCGATATCTCGGAAGGCGAAGAAGAGGACGACGATCACACCCACTCCCATCATCACCGAGGCGCTGCTGCCGGTGCAGCTGCTGCCGTTGCAGGTGCAGGTGCTACTGCACGTCACCGTCGCAACAAATCGGGCTCTTCCGCTCGAGCTATTCCCAGTGCCACTGTCAATGGTGCTGGCGCCAACTCCACATACAAGCTCAAAGGTACCGCCGGTGCTTCTCGTCGTGCCGGTCCAGCAGCCGACGCAGCCGTGGCCGGTCACGTCTCCTCCTCCTCCGAAACCCGTGCGCGCGCCGAAACTTCCCAAGCCGTCAGGGACAAAGCTGCGCGCGTCGCCAAACTCACCGCCGCCGACGTGGCCATTTCCACCGATCAGCTGCGCAAAGACATCGAGGTGGCTCGTCACGCCATGGACTTGTTCCTCAACTCGCGTATGATTGAAGCCGAGCGTATCATCGAAGAGTATGCCGACAGTCGTCTGTACTACGCGCTCGGCTATGCGCTCATTGCCACCATCAAAGGCTTCATGACGTTTGAACCCGCCGATTTGGCCGTTGCCATTTCGCTGTGTAAAGACGCCTTGACCATCGCCAACTTGCTCAGGAAGCCCACCAGTGCCGTTTCCAATTTCGGTCGATTCGTGAGGGGTACGGGTCAGAGTCCGACCGCCCTTTCGCAGATGAACGAGGTGCAGAGGCACGCCGAGCTAGTGTACGCCGAAGCGGTGCTGTTGAAGGCGGTGCTGGGCATTGCATATGCGGGTGACTTTTTTGCCTTTGTCTCCGAGGCGCTCAATATGCGCAACGCCTACGGTATCTACCGATCGCTGCAGAAGTACGTCGATTGGTCCGAGGACAAGGGCGAGCGTCTGGACGAAGATTTCAAGTCCGGTGTCTACCTCGGCAACGGCCTGATCAGCATGATCTTGGGCCTTGTGCCGGGCAAAGTGCTCAAGATCATGGAGATCTTCGGCTACACCGGTGACACTGCATGGGCGATGAAGACGCTCAGCAAGGCGGGTCAATGGAGTGCCGATCCGAAGCAGACCAAGCCGGGCATGCCGATGCAGCAGGAAGGCGTACGCCGACAGATCTGCGACATGTCGATGCTGGCCTATCACCTGGTGATTTCGACCTTTATCCCTGTCAACGGGGTCGATATCGAGTTTGCCGACAAGGTGCTGCACTACAACCTGCGACGATACCCGCAAGGTGTCTTCTTCCTCTACTTCTCCGGTCGGCTCTATTCGACTCAGGCACTCGCCGAGAAGGCGATCACGCAGTTTGAAACGGCGCGAGACATCCAGAAGGAATACGTGCAGCTCAAACACATCTGCATCTGGGATCTCTCGCTGTGCAACATGTCGCTCACCAAGTGGAAGGACGCCTACGACCAGTTTACCATCTTGGCAGCGGAGAACAACTGGTCCAAAGCCGTCTACACGTACGGCCGAGCATCGAACCTGTATGAATCTGCCGAGGGCACGGACCGACGGGTGATGAACGAAGCAGCTGCCATCTTTGACAAGGTTCCTTCGTTGACGCAACGGATTGCCGGCAAATCGATCCCCATGGAAAAGTTTGTTGCACGCAAGGCGACAAAGTTTAGCCAGTACGGACGACTGCTGCTGCCTGGGTTGGAGTTTGCCTACGTCTATCACTGTCTCTCGAACGCGCCTCGGTACATTTTGTGCGACGAGGCGCTGGTGATGGTGAGTGAGGCGCTCGCCGACCTGCACAATGTGGAAGACCCTTCGCAGTACTATTCGGGCAAAGAGTACTACGACGATCTTTGCCTGGCGCACTTTCTTCGCGGGGTGTGTCTCAAACTCATCGCGTGTCCCGAGAAGCACAGCAAAGTACGGCCGAGAGAGTCGCCGATCCCGGAGGACGAGGCGGCACAGCAGGCGGAAATCAGTTTCAAGACCGTGTTGGAACACGGACATCAGATCAAGCTCGAACAGTGGCTGGTCTACTTTGCCCACTACGAGCTCGGTAGGCTGTACGCGGGTACGGGAAGGATTGCAGAAGCGAAAGAGCAGCTGAATCTCGTGCTGAGTCAGAAGGTGTTGGAGGACAAGGGTGTGGCGAGGAAGGGCAAGTACAGTTTGCAGAACATGGTGCATCTGAGGGCGAATGGCGCGCTCAATGGTATCGATGGGAGTGGCAAGTGATGGGGTGCAAGCAAGGCGTGCAAGTGATATGATATAATGGCTTTGTTTAATGTTTTTTTCTTTTCTTTTGTATATACATGAGGAGTGGGAAGATGAGATATCTGTTATCTCGAGTGCAAGTTGCGTGTGAGAGAAAAAGCGAATGGTGGGTGTCGAGCGTCAACGCTGATGGTGTCGAGATGCGTCTGTGGGGAATTCTACCGTACGAAAGCATTGGGGAATTAGCACGTGACAGCTGGGTGACCTTTTTTTCTTGACAGCTCTTTCTGGCTTAGCAGGATTCTCGGAATTCACCATCTTGTGCACGAACGTTTTTGTTTTTTTGCTCGACACCACCATCGTTGATCACCTTTTCAACTCGGTCACACACACACATATATATATATCCAACGATGAGGACAACACCACTCGCATGCCTACTACGTACCAGCGTTGCGCGTTGCGCCGCTATGCGGTGCTTTACCACCAGCGCTTCGATTCGGTCCGAAGCGTCGGCGCTGGATCAACTTTCGTCGTCGATTGAAAAACTTGCGCGTTCGCGCGGCTCTTCCTCCACCTCTTCTGCGGGTAACGTGCACAATCCGCGCTCCACCTCGCCCATACGCGAACGCCAAACCGTTTCCGGACGAGCCTTTATGAACGGTCATTACTACAACCCTACCACGCTCACGTATACATCCATCACCTCGCGACCCGCACGCCTCGCTCGACCGCTCCTCGGCCCATCCAAAGCCCAAGCGATCCAATCCGACCTGATTCACATCAACGGTTTGAATCCCGGAAACCCATGCCTTCACGATGACAGTTATAAAAACGCAGCAATCTTGGCCAACTACGTATCCGAAATGGGCAAAATCATGAATCGTGCCTCAACCGGTCTCACGAGAAAAAGTCAGAGAGCTGTCGGAAAGGCGGTAAGAAGGGCCAGGAGTATGGGTCTCTTGCCCGTGATGAGTAGAGGCGGTGCCCGCGTAGGCGGCGCTGGGTGGAAGTAGATCGAAACCACTTGGCACACGAGGTTTGTTTAATCTGCTTGCACCATGGGTTTAATGACCATACGAAAATTTTGTTAACAAAAAGTGTGAAGACCAGACTGATTTGCGTTCGAGTTAGCACAAACGTCCCGAAACGACGTGTCCATTTTGGGCAACCGACGTTCTGCCACCGGCGCAACGAGCCAAAAAAGGGACAAGACACTCTCAACCTTTCACACGAGCAGAAGGGGAGAAGGGGGAGGTCAAGCTAACCTGACACCGCGCGACCTGCCACTCACAGCGCATGATCGTCCCCCCCAAGACACATGGATGAGCAAAAGGATGCCCCCCCCTCCACGAACTCGCAAGCTTTTTCCGGACCGAGGCGACACGCCTTGTTGCATCGAGACTTGACCACAGAGACACAAGCGGTGCAAGCATGATCAAACCAAGAGTGTTGAAAAGAAGAGGTCCAACTCGAGTGCGTGGCTGTTTCCAAGCTTTGACAAGGCCGACTGTGTCGACAGGTTGCTTTGATGCCACACGCACGGCTCTCTTGTCATGGATGAGGTGTTGAATGCCTTCTTTCACACGGCTCTCTTGTCATGGATGAGGTGTCGAATGCTTTCTTCCAAAAGGCTCTCGTGTCGTACAGGGAAGAATTTGTTGATCCGATGGAAAAGAGTCTGTTTGCGAAAACAATGACAAAAGCGAGCGAGGATCCTAGTGAGCAGTGACTCCGTTGGCTAGCGTCGCGTTGGGTTTGATTCTGTTAGTTGCGGTACCGTTGCTCTTGTCCTCATCCGACTCGACCTGCTGCCTTGCCTTCAACCTCGACGGCTTGCCCGCAATCTCCTTCAACGCCTCATCCATCTCGACATGGCTCAACAATCCAAACTGATTCTTCAACAGCTCGACCCGCTCCTCTTCCGACTCGATCTTTCTGTTGGCCTTTTCCTCGTCTCCCAGTCTGACGATCAACTTGTCTGCCACAATCATCCTCTGCTCCACCACACTCGGATGGTAGACATACAACCTCGGATCCAATCCATCTCGCTCGATCATCGACTGCGAACAAGGCAGAAGCGATGGCTCGAGCACATAGCGTACCACCAGAATCATGGTCGCGAACGGCACCGCGGTCGGATGGCTGGTGGCCTTGTTCGACGCGTGATAGTCCGGCTCAAAGCATTGCAGGGTGGAAAACGAGTAGCAGTCTTGCCACGCCGCCTCGGCGGATTTGGACTGTTGAAGGATCCATACGTCTTGACTATTGGCAACTGTTTGCACCTCTGGAACGACGGCTTCGTCGGTTTCTTCCAGCGTCGACCGCGGTTGAAGCGTCCGCGAGACCAGACGGAATTTTTCACTACCCCGTCCGTACTCTTCGCGCCCATGGTGCAGCAAGATCGGCCGGTGGGGACTGCTTCCAAACCCAACGTCGGAAAGATAGTATCCCTTGTGCCCCGGTTCGACGTGCGAATCGAGATACACCAGACTCGCTGTATGCGTGAGCCCACTCCACTCTCCACTGATGGGCGAATAGACCCTCCCCAGCACTCCAATCCAGCGGTATCCCAAAAACGACAGCACTTCACGGTACAACGGATTCACCTGCAAACAATACCCGCCACCCAAACGACGCTCGACAAAGCGCGTAAAAATGTCGGCAAGGTGCGAAGACATGCGACCGGATGGCTCGTAGTTCATCGCCAGCGCTTCGAACGGGAAGCTGAGCAAAAAGTGGATCTGGAGCGTGCTCAGCGTGCGCAACGTTGGACTGGGCAATGCGGCTGTCCGGGATTCCTACGCAGAAACAAGAGGGAGAGTGATTCAGTATGTGTGATTGAGCGCCGCGCGCAAAGTATGGAAAGAGGGACAAGGAGAGAGACGCCTACCTGGACATCTTCGAAACCGGGGTACTTGATCGTGTGTAGCACAAGTCGTGCTTGCGCCTCGCTGAGCTTCGAAGCGACGAGTTTGGGGCGCAGCGCAGGCATCCTGGAGGGAAAGGGGCTTGTCGGAATTTTGGAGTTAAAGTTGGACAAAGGTCGTAAGTTTGACGGTGTCCAGACAACTCATGACGGATGCTCTCGACTCTTTATTTGTATGCTTGTTGCGAACTCGATACTGTAAAGGACAAGGTTGGGATGACAGCTCGCCTTTAGCCGCCAAACTGTGTCACTTCCGAGGATCACGGCCGTGGACCCGCTGTGGGCTGTCACCCGTGTCAAATAGTGTGGAGGTTATAGAAGAATTTCAGCCGGATCGGATCTCGGTGCGTTGTTTTCAGGGTCCCTTCTTTTTTGTTCTTCTTTTCGTCGTGAGTAACCTTGGATTACCGACAACCACCAACTTGCTCTACCACGATGCCATGAACCCGAAACCATACTGGATCCTGCGCCATCACAAGTCGACGTCCATCCGCTCGCTCCATCATGCGCACAACCTGCTCGCCATAGGAGATGACTCCGGCGTCGTCTCTCTTGTCGACCTGCTTACCCTCCGACCCAAGTTGCAATGGACAGCGCACTCGGACTCGATCCTGACCGTCATTGTCATCCTTCCAAACCAAGTGGTTACGCATGCCCGAGACAACACGCTCAAACTCTGGTCGCTACCGGACATTTCTCATAGTATCGGCACTCGGTCGTCTACAGCGCCAGCACCAGAGCCTACGTTGGTACGGACGATAGGTGTGAATGCGCTCAACTTTTCCAAGTGTTCGTTTTCGGCTCCGCTAGTAGCAGTGCCGAACGCGCTGGATGCAGCATACATCGACATTTTGGATCTGCGTACCGGTGTGAGGGTCAACGAAGCGATCGGTCGTCCGGATATCAAGCGCCATGTGGGAAAACGAGAGGCCATCGTCATGTCGCTCCATTTGCTCGACCGAGGTGTGATTGCGGGCTATGAGGATGGGTATCTCAAGAGATGGACTCTGGACGGACAACTGCTTTGGCACGCCAGATGCCATAGCGAGAGTGTCATGGCCATGTCCGTGGGGCAACACTGCGGTGTCTCGGTGGCTGCAGATGACAGGCTCACCAAGTTCAATGTCGAGACGGGAGAGACGCAATTGGTGCAGACGAGGACGCCGGGCAATGCAAGTGTGGCCATTTCTCCGGATGCAAAGAGCATTGCCATCGGTGCCTGGAGCGGTAGCATTGACGTCTACTCTGCGACTGATCCGCTGACCCAGTGGGGATCGTTGGGGTATCATCGGGATACGGTGGAGTGTTTGACGTTTGCCCACGTCGCGACGAGGGACGACGACGACGACGACGACCACCACCAAGGGTCGGATGAGGACGAGATGGGAGACAAGCAGGTGGTTCTGGCGGCTGGTGGGAGGGATGGTAAGGTTTCGCTTTGGAAGTATCACTGATGGCGCACGGAACGCGTAATCATACACACATACACACACGTGGGTCAAGTTGAAGGGTGTGCGTTGATTGATGGCCGGCAGAGTTCGGCCAAAGGCTCGACAAAGTTGGTCTGGCACGTTCGTTTCTTCATTTCTGGGAAGCAAAATCCGCCCTATCGACCATCGACATCATTCGACATTGCCGTTTCTATGGCCCCGGCTGTCGAGTAGGCGCGAAAAAATCGGGCGGGAATCCTCCCCCTCTCCGCATCTCCGCCGTCCTTTTAACCGAAGGATAGTCAAAGATGCGATTGGGATTGAAAAGACGATTCTCCAAGGGAGTGTGCTCCGAGTGCGACCAAAACGCATCCGGAAAGTGTGGAACGCCAACGAATTCATACTTCACAAACCCGAGCGGCGCAAAATGTTTCCTGTGTCGTTGCAATGCAAAGAGAAGGATGCGATGCTGAGGATGCGCGTGACCAGCCAGCTCCAGCTTCCAATCCATCCCGTAAAGCTCGTAGCCATCAACGGTGCCTAGATGGGAAAATTTTTGGTCTGGCCGGTGAAGTTGGGTGACGATGTTGTTGTGCAGCACTGGGTCGCCTTGCCACGGCGATTCTGCGACGAACTTGGCTATTTGTCTGTTGCCGAGGTTACTTTGAGCTTCCGTGATAGCGACTTTGAGGTTTTCGCCTGCATCTGCAGCAGGACCAAAGTCGAAGCCTGCTCGACAGCAGATGGCTAGGACGAGCAGCGAGAAAGCCAGCTTGAATATGTGTAGCTTCATCTTGAGGCACCGAGGCGGATGCTGTGTGTAGCAAGTGACAGACGGGAGGCTGGTAGGCTTGTGTGGCTGCTCAATTTAACCTTTTTTTCGGTCATCACCGACCCTCCGGGTCACCACACCCGCCACGAAAGCACACAAGTGAACAACAACGCCCGGTCAGAAAGCCCACATCAATCTCACGCTGGGTGGAAAGGGCGTGGGTATTAATGCAAAAGCTAGGCGGTGTCGGTGGGACCATTGGCACCATGCGCAGCGGCGTAAATGCGTCTGTTCGTGCATGGACGCCGCTCTCTTTGTTAACTCCGCGACTTGTCGACAGGCATCCTCGAGCCCATTTTATTTTTTTTTTCTCGGCATTGTGATGTACATTCAATTTTCACTCGAGTGCACTACAATGACAAAAGTTGGAAATGAACAGATGCGCTTTCTGATACTGATGGAGTCTATGTCATTGGGAAGCGTAGCGCGAGTTGATGCCGGCGGCGAGTGGGCTTGAATTTGCTCGAGTGCGTTGATCACTTCTTCATTGCCCGTCTGGGAGCTACCATTTCAGGCGGAAATCCAGGGAGCCCTAACATAGCTCTGTGTTCTATCTTGCGATAGAGGCGATCGGTGTGAGTCCAGAAGGAGGGCTCGGCGTGCGTGATGCGGTAAAATTGGTACCTGACGAATCCGAGTGGCACAAACTTGTGATCCGTTTTATGCGTTGCGAAGAAGAATAGACTATCGTTCGGATCCTCGGGTTTGGCTGTACGATCCATTTTCCAATCTATAGCATGAATCATGTAGTCACCATCCTCAGCCACTCTGGCGTACTTGATGTCTGGTCTGTTCTTCAAATGCAGCGCAATGTTGTTGTACAAGACTAGATCGCCTGCCCAAGGCGAGATTCGGACAAATTTGCCGTAACCTCGGCTCACGGGATACTCTGCATTGGCTGCTTCAATGGCGGTCTGGAAGTTGCCGAGGTAATGTTCAGCAGAATCGGGGATGATGACTGCGCTACAGCACGTGACTAACGTCACCAGAGCTAAGCTTACGTTGAACACGTGCAACTTCATCTTGGTGGTTGACTTCGAGAAGTCGAAACAGAGCAACTGTTGGGTGGCAAGCAGTGAGGATGGGATGGTTATGGCACTCAACTGTCGATCCTTGACGCTCTATTTATGCTTTCTCGGGACGCTTATTCTCTTTGCCAGCATTCTCTTCGTCAACCGTATTCACGCTTGCAGTGTCGCAAGTCCGCGACTTCATACCTCGGTGCCTCAGAAAGCACTTTTTGACTGCGCCAGGTCCACTGCACGATGTCCGCATCTCATTTGCATGGCAATCGTCCATCTTTCTTCTTGACCGTTTTCACTTCTCAGCAGGAGCTCTGTGACTAATCGAAAGTATTTGGTTCTATGTAATTAAGATGCTTCTCATCAGCGAGGTGTGACGGCGCAAGACATGACCTACTGTGGGATTCTACTCTACCGTCACGAAAATATGAAATCGAGAACTTGAGTCAGTGCAGCGAATACACACGTGAACATCACGCTGCTCACACTTCAGAGTCAAATCTCAGGCTGGTGGTAAAGATGTCTCCGTTGGTGGGAAGCAGCCCCGTTTTCATACTTGTGCTTGGCATCAATGGCACGGTGTATGTGGTTGAGCGGGTGGGCTTTCTTCGCCTTTCGGTTTGCAAAGTCCTCGTATTGTCAGAGAGCCATTTTGACGCAATGCGATTCGCTGTGACTGTGACTATTACATGCATGCAGCTCACACTCATTTGCGCCAAAAGTGCGAGGGCTATAGAAATTCTCTCAAAGCTTGGCTAGCATTCTCGTGCACTCCCTTCAATTCAAGATCACACAACTCTCGAACTCGAGTCGATGACAGGAAACGGCATTGTATTGAATTGATCGTGAGAAAGCACGTAATGGCAGCATTGAGCTGCTGCGGTCGCACTTTGCGACCCGTGAGCGGGTTTTACATTGCTCGACGAGGAGTGATCTCTTTAGCGAAAATGTCGTAACCATCGACCTCAGCCAGTTTGGCGTAATTCGATCTTTTGTAGCGAAGTGTAAAACGATATTGGTGTGCATCGCAATGTCGTCCTCCCAAGGCGAGATCGCAACGATCTTGCCCATGTCGTCTGGCAGGCCTGCGTTGGCTGCCCTGACAGCGCTTCCCAAGTTCACGCCTGCTGCCTTGCAGAACGTCACGAAGGCCAGCAAGGCTAAATCGAATCTGAAGGCGTGCAGCTTCATGCTGGCGGACACCGTCAATGAGATAGTCAGGAAGGCTTCAAAGCGGTTCTCGACGTGAAGGGACGGGGGAAGGGCTGATAGGGGAGAAAGCTTGTTATTGCCGCACTCATCTTTGCAGCTCAGTTTTAATCTTTCTCGAGTCGACTCCTCGAAATCCCTGCTTGCTGAGCTAAGAGACGCTCATACAGTAACACCACGCCCGTCAGAATTAATCTGATGGTTGGTGGGGGACGGTTTCGTTGCGAAAAAGGGTTGCATTGCTGTGAGAAGCGCTTTCATTGATGCACATCGCTGCGCAGAGCCCTCCCATTGTGGGCTCCTTTTGTCTGGGCTTTCTAACGGGTTCCTTAATCGTTTTCGGGAGGTACAGTACAGCTCTCGAGGATGGCGAACACTTGTAGCGACAGTTGCCATGATGTGAGAGAGAGTACATATCGTCGTTGCGAATTGCGGAAGCAGTTGCGAAACAGAGTAACACATGGAAGATCTTCACATTGCTCGACGAGGTTCGAAAAAGGGAGGCGGAAAGCCTTCGAGTTGATACGGTGAAACCTCCTTCGATGTCCTCTTTTCTGCGACCCTCCAAAAGGTTTCTGTGGGTGCATGGTCGAGGAAATGATACCTTGCAAACCCGAGTGGCGCAAAGTGGCCATTGTTGTGGTGCATCGCGAAGAGGAAGAGGCGTTCTTTTGGTTCCTCCCGATGCGACGTCCAATCCATTGCATAGAGATTATAATCGCCAACAAGAGCCAGAGGTGCGATTTTTGTGCCTTCTTGGTTGAACTTTAACACTATGTTGTTGTACAAGACGGTATCGCCATTCCAACGCGAGATGGGGATGAGCACACCAGACTCGAGCCTCTCAGTAGCTTCTGCGACCGCGATGTTGTGATTCGCTGCATGATTTGCTGCGAAACTGAAGTCGAAGACATTAGCGCTGCTGTAGGTCACGATGACCAGAAGGGCTAAAGCAAGCTGGACGGCGTATAGCTTCATCTCTGTAGATTTCGTCCATGAGCCTCGGAGGTTTTGAGGGATGTTATGGCACTCAAATAGCGATTTCAGTTTCATTTTCGGCACGAAGCGATGAAATCAGATCAGGACATGCCTCCTTGCTGGGCGATGAAGCCGCTGAACCAGGTTGGTGGGTAATGGTATCATTGCAATGCACGGGTGCAGCCTTGATGGGCAAGCGAAACTTACACAATGACAGATCAAGTTTGACCTCATCACATGAGCAAAACCCAAGAGGCCAACTGCATGTTCTTGATCCCACTTACTTGCGATATCGCAACCGCTTAAAGTTAAAATGCAACTGCAGCACTCCCCTGTCGAAACTGTTTCTGAATCCTCTCTTGTGGCTGTACTCCCACTCTCGGTTCACGATCCTAAACGCAACGTCCTCGTACGGCGGACCAGCACTGAATCGCAACAGCACTGTGTCCTCCTCGCGCGGTTCCTTGATAAGCTTGTACGTCGGTGCCGCCGTCTTGTCGATGAGGTCTGGGTAGAAAATGTTGAATTTATATCCCTGCACCGTCTTGGGTGGCGGGTTGTCCGAATCGTAGTGAGTTTGGTTGTACTTGTTCCAGTCGAAGCCGGTATGGACGCGGTTGAAGAAGCGAGGTTTGCGTGGACGGTACTTGTCTTCCCACTGGTACGTCTGATGAGTGAGAGCTTCGGCGCCACCCTGCATGACTTCCTCGTCCACATCGAGCGCTTTGGATGCCTCTTGCAAGAACATGCGCTCGGCTGGGTTGTCGGCAGAATCGCTTGTATCGAGCTCGTTGTGGCGCGATTTGGGGATAAAGAGCTGACCCGTGACGCGGCGTCGATCTTGAACAACCTCCTGGAGATGCTGTCGAACAGTCTTGGTGGGCAAGCGCCGATCTTCGTAGTTGAGCTGTGATTCTTCAATCGACACAGGTTCCATCTCTTCAGGATCATAGAGTGCTTCGAGTATCGCTTCTTCTCTCTTGCTTTCGTCCTCGGCCACGTCTCGAGCGTCAGGTGCATCCTGTGCCACGTCTTCGTCATCCGAGTCGGCACCGGTCTGATGCAGAAGTTCTTGCTGTTGTCGCGTTGCTTCGTCGCGCTGTTTGCGTCGCAGGTATTCGAGACGATTGGACAGCACTGCTTCATGCATGTCACGCAAACGTGCTTTCGCGCGCCATACAACAATGGATTTGAGTACCCTCTCCCAGTACTCGACATCGACAGGTTCGCCGGAAGCAAGTTTGGCGCGCACCTGGACTTGGAGCTGTTGCAACTCTTCCGCCGACTTCGACGAGAGCATAGTGTTGATGCGTCCTCGCTCTTCAGGATCCTGACGGACGTTGGCGGCAGCGCCGGTAGCGCGATCCTGATCTTCCTTGAGCTCCTCGAGTTTGTCATCGCAGACAATGAGCATGGCCCTCCAAAAGTCGAGATTGGACTCATTCTTTTCGAGCTGCAGATACATCTGAATGTCTTGGTGGAGCTCTTCAGTCTCTTCGAGCGAGATTTCCTCAAAAATTGTATATGGCTCGTCAAGGTCAATCTCGAGACCAGCCTCGTCATCATCGTCGTCCTGCTTGCTCTCTTGTTCTGCGACAATATTGGGATCTGCCCACTTCAGATTGATGCTGAGCAGATCGATAGGCTTGGCGCGATTCTCCTTGACACGGATAACGGCTCGTCGCTGTGCCTGCTCGAGGTGGAAGTCGTCTTCCTTGGCCACCCAGCTAGCCATTTGCGCCGATTCTGCGAGGCGAGCCATCCTTGCTTCTTCTTCTTCGCGCAAGGCAGCTTGCTTCTCACGCTCGGCGCGCTTGGCGTTGAGCTTCTCGATCTCGGCCATGGCTTCCTGCCTGCGTTGAGCGTCGCGCCTTTCTGCTTCTTCTGGCGTGAGACCCTGTTTGCGCTCCTTGTCCTCCTTCTTGGCCCACTTGAACTTTTGGCCGAGATTGGCATCGTTGAAAGGATTGTCTTCGGCAGAGTACATCATGAGTTCTGCGACGGCCGTTCGCTCAGCTGCACCTGGTTCTTCGTCAAGAAAGCTGTCCTCGAGCTGCTTGAGCTTCTCTTCGCGCTTTGCGGCTTTGCGAATCCTGCGTTCTTCGGACGTTTCGCGGCGTTTTGATGATCGATCGCTTCGGTGCTGCCTGTCACGGTCATCGTGTCTAGATCGCCTCGAGTTTGAATGTTTTTCATCCGCATCCCCCTCTCTGTGACGATGCTCCCGTTCGCGGTCCGAACGATCTTTTCGATGCTGATCGCGATGGTGTCGAGAGCTATGAGATCGTCTGCTATCGTCATCTTCCCTGTGACGCTTTCGATGGTCGAGGGAACGGTCTCTATCGCTGCTTCGGTGACGAGGACCCTCCTCTGAATCTGCCAGATGGCGCCCCTTGTGATCTGAGGTGTCCTGATCGAGACGTGACGAGCTAGGACCTGCACGATCCTCTCGTGATCTTGAAGAGGATGGCATGTGGAGCTGATTTTGGGCGAACGACGTGAAGATGTCGGTGGTAAAAAGCACAGAAGAAAGCGTGACGACGACTGAGCCGATTTTGGGGAAGCTAGAAAAGTGCGGAGTAGCCGAAGCGCATCTGGCACGGTGGAATATCGCGACTCGAATCTTCGGAGCAGCCGAAAGATGAAACTGGCAAATCGCGATCCGCCGTGTTCTTCTTCTCTCTGATCAGCGACAACAACTTTGCACAGCATCTCGGCACCTTTGCTTTCTCATCTTGTCATCTCGGATTCGACTCCCACGAATTGACGCAACTCTACGCACACGCTCGCAAGGATGACATCGCAAATCTCAGCCAGTGCTACTGGTTCAGCTGGTCGGAGCAACTCAGCCAATCCTGGCAACCAGCTCAGCAACATTGCCAAATTGCTCGGATCTCATGTCTCTCTGACTGTCGGCGAAAAGCAATCTCGGACGCTTTCCGGCAAGCTTTGGGCTTATGATCCAATCCTTGGCGTCGTCGGACTCGAATGTGAATCCAATGCGCTGCCACCATATCTCTCCTCGGCTCCTGCGGCTGCTGCTTCGGTAGCTCAAGCTTCGCAGACATCCCGAAATCGCTTTGCACAGCCCACCAGTGCCGTCGGGTTCACGATCGTCAAGGTCTCCGAGATCAAGAAGATCGAGTTCCAGCAATCGTCTGATTCCACCAACGGTGCCGCTTCTGCTTCGAAAACGCCAGCCGACAACCTCACGCAGATTCACCCTGTCTCGCTCAAGACAGCTCAAGCCAGAGAGGCGGATGCCGTCAAACAAAGTCTTACCAAGGTAGCGCGCACAGGAAAGGATGTTTCTCACCTAGGACAGCAGATCTTTGACGCTCTCAGTAAGACGTGAGTACATCCAAACTGATCTCGATCTTTCGCTACCCTCACGGTTCGCATCGCAGCTGACTTGAACCCTTACACTCTTAATCTTAGCTTGCCTTGTCGATGGCACGAGTCGCACATTATCGTCATGGAAGAAGTCGTCATCTCTGGTCCAGGTTACGACCCAGCCTCTACTAACGTCCCCGGCTACACACAAGAGCAGCTTCAGTCATTCATCGACGGCACCAACAAGGGTCCCGTACCCGACGGTGCTCAATCCAAAGCAAATAGCTGGCATCGCGTTACCAAAGTTGTGAGTACGCAGTCTCCCTTCTCAAGTTGATCGCGCAACATGGTTCCGCGCTAACAATGACATGATCACTTTCTGTTTCTTAGCTACAAGGTGAAAGGCGCAAGTTGGCCTTATAAAGCTCAACAACCTCGTAATACTGGATCGTTCAACACCGCTTACCGCACGAGCAGCGTCTGGGCGCGGATCATTCATGTTGGTTTTCCGCGTGTTGTGGCGCACTCCCCGCCCAATTCAAGGACGCGATGAGTGTATCGCTGATCACTTGCGACTCGTTCTGTGAAAGAGTGACGGCTACATGCTTTCACACTCGCATTTCGCATTTCGGAGGCAAAGAAACCCAAAGGAATTGTTCCTATGATCGCATTGCTCAAAGCCTTTCGTCGCAAGATCCGTCAATTCCCTTCAAAGGTCTTCACCGTCATCGCTCGCATCAGCTTCCGACGACATCCTGGGTCGATACTCGGATCCGGCTCGATTCAGTCGACGCTTGACGTCCGATTCATCTTCGCCGCTTGACCATCCTCGACCTCCAAGCCAACTGAGCAGCACCGGAAGCAGGATCAATCCATGCAGGAGCCCGCCTACAATCAGGCACATCCACGTCTTGGCGTAGTAGAGCTTGAGCAGATCCGACTTAGTGAAAATGAGTACTCCGACGCCGATCAGCTTTGTTGAGAAAATGCCATTCACTACGGCTCCTCCCACGTCGGTGAGCGCGAGCCAAGCGCGTTCGTCCCTCTCCTTCTGCGCCATGGGATGCGATCGAGGCAGAGCCCCTGGCGCGCGCATGAACGCACGAGCGATATGAGCGCAGAACTCGACACCGATAGCTGCGCATACGCTCAAGTTGACGAGCGTCAATGCGTTGAATTGAATGCCCCAGAAGCCCATTGCTCCAGCCACCAAGAAGACGGCGCTTGCCACACTCAGCGTCACCACCGCTCCCGTACGCCAACTGCCCAGTAGTACCGTGTTGATGGCAAAGATAGCTACTGCCGCTGAACCCAGCACCTGCACCGCCATCGAGAGCAAGTACGTGTACTGTTCGAAGAAAATGAAGAAGAGACTGTACGGGAAGACTTTGTAGCCTACGCGAGCAGAGATGTCTCTCGAGACGCGTTGCGATTGTTCCAGCGCACTGATGAAGTCCGACTGCGATCTCAGCGGCGCAAAATAGGTTCGGAAGTGCGATGAGCGTACGCTGTCCTTGCCGGTATCGGGGTCCTTCACAATACTCAGCGCCGAAGAATAAGCCGCTTGACCGCCAAGCGGGCAGTCTTGGTCTGTCGGACTTTCGAGCCATTTCCTGAGATAGCGGTAAAACTCTTCGCCTTCAGGCAGGCCGTCCATGGTGATGTTCCAGGGAGGATCTCGGCCTTGGAAGCATGGTTGGCAGGAGAAGGGGCTGTCGCGGGGGCCACAAAAGACGCTGGGATCCGACACTTTGACGCGACAACAGCCATCGAGGATAGGATTGAGCCACTGTAGAAAGTCGTCGATCCAGCTACTGGCAGGCTCGGCGATCCACGAGACCTCAGGTCTCTGGCGCTCGCCTTCGAGCGTATTGGCCAGCGATAAGGGCTCACACGTAGTGAATCTTCCGCACAGGTCCCTCTGCCCTTGTCGGGCCGACGCATCTTCGCCAGAGGCTACAAAGTACAAAGGAGGCCCGACGTCAAGGAAGACGTCGATGGCATCGAAGTAAGGCCGCAAGTACGATTTGGACGGAAGCGCCAGGCGTTGATCCAGGCCCAGTTCGATCCTTCGCACCCCGATGGAGCTGATAACAGCGATAGCGCCGAAGGCTACGACGACCAGACGCTTGACGCTGGATCGAAGCAAAATAGGTGCAAAGCGGTATCGAATGAACGAGTCCAGTGTCCCCTCTTTCGAACCAGCTGCCGAGTCAATTGGCAGCTGGATCTGATTCTGGCGGGGTGACGCCTTGAGACATGGCAGGCAGTCAATGCGTCCGCCTTCCACACGGTGCGCATCCAGCGTCATTGCAGCGATGAACACGGTGCAGTGCAATGTCGCCACGATCAGCATGCTGCCCGCAGCATACAGGGCAAAATTTCTGACGGCGGGCATTGGCACCACTGCACCGAGGAGGAAAGCAACGATCTGAGTCGTGGCGCTGAGAAGGATCGATGGACCGACGCGAGCCAGGCATCGCGCTGCTCGCTCCTCGATCGACACATGAGCCAGCCGACTTGCTGATACACGACCGTCCATGTAGAGATCGCCACGGGCTTCAAGCTCATCTGAGGTCTGGATGACTGAATGCCCCGATGCACCCATAGAAGGTGCATCTAACGTCGTCACTGGGTCTGTGCCATGCTCCGCGAATCTCTGCTGAAGCGTCTGACGGTCCATCTCGTTGCAGAGCAGGAAAATGTTGTCGACTCCGACGGCGAGCAGCATGAAAGGGATGACCTCGGCGATGATAAGCGTGACTTTGACACCCATCGCGCTGAAGATTCCGACGGCACACGAAACGGAACACAGGACGATCACGATGCCAAACAGCCCCAAGGTGAATTTGGATGATACGCAGTATGTGTTGAGGAGAGTCCAAGATCGCCGGCTGAGTACCCGAAGCAGATGAGACCTGCGGTCGATTGCATACGTCGAAGCTGGGCTGGTGCGAGGATAGGACCCTGGTTCAGCGACCGGCGAGTCTCGATCTTGATCATCGTCTAGCTCAGATTGCCTGTCGCTCCTGCCGCCGAGGGTCAGCGCCACGTAGATGAACATGGTCAGGTAAGAGAGCACGACAATGCCGACGTCGGTGTTGCTGCTGCTTCCAATCTCGGTCTCTAGACTGACACCTGTGCTGAAGGCGATCTGTATGCCCAGCTCGTGACGCCGCAAGGCAAGCGGATGCTGATCCACAATCGCATTTTGCGCCTGCGGCGCAGCTGACGATCCGGCAGCGACTTGTTGGAGCAGATCGAGCAGCTCTTGCTCCCATTCCTCGGCTGCTTTGACCAGGCTGGCGTTCAAGCTGTTGTTGAGTACGTAGGTGACTACGGCAGAGCGAGCCTGGCTTGGAGGGGCATTGTCAGGCAATCCGCCTAGCACGATGTTGGGCTTGAGCGGCTGTCCGAACAGAGGCAGACAATCGGCAGGGTTGTTCCCGCACTGATCGAGAGCTTGATCCCAGCTGTCTGCATCGAGCCCATATCCGATTGGGTCGTCCTGGAAATAACCCAGAATACTTTGCACCACACAAGGTGTGCCTGGACCTGCCGGGGCGAGGCAGACGTCCTGCAGGGTGATGCCTGAGGGCGATTTGAGCTCGCGCACTTCCTTCTCCAGATCGGCGAGCCACAAAAGCCGTTCCCAAGACAAAGCAGGCGGCAGGGCCTCAAGCTGACCGGAAGACGAGTTGTGCCGCAACGTCGACAGACCGGAATACGAGTGCTGGTCCATCAGGAAGACTTGTTGTGGCCTGTAGAAAGGCCCGAATTCTTGATCAAAGATGTCCTTTTGCATCTTTGCCGTCGAGCCCGGCGCAACCCAAAGACGAACCGGATCCACCTCGACCTCAAAGTCCCTCCAGCCGATGTTGGCAATGCCGACGAAAACAGCTGCTGCGACAAAGGTCAGCCAGGGATGGCTGGCACACAGAAATCCGAGGCGGTAAAAGGATCGAGTCAAGAGTTGGTTCAAAACGTATTTGCGTGGTTGAAGCGCACCAAGCGCGGAAAGGTTATCGTTGCGCTCTAGCCCAATGCCGCGATAGGTGCCGTCCGGAGCGGAGCTCTGCGAGCTTTCTTCGCCAAAGTGTCCGATTCCTCTTGCTCCTACTAGGCTGCCTGTACTGGATTGGCTGGGCTGGGTTCTGCTGTCGACGCCATCGAGCGAGTCCTCGGAGCCCATGCGGACGCGCTCATAGCCGCTAGACTGGCTGAAGAGGCTGAGGCCGCTCGTGCGATGCGGCAAAGCAATGGCTCCACGTCGACGCCGAACGAGCTTTTCGATGGGTCGCCAGAACCACAAGAGCAGCACGAGCAGCAGATACAGAAGGAGGACCGAAAAGGCGAAGCAAGACATGGATCCCACCAAGCAAGCAGAATTGGGTCGATTGGAAGGTGGCAGCTCCGGGAGGGCAGTGCAGGTGTCTGGGCAATCAACGCAGGCGCATCTGGACAAGAGATCAGGGTCTCCACATTGCCTAGGATTTTCATCGAAGGGGATGGGAGGTGCAAGCGTGTCGTTGCTAAAGCGTGCTTGGGGCATGCCAGCCAGCTCCAGCTTGAGGCCCGAAGCTTGGTCGGGAAAGTTGATCTGGAAGGGGCTTCCTAACAGGGGCTTCTCATCGCCGAGGAATTTGAGAAAAGCATTGGGAGTCTTAGCGCCACCGCCGATCAAGTCCATCGCAAATCCGTTGCTGGCCCCGAATTTGACATTCTTGCAGCTATCGAAGAACTTCTGCTTCCACTGACCGTCGATGTAGTAGTTGACCGTTTTGACGGCTTCAGACGGCTTTCCATCACTTCCTGTCACTTGCTGTGTCTCGACGACATCGACAAATCGAGACTGGTTGGGCGAGCAGGTGAACGAGCAAAAGAGAGATCGAAAGTTGTTGCGACAAGCCGGACACGACGAGATCAACGGTTCCGCTTGCTGAAGATTGGCAGACAGGCTCTCCACCTGATCCTTTGTACAGCATACGGCACCCTCAGCAAAGCTGGACCCGCATGTAGCGACCAGAAGATCTCTGAAACTTTGCTCTTGCGGTTCGGTTGCCCTTTGGTTGACCGAGCATGGCAACTCCGGAGCAAAGATGCTCTTCTTGCCGCAGCTGCCATTCATGTGGCAGCGACCATATGGACGTTGCTTGACCTTTGCGGGGTCCATTATGGCGGTGGAAGCGGATGTGAACGAGTGTTGTCAATGGATCGGGGTCGGATGGGATGGTGGTTGTTTCTGAGCAAGTGACGAGGGCATCTGGCTGCGGCCCATGCGCGGCGAGTGTGGAGGCAAATACTTAACTGCTGCTTATATCGCACGTCCGCACGTCCGCTTCTGTCGAACGCGTCTGTGCATCGACTGGACCCTGAAACCAGCGAGTCGAGTCGGCGATAACTGCATGCGATTAGAGCGGGACCTTCATCTCATACCCCTTATTGGCGCCTATCGGCGCAGAACATGCAACCCCTACGCAGCTGTGTGATAGCCGCTCAGGTAAGTACAATGATAGCTATTGGTGCATTGCCCAGGAGCGGGCCTGATGTCATCTTCGAAAGGACTCGACCTCGGCGATTCCAGCAGCGTTAACTGCAGATTCGAACATACATGGTGGGTCATATCGTAAAAAAAAAAAAGGAAAACGCCGGCCGGGCAGCCACCCATCCCAGCCAACGTTTTGGGGGGGCTGCAGGTGAAAAGCTATCCGGGGGTGGCTCCTAGGGTGGCTGCGCAGCCGGCGTTTCCCTTTCTTTCGATATGGGTTAAGTAAAGCACAGGATCCGCAGGATCCGGCGAAGCTTTGAATCATGAATCTGCCGAACCTCTGATCGCAGGTTCAGTTGTTATGCTGAATCCATCCTTCGCAGAACAAGGAATTCTCTCTGACCAGCAGTTTGTTCGCATTCTTCGTCAAATTCATGTTTTTGCTTCATTTTGTTCGGAAACTTTTTCTCGTTGCTCATGGCTTCTAAAATAATGCAAAGCGTGTTGAAAATCACGTTCAGCAAAAGTGGCGTCCGCCAACAGATGCCAAGCTGAGTCTATATTTCTAACAAAGTGGTGGAAATCGTGATGAAAAGGGTGGGCTCTGTGCGCCGTCCCTGACGCTCCAATATTCATATAGTACAAGAAGGAAAACGTCGTCCTCTCAGCCACCCACCGCAGCCACCCGGGTGGCTACCAGACGGCGTTTTCCTTTTTTTACGATATCAATGCAAACGTACTCAAGTGACCATACCTTTCGTACAAGTGTGTTTCGCATTTAGTAGTTCCACCTCGAGATCAGGAAGCAAGCTCCTTTATACAAAGGTGACTTCGCTATGCCTTGAGATTGTGCGGAAAATTAATGCCGGGTGACTAAGACTAAGTGCGACCTGTGTTGACCGTGGAGGAATTGTGATTCTTCTCAAGAGTACCAAACACTTTTCAGCGCGATTGTGAAATTCATTCAGGAACGCGTCAGCAACCATCCAAGTCATCTTTTCGCACCGGAAACGACATACAAAGGACGGATTTTGATCGGCGTTGCCCAACGCTGATTAAATTGGCAAAGCCGTCGTGATCCGTTTTCCCGGTTCAGTTCCCTTGTTTAGAGGACTTTTCTGTTGGATACTGTCGAGCAAAATCACAATTCCTTGGCGATCTACATTAGTCTTAGTTACCCCGCACTAGTTTCCCCATACGACTTCCCTCTGTCCCGGGATGGCTGCTGGGATGGCTGCCCGGCCGGCATATTCCTTTTTATGCGATATGATTTTCGCCTCCCGAGGCTTTCGTGCATCTCAACATGTGATTCTGGCTTATTCACGAAAATTACCGCAGAGCGGCCAGATGTGATCAAGAACAAAACAAACCAATTTTACAAATCATACAAAAGCAAACTTTTTCGAACGGAGAGCATCTTGGAGATCCCTATTTTGCCGAAAAGTGGAAACGAATACGATTCAAATCATTGAAGCACGAAATCGGCCTGATTAAATCATATCGCAAAAAAAGGAAAACGCCGGCCGCGCAGCCATCCCAGCAGCCACCCCCCATGGGTTGCTCCTCCATTCAAGCCACCTGGAGCAGCCAGACCCTTTTGTTGCGTCTGCAGTGGGTGGCTGCGCGGCCAGCGTCTTCCTTTTTTTTTTTTTACGATATGATTGCAGTTATTCACCGCAGCCACCGGGGGTGGCTGCCTGGGTGGCTCCGGGTGTTGATACAGTAAATTCTTTCTTTACGATATGATTCAGGTGTTGATGTCTGCTTAAGGTCACCAGCACAACGGAGCTCAGGATATGGCAGAGGCTTGCTGCCGAAGCCCTGCTGCGCGATGCCAGTCAGGAATAGCAAGTCACAAATGGATCAATCAATTACAATGGGAGGACGGCGTGCTTGATACAAGGCAAGACTATCTTGAACGAGAGAGGGACTGACGTTTCGAAACCGATCATCGAGGATGCGGAGACGAGTGGTGAGCTGATCCGCATCTTGTGAAGCAAGGTCTTGTGGGGACGGCAAGGCGTTGCTGCCGAGCAGCTTGGTGAGTGGAAGGATCAGATATTCGGGCGTGACGAGACGATACGTGTCGCTGCTGCCTGCTTCTGCGTCGGTGGCTAGAGTCGGTCTGAGTGGTTCGGAGTTCTCGACTTCAGCGAGGACGATGAAACCGTCTTGCATCATCTTTCGGATGGCCCACTCGAAGAGGCGGCGCATCTTCTGTGGATGCTGCTCGGTGGTGTCGGCAGCGCGGGAAGCGATGCGACGCTGCAGACGAATAGAGACGAGGCGTTGAGCGAGGGAGGAGAGTGCGGTATCTGACAAGAGCTGCGGCAGAGCAAACGATTGGGATCGATGATGTTGGCTTATGTGCTGCTGCAGCTGAAGCTGAAAGTAGGACTCGGTGAGATGTCGGTCCGAGATCTTGTCGTGGGAACGAAGCTTTCGGGTGCTATGCTCGGACGATCCACGAGACGAGCAAGAGGAGTTCGCCAACCCCGTCGAGGGGATCGAGGGGGGAGGATTGCCGGAAATGAGTCTGCGTGCTTGGTCTGCTGATAAACGCTGCTTGTCGATCGAATCCAGGGGTTGTGGTCGGGCTGAGATGGCGGCAGCAGGTCCAGCTTTCTCGTCGGGGGAGAGGTCCGACACAAGGCTTCGTGCAGAGCTGTGCGGAACAGTCTTGAGAAGGGCTCGATGCCTTGCGGCTGGCTCCAGCTTGGCTGGACCAATGCGACTCCAATCGAAAGGTCGGCGATAGACCTCGGTCTCGAGCCTGATCGCATCGATTTGGTGGCGAGCCTCTACGTTAACGTCATCACAGCAGCTCATCTGCTGAGCGAAGATGAATTTCTGGCCGTCCCTATCAATACGTATCTTGCCCGTACACGAAACGATATCCGCCACTTTAAAACGAGGGATGAGCGGTGCGAGGAACAGAGATGGTGCTGTGTTGTCCATCCGACCAGCCGAGGTTGATGCTTTCGGCTGAGGTGGCATAATGTAGCAGTCGGGAATACCAGTTGGCGCGATGGCGGTTGCTCCTGACAGCGTGACGCGGGACTCTGCCTGACGCAGCGACTTGCGCGTTTCGACTATGCTGACCACCGATGTGCCATCGTCCACTGTAGATAATGCGGCGTCAAGGTGGACCGGATCAGTCAGTGCTATGCGATCAAGAGGTGATTGAATTGGTCGTCGAAGCTTACCTTGATAGCTGACCTGGTCTTCCTTAGGTGTCACTGCCACCACCATTCCGCACACCTCTGCAACGAGTGCAGGCGTCTCATAGTGCAAGAACAAGTTTTGGCCTCCTAAAGCATGAGACAGTTGGGGCAGAGTCTTGATGCTTCGCACTTGTTGACAGGTGCACTTGAGCACAGCCGATGGATTCGATTCGGCCCATTCGTAGAGGCGAAGCGCATCTTGATCGGATACCTGGCAGTTAGACGAGCCTCGCATACCGTTCGTCCATCCAATCTTCAGACGCGGGTGCGAAACGACATTGATCAGATGTGAGTCATAGCGATTCGCCGTGTGCTGTAAGAAAGAGAAAGGCACGACGAGGGTGCCATTTTCGAGGTGGCCTGCTACGTGACAAGATGTTTGACGGCTGCCCGGAGATCGACAGTGTCAGCTTGCAGTGACAGACATAGAGTGGCTGAGCAAGTGGAGATGATGAACGCAACGAAACCAACACTCGACTTCACTCCGAGTTCCGCCTTGGAAGAAAAAAACAACCGCAGACTGCTTTGTTCGCGCTTCTTCGCCTTCTGCGCATCAACTCAGCTTTTCGGCTTTCCGAAAAAAGTGTTGGTTGCAGATACAGTAACCCGCGACGCGTCTCAACTAGGCTGGGGACCCTGTCTCTCTTTCTCTCGCACGCTTTTCTTCTTGAACGTCACTTCTATCCTTCCTTCCTTCCTTCCTTTCTTCCTTTTTCCAAGAGCTACCGTCTGTCTCACACATCTGGACATTATGAGCGACGTCAAGTAAGTGTAGAATGCACTGCATACAGCAAGCAGTTGAGCTGACGATATTGTCCGATTGTCACCATTAGCACTGTCACGGACCCCATCCCCGCCGATGATGCCGTCGAGCTCCAGCAGCCTTCTGCCGTAGACAAGGGCAAAGGAAAGGGCAAAGCAAGAGCAGTTGAGCCAGGTGAGCTTGTCAAAGATGCTCGAGTGCTGGTAGCACCATGATCGATTAAGGCTGTGCTGACCGTCTCTCTCCCCTTTGATGCACCGGTACGTTTAGAGGAAGAAGAAGATGATGATGACGACGACGACGACGACGATGATGATGATGATGATGATGACTACAACATTGATGATGACGAAGTAAGTAGTATGAAATTACAAAGCCTCGTTTCATGCTCAGCCTGCATCGCTGACAGCGCATACATTCTACCACGTCCAGCTTGCCGAGTTGATCGATGACGACGAGGAGCTGGCAGAGATCGACACTACCAACATTGTCTGGACTGGACGTCGACGGAACGCTCCTCTCGACTATAGCTCAGAGGAGGCGCTCAAGCAGGCCGGTCTCGATTCCGGCGCTGCTGCCAACGATCAAGAAGAAGAAGATCCAGAATTCCACGTGAGTTGACACACCCGCAGCTTTCGGTTGGACCGACACATCTGGATAGCATACGAGCGCGAAGTTTTTGACAACTGACCTTGTGTCCATCTTGCTCGCTCAACCACCGTATCTCCTTCTGGCAGGGCGAGGACATGGAAGACGATTGAACGCCACACAGCTCCTCCGCTTTCCCCTCTGGTCACTGTTATCGCACGACGCCCGTCCCGAGGCTTGCGTTCATATACAATTGTCATCGTTACAAATACAGAAGATTCACTGTGCACGCTCGAACAATGTCTTCAGTCGTCCGGATCCGCGTCTTCGACACCGCCTCCGCCTCCCGGCCCTTCGTGAACAAAGTCATCCTCGTCCATTTCCACGTCCGGATCCTCTTCATACTCGACATCTGCTGCTTGTCGCTCTGCATCGGGTGCCGGAAGGTGCGCCAAGCCCTCTTGATCATGACCACCCAGGTCAGCCGCCGCAGCTACTCGGCCAGTGAATTGACTGATTTGCGCTGGAGCCTCTGCATACGAGTTGTTAGCTGCATTGCTGATGGATGCTGGGTCGTCCTGAGCTCCTTCTGCAGCGTATGCGTTGACCTCGGTGGCGGGATGGATGGGTAGGTAGATCTGCACGAGCGAGATGAGTTCTTCGATTTGGTGAGGGTGGAAGCGCTCTTCCAGCTCTTCGACGAGCGTGTGCAGCTCCACTACGCTTTGTGGCGCGTGGTTGACGATCTGGAGCCGTTCGGATCGATTCAATCCTAGCGCTCCCCTCCTTGCTTCCGAGTCGTTGATCGAGTAGCCGCGGGCCTTGAGTTCGTCGAGGAAAGCGGCGATGTTTTCAGCCTCTTGATGAGCGCACGGCATTGTTGTCTGACTGAGTGACGAGATTGTCTATCGAGAGGATAATGGGACGCAATCAGGGTCAGTGGCTCTAATGAGCAATTCCACTCGTAGCAGTCGAATTGAGATTTCAGCGTTTACCTACCTCGTATTGGATGGTGCGCAGATTCTCTGGAATGTTAGAAAGCCAAACGTCATCGTCGTCGACCTTGGATGCAGCTGATGCATTGCGGATAGCGTCTTCTGACTCGTCATCTATTTGGCTGATCTTGGGGGCGGGCTGCACCCGGGCCTTTTGCTCGGACTCCATCTCTTTGAGCACCTTGAGCACCTCAAAGTCGCACAGAAGCGCCGAGCGTGCCTTCAAGATCCGCATGGCGTAGGTGAGGATGCTATGTTGAAGAGGACCGCATCGAGTGCCGTTTCTTCGTTCAAAGCGGTAAGGATCGATGAATGGTGGTTTGAGAGCAAAAAGATCAGGTCGGATTCCAACTCGAGAAGAAAGTATTGTATTACGTAAGCGAGAGAGCCATGGGAAAAATGTTTACAAAAGAAGGTTGAAATTCATGCAGGCTCAGCTGCACAAGCAACTTTGGAAATTTTCATGGTTGGACCCTCTCTCTGTCTCTCTGTCTCTGTCTGTCTCTCTCGCTCTCTTCGAAGCTTTTTGCATCCACAGTGATTGCGGTAAGCTTCGAAAGCCTCTTCTTCTTACCGTCACCCGTCACAATTGTCCTTTCTTTCCGATCACTTTGCACCGGGCCTCTCGTCCTTTCCTGCTTGAACGAAGCTGCCTTCGATATCCAGCGCGGTTGGTAAGCGACATACAAGATGGTAAGCATCAGCGTCTCAGAGCATGTGATGAAAGCTGTTCAACTGACTCTTCTTTGCTTGCCCAATTCAATCGCAGAAAATCAAAGCGCTCTCAAGGTCGCTCGATGTACATGCTCCCGCTCGTCAGGGAGATCCAGCCCCTCTGTCAAAGAACCTCGATCCAGCATTGCATCCCTTTGACAAGCCAAGAGAGTACACTCGTGCACTCAATGCCGCCAAACTCGACCGACTCTTTGCAAAGCCGTTCGTCGGTGCTCTCGAAGGTCATATCGACGGAATCTACTCGATCGCAAAGGACACAAATCGACTCAATGTAGTTGCTTCAGGAAGCGGCGATGGAGAAATCCGCCTATGGGACTTGGCTCGACAAAAACCAATCTATGTTTACCCAAGGGCGCATTCAGGTATCATCCAATCGATCTGCATCTCCCCTCTAACCTTCATGTCACCCACAGCAAGCTCATCTGTAGGTCGCCGAATGCTCTCATGCTCGACGGATAGGACCGTCAAAGTCTGGGACGCTGATCCACGCCCTGATGGTCTCGGTCAATCCAGCTTCAACACTATGGAAGATGATGACGACGATGACGATATGGACGCAGAATTGACAACCGGAGGTAGCTTGAGAAGAGGCGGTCTTCTCAGCACCCGCGACAAGGATGTTCCACCCAGCGAGCCACTCACCGTGTACAGTGGCAAGGCCGCTTTCAACTCGCTCACACATCACGGATCCAACGCCATCTTTGCTTCAGCCTCGTCCTCGATCCAGACATGGGATCTCGAGCGCGGTGGTTCCTCCGATCCACTCTTGTCTATGACTTGGGGTCCAGACGCCATCAACGTGGTGCGTTTCAATCTCAGCGAGCGCGAGGTTCTCGCAAGTGCAGGAAGCGACCGTGGTATTGTACTCTACGACCTGCGTAGCGGCAAACCTCTTACCAAGATGATCATGCAGATGCGAGCCAACGACATTGCCTGGAATCCAACAGAGCCCACCGTTTTCGCTGTGGCCAGTGAGGATCATAACGTCTACACATTCGACATGCGACACCTCAATTCAGCAACACAAGTCTACAAAGACCACGTTGCAGCTGTCATGTCGGTCGACTTTTCACCAACGGGAACCGAGCTCGTCACGGGATCCTACGATCGCACGCTCCGCATCTGGGACTATGGCAAGGGCAACCACTCGCGTGACGTCTACCACACCAAACGTATGCAGCGCATCTTCTCGACCTCCTACTCCATGGACGCACGATTCGTACTCAGCGGCTCCGACGACGGCAACTTGCGTATCTGGAAAGCCAAGGCAAGCGAAAAGTTGGGTTTGCTCAGCGGAAGGGAAATGGCGAACCGAGAATACGCCGAGAGCCTTCGCAAAAAGTGGAGCGGCGTGGGCGATGTGTCCAAGATCGAGAAGCAGAGGCACGTGCCCAAGGCGATCAAGCAGGCACAGAGGCTCAAGAAGACCATGATCGATGCCAGGAAGAACAAGGAGGAGAACCGGAGAAAGCATTCTAGAGCAGGCGACAAGAAGCCCAAAGCTGCACGAAAGGAAGCCATTCTCTCACAACGCGACTAGGATTGTCGCTCCATTCTATCAATGTACTTGTACCATTCGCAAAGCACGTCTTTTCTTCACGCCGTTTGCTTTTTCAGGGGAGTTTCACATTGGCGGCTCCATTCGACCGTGTGAGTGGCAGACACTCGGTGGCTCGAGATCATCGTGAGTCTCCGAAAGGACATGCGGGCAGCCGAGAAGAAGTGATGAGAATGTTGACGCGAAACATGTTTTGCAATCTTGGATATGATGTATTGTACAGTACATTGGTGTGCAGTACACTGTGCGAGTCCCAGCATCAAGACTGAAATGGTATGGCTAGAGGAATACAACAGCTTCGGACCAGAAGCGAGGAACGAAAGAGCGAGAAGCATTACAGATATCAATGGCGGTGGTTGCCTTTTTGAGAGGGGTGGGGGGGGGGGGGGGAAGTGCGGCGATAGTGTACAAGGTGCATAATGAGCAGAAGTGGCCGAGGTGAATGGCTAGGAAGCAGTAGTGGCGGATTGAGACATTTCGGCCTTGGTTAGGAACCTCCCTCCGGGACCTCTTGGTCGCCTGACGGCGTGTCTGTGCCTGCTCTCGTGAAGGTAAGGCTTCTTACCCTCTTCGTCGAGACCTTCGCCGTGCTTGCGTGCCTGATCGCGGGTGTGCATGTAAGCGAGGAAGTCCTTCTTGCGTTGTTCCTCGATCCTAGCTCGTGTCGCTCTCCTCTTGAGAATGCGCTGATACTGTTTAGCGTTGACGTACAGAGGTTCGTCTTCTGCTGGAGCGGGCTCGTCCTGTGCAGCATTTGCCACTTCGGTTTTGGTGTCGAGGGCATCCTGATCGTGGACCGGGACGCTAAGACCGAGGTTGGAGGGGCCCGAGTGAAGAGCGGAAGAGGTGTGGTATCCAAAGTCATCGGCATCGACCAGAGACTGAGCCCGAGAATTGGAGAGTGAGGCGGGAAGGGCTGAGGCAGAGGCAGAGCCATGATAAGGGCTAGCATGGGAGGCATCGGTGGGTATGCCAGGACCGAAGGAAGACCAGAGGCGAGAGTGGTCTGCACCAGGCACCTGCGAAGAGGAAAAATCTTCTGCGTCGCCAGCGTTGATCCAAGCGGTGATATCAGTGTCTTCTGGGTCGGCATGATAGGATGAGATGCTGTGGTGGAAGTCGCTTGCAGGGCTGTTGGCATTGGAGAGGGCACTGGGGATGCGAGGGCGTGTGCGACTTCGGCTGGAGGAGGAGAGGCGCGAGCGGGGTTCTTCTTCGGCTCGAGTGCGTTTGCGAGCACGAGGACGCACATTGCCACCGGAACCGGAATCGTCGTCGAAACCTAGTGCGCTTGCAGTGGCAGGATGAAGCAGATCCGAAGCCGAATAAGGCGAGCCAATGTGGCCTCCATCGGAGCGCATGGCAGCCGGGTTGAAGTCCCAGGGATACTTGTGGTTGGCAAAGCTCGAGTGGCTGTCAGCACCGCTGCTGTGCGTGGTAGCATTGGAGGTAACACCATGATATGAATCGGCGGGGGAGTTGGCCCAGCTCAAGCGACCACTGTTGGAGAGAGCGGCGACGGAAGCGCTCGAGGAAGAATGATGGTCTGCACCAGGCGAGAGGTGCTGATGTGGAGTATTTGACGAGCTTGCATACGCGTCGAGATGGTGTTGGTGATGGCTAGCTGAAGGGGTATGACCAGTATGTGATGAAGTCGGATGCTGAATGTAGAAAGCACCGAAGGACAAGGGATTCTGTGCGATGCCGCTAGAGCCCGGTGTGCTTGGACCTAGATGGCTGGCGGATGGCGAACCTGTGTAAGGCATGTTGAAGCCGCCTGGAGAAGTAGGATGCGGTGAGCTGGATGCCGACGAATGATTGATTGGCTCGTAGAGATGCGAGTAGGACTGCATGGTGACGAGGCGTAAAAGGCGATGAGCCCTAGCTAGAGTGATTGTGACACTCTACAAGGCAGCGCGCCGAGATGGAGGGTAAATCACCGCGATATCGTGAGTGAGTGAGTGAGGATAAACGCTGAAAGCGCTGAATTGTTGCTTGTGAATGTGGCGGTGACGAGTGCGGTGATGTGATTTGTGTGATGTTACGAAGATGAAGATCAAGTGATGATGGTCATGACAGACCCTTTCGGGTGGAACGAGAGAAAAAAAAATGGTTTGTGTGTGTCCCCGATCCAGCTGGTTCGAAAAGGCAGAGAGGAAGAAGAGAAAAAAACCCTAAAAGCTCGAAGACGTCCTCAGCCCCAAGCTGCGCTAAAGAAAAAAAAAGAAGAGAAAACTCCACCTGCCAGAGTCGCGGCTTAACTTGAACTCGAGGCTCAGATCGGCTTCTCTGTCTGAAATGTCTGCGTGACTACAGTATCATTTTTATATTACTCTGCAGGTGCCAAGAGGTGTCTTTGACGCTTGCTGCAAATCCTCACAGAACGGACGCGACCGGCTGCAGCTCAACTCCAAACAAATCGAAAAAGTTCGAAAATCAGCCCGACCCTCTTTTCCGAATCCTGGCCTTGACTCGCTCTCTCTCGCACGAGTGATGCATATACTCGCCCACGCCTTGGCCTCGACGTCCTCTTCCTCCGTTTGGTCGTCAGGCCTTGAACTGCACACATCTTGGGTTTCTTGGCCCTGAATGCTGGCCAAGGAATGCAGAGCGCTCTTCAGCCGTCGGACGTCAAGCTCGTCTTTGCTCAGTCGTCGTCATTTGATTCTTCTAGGTTGCTTTTTGCTCTTGATCAACCTTATTTCATCAAAAACCTTTTAGGCTTGATCTCGTCGGACAAAGCGAATGATAGAGAGGATTTGCGCTTCCATGCCAAGACAATTGAGAAGCTGAACGGAGTTGCTGCCGGCGATGCTGCCGGGAATGCCGTTCTGGGTGCGTCTCATCCGAGGCAATGGTGCGTCGCCGTGCGGACCTCGTTTGTGTGTTCTCCATGTGACAGCACTGGTTTTGTGCGTGTGTTCGGAGTGCTCCTCTAATCACTGAATTGTTCACGAGTGTGTCGTGTGGACCGAATTGGACAAGCGAAAAAATGTCGCTGCTGCCGACGCGCACTTGCTCTTGCGGCGCAAGTGATGGAGTGATTTGAGAGGAGGGGCCTCTTGAGCCATCGACATGCTAACGCTTCTCCTCATGCTTCTTCTCGCCTCGTCACCATCCTCGTAACCTACTCAGTCGTCTCGCCATGCTGATATCGCCACTTGCTCTTCTCATTGCTCTAGCGTCGCTACTTGCTGCTGTTCCGACGGCTCTCGCACAACAAGCAGCAAGAGCGCGTCCTCGCATCCTTCTTTACACCAAGACAGCCGGATATCGTCACGAGTCCATCCCGACCGCCATCCACACCATCACTGCTCTTGGCAACGGATCGCTCACGCTACCCGCCTCTGCCATCGATCCGTCCATCTCGGCACTTCGATGGACCGCAGTCAACACCGAAGATGAGACTCGATTTCACAATTACACCTATCTCTCCCAATTTGACGCAATCGGCTTCGTTAGCACCACCGACCAGGACCCTCCTTTGACAGGCACCGTTCTCGACGATCAAGGCCTGCGCAATTTTGCTCGCTACATCGAACAAGGAGGAGGTTTCTTTGGAATTCACTCGGCTTCTGCCACACTGTTTGGCGCTCCCTTTTATGGTCGACTGGTAGGAGCGTACTTTGATTATCACCCAGCTATTCAGAACGTCACTGTCAAGCCGGTCGACGCATCACATCCGTCTACGTCGAGATGGCCATCCGATGGCATTCGAATCTACGAAGAGGTCTACAACTTCCGATCCGATCCCAGAAACCTACCTTCACCCGCGAATGTGCTCGTCACCAATGCCTCCACCTATGAGGATCCACATGTCAACCAGCAAGGCTTCCGGAACGGTACCAACGGCCCACCTCCTCTGCCTCTTGCATGGTGGAGACAGGCGAGGCTGCTCGATACCAACTCGTCTACCGATGCCAGCGTCAGCGGAGGCGGTGGAGCCAACATTCAGGCGTCCGGAGGACCAGGCAGATCGTGGTACACAAGTTTGGGTCATGACATCTCGACATGGCAGCTCGACCTCTTCCGTGGTCACATCGCTGGCGGCATCGGCTGGGTGCTCGAATCGTCCACGGCACCTTCACGCAATGCCAGCACAACCAGCAATACAACCACCTCGAGCGCTGAAATGTCTTCACCGACCAGCACAACCAAGAGCAGTAGCAGCGCCACACAACAGCTTCCACTGCTCGGCGTGCTCCCGCTCACTGTATTTGTATCTTCTTTGACTTGGCTTTTTAGCTCCTTCACTGCATCTTAGAGCCCAGCAGCCAACTTGTCTTGCATTTCCTCTAATACCAGTATGTCGACATCCCTTTAGCCATGGATGCCAAACAGTGCTGTCCCCGCATGTCACCTTCTGAACCCGATCGCCGTCCCACACATCCCACTGAGTTTGCTCATCCTTTCTTGATGGAGCCGAGAGAGCCAACAGGCGGGATGAAGGGCGGTTTCAAACGCCGCCAACTCTCTTTTGAGCTCCGAGCCTCCAAGCCTCCACACGCTGCTCAGCGTCAATTTTTTGGAATCCAAATCTCGGCAGTCGGCCACATGGCTTCATTTTTTTTCGCTTCTTCTTCTTCTTCTTCTTCTTCTTCTTCTTCTTGTTCTTTGTATCAACCTTGTTTCTCCCCGATTCTTCCAACAAGGAATCCGCCTCATCGACACCGCGAAGATACAAAGATGGGCAAGAAAGGAAAACCTTCTGCCGGAAAGGCCGCCGCAAAAGCTGCCAAGAAAGAAAAAGCCGAAAAGCAGGCCACCCGCAAACTCACAAAACAGGCAGCCAAGCACAAATCTCAGTCCAAGCCAAACGCAAAGAAGGGTGCAGCTGCTATCGCCCCCGACGACGACGAAGAGGATCTCGATGCCCTCTTGGCCAGGTACAGGGAGCAGTGGGAGCAGGAGCATGCAGTTTCAGAAGAAAAGGTGGGAGGTCCACCTTCACGTCGAGCCAATGCAACTTTCACACCTTGTCCTCTTGGCAATGATCTCTACCTCTTCGGAGGCGAGTACTTCAACGGCGAGCGTGTCTCTTTTTACCAAGACATGTACCGATATATACCCGAGAAGAACGAGTGGCGAACCTACGCATCCAAGAACCAGCCTGGTCCTCGATCCGCGCACCAAGTCGCTGCCACACCAGCACAAGGCGGTATGCTCTGGCTCTTCGGAGGCGAATTCTCCGGTGCGAGACAGAACGCCTTTCACCACTACCGGGATCTCTGGGCATTCAGCATCGAGTCCAAGGCGTGGGAGCGTATCGACACCAAACTCCGTCCCAGCGCACGCAGCGGTCACCGAATGACTTTCTGGAAACACTACCTCGTCCTCTTTGGTGGCTTCATCGATACCGGTGTCAAGACTCAGTACCTCAACGATCTGTGGATCTTTGACACCCAAAACACTTTCAAGTGGACCGAGATCAAGCAGAATGATCTTCGTCGTCCACCACCACGTTCCGGGTTCTCCTTCCTCTCGTGTCCCGAGGGTATTGTCTTGCACGGCGGTTACTGTAAGAAGTACGTCAAGGGTCAACGAACTCAGGGTGTAGCACTGGAAGATACATGGCTGCTCAAGATGGACGAAGATCTGACCAAGCTCGACTGGGTCAAGCGCAGAAAGGTCGGATACGCGCCCAATCCAGTCCGTAGCGGGTGCACTATGGCGCTATGGCAGTCCAAGAGCATGGGCATCCTCTTTGGCGGTGTAACAGATACGGAAGCGGACGAGGAGACGATGGAGAGTGTATTCCACAAAGATTTGTACGGGTACCAGCTTCCGGGCACCGGCAGGTGGATCAGTCTCAATCTCAAGCGACCAAAGAAGAAAGCAGGCGCCAACAGAAGGAAGAAGAAGCAACAGCAGCAGCAGCAGCAATTTCAACAACAACACCAGCAGCAGCAGCATCAAAGAAACAGCAACGACTCGGACGACTCGAACGACGAACACAACTACGATTCGGACAACGAGGGTGACGAGGAAGGAAAAGATCTCGTCGAGTCTACGGGGAAACTGCAGATCCAACAGAACCCTCCTCCTCCATCACCACCACCACCATCATCGCCCGCGCACGAAGAAGAGGAGGAAGATGACCCCGACGATCCGCTCAAGACGATCCCCCTTGAGCGGTACAACGTCATGCTCGCAGTGCAACGCAATACACTCTACGTCTATGGCGGAATTTTCGAAGCCGGCAACCGCGAATACACTCTCGACGACTTCTACACGCTCGACCTCTCCAAACTCGAACGGTTCACGTGTCTCAAAGAGTGTCCCATCGACGCTTTGGAGTGGGACGAATCCGAATCCGAGGACGACTCCGACTCGGACTCTGGCTCCTCGTCCGATTCCGAAACCGAATCCGAAGGTGAGGAAGGCGACGAAATCCCCGAAGGCCTCGACTATGACTCAGACGCCAACTCGGGCGATGAGGAGGCTCGGCGGGCCAAGATGTCGATCGCCGAACGCGAAGCACTGCGTGCCAAAGCACAAGCGTTCATGGGTGTCTCGTCCGACGCCGCTCGAACCGAGCAGGAGATTCTATCGACGCCACAACCGGGCGAAAACCTGCGTGCCTTCTACGAGCGCACCAAACACCACTGGGCCTCCACCGCACTTATCGAGAGCGAAGGCAAGTTGCGCGGCAAAGAGATGCGCAAAAAGGGCTTCGCACTGGCAGATACGCAGTATCAGGAGTACAAACCGATCCTGGACGAGATCGAGAGGATCAGAAACGAGGCTGGGCTGGATGCAAACGAGTCAGCGGTTACCAAGGCGGGCGGGATCGGGGCTGGTAGCACTGGCGTGGATTCTAGGAATCGCAGGTGAGCCAGTCTCACTGCGGGTAAAAAAAAGTGAAGCCGACACATCCAACAGGCACAGAGCACGATCGCGGATTTTGTGACAAGACATTGTGTTTGAGCATCGTGCCAATATTCGTGGGTTGAGTCGTAACACGAGGCAGTAACTGCGATGAAGAGCAAGCTGGAAGGAGAAGCAGAGCACAGACTGACCAGAAGGTTCACAGCTTGTGACGAGCACCACCAGCGATGCTCTCGAACCGTTTCTGAGGTTCGCCCGAAGCAAAGACATGTTCTGCGCCTCTCTGTTTTTGTCCGCACCGCCCAGAATCAGAGTAACGAAATGTCAGCTTTCGTATCTACGTCTTCCAATCTGCAGAACGAGGGGCGAAAAAACTTACAAGTTCGGCCTGGTTCACCGCATCCACGCCGCCGTACGCATACGCAGCGTCGTTCAACAGCTTCTTGGTGTACAGCAACGAAAAGGCGCTGCTGTTCGGAGGCAAAAACTTCTCCTTGACATGCGTCAAGATCTCGTCCAAGATGGGCGGTGTAGACAGCTTATCCTTCCCATCAAATCCCGGAGGTTTGGTGTACAACCTCGTGATGAACCCGGATTCTTTGAGATCTGCCGCCGTCATCTTTCGTCCCTCTAACAGCGCCTCTGTCGCTCTACCCAACCCCATTCGCTTGATAAACGTGACCGACGTCAAACCCTCGGCGACGAGCGCTAGCGACATGAATGGCGTAAACAGGAAAAAGTCATCGTAGGCGTAGACCAGATCGCAATGACTCAGCATCGCTGCTGACAGCCCCACAGCCGGACCGTTGAGTGCGGCGATCAAGATCTTGGAATGGCTTCGCAACGCCAGCGCCAGTTTACCCTGACCGGACTGGGCGCGTCCGGCGTAGAACTCAGCCACTACGGTTCTACCTTCAGGAGTACTGGTGTCTGCTGAAGCTACGTGAGCAGGCAAAGCTCGGCTCGGGTCTTTGACGTTGGCTCCAGCCGAGAAGTACCTTCCTTTGCCGGTCAAGATGGTCACAAGGAGGTGTGGTTGCGACGAGATCCATTCTAGACAGTGGGTGATGGATTTGTAGTCCGCAGAGCTGAGAGCGTTGAGCTTGGAGGGTGCGTTGAGCGTGATGACTGCTACACGAGTGTCGCAGTGCGCTGGGAAGGAGAGGGAGACAGGCGCTGAAGTTGGGGTGAGTGGGGGAGTTGAGGTGAACGTTGGTGAGGACATGGTCGCTTCGATTTCGTTGGGGAGAGACGCAGGAGCAATCAACGGAACAGGAGGTTCGGGAGGGAAGATGATCAACGGCAAGAAGGAGGCTTGGTTGGTCGTCAACGTTGAAGAACAGAAGGTCGATGGCTTGTGCAAGAAAGTGCGGGGAAGAGACCACCATCCTCTCTCGGCAATCCTCAACCCGACTCGGTCACGAATAGCCGAAGCTGTTCCGTCCCCCACGCGGACTTCGACAGCTTCCGCTTTTTTTTTTTTGGACATTTCGATTTTATCCGCACACCTCGCACAGAGGTCGTCGATCCAATTCGATTCGCCCTCAACACTGCGCCGTCGTCACAAATCGCTCTATCCTCTCAAACAAAGCCGGGAACCCCCTTTCTCTTCTTCTTTCCCTCGGGCTTCGTCGGGATCCTGCTCACTTGTCTCCGGCGGTTGATCTCGGGCGGGCATTCAAGTCGTGCCAAAGACGAGCGCTTTCTCCTGTACTCTCGCTTGCGAGACTTTCGAGCGGTTTGCTCGCCACTGCTGCTGCTGTTGGTAGTGGTGGAGGACGGGCGTGCGGTGATGCTTTTATCGGCGATAATCATGAACTCGACTTCCATTTCCGAGTCTTCGGTGTCTGTAATGGTGGGGTCAGAGGAAAGGTCTGGCGTCTCGTCTTCGAGTTCGTCTTCTTCGACCACGCCCATGTATACGCGCAGGTCTGGTCGCGGAGGTTGAGGTGGGATTCCGTCGAGAAGCGGAATGTCGTCTTCGGCCTTGATCGAGGTGAATTTGTGGAACATGGAACCAAGCTTCTTGATCACATCTCCGGAAATGGCACCTTTGCTGGTTGAGGCCATGGTGCAGTTCTCACCGCCGGTCGTCCCTCGGTGAAGTTGTTCCTGCGAACGCTGTCGGAGGGGTGTGCCAGAGGAGCTGAGGGAGACAAGTTCAGGTCTATGTTGTTTGGATGGGATCGAGAGGAGCAGAAGTTGAAGAAGTTGACCGCCTTGTGGAGTGTCGAGCGAGGCCAAGATGGTGGCCGCTGAAACTGCAATGGGAGCGTGCGATTCCATCGTGGCTTAATTGTGCGAGTCTGTCCCGGGAAAGTGCGCTGCTGCTAGAGAAGACAGTAGACCAGAAGAAGAGCACGGCAAGCAGTGTCCGTCTCCATCCGCACTGAGATCGTCAAACGTAAACAGGAAAGGACACAAAGGTTCTAGCTTTGCCATCATGAAACCTACTTAACAACGCTTTTCTGCTTCCGCAACTTTTTTTCGATCGCTTCCGCACACTTCTTGCCGTTCCATCACGGACACTGTGATCAGGCGAATGACACATACACTTCGGACTGTTGATGAGGCAAATGAAGCGCAGTGCGGGATGCCGGATGCCGTCTCAGCAACGTACAACGACACAAAGCTATATAACTTTGTGTATGTTTGCTCGACCTCTCTTCCTCCATCCTCGTCTTTGTGCCGCTCGACGTTCGCTCACATCGACGGTCGGCACTCGACCTTCCCGCTACTGCGCACTCGCCTACTCGCCAAAGCGAGCTCCCGCCCCTTGCTCCTAGAATCCCACCTCTCGGATCGGCGCCCATCATGCGGTCGACCTCGGTCACTCCACCCCCTGGCCAACCGCAACCTCCCACTTCCGTCAACCGCATTTTCATGAAGCAAGACACGGACGACGACGACATCATCCTCATTGGGGAACATCGCTCTACTCGCCAAACCAAACCTTCCTGCCCCATCGCACCCTCCAGCACCACCAAACCTCGTCCCACTCCCCAGCGCAGCCCATCCAAGGCCAACCGTAAGACGCCTCTGCCACTCAAGAAAGACGCAGGCGAGGCCGAAGACGAATCAACTAAAAGACGGGGCAAGAAACGCGCCTACGATGACAACGACGAGTTCAACGACGAGCGATCGGTCAGTGAGGAGCTGAAGCCGGTAAAGGCGGCAAAGGTGGAAACGATGGAGGTGGAGGAGGACGATGCAAGGGCGTCTCCCAAGAAGGTGCGTTTTGGTCGTTACAGCTGTTGGAGAGTATGTTTGATCTGAACATGAGCGTCGGTGAATATTGACAGAGGTTTCGAGTCTTTTTGGCAATGCTTGTCCATTCCGCGTTGTCTTGCCGGCAACACGTAGCGCGGATACAGACTGTTCACCGTCGAGGAGGACAAACACATTGTCGAAGAGTAAGTCCTCTTTTCCTCTCTCAAGCCGTGACAACCGTCCGCTCACATATGCCTTTTGTGCGCACAAATCTGTTTCGTGTGGCTCTGTACGCTAGATTGTTGAAGAGCTTCAACGCTGCTTCGGTCAAACGTGCGGAGGGTCGTTCGTCGACGGCAGTTTGGTATCGATGTAGGTTTCAGTCCCCTCTTGACCCCTCTTCTGGGACCGACGAATGCTGCAATTTCGGGCTTGGATGCTGACACTTTCTACGTCGCTTATTTTCGACCGGCTTTTCAGCCCGCCTGCTTCTCAAAACCGCGCTTCGACATCTTCACGGCGAAGAACATGCGGGGTTGCCCAGCGAGGCTGTGTCCCCTGCTAAGCGCTAAAGTTGCTTGCTTCGGTCATTGTCGGACAGAGTTCACGATGAACTTGGAGCTCGTTTCCCGATTGCTCCCCCAGAAGAAGGTCTCGCAAGTAGTGTGCAAATTCGGTATCGCCCTCAAAGCAGTGTCCCTTCGAAGCGAAAAATGCCATCTCCAAGAACGAATCTGCGTTGTCCATCACGCACGTTTCTGTTGCGTCAAATCGTCGTCAAAGGGTATATCGTGTAACATTGTTGTTTGGGTGGAAGAAAAGTGCCACTGGACTCGTTTCTTGATGTGATTTAGAATGTCTGTGTCGGCACGCCAAGAAAAGGAGCAATGTAAGTATCTCGACAACTCTCTTTCTATCTTTCACTTCTCGGTCGCACGGCACCACTTACCTTCTTATGAATAACATCCGGGTCCTCATTATACTCCTCTGCACTCACCCACATGCGCTTGAACGTGCTCAAGCCGGCCAAGATACTTCCACCGATCCACGTCGCATACTTTCTCTCTGGCGGCGCGAAGATCTTGATCTTCATCTCTCTCACCGCCAACTTCTTCACCTCGGCCAACATGCGATCGCCGAAACCTCTTGTCAGCGTCGTACCGCCACTGAGGACGATATTGCTAAACAGGTTCTTGCGCAGATCCAAATCGGTACGGTTGATCGAGTCGACGATCACCTGATGGATGCCCGGGAACTCCTGACCTATGAGTTCTGGGTTGAAGAGGATTTCGGGAGCTCGGAAGCGTTCTGGACCTAAGCGGAGAGTGTTGCCGTCTGGAAGCTTGAACTCTTCGTGCTCCTTGATGTCCTTTTCTTCCTTTGTCGGGTTGAGGGCGACATAGCAGCATTTCTCCTTGATGATTCGGACGAGTTCTTTCTCCGCTGAGGTGTGCAGGTGGTAGCCTGCTTTGCGAAGGTGTGTCTGGAGATTCTCTGTCACATCTCGACCGGCAACGTCGACTCGTCGTATCGCGTTGGGCATTGAAAAACCTTCGTAGACGGGTACGGCATGGGTGACGCCATCGCCTGAATCCAACACAATGCCGGTAGTCCTGCCCGAAGAGTAGAGACTCAAGACAGCTTGAATCGAGGTGAAGAGCGCTGGCACATTGAAAGTCTCGAAAAAGATCTGAGCAGCCATGTCGCGGTTGCTTCGTGGATTGAGTGGTGCTTCTGTGAGCAAGACTGGGTGTTCTTCTGACAATGTTTCGAGTTCGTCCGAGTAGACGTGGTTCCAGATGCGTTCCATGTCTTCCCAATCGGTGACGATGCCGTGTTCCATGGGGTATTTGATCTTGAGCAGGCCTCGTAGCTCCTGCGCTTTGCGACCGATGAATAGATCGCCTTCGATGGCACCTGCCATGACTCGAGGATGTTTTGGACGACCGACAAAGCTTGGGAAGAAACATTTTGGCGCATCCTGACCTGCAAATCCGGCCTTGATGGAGCCGGAGCCGTTGTCAATCACGACGGGTTGGTTTGTGAGGACATCGTCGAATTCGTTGCCCGCCATGGTTTGTGTATGTGTGAGAGGTGATGCGATTTGAAATGAGGTGGTGGTGAAGAAAGAAACGCGCGTTGGTATGTGCGCCGCCCACAAGAAAAGTGTTGGTTTGGGAGAGTGTGTGTGATTTGTCCGTGTTGCTCATTTAATCGCGTGCATATCTGACACCGAAACAACGCCTTCTATTTTCTCTCTCTCTCACCGCGTCACACAAGGATGCTCGCTCCCGAATTCCGAGAAAGTTGCAACAGCCCTCGACTCGCACAGACACTCAACAACCATCACCCTTGTCCCACCACTCTCATTCAAACATCACTGAAGATTGACAAAACATCCACCATCCACCAGCACAGAGCTGCCCGTCATGAACTTGGCCAGATCCGAAGCCAAAAACACCACCGGTCCCGCAATGTCATCCGGCCGTCCTAACCTCTTCAAGGGATGTCGATCAATCATCCTCTTGCGCTTGTCGACATCCTTGAGATCCTCCTGATTGATCGCAGTCTCAATCGTGCCCGGCAACACACTGTTGCACCGAATTCCTAGCGCACCAAGACCAATAGCAGCAGATTCCATCATGCTCTTCAAACCGGCTTTCGTCGGCGTGTAGTGGCTCTGCAATTCGCCTCCGACTAGAGCAGAGATCGAAGCGATGGCAATGATCGATCCACCACGTGGGCTCTGACGAGCCATCAATCGAGCTGCTGCTTGAGTGGCGAAAAAGGCTCCATTGAGATTAACGTCTTGCACCTTGCGCCATGTGCAAGCGTCCATTTCGAGAAATCCCATAAACGGACAGATGCCGGCATTCGAGACAAAGACGTCAAGTCGCCCGAATTCGTTCTCGGCGGCTGAGGCAATGCTTTGTCCTACAGATGCGTCCGAGATGTCTCCTGAGACAAGCACGGCGCGCGCACCCAGTTGAGCAAGTTCGCTCTGCAAAGTGTGCGCTTCCGCTGTCGTCTCTGCGTCTCCAAAGTAGTGAACAACCACACCTTTGGCTCCGTGGGCAGCACATGCAAGTGCACATGCACGTCCAATCCCACGCGAAGCACCCGTGATGGCGACAATCTTGCCAGGTAGCAGGTTAGACCCCACGATTCCCGGATTCGTCGTCGATGCTTCTGTGATGACTTGTTTCGAGTTCATCCTGCCCCGGTGGGTTCCTAGATCCACTTGGTGTTGCCGTTCAAAGGTTGCCAGTAGCAGCCTGCTCGATAGCCGACACCTCCGAATGATCTCTGGTATGTCGCATACGATGAGCCAACACGGGTTTACCTGCTTTGTCCCAGACGAACTCGCCTCCTAGTTGCTTGAAATCTCCTCCCTTCAATGCCAGTGTTCCCGACGTCAAGGTATCCTTGACACTGCTCAAGACGGTCGACGTGATACTCGCCGTATGATGCGAACCGATCTTGTCGTCTTTGCTCCCGAGCTCCAGATTTCTCCTCGTGATCCCCAGGGCGTGGTACAGTTCGAGTTTGGGGTCGGCGTAAAACTCAAACGGCGGATTGTTGATCGATTGCTTGTAAGCGACTAGACCTTCAGGTTGTCCTGGACCAACCACGAGCAATGATACTCGCGAAGAATCGGTCAAAGTCGTCGACTTGGCCAGAGCAGTGACGTACTCCTTGCACATTCCACAGTGGAAGTGTCGAGTAAAGATGACCACCAACGCCAAGTTGTGTTGTTTGGCCTTGGTGACAAAGGATGAAAAGGGAATGCGCTTGTTGCTGCTGTCCAAGACGTAGGCTGCGTTGGCGGCCGAGAGCTGTTCAGCGGCGGGCAGTGCGTCGTCGGCGTTGGACATGATGGAAGAAAAGAAGAAAGGTGAGGTGCAACTTGCAGGGATATGGGAGACGGCAGGCAAAACGGACGAGGCAAAGTCGGTGCGCTCTGCTATGCGGTTGGGGTCCGCGCTTGCAGCTTCTGCAACATCTTCACTGCGGGTCGATGTGGGGGGAAGGGACCCAAAAACATCACGCTCAGTGTTAAGCCCTGGAAGCGTCCTTCCCACACCTTATCCTGCAACATGCTTCTTCCCACGCTCGCTCGCCCATCTGATCGTTCGTTGCAGTCCATACCTCACACTCACAACCACACGCGCAAAACCCAAACGACTTCCAATCGGCAAAGCCTATCGGAAGTTGAAAGACGGTTTGAATTAGTATATACGACTCTTGAGGCCAAGTCAGACCCCAATCTAGTGAATCGGCGAAAACTCCAGCGGCTGTTTCAAGGGTCACAAGAGTAGAAGAGTTGTATCAGTGTCACAAAATCTTGGCACAGAGCCAAATGAACCCGGTCTCCTTCTATAGAAGGTTTCGCGGCGAAAACTCACCGTCCGTGCCTGCCTCCAAGCCAACCAATCGCTCGTCTCTGTAGGCAGCAAACCCATGCTCCAGCACTTGTACAGTCCCAATGCGATCGCCGCCAACTGACACAGAATGAAAAGCATCTTAGGAAGAAGCAGGCTTTGTCCTGGAGATGAAAGTCGGTCAAAGGCTGTCGTCGTCGTCGGTTGCAAAAAAAAAAACATCGATTTGAGCCATCAAGTCAGTGTCAGTGTCAGGATCGAGATCGTCTCGCTGTGCTGCGACAAGGTGAACGGACCAAGACTCACAGCTGTTCATGGAAGATATCCCTTTCAACGGGCCCGTGATTAGCATTCCTACCGCCATCATGCTGAAGATCTGCACGCCCGATCCAGACATGTAGAGCATGATGGCGTTCATGGGTAGCGACTTGGCTGGTGAGTAGGCTAGCTCCCAAGCCTTGGCCATCTTGAGCGCTGCTGGATCCGCTCGTTGTGCTACTGCTGATGAAGACGATGACTTTGACTTGAGTTGTTTCTGCAGTGGTTCATTCCGCCAAAACAAGATGCAAGGTTGGCGAGTTAGCAGCCATCTACGAGCTACAGTCGCTTGTAACATAGACGGCTTGGAGTTGAAAGCTCACCTTGCTGATGGCGTCGGGATCTGTGAAGCCGATGGGATCTGGAAGGTCTTGTGCTTTTGATCTGTGGTCCAACGAAAACAAGGGCCGCAGCCGTTTGAGTATGTCATCTAGTCATCACAAAGCTGTGCTAAGCTACGCATACTCACTTTGATGTGCCGGCATAATTGACTCGGAAGGCCGAGAGCGGCTGTTGTTGGGCTGCTTTTGACATGATTCTCGCCGGTCCGTATCGTTGGGGTGGTCGCTCAAAGCTGATGGGAGAAGTGCGGAAGGTATGGCTGGGAGCAGCAAGGGTTCTGTTCTGCTTTACAAGGTCAGTGCGCGTTTGTGTGTGCTTCTTCTCCTGCCAAAATTTCTCGCGCGACTCTGGACGTCCAGCCGCTGTCAGATCTGACATTTTGAGAAAATCAGCCACGTTTTCGCGACCGCTAGCTCCTCGTTCATGTGTATTTTCAACACTACTCTGTAAAGACGGCGGCAAATGTCCACCTGCCTCATCGCAATAACGACAACACTTCGAGAGAATAGTCATTGTGTCACTGACACGATCGTTGTGCGAAGCTCAATCAAGGGTACAGCTTTGAGCGGCGTATATGATGAAGCACAGTCGTCACTCATTTGTCAATGTTTTTGTTTCTTTGTGTATCGTTATACTGGAGAGGCTCCCGTACCCATATTTGGAAGGTGGCCTTTTCCCTTTTAGGCAGCAACGGCCTGAGCAGCCTGGTGGGTCACCTTGCTGGCGAGGTTTTCGTGAGTGCCATTAGTACCGTTGGTGCCGTTGAGACGGGCAGCCTCGGCCTTGCGCTCCTTGAGCAAAGCCTCGGGGTCAGCGCCAAGGTCACCAGCGTCAGCGTAGGCATCGAGACCAACACCATCACCACGGCCAATCTTCTTGACATAGGCCTTGTGTACAGCGAGCGACTTGATGAACTCGTCCTCCGAAATGTCGTTGGCAAAGACGCACTTGCCGAGTGGCTTGGCGAGAACAAATCGCTGGAGACCGTCACGCGTCTTCTTGATAGCCTCGTTGCCTTCTAGGATGAGCTGGTCGGTCAACAAGGGGTGGTCCACAGACAGACCAACGCTGCCGGCGAGACCGAACCACTCGTCACGCTCGGCGTCGGTAACGTAGCCACGCATGTGAGCCAGGGTCACGGACCAAGCCATGTCGATGGTGACAGCGTGACCGTGACGCAGAGGAGGAAATGGTGCGAGTTCAAGGGTGGGCGAGATCGAGTGGCCGTTGGCAATCACACGGTCAAGGCCGATTTCGTGAAGGTTGGGCGACTCGAGGTCAAGCATGCCCTTGATAGCGTTGCGGCAGATGGTGTCGGCAGCCTCCTTGAGCTCCTTAGCACCGGGTCCCGTGGCGTTGCGGCCGTAAGCGGTGTTGACGAGGTCCTCACCGTACTTGACGAGCAAGCCCCAGGTATACTTGTCAGTGCAGTGGAGAATCTTGATCAACTCGGCGGTACCGTTACGGGTCTGGCCGATAGGGAGGGTCTTGAGGAAGTCAAAGTCAAGGAAGGTGTGCATGGGAGCGTGGTAGGCACCCAGACGGTTCTTGAGCTTCTTGTGGTTGATGCCGACCTTGATCGAGATGGCAGCGTCGATCAGCGCAATGAGGGTGGTGCCGACCCGGATGTAGTTGGTGCTTCGTCGGTACGAGGCACAGGCGTAGCCGAGCACATCGGAAGCAAGGCCACCACCGACGACGAGGACGGGCTCCTTCCGGATGAGACCAAAGCTGTCCATGGCGTCGACAAAGCCGAGCATGGTGTCCATGTTCTTGTGGAGCTCGCCGCCCTTGAAGACGTGGAGAGTAGGCTTGATGTTATGGGCGTTGAAGTCTGTCATTCGCAAGATGTGATAAGGAAGGGGAGAAATGAGAGAACGTCAGAACCCTGCTCTCGTTCGTGCAGCACACGGACACTTCCAGCAAACAAATTGATACTTACAAGCCTTGATCGAAGGACCGTAGAGCTCGTTGAGGTTCTCGTCGAGAACGCAGAGGACACGTCCCCACTTCTGGTAGTAGGCAGCGAGGTCCTCCTTCTTCTGGTCGAAGACGTTGTCAACGAACGAGTAGGTGTACTTGAGGTCCTCGTAACCCTGAATGCTGTAGCCGGGGCCCGTAGCATTCGTAGTAGCGGGCACCTCGGTAACGGTGGCCCGCATGTCGGAAGAGATAGCACCGCCGCAGCAAGCCATTTTGGACAAAAGTATATGAGTTGCAAAGGAGAGGCTTGGGTAGGGGGTAAATGCGGTTGAGCGAATATGCGAGTGTTCCACACAAGAGTGAGTCAATCGAGATAAAGAGAGTTGAAGCTCTGAAGAGAGAACGACTGGTTGGTGGGAAAGAAAGAAGGAAACCACGGAGCTATGGCCCTCGCTTTTATAAGATCAGAGTGGATACAGTGGCACCAGCTGTGACAATCCGATCTGCCTGCGGCGTTCTCAAGTGGGGAGGGGCACAGGTGGAGGCGAAAGCTGCTGTCTGCGGGTTGGAGAGGCGGTGGAGTCGAGGTCATTCAAGGCACTCGGCCAGTGTCGGGTCTCATAGCTCTGGCAATGAGAGGATGTGTAAGCTGGTGTTCGCCTAAGGCAAGCACCTCCCTGCAGTCCAGCTGTAGACTGGCACTTTGACACAGTCGCTGCTGGCTTGAGCATACTTTGAGGTAGAAGGGGCACATAAATGTGTGGCTAAAAATGTTACGGCTACAAAGAAAGAAGGGCAAGGCACATGAGCAGAGGAGAAGCAAACTCACGAAGCAAGTTGATGGGTCGGAGAGCACAAAATCAGAGGACGGGGATCTTGAGAGCGGAATGGTAGTGGTTTGAAGCTCGATGGCGAATACGAAGTCTGGAAATAAAGGCAGAAACCGGCTGTCGAACGAGGCAAGTCCGTGCGCAGGGCAGAAGCCCAACCCTGTAGGAGGGAGGGTGGGATCTTCCAAGCTGCTGATGCTTCCCATTGGCGCTACAAACGAGAGGCAGCACAAGCGACCGTAGATCTTGTTTTCAACTGGGGCAGGGAAACAGGCGGAAGAGGAGCATGGAGAAGGCCAGCAGTGAAGAAACCCTCAGATGTCGTCCCTCTGACTTGACGCGAGAACAGATCCAAGGTGTATGCAGTGCTTACCCAAAGACGCAATCTTGATTCGTGTCTTTGCCTGTCAAGCAGCAGCAACGCACATGTCCAACAAGCCACACAGCAGAGTGTTCGTTACGTCCCGGGTCGAAGTGAGGCGCGATCCCGCCTCCGCTTACCTCCTATGCCGTGCGTCGCAGAATAATCCTGCCTCCCCTTAGACAGTACAGACCGCATTCCGCCGCTCGAACCTAGTGGTCGAAATGCAACAAAATACCGCAGCTCGTTGTTTCTTTCATAGCAGACGCTAAGCGATGAGCAGACGGGGGCTGAGAGCAGGTAAGGCTTTGCTATGGTAAGGACATCCTGGTTGCTGTACCTTGCGATCCTAGACGAGGGTCTCGGCAACTGGAAATAGTGGCAGCCCATTACTAAGGCCGGCAGCCGATTCAGGGTCCTTTGTCGAAGGAAGAAAAACAGAGCCACGTATGGATCCACATGAACACTGCGGCAGATCTGCGAGTCCGGTGCGCATGCAGGGTTGCAGCCGTCGACATTTGCCTGCAGCTTCGACTTAACCGCCCGTCCGTCATCTTGGCGGGTCCCGCGGAGGCTGTGATCGTTGCTGAAGAGCATGACTAGTCCTTCCATACACCATCCAAGTATGGCACTGGCTTAGCTGATCAGTTCGAAGAAAGTCAGTGGATGCTACCGACCACGGCCCTTCGATGAAAGCTGCCGTGAGTCGCTATGCTCTGTGCACAGCCGGCAAGGGTGAGGAACAGTCAAAAAAATTGGTTGACAGAGTGACTGGGGGCAGCGACTGACGGTCAACTTGACGAGCCTGTCGATCTACGCCTGCAGATGGCTCACGCAAGCAAATTTACTGCTAGCGAGCATCACGTCAGTGTGGTTGCTTCTCATCGACGTCAATCCTTTCCCCTTCGAAATGATTTTTTGAAAAAAAAATGCGATTTTTGACGTGGGGAATTCCACTTGCCAAGAGTATGCCCGCTGCATGGCCATCTTGCTGCTCGTGGGATACTTTCAACCCAAGAGCCTATGGTGACTTGAGTTTGCTTCACACCCTCGATTTGAAAGGTGAGCTTGGACAGTCAGAGTCAGAAATCTGGCCGTTTGTCCTCGCAAATTGTGAATCACAGTCGAGTGCGCCGAGAGGAGGAAACACACCTGCCAGGCAGATGTTGGCGTAGGCAAACAGCGGTGACAACGAAGTCAGAAGCACGGCCTCGAATTCTTGGTTCGTACGTTATGCGATGTTCTCCAGTCAGCTGCCGAAGAGCCCGAAATCGTACCAGATATAGAGTGTGATTGCGCCGCAGTGCCGTAGTCGATGTGATTGGGGGGTATAGGGCAGTCGTCCAAAAATGACAATACTCTCGTGGTGTGCACAGGTTCAGCACAGTATAGTCACCTTTTCCACTGCGGTGCTTCTGCCGCCGTCCCGGTCAGATGGAGCACATGACCTTTCTCATGCATTTGTTTATACTTCATCAGCCAAGAACTTTGCTCTTCCATCTCCATAAATAACTGATTTGACCGCAACATCTTCCAGCGACTGAACCATGACCACACGAAGCGACAGCCTGGATGAGTTCGAGCGTAGTTGGAAGCGGCGGCAAGCAAAGGTGAGTGGAGGGAAGGATGCGAGCAGCCGTCAAAAAGGTCCACGTTCGGATTGGACGCATCGTGCAGAATTCGGTGCGTCGAGCATCATTGAGCAGAAGCTAAAACGGGGCTTCTGGTGCGGTTCCGACCATCGCTGCCTGCCGCTCGCTCACTACAATCCGCACTGCACCTCTGCCAAATTGGGCAGATCTGCTCTTCGTATTAGGCACTCACGAACGTCGAGCTCGCAAGCAGCGCCAAGAGTCTTCAGCAACCGGTCCGTGCGTTTTCCATTGGTTCGCTGATCGAGTGCGGTGTGAGGACTCGGTCTTGTAATGTGTGGACGATTCTACTTGCTCGACGCCACAAATGATTCGATTCCACCCTTTAGGCTGCGGTAAAACACAGGTGCTGGAACCTGTTTTGGCCCGCGGAGCAGTAGGATCTATCGAAGGAGGGGTACACCGCAACACGGGCGAGGACATCCTTGACGATGTGCCTGCATCGCACATCTTCTGCAACCCAAGCAGCTCAACCGCCACGGTTCGGCTATGGCGCAAGAATCCATTTGCCGGTCCAAGAGGGGCTGTGCGTTGCAGCGGCACTCGAGCAGGAATGGCAGACACAGGGTTGGAGCATGGCTATCACTAATCTCAATCGACGACTTAAACCCTTATTCATCATTGCAGGCAAAGGTTGGGCGACCAGCGACCTTTGCCTCAGAGCCAATTGCTCTTTTGCATTTTTTCACCATCGGAAAAAGTTGTTGCAAATACAGTGCGGTACACACGCAGATCTGATACTGCGGGGTGGTTGCACCTCAGGTGACAGCCGACACCGCCCGTGCATCTGGATTAGGAAAGCATGCAGAAAGTGACAGCCCCCGAATTCCCCACGTTTTCCGGGCTCTCGTGCAACACGCAGCAGCCACTCTCGTGCCTGCTGTTCCCTCATCCCACGACATCAGGTCCATCGATCGATATTCTTGCTACAGTCGATCATGGCCTTATTCGGCCTCAGTGTGCTGGCCAGGGAGAGCGGAGCTGTGGTCGAAAAACGCTGCAAAAAGAAAGAGTTACAAAAACAGACACACAATGTCAACTTCTTCCGCTGAGTGGTTCGCCATACTGGGCCCGCACGGACTCCGGCGCTCCAAACCCCGCCCTGACGAACCATGCGCAGATGAAAGGAGAACCACACACTCGGGGTGCAAAGACAGCAGAGGTGGGAAGCGACAGTGCGGGAATGAGATGTATCAGACGGGTGCAGATGCGGCATGCAGGTGAGCATCGGGATGAGCAGCCCCAAGCCTCGCCTCAGATCTGCTGGTGGACCCTTGAACTCACACTGTGACTCTGGAAAACGGAACGGGTTCTCTCTGTTCAGCACAACCCGTCCGATGCGACTCGTCAAAAGAGTGCCGATGGGGACCGACCCCCGATCATGGTGGTGTATTGCGTTTCTCGGGTATGTAATTTTCGTGACCATCATTACTTGAAAACCTGTTTTTTTTCTTTCTTTCCCTTCGACACAAATACTCGAAACCGATTCCAACCACTCAGGTGTTTCACTTGCTCCATTGCGATACAACAACTTTTGCACCCGTGCAACAAACTTCAACCCTTCTACTTGCCCTGAATGAAGCGCCCGACCTCCTCCTTCTGCCTCTTTACAATCTGCAGCGCTTCATCGTCGTCATACACATCATACCATCCAGGCGCCTCGTGAGGCGGATCACCGGCCCACCACATGCCAAACTTGTTCTGCCTCTGCGTCTCGGGCCGATACACGCCGCCGTACGCCCAAGGCGCCGTGCCGATGAAGGCCGCCTTGCTGCTCTTGAAGTTGGACACGACGAGGCGGATGAGGTGGGCAAAGTACTCGTCCTTGTTGCTGGTGGAGGCTTTCGAGGCATACTGGTACTCGCCGTTGGCGACGTTGTTCTGCCAGTTGTCACGGGCCATGCCGAACTCTTCGAGGAAGACCGGCTTGGCCAGGTCGTGAGACCACCGCGTAGCGTTGGCGACAAACTCGCTGGCAAACTGCTTGGCCTGCACCAGGTTCGCACGCGACGAGTTGAGCATATCGTAAACGCCCCAGTTCTGAACCCAACAGTGGATCGTTCCGTAGTCGATGTTTTTAGGCGAGTGAACCGCCTTGTAGTACCATTCGCCTTGCTTACCTTCAAAGCCGGTGGAGATGAGCTGTTTGGGCGCCAGATGGCGGATGTAGGTCGAAATGCGATCGATCCAGGCCAGGAGAGGATCGGACGGGTTGGGAGCGTACTGCAACTTGTACGGTCCGAGGTAGGTGTCTTGAGGCGTGGGTTGAGGTTCGTTGGCCAACTGCCAAGTCATGATGGTCGCGTCGTCCTTGTACAATCGACCGTTGACGGTATTGCGGCGGTGGATCACTTTACGGATGTGCGCTTTAAACATGGCTTCGGCCTTTGAATCGGTGTAGATGCGATTTCCGTACGCAGCATACGTCGTGAAATCTCCGGTAGTCGTATAATTGCCCCAACCTCGACCCGGTTTGCCCTTCCTCTGCGGGGAAGCGGTAAAGTTCCAACTCGGAGGATACTCGTACCTCTGATCTGCATTGGCCCAACTGACATACTGTGCAAATCCACCGGACCACTGCCACTGGTCGTTCAACGTCATCGTTGCTCTCATACCTCGTTTCGACATTTCTGCCAGACATCGATCCAACCCGATAAAGATCGCCTCGTTGTAAACACCTGGAGAAGGTTGGAGCGGAGGGTCCATTCGAAACGGTTGTTTGGTCGGTGCACCTTCCGAACTCGCCATGATACGAAGATGGTTAATGCCCGCAGCGTGCATCTGATCCAACTCGGTGATGAAGCGGCTGTACGATCCACCCGCCGAATCGTCGGCGGCGAGATTCATACATGCCCAGTAGTTGATTCCCGTCAAGTAGTGGAGATTGTGCGACGAATCGCGAAGACGAAGCTTGTCGACGTGGATAAAGTCGTCTTGCCTCACTGGACGTGTAGCGCGAGACGACAAGACAGTGTCCGCAGCTGCACTGGTGACAGCAGACCATCCTAGAGAGAGTGTTGCCAACGTGGCGGTCGTACCAAACTTCATTATTGTTGATGTTTGGCGCTCTTCTTCGACCCAAAATCGAGAGCGAGCTGTTGATGGAGGAGAAAGAAGAGCAACTTCGATGTTGCAAAGCGTATATATGCACCTTGTACACACGCTTCACCTTTACGTGTCATCTGACCTACTGTACCCTTCGCACACCTCGCCTCTCAACGCGTCCGGAGTTGGTGTTTTGAACCGAGAACGGCATGAATAAATTGCCCGACAGCCTGCCAGCCTAAAGAGACACTAACCGAGGCACGCTAGTGCGCAACCCCGCGCAAGCCTCGGAGTAACGATGCAAAGTCTCGACGACATCGCGGGGGCAACTCAAAAATGCTATTTCGAAGACCAGGGGCAAAGACGAGGGAGAGGCAAAAGCGTGGTGAAATCAATGTGGGGGAATGGGGCGCGAGGCTCGAGATGACCGGTGCTAAAGATAAGGTTGTTTAAGCGACGTTTCACGTTTAAGCGAAAAGAAAAGAGACAATGGACCGACGACCGACGACCACCACCGACCTTGAGGTACCGACACAAGCACAACGTTGATGCTTCTCAAAGCGAGTCGATACGACAACAACACCGCAGTAACACAGTCACACATCTACTCGTCCAGACAGAAGAGGCGGAGGGATTACTTTGCGGCGAAACCTCCGAACGTCGGCGTTCAAAATTCCGCAATATCGTCGTCCGAGAGAATCAAGTGTTCCTCCACCTCCTCCTCTTGCTCCACGGCTTCCCCCCACTGCTTCCTCTTAACCGACGGCAACATCTTCTGCTTAGGCTGCTCGTCTTCGTCTTCCTCTGCAGCAACCCCAGTCTCGTGCTCATCCAAAACCCTAGAAGCCATATCCGCGACTCCGGCATACTCGAACCGCATCCTTGCCAGTTCGGTCAGTTTGCCATCCGACCCGGGTCGAATCTTGGCCAACAAAGGCAGTACCTCGGTCACCAACGTCACAGCATTGCTCCTCAACAACGTCGTATGTAACAACTCGTCGCCCAGGCCCGCATCTGATCTCTCCACATCCTCAATAGAAGGGTTCGTAAATCTTGTCCGCTTCCACCTCCCGCTCGCCGTATCTTCTCTGTCCACTCTCCCGCCTCCACTTGCACCCGCAGCCTCGGCTTTGACATCATCGACATCGACCAACACGCTTCTCAGCTTCTTCTGCACATCCCACCACGTGGCCTTGCCCAACTTTTGCCCATTCCGCGGTACGGGGCTGGGCAGACCCAGCAACGTGCCGCACGTAGAGATGAGAAAGGCGTAATAGGAAGAGACGGAGGAGTAGCGGTACGCCTCGTGCAGCGGTTGGAGCGCGTCGGCGGTGGAGAAGGCGTCGAGGATGTTTTCACACTGCTCGACCTCGATGCAGAAGGGTGGGAAGTTTTGGTGGAGGTAGAGCTGGAAGATGGATGAGTCGACGGGGAGGTCTGCCCACAGCTGGTCGGGGGATACGCGCGAGGTGGGTCGGTGGAGGTGCGAGAGGTGTTCTGGTAGCATGTCGAGGGTGTCGCTTGAAGCCGGTTGGATGATGGTTTGCATGGCTCGGAGCAGCCGTTGTTTGAGATCGTTTTTGACGCTGTCGCTGTCGCTATCGTCGTCATCATCGCTATGCGAATCTTGAGATGTGCCAGCATCCCTCCCCGTTGGGCCTTGATCGCCGGGATCACCCACCCTCTTGTTGTACAGCACCTTGCCCAACGCATGAAACAGCGCCAGGCTGCTCTCCCTGCCCGAAACCAGCGGCATCAATCTGCGCATTACCTTCTGCACTCCTTGATCCCTCTTGGCCCCTTTTTGCTTGGCCACCACCTCGATTAGATCGCTGTTCGCGCCGACAAACTGCAAACAGTTGACGGCAGCGCGTAGATCACCATTGGAACCGTCTGCGATCGCCTGTAAGAGGTGTTTCCATGTTTTGGACGTCTGCTTTCCGGTTGTCTCCATGGCCCTCTTCAGACCTTTAAGCACGATTGTGGGAGCAACAGGATTGAACCTGAACTCGGTGTACGCAGGATGCTTGCGGATACTCTGACCGAGCGCAGTGCGTGTATCCATGATGGAAGCAAGGCGTTCGCTCCAGTTGTTGGATGTATCACCAGCCCATCGATCTTGGTCCTCTCTCGGCGTGCTTTCGGTGACAACCAGTACGATGGGTACATTTGCAAATCTTCGCGATGTAAGCTGGATCGACTGCTGAATGTGCTGCTCGATTGCGGCTTGAAAGAGTTGCTTGGTGGGCAAGTGGTGCAAGTTGGGCAGATCTTCCAATAGTATCACTCTGCGGCGGTTGGTCGGGCCCGCAGAGTCGAGCGTGAACGACGAAGTGGACCCTTGATCGTCAGCCGCCTGAAAGTCCAACGTGGGAAACTTGGCAGCTTTGCTGAGGAAATCTGTAAAGCGTTCGACAAAAGACAAACCGGGATTGTTGGGGTCGTATGAAGGCTGGTCATTGTGCCACTCGAGAATGTCGAAATCGAGATCTTGGGCGGATGCGAGGGCGCGGATGGTGGCTGACTTGCCGGCTCCTGCTGGACCCGTCAATGCTAGAAGTTTACGATGTTTCGCCGAGCCAAGTTTGGATGAGAAGGCTTCTTCTAACCAGCCTCGTACCTGTGCTACCTTTTTCGGATGAATGGCCAGTTGTTCCGCTGTACTAGGTGCGAGTCTTTCGGACCAAAGGCTGTCCGCTTCATGTGTTCCATCTTGTATGCCGGACTCGATGTGCCTCTGCTTTCCCTTTTCATCAACACCAGGCGTAGACGTAGACGTAGATGTAGACGGCGGCGGTGGTGGTGGTGGTGGAGGAGGAGGAGGAGGAGGAGGAGGAGGAGGAGGAGGAGGAGGAGGAGGAGCTAGCACAGGTGATGAAGCTGCAGGTGGCGCAGATGGCAAGCTGAACGAAGGGGTACTGCTAAGTAGCCTTGATCCGACTTGGCGCGAGGAGGAGGAGGAGGAGGTTGAATGGAAAGAGAAATCGAGCTTGTTCTGCTTGAGCTTGCCTTTGTTGGAAGTGGCTAAATTGTTGGATGTGTTGGAGAGGGTTCGTTGGAAAGATCTCTTTGGAGGCATGCTTCTGATGGAAGTGATGCCGTGGACGAGAAGATGGACGTCGAGAAGAGACACAACCGCACGATGCCTCCTTTCGGTCTTTCTCGATGTGATGGTACGAAAGCAGTCACGGTGACCATAAAGTGGAGAACAACCGAGGCTGAGTCGGCCGGATGTGTGACCTTTGGTGTTGGTTTCCATCCAAAAGACGCGAAAAGTGTTGTTCTCGCTCAGCAACGACGCTGTTCTTTTCCTTTTTTTTTTTTCTTTCTTTTGGCGGCAGCAGACCCTCCTTTTTCTTCTACTTCTTTTGAGCTCGGACCATCCGTTTTTGGCTCGCTCAGCAGAATTCAAAGAAAAAGGAAAAAAAAAATTCTTTCCATTTTTCTCCACTCTCTCTGTGCCAACTGCGTGTGTCCGTCCCATCCTGAATCCACGTCGCCTCTTCTCCTCCTTCTTGACTCACAACCCTCATCACCTTTCCCACTCCTTCCTCTCTTCCGACACACTTGCTCTTTCACTCGTGTCGCTCAGGAAGCAGCTACACTCAACATGGACGCCCTAGTCCAGATCTTCACCCACTCGTTGGATCCCAACCCCAATGCTCGTAAATCGGCCGAGCTCGAGCTGAAAAAGGTCGAAGCGCAGGATGGTATGCTTTCATCTGTCTTCCAGGTCGTTTCCTCTGCCCAGGTCGATCTGGCGGTGAGGCAGGCTGCTGCCATTTACTTCAAAAACCGTGTACGGAGACATTGGGATGCGACTCCCGTGCGCGGCGCTCCCACTGTCGTTTCCATTTCGCAGGCCGACAGGGACGCAATCAAGTCTACCATCCTTCAGACGCTCGTCGAGGCCCCCGCTCAGATCCGTGTTCACGTGGCCAGTGCGTTGGGGACCATTGCACGATGCGACTTTCCGGAACAGTGGCCTCACCTCATGGATCAGATCGGTCAGCTCCTTCAGAGCCAGGATGCCCAGCAGGCGTATGGTGGTTTGAGTGCCCTTCTCGAAGTGGTGCGTGCCTACAGGTGGAACAATGGCGTCAAGATGATGGAGCAGCTCGCACCCGCCACTTTGCCTCTCATCCTACAGACGGGTAACAACCTGCTCAACAGCAACAATGCTTCCTCTGCCCAAGTTGGCGAGATTCTCTACCTCATCCTCAAGATCTACAAGACTTCGATGCACACCGAGCTCACCAAGCACCAGCAGTCGCACGAATCCATCGTTCCATGGGGCACCTTCCTGCTCCAAGTCGTTCAGAAGCAGATCGACCCTTCACAGCTGCCCTCGGACGACGATGCAAAGCAGATCGCTCCTTGGTGGAAGGCGAAAAAGTGGGCTTTCCACTCGCTCAATAAGCTTTTCTCCCGCTACGGTAACCCATCTCAGCTTCCCTCGGACATGAAAAACTACAAGCCTTTTGCCGAGCACTTTGTCCAGACGTTTGCTCCCGAAATCCTCAAAGTCTATCTCAGGATCGCCGAAGCCAACAGCCAAGCCAACATGTGGATCTCCAAGAAGGCCTTCTATTTCCTCTGCATGTTTTTCACCGAATGCGTCAAGCCCAAGTCGACCTGGGCGCTTCTCAAGCCGCACGTCAACCAGCTCGTGCAGTCGTTCATCTTCCCGCGTCTTTGCTTCAGCGACGAGGACGACGAGCTGTGGGAGCTCGACGCCGTCGACTTTGTGCGTGCCAACCTCGACCCTTTCGAAGAGATTGGCTCTGCATCTGGTTCGGCTGCTATGTTTGTTCAGACCGTCGCGTCCAAGCGCACCAAGAGCGCCTTCAAGGACCTACTCAACTTTGTCACCGAGGTGGTCAACGCCTATCCTGCCCAACGAAGCGCAAAGGAGAAGGACGGCGCTTTCCATCTGTGCCGTGCTATGGATCTGACCATGGTCAACCACCAAGAGGTCTCTGGTATGCTGGACTCGTTCTTTGCACAGCACGTCATCCCCGAGATGAAGAGCGAGCACAAGTTCCTGCGTTACCGCGCCTGCGACCTGGTCAAGGCGTTTGATCATAACGGCATGCAATGGAGCAACAATTCGACGCTCGAGGCTGCCTTCAGTGGCGTGATGAACTGCATTGGCGACGCGGAATTGCCTGTTCGCGTGGTAGCTGCCGAAGCGATCGGATCGCTCATCGACCACGACGAGGTGCACGAAGCCATGGCTCCCAATGCAGCGAGACTGATGCAGGAGCTGCTCAAGCTTTCAGACGAGACGGATCTGGATGTCTTGTCGCCAACAAAGTCCAAGGTGGTGGCCAACTTTGGAGAGGAGCTGCTGCCTTTCTCGATCCAGTTGACCGAGCAGATGGCCGAATCGTACATGCGACTGGTCAACGAGAACCTCGAAAGCGCTGAGCGCGATGCCGATGGAACCATGGAGCTCAACCTGGACAACCACGAGGACGACAAACTCTTCGCCGCCATGGGATGCCTCAACACCATCTTCCAGATCATCGCCTCGGCCGAATCCAAACCCGAGATCCTCGAGAAGCTCGAAGCCGTCGTCTTGCCCATCGTCGCCTTTACGCTGGAAAAGGACTGCGTGGAATTGTTTGACGACTGTCTGGAGCTGACCGATACGTTGACCTACTACCAGAAGAAGGTGAGCCCGGGCATGTGGCACATCTTTACGCTCATCTACAAGAGCTTCAAAGGCGCCGGCATCGACTACCTGTCCGAGATGCTGCCGACGATCGACAACTGCGTCTCGTACGGCGTCGAGGTGGTGCAGCAGAGTGCCGAGTACAAGTCGATGCTGGTCGACATCTTTTTGACCGCCATGACTTCGGATCAGTTGGGTTTGACGGACCAGGTGGCAGCGTGCAAGTTGGCCGATGTGATTCTGCTGCTCTTGCGCCGAGGGGTGGACGAGGCGTTGCCGCAGATTGTCAATGCTGTGCTACCGCATACGGTGGACGAGGAGAAGATCAAGGCGGACGTACGCAAGTGGTCGATCATTGTGGTGCTGGATGCATTGGTGTACAACGCAGCGGCGACGTTGGAGGTGTTGGAAGCGGCGCATGCCACCACTGCGCTGTTTGGCGCCATCACTTCGCTGCTGCCCAAGTTGACCCGGGTGCACGAGAAGAAGGTCGCCGCCTCGGCCATCATCCAACTGCTCGCGCTCGAACCGGCTTCGTTGCCTTTGGCGCTCCAGAACAACCTGGCCGCCTTCCTGGTGGCTCTAGCTACCCAGCTCGACGGCCTCCCCGAGGCCATCCGGAAGCGCAACGAGATGCTCGAAGCGTTTGAAAACGACGACGACGATGACGAGGGCGAGGGCGAAACGTCGTTCGCCTCTTGCTCCGGCGGCGTAGCGGTCGACACCTCGGGCTTTGAAGACGTCGACGATGACCGCGATGTCGTCGACGAGGACAACGAGTATCTCGAGATGTTTGCCCGCGAACGGGCTAAGCTGCGAGCGCGGGCCAACGGCGAAGAGCTGGAAGACGACGATGAAGACGACGAGTTTGAAGACGACGACGAGGAGGACGAGTTGAGCTACGAATCGCCCATGGATGCGGTGCCGGTGTTTGAGCAGTTCCGACAGCTGTTGGCGAGCTATCAGAGTCAGAGGCCCGAGGTGTGGGCCAAGATTGCACACCAGTTGAATGCGGATCAGATGCAGTTGATTCAGCAGGCGGCTGAGGGGACGGATGAGCGGGTCAAGACTTTGTGATTATCAATTTGATTTTTTTTTTGAATTGAACCTCGATTTAGACGGTGTTGGTGGGCTGTGGAGTGCCGGCTAGACGATGTACGATGGTGAGCTGTACTGCTGGCGGATGTGGGAAAGCTAGACCTTGGTCTGACTCGTTGAGACTGGTGACGAGGCCGCGGAGGGAGATGTCGTAGACGATTTCTTCGATTTTCTTGACGTCGTACTTGTTTTGGTCATCCCAAAAAAGAGAGAGTCAAGATTAGCAATCTCAACCTCGTTCCTTTCCTGGTCTACACAGAAAACTCACCTTTAGACTATCGAACCGCTTCCTCAAGGCATCATTTTTGAAATTCAACAGTTGAAATCCGCCGTAGACCTGCTTGACGAAACTCGAGAGGCGTACGGGCGTGCTGTAGTCGGCAAGGGTGACGCTGTTGAGCGCTAGTCGCGGGAGGTCGTTGAGCATGTTGATGATCGCATGCAGATAGTCTTCGGTTTGCAGATGGACACGTCCTCGCTCAACGCTATCGAGCCCAATAACCATCGACGCTTGACCGATCGTCACCAATCCACCTGTCGCCAGTAGCACAATCAGCGCCACCGAAGACGTGAGGTTTTTCAGCGGCGTAGCGAAATCATCGCACCACCGATAGAAACTATCGTCCGGAATCAGCTGCGACAGCTCTCGCATCGTCGTTCGAACCTCGACGAATACAGGCAGTGTTCGATCTATGATAACCGCAAACGGGGTTCCAGAGTGTACACCGTTGAGCAAGGATGCAAGGCTACGATAGAGTCGATCGAGTTCCTTGGATTTCTCCCGAATGGCATCGGATAGCTCGCGTTCGCGCTCGAGCTGCTGAAAGAGCGGTTCGAATTCGGAAGCTATCGAAGAGGAGGTGGTGACAGAGGCAAGCGACATGGCGAAAGAGGCGAGAGGTGCAGTGGATGGTGGGTTAATGATGGATGCGGTTGATGAGCAAGGAAGGGGTGACAAGGAGAGCGAGGCAAGAAGTATCATCAGAAGAATTCAACAGGTGGAGGTGCAGGACACAATTATGTAAGCATTACATTCTCCCCCACCAGGATTTTTTTAAAGGGTGAAATTTAAACTCGAAAAAGGACCGAGGTGTACAGTGTAGAATAATTGGACCTCCGCAACAGATAAAATTTTGGCGTTTCTTCTCACATCTCAAAAGTCTACTCGTCCCCATCGACCGACTCTTTTGCCTTAGTATTTGCTCACCATCACCCCTTGCCTCTCTTCATCCTCTCCACCTCACTTCATCAAAGGGTGGAAAAAAGGGAAAGAAAGTAGGAGCAATGCCGTCCAAAACCAAATCCTCGTCCACCACCACCACCACCGCTGCAGCAGCGGTGGCAGAGAAACCCGTCGTCGCTTCGCCTTCCTCGTCCCAGATTGGCGTCAGCAACTCCAACATCGACGCGGCGCAAGCACTCAAGGCATTCCGCGCGCTTTCTGCCCACGTTGCTCGTCGAACCACTTTGTCGTCTAGCGATCTTGCGCTCAACGGACCGGCGGGCAACCTGCGCGATCCGAGCAACGCCGTGTATCTGCAGCTGACGCTGAACACGCTTTCGCCGACGTCGCACGTCAAGCCGGTGCGGATCAACCTGCCGCATGCGCTGCATGTGCCGGGAGAGGTGAGTGTCGGGTTGCTGGTCAAGGATCCGCAGAGGGAGTACAAGGATCTGTTGGTGGAGAGGGGGATTCGGTGTATCTCGCGCGTCGTGGGGGTGAGCAAGTTGAAGGGCAAGTTTAAACCGTACGATGCTAGGAGGGCGTTGGTCCAAGAGCATGATTTGTTCCTGGCGGATAGTAGGATTGTTCCCAACCTGCCCAATCTGTGTGGCAAGGTGTTTTTCGACGCAAAGAAGAATCCCATCACCGTCGACCTAACGCGCAAAGGCGATAGGCTCAAACAAGAATTGGAAAGCGCCATCAGCGCCACCACCTGGCTCCAGAACAAAGGCAGCTGTTCAACCATCAAGTTGGGATACCTAGCAAAGCATTCGGCAGAGCAGTTGACGGAAAACCTCATGGCTGCCCTTCCCGCAGTTCTCAGTCGCGTCAAAGGCGGTTGGGAAAACGTACACAACATCGACGTCAAGACGGGCAACAGCGCTGCTCTGCCTGTGTGGAATAAGAAACTGGGCGTAAAGACGCATGTTACTCCCTCTACCGTTGGTACGTCCACCAAGCGAATCCGAGACGACAACGACGACGACGAGGCAGCAGCTACACCCATCAAGAAAAGCTCCCAGGTAATAAAGGTGGGGGAGCAAGAGGAGCAGTTGAAATCGCCAAGTCCCAGGAAAACCCGTTCGAAAGCTGCAGGTGCGAAAAACGTCTCTGATACCGCCGTCGCTACGCCGGTGAAATCCACCGCTACGCCAAACGCCAAAAGGGTGGCCAGCAGCGCTACGAGGAGCGCCCGAAAGGCCAAGTAAATGAAAAACCTTTCCACCCCATCAAGAGCGCACTGTCAATCTGTATAACCCTCGTTCTTTTTCTCTAGCACTCGTCCTCCTTCCTATATCGTCCTTTCTGTCAAAAAAAAAAAAAACGTACCAGCGTCACAATCTTTGCATCCATCTTTTCTTTGGTTCGGCTGGCATTTTTTTCTGCAGACTGGTTCGGCTTGACGGTCAAAACAGTCTCGGTAGTGAGCCTGCCGAACACGTTCGGTGATCGCATCTCTCCTCCCGCACAGACGGTCTCGTCATCGAAACATCGACCCAAGAGTAACTTGACAAGGAACATAGTGTTGAGGATAAGACATGAAAAGAAAGAGAGCAAAGTATAAAACACATCAGGGGGCGAAGGGACCGAGATGGATTAGATGGAAACCAGAGGATATGAAAACAAAGTGTGCTTTTTGGCTGCCAACTCGCTTGCTCCAACAGTCGGTGCAATATGCACTGTAGGTGTAATTGCTCGAAAGCACTGCCAACAAGATCGCTCGAGCAAGCAGCTGTGCCCGTTTCCCCCCGAATCGAGAGCGATTTAGAACATGATGTAGGTAATGGCAAAGACAGCAAAGGCGATGGCGGCAACAATGTGGACAGGTACACCTTCGGCAGAAGCAGTCTGCACGTTTCCGGACGAGGAACGCTGCTTGGTCTGTTCGAGCTCCTTCCTGAGTCGGGCCACCTCGGCTTGGAGCTCGCTGGTGGAAAGGTTCGAAGCGTCCTTGTTGGCAGCCGAGGCACCGTTGACGGCACCCGAGCCGGCGTTTCGTGCAGCGAGCGCAGCGGCACCAGCGCCGCCCGCAACGGCACCACCAGCAGCATAGACAGCCTCCTTGGCTTTTTGAGCCGTCGAACCGTCCGTGTTGGCCGAAGCGTTCTGAGCAGCAGTGATGGGGTTGTACGAGGCGTAGCTGTCGTCACCGTTGAGCTTGCTGGGCGCGCCACGAACCGTGGAATATCGCTCGTCGCCGTTCAACTGGCTAGAGTTGCCCTCGTCCTCCTCGGCCAGGGGAGCAGTGGTGGCAGGAAGGTAGGCGCATCGAATCTTTTGCTCGTGGATGGCCGACTTGTTCTCCTTTTCGATGGTCGGCCAGATTTCCTGGAGCGAGGCTGTCTCGAAATCGGGAGTGATGATGGTGGACTGGACGAGGAACTTGTCTCGGCACTTGGCGGACGAAGGGGGCTCCTCCTTCATGGGCTGGAGCAGCACCTGCACCTCGACCTTCTCACCAGGCTCGATACGACCCGAGTTGGGACGCACGCAGTACTGCTTGGGAGCGGTGGTCTTGACTTTGAAGGCGACGGGCTGGTTGTTGGGGTTCGAGACGGTCAAAGTGCGCTTAACGAGCTGGGTCAAGGGACCTGAATTTTGCACGTGGACAAAACAGAGATTCGAAAACAAAGTCAGCAAGTGTGCGATAGGGAAACAAGTTGTGCGAAAGGAAAGGCAACTTACGAGGAAACCCAAGCTGGACGTGAGGACTGAGTCTGTTTGAGAGGGAGAGGTGGGACAGAAAAAAGGAGTCGAAATGTCAGCAAAGAAAAGCTCGTCTGCAATGCTAGATTCAAGATGTGCTTATGAGCATGGCGGCATTGAGCGAGCTCGGCATTGGTTGACACTGTTGATTCTGTGAAGCCAAGCGGTGAATTTGGTTGGCGAGCAGACAGTGTGGGACCCTTTTGCAATGCTGCCCATTCCATCTGGCTGCCGCCTGCGTTTCCAAGGATACTCCAACAGGTGAGGAAAGATTGTACGCACTCGACAGACATGATGGGCGATTATAGCCGTTGGGCTTAGTAGTCGATCGAGAGATACTTGGATGCCGGAGGGCCAAGAAATGCAAGGTGTCTGCTGATGATCGACGTTTGCAAGACCTTGGGAATTGTCAAAGGCTTCACGGATGGATCCAAACCAGAAGAGCTTTCGGAGGGGTGCGCGAGGTTACCGCCGTACGTGCGTGGCAGCGTTCGCGCAAAGGTGGCAGTCGAAAGAGTCCGTGGTCCGTACGATGATCACGAGTAATATGAGAGGGACGGAAACGACTTTTGCGAGCAGACGCAGAAGGGTTTTGATGGGTGACAGAGAATTGGGAATGAAGGAGAATCGAAGGAGGACGATCGAGGGTGTGAAGATAGAGTGCGGGGAAGCGGATTCGAACGAAATGGCCAAGTTATCGCTTGGTCTTGAGAGTGTGTCAGTGAGAGCAGGCGAGAGAGAGAGTGACAAATTGAGAAATGCGGTTCTCAAAGCGCTTCACCGTCGACTCGACTCTGTGTGTGTGATAGAGAGTGTGAGAGCGAGAGAGAGAGAGAGAGGCAGAGGGGCGTGGGCAAAGCAGCGTCCCACGGTAGCACACAGGCACATTGACGGGCTCTCTCTGATTTTTCTTTTTGTATTCAAGAATGACGCTGATTGCAGACCCCACGCTGCAGATTTTTGTATTCGGAATTCAAGCAGCGGTGAGACTGGTCTGGGTCTTTTGGATTAGGAATTCGAGAAAATACGCTTGCGTACGCCCTCGCTTGGAGAAGAGAAAAACTCGACATTGCAGCTCAGTCTGGTTTTCTTCTTCTGCCAGAGTTGGCCCGAGCCACACGGCACCTGTGAGACACTTGTCTTTTGTTCTTTCTTGTCTGGTCCTCTCCACCGCACGCAACGCTGCAGGCAAGCCGTTTTTCTTTTCTGATTCAGAATTATGCTTGTCACAGCAGCGACGCACGTCATAGCTACCATTTGGAACGTGAAAAGCCGCTGCTGGCCAGCCCGATCTGTGTTGTGACTGCAATCGCGATTCGCTCAACCTTGGAACCCTAATCTTGCCGACACCGTCAACCTTGATCACACGACATCGCTCTTCAGCTCTCAGCTCTTCGGCTCTCAGCTCTTCAGCTCTTCAGCTCTTCAGCTCTCGATAAAGATCGTGTGTCACCCTCATGATCATTGCACACAGCTTGGCTCTCGAGATACAAGATGGACACCTGACCTGAATTGCTGGCAAAGGAAGCTGCGCTGCTGTTTACGAAGACTTGAACCTCGAGTTGCCTTCGTTGTCGATGTATTTGCTGAAAGCGGCCCTCCATGCCTCTTGTCCATTCGAGTCGATGATGTCGCCATGAAGCATAATGATTCGACGAAAGTCCCACTTGGCAACCGTCGAAGCTGCGTCGGCAAAGTTCTTCTTCTTGTCCTCGGACGAAGCATTGGCTACACCAGGGATGCCGTTGGCAATGCCCGCTGAGCCCAGAAAAGTCTTATGGAAAGACGTGTACGGGTTGAAGAGCTTCGAGAACCAGATGACACCCGGGATCCATGATGTAGCCTTGCCTGCCGGGGTGTTGCGGTATTGCTGGTTGCATGGCAAGTTGAACAGCAGGTCGGCGGTGATGAGTGTCTTGCTGTCCTTGTGCAAGAAGGCGACGTCCCTGTTGGCAAAGGTGGGGAAGTACTGAGGCACCAATTCGGACTCGTATCCGTACTGAGTCGAGGCGGAATCCCTTCCATAGATGCCGGTGAACTTGACGTCCGGACGTTTCTCCTCGTGACCCAGAGTGCCGACCACCTTGGCAGATGGGTAGGCTGCGTGGAAGTCCTTGAGAAAGAGGTGGTGAACGTTGTCGGGTGCAACGAGGTAAGCCACCTCACCCATGGCATCGATCTTAGCCTTGGTAGGCTGGTCCAATGGCGTGGATGGAACCACCCACAGTCGGCCGTCGCGCATCTTGATGGCAATGCTGCGACCTCCGATGGGGAGCACGCCGAAACGACTGAAGGGATAGTCGAAGGTGGTGATCTCGGGCGTCACCTCTTGGATGTAGACTGGCGTCTTGGGCTCGGTGCCCGATGGGCCTGGCTTGGTCGACATGGTATTGATGCTACAACACTTGGACGAATGCGGTCTGGATGCAGAGATGGACCAAGAAGAAGTCGATGACTTGAACTTGGAAGATGGACGAGGAAGCGAGACCCGAGTCGATGAGACGGGACGCAGCGAGTGCAGGCGTGCCGGGTAAAGTGGCGACGGGCGGTTGAGGAAGCTGGTAGCCAGAAGGGAAGTCGTGGATGGCTTCATCCAAAGAGAGTCGACAGGGGTATATAAAGGTTGTCAGGCAAGCCAGGACTGGCAGCTGTCGCCGAGTGGGAGAAGGTCGCCAAGTGGGAGAAGGCAAGGAGAATTGCACTTTTTGTCGGAAGCAGTTAGCCGAAAGCAACAAGACGCAGAGGGGCAGACAAGCTTCGAGGCATCTCGCATCCCCCAGCCTAGCGAGTCGACCAACTCAAGCTTACACTTAGTCACACTCGGCGAGGGCCGTCTGGAAGCGTGGAGGATTGATTGTCACTTCGGCTATCAAAGAATAATCATGAAGAATTCTTGCATTGTTTTTCCTTCCGGTTGGTTTCGCACATCAGTGTCACACGCCGCACCGCTTCAACGCTCTGTCTCCGTTCAGCGCCGACTTCTTTTATTGAAACTTGCAGAGCTGACCGAGTTGGACGCTGCGATGTCGTATCCCCTTCGAGCGGTCCGCTTAGAAGGACGATACAGATGTTATAGTCGAGAGCAGCGTTGCTGTTGCCGAAAAGTTGGCCAACTCGCTTCTGTCGCAGTGAAGAACCAAGAAAATCAGCTCATTTTTCGCATGCAAACCACCGCTAACTGAAGCAAGTCGACCAACTATGCGGCGGGACCTGAGAAAGTTGCCACTCGTTGCACTCTCTTCCGCCCAGCTTTGCAATGGAAACAGAACAGTCAAAGGCTGTGCAGCTTTGGTGTTCGACCAAAGAGTCTGGTTGCAAAGCAAAAATAGTCATCTGTAATCGGCCCGACTCATCAGCGGTTCTGGCGAAAGGAACTCGGAGCGTTTTCTGCTCGAGAATTTGCGAATGCAAAGCCGGGTGGCTGCTAGAACTATTTTTTTTTATCGCCGTTCCTACGGACAGAAAAGATCGCCGATCCGCATCGCCAATCCGCAATTACTGTATCTCGAGCGAGCCATGCGTGTGTCTTGTCAGATTCCTGTCGATGCAGAGCGGCGGTACGAATGAGCTAAGGTTGCAGGGTGAGTATTCGACAGGGTCCATCCAATCTTCTGCATCATGGATGCGTGGCAAATGAATGGCACACAATTACATATCGGAAGTGCTCCGACATCAATGCCCCCATGACCGTGAGAGGGCTGAAGCCAGAGGCGTCGGATGTACCTATTGGGAAAGAAAAGAGAGAACAGAAAAGGACCGCAAGGCCGTCTACATTCAGTCAGTGTGTGGTGTTGTTTGTGAACGAGAAAAGGGATGTCGAGAAAAGCTGTCAAAAGTGGCAACGCGAAGATCTGCTTCTGCCTCGGATCTTGACGGCGTGGCTTTTGCTGATGCAGCTCGCCTTTCTCTGCCTCAGCCTCTCTACCGACTTGGCCATCCGAGCCTCTGCCTCGATCGATATCGACTCAACTGAGTCACATCTGCATGAGCCATCACTCAACCTAATCCGAAAGGTCGCGACACAACCACCATCATCGCCTCTCCTCTCTCCCTCTGCGGTCTCCCTATTCCTGTCAACGCTTACGACGCGGAGCCAGCCATACCATTATGGCGCAACCGCTTCCCAATCGACTCCAGTCGACCCTCTCGACGCTGCTTCTGCTCGGTCTCTCCCTTTTTCTCGCTCCGGTCTCTTTTGCCATCTCCTTTTTCTTCTCGCTCACCCACTCTAGAGCCGCACAGCATGTCTGCAATCGTCCATCATTGGAAGCTGTTCCGAACGGCAATGTTTCCCCTTCAACAGCTACACGGACGGTGCTTGTCAACGGAGCACGTATGCAGAAGTCGCTCGCCATCTGTCGCACCTTTGCTCGCAACGGCTGGCGCGTCGTACTCGTCGAAGAACAAGGCTGGGGTAACCTGGCTGCTCCACGCTTCTCCAACTCGGTCTCCAAATTCCACCTGCTGCCTCCCTCTTCCGTGCCGGCAGAAAAGGGCAGCGCTGGCATCACCCCCTACATCGAGGCGCTGGTTCGCATAGCGTTGAGCGAAAAAGTCGACCTCTTCTTTCCATGCTCTGGAGCCGGCAGTACCGGTCAAGATGCCATGGCTGCTCAGATCTTGCTTGAAAAGACACACGGTCGTGTCCGCAGCATGATCCAGACGCCCGAACTGGTCGAAGCATTGCACGAAAAGGACCGTTTCATTTCGCTGCTACAGCGTCTCGAGATGGCAGCACCACGCAGCGAGATCGTCTTGTCGGTCGACGAGGCGCTTGCCAAGCTTCAGAGCGAGGCATATCCACGTTCCATCCTCAAATGCGCTGCAGAGCTAGACGATGTCGGAAGAGCCGATATGACCCTCTACCCTCTCCTCGATTCGCGGACGAACCAACCCGACTGGCAAAGCACCCGCAAACGTCTTTCCAGCCTTGCCATCCCGTTATGCGCACGAACACCTTACATCTTGCAAGAGTTTATCGGCGATCGCATCGACGCCTCCCAGCCAGCCGGTAGCACCACCTCCAAGGCGTCGGAATGGTGTACCCACGCCACCGTGGTCGACGGCAAACTGACCGCCTTTGTCTGCTGCCCGAGCAACGACATGCTCATGACGTACTATCCTGCGTCTCACACCATTGTAGGCGAGCTTGCGTTGCGCTGGACCATGACGTTTTTGTATCGGCTCGAAAAGTTGGGTCAGCAGTCTGCAGCGGCGGCAACGGGGCGCGAGTCGTTGTTGTCGATGCCGCCCGGTGGTTTGACTAGGGACGCGCAGTGGAGTCGAGATACGCTGGTGGGCAAGCATGCTACAGGGGAAGCAGGCATCACGGGACAGTTTAGTATGGACTTTATTTATCAGCCCGCCACTTCGACCGAGGATGCGCGACTGGTGGCGATCGAATGCAATCCGCGCGTTCATACGGCGATCTGCTTGCTCGTCAACAATCGTAGGTTGGGTGAGGCGCTGGTACCCGCGTCACTGTCGCGCAAACCTCTGGAGGAGGCGATCAGCACAGCCGAGCAGGTAGCCGCGATGGACGAGCTCTCGTACCTCTCTTCGCTCTGCCTGCCCGTCATGGAAGCCTCGGACGCCTCGCCTTCGGTCGATCTGGCGGCGCTCACCTCGCTCCCTCCCACGTTTGCCTCTTCGCGCATCCGTTTCTACCACGCCAAAGCGCTCCTCTGCTCGGCCTACGCCGACACCGCCGCGCTGCCGCAGAGCTGGATCGGTCACGACCTGCCCGCCCGTCTGCTCGCCAGTGCTCGCCTGGCGACGGTGCACCCGCTGTGGACCTCGGGCGACGCTTCGCAGATCATCGCCGTGGACGGGAAATCGTTCGACTTGGCGGCGCCGGCACCGCTGCCGCCGTTCACCGACCCGAGCTTTGCCAAGGACGATCCGTGGCCATTTTTCGCCCTGTATCACTTGCAGTGGCCGCAGTTGCTGGTTTGGCAGTTGGTGGTCAGGAGGAACAAGTGGTCGAGGATCAATGTTTCTACAGCGAGGATCTTTGAGTGCTAGTTTGTTCTATTACACATCGCCTTTCAAAGCTGCAGCAATACAATGATATCTTCTTCCCCATCAGCGGTGCACGTTTACACACACACTCCAAACCACGCCCTTGCGTATACCTCGCCTTGCAACCGCCGTGCACCCGCTACTCCTTCCCCCTCGCCTCTGCCTCTTCCACGCGCACCAGCGCCTCATCGAGGTTCAACACCCTCGCCAACTCGGCTCTGTAGAACCTCTCCAATCCGTCTCGATCGGCACAGAAGCGCATGAGCTCCTCGCGCAGCGTCTCGGCGTCGACGACCTCCTTTCTACCATGACTCGTGAACAGGCGGTTGTTCAACCACAACAGCCCATCCATTCCGCCGAGCACCTGTACGAAAGCGACGCCTGACCGGTGGACAAACTGGCTGTATTCAAACTCGTTGGGTCTGGAGCTGTACGTTATCTCGACGTCCTTTGGATACCTACTCGCCGCCTCTTGATCCAACACGAATCCGAACCGCCTCAGCAAGGCGTACTCGAACCACAGCTCCCCCAGCGTACCCTTCGGCAGCCTCGCGGCATACGTTTCCGCGCTCGGTGGCGGCAAAGCTAACTCGATCTGCACCGGCGATTGAAACGGATTGTGCAGACTGACGTCCTTGATCTGTCCGATCGGCGCTTCGATGAGCCGTAAACCGTACCGTTCGACGGTGCGCGTCCACGACTGAACCGTGTCTTCGATAAACCGCGCCGAGGTCGACAGCCAGTGAATCTGAAAGTTGAAACCGTTGGCTGGATTGTGTGCAATGTCGTGGTGGAGGAAAGCCACTTCGGCGCGATCCGAACGACGACCGGGGTCAACGTCGATGATAAGGCTGCGCGAGAGTTGCACCTTCTTCTTCTTCTTGGTTCCACCAGACATGGCGAGCGATGGATGCGGACGGTGTAGCGACGAGCTTCGCGAATGTCGTCCTCCACCACTACCACCTACTGTCGACGACCCAGCCGTGGAAGCAGCGGCTCCAGCCTTGTCACCTCCTTCCCCACTCGAAGCAAGCACCGGCCTTCCTTCGGCGACAAAACTCGACCTCTGACTCTCCGTGCCCCTAAACCACCCTTTCGCCCTCTCACCCTTCAACCTGTAAAAGTAATGACCGTCCAAAAAACCATGCACCTTGTGCACGTGCTCAAACAACCCCTCTTCCATCAACTTGATGCCCCACTCCACCGCCTCGTCCCTCGTTCGCACGTCGGCGTACTCGCTACACATCCACGAAACCATATCTGCGCCCGTAAACGTGTCCGAATACAACATCCTATGCCAAATTCTATCGTTGATTACCAATCCACCGGACCGCATATCTTTGGCTACCGCTTCAACCGCTCGCCCAGCCAGCGTCTTGTGTAGACGCTTCTTGGACGACGCCGACTGCGCGCGCTGCTTGGCATTCTCTTCAGCCAGCTGCTTCATGAAGTCTTCATCCTGCAGCGACATGGCCGGATCCAACGAGGTCGGCAAAAAACGCTGGACGTGCGTCTGGTCGCGTTCCTCTTTACTCCTGACAAACCGCGCGCGGTGGAACAGCTCGGCCAACTTGTCCGTACCGATCAGGCGGATCTCCTCATCGTCCAGATCTTCACCCGTCGGCGCTTGCATCGGCGGAGGCGAGCCCTCCGAAGGCACCAGCACGAATCGAGTCCGCCAGTACCTTAACGACTCGACAAACTTTTCATCGACATACCCGGCAATCAGCGAATCCAGATAGGTCCAGTTATAACTCGTCATGTCCGGATACTGGAATCGAGCTTTCACCGTCTGGTACCCCGGCAAGTGTCGAGGCCAGATACAGCACTCGTAGTCGATTGGGTCCGTCGAATACTCGGTGTTGCGAACGTAGCGTTTCACGTTGATCGCCGATGTCGACCGGTCGTACGAGATGCGATGGATCTGATTCGTGACACTCAGGAAGATCGGGTTGCCCGTCGCAAGGTTGCCAGGCTGGAGCAGCTCCGACGGCCACCGTAGCGTGAAATGCCTTGGGTCGTTGAGCTTGCGACTCGACACCGCACGCGTCTGCTTGCTTGCCGGAACAATAAACTGATAGCCCTGCGACAACCGATGGTACGCCATCTCTCGCAGCACCGCCAACGCAGGATGGGTCGAACTCGATTTCTTCAGCAGAAACGAAGCCGTCTCTGCCGAAATCGAGGTCGTGTGAGGATGCTCGCTCCACATAGCCGCCAAATCGCTCTCGGTAGGCAGGTACAGCGTGGTCAACGGCAAACACGCTGGCGTCGTCATCGATCGCCATTTGACGGCATGGTGATTCAATCGCCGCGGGAACAAATGCTGCCATCGAAGCAACTGCGATGTAGGACTCTTGAGATTCTTGCTGGGATTGGACGGGTTGATCAACGTCTGCTTCTCGACCTGCGCTCGTTGCGCATACCTCTGGCGCGCTTCTTCCTCTTCGAGCTGTTGCTCGTATGCCTCCTGGTCGCGCAGAATCTTTTCCTCCGTCTCCTGCTCCTGTCGCGTCCGTGGTGTCTGCTGTGCTGGAATTCGGATGGGCGCCGGGCTCGCTGATTCGTGAACCGACAGCAGAGACGCCGTGCGCGACAAACGACCGGGCGTCGAAGGTTTTCGCGCTGGGCTCCCGCTTTTACTCGATCCACCCGCCTGCTGACGTAGCTGTGCACTCAGCACTTCTTGCATACTCCGTGTGGCGGGTGTCGAAAGATCCTTGCTCGCATCTTCATCGTCCAACTCGCTAGCACGCTCCGAGCTTGCAGGCCAAGACGGCGTCGTGCCGGTCAAAGTCTTCCACAACCAGCTGTAGCCCCTCGCTCTCGACTGCGCGGGCGACCTCAACGAGCTGACACTATCTTGCGCTTCGTCGCGCTTGCTAGCTTCGCCATCCACATCTTGATCGTCAAACGTATGCGACGAAGCAGAGAGCACCGCATCGGTCGATGCGACCATCGCTTTTGCTTTACCGATGGGCTCCATGGGCAAGAAGCCGCGCGAAAACGTATTGACCGATCGGATGGAACCCGCTCGTGACTTTGGCTTGCTGGTCGAAGTGACGATCTGCGAGACGGGTCTTGCCAGTGGCGGTCGAGACGGCGCTTGCTCCAACTCGCTAAACCGGGCCTTGTCCGGCGAAGGTGGTGCCGAAGCATCACTCTCCTGCTTCTGCTCGCGCGAGAATGCCTCCCGACCCAGTTTGGACGTTCGCGGTGTGAGACCCGCCGGTCGAGTCGCACTCCCTTTGCCTGGCGAGACCGACGACGCAGCCGAATTTGCGTTGGTCGTGGAAATGGCGCCATATCCTGAGCTGTTGTTGCGACGCAGACCAGGTCGCTCGACTGGTCTGTGGATGTCGCTCGTAGCTGGACTATGGAGCGTCGCACCTCCACTGGTCCCAGCAGTGAGCTGCCGGACCGAGGGAGGCTTGACCACTGGCGGCACATCCCGAAAGACATCACCATCGAACCGCTCTCTTGCAATGCGCCTCTGCTGCTGTGGCGAGAGACCGACGAGCAACAAGTCTGAAAGATCGCTGTTTCTTGGCTCGGAGTGGAAGCCGGAACTCGAGGGGCCAATGTATCGAGGGAGGTAGAAGGACGACTGCACCGACGAAGCCTTGTTGACAGGCTTGAGGTCGAGATACGGGATAGCAATGTCTGAAATCTGATTCTCCATGATACCCATCATTTGCACCTCGTACATCTTGCAACGAGGCACGAACCGATCGGCACGGAACGGCTTATCCTGCTGCAAGTTGTAAAAGCTGCAATCGATCCAGTGCGGCATCGAATAAAAGTCGACCTCGTCCTCTGGCGGTCTCTTTGAATCAAAATAGAGCGGATCAGGTGGATTGGCAGCTGCAGAGCTCGTTGTACCCAGGCGCGAAGACGAATGGCGAGACAACAAGGGAGGTTGACCTGGCCTGTGCACCGTCATTCCGGGACCGGCACCATGCGCAGGCCGGCGCTGCGATCGACCGTTGGCTGCCGCCTGACTCTGCTTGAGCTCGCTGGGGTCCGGAATATGCGACTTGAAGTGGAACAGCGGCACCGAATGAAGCGGCATCTTGGTGAGGCAAACGAGATCCAGGCCGGTGCCGTTCTCGATCATACGCTCTGTTGTGATACGCAGCAACTTCTTCTCGACTTCAAAGTGGCCCGTACCCGCCGTGACAAAGACCATCGAAAGGCCTGTGCGGTTGAGATCACGATCAATGTAGTGCTCGTCGAAAGGGTTGAGCGCCAGATTGATAGCTTCGAGCAGATTGCCTTCGTACGAGTACGAGAGTCGACCGGCCATGTGAACGCGATCTCGGATCAGATCGGCATGCAGCTCCTCGTGCGATGCGGCGGGACCCGAGATGGGTCTGCGCAACAGCAAGATGTCGTGCTGGAAGCGGAAAAACTCTTCCTTGAGCATGGTCATGACGGCGTCCCAGTTGCAGTTGGACTCGAGATCGACGACCACCTTGTAATAATCGATGTAGAATTTGCCTTTCGAGTCTTGGCGAATGGGACCTTCGAGCATATGCAGCTCCGACTCTTCGTAGTGTACGCGTGCAAAGAGGATGACGGTGAGAATGTGATTGGTCGAAACCGCCTTCCAGCGCCGGAGAAGTTCCGGGATAAAGCCTTGGAGCGCCTTTTCGTAGTAAATTTCTCCATCCTCGTCAAATTCCCACATCTCCTTTGCCAGCTGAATGAAGAGGTTGTACTTTGCCGATTCGGAGCGAAAGATGGCTTTGGTGGAGGCAGACACGTAGCCGCTGGTGACCTTCTTCTCCTTGATAAAGATGCGACCGATCGTGGCTCTGACGCTACCAGCGAGGGTGACCTTTTGGCCACAGTAGACGCACGTATCCTCGAGGTTCTGAAAGACTCTCCACATTTCAGCACGTCCAACGTACTGGTCTCTGAAGTAGAGCTCGACGTGGTCAATGACAAAGTCATCCTTGGGCACTCTCGAGAGGATGGCTTCTGCACGGTTGTAGAAGCCGTAGTTCTGGGCAATGTTTTTGGATACGCTGATCTGGAGCTGCGGTTGACGGGTGACAAAGTCGGCATCGGCAGTCGCCTGTGCAGCACGAAAGACAAACGTCGCCTTTGTCGAGAATTTGCGAATGCGATCCTTTGGGCCAAAAGGGATATTGTTGTGTGGCAGCCTGGACCCTGGCGGCAGGGTGAGCTGGAGGAGATCGGATTCTGCAAGCCGAGGGAGCGAGTACTCTGGATTGAGGACGACCTCGTTGCGTGAAAAGTTGGGTGGATCGTGGGTCCACAGTGTGACGGGTCGCTCGTTGATCTGCGGACGTTGGCGGCTGGATGAGGACGAGGAATGACGACGATCGCTGGCGGTGCTGAAGCGGTCCACGCTGAGCGATGTGGCTCTACTCGAAGGGTATTGGAGCGCCATGTTGGCGGAAGAATCTCAGCCGCAGCAGCCTGTATGCGGTCACACTTTTGAGAGGTGGGTTGTGCGGGTGAACAATGTCTGAGCTGATACGGCGTCCTTCAGCCGATCGAGTCAAGGTCTCTCGTTGTTGTTGCGGTCATCACGACGCTCAAGTGGTGGCGGACGAGTGCGGCTGCTGTCGTTGAGTCAGCTGAATGAATGCTGAGTCGGTGTGGCTGTATGGAACCCACCGAAACCCTGTCGGCAATCTTCCGAACGGAATGGTTGGGACCAGCGGCTTCGAAAGCTTGTTCTTCGGAGTGTCCGCACCGGAATGTCCGCACCGTTGGCAAGGCAGTTGACCGAGTCCAAAGCGTGCTCGCTCAAGGTGTTGAGAGCGTGGAGATGTGGAAATGTGTGAAATGTGTCGAGGTGATTGCTCAATCGGAAGACCCTATCGTCGACTCACCAATCTCTCCCCACACACTAAGCCACCAACGAGCAAAGGACGCTGCAGCCGAAAGCTTGATTTCTCTCTCGTTGCGAGCGTCCGAGCGGCTGAAAACGATGTTCGCCTTTTGGCCCGATTCGAGCAACAAACGCGCTCTTGGTTGGCACCCGATCCACAGAGTGTCACTCTTGCTGGGGTGACTCTCGCAACGTGACCTTTTTCTGGCATCACGAGTTCAACACACACGCAACAATCTTCCACACCCTCTTCCTCTTTCCTGCTTCATCTCATCGTCGATACTGTCACCTCGTCACAAACGCAGCGTACACCTACGCTCGGCCAGCCATGGCAGTAGCCTACTCCATCGCCACGAGGACCACCTCTTCCTCCTCCTCCTCCTCCTCCTCGACCGGCCCTCGTCTCGCACCCGGCGCACCAGGATCTTCATCTCACCATGCTGCCGTCTTCCAACTCCCGCCCAAAGCCCGCCTCTACCTGCCCAGATGGTTGCACTACCTCCTATCACGCATCCTCGCCGCCGCAACACGACTCTCGTTTTCCACCTCGGTCCGCGAAAACCTCGATCGCTTTCGTGGCTGGTCACCATCGAAGGGCGAACGCTTCAAGTATGGGTTTCTGCTCTTTATCGCTGTCTTCTCCCTGCTCGTGATGGAATCGCCAGCGTTTCCGTACAAGTTCATCATCCCGGCACTCTACACAACGACACTGCTGTTCCCGGTAACGTCACAGTTTTTCTTGCCCGCAGCGCCCATCTTTGCGTGGTTGATCCTCTTCTACTCGTGCAAGTTTATCCCGGCTGCGTATAGGCCGCATATCTGGGTATCGGTGCTGCCGACGCTCGAGACCATCTGGTACGGCGCCAACATCTCGGACATCTTGACCCAGTTTGGACATCCCGTGCTCGATATTCTGGCATGGTTGCCGTACGGCGTGATCCATTTTGCGGCGCCGTTCTTTGTCGCTGCGTTCCTGTTTGTCTTTGCGCCACCGGGGTCGGTCAAGGTGTTTGGACAGGCGTTTGGTTTCATGATGCTCATCGGGGTCATGATCCAGATCGTGTTTCCGTGTGCGCCGCCGTGGTACGAGTTGCGGGAAGGGCTGACGCCGGCCAATTACGGCATGAGGGGTTCGCCCGCCGGGTTGGCGAGGATCGATGCGCTGTTTCATTCGCATGGATATACGTTGACGTTTACGGGGGCACCGATGGTGTTTGGCGCGTTTCCGTCGCTGCATGCGGGCAATGCGACGTTGAAGGCGTTGTTCTGCAGCTACTTTTTCCCCGTGGTGCTCAGGATTGGCAGGCTGAGGCTCGATGCTAGGGTGTTGTATTGGGGGTATAGCGCCTGGTTGTATTTCAGCACCATGTACCTCATGCACCACTACCTGATCGACCTGGTCGCCGGCGCCTGCCTTGCGACTTTTTGCTTTTACTTTTTCCTCACCGACGAGTTGAGGGAGGCGATGGAGCAGCACTATCCGTATCGCAATTCGGCCGGCGCACCCACGAGTGCTGCGCCACCCAGCAATCGACCAGACCTCGCCTTTGCCACCACCGGCACCGCGCATCAACCCTCGATTGCCCTAGACACGCTGGGCGCCAACGGAGGAGCTCCGTACATTGCCGCGCAGGGAGGCGTCAATGGCGATGTGGAGAGTCAAAAGCGTCCCGAGGTCATTTTTTCCATCGACGATTCGACGGACAATGGTGATATTGCCGGATCGACCGCGGAGGAGGATAAGCGCAAGAAGGACGCAGCGGCACTGTTGGCACGGACAAAGAGTCCGATTCAGCGAGTGAGGACACCTGCGAGAGAGCAGGATGAGAATGCCTAGCAGCACGGATAGTAAAAGAGGAATAGCAATCCCGACCAACGCCTTTTCGTACATGACTGTATACGATTCTACACAATACTCATCTGTACAACTAGACCAGCTTTTTTTCTTGACACAAACGGCACGACGAATCGGGCAACAATAGCGTATTTGAGCACAGGCTTTCTTCTGCTGTGTCACTACGGACCAGTGGTTTAACGTGCCCTTGAAGGGGGGAGTTCGATAACTTTGTCGCCCGGGCGGAAGTTTACAGTTTATCCTCTACAGAGAGAGAGAGAGAGAGAGAGAGCATTGACGATGTCACTGGCCGGAACGTCGACATACGACCGAGATCTATACAGGGGGGGGGTGGCCAACTGGTTGCACTCTCGATATGTCTGCGGGGTACGACTCGCATCGGAGCATGTACACCGACGTCCGCTGTGTCGTCTGCCACTTGACCGAAACCAGAAAAGCTCAAACACCCCGACCGTCAAACCATCAACTAACTTACACCAAACCTCCTGAACTCTTTCCTCCACCTCCTCTCTCCCACACCCTCCTCTCTCTACCACACCCACCCACACCCATACTGAACGCACAAACTCAACACCAACCACACATCTCCTCCCAACTGAACAACTCTTAACAAACCCACAAAACCACCTCCCCCCGGTCGCACACGCCGAAAAACCCCCACCTCATTGCATCATCCTCGTCCATTTTGTACTTGACCATCGTCCATTTTCCCCCCGCACGCAAGACACTCCATCAAACACTGCACACACTCGCAAAAACACAACCGGAAACGAAACGCATACATTACGACCAATATTTCGGGCCCCCTCCTGCCCCTCGCTCAAAGATCGATATCAATATCAAATACGCTGCTCCTCCATCCGTCGTCGCGCCTCTCCTTCCTTTCCTGCTTTTTGGCCTCGCTGCTCAGCTTGTCCGCTTCCTTCTTTGCCTCTCCGACTTTACCCTTGGCCTGCGAATCCAACCCTTTGACGCCGTCGCGCACCTGCTGCACCGCCTCACTGGCGCCCTCCTGGACTTCCCTCGCACCCTCCCTCACCTGCGCCACACCCTCCCTCACCGTCTCCTCAATCTCCCGGTACTCTTCCATCTTCCTCTGCGCATAGCTCAAGGGTCCCCCGCGAGCGGGCAGTAATTGCTTGCTATAGCTGGCTCCAATCGCCAACTTAAACTCGTCATGCGGTCCTTGAACCCTAAAGCCCTCGGCCAAGCCGACCTGACTCCTCGCCTGTTGGCCCTTGCGGCCATACGGCTCAAACGCATCCGTGTCAGGCGCAAAGATCGCCTTGAGATACGCCTTGGTCGAGATACCCTGTCCCTGCTGCATCGCCGTCTTGCTGTAGCTGTTAATCACCTTGGCCCTCTGCTGCGCAGCCCACAGCGAGCGGTCCTGGTTCTGCAGCCAGCCTTTGATTTGCTCCTCCAACAGCTGCTGGAACACCCTCTTGAGCACGGGCCTGACAAACGGCATCAGGAAAAAGTTGAGGAACCAGTGCTTCGTCTGCCTCACCTTGACCTTGAACGACGACATGTCGACACTGACGCGCTTCACCTTGTAGAACGACTCGTCGTCGTCCTCGTCCGCATTCTCGAGCTTGACGACAAAACTGGTTCCATCCCGTCCACCTAGATCCAGGTCGAGCAGGCCGTAATCCTCCCATCCGACCCAGCCAGTCTTCTTGTTGATGTAGTAGGCAACATCCGCAGCCTTGACGCGCAGACCGTCAATCTCGAGGTAGAGGTAGGCGTCAAAGTTGCTGCCAAACGTCGAGCGGCGCTGATCGAGCGTCAGGTCGTTGCGGTTGACGATGCGCACCCGGTCAGGCACAAACGAAGCGGTAGAGGCGGTCAGCGACAGATCGTCAATGACCACATCGGCTTCGCGCGAGACAAACTCGATTCGAGGAAACGGGATCGACTGGATCTCGTTGATCAGACGGGGGATAAACACCTCAACGGTATCGCGGACGAGCCCGCCCGCCTGGTTGCGCAAGTCGGTAAACAGGTTGACGATCCCTTGACCAGGACCCTGGCCAAAGATGCGTTCAAAGTCGATAAAGTTGACATCGGCACCCAGCTTCTCCACCCGCTGAGCGAGCTCTCGCAGCTCGGCATCCTCCTCGACACCTTCCACGAAAGCCGACAACTCGTCGAGCGTCTCGTCAAAGTCTCCACGCAGCTTGGAGAGCTGCTTGTTCGCCTCCTTGCCCGTAGCGTTGAAGAGTCGCTGGGCGCGGTCGTAGAGATCCGAAGCCATACGGTTCGATCGGTTGGTCTGAACGAAGCCATCCTCGTTGAGAGCACGGTCGATAAAGGCCTTAACATCCTCGATAAACTCGCGCAGCTCCTTGCTCTCCTTGGACGTCTCGTTGTCGTAAATCTGCTTGGCGTGGTCGAACAGCTTGCTCACCGAGCTCTCGACAGGCTCGAGCGATCGGTTGGCAAACGTCTCGAGAATCTGCTTGAGCTGCTGGAAAGCCTCGCGCAGGTTCTCGTTGGCCTCGGCTTCGGGGGAATCAACGTCGATGTCCGTCTGCTCTTTGGCTTTAGCCGCCACATCCTGTACAATGTCGGTCCACTTGTTGGCGATCCCGTAAATGCCGTTGAGGGCGCGCTTGAAATCAGGATCGCGCTCGACGCTGTCGACAATCTGCTTGATGCGCTCGAGGAATTCGTCCTTGACGTCGTCCGGGGTCTTTTCATCGAGCCACGTGGCTGCCTGCTGAGCCGACTCTTGAACACTCTCCTGCGCCTGCTTGGCACCGCGCCTGGCCGAGTCTTTGGCGCTCTCGAGGTCCTTCTTGGACGGGGCACGCACCTCGACGGCGTCGCCGCGCTTCTTGCGTTCCTCGTCACTGGGACGGAGCTTGCTTTCGGCACCTCCGGCTTTCTGAGCCGCCGTGGCAGCCGCATCTGCAGTCAGGTCTCGGAGAAGGAACTGGATGTCGGCGAGCAAATTGCGGAAAGCCTTGGAAGTGATCAACAGCTGACCGATCTGCTGGATCTCGCCAAGCGCCTTGCCGGCATCCTTCTTGGCTTCGTCCAAGAGCCGACCATCGGCACCGACTGAAGAGGCAGAGGGCAAGCTAGCCGAAACGCCCCCCTTGTCGGTCACATTGACAGACGCCTGCGAAGTCGAGAAGATAAATTTTTGGATCTTGTCGTCGCCGTTCTTGCTCTCGCCAATGCGCTCGATGCAGGCGAGGATGCCCTTGATGTCCTGCAGCACGGTAGCGCCTTGCTGGCTGAGCTGGGTGGATCCAGAGACCGAGCGCTCGTCAAGCACGGGGCTCGACATGATGGCCTCGATAAAGTGGTTGATCTGCTTCTGGCTGGGCAGCTTGCCGGCTTTGACGGCGCCGACCATCTGAGCGATGCGTTGGAGCGTCTGACGCGAAGGGGCGACCTGACGGGCCTGTTCGCCGAGGTTGTCGGGGTCGACGCCGTAATGACGGGCGGTGGCTTTGGCGTCTCTAGCGGCTTTGGAGCCATACTCCTCGGCGCGCTGACGAGCCTGGCGGGCGTGGGTGGGAAGAAGGGGCTCGCGCTCGGACGACATTGCGACAATGAACGGCGAGGTTGGAAGGAGGAGGAGAAGAAGAGGGTAGATGAATTAGATACGGATGAGGTCGAAGGAGGAGAAGGTCGGAATGAACGACACCACGGCTTGCAATGGAATCGAAAGCTGAGAGAGATGGGTTGGAAAGAGGGGAGCGAGAAGAAACAAAAGGAGAGCTCGTGGATCAAGCCGTTGGTAGGGAAGGGGGTGGTCGAAGAGATGAGCATGTCCACTTTATAGAGTTTGCTCAGCGCAGCTCGTCGGGCTCGAAGCACAATCCAGTGGCATCGATCAGTCACGAGGACTGCAATGCCAAAAACGGAGCGTCCGAATCGAGAGCGGGAGAGAGAGAGAGAGGCAGCGCATGCCTTGCCAACTCAGCTTTGCACCGCAGTCGTGTCAGTCCGCATCACGAGTTGCTTGTCCAAAGGCGTCATAAGCGCATCCCGAAGTTGTGTGACAGATGGAAAGAGAGAGAGAGAGGGGGGGGGGGGGTTCGCTCGGGAAAAGCCCTGTCAACCAAGGGTCCTAGTGCGGGGCGACAGAGAGAGGGAGAGGGAGAGGCGGACTCAGCAGAAAACGAACGAGGTTCGATGTCCGCTTGTGTCTACTCTCTCACAATCGTCGTCATCGAGAACGAGACACACGAGGAAAAGGGTGCTCGTCAGGGTTTTCCGAAACGAGAGCTGCAAGGATGACAAGAGACAGACAGAGCAAGAGAGAGAGAGAGAGAGAGACGGCGCTCAGTAAGTGCAGACTCGGAGAGCACGAGCTGGTTTCGGCATCACCAATCGCTTTTCTTGCTTTCACTCGCTTATTTTGCCAACCTTTTTTTCGACGTTCGATGGGTAGGTTTCAACTGGTCTTTGCCTTGCTAACTTTCTCTTTTCTCTCTCTCTCTCTCTCTCTAGCATACTCAAAAGTTGCGTGGAACCACACTAGTTGCTAGAGCCAAGAGTGAGGGATGAGTCTGGTAAGAGCAAGACAAATTCAGACCGTGTGTGTGAGTGTGAGTGTGTGACAGCTGACGTTTTTGGACGGCGCCATGTGTGGAGGGAGGAACGCAGGGGAAAAAAAAAATCAAAAAAGCAACATTTGGAGCTCAATGACGACGTTTTGCTTTTACAGTATCAAGCCTTGGCTGAATCCGTTCTCACTCTGCGTCTGTGTACCCCGCAAAACTCTCGCTTCCGGCCAATTCGGGTGTCACTTTTGATCCCACCATCCAACCTCGTTCGATACAGCGTCTTGTTGGCAATGCGGAGAGGAGGATGCGGACAACCGGTGATACGAAGCAATCCTTTTTTTTTGCTTGCAACGTGGCGTTGTTGCGACAAGTGAGTGTGTGATTTAGCAAAGAGGCAAAGTGGGTTGGATCGGTCAGCCACGGCGTTGCAGCTTTCGACAAGCGTAGCGTGGGAAAGAGTGTGAGTGTGGATGAGTGAGTGTGCGGCAAAGGGCGATGAGTGAGCATCGATGTTCGTGATTTGTTTCTCGATGTTAGGTTGACAATGCATCGTGAGAGAAAGTTCGGAAATCGGGCTCTGGCACAGCTGTCAAACCGAAAGAGGACCCTGAAACCACCATGCTATGCTTTCGTAGCATCTACAGTCCACCTTTGGGCTTTCGGTCGTTTGCTGGAATTCACCATGTCGACCGATCCACCGGACACCAACGACCAACTAAGCTTTCCTCCCATCTCTACGGACAACATCACCCTCGTTCCGTACACGGGCGAACACCAGATGTCGTCCATCATCCACCTCATCCAACACGAGCTCTCGGAGCCGTACATCGTATACACCTATCGCTACTTTGTCAATCAATGGCCTTCACTTTGCTTTTTTGCCCACACTCCCGACTCGATTTCGCCCGTAGGTGTCATCGTATGCAAGCTCGATCGTCATCTGAAGGGAGACCGACTGATGCGCGGGTACATTGCGATGATCTCGGTGCATGCCACGTACCGCAAACGCGGCTTGGCAAAGAGGTTGGTGAAGCGCGGGTTGGACGAGATGGTGAGCATGGGTGCGCAGGAGGTGGTGTTGGAGACAGAGGCGGATAACGTAGCGGCGCTGAGGCTGTACGAGGCGATGGGGTTTGTGAGGGATAAGAGATTGCATAGGTTTTATCTCAATGGTAAGGATTCATTTCGGTTGGTTCTGCCGGTGCCGAAAAGCTTGCAGCAGCCGATAGCGGCAGAACTGGATGCCTTGCCGCCCGTGGGTCTTGTTCAACCACCGCATGCTTCACCGTCCAACGAGACGTCACAATTTTCAAATACAGCACAATCGCATACCCAAGACATTCTATAACATCAACTCTCTCCCCAAGTGCAAAGCTTTCTCTATGCACAGCATCAATCTCGGAACTCGAAAAAACTCCCATCTCTTCTGGCAGATCCAACACTCGCACTCGTACTTGGCCGCTCACCCGCCCTCTTGGCTCTCGGAGGCGACATCCTCAACCCCGTCCCCGTCAACGCCGAGATCAACCCTGCCTGACTCGCACTACACTCACACCGTCCCTCTCGCGCACTGCCCGGTCTACCCTCCTTATCCGCCCCTGCCGACGGACACGTCTTCTTATGTTTGCCTCCTCCCGTCATCCTCCCAGACGAAGGCAGCGTCGTCGCACTGCGCTGCAGCGGTAGACGCGGCAGAGGCTTCATCGATCCAGCGGTAGGCGTGGGCGAGATGTGCGAACCCACTTCTTCGCCGAGCAGCTTTTTCAGCTTGTTGACCTTGCGCACGCCCGAGACGATCTGCGTCGATGTGGGCGACGAGCCGGGTTTCACCTCGGTGTCGGTGCTGCGGCGGATGGGAGAGAGGAGCGTGTCGTTGTGCAACGCGGGCGAGGAGCAGGGCGACGGACGGGCGAGGTTTCCGGCTGAGGCGGAGCGGGACAGGGCATGGACTGGGCGTGGTGCCATGGCTGGCGACGGCGAGAGTACACGTGTGGGTCCCGTGGGGACGTGGAGACACGATGCTGATTCGGATGCTGTGACGGGCGAAGGTAGCACAGCTGAAGCTTTCAGCGTTGTGCTCGGCGATGGCATCGACGTCGCCATCTTCGCCATCTTTGCAAGCGTTATCTGTGTTGTTAGCGAACCGATGCTCGCCTTGCCAACCGTTGGAGATCTGGGCACGTCGAGCGACTTTGACGGCATTTCCGGGCTCTCGTCATTTCCATCTGATGAGCGAAGCACTTCTACTTGTTCCTCCATCTCCTCCTCCCGATCAACCCCATCCGCCTCACCAACACTCTCCAGCCGAATGCTCGGCAGCCCCCTTAACTCCTCGGCCATCACTCTGGTCCGTCTCCACACCTCCTTTTCCCCCGTCTCCCAACAACCCTCCTCACGCGGACTATACGGAAACGGCGCAGCATCGTCCCTCATCTTGGTCTCCAACCCGGCGAAACAACGATGAAACATGGGCGACGGAAAATACATTTCGCACTCGACGGGTGAACTCGGCAGTGACGCACATCTGTGTCTACCTAGCCGGTGATCCGTCGACTCGGTCGAAGATGCCGAGCATGGTTCCACCTGCAATTTGGTCGCATCCGGCGCCATGATCAAAGAAGCGCGCGGTGGAAGTGTAAGCGGCACAGCATGTAGATCCGCAAGATACTCGTCGATCTTGGAGATGAGCCATTCCGACGTTGTATCTGCGGCAAAGTCGTACGTGGTGGTGTGGGTCAGCGCCGAGGACGGTGTAGTGGCGGAAGCTGACCAGAGCAGAGTGGTTTTAGTGGTGCTTGACGTCGTTGGGGTGGGCAGATCGCGAGCTAGACGAGGAGGACGTTGGCGATTCGTATCGATGGACAGCGTCATGGGGGAATAGCCTGCGATTGGCATCTATTGCAAAGATTAAGAGAAGGGTTTGACACTACTGGTGGCGATGGTGGTGATGGGGCCGGCGATGTTGAAAAAGAAAGAGTGGGAAGGAGTTGAGCGAGAACAGAGTACGAGAGCAGCGAGAAAGAAAGAAAGAGAGAGAGAGAGAGAGAGAGAGAGAGAGAGAGAGGGCGGTACGTTCTGATTGCGGTTACCGGACCCTTTTGGTTGGTGGGTCCCCAAATGTGGCCGACAATCTTCAGAATTCACTCGAGCGTCTTGGACCGGAGCCCTCTTTCATGTCGTTGCATTCTCGCAGTCTTTGTCCTTGTCTTGACCGTTGTCATGGTCATCACACAAGCTCAGGAGCTCTTTTGCGCAGGTCACGCAATTGTTGGCATTCTGAACATCGATTGCTTGCCGTTGTGCAAGCTTCTCGCCCCCGCGGCAAGGCGCTTGAACCTCATGGTTTTTTCTTTTCTGTTACCAACTTTGTGTCCAGGTCGGGCTTGACTTGCAACGGCGAAACCTTCAGCCATCGATTCCCGACCTCTCTCCGAGCATCAGCGCAGGCAGTCAAGCGGCAAGATACCAGAATCTTGAAAGACGGCAACGACGCACGCACCTCTCTCTGGGTAACAAATTTTCTTTCCCCAAACTGACAGCCACCCAGCATCGCAACACCACATGTGAAGCTCCCGCACAAGGTTGTGTGGGCGCACACAAATCTTTCCTCCTTGGCAGAACAGAGCATCCCTGCCCAGTGCTTGTCTGTCTTCATCTGCAGGCTTTACAGCCAATCCCGCAAATGACGGATCGGAAACTCGCTATCGTCCACCTCCCCCCGAGCAATGCTGGCAGTAACTCAAACCTTCTCTTGCACTCTCAAAGTGGGGCGTCGCGTTTCACCCATCCTCCTACAGCAAGTAACCACACAAGCAGATCATACGGATCGACGCTCGAACCCCCTTGTTTTACATTTTGTCACTTTCCTACCACCCCCCAACCAGTCGACTTTTTGTCCCACAATTCACTCAGGATCGCCAACCTCTCCGGCAGCTTGGCCAACATCTCCGTCGAGACATTGGCCACCGAAACTCTCAACCTCGATCCCGAGCTGTCAGCGCCCGTCGAATCCGCTCCTACCGGCATGAAGAAGCTGCCCGGCAGCACTACGACGCCAACCAACTCGGCCAGCGCCTGAGCTACTTTCTCCGACGCCAGTCCGACAAATGGATGTCGCAGAAAGACGTAATATCCACCTGCTGTGTCTACCTGCCAGCCCCACTCGTGCGGTGATTTGGCGGATTCCGTGTTATCCGCGGAGGAGGCTAGTGCGCTAGCATCGTGGTTCAGGAACGGCGGAATCGGTTTCGACAGCGCCTCGACAAATGCGCGTCTCCTGGTCCTCAGTTCTTCAGCCACCTCACCCCGCCATTGGAGCTGTCCTGGATCCTCGATCGCCCACCCCACCGCCCGCTGCGTGTCTGTGCGTGGCGGAGCCACCTGAAAGTTGTCCAACGCTTTTGCTGCTGGTCCGAACAAGATCTTGTCAGCACCCTGGTCATCCGTCACCTTCTGCTGTAGGAATGCAGAGTGTGCTACAAAACCACCGAGGCGATGTCCCGGAATAGCGTAACTCTTGGAAAAGCTAAACAGCTGGATAATGGTGGAGCGCCAGTCCCAGTCTGGATCCCAGCTGGCTTCTGCCAAGCCGGGTGGGGCGTCCTCGAAGAGGTCGTGCGGTCGGGCGAAGTTGCACGGCAGTGAAGTTGCCGAGGGCTGAGGGGTCGGCTCTAGATCGTTTCCGCTGAGCAGAAAATCGCGATAGGTTTCGTCGAGAATGAGCGCCACTCGATACTCCCTACACAGCACCGCGATATCTCTTATGAGTTTGGGCGGATAGATAGCACCCGTCGGATTGTTAGGCGTCACTAGCACCACACCTTTGATGGTCTTGGTCGCGCCTCGACTATCGCTTGCTAGCAAAGCACGGATCATCTGCAAATCTGGCAAGTAGTCGGGAGGTTTGGTATGCACTGTGGCAACCTGGATGCCAAAGGCAGTCAGCGTCATCTGGTGGTTAAAGTACCACGGATCGCACAAGATTAGTGCGTCTCCAGGAGCAGCAATCGAGCTAGCGACCGTGCTGAAAGCCAGATTGCAACCTGCCGTAATGCCGATGTTGTCCTCTGTGACTGCGTTTCGGTCGCCTTTGCCTGGTGTTCGGTAGACTCGGTTGATATCCCTTGCGACCGCCTGTCGAAGTTTGGAATCGCCAAAGACGGGACCATAGCCGTGCGTGTGACCTGCAGGCGAAGCGATGTTTTCGGGCTGGGATTCGAAATGAATGCGGTCAAGCAAGGCTGAGGTAGGTGGATGACCGGGCACGCCTTGGGCTAGATTGAGCAAGGGGAAGTGCGGCAACACTTCAGCTCCAGCCAAAGGGGAAGAGCTGGAAGGGTAGGACTGTGCCCATCTGGCACCGATCTGAACGGGAGGATCGATGGTCCTGAGGTGCAGATTGGCATTGAAGTCGTAACTGGGTGTCGATGGTGGAGGCATTTTGCTTTTTGGAGTTAGCTGCGCAGTGCTTGAGTAGAGGCGAACGATTCTAGCTGTTGTAGATGTCAGCAAAGGAGCTGGCAGAGGTCGCATGTGCTTCGAGGCCTCTCTGTTCGGATCAGTGTTGTTGCGAGAGGTGCATATAAGATGGCAAGAGGCGTGGCGACGTTGGAGGTGATGGTTGTGCAGAGGAAACCCGCAAACCCGCTTCCGACCAAGTCTGTGCGCTTATTCGGCAACTTGAGCGGTGTCTAAATTTCCAGCAACTCTTCACGTCGCAGAGAGTATTGTCGCGCACAAATCACACGATTCTATCGTCACTCTCGTCCATACAATCACACACAGATTGACCAGGTAGAACAGCGTAGCAATGACTGCATTTGAAAAGATCACACCTCCCAAACAGCCTTCAATTCCGGCTTGCCCACTGATTCGATCAGAGCAACTGCATGCCCCTTTTCGCTGGAATCAAGCATGCAGACAGTCATTCCAAATCGTTTGCACCGCGGCAATGCTTGCAGAAAGCCTGCAGTGAGGCGAACAAGGGCTTCGTCGTCGGATTGTGAGCTGTGTTCCTCCGCCAATGTCCGCAATATCTCGCCGACGAGCTCAGGCTCGAGCATGGCATCGATCATGCCCGGTATTGAGTCGGGATCGATGCTGGACAGCAAGTTGATGCGGTCAGACTTGTTCTTCCACCTGCGATAGAACTCGATGGATGACATGTTGCCTGGATTTGCTCGTGGTGCTGCTTTCGTTTGCTGAAGGGCTGGCACAATGCGGGTCTGAGATGAAGATGTGCCAAAGTTGAGAGCTGATGCTGTCCTATTGGCTGTAGGAAAGGTGCTGGTGCTGGTGCTGGTGTTGGTGCTGTCTTGAGAAGGAGCTTGCTTTGCGGCTGAGGAGGGCAGAGCTAATGCTGCTGATGAAGCATGTGCGTGTGAATTTGAGCTGATTGATTCGTGAAGGGTGGGTGATGACGACTTGGAGTGGGTCTTGCGTGTGGTCACTTGTCGAAGAAAGCCTCCGGTCTCGCCGGGAAACTTGGAAGGAGGCGGCAAGGTGCTGATTGGATCCTTTGACGTGGATGAAGCTGATTCTCCTTGAGGATCGTCAGTCATGCCGACCTGTTGGAGGAATTTTCTGGCTGCCTCGACCGAGCTGCTGGAATCTGTCGTACTGGACTTGTGCAAGATCGAGTCGATGTCGGAACCGGAAGAGTCGTCTGTGCTCGGGTGTTGAACAGCACTGCGCAGATCGATGGGCCCCCGTTTGGGGGCGTTCTTCTTCTGCAGAGCTTGTTGCGCCTTTGCAAGCGCCGTCTTGGCCTCGATGTTGTTGGGATCGAGCCGCAGAACAGCTCGGTAGTCTCGTACCGCCAAGTCGAGCTTTTCGGCACCCATTTGTGCGGTTGCTCTACGAAAAAGCGCCTTGACATTGTTTGGCGAGAGGTGTAGAGCAGTTGTGCAGTCGCGTTCAGCGTCGAGGAACTTGCCAAGCTTGATGTAGGCCATGGCGCGGTTGAGTGGATAGGTAGGCTCGGAAGGATCGGAGAAATGGGCAGCTGTGTAGTGGCCGACAGCACTTGGCCAGTCCTTCTTCGCAAAGGCATCGTTGCCCTGCTGCTTGTAAGCGAGCGCTTTCTGCTTGTCTTGTGGTGGTGTGGCTTCCGGCATTGTTGCAAATTGTCGGTGCCAAGGGTGGCAGTGAAGAGGAGGAGGAGGAGATTGCTTCGCCTACTTTTCTTCTAGAAAAAGTCGGCGCTGCATAACTCGACCTGCCAGATAGCGGTCTAACAGCACAGGGAAATCTCGCCGATCTGCCTTGACCGTCCTCATGGCCTTGAGTCCAGCATCAAGACTCTCAAGATCGTCGTTGTGCCTGATCTAGTCATCACGATGCCGCCGAGCTTTGATTGCGGCTTTGCGCTGGACTTGCGCTGGTGAAAAGGGTGAGTTCTCGGCAAAGACAAAAGGGGCAAAGCAGGACCCTGAATTAGGCAAGTCAGAAAGAAGCACATGGCTTCCCTGTATTCCTATGCCGGAACTCATTGGGAGTGGATCACGGAACCTTGATGCTAGCTTGGCATGGACGGCAGACTAGAGCTTCAAGAGTGGATGCACATGAAGTGAGAAGAGGTGCTGGAGTACCGAAGGCTGCTGCTGCTCGTTGTTGGTTGCCCGCAGAGGGGGGAATAAAAAGGTGGCGAGCCCCTGAAAGAGGTGCATGGGGAGCGTGCCGCGAATAGGGGTCTGAGACCAACACTTTGCTAGGCTGTTGACCAGGCACAGCTAGGAGTCTGATGTTGCACCACATGGCACTTGAAGCTCTTCTGTGTTGTGGGGGAGTAGGGGGACGCTTCACATATATGAAGTGCATGAGCCTGACCCCACAAACTGAGAACCTCTTCAGAGCCCCTCATGCGACACTGCATACATCTTTGACCTACCTCTGCATCAACGATCTACGACCTGTAACGACCTGTTTACGATCCACGCAACACGCGCGAAGTCCACCTTGTCTCGTTTGTCGCACCTCTCAAGCAAAGCGGGTTTGATTCACGATGGGAACAGTGTTCTCGTGCTTGGCATCTGCTTTCATCTACCTGGGCGAATTCTTCGAGAATGTGTTTTTGGCCGTTGGAGAGATGGGAGCTGTTCTAGTGAGAGCCTTGTTCGGCATCGTGGTCAGCCTTTGTGATCTTTTTGCAGCCATCAGCTGCTGCTATCGGGTTCCGTGGTCAGAGCGACCGGATCGATCGTTCTATACGTATTCGACTCATTCGACGAAAGCTGTCGCGACGAGCAGCAGCAAGGCACTGGCCAGTGTGGGCGGTAAACAGGTGCTGTCAAGCGTCTTTACCAAGGAAGGAAGGGAACAGCGAAAGCAGGTCAAGGCTGCGAAGAAGAAGGCTGCTGCTCTGCACACTGAGCAAGTTGCTGCAGCTAGGAGTGCCAAGAAGGTGGAGGAGGACCAAAAGAAGGCCAAGGTTGAGGCTCAGAGGCAAGCCGCCAAGGCTGACAAGGAAAAAGCAGCGCTCAAGGCCAAGGAGGAGAAGACGGCTGCTGCTGCTGTCAAAGCCTAGAAGAGACGGAAAGCGAACAGAGATCTGTCAAGCAGCCTTTGGGTAAGGCTCCTTCGAACCAGCTTGTTGTACATATCGTCTCGACTGCATTACGAACTTGTTGCGCCTTTTGCCATCGAGCCGTCGTCAAGCTGGGCTAGTTACCGTGCACAAATGTGAGCGTCAAACACTGCATTGCATCTGGCGAAACGACAAGACAACTTGGGCACATTAGCAATGCGGTACTGTACTGTACTGAACTGAACTGTACTGTACTGTACTGTACAGCCGACATTGTCACACCAGCCAGCGTGTGCAACGCCACGAAATCGCGATATGCCCGACGCGATTGAGCCAGACTACTCTGTGAAGCGAGCAAACGGGCCAAGCAAAGAAGCGTTTCGGGTGTGCAGTCTCGGAGAATTTCTTGCGTTGGACTTGTTGGCTTTGAGATCTTTCACCAAGCACCGGATCACTGAGTAGTGAGTATAAGAGAGAGAAAGAGAGAGAGAGAGAGAGTCTGCTTATCCAACCGCAGAAGCGAGTTGCACCACTCAAAGACAAAAAAGTGCTTCCGGCAATTCCAATCCATGGCTAAAGCCGGATCATTGGCTGTCACCAAGCAGAAGCAAACATGACACCAAACCTGTCCATCCTCAGCAACCATAGTTCAAGACTCGATTCAACATGAGGCGTCGATCAAACAGACTGATGCTGAAGCAAAGCAAAAGCAATCGCAGGTTCCTGTAGTCTACATAGTGTCGACATGCTGTGAGAAGGTGCACAAAAACGAAAAGACGCTACAACAAAGTAACCAAGTATGTCAAGATTTTTTTCACGCAGTTTTCAAACGAGCAGCAATCCAATCCACCGTGGTTATGCACCTCGTGACGCAAGTGCCGTTATCCAGTCATCGCAGCCAACAAGTCGCGCGCTCAAAGATCGGACCGCTTCCGCCATGCAAATTCATCCTCCGCTCTTGTTGTACTCTGCTCAATCCTCTTTGGCGCCCACCTTGACCCAGACTGCAAAGACTGCATCCTTGCTCTGCATCCTTGCTTGGCCTCTCTTTGTTCCTGTCGACTTGTTGCTGCTGATCCCCTTGTTCCCGACTTGTTCGCCTGAGAATACGTTCGAGCATTCTCAATCAGTCATTGTGGGCTTGGCTATTTTTCGGTTTAGCCACGCCAGCCACGCCAAAAAAGAAAAGCCGTTCCGAATTCATTCAAGTCTTTCCGGATTCCTCTCCCCTCTCTCTCTCTCTCTTCTCAAACACCATCTCCACCTTTCCCTCCGTCAGCGAGGTCGTCTTTATCTCGTCTGGTCATCAACAAAATGTTCCGTAGACCTCTCTCCGTCGCAACTCGCGCGCGTGTGCGATTGGCCTCTACCTCGTCCACTTCGTCGGCAGCCGGTCAACGCTCCAAGTTCTCTAATCGATCCGTGCTCGCTGCCGTGGCTCTTGCCGGTGGTGCTGCTGCCGCCTACACTCTCACCAAGCCAAGTCTGTACGCAGATGCTCCCGACACTGTCCCCGGCGATACTCGCCCACATCCGCTGTGGTCGCCTCCCACGCGTGCCCAGATGCTCAATGCTCTCAAGCAGTCGTCTGCAAAAAGCCTTCGTCCCGTCGCTTCCAAGGGCAACTCGGACAACTCCAGCCTTTTGCCTCTTGCAAAGGATGCCAACTCCAGCAGTCCGAGCCCTGCCGCCTCGGAGCAGTCCGGTGGTGCTCTGGCTTCTCGAAGCGGTGACCAAGACGGTCAAGGCTTCGACATTCTCGTCGTCGGTGGTGGCGCTACCGGTGCCGGTGTCGCTGTCGATGCAGCCACCCGTGGTCTCAGCGTAGCCATGGTCGAGCGTGACGATTTCGGTGCTGGTACTTCCTCCAAATCCACCAAGCTCGTCCACGGCGGTGTTCGATACTTGCAAAAGGCCGTATTCGAGCTCGACTACGAGCAGTACAAGATGGTACGAGAGGCTCTGCACGAGCGAAAGACGTTTCTCAAAATCGCTCCTTACCTTTCCGACCACCTTCCTATCATGCTTCCCGTCTACAAGTACTGGCAGATCCCTTACTACTGGGCCGGCACCAAGATGTACGACATTCTCGCCGGTTCCGAAAATATGGAGAGTTCCTATGTGCTTGGCAAGGGCAAAGCGCTCGAGGCCTTCCCCATGCTCAAGTCTGCCGGTCTTGCCGGTGCCGTCGTATACTATGATGGTCAGCACAACGACACTCGAATGAACGTTGCTCTCGCCATGACGGCCGTCCACCACGGTGCCGTCGTTGCCAACCACACCGAAGTGGTTGCTATTCACAAGAAGCCCGTAGCCGGCAAGCCAGATCAGATCTGCGGTGCTCGTGTACGTGACGTGCTCACCGGTGACGAGTGGGATGTCAAGTGCAAGTGCCTCATCAACGCTACAGGTCCCTTCTCCGACACTCTGCGAAAGCTCGATGCTCCTACTGCTCAAGAGATCGTTGCCGCTTCGTCCGGTGTTCACATCACTCTGCCTGGCTACTTTTCCCCCCGTGACATGGGCTTGATCGACCCTCAGACTTCCGATGGCCGTGTCATCTTCTTCCTTCCGTGGCAGGGCAACACGATTGCCGGTACTACCGACACTGCTGCCCCCGTCGAGGCGCATCCCCGCCCCAAGGAGGAGGAGATCCAGTGGATCCTCGATGAGGTGCGCAACTACCTCAGCCCCGATATCAAGGTCCGACGAGGCGACGTGCTCAGTGCCTGGTCCGGTCTCCGTCCTCTGGTCAAGGATCCCGCTGCCACCGACACCCAGTCGCTGGTGCGAAACCACATGATCAATGTCTCCGAATCCGGTCTGCTCACCATCGCAGGTGGCAAGTGGACCACCTACCGGGAAATGGCCGAGCAGACGGTCGACCGCGCCATTGAAGAATTCAAGCTCAAGCCTCAACGTGGATGTGTGACCAAGAACACTCGTTTGCTGGGCAGCCACGGCTGGACAAAGACCATGTACGTCAAGCTTCTGCAGCGTTTTGGTCTCGAGACCGACGTGGCGCGCCATTTGTCCCAGACCTATGGTGACCGCGCGTGGAGTGTCTGCTCCATCGCCGAGCCTACGGGTCAGAGGTGGCCAGTCCACGGAAAGCGAATCGACCAGCTGTACCCGTACATTGAGGCCGAGATCCGCTACGCATGCCGCAGCGAGTACGCCGCCACAGCACAGGACTTTATCGCCCGTCGCACCCGATTGTCGTTCCTCAATGCTGAGGCGACGGTGGACGCATTGCCGCGCGTGATTGACGTGATGGGCGAGGAGCTGGGCTGGGACGAGAAGCGCAAGAAGCAGGAGTGGGCCCAGAGTGTCGACTTTATGGCAAGCATGGGTCTGCAGCCGGCGCGTGTGCAGCAACTCAAAGAGACGTCGCTTGACCAGATGCGCAAGTTGCGTGAGGGTCAGCAAAAAGCGCTCAAGGTGTCATCGCTCGGTGCCGCCTCGTTGGACGACAAGGATGCTCTGGCCATTGCCGCCCGAGCTTCCTTCAGCTCGGAAGAGATGGAAGAGCTGCGTACCAAGTTCAAGCTGCTCGATGTCAACAAGGACGGCAAGCTCGACTCGAAAGACCTTAAGGAGGTTCTGCAGCGTATCGGATACTCGAACGTCGACGACGCGACGCTGCGCGGCATCGTGAGCGAGGTGGATTTCACAAAGACGGGAGCACTTCACTTTGAAGACTTTTTGGACGTCTTTGCTGCCCTCAAGGATGCCAGGTTGGAGAATGCCTTTACCCACATCTTGAGCGAGATGGACTCGCAAGGCTTGCAATCCGCCCAGTACGACCCTGTCGGACCAGCGGCCAAGGAAAAGTCGGAGAGGAGGGATGCTAGCAGGACCATTCCGGTTGAGAAGAGTGGTGGTGGATGGTGAGAGGTCGAAGAGAGAGAAAAACACACACACAACACTTGCAACATATTCAAAAAGGCAGTGAGCTGTTCTGACGATTTGGAATGTATGATCTGGATCCAGGAGATGATGATGATGATCTGTGTGTGAGCAGCAGTGAATGCTGTACCTTGTCTGAAGTATGCTAGAGCGAGGAGGGGGTATTGAGCGGTTGAGTGCTATCGGCCGTGTAGTGTAGAGGAAGTGCGAGGTGCGAATTGCCCCTGTCAAGCGTGCCGGAGAGGGAAAGGGCGCTTGGGCCAAATTTGAATGGAAATGACGCTTGGATCAAAATCACAGACTCAGAGATGAGACAGCAGCAGAGCGAGAGACAAAATAGGAAATTCAACTTGCGAAGCTCAGCTGGACTGTCTCTCGCAATAATACTGTCTCTCTCAGCGGCTGCGAATCGATATATCGTTGAATCTCTTTTGCTTCTCCACCGTCTCTCACTCTTCTCTCTGTCTCTTCACACCTTCATCTCCATCAGCCCTTCTCGCCCTTCTCTCTTTCTCTTCCAGCAATCTTGCAGCGCCCGCATTTGACTGCTCGTGGCACTCAGCTGTGTTTTGCCTCTCTTGTCCAGGCCTGGAATCGTCGTAGAGATACAATCCACTCAGGCGGCCACCTTTGTCTTCGAACATTTCCCCCTCTTCGCCCATCATGTCGGACCCTCGTATGAGCGACAAGGAGCTCTTCGAGATCAACGCTCAAGCCGCCGTCAAGAACTACAGCGTCGATCCACGCCTCGACTATCGTACCGTCTCTGCCATCAACGGTCCCCTGGTCGTCTTGGAGAATGTCAAGTTCCCTTCGTACAACGAGATTGTCTCGCTCACTTTGCCCGACGGCTCTCGTCGTGGAGGTCAGGTGCTCGAAGTTTCCGGAAACAAGGCCATCGTTCAGGTCTTTGAAGGTACTTCCGGCATCGATGTTCGCGATACCCACATCGAGTTTACCGGTTCGTCGATGAAGCTGCCCGTGTCGGAAGATATGCAGGGTCGTATCTTTAACGGTTCGGGTGCTCCTATTGACAAGGGTCCCCGTGTCTTCGCCGAGGACTATCTCGACATCAACGGCTCGCCCATCAACCCGTTCTCGCGTGTCTATCCGGAAGAGATGATTCAGACGGGTATCTCGACGATCGATACCATGAACTCGATCGCTCGTGGTCAAAAGATCCCCATCTTCTCCGCGGCCGGTTTGCCGCACAACGAGATTGCTGCGCAGATCTGTCGTCAGGCGGGGCTGGTCAAGCGTCCCGGCGCTGGCAAAGGTGTCCACGACGACCACGAGGACAACTTCTCGATCGTCTTTGGTGCTATGGGTGTCAACATGGAGACGGCTCGATTCTTCAAGCAAGATTTCGAGGAGAATGGATCGCTCGACCGTGTGACGCTCTTCCTCAACTTGGCCAACGACCCTACGATTGAGCGTATCATTACGCCGCGTCTGGCGCTCACCACGGCCGAATACTATGCCTACCAGCTGGAGAAGCACGTGCTCGTCGTGCTCACCGATATGACTTCGTACGCCGATGCGCTGCGTGAAGTCTCGGCGGCGCGTGAAGAGGTTCCCGGACGACGTGGTTATCCCGGTTACATGTATACCGATCTGTCGACCATCTACGAGCGTGCCGGACGCGTCCAGGGACGCAACGGATCCATCACGCAGATTCCCATCTTGACCATGCCCAACGAAGACATGACGCACCCGATCCCGGATTTGACCGGCTACATCACCGAGGGGCAGATCTACGTCGATCGCCAGCTGCACAACCGTCAGATCTATCCGCCCATCAACGTGCTGCCTTCGCTGTCGCGACTGATGAAGAGTGCGATTGGAGCCAAACACACGCGTGCCGACCATTCGGACGTCTCGAACCAAATGTATGCCGCCTATGCGACGGGCCGAGATGCAGCGGCGATGAAGGCGGTCGTCGGTGAAGAGGCGCTCAGCGCCGAGGACAAGTTGGCGATTGAGTTTATGGAAAACTTTGAGAGCAAGTTTATCAAGCAAGGCGCCTACGAGAACAGGCACATCTTTGAATCGTTGGACATCGGCTGGGACTTGTTGAGGATCTTCCCCAAGGAGCAGCTCAACCGGGTGAGTCCCAAGATTATCAAGGAGTACTACAGCAGGCGCGCCAAGAAGGGCGACAAGGAGGACAAGGAGGGCAACAAGGATACCAGGGACAACTCGGAGGGCAAAAACGATGACGCAAAGCTGGTGGATGACGAGTAGAGAGTCTGGCTTTTGGTGTGTGGTTTCAAGACGTTTTTCTTTGTCCATGTTTTTGTGTTCGTCAAATCCAAGTGTTCTCCATCGTTACTTTCGAAGGGGGGGGGGGGGGGTTCATGCATGAAGATGGTAAATGCAATACGATAGATACATCTTTTTTTTTACAGCTGGGTTCGCTTCTTGGCACTGTTCATGTAGGGTCTCAAGACCCATTCTGTATCGGCGTCGGGTTGGTCGAGGGTGCCCTGTTTGATGTGGTAGATTCTTGCTTGGAATCTGGGGCCAACTTCTGCGAGTTGGACCTCTCTGTGGGAAGTTTTGACAAAGACGTGGTGTCGGAAGCTGATAAAGTCGTGGTTGTTGATCCAGGACATTGTGCGGGTGCTATCGTGCTTGGGGGTGGGCCAGAGGTTTTTCAGCGCGGTAGCGACGCGCGTGCCGAGGTTGGAGGTGAAGTTTTCAAAGATCAAATGTGGGTATTGTTCGGATACGGTCGAGTTGGAGGATGAGACTTCGTGACGGAGGACGACGTTGTGTAGGGTAAACAGCAGTGTGGGACCGTGGGGAAAGTGGCTGATTACCATTGCGTCTGGTACGCCTCGATGTTCGTGCAATACGACCATATCGGTAATCCCATTACTCCTCGCCGCAGCTGCTAGATCGCTCACCGTATATCCACCCCTATTCAACCGCGTGCTGTTGGGAAACAACAGCCGTACCTCCTTGGCAAACTGCGTCAACTTGGAACTCGGATCTCTCGACGTCGTCACCAACACGCGCGGATCGTACGTTCCCGACCGCGAATACTCGTCGTCGATACTCGTCCCCGGCGCCGCCTGCGCCGCATCGAGGTTCAAATCCCGCCCCAACTCGGCCGCCTCGCCACCGGAAAGCGAAGCAGGCAGCGGTTTACCGGACGCAAGCGCTTCGCGGATGGCTTGCTTGCGTTGGTAGATCTGCTTCTCCTTGGACTCGAGCGCTTTTTTGTAGATGTACTCGCGTCGTTCGCGCGTTTGTCTGCGGAGCATGGTGGGCGGGCGGGCGAAGCTTCAAGATGGAGAATAGGTCTGTGACGAGTTTTTGTGTCGGCGTAGCCTAAGAAAAGATCTTTCTGTGCTTGTGTTCTTTTGGAAGGCGGGTGCGTTGGTGTGCTGTGGCGTGCTGTGGTGTGGATGTGGAAAAGATGTGCCTAGAAGAGAATGGTGTGCAGAGCATGGAGGCAAACGTGACCAAACGTCGAACTGCTCGATTTTTGTGGGCTCTTCTCGAACGGCAAAATTCTCAGCCTACACGAAAAAAACTCACCTCCGAGTTCCGTGACTTGTAACGAAGAAGAGGTAATGCTGACCAATCTGCCCGCCCTTTTTTCTTCTCTAGGCCAGGGCGGACAAACTCTTTGCTGCTTTGCTGCTGCCCACATCCCTCTCGTCGACATACATATCACTTTGCGCTCTTTTCACCTTCTTGCAGCCTCGCTCTCTATTCAAACTCTGCATGGCTGCTTGTATACACGCTGGCTAACATCGATAGTTGCTCAGACACGGCTTTCACGTACTTTTCGAAGCAGCTCACCCATATTGCCGCATCCACCTTTTCGACGAGCAAAAACCCCCACACTTGTCGCAACACGTCACAATGTTCTTCACAGCGATCCGTCTCGGTTCGCGCACCACCTACCGCGGCTCTCGAGGTTCCGGCTCCGGTGCTTCCACCCGAACCACGTCGTTCTCATCGCCCAAATCGCGCAACGCCGCTTCAACCGCCCTCGAATCTGGTGCCATCTTCAAACGCTCCCAACGCGGTCTCTACGACGGCAGGATTGTACAGTCAGGTCATAACGTACCGAAATCACGCCAGAAGACGCCGAGAACGTGGACGCCGAATATCCAGAACAAACGTCTGTGGTCGGATACGCTGTCGCAGTATGTCAGGGCGAGGGTAAGCACGAGTGCGTTGCGAACCATGGACAAGCTCGGCGGCTTGGATCGATATTTGGCAAATACGAGGGGGGACAAACTGGGCGAGTGGGGCAGAAGGTTGAGAGACGTATTGGCGCTCAAGTTGAGACAGCAGAGGTTCAAGGCGCAGAAGGTCCAAAGGGCCGCTTGAACATGCAAATCGCAGCTTGCCTTTCTCGTCTGTACACTAGTATGCATCTACAAAGTCAACGCTCCTCTATTTCTGTCGTAATTCGGTTCTGGTGTCTGCTCAAACACACTTACCCACTCACACGTTCACAGTAGCTCTTTCCAATCACACCACATGACTCCCATTAGAACCAACAGCAGGGTATCAAAACAAAACAGGACAAAAAAAAACCCCTTTATCCATTCCGCGGCGTCGGCGTAGAGCTATCCATCCTCCTATCCGCTCCACCGGCGCTCGCCTCCAACCGCCTTAGATACTCTTCCATCTTTTCCGCCCCCGACTTGGTCTTGTGCAACGTCCGACTGGTCAACCTCGGGGAAGCAGTACCCAGACTGTCGGCATTCATGGCCGCCGCCGTCGAAGCATCCATCGGCGCCGGCGATGACGCATGCCGTACAACACGTGCACCGCAATGCGACGACCCGGACCAGTCATCCTGCGTCGAAGTGGTGAGGCAAGAGACGGACGAGGTATGCGAAGACGCGGCCGACGAGGGACGTGCGATGATAGGCCCGTCTTGGTCGATCGAGTCTTGGCAATGGACGAGGTTGGGAGCTGCGTCTGTGCTCCAAGAGGCGGTGGCGACAGCGGCAGAGGTCGACATGCATCGGACCGAGCGCAGCGGTGCCGTGGTGGCGGCAAACCGCGATTCGGGCCGCAAACGAGGACTCTTGTGAGAGCCGAGCATGGAGAACCCGCTCAATTCCGACTTGAACGAGCTGGTGGACGACGAGACCGACGGCGTAGGCGAGGCTCTTCTCCTCAACTGCCCTTTCCCACTCGACATGGATCCGACCGGCTCATCAGCTGAACCGACGCCGTGCTGGTCGCCCAACAACTCGCCGCGGAAACGAGACGACGCCTTTTCGCCGGTCCACGTCTTGGACGTAGGAACCACCTCAAAGGGGATCTGGTACGCATCGAGCCACGCTTCCGTTGCGCGTCCGTCGGTGCGGTTGAGATACGTGGGCTTGTCGTTGGCGGCAGCTTGCGCTTCGATCATGGTTTCGTCCAGATGATGAGGAGGGTAGGCGATGGCGACGGCATAGTTGGAAGCGGCAGTTGCAGCTTCCTGACAGTAGAGGCAGACGCTGAGGAGTTCGTGGAGGTAGCGAGGAGCTTCGGATGCGTTGAATTGATCCTTGACGATAGCTCCGTCGTCGTCTTGGTCTGTGGGATGGGTAGGATGGTGATCCATCCGAGCCTGTCTCGCCTTTGCCATTCGAGTGGATGAAACGCGGAAATGCTCCTTCTGCGCAAAGATGCCCGGCGCGGGCTGGGTGAGCATGGCATCTCCATCTTGCGGTGAGACGGCGATCTTGTCTTCGAGCCAGCGTGTCGCCTTTCTCGCGGCCAAGTTGATGGGCTCGTCGCCTTTCTTGAGCAGATCGAGCGTGTTGATGGCTTCCAAGGGGATCACGACGCACGTGGACTGGTCTCGACTCCAATTGTGTACGCTTCGTAGCGAGAAGATGAGCACGCTCGCGTCGACGAGACGAATGCACGAAGCAGCCTTGTTGGCTGTACTGCCGGAATCGTGGCTGGTCGCTGCAGCTGGGGTTGCGGCATGGGTGGTCGTGGCAATGCCAGGACCTGTCGCGGCTCGTGGGTGAGCGCGAAGCTGCTGAACGGCAGCATCGGGACGCGTGGGTGAGGTGAATGTGCTTCTTGTCTTTTGGACACCTCGGGGATATGTGATCTTGCTGACGTCCTGTTCGAGCTTGTCCACCTTGTCTTGAAGGAACATGACGCCCATGGCGTGGGAAAGGCGCGTCTGGCGGTCTGCCTTCTGCTGAACTGTCTCGTCCTGCATGGCTGGTCAATAAGGAAACGGGTACTTGATGCTATTGCTTGGGATGGAAGGGTGTCTTCCTGCTGATGTGTGCAGGTGTCAATGCGATCGAAAGCATTGTTGATGGCGGAGGAACGCGGTGTGCAACAGCAACGTCGGGCTACGTCAAAAGCGGTCTGGATTCAGCGCATCGTGGCGACGTTCCAGCTCGATGCTTGTTGCGATGTTGTTGATGTGGAGGCAATGCGATCGATGCTATCCGTTGAAAGGATGACCTTTTAAGGCCACCGTAGAGTATATCGGGTATACAATTGAGAGAATTGTCCGTCTGGCACGCGTGGTTTGACGCCGCTTTCGAGAACAACGTTGGTGGCGGAAAGGCAAGCTCTAGTATCCAGTATCGAGACTGAGCCGGAAATGGCCGATAAGGATGAGTGAGGTCGATGTCGAGAATGGCATCAAGGTTTTGCTATGGACATGGACGAGCGGACAGAGTTAAGCTTGGATTTGCTCTGCCGTTGTTGCGTCGGAATTCGTTGGCTTGAAAGCCGCGGACCAAGCTCGACAACTCTGCGACTGGGACTGGGTTGCTGTGCCGCTGTGCCGCTGTCTCTTTTTTATGTGGCTGCTGCTTTTTTGCTCACCCCCAAGAGCGCTCAGTTCTCGACTTTTTGGGTCACTGTGAGAGAGAGAGAGAGAGAGAGAGAGAGAAAAGCGACCGACAAAATGAGCTCAGCTTACTGCTTAACAGTTGTTTGTATCTCTGTTAATTCATACCCGTGCGAATCGAAAAAGACGTATTCCTTACCCGATTGTCAGCTGTTCATTCCTGATCGGGAGGTGTTTTAAGAAGAAAGCGGGCGACGTGGCTGACACTGCACGAGCCAGCAGCTTGAGCGAGCGCGATGCGCAATTATTCACCATTCCCATTGTGGGCTTGAAACTTTCGAACGGCCAAGTTGGCCACTTTGTCCTCTTTGTTTCGGCCGGTCTCTCTGACCCTGCAAGCTTTCATTCCAGATCGGACGAACGAGCAAGCAATGAATGGGTCTGAATCCGTGCAATGCTGAGACCGTCAGAAAGAGCTGTTCTAGTGCGCGATGCGGTGGTCTGGAGACAGCCAAGGCCTTCCCTTATGCGCTGGCTTGGCTTGACTGGCGCGTTGAGTTGAATAAATTGTGATTTTCTCGATTATGTACTGTCGGTTGACTCTTTCAACGAAAAACACAAGGCAGCACAGCGCGGCCAAACTTGATTCGATGCTGTCTGAGCTACGTGTTCTCTCTTTCTCTCTCTCTCTCCTTTCTCCCGCTGCGCTCAATTCACACACGGAATAATCACAGCACGGAGCCGTGCGCTGCGCTGCGCTCAGCTGTGTTGCGTTGCGTTTCACTTGCGATCTTCCAACGCCAGCGACATCATCTCTTTCCTCATCTCCCTCCTCCTCCTGCCCATCATCGTCATCATCATCTGCCTCGCCTTGGCTTGCTTGTTCGCTCACCGCCTTTGCACCGCATTCACGCCGCCCACCCGACTCGCCAAAGGCAGGCGCAATTCACCTTCCATCTTCATCCCTGATCGTCGACTCCCTCCCCGCAGCACCAAGATAGGCCGTCACCATGAACGTCGATGATGTCGAAGATCGCGATGGCGTTCGCCTTTCCTGGAACGTCTGGCCTTCGTCCAAGATCGAGGCTACCAGGACCGTAGTCCCCATCAGCGCCCTCTACACCCCTCTCAAGGAGCGCGAAGATCTTCCTCCCGTCCTCTACGAACCCGTCACCTGCAAACCTCCCTGCCGTGCAGTCCTCAACCCTTACTGGTAAGTTGCTAACTCCGTCATTTTCAGAACACGTCGAAATCACCCGTACTGCGTACTGACACACCCTTTTTGCCTCCACTTCTACCGCTCCTCCAGTCAAATCGACGTCCGCGGCAAGCTCTGGATCTGTCCCTTCTGTCTTTCGCGAAACGCCTTCCCGCCTCACTACAAGGACATCAGCAGCACCAACCTCCCCGCCGAACTCCTGCCCAAGTACACCACCATCGAGTATACCCTCAGCCGCCCCGCTCAGATCCCGCCCATCTTCCTCTATGTCGTCGACACGTGCATGGACGATGACGATCTCAAGGCCCTCCGCGAGGCTCTGGTCGTCAGCTTGAGCCTGCTTCCCCCCAACGCTCTCGTCGGTCTCATCACTTACGGCACCATGGCTCAGGTTCACGAGCTCGGCTACGACGCCTGCCCCAAGAGTTACGTCTTCCGCGGAACCAAGGAGTACGCTCCCAAGGCCATCCAGGACATGCTTGGTCTCAATCCGGGCGCTCGTCCCATGGGCCCCGGTGCGCCCGGCGCTCCTGGTGGACCCTCCCAGGCTCCTCGTCCGCCCAACGCAACCGCTCAGATGGGTGCCTCGCGCTTCCTTTTGCCCGTCTCGCAGTGCGAGTTCCAGCTTACCCAGATCCTCGAACAGCTCCAGAAGGACCCTTGGCCCGTCGCCAACGACAAGCGAAGCCAGCGTTGCACCGGTGTCGCCCTCAGCGTCGCCGTCGGCATGCTAGAGACCACCTTCCCCAACACCGGGGCCCGCGTCATGCTCTTCAGCGGTGGTCCCGCTACCGAAGGTCCCGGTATGGTCGTCTCCACCGAGCTACGTGAGCGCATCCGTTCTCATCACGACATTGACAAGGACAACGCAAAGTACTACAAGCGTGCCATCAAGTTCTACGAGTCCATGGCAAAGCGTGCTGCAGGCAACGGACACACCATCGACGTGTTTGCCGGTTGTCTTGACCAGGTCGGTCTGCTCGAGATGAAGGGTCTGGCCAACCTCACCAACGGACACATGATCCTTGCCGATAGTTTCCAGATGGGCATCTTCAAGCAGAGTTTCCACCGCATCTTCCAGAAGGACGACCAGGGCCACCTCCAGATGGGTTTCAACGCTACTCTGGATGTGCAGTGCACCAAGGAACTCAAGGTGTCCGGCCTCATCGGTCATGCCGTTTCTGCCAACAAGAAGTCGGGCTGCGTCGGCGAGACCGAGATCGGTATTGGCCAGACTTCGGCCTGGAAGTTGTGCTCGCTCACACCACGCACCTCGGCCGGAATCTACTTTGAAGTGGTCACGCCGCCCGGCCAGCCCATGCAGCCCGGCTCGCGCGGTCTGATTCAGTTTGTCACCCATTACCAGCACGCCTCGGGCCAGTATCGACTCCGTGTCACCACCATCGCGCGAAACTTTGCCGAGGGTGGCTCGGGCCAGATCGCTGCCTCGTTCGACCAGGAGGCTGCTGCCGTGCTCATGGCTAGGATCGCCGTGTTCAAGGCCGAGATCGACGACAGCCCCGACGTCCTTCGCTGGCTCGACCGCATGCTCATCCGACTCTGCCAGAAGTTTGCCGACTACCGCAAGGACGACCCCACTTCGTTCCGCCTGGGCGAAAACTTCAGCATCTACCCGCAATTCATGTTCCATCTGCGTCGCTCCCAGTTCCTGCAGGTGTTCAACAACTCGCCCGACGAGACCGCATTCTACCGCCACGTGCTCAACACGGAGGATGTCAACAATTCGTTGATCATGATCCAGCCTACGCTCATGTCGTACGGCTTTGAAGGGCCACCGCAGCCGGTGCTGCTCGACTCGGTTTCGATCCGACCGGATGTGGTGTTGCTGCTCGACACGTTCTTCCACATTCTCATATTCCACGGCGAGACGGTGGCGCAGTGGAGGAAAGCGGGATATCAGGATCAAGAGGGGTACGAGAATTTCAAGGAGGTGCTCGAGAATCCACGAGCAGATGCGCAGGATCTGTTGGCCGATCGCTTCCCCATTCCTCGATACATTGTTTGCGACCAGAACGGATCGCAGGCTCGTTTCCTGCTGTCGAAGCTCAACCCTTCGACTACGCACATGAGCGGAGGCATGTATGGCTCGTCGGGTGGAAGTGGAGCAGCGATCTTTACGGATGATGTGTCGTTGCAGGTGTTTATGGAGCATCTCAAGAGGTTGGCTGTTGGCGCTTCGTCCAACTAGAGCTCTAGTGCTGGCTGGTCGTCGTTTTTTATTGCGCCTATATTCCCCCCCCCCCCCTTTCCCCCTGTTTTCCTTTGCTGTGCAGAAGAGTAGGATCTGCTCTGATGCCCAATTCAAATTGTTGTTTCGATGTCAACGAGATGTGGAAGTTTGTAATGCTGGAGGGGGAAACTCTGAGTCTAACTGAGTGCATTGTTGAAGGTGGAAGGGTGGCAGAGGTGCAAATAGTACATATGAACCAAGAAGAAGAGAAAGCGCCTTTTAACGGGTGACGATCTTGTCGAGCAAATCCTTAGCCTCGTTGATCTTGGAGGCTAGATAGGGAGCTCCACCTCTATCCGGGTGATTTGCGATCATCATCCTTCTATGTGCGTCTTTGACTTTGGCCTTTGTCAAAGCTGTTTCCCTCAAACCCAAGATCTGGGCTGCTTCCTTCTTGTCCATTTTGGCGTTGAATCCTCCCTTGATCCACTTGCCCGAGGCGCCGGCGGCGTTTTTGGAGCCGAGTAAGAGGTTTGCGATCAATCCGGCTGTTACTAGGCCGGCACCGATCATGATAGGTGTTGCGATGGGGTTGGGAGCGGTGTGTTGGAAAAGTAGAGACGAGGTGGGACGGAAAGGTGTTGAGAGCGAACGCGATGCTGCTGAGCGTGACGAGATGGATCGTGATGAGGAGGCGCGCAGGGAGAGGTTGGAGTTGGAAGCGGCTGAGATGGTCGAGGTAGTTGCTGCTCGAGTGAGCGAGCGAGTCGCTGTAGAAGCGATCATGATTTTTTTCGTGCACAGTGATGTGACTCTGTAGGGTTGAGGATTGCTGCGATGGATGATATGAGGTGGTGACAAGTCGAGATGGCGGTTTTTCTTGTAATGTGCTCAGCGCCTCTTGTGACAAATGACGGGAGAAAGGGTCGTTCTTCTTAGCGCTCCCCAAAAATTGGACGTTGAGAAGCTCACACGCACGAAAACCTCGAATTTTGTTTGCATTCTGTACACGCTGTGCGATCTCACACTATGAAACTCTTCGGCCAAGCACGAAGCTCGAGGAAAAAAGCGCTACGTAATGCTGCGTCGAGAAGCCCAGGAAGCCCAGGAAGAAAGTTGGCCGCCGTCTGAAACGACAAACAATGGCTTTGCTACTCACCCTTGAAGCGGTAAATCAGCTTGAGGAGAGCTCACGGTGGCTCTCTGCAGGTCAGCTGTCATCAGAGACGTCAGCCAAGGGGTGCTGAGAACAACTGATGAAACATGTAGAAGCTTTGCATCGGAGCTTTCGTTTGTCACACTTTATTTCGCTGGAAGAAAGCTCTCTTTGTCGATCATGGAATCCTTGTGCCAAATGAGATTTTGACTGTGACTAACTTTCAAGACAAGGTTCGGCTTCGGAGATGCGGCGCGCGCAAGGCACACGCATTGAAGCAAGAGAGGAGAAGACGGGGGAAAGCGTGGGCTCGTGCGTTGAACCATGCGTCAGTGAGTGTCGAGAGTGAGTGAGATGACAAGCCAAGGTTTCGGCTAGGCCGAAGGACCCTGTTCGGATGGGCCGATGTCGTGGGCTTCGTTTATGCTGGTTTTGTCGTTTGTCATCCGACCCTGGCTCCTTTTGACCTGGCTACCATCAGCCAAGCTCACCAAAGGTCCCATTACTCCCACTTTCGACTCAGACTGAGCCGAGCCAATTCGCATTCAATGGCGCCACGCTGAAGCAAATAGGAGCAGCACACGGCTTTCTCGCTATCCACATAAGAGGTCCGCCATGCCCAACCTGCCAGCGTCCTCGTTTGGCTCGGATGCTGCGCCCACCTCTTCGTACCGGAGAGGATCGGAGCAGCTACCATCTGGCTTTCCGCCTTCACAAGATGCCTCATCTCCTCTGCGAAGAGCGTCGCTCGGGAACGCCATGTCTTCCGGCAGCGCCAACGACATGCTCAGAGCCGCCTCCGCCATGGCGGCACAGGCAAGCTCGGGAGCAGAGGGTCTCCATGCTGTCAGCTCGGCGCTTCTCAATCAAGCAAAGGCACAAGCATCTGCCGCTGCCGCTGCGCACACGTCTCCAGATGCCTCTGCCGCTGCTGCCAACGCCGCTCGCCCACAATCCACGCCCATGGTTCGCAAGTGGTCAGACTCGGCCAACTACTCGGCCGCCATGAGTGCTCATATCGCGTCTACGCTTGAGCATACCATGGTCAAGCCCAAGCCTACTTTGCACTCTTCTTCGCATTCTGATGCGTCCATCAGTGCCGCCATCGATCCTCAAGCTGCCTTGCCAGACTCGGCCGCCGACCCACAGGTGCAGATGGGTCTCATCGCTGCCCAAGCTGCGGCACGAGAGGCTCAGACTCAGTGGCGCACCCAGCTGGCGTTGAGGCGCTCATCGTTGCAGACTGACTCGGCAACAGTGCAAGCATCCAACGCAGCCAGCGGCTTTTCTGCTCCTTTGATCACAACAACAGCAGCAGCATCAACCTCGTACAGCAGCGATACGGCGGCCTCAAATTCCGATCCCACACCGGGCGCAACACACTCAATCCGGTGCGAAGACGCACAGTCGAAACATGACGCAGACGCAACAGACATGTCCGTCACCGAATACCTCCGATTCCTTGGTCTGAGTCACATTGAAATGCCTTCCCAAGGCCTCGAGCAATCCTTTGGTCGCAATTCCAGCCCAGCCACCAACTACTGGGATGCCACCAACCCGCATATGGGCTTCAGCCTCTCGGGTGTACCAAGCATGCCTCTGATGCCCAACCCGCCATTGCAGATGCTGCCACCGCCAGCCTCCCCCTCTTTCCGCAGAAAGCAGTCTCGAAGTCGCCCGTGGCTTCGCCATCAATCTACTGCCTCGGTCAGCTCCACCGATTCGGGAGATACCAGCAATGATTTCGAGCCCAACGTCATGTCCCCCTTCCCTTATCCGTTCCAGGTCGTGCAGACACCCGGTGGCACCGCAAGAGCTGGTTGGTGGGTCCCTGTCTCCGAGGTGGCTCCAGAGAGGCGAGCCAAGGCGGTCAAGGTTGGCGAGGAGCCGTCGGCTTCTTCTGCTCTCGGCTTTGGAAATGCAGCCAGGCTCGAATCTGTTCCCGAGGGGAGCTTCTCAGCGGAGCGTGGCGAGGATGACCAAGAAGCTCGGCTTCTCTTTCAGCCCACCTATCGCGATTTCACTCCGGACGAATATTCGACGCTGGCCACCGCCGCTGCATACGCTACTGCAGCTCTCACTAGTATCGCTTCAACGCCAGGCGGTACATCTCAGTCCAACTCTTGGAGACCACTCACAGCCTCCGAGCAGGAAGCCATCGCCAATCAGCTCAGAGCCTGGGCCGGGCTCGAAGGTCCGCACGCCCAAGCACAAGCCCGAAAGGCACTCGAAGAACGCCAAGTGCATCTCATCAATCAGGCTATGCGCAGAGAGGCGTCAACTGCATCCAGTAGTGACAACAATCATGCATCGGCTTCCGCTGATGTCGCCGGTCAGCTTCGTCATCCGGAAAGAGCTACACGGTTCTTTCCACCAGACTTTGCGAGTCACTATCGCACTCAGCTCCAAGCTCTTGCCGAGGGCTACTATACTCGCTTGCACAACGAGAATCTGGCTCAAGCACATTATGCGCAGCATCCGGCGCAAGAGTCTCGCATGGACTCTGCAGCGAACCAAGCGAATGAGACACCAATCACAGATGCGCAAAAGACACCCACATCTCATCAAGCGAAGCCCTCGGTACAAGGTGTCGAGGCTTTGGGCAGCATGGACCCTCCAGTCCACACGCCGACTTTGCCGCCTGGTGCACGCGATCCAGTCGAGATCTTGAGTGCCGCTTCCAATGCCGTCGGTCACGATGTGACGTCCCCAGAAGTGCGAGACCAGCTGCTTCAGTATGCCCACGGTCTCTACACCCAAGGACCACCCCAGGCTGACCCTGCAGCCAAAGGCACAGACAAGCTGCACCCAACTCTCTTGCCACTCTTGCATACGCTTCATAAGCTGCACCCGGATCATCTCCCAACTCTTCTGCTCTTGTCATGCGCATACTACGCTGCCGACAACTACGCCGGCTCGCTGTGGTACAATAACCAGATCTTGCGCGTCGACGCCAATTACGTCGAGAGCATGAGCAACATCGGCACCACGCTGCGAGCTTTGGGTCGGTACCAGGAAGCGGAAAGTTGGTGGTGGAGGGCGGTTCGCCTTCGACCAGGTTACTGGGATGCCTACGAGAATCTCTTGGGTGTCATGTGCTCGGCCAATCCTCCTCCAGGGAGCAGTGCCGCATCCAAGGACTCGACTCCTCCGCAACCACGGTTCAAAGAAGCGCTGGAGCTGTGCGAGTACGTCGAAATGCACGTAGTGGGTCAGCAAAATGCACCTGGCATGTCGCTGCCGCTATATCTGCCGCATAATCTTCCTTTGACTCAGACGCCGCGACTGCAGAATCTGTTTTACGCCAAGGGCAACCTCGAGTTCGTGCTGCCCGAGCTCGGCTCTGTACCCGCGGCTGCAGAGTATCAGAAGGCCGTTGAGGTGGTGCTGTCTCCTGATGCGACGAACCGGTACAGCCTTCGTGATCTGGTGGTCGCGACGTGCGCTGTTGGTCTGCTGTCTATGGGCGCTATGCTGCCCGGAACAGCTGCAGCTGCCGCCGCTCTCGAAATTGCGCTTGCTCTGGGTATCAACCCGACCAGCCCGGAACATGCCGCTGTTCTAGCTAGCGGCGCTTTTGGTCGCCTATGTCCAGGGGGTATTCTCGCCCTTGTCAGGCTGTCTGGAGACGTTGTCGTCAACACGCTGCTTCGACTTGGTCATGGGCAGCTCCCCATGCTTTTACTGTTGCCAGAAGCTGCTACCCAGCTGTGCAAGATCATCTTTGCAGAGACCGACGGCAACTTGCCTGCGCTAGCTCGACCGTCGCACACCTCCAAGCCTCCGAACACGGCGAACCTGCAGCAGGCGCAGAAGCAGGCGGCGCAAACCACCTCGACTATTTTGTTGACCCTAGCAAAACTTTTTCAAGATGCTACGGCGAGCCCGATCGCCGGTCCGCATGGGCCGTTGACGCTCGGGGGGATCCCGCCGTCGATCTCGCTGCTGCTGCCGCTGTACTACTTGTCCATCTCTATGCACGCGTCCGCATCGACGTGCAACAATCTCGGTATCTTGTTGTCATCCATTCCGGTCGTGACGACGGTGATCAACGCGGCGGGCCAGCCACAGCAGCTGAACGGGCAAGCGCTTGCCATGCAGTACTACACTCAGGGGCTTCAGCTCGATCCTCGCCATCCGCACATTTATACGAACCTTGGCTCGCTCCTCAAGGATCTGGGTCACCTCAACGAAGCCATCCAGATGTATCAGAAGGCTGTGGAGAGCAACCCGAACTTTGATGTGGCCCTTGCCAATCTGGGCAATGCGATCAAGGATCAGGGTCGTACGCAAGATTCGGTGGTTTACTATCGTCGTGCCGTGCAGGTCAATCCGAATTTCCCGGAGGCGTTGTGTGGGTTGGTGAATGCGTTGTTGGCGGTGTGCGATTGGACCGAGGTGTACACGGACAAGCGGGGATCCGGTCAGCTTTCATCGGGGAGGGAGGATCAAGCCCTTGCGGATGGCTCGTCACGGCGTGGCTGGATGGACGATGTTTCGGAGCTGGTGTCTAAGCAGCTCAGGGACGGCTGCCAGTACGGTGCTGGGGCTTTCCAGACAGTTGGTCGACTCGAGTATTGGGTTCGTGCCATTATCGAGGCGATGGGAGATGCTCGCCCTGCTGCGGAACAGATCTGGACGCAGCGTTTGCAGCCGTTTTACAAGCCTGGCTTTGACCGGGTTGCCAACCAGGTGTGCGAAGGCGGCTACTTGATCCAGTTGGTCGAGAGGATGATGCGCCGATCGCAACGGAGGTGGTATGTGGATGCGTATGGCGCTGGCATGCTCCGCTCTGCGACAGAGCTGCCTAGAGTGTCTGTAGCGAGCACGCAAGGCGTCGACTATGCGCGGCCCAAGCTGCCTTCGTGCTTGGTTACGCCTGCCGTGCCAACGGTGCTGCCCTTCCACACGTTTACCTATCCTCTGTCTCCTCGCCAGATTCGGCTGATCTGCCATCGAAACGCACTCCGGATCTCGCAGAGCACGTTGACGCAGATGTGGGTGCCTGACGTGGTGTACCCGCCTCCTTCGCCGCCGTCGCCCAGGATCAATGTTGGGTATGTTTCGTCCGATTTCAACAACCATCCACTGGCGCACCTGATGCAGTCCGTGTTTGGGTTTCATGATCGGTCGCGGTTCAACGTGTTTCTGTACGCGACGACCCCGTCGGATGGAAGTCCTTACCGCAAGAAGATCGAGGGTGAGGCGCACAACTTCCTGGATGTCTCGGCGTGGTCGAATCAGCAGGTGGTGGAGCGGATTGTGATGGACAACATCCATGTGCTGATGAATCTGAATGGGTATACGAAGGGAGCACGGAACGAGATCTTTGCAGCTCGGCCTTGTCCTGTTCAGATGGAGTTTATGGGTTTTGCTGGTAGCATGGCGTCGCGTTGGACGGATTGGGTGGTGGCCGACGCGATCGTTTGTCCTCCCGAGATGACAAGTGTAGATCGGTGGCGACGTCAGAAGCAAGCGGCGGCAGCCGCTGGGGTGGAGCTTCAGCAACGGCCTACGGATCTGATGGCAGATCTGGATCCAGAAGAAGCTTCGGACGCGTGGGTCTATCCGGATCGGTTCATCTACATGCCGGATTCGTACTTTGTCAACGATCACAGGCAGGGTTTCCGCGAGAATGTGCTCGCAGAGACAATCAATATTGCCACCAAGGGCACCGACACAGGGACGATGTTGGAAGACTCGCCGACTGACGAGCAGTTGTGGGCGAGCGAAGAGTTGAAGCGCTACGCGATGCGACGGGAGCTCTTCCCGACGTTGCCGGACGACTATGTGATCTTTGCCGATTTCAATCAGCTGTACAAGTGCGATCCGATGCTGTTCAGGCTATGGCTTCGAATTTTGCAGCGGGTGCCGAAGTCGATCCTGTGGCTGTTGCGCTTTCCTGCAGCTGGAGAGCACCATCTGTTGCGCGAGGCAAGGCAGTATGCGGGTGATGAGGTGGCTTCGAGGGTCATCTTTACGGACGTGGCGCCTAAGCATATTCATATCCACCGTGGACGGATCGCCGATCTGTTCTTGGACACGACCGAGTGCAATGCGCACACGACGGCGGCGGATATCCTGTGGTCGGCGACACCGGTTCTGACGTGGCCAAGGCATATGCACAAGATGTGTTCGAGGGTGGCGGCGTCGATTGTCCATGCGACGGGGTTGGGTGAGGAGATGACGGTGGAGAGCGAGAGGGAGTATGAGGAGCGTGCGGTGGAGTTGGCACTGTCGGTGGAGTATAGGTATTATGATGACGAGGGGGAGGAGGTGAAAGGGGTGATGAGGGGAGGGAGGTATGCGAGTGAGTTGGAGGCGGATCCGAAGAGTGTGGCTGCTCAGCCTCATTCGAGTGGTGCTGCGGGGAGTGGTGGTGCGGGCGATGGTGCTGCGGTTGCAAGCTCGCAGAGCAAAGACGCGAGCAGCAAGGGTACGAACGGCAAGCCTTCAGACGATACACGCGCAGCAGCCAAACGCGCACGCTCGGGATCCGTGATCCCCGGCTCGCCTGCTCCTGCGCCCACAGGCGTCTCTCTGGCCGAAGCGGCCAAACACTCGGACGCCAACGCCTCTACCGACCCTCTGCTCGCCGCCTCCATCCCGCCACGTCACGCTATCCCTCTGCCGCCCTCGCCCGACTATCCAGGAGCCATGACACGACGAGCGCTGATCACGGGCTCCAATCTGGCCAGTCTGCGACGAAGACTTTTTCTCACGCGTGAGACTGGGTCAAAGCTGTTTGATACAAAGCAGTGGACGAGGGATTTGGAAAAGGGCTACGAGGAGGCTTGGACGAGGTGGGTCAGGGGTGTGGATTGCGAGGATTCGGCCGAGTGGGAGGAGCTAGCAGAGGGAGAGGCGGTCAAGAGGAGTGGTCATATTTGGGTGGCGGAGCTGTGAGGTGAAGTGTAGGAGATGAGGGTTTGGAGTGTGTGCAGAAGTGCGGATGGAGATGTGCAATGTGGGGAGTGGGTGTGTGTGGAAGGGAGGAAATGTTGGCTTGCTTGCTGGCTTGTAAGCCGGCGGGTGTACGCTGGTGACACGGGTGGACAGGCAGTCAATAATTTCCTTTCGCCGAAAGAAAGCGTTATCCTTGCCTGTCTTCTCGGCACTTGCCCACACCTTTTGGTGAACTCTTAATCTCAAGTTATCGGGATCAACCTCTGTTTTCGAGACTGTTCCACTGCTTGGCCTCGCAAGAGAGCAAGCGGTGCTGGTCCTGTGTGCTGCTGTGTCATCCCTTAAAAAAGCATGTCAGTCACGATGTCATGGAATTAGCAGTCACGAACAGAAGTGGGTGAGTCCCGAAAGCTCAGGCAGAGATCAAGACTTGATGCGGCGAAAGGAGGCACGAGGATGGAGGTATCTGTTGCTAATGTAGATATTGAGCAGGTGAGCACGGACAAGTCGTCGTTCGAGCTGCTTAGAGACGCCTCGACTTTCTGTGCGTGTCGACGAAATTCGTCTTTCCCCAACAAAGTGCTTGTCCTTGTCCTTGTCCTTGTCCTTGTCTTTGGCGAGGGGGTGGGCAGGCATTGCCTGGCCGAGGTGAAGCGATTAAAAAGCCACCCATATCGTAAAGAAGAGGAAACATCCACACCCGAAGCCACCCTAGTGGCGCCCGGGTGGCTTCTAGGTGGCTGCTAGGATGGCTTCCGGTGTGGATGTTTCCTTTTTTACGATATGACCGCCAGGATGGACTTACAGCTAAGCCCCTCGACGCGACGCCTCCTCTCAACTGATAACATGATGGTGCTTCACTTTCAGCTGTCGTACTCTGCTTGTCGCGGGGGGACGGTTTGTCGATTCGCTCTGCTGTCCTGACGTCTCGACGTTGGTAGGAGCGACTAATGGCTACTCTGGCGGGGATGCCCTTGTTCGGCCCCGATGTATGGGGATTTGGGGGTGAAACAAGTGCCGGTTCGACGCAGGGAGCGGCGCGCGGACTGGGAGTCATGACTTTGCCCTGTCTATTCGCATGTTGTGTGCTTGTCTTCGTCGGAGGAGTGAGGCGAGAACTTTGGATGTGCGACTTGAGTCTCGTTTGCTATCAAAGGTTTGCCGTGAACCAGTGTAACACTGCCCAACCGCGTGTTCGTTTCGAGGTACGTCGGCTTGCGCCTCGTACAAACCTCACTCGTCACCAACCAGCTCGGCCAACTCGGCCTCTTCCTCAGCAGTCATCTGTACCCGACCACCGCCGATCACTGCCTCGTGTCCAACGCTCGGCTTGGACGCCGGTGGCAACGAGTACTGGTCCCAGTTTCCCACATGTTGCGTCGGATGGTCCGGTGTCGGTCGTACCAGTTCCGGTGGTGGCAGTTGGGCGATCGCGTCCAAGTCAAACCTTCGAATCGAGCCGTCCAGGCTGGCCGAGACGATCCAGGCTTGCGTCTGGTGCGATGGTGGCAGGTCGGACGTCGGACACAGTGTAGGTGGGCGAGGCCAGAAGGCGAGAGAGGTGATTTCGTGCCAGTGGGCTTCGACGGTGAATACGGACGACGTGGAGGAGGAGGGGTGGGAAAAAAGACGCAGGTGTTCGTCGCTTCCGCCCGTGACTACGGCGGTAGAGGAGGGGAGGTGGAAGGCGAGCGGGATGACGGCTTTGACGTAGTCGGTGTGCGCAAGCGTGACAAACGGCCTACTTGGCGAGGAGAGTTTGAAGCCTTTGACAGACTTGTCTCCACTAGCACCGTACAGTTGGCCGACGAGCTGGTAGCGCGTACCGTCGTCGTCGTCGTGCACCGGGCTGGTAAACGCATCGGCATGGCTTGCGTCGGATGCCTCCACCTCGACCCTGCTAAATCCGGCAACCAGGTCGTACACCGCCGTGCCGAAGCCCTTGATCTCGCGCTGAACGGTGAGACGCGAATCGACAATCGTGCTTTCGAGAAGCCGACCCATCGAGTCGCCCGAGTAGAGGCGAGTGATGCCGTCAAAGCCCGTGAGCGAGGTGAGCGTGTTGATCGGTCGCGTGTGTGGTTTGGCCTGGTGTAAACACCGCAGTGTGGTGCTCGACGTGACCGGGTGCGACGTTAGCGGGGTAGCGTCGAACAGCATGATGCTTTTATCGCTGCCCGCTGTCGCGATGTACGTTGTCGAACCCGAGCTGAAAGTGTCAACGCACTTGATAAAGTCGGCCATTGCATTCTGCATCACTACTACCGGAGTAATCATGGCCACTTTGCTCTCCACCTGCGATGCAACGCGATACACCCGAATGGCTCGATCCCACGATCCCGTCACCAACAGTTTTTCCCCTTGCTCTGTAGTTAAAAACCCAAACGACGGAACCGGCGCTTTTGCCCCCTTGTACAGCGCAACCGTTGTCCCCGTCTCGGCATCAACCTGTCGTACCACTCCACCAGCCTCGCTGGTCCACACATGACCATCCTGCACGCGCAGCGAGAGGATGCGATACCGTCCTCCATCGGCTCCGGAGCCCTCGACGGCGAGATCGTCCGGATTGGCGATAACGGCAGTTGCAAAGTCTGGATGCAGGTGAATCGGGTAGCCGTACCTAGCTGCGGAAGACGAGGTGGTGGTGGTGGTGGTGGTGGTGACGAGTCCGGAAGTGTGGACCGCTTTTCGGGACCGGTAGACGCCCAAGGCTTCCGAGTGCGAGGTTTGGAAGAGGCTGGCGTTGGTCGAGGTTTGCATCGTGAGTGTCGATCGGTTAGAGACGGGCTTGGATGCTGTGTTCGACTGTTGCTGGGGCGGTGAGAGGTGCTTTCCCGATTGGTGAATCGAAAGCAAACAACGTTTTGGAGTCGTCAGAACACAAAAAGCCTTCTTTCGTAGATACACACAGCTGTCCTTTTTTTTCCCGGCACAAGTGTTGGACTTTTTCTCAGACGCGTCTCATCTCTGTTCTTTACGCTTCTTCCTTCCGCGCCTTAAAAAGCCAGAAGAAGCCCTCCTCGACCCTCATGTCCGACTCGCAAATGCCTCAGACATCTGCACTACGACCATTCAACTCTGCATCCACACTCGCTCATCACAGTCGCACATATCGCTCTGTTGTCATGATCAGGGAACAAGTCATTAGATCTTTTTATGAAGCGAAAATCGATATAACACAGAGGCTTGTTGGATGAAAACAACCCTTTGCCAGGACATCTTTCTACACTATAGCGGCGTATCTTTTGTCGGTCGAAAGCATTGGGTGATAAAGGCCACTCTTCCGCATTTCCCGCTTGGATCGCTTTCTGCACCTTACTTCTTGAGGAGGGCCTCGAGCGAGTCCATCGACATGGACTTGGGTCGCTCAATGGGCATGCCGAGGTATCGGTCAGCCACCAACTGGGGCAGCGCACCGATGGCACGCGAGATACCGAAGATGACGGTGTAGTAGGTGAACTCGGTCAGACCGTACTGGTAGAGAACGCAACCGGAAGCGGCATCGACGTTGGGGAAGGGGTTCTTGGTCTTGCCGTGCTCCTTGAGGACGCCAGGGGCGATCTGGCTGACCTTCTGGACGAGCTGGACGATCGAGCTGTCGCGGAGCTCGGGGCGGGTGTCGCAGAACTTGCTGAGCGCCGTGAAACGCGGGTCAGGCTGACGCAGCACGGCGTGACCGTAACCGGGGACGACGCGGCCCGACTTGAGCGTCGACCAGAGGTACTCCTTGATCTGCTCCTCCGAGGCGTTCTTGCCAACAGCCTCCTGCATGGCAAGAGCCCATCCGAGAACCTCCTGGTTGGCGAGACCGTGAAGGGGACCGGCGAGACCGAGCAAGGCAGCCGAGTACGAGAGGTAAGGGTCCGAGAGCGCCGAACCGACCAAGTGGGCAGTGTGAGCGGAAACGTTACCACCCTCGTGGTCGCCGTGGATGGCAATGTAGAGACGGAGGTAGTCGGTCATGCCCTGGTTGTCACCGTAGCCGATCATGTTGGAGTAGTTGCCGATCAAGTCGAGGTTCGAGTCGATGGCCTGCTTGCCGTCACCACGGCCGAAGACGTTGTAGTAGATACGGGCGGCAACGGCGGGGAGCTTAGCAATCAGGTCGATCGAGTCGTCGAGGACGGGGGCCCAGTACTCGGTCTTCTTGATACCCTTGGCGTAGGCAGCGGCAAACTTGCTGTCGTGGTTGAGGGCAGCGACGGCAGCGGCGAACTGGGTCATGGGGTGGAGGGTCTTGGGGAACGAGTCGATGATCTTTTCGACGTGGGCGGGAAGAGCACCCTTGGCGGCGAGCTCAGCAGAGAGACCCTTAACCTCGTCCTTGGAGGGGACGTTTCCGGTCAAAAGCAGCCAGAGCATGGACTCGGGGACTGAAAGAAATTGGAACGTCGTTCGAAGCAAACAGTCAAGCGGCAACAATAAAAAATCAGAGGAAGGCGTCAGTGAGCTGTTCGTCCAATCGACAAAAGCGATTCGGCTGAGCCTGCAAGAAGCCTCGTTTTTCGCTGGCTGCCGAACCACCGCTTGCTCCTCTTGTTTTGAAAGGGAGAGTTTCTGGTTGAAATTGCAGCCAGCCAAAAGCGAAGTTGTTGGCACATCCGAGATGCTACTTACGGATCTCGTTACCGTTGAGGCCAAGGTCAGCGGCGGTAGGGAGGACCTTCTGGGATTCGGGGATAGACTTGCCGTGGAAGGTGATACCGGTCTCCGAGTCGAGAACGGAACCCTCCCAGAGCATGACCTTGAGGCCACGCATACCACCGAGGAGGTGCTGGAGCTGGATCTCGCCGAGCTTGGACTCGCCGTGCTCAGCCTTGAGCTTCTTGAGCTGCTCCTGCTTGGCGGGGATGATCTCGGCGACGGCGTCCTTGAGCGTCTTGGTGGAGGCGAATCGGACGGCGCCAGCGCCGGCAGCAGCGGCAAACTGGCGGGAAGGGGCAGCAGCCCTAAGAGCGAGGCGGGGGACGGTGAGCGACAACATCTTTTAGAGGATCAGGTGATGGGGTCCAGGAATGTGGATGATGGTGAGGGAGAGAGGAGAAGGTGTTGAGCACGGCTCAAGTGGGAAAAACCGTCTGCAGCACCTCAATCAGCCAACCAAACCCAGCGTTTGATCCTCTCCCAATTCGAGACACACACAAATTGGCACGCGGACGGCAAGTCCGAAAAAGCAGGAAGAAGGTGAAAAATCAGAAAAAGGAGCGAATTAACCGGGCAGAACAACGGAAGACACGCGACTGATGACGATGACGGTTTGAAAAAGCAGTTCAAGAGACCAAAGGCACAGCGGGAGCCGACCGAGCAAAAAGAGCCAGCCAGGTCCATCTCAATGCAGAAGCCCAAAAATGTCGAGCAGATCGGTGGAGGAAGTCGGAGAAAACAAAGATAATAATTGAAATACTGTAGAGATTTCAAAACCCAAGAAGAAATACACACATTGTGATCTACACAGAGTGAAGAACGGCTCTGCAATCATCTTTCTTCTGAGAATGCTTCGAGATCCAGCTTCTAGATCAGATCCATAGCTTGGTCAACGAGTGACGACTACCATTGAAACAGGAGCGGATACAATGTGTGTGTGTGTGTGTGTGTGTGTGTGTGTGTGTGTGTGTGTGTGTGTGTGTGTGTGTGTGTGTGTGTGTGTGTGTGTGTGTGTGTGTGTGTGTGTGTGTGTCGAAGAAGGTGGCCCTGAAGGCAAAACAGGTGTAGACATTCAAAAAAGGAGGTTCAAAGTTTTCCAGCCGGCCGTCTGGACGCGACGATCTGAATCGATTATCGGATTTCACGCCCGAGTCGCTGTCGCTGTCGCTGTGGTTGTCGCTGCAGCGCTTCTCTTTCGTTCTTTGCTCCGCTTCCCATGGTCGCTCTTCATCAACAACACCAGGCCAATCGTAAGCACACGTGGCCCATATGTATAGGGCTATTCAAAGAAAAAACCACTTCGTATTCGATACCTGATGGAGTTTGGTCGAGGAGTGCGTGACAGGATCGAGCTACTGTATTGTATTGTCAGCGCTAGAAGAAATCTCTCCGCCCCAAAAATGCCTGTTGGCGTTTTTAGCTGCAGTCACCTCTTTGCAGAGTTGGCAGAGTTGCGATTTCATGTGCTGCTTTTGGTTTGTTGTTTCGGATCAACCGGCTCTTGGAACGGATTCGACCGGCCTCAAGATCGCTTTCGCATGCGCACTGGAGACCTCGTATTGACAGCTCTCCGTTGCCCGATGCACTCTTGTGTTGAACTGTATCATCCGTCTCGTTGCTTTGTTCTTCTGCTGAATCATTTGTACTCTGCTGTAGTCGATAATGCGTTGTTGCAGAGGCTGCTACAACAGCACCGGCCAAACACGGCCTCACAGAATGCGGGGTCGACCGAACAAGGCCGCAGTGATTCACGATTGTTTGTCTCCTTTGCCATTTGCCAAGCTGAACGCGGGCGAGGATCAGATAGAGTATGGGGAAACCGGCAAGCAAAGTATCACCGAAGACCGACGATACTGGTGCGGTTGCTACAACTCGCTAGCTGGCCTACCGAGGGGTCAAGTCGAGAGGTCGATGGGTGTAGAAGAAGCCGGTGACTGGTTTCATACACGGGGTCACAGCGTGTTGCTCCGTGTTCTGCCGATTTACACTTTCTGTATGTAGATGTTAGGTCATAGAAAACAATGATGAAGCATGACATAATCCAGGCCAGCCACGGACCACGCTTCCCACGCTCTTTGCGGAGCGGACACGTCGACTCCGAATGCCGAATCGTTGTCAACGCTTCTTTGCTTGTTCAACACTGCGACCATCGTCATCATCATCATCATCATCCTCCACCTTTGGGCGGGCTGTGGCAGCGACGTAGGAAGGCGAGGCTACATCCCAGATCGTACAGCGCCCGCCTTTCCCAGACCCCACACATACACCATGAACCGCCGAGCAGGAGCCACTGACCGGCACGCGCTTCTCGCAGGGGGAGCCTACCCATCCTCCTCCTCCCTCTCCGCTTACCGCTCTTCCTCATCATATGACTCGAATCCGTACCCATCCACGTCCAACTCCAACTCCTCCTCATCCAACTACCCCAACGATTTTGTTGGAGCGCCCAAAAAGGAACCCTCTGCACACAATGACACCATATTCGGCCGTGCTGCATCGGCCTATACAGCAACACGAACCGCCGAGGACCTCGAAGAGCAAAACGATTCGCGCCTCGAAGGTCTAACTGCTCGCGTGTCCATGTTGAAAGAGATCACGTTGAACATCGGTACTGAGGTCAGAGAGTCGACCAAGGATCTAGGCGTGTTGGGCGAGGCGTTTGAAAACACTTCGGCGTTTCTGGGTGGCACGTTCAAGAGGATGAACAAGATGGCCAAGAGACAAGGAGGATGGTTTTGCAACATGATGTTGTTTTTGTTGTTTGTCACTTGGATCTTTGTAAGTTGTTCCGCTTTCTGTTGCTCTTCGAACCGGTTAGAAAGAGAGTTGATGCTGACCAGTCCATTGCTGCGGATCCAAACAGGTCTTCCTTTGGTGGTGGAGACGATGACATTCTTCCGCATACTTTTCTCGAACAGCATACCATTTCACCACCCGACTCTCTTCTCAGCAATCCACACTTGTATTTGTACCTCGTCAACTCATATCAAACGGTCCTTGTTTCCAGTCACAGACGCAACAACAAAGGATGAACGGGATCGAAGGGATGTCACATTGATAAGAAAAAGCAGTCTCCCAGGAGACACGCTACAAAGCTGAAACAAAAAAAAGAAAAAGCGACGAGCAAAGACCTCAAGGAAGAAGCCAGTTTTCCTTGGCCTTGCGCACTTTATAAAGCGTCGGAAAAATGAAACAGCCGAGATGATGGAGAGAAGGAACCACGATGAAGAAAAAGAGGGGAGGTTACGCGATCAGTGCGTTACACGGTGCCGATTCCGGACGTTCAAGGCCGCAACGGGTACCTCGCCATTCAGTCCTCTCATTGCAACAGCCTAGGTCCGAAAAGGGCCAAGTCCCAAGGGTTAGGAAGCTGGCTGGACTTGTACATCTGCAGACCATGGATCCTTCCTTCAGACAGGGTGCCGCTTGGGCTGAGTTTCTTGAAGGCCGACTTGGTCAAGTCGACGTGGTTCTCGCCGCAGCCGGCGCACTTGTCGATGACCCTCACCAGTACACAGTGGTTGTCGGCCTCCTTGTTGCAAAGCTTGACGAATTCACCGCACTGAGGACCGTCCTCCCAGTTCTTGACGACGGCACCGATGTGGCAGCTGTTGGTGGGTTGCCAGCTGCCTCCGCCGTTACCGCACTGGGGGTTCAACAGGTCGTGTGCGGCGTACCAGGTGATCTGTACGTTCTTCTTCCACAGCTCGTCGTTGTCGGCGGGACCGACGGTGAAGAGCTTGCGCGCCGACGATTGGTGCGACTTGTGCTTCTGAGAGTGTTTGTGATGGTGCTTGGATCGACGCATGTTGGAACGCTGCTCGAGCTGTTCGGGAGTGTAGTCATCGTCGTCCTCATCGCCGACGACAGAGTTGATGTACTGCATGGGATTGCCAAGGTCGTCGAGGTCGGCGGGTGCCGACGCGAGCGACTGGGTTCCAGCGGGACCGGCAGAGTCCGAGGCGGCTGAAGCCCCGATGGTGACGAGTGCCAACGAGGCCACAATAGCGTTGAAAAGGGTAATGCGGACCATAACTGTTTCTGGAGTGAAAAGCTGGTGACAGGCGGGAAATGAAGCTGAAGCGTGAAGCGTATGTGTATGCACAGAGGAGGCTGGAACAAAGAACGTATCCGGGCGATTGTCGAAAGGGAAAGGAAATGAGTCAGGAGATTGGGGAAAGGTGAAGGAGAATGGATGGCAGTGGAGAGGGGAGTTGGTGATGGTCGGGAGGAAAGGAAGGGCAGGACCAAGAGGAGAGAAAACGAGGATCGGGAGTCAGCTTCGAGCTCTAACGGCCTTGCTTTTGTGTACGGAGCCTAGCCTGCGGCAAAAGCGGGGCGGCGGAGCAAACACTGAGCATACAAAGACACTTCAGACGAGGCGGGGGCTGGGATGTTGACACTGAGGCGTAACCACAGCAGCAGGCGTAGACAGCACTGCCTTGAGAGCAACGCAGCAAGTGCAATACGCATAGAAAGTGAGAACAACAGAACGCAACATCCGCAATAGATGGTTCAGTACCTGATCCACACGCCACATATTCAAGTTTGCCCCCTTTCTCCTCTTTTCGCCAGAGCTCACCAGCACCTTCGGTTCTCCGCTGCACAGTAGCATCGTGTGTCTGAGATGATCTCACGACGGCAATGCGGTTTCGGCATTGGAACATGTCGGCGGCATGAGCGGGTGAGGCGAGGCAAACAGTGCTAGTGAGTCGACGATCAAAGCACGTTTAAAGATAGGACATCATGCATACACGAGAGCCCAAGCGAAGTGCAGAGTTGGCTTGCAGAACAAAGGAATCGAGGAGATCACAATGGCCCGCGCTCGAACGGAGCGTACTGTACTGTACATTACCAAGGGAGAGGACCGAGTTGCGGGTCGCTTAACAAGACAATGTGGGCACATCTCAAGACCAGAAACATCCCACCTGGTAGAAGAAGCACTACCAGCCGTGCGTATGGGGCGACCAACAGGAGTCAAAGCGCACAAGTCTTGAGCGTGGTTCTAGGGGGTTGGATCGCAGGTGCTGGTTCGGCATCTTGACCGCCAGGTTGGAACAAGAGGCTTCAGATGGCAAGATCGTTGAATCGTGGTCAACTTGTCGATCGTCGCCACGCTCTGTGTCTTGACCTGGACAGAAGAAGACGCCGCAAAAGTGGCACAGGCAGGGTGAGGAGTAGGATCAAATCGAAAAAAGAAAAGAAAAAATGACAGCAACAAGGGGGTCGGTCCTCCATCATGCATGCCAGTCTTTTTTTTTTTTGTCTGTCTTGCGCATTTCGACGTGCATGCAGATCGACAAATTTCACCCGAACACTGCTGCTGTGCATCAACAATCTTACGCGAAGGGGATGTCGAGGCGTGACTTGTCACTTCGCTTGGACGCCAACCACTTGTGAAATCAACACGCAGCACAGACACGCAGACCGCCGCTTCGTCATTCCTCACAGACGTGCAGTCGAGCCCGTGTCATTGATGATGGACGTGCGGACGGGACTGCGTCTAGCGGCAGCGGCAGCAGCGGCAAAGCGCTGTTGTGCACGCTTTTCTCTTGCTGCCGCTTGGCATGCGAGCAACTTCTTTTTCGATGTTCTCTGCGAGTCGGGGGCGACCATGGCGCTCCGTAGACCGTGCATCACTGGCTTCAGGTGTACTCTGTTGTGGATAAGATGTTTCTATGGCGAATACTCTAGCAGCCAGTGGAGGAGGCCCCGGGTGTGTCGTCTTGGTTCTGGCTCTATTGTCTAAGAGAGTGGTTGGATGAAGAAAACAGACTTTGCGGCTGGGTATAGTGAAGGAGAAATACTCTTTGCAGCTCAGTCCTATGCATACCAGAGGTGACTGATCAAAAGCAAAGCCTGTGCGACGAAGGCGACACCCCGGCGCGAAAGTGAATCCTTCGATTTGCACATCCTCCATCGGTCGTGTCGATCTCGTGTTGATCTCGGCGATCTACCAGGCTCGCTTCTCCGTTCCGAGGTGCAAGATCCAACCTGTCGGCACACACAGCCGTCAACGATGGTCGTCATGCCATGCTTGGAAAGTCTTGTCGGTTCAGGGACGGGTCTCGTCGAGCTTCTGTGGTGGGTGAGTTGTTCTTGACTCGACCTATTGAATTTCTCAGCCATCATTTCGGGCCTTATTTTTTGAACTGCTCGGATCCCGCTTCGATTTGGAAAAAAAAAAGTCCGTTGTCCAGTCCCCTGTCCACTTGTCAAACGAAACTCAAGCACACGTTCGATAATGCTGTGCATTCATGATTGCAAAGGCATACGAATCTCACCTCTGCACCTCTCCTGGCTTCCGTACGATCCAAACACGCTGGCGCATGATGGCCTGCGAGTTGGGGATGTCTACAAAGAGCGTTCGATACTGCAGAGTACCATCTTGATCTTTGACCAGCTCGGCGTGCACCTCTCCAGTTGACCACGTGCCTGGCTCGGAGGATCGCCTGGATTTGGACGAAGCAGGCGAGACGAGTGTCGAAGTGATTGCCTCTGTCGAGCTTCGCACTACGCTTGTGATGCCGCCGAGTGCCGAGCTCCATGTCCTGCTGAGCACGTTGTCCGATGGCCCGCTAGCCGTCGCGCTAGCTGCTGAAGTGGAGCCTGTCAAGTTGCTTGCAATGGCGCTGGCTGCCCCATTGTCTCGGTCAGCGTGATCACCCGACGCAAGGTCGACACCAAGTTGCTCTCCGAGCCACTCTCCACCTTCCGTCACCTTGCGACCGACCCACTTGCCCGCTTCCACGACCTCGTACCGCGCTGTATCCCAGAATGACCAATCCTCGCCCTTGTCTCTTGCGCCAACCCAGAATCGCAGAAGCATCTTTTCCTCGCCCGTACGCTCGTCCGTAAAGGACACAGAGGGTACCGATCTGGACCGCCTCCTGTCCTTGACAGAAGGCGGATTGAGTGGTGAGAAGTCGCTCGACCCACTTTCGCCGGTTGGCACGGTGCGGAAGCGGTACGGCGTCAGGAGGTGATTTGCGATCTCGGTGCTTTTCTGCACGCGCTTGCATGCGTCTGCGTAGATGACGGTGGGACTGTTCTTGGCGAACAGCTCGCTGGTTAGTGCGTAGACCAGAACAAACGTCAATGCTCCGCCGCCGAGAATGAGTACCGTTCTCGACGACTGCACGGTAGCGCGCGCTACCTTTTGACCCGTTTTGAGCTGTGACCATGGCTTGCCCTGGCCTGTGGCTCGATCCATCAAGGTTGGCTGCGAGCTGAACCCGCCTCCACCAGCTGAGAGCCCGGCCATTCCTAGGGGAATGCCGCCACCTCTGGATCCTGACGCTGCATCAAGAGCAGCTTCTGCAGTGGCATTGAAGCGTGGTCGAGGTTGAGCCTGCGAGAGCGACGAAGAAGAGGAGCTCGATGAGGATGCGGAAGATCGGAGCTCATCCAGCATTTGTCGTTGAGCAAAAGCTGCCTTTGAACCTTTGAGGTCATCGGAGGTTGATCGTCCCTTTCCGCTGCTTTGAGGAGCTGATGCACGATAGCTGCGAGAACCAGTTGACGGAATGATATTGAGTTGCAATGCTCGAGCTGAGACTACGACTGAAATAGGTGATGCGCTTCGGAGCGCGCGAAAAGACGGCGCCAGCGCTGCCAGTGATCCTGCCGCAGCCATTGCGCCTCTTCGTAGTAGAGCTAGACCGTCTGTTTATTTCGAAGGTGTCAGCGCTCGACGTGAAGAATGTTGCGGGTGGTAAGTGCGTCGGCGTCGATGTCATTCGATGGAGAGGACTTCTTCCTCTCCCGACTGCCGATTTAACGAAAAAAAAAATCTCAGCTGTCGGCCGGCTTGGAAATGTCTCCACACTGTGGCCTGAGCGCGCTTAACTTTTTCTGGCTAAGTTCCGCCGTGCGTGGGCTTAGCTGCAGCAAGACCCTGAACGCAATGCTGGCTGCATCTATTCTTTACTGCATTGGAGGCCATCCTCTCCTCCTACCAGCCATTCTTTCCATCATTGCTTCGCTTACAGCATCAGGCTTCTCATCAGCACTTCATTCGATAATATTCCCCGAGCAATCTGACACTTGCTGCAGCTGGGTCGACGTTCGCATATCCAGATTCGAGTAGAACGCTGCTGCTCAGCATTGCCAGCGAGGAGTCGTATTGGCCACTGTCACGGGCTGTCAGTCATCGTACCTTCGTCTCGACTCAAGCATTCTACTTGGCTCCCTGACTTTGCTACGGACCGACCTAGCAGCGAAGCGGAAGTGCTCCAAGTGGCCTTTCCAGAACGATCCTCAAGGAATTCGGTCCAGGCTGACAGCCAAAGACGGAGCAAGATGGGCATGACGCACAAGCAATACCTCAGCGGCCAACGCGTGTTTGGCTGCAAAGAGTGCAAGACACACCTCACCACCATCGAAAACCTCGTGAGCCGTGCCTTCAACGGTCAGCACGGACGGGCTTATCTCTTCGACTCGGTGACCAACATTACTCAAGGCGAACCCGAGGACCGACACATGACCACAGGACTGCATACAGTACGAGACATCAGCTGCATCAAGTGCAAGATCACGCTCGGCTGGAAGTACGATCGAGCCTATGTGGCTGCGGAGAAGTACAAGGAGGGCAAGTTTATCCTTGAGAAGGAGCTTACTGTCGACGTTCATTAGGCTAGCTTCTCCGATCCAGCCGCTTTTCTCAGCCTCACTGTGCATGGGTATAACGAAACAGCAAAGGTCATATTGCGCACCATCGATCCAGTCAAAGGCAAGCCGCTCTCCTCGTTTTGGCCATCAGGCCGCTTTACATCTCATCACTTTGCACCGCGGCTGCGACTGCTCCCTCGCGACAATTTGATAGCCTTGTCGTGAATTCTCCTTGCAACCTGACTGCGATGTTGACTCAGCAAAGCTGCAACCCCTCTTCGGCACAAGAACATGACGGGCTCATGTCTCCTCACGCCACCAAAGCTCAGCCCTGTTTCGCACCATATAACATCGACCAAATGATCATACACGAGGCTGCATCGTATCTACGATCTCAGTTTCGACAGCCGACTTCCTTTCCAGGCGATGCAACACGCGTACGGCTCCACGTTGGATTCCTATCGAGGTCACTCTTCCCGGTCAGGCAGCGCTACAGCCTCAGTCCCTCACAAGTTTGACCTGACTTGCAAAGTGATGACCCCGGAATCGATCGTCGTGCCCTTTGCATCTGGGACCTCTGTAACTTGATCTGCAATGTAGAGCACGGTCACAATCATGTCTGCATCCAGGTTGCTGGTATCGCTGCGGAAAGCATCAGAGTCAATTTGGCACTGAAAGCGGGAGAGTGTGCACAACTTCACGGCCGAGACTGCTGTGCGAATAGGTTGGCAGGCTGATGCGGGGTTGAGATGCCCTTTTATTCCGTGCTTGCTTTGGGGCTGGACCGAATGTTCGGCAGCAATGCAGCAGGCGAGTCTCTGCAGCAGAACCCCCTTTTGAGCTCACCGACAGGAACGCAAGTCAGAGAGCAACGGGTAAAAAGGCAAAAAAGCAGTCAAATGAAGAAAGAAAGGATCGACAACGAGCATGCATCAATTCAACTCTTCTCACGCGTTTTTGTATTCATCTTGAAAAAGGAAAATCAGGATCGACAGACTCGGCAAAGGATCGCCTTGGTAGCGTGAATACAAATTGCAAAACACGCACAGCTACGGTAAGTAGAAACCTTTTCAGGTCCAAGCTGTGGCCAAGTGCCGGTCTTTTCGCAAAATCAACACAGAGACACGCTCAGTAGGCCCTTTGTTGCCCTTGTCCTTTGTGCTCGTCTGCTTGTCGCCTGAGCAAAGCTTTTTTTTTCCCGCAAAGCTTCATTCCAGCAGCAGCAGCAGCAGCCGCACCATTCCAGCTCGAACCTGCCGCGCCGACCTTTGCTCCTCCTTGACCATCAGCACCACCATCTCTCATCATATCCACCGTCCCCTCTCCGCGATCCGTGTCCGAGAAGTTTGATTTCCCCACCCCGTCCCTCTCTGCCTCTCCCTCCCCCACCTTCCTTTTTCTCATTTGCTCGTCAGCATTGCAATCACGCTCTCTCAACTCCCAATTGGCACGATTTAGAACCGTCGTCACGTTCTCCTCATCACCACCATCCCATCACAACAATGAAGTCGTTCAGCCTCTCCACCGCCGCCGGCTCTTTGGCAACCACGCTGCTCCTCCTCGGTTCTTCGGTAGCACCGGTTGCTGCCCAGTCCGCTGCTGCCAACGTCTCGGCCATCCCTTCCAACGTCTCGGCCACCTGTCAGACCTTCCTCTCTACACTCAACTCGGACACACAGCTCGACGCCTGTACAAAACCTTTGCTCGCAGCTACAAAGTACTACTCTTCCAACTCGACCGACTCGGCTGCCCAGCTCGATTCGACGCTCGCCGATCTCTGCTCCACCAACACCGGTTGTGATGCCAACATTATCCGTCAGCGTCTCGACGAGTTTTGGCAGAACTGCCATACCGATCTGCAGAGCAACAACGCCGTCGTTCAGGCCATGTACGACAACCTCTACATGATTACGCCGTTGGTCAACTCGATCTGCAGCAAGGACCAGAACAACGACTACTGTCTCAAGACGATCGCCAAGGCTGCGGCTAGTTCCTCGCGTGTTGCAAAGACGCGTAGGGATCTTGACGAAGACGAAGCTGAAGATGAAGAAGAATCGACAGAGACGGTCGAAGAGCTGTCCAGGAGGCAATCTACGTCGGCGGCGAACCTGGGCGGTCTGTACAACGAAACCGAGACCACCGGTAGTGCAAACACCAACGCTGCTTTCTTGTTCATCTCGTCCTCGAGCCCCAAGTCGATCCTCTGCTCGCGATGCACACAGCTCATCCTGGCGTCGTACATCAAGTTCGAAACTTCGATTCCTTACGCTATCGGTCTGAGGACGTCGCAGATCCTGGCTCCGCAGAGTGACATCTACAAGGCGGCCAAGACCGATTGTGGTCACGACTTTGTTGCGCAGGTCAACAAGATCGCCAACACGACGCAGTTTGCTGCCGTCGTCAGCGGCGCCAGCTTTGCGGGGGCTAGGTCGGGTGTTGTGGCGCTTGCGAGCTTGGTCGCCGCTGCGGCGGCTGCGGTGGTTGTCCTCTAAGATGGCTTTCGGGAAGAGGGATGAGTTGGATGCTGGCACGTCGGATGTCATCCCCGCTTGAAGCCGTGACGGTTTGTTATGCTTTTTGTCTTTTTTGTTTCCTTTGGTCTGTCGTTCTGGATCACCCTCCCCTCTTGGCCGCGACAGTGTTGTTCGCGCAGCCTTTGATACACTTTTGTTTCGTTCTTCTGTTTCCGTTTTCTTTCGTTGCTTGTCCTTTTTCTGTCTTTCCTTTCCAGATCCCTATCTTGAAATGTAGTAATGGTTTTGTTTAAACATGCGGTGTCGTGAAACTAAGTGGATACATTGGTACATGCAAGAACCGGTCCGTAGAGTCCGGAGACGAGCAGTGTACCGCTTGTCGCTTTATGGGGGTGGTAGAACGAGCTTGCGCTTGACGGCATTTTGGCCTTTTCACCTTGGACTGTCACTTGTTGGCCGGTGGTCTGGAGCAAGGTACGGATGGACCAGTGTAGGTTGTGAGAGAGGGTAAAGTGATGGGCGGGGAGGGGAGCGTCGTTGTCTTCCCACGCGGTAGGTGTGTAGCTGGGCGGGTGCGGTGTGATGGCGACGGACCAGCTTGGGCTTGGGAGGGAGGGGTTGTGGGATGTAGCGATGAGTTTGAACGGTGCGGGATGGCCGGTGGCTAGGAGGGTGAGGTTGTTGAAGCGGTCGTTTGGGGAAGAGGCGTGGGATGGTGGATGGGACCAGGCGAGGTTGTCGACTCGGAAGGGGAGGTGGAGCTTTGTTGTTGGTCCAAGGCGTTTGAAAGGCAAGGTGGTGGGGAGGTCGTACATGAAGACTCCAGGGTATGTGGTAGCAGCGACGACCATGGTACGTTGATCCGGGGTGACGACGATGCCGTTGGCAAAGGGAATACCTTTGGCGATCCGGTTCACTGTCACGCCTTGCGAATCTACGCCATGACGGTCGAACTGGACATGACTGACCCATCCCAATGACAAGCCTAGAATGGTTTCGATCTGCGCCAGTCTCGCAGCAATCCCTCTTCTGCTGAGCAACTTTGCCATCCGCTCGACAATCCACCTCTTCAGCCCGCTCTCCTCTTTCCCACCGTCGCCAAACAACAGCTGTCGAAGCAGCGGCATCAAGTGCGAATCCCACGGCCCAGGTCGTCTGGCAATCAAATGGTCATTCGTCACCACAAACGAAGTCTCTGTCAAAGCATGCACCGAGTTCGGAGTATGCGTTGCCAACGGATGAACGATACTCCTCTGCCACTCGGCTATCCACCTTTCCTCCCCCGCAGACAATCTGAAAAGCTCCACACTCGACCTCTCGCGTCCGTGATTCACAACAAACAGCAGTGCTCCTTGCCCCGAAGAGTGCGGCAAGATCGACATTCCCAATGGATGGAACGTCTTGCTCGAAGGAAAGCGGACCAGTTCCACCGGCACCGCTTGTGCCCGCTTTTCACTGCTCGACGTCGGATAGGTGTAGGTAAACAGCGACCCCCTGGGCTCAGCATCAACAAGTGGGCCCATGACAGTGTTCCACCGGTGTCGGTTTGCATCACAACTGATCACCACTGTTCCTGTTACGCCCGGGATCGACTCGATGTCTTCGCAATATCGAAAGTGGGACGGTCCGGCTACGTTCCAGCATTCCGCACCTCGGCCTTGTTCGCCTGACGAGGCGGTGCGAACCCAAAAGTCGGGCATGCTCGAACCGGGTCCGAAGGCGCTGTGCAGCCACGGTAGGTTGAGCAGCACGGGCGTGACGAGCATGGCTAGTAGTCCGATCTTGATTGCATTGCGTGAGGAGGCATCGCGAGCGCCAGCGGGCTGTTGACGACGCTCCCGCTCCTGTTGCTCTCGCTGCTTGCGGAGGTATGCGAATGGCATCGTTGATGTGCACCACCGGTGTCGCCGTGATGGTGGAGGTGAGAAGAGACGAACGAGAGCCTCAATCTACTTGTGATTCCAAGAATGCGTGCATACTGCCCACGGGTGAAAACGTGCGTGCTCATGCTCATGCTCATATCTCGCTCAACATCATATTTCTGGTTCAGGCACTATGTCGGTCCACCGTTGTTTCCGCCCACCGCATCAACGACTCCGCACTACTGAACGGATCAGCACAGCTTTCCGAAAGCCGCCGCGCTCGAAACACAGTCCGCGGCAAGCAGTCTCTTTCCTGGCATGCACTACAGAGCAGAAGCAGTTAAGTCTCAGTTCACCCACACTCTCAGATTGAGACACAGAGGGATCATGGTCCGGGTCTGGGTCAATGTGCAGATTGATTGCTTTTTTGGAACGACGCCCAAGCCGATATGTAGGTGGAAAGGGTAGTATCGTACATGCAAGGGAAGCCGTAAGAGCCATAGGTGGGAATCAACCACCAAGGCAGAGGAAGGGTACGTGAATGATGTGAACACTGCCGCCGAGGAAACGGGGCAATGAGCAGATGCATAAGCGAGAGTGTTTGTGTGTGAGGTAATTGACACACGGGATTTAAACGGACTCCCGATGCGCCGGATAAAGAGGTCGTAGATGTAAGACGACTGGTGGTGGTGAGAATGAGTGCAGAGCTGTAAAGAAACAATAGAACCTAAAAGACAAGAAAGCGAACGGAACCAACAAAACAATGCTGGACCAGTTTACTTCTTCTCCTCGGCCTCGTTCTCGACAGCAATGATGGCAGCACGCTTCTCGAGGACACGCTGAGCACGGCGCTCGCGCATGGCCTTGTTGCGCATACGGCGGGCCTCCATCTGGTCGGCAAGGTGCTTGGAACGAGCAGCCTCGGCCTTGGCCTTGTGGATGTGCTCCATGAGGACACGCTTGTTCTTGAAAACATTACCCTTGGACTTGAGGTAGAGCTCGTGGTAGAGGTGCTTGTCGATCTTGCCCGACTCACGGTACTTGCGCAAGAGACGGCGGAGGACACGCTGGCGGCGCATCCACATGACCTTGGTGGGCATACGGGCCTCCGAGGAACCCTTGCGGTGACCCTGGCCGGTACCACGGCCGGCACGCTTGGCGGCGGCGGTGGCGCGGGCACGCGATCGCGAGCCACCAACAACGGGCTTGCGGATGATCTGGCCGTCACGGATGAGCTTGCGGATGTTGGCTCGCGAGTTGGCGTTGCCAATGTCGTTCTGCTCGGCGGGGTCGAGCCAGACCTTGCGCTTACCACATCCGAGGACCGAGGCCGCGAGGCGCTTCTGTGTTCTGAGGTTGACCATCTTGAAGACTGTGGTGGTTGGGAGTCAGAAGTTGGAAGGTAAGAGGTGTGTCAGAGACGCAATAAAGTTGGGTGACTGTAAGGTCTGCGACAAACGCTCCTGCTGATGAGGTTGTGGTCGAGGGGTGGCTGGAGAAGACTGCTGCATGAATAAGAAGCTAGGCGGGAAGAGCAATGCAGCGATATCGACCGGAAGATGTATGGCTGAAGAGGCAGAGCAGTTCCGTGTTGAGATCGAAGGGTCGAACTGGCCGTGGTGATGCGTGCAATGGCAAGCTTGGTATGCCAAGCACCGTTTACGATGCGGCGAGTAGTTTCGAGACTGTCCTTCTGCGATGCCAATATCTTTATCACCGAAGCTTAGGACCAACTTGCACTCAAAAACCTGAAGCCGTATCACGATCTAGCAGCGACAAGCCCGAGTGCAACCATGCTCGATTCACAGCAAGAATCTGATGGCCCAGCCAACGGTGTTTGAGATTGCCGTTGCCTTCGGATTGGGGCTGTGCGGAGTATCTGTTGGTTGCTTTGCCAGGTTGATGCCTCGTCATGGTCTGGTGCAATTTCGCCGATGAGGTCGTGACGGAGAAGACTAGATGCCTCCAAAGTGTGGCGCAGTCGTGGACGATGAAATGGCTGCTAGATGCTGACAATGGTCGAGAAATTTTGCTGCTGCTGCGAACTTGTATGAATGCTGATCCCGGTGTCTATGCCCGTCTGCAAATGCTGTTGCCGATGCTAGTGCCGTACCTTTCTGTTGTTGGTTTGTCTTCGATAGTAGCAGGAGCGTTGTTGACAGACGATGTGAAGGACACTTACGTTCTTAGGACTTGAGGGGGGTCGGTGATGATGACGAGGAGAGGAAGAGAGAATGACGACCAAACCTCAAACTCTGGCTCGCTGACTGAGTGACTCTGTATGACTGACTGTCTGTCTGTCTGACTGTCTGAGTGACTGACAGGCTCTCCAATCAAAAAGACTGAGCCACAGAGGCCAGTCCCAGCAAGCCTCGACCCTCAAAAATCCCTCTGGCGTGCTGCTGCCCGAAAATCTCTGTTTGGCCTTTGCTCATGGCTCTTTTTTCTGGCGCGCGCATGCCTCTCTCGCTATTTGCTGCTGCCTGCGTGCTGTCTCGAATGTTACTCGCTCCGAATGTTGCGCTCTGCTGCCTCTCTGTGTCTCTCAAGCACGCTATTTGGTCGAAAGAGACTGGATTGCGGCATCCAAGCCTGAAATTTCGAGTCCGGCGCGTTGCCAGTCACCTCGAACTGGAATACAAATTTTCTTGTCCAAGAGAAATTCAGATCCATACTCGGCCGATGTCTGTGTCACGTGCTTAGATGGCAGGTTTTTGTGGATGTCGCCATCTGCTGCCAATCTCACCCCCACGACTCGTCGAATTCAACCTGATTCTAATTCAACTTTTTCTGGCTCGAGATGGCCGGCGTCATCAATACACAGGCTCAGCTGCCTCTCTCTCTCTCTCTGGTTGCCGCGAGAATTCTGGCTAAACAGCGCTATGCTGCGTTTCGAACTTGAATTGCGCAGCAGCCGGTGATCTGGACCAAAGTCTTCTCTGGCAGCAGCGCAAGTGTGCTGAGCAATCACTGTATCGAATTTGACTCAGCCTTCTGAGGGTACAATTCTTGCGCGCGCCATTCTCAGCAAGCGAGAGAGTCAGCAGCAGCAGCAGCCCAGCCAGTGAGGTACTCAGCGTCTCTCAGTCGCTCTGAGAGGTGAGCCAGCCAGAGTGGACGCTGAGCAATATCGACAACCGCCACTCGCCATCATCCTTGCCTTCTCCCCAGTAACACACTCACATCCTCATACATCAAGATGGTAAGATCTTTTTCCGACACCACGTTTCAGCATACGTCTCGCAATGCAGTATCAGAAGCAGGAAGCAGCACTTCCGATGGCCTACCCCGTGACAGCATTATGCCACATCAACCATCGACCATGTTTTTTGCAGTTGCATGATACGACGACGACCAACATTCACCACCAGCTCTCTCTCACTGAGACCCATACACGCAGCTTCAGCAGGTCGAGGAACGACACTACTACCGGCTTCACCGACGCTTGCACCGTTCACCAGGCTTGGATATTTGAGGCATGTTGCCGCGCCACCGTTCTTTTCAGCCTTGGTCATGATCCAGATGGCCTCTAGGATTATCAGCCTTCTGATCATCTCTCGTCAGGCTGCCCTACTGGATGCGACGTCTCCTCTGCATCTTTGCACATAGTATCCTCAGAGACGAACCCATTCGACACGCAACCACATGTCGCATCGCTTCATTGCTTTTCGTCAGCGAAACACCGCATGTCAAAAGAAATGGCAGCGTCACGAGCAAGGCCCATCTACATCTTTGTACATTTCTCGACGGCATAGCAGGTAGTCTGGTGATTCTTGCTCTCATGTGGCGTGGAGTGTCCATTTCGGCGTCCAGTGGCGCAAGCTGGCACAAGGTTGTAGGACGTGGCATCGCCGTCTCCGCTTTCATGCCATCAAAGCTCCGTTGCGGCGCCTGCAGCATCATCCATCAACAGAAAAGTCTCGCCGCATCCATCTTGTCCGTCTCAGCAGCGACAGCATGGACCCAATCATCCGCGCTCTCCTCGTACATGTCGCATCGCCCGCCACGCTGCATCAGCACGCCGAACAGGCAGTCCGTCTCGACAGAATCGAGATCAAGCGAGCATCTCAGATTTTGGCCCGCCACCCTATCTCTCGACCTGCTATCCATCCTACGATGCTGCATTGCGAGACGACACTGCGTTCTCTACACCTGACACAAAAGCGCCGTTGCTAACCCTTCCCCCGCTTGCTCCTCTTTGCGTTGGCCCATCAGACTCTCGCCGTCGACCTTCTTAACCCCTCCGCCGAGCAGCAGGCTCGCTCTCACAAGCTCAAGCGACTTGTGCAGAACCCCAACTCGTTCTTCATGGACGTCAAGTGCCCCGGTTGCTTCGCCATCACCACCGTCTTCTCGCACGCCCAGACCGTTGTCGTCTGCGGATCCTGCGCCCAGGTTCTCTCGCAGCCCACCGGTGGTAAGGCCCGTTTGACCGAGGGCTGCTCTTTCCGTAAGAAGGCGTAAGTTGGAGATTTTACACAATCTGTAACGTCTCCAGTCTCCCCCCTCCTTCTCGCTCAAAATAGTCTTTCTTTCTCGATCAGCATTGTTCGCAACCCTTCCACACATATCGAAAAAGGGACGTCCCCTCTGCACTCATGCTTTGGAGACGCAACCCATCCCATCTGTACCATTCTATCATTTGGCCTTCTCTCTTGCACATGGCTTTTTGGCGTCCTGCGAACACATGCGTACGGCGCTTTCTTTTTCTCTCAATGCATTTGCATCGCGGTATGCTTTTGTAAAAACAACACAACTCCAGCAATTAGTATTGCACTTTGTTTCTAAAGGATGTGATGGAATGTGATGTGAGTGATGGTGCGGTTTAGGATTGAGGTGCGGGGTGGGATGGACGGGTGGCTGCGGAATTGGAGTTGGTGGGTCAAGGATAAGGCGCGATTGATGCTGCGCAACAGGGGGATGGGGAGAGGTGAGGTTTTGGGGCGAATGAATGTTGTATAACGCATGGCTAAGGACATTTTTTTCGGTGGGAAGAAATGGAGGATGTCTTAAACTATCCAAGCAGCACGAGGACGTACCTCGTACCCCTCTGAACCGCGGCGTACAAGGACCCTGCTTACGTCGGTATGATGACCGTCTAGCTCGTCAGCGTACTGATCGTAGTCGTCTGTGACGGCGATCAGATGGTCTGGGCTCGGCTCTGTCCACTGCTGCCTGGGGTGATACACGACCTCATGGTCCGAATCCGAACTTGCACTCGACCCGTCCTCCTCCTCGGTCTGCACTTGCGCTGCCGATAGAGCGGCCCCACGCCGTCGCACCGCATTCGAATTGCTCGGTTGAAGCCGAGGATTGAACCCAGAGCCGTAGGTAAAGGGCGAGGTCGAAGCAGCGCCCGGCGGAAGCGGTGAAAATAGGCCAGGTGCTTGCGTTCCGTCGGCTCTCCAGCCGTGCGACGTGAGCGTGGATTTGGTTGGGTCTTTTGGTGGCCATCTGTATTGCGAGCCCGAGTCTGGTGGGGTGAGAGAGAGAGCAAAGTACAGCGCAGAAGAGAGGTGGTTAGTCACGATAATGGCGGTGAGCAGTGGTGTTTTCAGACTATCGAACGGCGGCTGACGGTTGGAGCTGTGTAGGCTGCGAGCATGGAGATGCTGGAGATGGAAAAGGGCACGTACAATCCGTCTATGGTGGCGAGAGCGTAAACAATGTACCGCGCCCTTTCGTCCCTTGCCCCTATACCCCCAGATCCTTCTCATTACCTCCTTACCCCGCGCAGCACGCTCTGCAGGCTGCATCGCCTTTGCTCGCCACCTACACCTTCGACCCCGCACCGCCTCGAACCTGCGCCTGTCGATGCCGCCACTCAGCCTGCAACCTGTGCCAATGCTCCCACCTCAGCCTGTGCATCACCGAAGCCTCCAACTTCGGATCTACAAAGCTCTCCACAACCTTCTCGTCCTCCATCTCGGTCCACGGCTCTCCATCCTGCGCAGCAGTCTGCAACCTCCAATGTCTCGATCTGTGACTTCGCAACGAAAAGCTCGAACGGTACTTACCCAACCCGTTGGCAACTGGATACTTTAACCCTTGCGCCTCGTCCCCTTTCTTCGGTTCGACCGGCAAACACCAAAACACCGGATTATCCCCCAACACCCCCCTCACGTTACGCCACACGCCCAGATCATACGGATACTTGATCTTCCTCACCCGACCCCTCCGGATCATCGTCGCCGTACGGTCCTTTTCCCAGCTCTCGATCGTCGTCTGGTTCACGGCGACGCAGTAGAAGTGGTACAGACTAAACACGCCGACGAGTACGATGACGGGGATGCAGAGGGCGTAGTTGACGACGAGCCAGACGAGCTCTCGTGCAGAGGGTTCGCGCCAGTACGTGTACGAGTTGAACCGGTCGAGTACGCGACAGGAGACCATGACGAGGTGGTAGCAGCACGTGACGTCGACCCAGAATAGAAAGCGGAGAAAGTAGGCGTAGTTGAAGTGGCCCACGCAGTTGGCGACCCAGGGGCAGTGGTGGTCCATACGAAGGACGCAGCGCTGGCAGGCTTTGCAGTGGTGCGAGCGGGGAGGTTTGAACGCCGAGCACGTTTTGCAGTACCGCGGTCGATAGATCTGTTGCTTCAGTTCGAGCGTTGGTTCTTGTTCCGCTCTGGTAGTTGCCTTGCTCGCTGTTGCAGTGTCAGTTGGGTCTGAATGTGGCAGATGGTGTGCAAGGTGGGGAGCAACAGGTTCCAAAGCCTCCCATTCAGGTTGCCATCCTGCAGGCACACTGCCCGGATCGGTGCTGACGCACAACCAATAGTTGTAAAAGATTTCCAGTAAACCTAGGTTGAACGGTACCAGCACAGCTGCCAGTGTTTGCGGAGAAAACGACGGCGTCTTTCGGTAGTAAGGCAGCATGATGCATAGCTGCGACGAGTAGCCTAGAACGGCAATGAGGCTCAGCGTCAATGTGACCCAGATCACCTCGGTCCATTTGAGCGGCGTGCGGCGTTTGCGACCGGTGAGCTGTGCCATTGAGTTTGCGATCAAGCTCGAGGCAGCACGAGTGTCCATCGATGCGCCGGCATTGTCGAGAAGGGCTGCTGGGTTGGCATCAGCAAGTAGCGGTCGAGACTCGCTCGTTGGCGCGACGCCATCGACCTCGTCGTCACTCTGCGTGGAAGGGTAGTCGTCGTTGTCAAGATGCTGATTTGTCTTGTTTTGCATCGGCGCATATGAGTGCATTCCTGAGGTGTCGCTTGCTGCGGTTGTTGCCTGTGCCATGGTGTCGATGGCCGACGGCTAGCAGCTTTCTCAGCACCCCCAAAAGCGGAAGACCGAGCCTGATGACCGAAAGATTACCTGCACGTAGCCATAGCCGGCGAGTCCGTCCACAGTCTCCCTCTTTTCCCTCTTGAGCCGATCAATGAAGAAGCCTTGGCTGAGTCGAGCGAGTTGAAGGGTGATGTCACAAAGTGAACGAAGCAAACGAGCAACTTTGGACGTCTTTCGACATCACTTTGAAAAAGGCTGGTCTGTGAGCGAGTTACAGAGTGAATTCCGAAAAACGAGTTGCGTGGGTCGGTGTTACTTTCTCGTTGGCTGATTGCATTGTCAACACTTGCTCGAAAGACATTCAAAGCCCTCGACCCTGGGTCTTGCACACAGCGACGCTCAGCATCTTGCAGGCATCGACAACCAAGCACAGTCTGTGAGTCACTCGGATGTGTTTGAACGAGTCCGTCGAAAAAGAGTCAGATGCCGAAACGAAGAAAGAAAAAAGGCCTATGTACAAAAGAGATGAGCAAATGGTTCGAGATGATGGACAGCGAGTCAAGGTTGAAGCGATGAACAGGTAAGCCGAGTGCTTCGTAAAGGCTGCGGGACAGGAGACCAGAGACCGACGGACGGACGGAGCAGCAATCGTCATGGCTTCACATGACCACACAGCACGAATTTTGCTTCTTGGCCGTCTTGTAAAACATCTTGCTCTGTTCGCTCAGTGTTCCGGATTTCTCGACCAACTTGTCCAGATCTTCACCTCTTTGCAGCACCGAGTCGATTGTCTTGTGCTGTTTTGTCACAAATCACACACAAAACGTCAGCATAGCTTCCTTTGAACCGCATCTGCGGGGAGGATCCAACTTACCAGCACAATCTTGGTCTCGTCCAACTCCTGCTGAACCTTCATGATGGTATCCGCCTGACGCGGGTCTTGGTAGCGCTTGACGTAGTCTACGGATTGTGGGAATGCACTGACGCCCAAGAGCGGTTCACCTTTGGGTGGAGCTGTGCTAGAGCCGGTTGTGATCGAGTTGACCTTCGACTCCCATTGCGATTTTGGAACTTTGATGACGAATTCGTCGAGGGTCTTGTTGAGCAAAGAGAAGGCGACACGGACTGGGTATTCGGTATCGGTGATGAGGACACCCGAGATGCCGTCAGAGGCGGGACGAGAGTGAACGTGGGCGACATACGAGTTTTCTTGAACGGATTGACGCTGGGTTGGTTGTGTACGTTCTGCTACCGTCTGTTTGACCGCGTTGGATGTGATGATGAGAATGGATGAGAGGCAAAGTTAGTGACAGTCCGCTATTTCCCAAAAGGCTTTTGTCCTCAGAGACATCGACTTGAGTCTGCTACTCACCCTAGCCATAAAACCCATCATATCCTGAACAGTTCCCCTTTGCAACCACGAGAACGAGCCCAACTCCCATGCTGTTGTCAAAGGAACCGCACCTGCCCCAGGAGGGTTGGCGAGGATGAGCAAGCCGTAGATCTGCATGTTTGATAAAGTGGTTTTTCGAGGTGTTGGTCGAGTGGAGGAACGAGAGGAGAACGAGGATAAATAGAAAGAGATTGCTGCTTTGCTCCACGCAACATTGTGCGGCGGCTGTGTGACGGATGCGAGTGTGCATGCAATTCTGACACACTCACAGGCGAAATGCAGCATCCGCAGAGACGAGACAGCCGCGTGTCGCCCAAGTCAAATCCATCTTTTAGCAGCAAAACAATTCAGTGCTGCCAGCGCCGCTTTTTTTCATATAGTTACAGCTTGGACAGGATCAAGCCCTGGTCAGCATCACACCACAAGCGGCCTCAAAACCAGAACACAGTTACAATTACACAGGCATCGGCCTTTCTTACAGTCCATGCGATCGTGAAGCGCACCTCCCGCTCACACCACATCATCATCGCCTTCCACCACCCGTCTCAAAAACCCAAACATAGCCCCGGCACGTCGACGATCGCTCGGCTCTCCTTCATCTCCGTCTTGGTTTCCTCTGCCTTGCGATCGTTTGAGCAGCGACTTCTTGGCCACTGTAGCAGCATCCTGTCCCGGAATCTTGGAGATCTTGATCCGGCCCGAGCCCACACTGATGCCCGCAACTCCGATCCGTGTCAGCTCCAACGCATCCAGCGGGATCGAAGTGTGCGTTGAGAGGTAGTGGTTCAGCGCTGGCAGCAGAGGTTCGTCGAGAGCAAGTCCATCTAGCAGACTCATACACACCTCCCACGGTACCGTCAGCGTCAGAGAGGTGAGGTCAGGCGCAGGACCTTGTACCGTCTTGCTTTTCCCGCCAACCGCATTGACCTTGGTCGGAAATGCAAATACAAGCTCGACCGGTTTCACGGCCGCATCTGCCGCCCTTCGCTCCTGAGTACGCTCGACGCCGTCCGTGACCCCCATCTCGGTGCGTGTCTGGCGAACAATGAGTTCCGCTAGCGCTTCCAGCCTTGGCCCGCGCAACCGCGATGCGATCGCCGCAGCTCCTGTCGCCGATGAAATCCTACAATCGAAGCGCTTCTGGATCCAATCGAGCGCATGGCCGAGCACGATGGGGCCCACATTGGCAGAAGTGGCCAGAAGCGGATCTGAGCTTGCCACCTTCGAAGACGGTGCCTTGGTTGCGATCAGCGGATATTTGCGCGACGTTCGTGAGTGTCCATCGCGTGTACTTGTTGCCGGCACGAAAACGATATGACACAGGTCGGCCGGTGTCGCCTCCTGTGCGGCTTTTGAACGAAGAGAGGCAATCTTGCCCTCCTGCTCCGCTGCAGGCTTGCCAAGCTCGATCTCAATGGCCCATGGACGCGCGCGCGCCTCCCCTGTTTGGTTACTTGCTTGCAATGCCCCCGTGAACTCGGCATCGTCCAAAAACGCAATCCGCACTTTCCCCACCTTGTCGATATCGGCACGACGTCGTCGTTCTGGTGGACGGAGGTCGCCGCTCTCGGGGTCTCGCGCATCGATGGTCGTTCCTGCGGATTCGAGGAAGCCAAACCCGTCGCTAAGCCGCAAATTGATGTAGTGCTGCAGCTCATTGGTGAGCATCTGGAACAGCGGTCGAGACACCTCCTGTATCGAAGCTGGCAATGATGAAAAGTGGAGAGGAGAGACTGTGTGCAGTCGCAACGTCCTATCTAGTAAAACACGCTCTGCACGCGCCCATTTTGGCTCGTCCGGTGCCGCTGTAGATGCTGCTGAGTCTCGTGCGCGTTTGCGTACAGCTGAGGCTGCCGATCCTGAATCGGTTGCCGAATCGTCGCCAGAACGGCGAGAGACTGTTGATGGGGATGGACGAGGATTGGCGCGCTGCCTCTTTGCAGGTGACTGCTGTGGTTTACTTGTCGCTGGCGGTCGTTTCTGCGCTCCGCCGGCGCGCGACGCCGAGATGCCCTGATCCAGCGTCGAGCGTGAAGAGGATGATGACATGTTTTTGCTGTCAGCTATCAGAAATTTTTAGGCGGTCCTACGTGATAAGTGCCTTCGACGGTTGTAGACCGAGTGTCCCGAGGTAATGAAGAGCGGATGAGCGTATCCAGTCGATTCAACGAGGACTCGACTCAGCAACTGGCGTCGCCCGTATTCGAGCGCCGAGAACGTCGAGATACAGCCGCAGTGGCGATCTCAAGGAGAGCAATCAAGTTGCTGACGATGATGATGATGATGGTGGTGGTGGTGGTGGTGGTGGTGGTGGTGGTGGTGGCGATAACGATACTTACAGTTTACTGCCAGTTGATATCGGAAAGCGCGTCTCTGCAGTGTCTGCAAGCCACAAAAGTCAAAAATCACACGCAGCCCAACACTCGCTCAACCCCGGCGCGTCGACGCGCTCAATGGACCCTCTTTGGCGTGACCGATGACAAGAAAGTGCTTTCGAGAAAGAAAACTTCGACTGCGAGCATCACAGCATGCATCCACTCAATCTTTGCGAGTAGGGCGGGCACACGCACACGCACACCAATCGATGTTTTGAAGCAGAAAAAGTCCATTCAGATGATGCTTTGTGCAGTGTCAATGATGCAAAAGGGTGTGGATCGGAGAGAGAGAAAACGTGATGAGCAACTAAACATATTTGACAATGAGGGATAGAGAGGGTGGGAGCGTGGAGAGGCGGGACAGCTGGTGCGCCATGCAGTTCAGTCTGACACAGGAATGCCATGCTGCCCGCCGCGCCAACCCGCTCCGGTCGCTTCTCGGCTGAGCATCAACAAGGTTGAAAGCCTACATATTACAAAACTCTAGGGGGAAAAGGGAAGGTGAGAATGTTCGGAGCAGCGAGAGCGACAAAGAGGTATGCAAAAGGAGAAACGACAGAAACAACTAAGGGAGCGTGCCGCGTATGCTGGAGTTTTGGGAGACACGCTGCTGCAATCGATCGCAGCTTAGAGCGACTTGCAGAACGAGCAGTTCAGCTGGATCGTCGACGAAAAGATCGCTGGCAAGATGATGAGCGCCAAGAAGATCGCGTAGGCAAACATGAAGAGAATCAAGTACCTCCAGACGATCGACCTTCGCTGTTTGCGCTGACGCAACGAGAAGATGGGTGCGTGGATCTGCTTCGATGGTCGCAACCAGAACAGCGCCGTCGAATGCAACTTGTCAAAGTACGGGATGAGGCATGGCAGCGAAAGGCCGAACAGCAAGATGTGTGCTGTCAAAAAGTCGGCAGAGAAGAGTGACATCTCGATGATCTTGACCACAAACTCTCGCGCCGGCTGGCTGAAGGCGTGTCCGCCAAGACCACGGCCGTACCATCGACCCGTCCACCAGGCGCGGTTGGTCTCGTCGTGCTTGAGCTCTCGCGAGAGAACCAAAGCAATCAGGATCTTGAAGATGGCACGCTGAATCGCAATCACGGCAATGACACCAAGCACGGCGTGCGAGGCATTCCACAGCTCGAGGAACCACAGGAACTCGAAAGCGACAATCACACCAACGACGGCGAGCACGTGAGCAATCGAGGCCATGATCGAACCGAACTTGGCACAGCAGTTGTTGAGCGCGGGGCCGAGGAACATGCTGATGAGGAACAGCACCAGCAAGATGGCGGCATTCCACACAATGGGACCAAGGGCAATGATGGCGATGCGCACAATGGCTCCCTGAGGCGGGTCACCGGTCTGGTGGAAACTCTTGACGAAGGCGTAGGCGACCACAAAGATGACGGCAAGGCAGATGGGGAAGATGACTTCGGCGAAGAGGATGGTCCTCCAGCCGGCACGGGGAACATCTCCGGCCAACTTCTCGCTGGGGTGTCCGAGACGCTTCTTCTTGTAACCGGTGACCTTGGTTCGGCTGAGACGGCAGTAGCCGATCCATGAGTTGGCGTGGCTGCGGCTGTTACCACGCGACATCCAGCGCAGGAACTCGCGGTAGTCGATGATGAAGTCCGAGGCAGAGAACTGGTGAGGATTGAACAGGAAGGGAGCGATGCAGAGCGCCAAGATCGAAATCCAGAAGTAGATCAAGTGCGGGATCCACAGCGTCAGGGTGATGTACAGCAGCAGTAGCAGCAGACGCATGCCCGAGTAGATGGAAGGGCCGGCGAATCGACTGTAGAGTAGCGCGAAGCTCTGGCGCGTCGTTGCGAAACCACGACCGGTGGCAATGTACCGAGCACCGCCAAAGGTCAAGTTGCTGATGATCGAGTGCGAGTAGGTCATGGTGGAGAACACCTCGAAGATGGGACTGAGACTCATAAAGTGCTTTGCCAGGCGGATAAAGGCCGAGATGGCGCCACGCTCCGAGAGCTCCTGCAAGAACAGCGGCAAGAAGGCAATCATGAACACGAGGAAGATGCTGATGATGGTACGCTTGATCCAGAGGAAGACCGGGTTGAGGTAGTAGCAACCGCCCGTGCCGACAATGTATTCGCTGTTGGTGGTAGCGCACACACGCAGCTGCGAGTTCAGAGTGCCGATGAACACCATGGTGAACATAAAGAGCTGCACCGAGAGAATGACGAGGATGTTGTTGATGTGAAAACCGGGATGGCCGTAGTAGAAGGTGAGGAAGCGATCGGCAGGCAGCTGCGTACCGAGGTAGTAGTATTCACGCGAAAGCATCTGCTCACCCATACCGTTGCCGAGCTTGGTGGTAAAGTTGAGAATCGTGCCAAATCCAAGATCACGTCCCTTACCGCACTGATAGTATTCGACGTGCTTGATGCGTCCACCACGGCCGAAAGCGGTCATACCTGCGTAGATATCCTCGTTCAAGTGCAGACCCTTTTGCGCCTTGGACACACCGCCACGGGTGGTCATGAAGATGGTGTTGAGGAAATCGGGGTGGCCATAGTGCAGCTTACCGCCGATCTGAGCAAGACCACGACCAGCCATGGTACCGAACGTCTGTTCTTTGCCAGCGGCCACATCGCCGAGGATACCGATGTTTTCCGAGAAAATGTACTCTCGTGCGCCAAGAATGGCGACAGGCGCCTTGGAAAACTCCTGGTGTCCGGATCCGTACGGGTTCTGGTTGGAAACGTTGAAGGACTCGAATTCGCCAAGCACGCTGCGAACCTTAAGACACTCCTCGAGGTAGTTGTCCTGGTTGGCATCGATGAGCTGCACGTACTCTCCGCGGTTGAAGATGATGGCGTGGTTCTGGTTGTCCGACTTGCCGTCACCGAGGATCGGGTTACCGGGCAGCTCGACGCGGAACTTGGGGCGACGCTTTCCGTTGGGCAGAATCTCGGAGTGACCATCGACGAGTGCAGAGAACCAGCGCGACTCGCCACCTTCCTTGCGGGGAGCTTCCTCGTCGAGGTAGGCGATCTGGAGGTCGGGGTAGGCACGGAGCAAGAACTCGGCGTTCTCCTGTTCCTCCTTGTTGAACTTAGAGTAACGCTGCATGGAAATGACAAATTTGAACTTGCGACGCGACATGCGCTCGAGCTCGCGCTCGAGCTTCTCGGTGTTGCCGCCAAACAGCTGAACGACCTCGGGGTTCTCGACACGGTAGAGCAGCTTGATGGCCTTGGAGTAGTTCATGAATCCGGACACGGTACGGTAAAGGGTCTGGGCACGGAGTGAGGACCAGATACGCGTACGCAAGGTGTACTCGGGAGCCGCCGACTTGAAACCGATGCAGTAGAAGGGAAGATCGTCCGCCTTGGCCGAGTTCTTGGTGCCGGACTTTTCGTCGCTGTCGCCGCCGAAGGGCGAGTTGCCTCCGAAACCTTGCGATTCTTCGGCCAAGATCTTGGTGTCCTTGACAAAGTTGTCCCATTCGACGGGGTGAAGCTGCTTGAGGTACTCGAGCAGGGTGACGCGCGTGTTCTGGTCCTCCTCGCGAATAATCTCACGAAGCGAAAGCAGGATCTTTTCCGAGTAGTGGGGCACGAGGACGGTGAAAGTAGGCATAGCATCGATGGGCAGAGGCTCGGGAAGGGCGGTGGTGAGCGACTGGGCGAAGAAGCTGATACGACGCTCGGCCTCGGAACCCTTGGGGAAGAACTCGGGCTTGATTCCCTTGTCCGTCTGGCTGATGAAGAAGGTCGGGGCGCGCAAAGTTCGCTTGCCGTTCTCGCCAGCGGGCACCTGGTGGTAGAGCAGCTTCTGGACGTGGTCGATGGACAGCAAGTGCTCACGGTACATGGAGATGATGACGGCGTTCCAGACCTGCGAGACGAGGACCTTGGGCTTGTACTTGATCTCCATGTCGGCAGTGGCGAGCAGCTTGGCGTAGATACGCTTGGGCAGGCGCTGGAAGATGTCGGACCAGGGCGTCCAGATGGAGAGGCCCATGTGGAAGGACCAGCCAATCGAGAAGACCGTGTTCCAGATGACGTACCACAAGAAAGTGTCGAGGAAGAAGAGACTGAGATCCATGATGGTCATGAAGGTCAATGCGAACGCGGGCTGGTTAGAGCAGAGAGCCGTGCCAAAGTACTTGTCGCTGCAACCCTGCACCTTCATGGTGATCATGACGGCAAGAGGATCACGGAACGAAAGGGTCAAGAAAAAGTACGATTCGGTGAGCTTGCAACCAAAGACGAGCACCCAGAGGAGGATGGAGACGGCACGGTGGCTCTTGACGAGAGGAGCGTAGGAAGCGGTGAAGGTCTGGTTGGCAAGATACTTGCGCGCCTTGCCTGCGACACGGTCACCAAACATTCGGCCCGATGGAACGATGGAGAAGAGCGCAGTGATGCATCCAGCGACCGCGAGGTGAACGATGGCGACAATGTTGGCAACGTTGCCCTTGTTGTTGAAGCCAAAGATGTAGACGGCGGGAGCGACGGTGACAGCAAGACAGATGGCGAGGAAGATCATTCGGCGCATGAGGTGGCTCGTGTTGTTCCATGTGGTGGGGATGTACGAGAACTCGGCCATGGTGGCGGCGATCATGATGATCGACGAGATGGCACCACCGAGACCAGCGGCGGAGAGCGACTCTGCGGTGGTGGGGTTTCGGGAGCGAGCGTAGACCTTGGGAGCATTGTACGCCGTGTAGTAGAAGAAGACGGAGATATGAAGGATCCAGATACGGTTGAAGTTGACGAGCAGGTGGAAGAAGGAGCGCTTTTCCTTGTAGGTCTTGAAGAAGACGCGAGGCCAGTCGATCTTGTCAAACTTCATGAAACGTTGGCTTGGCGGCACATCGACGAGGCGCGTCTTGTCGTTCAAGATGATCCTGCCGATGCCCTCGGGGTACCAGAAGAGTTGGTTGACGTCGTCGTAACCGATGATCTTGTCGTGGTCCTTCTCCTTCTTGACAAACTTGCCGTCGACGACCTCAAAGACCTGGTCACGGAGGAAGCGGTAGAGGGGCTTAACGACGGCACGCAGGTAGAGACCCTCGGGAACGGGCTCCATGCGGTTCTGGCACTCGGGCGAGCGGTAGTAGTCGTCGGCACACTTGAAGATGAAGCAGAGACACTCGGGGACAAACCGCACCTGACCACCTTCACCCCAGCAGAGCAGGTAGAGGGCAATCTGCCTTGTGCGGTCGTAGTCGCTCATCTTGAGCATGGCATCTCGCCAGCGAGCGGATGCGGTCTGGAGAGACTTGGCGCTGGCGGTTTGAAGCTTGGCGGCGGCGCTGCCTGCGTTGCGGCCACGGTTGGCCATGCTGGCTGCACGGGCGAGACCAGGGTTTTGCACCTTGCCGATGGCGTCGTCGAGGTCGAGCTGGGCGGCAAAGTACCATTTGCGGTAGTTGGCGTGCTCGCCACCGATGTAGTCGGCGTGGATGGTCATGAGAGCCTGCTGTGGGGTCATGCGACTCGAACGCGAGTCGAGCATGATCATGAGGTGGTCGTACATGTTGCGCATGTTGTCGCGCTGGAAACCGAACTTATTGGCAAGGTCGATAAAGATGTCCTCAATCTCTTCTTTGGAGAGGGGGATATTGTGCTCGGCAGTCCAGGCCGGGTAGGGCTCACGCTGACGGTAACCGCCGGCTGCACCTGCGTCAGGGTAGGGACTCGAGATACCGGAAGGGGCGTAAGACTGGCCGAACTGACTGCCGGGACCAGGAGCGTAGCCACGTTGCGCCGATTCAGCAGAGTAGGCATAGCCCTCCTTGTAGGTGCCGCCCTCGTAAGAGTCGGCATCGTAGCCGTGACCTGGGATGAGCTCGCCATCGGAGCGTTCGGATGCATAGGTATCTCTGCGCTCGTTGGGAAAGTAGCTGGCTTCACTTCCGTGGTCCTCATGGAAGGTAGCGCCTGCGAAAGGATTGGTAGGTGGCTGCTGGTGCGGAGGCCCGCCAGCGCCGTGATGAGACGACATGCCGTGCAAAGGCTGTTCGGGGTGGAGAAAGCGGCGTGTGCGCCTGCTGATACGATGCTAGCGAGATAGAATCGGGGTTGAGTTACGGATAAACGAAAGGAAGCCGATCAAAGGACATGCGACGGCAGTTGTTGTGGATGGTGCACGATCGTTGGCAATTCGTGTTGGATGAGAGGGAGGCGATGACGTGATGAAGACTGGCTTCTGGGTGAGACGAGGATGAGGAGTCGATGCGATGCGATGAGATGACGACCGCTGCTGTCGACGAGTTGCCGGTTGTCTGTTTGTCGACTCGACCTGTCTGAGCGGACCTGTGGTCTCGGGTGGCTCGAGATCAGAACAAGGCGGAGATCGAGGAAGGAGAGAGGTCGGAAGGATGACAAGGGTGTGGTGGTGGTGATGGTTGGTGGGTGGCCAAGAATGGGAAGAAGCCCTGTCGGTCTGGACACAAACCAAGGGATCGAAGGACGAAGGAGGATAGCGTCGATGAGGAGTGAAGAGAGGGAGCAGCACAGCGCAGCGCAGTAAGTGCAATAGGAGCAGCAGCAGCAGTAGCAGCAGCAGCAGGTGGCGATGCCGTCAGTCAGTCAGTCAGTCAGTCAGTCAGTTGGCTTGACAGAGACAGGCAGACAGGCCAACAGACAGACAAAGGGTGGTTCAAGGCAGTGTGGCTGTAAAGTGTGGTTAGGGAGGTAAGAAGGGGCAGCGCAGCGCAGACCAAATTGACAGCGAAACAAAACCGATGCGCAGATCGCAGCACACTTTGCAGCAGCAGAGAAGCAGCAGCGCACGAATTGAACGCGCCAGTTCGGTCAGGGGAACACCGAAATTCAAGAGGGCAACATGGTCAGCGCAGAAGAGCACAGCACAGCCCATTTGTGATTTCAGCCAAGCGAAAGTGACATTTTCCTTTGTTTTGTTGACTCTGAAATTTTACAGGCACATCGTCACAGGCCAAGAAAGCATGAGAAAAAGAATTTTAATAAAAAAAAAATGTTGTCGGCTGCGTGACAAGAAACTTGTGTTCATTTTCTTGCGTCTGCGTAAACCTTGTGGATCATCAACATCACAGCTCCTTTGAACTGAACCTCCTATATAACTTAGCCTTTGCTTTTGATGATGCCTAGTCTGTAAGCGTCGCACTGTGAGTGCTTGAGTACCGATATAGGTCTCTATGACGCTAACTTTGGAAAGATCTCTGATCTGTGTAGACGGCGTTGAGCTACCTGGCGTTCCGGTCTACGCGACCCTTCTCAGGGGCTTCGAATTTTCTCGAGGCCAGCACCGTGATGGTGTTTGCGTATGTGCGTGTTGTTCGTCTCGTGCCGCTGTGGAGTGGCAGCCTGAGATATGAATTTGGCCGAGAGGCAGCCCAGGTGCAGCAAGTCGGCCAAAGGCGCTCGGCGAGAGGAAGAGGTGCGGCTGCACCGAAGCACCTCTATCTTTCTTCGATCAACAAAACTTGAGCGATTACAAAACAAAACAAAGAAAAATTTCCACGCAAATAGCCAATTCAAAGACATGCAGCTATTTCAACAGCACAACGTTTACGACGATCGTCGTCAGTGACCACTGCTCCAGTGCGCAAACAGCATCGCCGTCGGATGCGCGTCGTCACAGCACGTCTGAGTTTCGAACATCGACCAACAGCAGCAGCAGCAGCAGAGCACCGTTCTCCGCTAGCACTTTGAAGGCAAACAAATGTTCGGCGAGTCTGCGTAAAGAAAAACCTTGCTTCCTTGATCGTCGTCTTCTTGAGACCTGCGCCTCCATTACAAGAGACCCTTGGATGCTGTTCTCCCATCGCACCTCTCCAAGTCGACAAAAGAGGGCGTTCGAAGGAGGATTGCGGAATTGACAAGCGCGTGCGTCGGTCGTTCCTCTGGGTGTGCTCCGGAGAGTTCAAACGCCGTCGGGAGTGCGTCGTTGACACAGACTGAACTCGAGCTGAACCGCTGTTGGCCTGGCCATCCTTGGCATTTGATCATGGAATCCAAGCATTGCACGGAGATACAGTAACCTGAACTTAGGGAACGAGTGGCTCGATATGGAAGGGGTGACACTTGGAGGGTGCCATTGTGGGCCAGAGCAGAGCTGGAAGCTCCTTAACGTTGACGCAACAACACTTGCCCCTTTTGTCGGATGTCGCCCGATCCAAGCTTATGCGGCTTCGTATCGATCCTGGCTCCGAGGCTACGTCGATCGGCCAGAGACGTCCGCAGACCCGTTCGAGAGGCCGGCCCTTCCGTTTGCGACACCGATCCGAAGACGGTTGCTCATACAGCACAGTACAGTACTGTACTGTTGTAATTCATCTGTCACCTCGCGCTTAGCGTATGCTCGTCTTTGTGTCACGTTCAAGTTCTTCGCGCGCGAAGAATCAACACTGGGACACGTTGGCTCGAAAAGAGTGATGGCACAAGCCTGTGATCCTTGAACGACTGCAGTAGCTTGTGCTTCGACTCTAAAATACCGTGGGCGTCGTCGATCTAATCGGCGTTGTTCTGGATGCGTGCGCAGGTTGCGCGTGATGCGACAGCGCTTTGTGCTCGCAACAGGAGCCGCAAACAACATCTTGAAAGATCGACACTGCATGTGATTCTGTTAAGCTGCGGCACTGCGCTCACAATGTGCCAGCGAGACGTTCCCACCTCCGTTCCGTCGGCGACTTGATCGATACCCTTCACGCAGTGTAAGAGCATGCGGCCAGGGTGTAATTGCTCGATCCAGTGCTTTGCAGCAGATCGCCGTCTTCAATTCCCAGGAAAAAGAAAAATCCTGCGGTGGGGGATCGACAAGATTTCCATGCTGCATTCACCTGCCAGCCGAGATGGAGGATTAGACCAATCTTTTCGCGCGAAAGGTTCCCAACCAGCCAGCTCGCCGACGAGCAGAACAGACAGGCGTGCGTACGATCTTGGTCCTGCGATGCTTTCTGTGTGGGCTGTCGAATCGGCCTGTGTGCAAGGGAGGTCGCAGACCGATGAGCATCTTTGAGCCGGGTGGATCAGGCAGTGACTGTTCATGTGAATTTTGATGCCCCATTTCCCTGCCAGCATTTCCAGACCTCTTTTCTTTCAGTTCATTTCCCCACCTCATACGAGCGAGCTCGAATCAGGTTGACAATCGGCTGTCTTCACGACGCGACAGTCATACGTACGACAGAGCAGTCACGGCGACAGACTGAAATGACGACGAAACAGTTGCGAGCGATGCAGGCTGTGTTGACCAGGTCCAAGCATGCCAAGCAATACGACATGTCAAGCGACAGTGCCAAGAACGCGCTTGTGACGGACCACGCTCGGCGCTGACCGTCCTTCAGGAGCTGATCGTCAATTCCAGACGAACTCGTCAAAAACACTTGCACCAAAACATCACATGTACGGCCTTGACAATTCATCGACGATGCAAATTCACGCAACCCCTCGGTCCCTCACATTAGTGTAGCGTGATTGACAAGGGCCCAAAGAAAAGCCAAGTCCTTTTCTCCAGAACAGGATACATGTCCCAGCCTCCATCGACTGATTCGCCGCGTTTGGAGCGAAAAAAATTGTCAGTTGCAACGGAAGCAGCGGCTATGCACTGCAGCCTGTGTCGCAGAGTCGCTCGCTCGAGCTCTTCAAACGCGCGACACGGTTCCGACAGTTGCATTTTAGAGCTCGTCCGGTCGGTAGAAGCCGCGTCCACGAACAATAAGGCTGGTCGGAATGCCGCCGTGGAAGCATTTCGCTGTGCCTTGTTCTTCGAAAATGAAGAAAGCCTGCGAGTGACGGGTCAAACAATCCAGTATCCTGGACCGGCACCAATGGCTGTCAGGAGGCGTGTTGAGCTTCGGCGTAGACACACTCACGACGCGCTGCACCCTCATCAACGAATCCGTCGGTTCCCCATGAGCACAGCCACTGCCCTTTACGATGGGTCTCGTGAGCACCCCTGCTCGCACTTGCGTCAAGACAGGCGCCCCACAGCAGATCACAGGAGTCAACATCCCTCTAACCGAGTTGCTCGCCTCGAAACACCTGGCGACGCGAAGCTAGACGCAGAGGAAACGTGTCGTTTTGTGCACGGCGGGGGCGGGCTTACAGCATGTCACGAAAACGGTTCGACATTCTGCACCCAAACGAGTTGACGTATTTGCAGCAAGACCCTGAACAGTCAGATGCGCCTTCGGTTCCTGATTTGACGGTCCAAGCCCGAAACTCGTCTCGGAATTCCTCTCCGCATTTCCATTGGAAGCCTGCTTCAAGAAAGAAAGAGACGCAGCAGAGCAGCTGCTTCCGCCAGTCGAGCTGCTTCTACGCCTGCCGGTTGATCCGTGTGTGTGTGCGTTTGTGTGTGCGTGTGACAGAGTCATTTGAGTGGCCACTTTCTCCTCGTCACAGTCACCCTTTACCAGCCCGACCGGGCAGTAAGTGCTATTTCTCATTGGGTCACATCTGGTTCTTGGCACTTGCTTTCCCTAGCCGCCTCCCCTCTACTCCACCCATGTCCTCCTCCATCACCCTCTTTTGCCATTCTACCACCATCTTTGGCCCCATGCATCTGGCAAGCCGCCCGCATCCAAGCATGCCACGTCCTTCCTTGCTCCATCTAGGGTCACTGGGCCTCCCCCTCGCTCTGCTGGCTCTTGTTACCCTGCTGGCACAGCCATCAGCTGCCATCCAGTCGGTCACACGAAGAGGCAAGTACCTCTACCAGGGCAACGATCGCTTCTTGATCCGCGGCGTTGCCTACCAGGAACCAGCACCCATCGCAGCAACCACCGCCGCCAACGACGAGAACGGCGGCTTCCCAGAACCCGACAGCTTCACTGATCCATTGGCACTCCCTGACGCATGCACTCGCGATGTTGCCAACTTCCGCGACCTCGGAATCAACACGATTCGAGTCTACTCGGTCAACGCGAGTCTCAACCATGATGCATGCATGTCGACGTTTAGCAATGCAGGCATCTATGTCATCCTCGATCTCGCTCTGCCGCTTAATGGCTCGATTAACCGCGCCGAGCCATCATGGGACGTGGGCCTTCTCAACCTCTATGCCAAGACCGTCGACGTCTTTACACGCTACGATAATCTGCTCGCCGTCAACATTGCAAACGAGGTGGTCACGCAATCCTCCAACACAGTCGCTGCTCCATTCATCAAGGCTGCCGTCAGGGACATGAAGGCCTACCTTCGCTCCAAGAACTCCAACGTGCTCGTCTCGTACTCTTCCACCGACGGACGAGCAGGCGCCGACAATTGGCGAGACATGCTCGCGTACTACCTGACATGTGGTAGTGCTGAGACCAGTGTCGATCTGTACGGTCTCAACTCCTACGCATGGTGCGGCAACAGCTCGTACACCGCTTCGGGATACGACAGGCTGACCACCGAGTTCAGCTCGCTTCCCGTTCCAGCCTACCTATCCGAATTTGGTTGCGTTGACGGTGTCAGCGGCGGCGCCAGCAACCGTCCTTGGACCGAGGTCTCGGCGCTCTACTCGGCACCCATGACCAACACGTTCAGCGGCGGAGTGGCGTTCTCGTACTTCCCTCAGCCTTCCGGCGACAACTATGGCCTCGTTAGCGTCTCGGGTAACTCTGTCACCACCCAGCCCGACTGGCAGAACCTCAAGCGTCAATTTGCCAACACGACCTCAACCCCAACAAGCGCTCCTGCCAACGCTTCCAGCTCACCCAGCTATGCCACCTGCGTGGGAGGCACCACCAACTTTCTTGCGTCTACCGTCTTGCCTCCTACGCCCAACCCGCAGCTCTGCAACTGCGTCGAATCCAACGCTTTCAGCTGCGCCCTCAATCCAGCTTCCTCCAGCTCGCCCGTCATCATCGGCACACTAATCGGTCAGGCTTGCACCTACCTTGACGAGCAAGGGGGTTCCTGCAGCCCCATCCAGGCTGACGGAGGCTCGGGCACGTATGGCAACTACTCGTTTTGCACGTCCGCCCAGAGGTTGGAATGGGCCATGTCGCAGTACTACGAGGCGACCGACTTCAACGCCCAGTCGTGCGACTTTGCGGGCAATGCCAGCGCCAAGAACCCCCCAATGCCATCTTCCTCGGCGGTGAACGGTGCTTTCGCCACATGCTTGAATCAGAACCCAATTGGTGTGTCGACGCCAAAACCCGACTTTGCCGGGTCGGCCAATTCGACAACTACCCGTGCCGGTTCTGCGCCCTCTCAGACTGGGTCGAGGAGGGGGTCGGAGAATGGCGCCTTGGCGATGACGAGTGGTGTGATGGGATTGTGTACGGTGATGGTCGTTGGCTGGGCGAGTTGGGCCGTGCTTTGATCATGTTTGGATACCTTGAAGTTGACCGACACATGCTGTGGCACTGGACACTTTTTTCTTTCTTCCCGCACCTTGTTTTGCTCAATCGATTCTTGTTCATATGGAGTACTGGACGGTATGTGTTCGACGTTGACCCATCGCAGATATTGAAACCCTGACACAGTCCCGGCACACGAATCAAGGTCAAACGATCATTATTGTCCGAACCAAGCGATTAGTTCTGGAGGCTATGGTTGAGGTGGGCACTGCTTCAACTTGTGGTGCCATTGGTGCTGGTTGTCGTTAGACCGTTTCCCTTGCAAGCGCTGAAAACGGGCAAACAGCTGAGATACCTACACCAGGTACATGCCTTTGTTGGATCTGGCGAGTTGTAAAAGTTAGTCGTCAATCCGGCAAAGAAGCCTACGGTCAAACCTACAGCCACGAGCCTGACCACCCAAACCGTCACTCTGTGCTTTCTACTACCATGAATCGCCGGTGCAAACATCATACCTCCAAGCAAGCCTACACAAAATCCTCCGATATGCGCAAAGTTGTCCAACCCCGGCAACAACCCCAACGCCAACCCCAACACCGCGAACCCCACCGACATCATCAACCTCACCTTGGCCCGATACTCATACTTCCAGTTATAACATAAATCCACCAACTCAATACTAATACACGTATAGATCGCCCCGGACGCACCCAACGCCGGCTGTCCAATCAAACCAAAATTCCCACCCAACAAATTTCCCCCAATCCCACCCGCAAAGTACACCACCACATACGCAATCGACCCAATCAACTTTTCAATCTGACAACACAGCGTCAGTTGAACGACCAGATTGAAAAAGATGTGCACAAACCCAGCATGCACAAATATGGCCGTAACGAAGCGATAGCTCTGGTTCGGCTTCGAGGCGTCGGCCAACCCACAGAGCTGCGAGATGGGACACAGCTGGTCGGAAGTGTAGAGGTTGGAGCTCGACGTCGAGTCTTTGAGACATGGCAGTTGTTCCGAAGTGGGGAGGGCGGGGACCTTTCGCATGCAGGGAACGAAACGGGCACCAAACGAGATGAAAAACTCGGCCGAAGGTCCCAACATCGGGTTGATGCTGGGTCGAGTTTGGATCGCCTGCCCCGTCTCGGCGTTGGCTTTGACCAGTTCGATGATGAACACCACCACCAACGCAACAGCTATAACCCACGAGACGTAGGGCCACCTTTGTCGTCCAATCCCCTGTCGACGTCGTTCGATTTGATCCTGCAGCTTCTCTTGGCCCGCAAGACGTCGGCTTGTCGACCTCGACAGCTTTCCAAGCAGACCCGTTTTCGCTTCTTCATCGACAGCTGTACGAGGTTCGGCGTCCATCTGGTTTGACCAGAGGGCTGCGGATCCGCGCTTGAGCTGGTTCGCCTCGTCATCTTCGTCCTCGGCATAGCCCATCGGTCCGGCGTGGTTCTTGAGGGGCAGATCGGTTCCGCTGGTGTCGTAACGCGCGTGGCCGTACTCTTGGTCGAGTTGATGCTGCTGGTTGTAGTAGGCACTTGGATCTTGGTAGTGTTCCGGGTAGGCTACGGAGCTGCGTTGCATGTGCTGCGCTCTAAGGGCATCTTCGGCACGCGTGTCTATGTAGCTGTGGGGACGATCCGGCTCGGTGTTTCTACCGATGCGGACGTTGTAGCTGCTGATGCTGTCGTTGGGTGCTAGCGTGTCGGCTCTCTCCAGAAACGAAGGGCCGCCGGCAAGAGGGCGATCCTCGGAAGCGTAAGGGTCGTGCTGAAGGTAAGAGTGGGTCTGGGCGGTGGGTGCGGTTTGGTGGGGTGGCGGCGGGGGAACCGTACTGAATGCTTCGTAGGGATCAGTGTACATGGAGGGAGAGTCAGCGCCAATCTGAGTAGCGGGAGCGGCGAGTCGATAGGCATTCGAGTTGGCGCCGACGCCGGCAGAGTTGCGGCTGGAGGGGTTTGCTCCTTGGGACGAGATGGCTTGCTGAACTTGGTCGTACTCGGTGACACCGTAGGGAGATGGGTCCCATGCTGAGTTGTGGTAGCTGTGCTGTGCAGCGTCGCCGCCGCGGTATCGACTCATGGTGTAGGCAGACTAGCTGATTTGCTGTCCAGCTGAATGTCGGCTGCGTAGTCGTAATCGATTAAATACGCTGTCCCAATGGCTCGTAACACCCGGCGCTACGTAGTTGAAGCAGAGACGGTATTGAGGATGGTCGCAAAGCGAAAGGTATTTTGATGCTGAAGTGATGCAAGTGATGAAACGTGATCAAGTTGGAGTATGTGAAGCAAGTTAGAAAGGGAAGGAAGGCAAGGACATTGCGCAGCAAAGTGTTGGTCTCAGGAGTGACAGCGACGCATCGCACGGCGTCCATCTTGGCTGGCCTGCTGCACAGCCCCGTGTGACAGCAGCCTAATTTCAGCTTTGAACAAACTCTAAAAGCATATCGGACTAAGAACGCTCGACGCGGTCGATCCTCTTGTCATGCGTACTGCACTGCACCGTACATACAGCACCGTAGAGTCTTAAGACCGAGATGAATTACTCAGTCATGATGCAGAAGCCCTATCAAGATCGATGTAGATCCCAGTGTGCTAGAAAGAGGCCGGGAACATGGTTCAACCAAAGCCCAACCATCAGTTGTGACAGGTCGGATGTGCTGCTTGGCCGAATTTTGGGGATGGAGTGTTAGCCCGCACAAGTTCACAGTTGTACATCTTTTTTTTGGGCGTCTCCCGCGTCACGCGGTCAAAAGTGGAGTTGAACTGTGAAAAAAAAAAGTTGAGAAGGCACGGACATCACCTTGAACAGCTTCGTCAACATCTGCTCGACAGAACGCTTGGGTCCATCTCGCACCTCAGCGCCCCCTTCATCTAGCAGCTGAATATCTCGGCTGAATAGATGCTCCGGTAGCTTGAGACGCAGCAACTAGTCAACCTCTCCAAACCAACTGTGTGCAATTCTCCAAAATGTCGTCCGTTCGGCCATCTACATCAGGCTCGGCGCACTCGACTGCATCTGCATCTCCCGCACACACATCTCTAGCACCATCACGACAAGCATCATCGAGTCCTGCTGCATCCTACGCGACCGAGAGTGACAATGATGCGCAAGAACTACAGACGATCCTTAGGATCAAGCGAAAGCGCAACCAGGATCCCGTGGATGCTCTTATTATCGCCCAGAATCAGCGCAGAACTAAGCGCAGGTCCATGATCTTTCCTGGCCAAGGTACAGGCGACAACAATACGGCATCCGAACAAGGCGCAGCGGCTCCTGATGGTCCAGATGCTGCAGCACAGCAGCGAGGCGTCTTTCGTTTGGCCGAGACCGTGTCGCTGCAATCGTTCTCGGATCCCGTCGCAGCACGTAAGCTGCATCAACGCATCTCAGCACTGAGCAGAGGCAGCACAGCCGGACACAGCACCAAGCCTTTGACGCCATCCAAGCTTTCGCAAAGTGTCTCCTCACCGGCACTCAGCCAGGCAGCTTTCGGCCTGCAACCAGCAGAGCAATCGTCTTCGGCCAGCACTGAGCAGGATGGGGTTCCATCCACTGGGCGAGCACATCGTTCTCTTGGAAATTCCGTGTCTTCACTCAACGCATCGACTGAAGCGATACCGTCAACGACACCCGCATCGAGGATCAAGGCACTAGCATCCGAGCAGATCGACCGCGACAAGGACCGACGCTCACGCAGCAGCACGCCCATTGGCATCCGCTTCAAAGTCATTTCGAGAGATCATGCAGCTGGCAAAGGGATCAGACGGTCTGGAAGTTCGGCAAGTCTCCGAAAGATGCACAGCGATGCAGGGCCGAGCCGTCCATGGCATACACCCGCCGGCCCGCCTGTAATCCGGTCAAAGAAGGAGAAGCAAGCCGAGGCCATCTTTGGTCGCATCATCGATGCCGAGACCGAGTCTAACAACCCAAGACCTGCAGTCGCAAGGCAACGCAAACCGGCGCAGCAGGAAGAAGAAATGGCAGGTCTCGATGCCAAGTTTGCCGAGATGCTCGGCGACTATCTGCGATCCAACAACATTGAACCGTCTCAAGAGCTGGATGAGATCAGTCAAGGCGCATCACAAGCACGCACAAAGGATCCGGCCGCGCTTGGTGTGGGCGCAGAGCAACATAAGCCCGATGAACAAGGCGATGATGATGACGATGAGGACGACTATGTGTACGACGTTTACTATCGAGACATGCTCCCGACAAAGGCAGGACCTTCCGGGTCGGCAGAAACGGGTCTACATCCTGCACAAGTGGCAGGGAGGGAGAAAGGTGCATCAGCAGCGTACACGGCTGTGCCCGACTCAATGGCTTTGCCCAGAGTGCTGGGTGGCGAGGTGGTACCTCCCGAAGCTGCTGCTTTGACGCCCAACTGGTTCCGCGGTCTCGACTTTGCCGGACCCAATGCAGTCATTGCGTCGCTCGAGGGATTCGAGGACAGTGACAACGAGTTAGAACAGACGGAAGAAGACGGCTTCGAGAGCTTCGATGAAGGCGAAGATGAGGATAGCAACGACGAGGGCTTCTATCGGAATGACTATCCCGAGCAGGAGCTTGGCGAAGCTGACGAGGTTGACTTTGGCTACGATGACGACGATTCTGACGAGGAGCAACACGATCAGTACTGTAAGTGGGCTCCAGGCTGCTTTTCCTCGTTGTCACGGTGAGCTTGTGCTGACCTTTTGCTTCTGCGTTGGTTCTGGTTCGACAGCTTTGTCCGATGGCAGCTTCTGATGACATGCAAATTTGTAGGGGACGGCTACTTTGAGGTGATTTTGTTGGCTAAGGCGCACTGTTCGCGTGTGGGTTGGAGTGGCACAAGTTTCATGGCTCTGAGCGGCGGTTCGTGCTCGAATGAAGTGGGTAGATGCGAGACCATCACATGCGCCAGAGAGAGGCACCTATACAGACACGTACAGGACTTGACAGCAGCTGTCAAGATCGAAGCTAGGCGCCAAGGATTGCCGTGAGACGCTACTGCAGCGGCAGGCGCTTCGCGCCCGATTTTGGCACTAGAACATGCGCCGTTGATAAGGGCGTAGCATGAATCTCTGATTTGACAGATGTCACGGCAGACGGGTTTTCTCGGTGCGACCAAAAGGCTTCGTATGCTGGTTGGCTGTACAAGAGCGTTTGACTAAGCGAACAAGGCGCTGAAGTATTCGAAGCAACGATATGTGACGGGTTCCCGAGTCGGATGCAAGCAGCTGCATTGGGATCGGAATCTCATTTTTCTGTTGCTCGCTTGCAAGCAGCCTTACAAGCGAGAAGCGAGAGCAAGAGAGAGAGGGAGAGAGGGAGAGAAGAGGGCAAGCAGCCGAGGCATCTGGCATCCGCCACGGGAGCGTGCCCATGTGAACGCACACACATGAGATCTTCTTGACCGCCTCGGACACCGTCAACGACAAGGCAACGGGACCACACCACCAAGCAGTTGATTGCGAGCGAGCAAAGAGAGCCTGGTCTCGGACCTGCATCTAGCGCAAAATCCATACTCCGCAACAGCTTTGAAACGGCATAGAATCAGCCTTTGACAAGACGTGGGAGAAGGCCCATAAAAATCAAAATTCAGATGGATGAAAAAAACCCCGTCACGTCAATGGGCGCTGAGCTTTTCGGTGTTTTTTTGGGCTGCATTCTTCCCACGGTATTGACGAGGTTGGATGTGCGCACTCTCTGGCTGGATATGCATCGCATAGTGGATGCAGCCAGCCTCTCGCGCGTTTGTTTCATGAGCGCGCCGGCATGGACGACAGCCCTGAGCAGAGAGGAGCAGCGTAGAAAGCAAAACCGGCAACACGCTGATGCTCGGCTTTTGCAAAGACACAAAGGCATGTGTGTGTGCGTGTGCGTGTGCGTGTGCGTGTGCGTGTGCGTGTGCGTGTGCGTGTGCGTGTGCGTATGTGTATGTATGTGGCTCGTCTAGTAGCCAACAGTCGACAGAGTGCGCTGACAGATGACTCGCCACGATTGGACAAATGATGGCATACGTAGGAGAGGCTTGTCATTGTTGGCATGTTGCAGTAGTGTCAGCTTTGAAAGCCGAGACGTGCTAACCAGTCGAGAGTAGTGTGTGTGAGGCAGGCGTGCAGGCCAGGCCGTCTTTGAGTCGAGCGCATTTCAAGCCAAAAATCAAAAAAAAAATCAAAAATAGTATTCGATTCGCTCACAGAGTCAAAAGGCCCGCGCGTGCCTTTGATTGCGCTGAGCTCGCGACTTGGTTGGGTCTGATTCTCCTTTTCTTTTCTTTTCTTTTCCTTTTCCTTTTTGGCTCGACTGGGCTGTGTTGGCGGCGGCGGCGGCAGCGGCAGCGGTGGAAGGGCGAATCGCGAAGTCCGCTTGCGTTCGGGATGCCTGTGCGCCAGTCACACTCTCACTCTCGCACGCTCTCGCACGCTCTCGCACACTACTCCAATCGCACTCTCTCCCCGCTTGGACCTCTCTTGGCTACTGTACTCTGTACGCACACACACATCTATACTCGCGCACATTTGCATCGCCCTTTCGCCACCATCACCGTCCTTTCCACCTCCATCCATTCTCGCATCCTCACCACCGGACGATCATCATTCACACCACCCTCGCTCATCACCCACTTTTCCGCAGCAACCAAAAACCGAACCATATACCCCATATCTCTGCCGGTCGCACACAGGCGCCCAAAATTGGCTATCCCATCGGCTCGATTCTCATCGCAAGCTATCGCACCATCATTCAACTCTGGACCGTATCTTTGCATTCCGCAACAAACAGCTGGCAACATTCGAAACAAGCTGCGCAGTTCCTCTCCCAACACATCCCTGTGCGCACGTCCATCGCGTTTTCGAGTTATCGAACACCGAGCACCACCAACTTTCTGTCTCCAGCAAACCACATATCCTCGCGACAATCTTTGGCCCTCGCATCTTATTTCCACCTTCGCGCAGCATTCCTCCTTGGCTCTTGTCTTTCATAGGCTTTCTCGCACATCTTGCTGAGTCTTGCCGTGTTTCCAAAGACCTATTCGAGTCTTTTTGGCGCTCTTGCAACCGCATTTGCGACCGCCCGCATCCACGCTTGTGCTCGCTCTTCCTAGCGCACTGCAGCTTTCGCATTCGTCGCGTCTTTTGCGCTTGCATCTCGCCACCGCAGTCCCCCTGTTGCAGCATCCGTCTCAGACAAGCCCAATCGCCTAGCCCAGCCTCGGACATTCGATCCCCCCCCCCATCCCTTTCGATCCGTCTCGTCTCGGCCTTCTGCAGTTGGCAAAACCCCCGCTTCCTTTTTGCGCTTAAAGCTTAACTGCCCATCATGAGTGGCAAAATGATGATTTATAAGCTCGTGGTGCTAGGCGACGGTGGTGTAGGCAAAACAGCGTTGACCATTCAGCTCTGTCTCAACCATTTCGTCGAGACCTACGACCCTACCATCGAAGACTCGTATCGCAAACAGACCGTCATCGACGATCAACCATGCATGCTCGAAGTGCTCGATACCGCAGGTCAAGAGGAATACACTGCGCTTAGAGATCAATGGATCCGCGAAGGTGAAGGTTTCCTGCTCGTCTACTCGATCTCGGCGAGGGCGACGTTTGAACGTGTAGAGCGTTTTCGCAGTCAGATTTCGCGCGTAAAGGATCAAGAGCCACACACGGTCCCCATCATGCTCGTCGGGAATAAGTGCGACAAGGTCAACGAGCGCGAAGTGTCAAGAGAAGAGGGGCAAGCCCTGGCGCATCGTCTGGGATGCAAGTTTATCGAATCGAGTGCCAAGACGTGTGTCAATGTCGAGCGTGCCTACTACACTGTCGTCCGCATGATCCGGGAACAGCGCGAAGGCACCGTAACGCACAAGAAGGAGAAGAAGAAGTCGCGTTGCAATATTCTTTGAGGCCATGCCTTGGGATGATCTTGACTTTTCTCCTTCTTCTTACGATACCAGTAACGATCCTTCCTATTGATGGATGCGGGTGGTGGAGAACTCATGGAGGTAAATGCGCAACGGCAAAGAGGAGAATCAGGCACAAGGCGCGAGCCAGCAAAGGTGCCGTTCTGCGGGGAGCACGGAGAGGTTGCTCGGCCAGCAGCTATATAGGGTGGAATGGTAGGGGAAGTGTCTCGGACCGTAACAAAGAGCAGCTTTTGCTCCGCCTTTTTTCGGTCCTGCAATCAGCACCCTAGCATCGCAGTATCGCAGTATCGCCGCATCGCCGCATCGCCGCATTGCACAGCTTCGCCCTCCGACCCCGCCCTCCGATTCCGCCCTCGACCCTGGATCCCGACTCTTGCGCCGCCACTCGCCGCCGCCGAATCTCGCTTCACACTCGTTTTCACGCCTCGTCGCACCTACTCTCTGTCCCTCGTTTTTTTAACCCCAACCTCTTTTGTTTTCGCCCTCGGTTCATTTCTTACATGTCAGATTACATTTGTTTAGCTGTACGCACCCTCCCCCCCCTTATCCCCCCTTGGTGAACGTTGTTTTTGTGACCTTGTCTGATGGTGCAGCGTCGTGTGTTGTGCGGCGAATCATATCGTAAAAGAAGGAGAAATCCACACCCGCAGCCACCCTAGGAGCCCCTCCCGATGAGGAGCCACCTCCCCCGGGTGGCTTCTAGGTGGCTGCTAGAGCGGATGTGGAACTTTCCTTACGATATGAATGGAGATGTGAGGGCCAGGCAGAGCGGACAAGGATGAGCAACGCTCGCGTCGAGTATCGCGTCTAGAGTGCTGGTTTGAGCGCGACTCTTGACCTTGTTGGCTGCACTCGCCGACGCTGATGCCAACACCACTGCACAAGCCCTGTTTGCTGTGAGAGCAGGTTCAGCGGTAGAAGGTGTGTGTGCCCAGCCAGCGCTAGTATGTCTGCCCTGGTGAACGGCTAGTTGATGCCTGCGACTTTCTCTCGCGTGTTGGCTGGGCTAGCTCCAATCACCTTCTCGTGTGATAACTTTGCTTGTAGCTGTTTCGTCTCGACCAGCCAGTTACTGTATAAACTGCTCACCCTCTCAAAACAGATCAAGGTCAAAAAGTCAAAACTCAATCACAGCCTGGCTCGACACATGGAGAACGCGCACCTGCTGGCGAAAGGTAAGAAGACACTACAAGGTTTTACTCGTCTGTCAGTCTGGATTGAGATTTGTGGCTTTCGGCAACTGGAGTGCGGCTTTGGAGGCAAGTGATTGTTCGTTGCAAATGTAGTGAGTGGGGTTTGGGAAGTGATTGTTCGGTTGCAAATGCAATGAGACAATGGCGGGGGCAAGTGACCTCGCACGGGATTCGAAACGTGGCAAGTGACTGGTCGGTTCGAACTTCAGCGACCGACGTGTAGCTCTGTGACGTGCGAGTGGAAAGCGGCGGTGAGGACGGAAGCTGAGCAGCTGACAGAGAAACAGAAGCCGGGAGGAAAAGATGCAAAGAGCGACACATGATGCTGGCAGGAGTGGAGACAAGAGAGAGAGAGAGAGAAAGTAACGTTGAGAAGGCGAGAGCGATGGAAAGGAAGATTGACGAGCGTCGATGGGAGTTGGATAATGGGCGGTGAAGGCAAGATGAAAAAAAAAACAGCTCTCGCGGTATAAGTCCTTCGAGACGATCCCAGAGGTCCGCCGCCGACGAGCTTCAACAGCGACAAGTTCTTACCGCAATGCCTATGCCACCCGCTCCCAAGCCTGCCATCTCCACACTCCTCACGCTTCCACCCCGCCCACGCCCTCGGCCACCCTCCTCTCCTCGTCCTCCTCCAACCTCTTCCTCTCCTTCTCCAACGCCCTCTTCTCCGCCTCCTCATCCGCCCACCGCTCCAGCCAATCGACCAATCCGGGCGTCTCCAAATGTCGTTTCCGATTATGCCTTCGCAAATCCCTTCGGAAGAAATACTCCCTCTTCTCCGCCCTGCACACGTCCAAGGGACACTTGAACTCGCGTTCGCGCGTAGCGTCGTGCACCTGGCCGTGCTCCTGCAGATTGTGCGGGCTGGAAAACGTCTTTCCACAGCCGGGAACGAGACACGGGTAGCGAATCGCCGGTCCGATGGGCTTGGATCGCGGCCGGATGGTGCGTTTGCGTTTTGGTGCGGCTGGCTTCGAAGCGGAAGCAGATTTGCGAGGCGCACGTCGGGCAGCGGGTTTGCGCAGAGGCTTGCGGCTGATCTTGACTGAAATGCCGGTAGAATGGGTTGGAAGTGGAGGTCGAAAGTGAACGAAAGGAGGCTGCTGCTGCTGATGATGATGGTGAAAATGCAAGGGTGGCGACGGCAGATGTTGCTGATTGTAGCCGACGATCGAACTCGAATGTGCATGCGACAGACTGGGAACAACGGTGCTATCTGAATCGCTGCAGTCAGGAGATGCACATCTAGTCATCCGAGCAGCCGGTGCAATGGTGACTTGAGAGCGTTGTGGCTGCCCGACTTGCTTTTGCCTTTTCGATATACGGATCTTGATCGGTGCCCTATTGACCGTCACCTTGCGAGCGCGCCCACGCGCAGCAGATTTGACAGGAACAGCCTGCTCGACGTCGTCTGCAGGCACAGGAGAAGCGGATGTCCCAAAGTAAGCAGGGTCGGGAGCAGGAGCGATAGAGACAGCAACAGGTTGAGAAGGGACAGTGATGATAGACTGGCAGTTGCTCTGTTGAGGAGCATGATACAGCGAGACCTTATCTGCAACAAACGCTGACGAGCCAGCGGAAGCATTTTCGAGAGCAATCGACCCAGCGTTAAGCTGTCCGACGTCTCGACTAGGATTACACCCGATCGGCAGCACCGGCGATGGAAACGACAGCGGAGGTGGAGAAAACGTGACAGGCTCGTAGAAGCTGCCACCACCACTGTCACCGCTGCTCGGCACCGTCAGAGCATCGCCATCTCCCACAGGGTCCAACATGCGGAACCAGTTATCATCGGTTGCAATGCTGTATTCCGAAGCCGAGCTACCAGTAACCAGAGCTGGCTCCTCACTCGGATACGATGTCTGGACAGCCCCGCAAGCGTCAAAACCTTTGACCTCGGGAGATTCCAGCTTGCACAAGTATTCGCTGAGACTCATGTCACCCAGCGCTACGTCGCCATCGTAGCTGGCATCGCTTTGAAACTCGAGCGTCGGACCACAAGCGATTTGACCTGCCGACGAGGAACTGGACTGTGTATCCGAGAAGAAAGAGGGACTGGACAGGTACACACTGTTCTGCACACCGACCTCACCGATGGTCATAGCTTCAAAGGTGGCCCCGGCATGGAAGATGTCGAAATGGCCACTGGCTCGGAATCTCGAGGCGTAGGGGTCGTTACCCATGATGGGCGAGCTTTCCGTCTTGAATGCCTTACGCATGCTCTCTCCCTCGCTCGTGAAAGGACCACGAACAGCGCCTAGCGGCATCAGAGTCGGACTGAGTGATCGGCGAGCAACCTGACTCGGCACCGTGGGCGGCTTGAGGAGCGATGCATCCTCGGGAATGCTCGGTGGCTCGCATGACGACGGGGGCGTATCGAGCGTAGCCAGCTCAGGAGGACGATCGCGGCCTCCCGAAGGCGGACGATTCAGCAAATCGATTGCTTTGGTCACCAGACTTGCTTTAACCGCATGTTGCGTAGCGACGGCCGGCTGAACCGTTTGTGCATGGTTGAGATCCCAGTTGAAAGGATCAAAGGTGGTCGACATGTGCGACTGCCAAGTGAACTCTTCAAAGCATAACAGCTCGGCACAAGATTCCGTGAAAGGGAGTGAAGGGAAGAGAAGCGAAAGAGTAAAGGTAAAGAGAGTGATGCAAGGTGCAAAAAGAGGGATATGATGGAAGGATTGCAGGTATTGTTGCGATGATTCGAGTCGATGGAGCAAGCCCTTTTATGCGTGGCGACGAGCGCGACAGGTCGGGGAAGATCGCTTTCGCGAAACGAGGTCCTACCGGAAGATTCTGGTCCTCGGTGGAGGATCCCAAGACCCGTCACCGGGTGCTTAGAACGTCACCATGGCCAAGCTCTCTACAAAACAGGGCCAACTTCGGTTGAGAAGAAAGGGCATCAATGCCTCGATTCGGTGGACCCATGTTTACTCGGCATGGGTCAAGAAGAAAAGCAAGGCCAGTCGGTCGTGTCTTGAGACTGGTCTGTGCTGCGTTGAGCCTAATTGACTTATTCAGCGTCCAAGATCAAGATTAGCCTTTTTCGTCTCCCCGTGTTGGGACGGAGTCCAGATGTCCGTTTTGCGAAAGCGATCCAGAGGCGACCGAGAACAGCATTGCTGGACAGATTTTTTCGGGAAAGCCACGGGCAAGTTACGCTCAGACTTTAGACATTTCGGGTTTGTGCACACTTCCACTTTCGGTAGTTTCGAGTCCAGTCAAAGGGCTCGCTCGCGCAATGGGAATCTTCGTTGATTAGTACGGTCACAGACAATAGCAGCGAGCACTGAAACAGAGTTGATGAAGTTGATCGTGGGAACCGAAAAACACGGTGTCAAAGGTGGCACAAGCCTCGAAAAAAAGACGGCAAAGGTTGAATCTCGGTCCAAGCTTTGGACTTGACTCAAGCTCTGTACCCGCTCGTTAGATCTTAGCAAGACGTCTCCGAAGTGCTTCGCAGACGAGTGGGTTACGGGCTGAATCGCAGCTACGATAGCCGTCGCTGAGGCAAGATGAAGCCTCCCTGTGGGCTGAAAGCTTCACCAAAGTAGCTCTCGAGGTATTTTTCCAAAAAAGCCAGCACAGACACAACGCTTAGCGTCGCCTGCTTTGCGCTTGACCGTGTGTCAAAGGGCTTTTGCGATTGGTCAACGTGGCGGCCCCGAGGAGCCCCGACGCTTCTTTGCTACCAACAACGCCTTCCAGCTACCGACGACGCCTGACGCTCCCCGACGGAAGCGACCAGCCCGACCGAATCCATCATTTGTCCAATCGCTTCTTGTTCGACAGCCACACAAACCCTAAACTAAGTCACGTTTTGTCACGTCACTTGTCACGCGACAGCTGACGACTCGACAGTGTTCAATACAACAAGCCTGGCTAGATCGTCCCAAAACAATGTCCGCTCTTCTGTCTGTTCACCATGCTCATTGTACAGACGCTCCTGCCCTGTTGCTAGTCCGACAAACCGCTTTTCGCTTTTGACATTGTACAAGCTTGCAGCAGATGATTTGTCCGCAGCCCACAAGAAATCTCCATCATCCTGCACTGTGATGAAGGCATTGCGCGCCCGCCCAAGTGTCCTCATAGCTTGTGACGTTGTCATGTTCCGTCGGAACCCGAAAAATCATACGACTTTGATCCATCTCTCGATAGCCACCAGCAGCACAGACCATAGATGGGATTTGCTTTGACATGCCCAATGCTTTGTTTATGAACAGCGTGCACACAACGAAGTATTTTTCGTTCGGGTTACAGCAACGGAAGGGCGTGGCGTATTCCAACAGCTTGAGTCGCTTGCAAGGATGGTCGATCAGTGCCTGATCGCACAGCAATGCAGAAAGACATCCGAGTTGGCTACTACAACGTGGTTCTGCCTTCGAGAATGTCGAGTGCCTGACGCAACTGAATACGAGCGGTTTCGAGATCCTCAAAATCAACAGCACTTGCCGCGCCTTTGGCGAGCTTCTGAACACGTGTCGAAAGCTTGGGGTCCAAGCTCTCGGGAAACACTGTGGACGGTGCGACTGCAGGTGCGGACGGCGCGGACGGCGCAGGGGATCGCGTCTGAGTGTGTGCCGCGACCGACGGGGGAGCAGCTGGTCGGGGAGCGAAAGAGTCGCTCGGAGGCACAGGGGGTCCACGAGGTGCGGTGGGAGGTGCCGGTGGGATGGAAGGGCTCGCGTGCGCACCTGGAGTTCCTGGGAGTTGGCCGGCGGGCGTACTTGGCAAGCTCGGTGCGCCCGGCGAGCGCGGTGGATCGATCCTCTCGATGGCCGGGTGGCCGCTGTCAAATTCACTTGGCCCAAACGATGGCAAGTAATCCGATGGAACCGACGGCAGCACGGACGAGGTGGGCGCAAAATCTCCTTGGTCCAACGTCGGAGCTGAAGCTCCCCAAAACGAAGCAGGCGCTGCGCCAGGTCCTCCGCCAGCACTTACCTGGTCAACGCCTGGGCTGGAACCAAGCATCTGTTGATGCGCACTGATTGGCGGAATAGGTAGACCGTCCCTCTGAGGCGGAGTTGGAAGAGGTCGCGATCCAGGACTCGAGCCAAGTACAGACATGTGACTGCTTGACGGCTGAATCTGCGGTCGATCCAAGCTGTCTCGTCGTTGGGCAGAAGAGCTGCGTGACAAAGTGTCGGTGGTTGGCTTGCTGGTGCTTTTCCACATCTCTTCTGCATCGGGCGAAGCACTTGTGGGTGGATTGGTGTGTGTCGCTATGCTAGATGGAGCTTGCACGTCCTTGTTGCTGGTCGAGCTGGTGGTGCGAGACATTCCAAGCCCATTTGGATTGGGTGGAGGCTCCTCTGGAGCCGCTGCCGTCAATTTGGCCATCTCTCGAGCCAGATACTCCTCCTCTTCCCTACTGTCGACTGCAGACGGTGCCATTGCAGCTTCGACCTGAGCAGCTTCCACCTTTGGATCTCCACCAGCAGGACCCGCCTGTGGTTTCCTGCCCTCCTTGAACGCCTTTGCAATGTCGGCCGCCTTCCACTTTGCATACTTGATCTTTTCCTGCATCTCGGGCTCGAGCGTTCCAAAAATCTTGAGCAGCTCCATGAACTGACTTGCTGCGAGAAACTTTTTGGGCGTCGCTCTCGTGGCTTTGCCCGCCCGATCTTCATTGTCTGCTCCTACAAACACTTTGAGCGCAAAGTTCTCCACATAGGCTGAGCTGGCAGCGTCGTTGGTAACAGCGTCGTTATCTGACAATTTAGATTTGAGGTCCTCGAGCGTATCCATGAGCGTGAGTAGATACATCTTGGCTTCGTTGTCCTTGGCATTGCCCGCGATACCCAGCTGGGCTGCATAGTAGCAGCACCAGTAGGCAATCACATTGTCGGCAGTCCGTAGCTCGTTGGCCCGCTGTACGAATGGAAGCACTGCCTTGAGCTCTGCAGGCGGGTTTGGCAGTGGTTCGTCCATCTTGACAGCGTCTGCGGCGGTGCAGGTGAATGACGTCGAGGGCTGTCCGATGCGAGTGCGGATGTAAAGATGGATTGCCGAATTCGAATGAATATGTGTGTGTGGACGACGACCCTACAGCTGCAGCTGGACTGTGCACACGCGACTCAGAATTGGAAATGAATTTGCTCCACCTCACACAGCTGAAAAAGCTCGAGTTACCGCGGACCTGCTCAGCTTCGCAAAGGATGGCTCTCCCTCATCTCACTTAAAAATGATGAATGGATTATCCAGCGAGGATTCGATTGCTGTAGAGATACAAGGTCACCTTGAAAAGCTAGGGTTACAGAAGAAGAAAAAAAAGCACAAAGCAGGAACACGATGAAATGAAGCTTGAAGAGTTCAAAGGAAAGGGGCGGCAAAGAATCACGAGGTGATACGGCGCACAGTCTTGCGTTCGCGCTCGCCTGCTGTCTTGACGACACCCTCGCTCTCGAGCGTTCGAACCAGCTCAGACAGATCGTTGGCATCCACAGGCACCGACGACTGCTCATTGAGAGACTTGACCAGATCGACGTAGCGAACCGCCTTGGTAGGAGCCGTCGATGAAGGACCCGAGGGAGAGGTAGCCCTGCCAGAGGTGCTGCCCATCTCGTCGAGCAGCTGCAGGAACTCGCGTCGCAGGTCACCGGCCAGCTTGCGCTGGTGGTATGATTGACCCGTGTTGATGAGATCCAAGTCGATCAGTCCCGTACGCGGGTCAGTGGCGGAAGACTTGGCAGCCTCGCGGATGAGACGCGCTGCCTCTTCCACGTCGTCAACAATGACCTCATCGGCAAAGCGCATACGCGCATGTGCCTCGGACAATCGAATCATCGACTCGAGCTGTCGCGTCGTCGCCGTGATTCGGCGCTCGGCGTTGCGCGGGTCTTCGCCCACTTTACGCAGCTCGACGTATCGCGCTGCTAGCGCGTCGCCAGCTTCCTTGGTCAAGATGGGTGAGATGCGGTTGCGCGCGTACGAGATGTAGGCAGTGAGCGTCTCGATGGGCAGCACGTCCTTGCCTCCTGTGTCTGGCTTGTCTTCGAGGTACAGGCTGACCAGGTGGCGAGCCAGGCGACGGTCATTGGCCTCGTCGATCTTGTCGAGCACAAGATAGACAAGGTCGAATCGACTGATCAGGGTGGGGGGCAAATCAATGTTCTTGGTGATAGGCAAGTTGATGTTGTAACGAGAGCCCGTCGGGTTCGCGGCTGCGAGGATTGAGGCTCGCGCATTGAGGGTGGTGATGATACCAGCTTTTGCGATACTCAGAGTCTGCTGCTCCATGACTTCGTGCAACACACTTCGCGTGGCTTCCGACATCTTGTCGAACTCGTCGATACAGCAGACACCGCCGTCGGAAAGCACGAGTGCACCCGACTCAAGCACCAGCTGCTTTGTGTCGGGGTCACGGGTGACGTATGCAGTGAGACCGACGGCCGAAGAACCCTTACCCGAAGCGTAGACACCTCGGGGCGCAATCTTGTGCACGTACTGGAGGATCTGACTCTTGGCGATACCGGGATCACCGACCATGAGCACGTTGATGTCGCCACGGTATCGAGGTCCACCGCCGCCTCCTCCCGTGCTGATCGTCTTGTTGGTACCTCCGAAGAGTTGCAACAAGATTCCCTTTTTGACGTCGTCCATCTCATAGATGCTTGGTGCCAAACTGCGCGAAAGCAAGTCGTAGACGTCTGGACGTTGAGCGATCGAGCGCAGCTTGTCTTCAAGGTCCTGGCTGCGGGGCATGTCTGCGTCCTCGGCGTCCGCAGCGAAGCCAGTCTGCACCTCGACATCCTCGTCATCCTCTTCGCCTCCGACACCGACGGCCTGGGCGCCAGGGCCGGCAGCTTGCTCCGAAGCATCTCGCGTCGAGAGGTCGACGCCGAGTCTCTTGCCGTTGGTGCGCTTGATGTGCAAGATATCGACGAACGTCTTGTAGAGACTCTTGAGGCTACGTTGGCGTGGGTTGACGCGAACAGGTGTGCTGCGGAAGATGCCAGTAATTTCGACACGGTCACCTGGCTTGCTAATGTCCACCAACTCGTCGTAGGCGCACATGCTAACCGTGTGAGGAGTCTGACCGTCCGGCACAACGTCTGGCGTCTCTTGGATGCGTACGACCTGGCGATCTGAAAACTCGCAGCGGTTGTGGATCAACGACATGGAACCCTGCAGGTTGCACACCTGTCGCGGGCAACGGTCAGGCTCGGCGATGCGGCCTCGGTCAATCTCGACGGGCACGGTATGGTTGCAGACGAGGCAACGGAAGAAGGCCTGCTTCATCTCGGGGATGATGGGAGTTGCTCGGATCACAAGACCTCGCACAGTGACGAGCTTGTCGATGTCGGAAGGGTTGAGATCGCGCATGTTGATGGCATCGGCACCGTAGGGGCGCACCTTGTAGAGCTTGGTCTCCATGAGCTCGATTTCGGCGACTCCAATGTCGCCACCCATGCCATCTCGAGCTTCCTTCTGGTCTTCGTAGGCCATCTCGAGCATCTCGTCCTTGAGCACCTGATCCATGATGGGGACCATTTCCTGTGGATAGCGGATGAGCTGCATCTTGAGTCTCTTGGAAGGAGGGTACGCCTCGAGATCCGAGATGCGGAGATTGAGATTGGTCTGGTCGGTGATTCTCATGCGACGGAGGTAGCCTTCGTAGACGAGACGTTCGCCTTCAGCAGGGTTGCCAGTGGCAGCAGGCGGCAGAGGCTCTCCGAGCTTCTTTGCGTGAGCCCACCTGTACTTGAGACGGAAGCCACGGAGGAAAGCTCGGAACATCTCCATGGTCTCGCCGATGGAGACATTGGTACCCCAGATGACCTTTGAGACGCCATCGTGTCCTGGAGCAGCGGCGTCGCTGGTAACGCCATGCTGAGAGAAGCTGAGAGCATCACTGTGGCCGTCGGCGGTAGGCTGGCTGCCACCGAAAACGGAAGAAGCACGGGCAACGGCGCCTTGTGCCTGGTTGGCGTTGTCTGCGGCATTGTCGAATCGATTTCTCCTGAGCAACGATGGCGAGGAGAGGGCAACGGAGGAGTGAATCTCTCCACGACGTTGGTGGCGTGGGGTGGTGCCTCCAGAGCTTGGGAAGAAGAGGGGCTCATCGAGACGACTGATGCCGCTGCTGCTGGAAGGCAGGCGATTTTCCGCATTCTGGCTGCGTCTTGCCGAAGCAAGCGGTGTCCTCTGACCCCGTGAAGTTCTGGCCGATGGAGACGAAGTTGGGAAGTGTAATGGCGACGAGGCTGGCGAGCGAAGTCAAAACAGTGTGGAGAGAGAGAGAGAGAGAGAGAGAGAGAGAGAGAGAGAGAGAGAGAGAGAGAGAGAGAGAGGTACATGCAAGAGTCAGCGTCGGGCAACGTCAAGGATTCTTGCATGGTCGCAAGAAGGACTTACCTGCTAGTGAGCTTTGCGGTGCTCTCACGCTTGATGCCTGGCTTTTGAGAGGACTGCTAGAAGGGAAAGCAAGTGGCGACGAAGCACCTGCCGGGTTTCGGTTGGAAAGAGATGCTGGAGCGAGAGGTGTTCGCTGCTGTTCAGCGTCACGCATCTCGGCATCACTGGGTGGACCGCCAGGGGTCGACATTGTGAGATGGTGGTCTTGTGTTTGGCGATTTCGATTTCGATTTCGACTTTCGTCTTGGTGTGAGGATGGTACGTCTATGGGCTTGTGAAGGGCAACAATGAGCGAGGCGGGGTAGAAAGAATGAGAAGCAAGTGACGGTGTAGAGACAAGTTCTAGTCTGCTGCTCCTGCTCAACTTTGGCGAGGGAAAGCAGCAAAATACGCAAGCGGAAGACACACAACACTGGCAGACAAACACAAAAATAAAAGCGCACACACGGTCTTTGAGGCTGAGTCTGGCGCAGTGCGTCGCCCACCTTTGCAGAGAGGAAAAAGAAGGTCTTATCGAGTCTGCTCTGCTATTTCGCCCCCGTGTCCAAGCGACAAGAGAAGCAGATGACACAGCTGCAGTGCCTGCCGTATCTGTTGTTTGACTTGCCCTCTGCGATTTTGCAAAGCTTTTTGGTTGCAACGCGCTTCTTGCTCGACGCGTAAATGGAAGATGCACTTTACGCGACACGTTCCAAAGCAACCTCACCCGCGTGTCGCTGTAGATGCCGCGCGAGTCAATTTGACGCGCTCTCAGAAGCGCAAGACGTTCCGACCAACCCTCTTCAAAGACTACGCCATGGCCATTCGAGCCGTTGAATCATTCCTTGACGAGGGCTCATCGTCATCGATAAGACAAAGATGTTATTATGATGCAAGAGGTATAGAAGTTGAACAAGGATGAGAACAGGGACATGCGTTCGAAAGTAGAAGCGATACCCAACCCAACCGACACCAGAGCGATCGTCCTCAACGCAGAGTGCGAACATTGAGACCGCCACCGGCGTTATGCGATCCGAACCCATTCGTCGCCTTTGCGCCTTTGGTCGATTCCGTCGGCTTTTCAAAGATTCGCCAAAGCTTCAACTCTTCATCGTCGCTAACAGTAGCCAGCACTTCTCCGTCAGGACTGAGACTCGAGTGCAACACTCGCTTCTCGTGAGCCTCGATCTCGGCCACCTTGGTTCCTGAAGGATGCGACCAAATGTTTAACAGTCCCTTGCTCGATTCGGTCGTTCCAAGACCGTGGGTCGAGACAATCTCGCGGTAGTGCGGCGCCCAGTGCAAAGAGGTGATCTGTGCGCCGGTGGAGATGGTCATGGTTCGTGAGTTTTGGGTCGTGTTCCAGAAATGGATGTTTCGATCACTCGTTCCTCCGCCTGTTGCGAGCAGGCTGAGGTTGTGCGGACACCAGGCAAGGGCTTTGACCGCTGCTTGGTGGTTTTCCTTGCGCATCTTGGCGACCGAGGTTCGACGATCCCATACTTTGACTACGTTGTCGTTTCCTCCCGAAGCCATCAAGGCGCTGTCGGATCTCCACTCCATACCGCAGACGGGTCCGTGATGCGCTTTTTCCAGTGTCCTTGTCACTGCGTCCCGCTCGCGAACATCGTACTCTCGGATGATGCCGCTTTGGAAACCGGCGTTCAAGGTTCCATCAGGTGCCCACGCTGCTACGTTGACCGAAGCATGATCTGCACCACCATCGCCGCTCGGCTTGAGCGTGCGCATACGCGTGCTGCTCTCGACATCCCAAATCTGCACGAATCCACCTTCGAGACCCACAGCGAGGATGTTGCCATCGGCATCCCATCTGAGACCGGTGATCAGACCTCCGCCTCCGACCTTCTCTGCCTGCGTTGACGTGTCCAACAGCGCACTTGCATCGCCCGTGTTTCCGTTCCAGATCCATAACCCGGTCTGCAAAGCTACTGCAACCATGTTGGTTGACGACCAGTCAAGCAGGTTGTAATAGAAATCGCCGACCATACTTGGCGCATCCAAGGTCCTCTCTGGTGTCGTCGGAATCCGGCGACGTCCTGCACTCTGCAGACTGCTTGGCAGCGTGGATTTGGGCTTCGTCATTGCGTATCGACTCCTGACATCTGGGTTGGCTAGCGAGCTCGGCGGGGCAGCAGAGAACGATAGGATCCTCTGTCCCATCTCTGCAGATACCGAGTCCTCGAAGGATGGATGTCCGTCGAGATCCGTAGGGTTGGCGTTAGCTGCTGCGATGTTGGCTGCGATGTTGGGGTCAGTAGCGTCGCCAGACATTTGAGAACGGATCGTGTCTCCATCGGCATCTGCATGGCTGTGTGGTGTCGTTGATCGTTTGAGTTCTCGATTGGGAATGTACCGGTCACCACGCTATGCGATCGAGGCGACGAAAGAAAAAACAAGATGGCAAGTAGACCGTGTGTCAGTCTTGGCTCCGCTCTCGAGACTGGGGTCCGTTGTGCTGTCCGTGTGGGGCTAATACACTTACAGAAATGCTAGCGGTTACCTTGGGCTTCAACGCCTTGTCGGGTCCTTGCCAGTCCCTAGTAATACCAACTTTGAGGTCAGCCGTTGCAGAAGGCACCGAGTCGAGGCGATCCTTGCGAGATAGACCCAAGCGTGCCGAATTTGCTTTGAGCCCGCCGCCCTTGCTGGGAGAGGTGCCGAGCTTCATGTCACGAAAATTGGCCGACACATCCTTGAGTGGCGAGTCCATGGTGATATCCGTTGACCACGTTTAGCCGTTCCTTCTTATCAGGATGGAGTTACGTCTTGCCTTCCTTTTGCCCGTGCTAGTCGAATGCTAGTCTTCAGCCAGCGTCAGTCGGGTTGAATAGAGACTTGTCGAGATGATCAATCAAGGTCTGTAGATAGAGTGGGCCGTGAATCTTGCAATGCCAGTTGTCGATGTCGATGTCGATGTCGATGTCGAAATATTGAATGGTGGTGACATCTCAAACGGCGGATGGATCTTCTTTGGCAGCTTTGAGCACGGCACAGCAGCACTACAAGCTGCTGGTCGAGCAAATTTCTACTCAAAGTGTCCCAGGCATTTCGTCACTCTCATCAGAGACCAACACCCTGACCGCGACTTGACCGTCACGTGCGTCACTCGCAAATTTCCCAACTTAACAAATTTGAGCAGAAAACTCCGTGCTCAAAGTCGGCTCTGCTCCTTGCAACATATGCTACAGCCAAGCATACGACGGATGCTCCCACACACGAATTTGGTTATACCGAAGCGCAAATTAAACTGGTGGGCGACACTTTGGTGAGACCATAGAAAACAAGGCCGAACGAGGCAAGCACAGCTTCTGATCCGAACCCCCTGGAACGGCGTCTTCTTCTCACCTTAACGCGGTGCAGGGTGCGCAAACGCTGCTTGTGGATTAGGCGGCATCGAACGTCCCTGATAGCTCAAACCGCCAGCTGGACTTGCGAAAGCGTACGAGGCATTCGGTCCTGGTACTATCCGCTGTGCTTGCGGTGTTATTGCCGGACCGGCACCTGGTGGGTACGCCGTGCGCATGTGGGCGTTTGGCGACATAGCTGCAGGTCGCACGTCACGTTGGTCGCCGGGAGCTCCGGGCATGGCATCTGGGCGGATCGGCTCGACATCGTGACGGTCTTGCTTGTGATCATATGTGCGGCTGGCAGCGAAACGCTCTAGAGCACCTCGTCCACGATCTTCGGCAGCACCAGCGGCGCCGCCAGCTCTGCGTGCAGACTTCTTGGCCCGAGATCCACTGCCGTCATTCAACCGAATGGTGATGTCGTCGCGCAGCACGGGTGGCGTCTCAGAGATCACACTGCCCGTCTTGGTCACCTTGACTATGTTGGCGTCGAGTGCTCCCCAGAAACCATCACGTACATCGCCAAGGAGATCCGGATCAATGGCGCCACTGCTGGCGGAGAACGCGCGCAATTTGTCCGAAGTTGGGATCACATTTTCAACCGCGCTAGAAGCCAGGTCGACTGCTCGTGGCCGCAACGCAACGAGCGAGCTGAGCGATTCCAATAGAAGCGCAGCCGTAGCTTCTTCCTCGATACTGGGCGTCTCGTCGTCGAAGGCGCTTGAACGACCGCTTGCAGATGGACGGTAAGATCTGCGCAAGCGCGCCCATTGAAACTCTTGCAGTCGATGAAGCAGCATCATGTTGAAGCGAAGATGGGAAGTGACGAGCTCATCCTGGTCGAGCTTGGACAAGCTTTGGCTTACTTTGTCGGGACTGATGCCATCTATCAAGCTTTGCAAAGCACTCGCCACTTGATCACCCACAGATGCGTCCATAGATACGTCTCCATCAGCGTCAAAGCCCGCGTCGGCTTTTGCAAGGTTCGAGTGAGGTGATGGCTCTGCGGGAGCATCTACGTCGAGATCGTCTTCTTCATAGTCATCCTCGTCAATGGACAGGAACGGTTTGTCGCCCCATGCGAGCGAGACTGCATGTTGACTGCGAACGGAATTGCGCCAGAGGGTGGTACTGGTGGAATAGCTGATGGAAGAGGCAGACGAGTCGTACGTAGGTGCGAATGAGGAATAGTTGCCATAATTGAGGAACGTGACGGGTTGAAGTTTGCCGTGCTGAAGTGATGCTGCTCGTTTTGGATCGGTGCGATGGCGAGTTCCGCTCCTGCCGAGCCTCTGACCAAGCGTAGGGGTGGGCACAAGGCCTTGACGTTTGAGTGTCCTCATCTGGTCTTCGCTCTGCGCGCTGACCTGTACAAGGTCAGCTTGAGCAGGATCCAGTTGTTGGAGCTGGGTTTGGTTCAGGGCGATGGCTTTGGTGAAGTAGTCGCCGCGAGGCAGTCGCATGTGCAGGGCATATCTGTTCGCTGACAGATCCACGGCAGTAGGGTGGACAGGCCGAACCCGGGCGTGGTTGGTTTCATCAGCAACACCATCTGTATGGCTCTTTTGGCGAGCATTCTTCGCTTCCAACGCATTCGCCCTTTGCTCAACGATGGAGGCAAGTATCTGGCCTCTGAGCGCATGGGTGCTTGTATCTGCCTGACGCAGCCTGGATGCGAGCTGATCGACAAGTCCGAGAACGAGAGTGAGACTGGAGAGCCGAGCGAGGTCCTTGGATATCTCGTGAGATGGTGGTGATGTGTGACCGACACGCAAATGTTGAGAGATGTCGGGCTTGGCAAGAATGGCAGCGCGGAGCTCTTTCAAATGTGTGCTGAGCTCGCGCAGGCTTGTCCCGGGACGTAGCAATTCTCGAAGCGTCGGCTTGGCTTTGGTAGAGCCATTGGCGCTGCGTAATTTGCCTTTGGCGGAGGCTTTGGGTGCATCGGCGTCGGCTCCGTCCAAAGCGCCAAAGATGGTCGCCAGCTTCGAAGCATCGTCTTCGGATAGCACCAGCTCTTGAACCTTGTCAGCAGCTGCGTCGAGGTCAGTCGTGACGGCTTGTGATGCGTTTGCGGATGTGGTGGAAGAGCTTGGCAGGCCGAGAAGTGACTGGATGCTCTTTGGCAGTTGTGGCTTTTGAGACGTCGCGCTAGTATTGCCCGCGTCTGTGCCATCGCCATTCGCTTTGGTCGAGCTTTCGGATCCATCTCTGTGGACTCGCTTGGCGCTAGCATCGGAGGCTGCCTCGGTCAACTTGTCGTTGATACTCTCGGGATTGTTGCTAGTTTCGATGAAATCGTCGGCGCGTTTTCGTTTGCGGTCTACCTTGGTAGGTGAGCTGGATGGCGATAGGGCGGCTGGCTCTGGTGTTGTGGCGGAGGCGTCAGCATTTCTGGTAGCGCGCGTGGACCTGCGAAGAGGAGACACCATTTTTACGAGGGTATCGATGCCTTGTGATCACTAGTCAGCAGATACGAGGGTCTGCTCCGCCAGTGTGCGTCGAGTGATGAGCAGCAGCGGCAGCAGTAGCAGTGTCGGTGGTATGAAAATGGTCAACGAGCGAGCGAACGCTTCGCTACTCCCCTTGTTGCTAGTGGAGCGGGACCAGCGATTCAGAAATGCTACGCTCGAGATGAACGAGAAGAATCGTGAATAGACACGCGCCCAATTTGGAGCGCGTATGCGTAAATGAGAGTGTTGACGCGGAGGAAAATTCGGTAGAGAGCGATGCTTTACTGCAGCAGAAGCAGTAAACACTCGTCGAATCTCTGACGGGAGAGAGAAGCAGCGAGAGCGGTGGGACGGGATGAGCTGGACGGGAGTGAGACGATGACGATGGCGATGGCGATGGCGATAGAGAGGAAGCGCAATCGGTTCAATTTGTTAGCACGGTGGAAACACTTTCGAGTGCGGAATCAGGCTCTGCTTTCGTTCGGAACGCGGAGCAGCAGCTAACGTTGCTGAGTGAGTATGCTTCCAGGAGCAAATGACATTTACTGCAGCGACCAACAAGGCGAAAAACAAAAGCCAAAAGAAATCCAACCGGACACTGCTCGAGTGCCTCGGAACGTAGAAAATCCATCTTTAATCCCCACCAGAAGGATAGGAAAAAGAAATCGAAAAAAAATCAAGCCCAATTTTACCCTTCAAGCTGCTGTTCCAACTCTTGGTGCTTGCGGTGCTTGCGAAATGGTGTTCACCTGTTCCGCAACATGTCGTGCAACTTTACGAACAAGCTCGAGTCTGCATAGAGTACCACCCTTCGCCACCGACCATGAGCGCAATTGCGGGGCACCAATCGCCTCAGATACTTTCGTGTCTTGTGGTTCCAACTTGTCTTCAGCGGCGAATGGTTTACCCGTCCTTCTGCAAGTCTCCCAGTATCGACGTTCGGGCAACGAGCAGACTTGCACCTTGGCATCTGTGTGACGAGGTTTGTAGAAGTGCGTTTATTCACTGTATCCGGATAGAGTGAGTGAGTCCTGGAATCTGGAACCACCTGCATCGACTTTTGCGCAAACAGACAATGGAGCCGTCAACTCGTTTCAGCTTCCAACATGCATGCTCGAGCCTACACGCAAGTGACGAGGCCGCTGTCGACCGCGAATGAAATGACCGGCCTTGAATAGCCTGCAGAACTAGGGGAGTGTGCTTCACGATTGTGCCTGTCGTTCGTTGAGGTGTGGTATGGGTCTCATGCTGTCAAAACTTCAATCAGCTGCGACCTCACGTAATTCTTGACGACGCCAAGTGATGGTTTTTTACCAGCCAACGTGCTCATCGCAAGAGTCAAAACAAGCTCTAGCGCAAGCTTTCTGCGCTTCCGCATGGGGTCGAATGCATCCGACTGGTTCTGCCACTCGCATTTTATCTTCCCACGCTGAAGGAATGTAGCTGGGCGGTGAACAAACCTTGATAGAGATCGAGCGCATCAGGCTTTGGCACCTCCGCAGTGCGCAACACTGTTTCTTTGTCTTTGTCCTGCACTGGCCATGTCAATAACGGGCCCAACGTCAAAGCAAAGCGAGAAGCTTATTACTGTGCAGGTGCAACGTCGACTTGTGGTATTGTCGAGCTGTCTTTGCTCTCCTCGGCACCTGTTCTCGTCACAAACCCCCCACATTCGGATTCGACAGTTCCGTCGGTACAGTATATAAGATACCTCTTCGAATCTCCCTTTCTGCCCTTCTTTCTCTTTGTCGTGCCAAAATCGAGCACATCTACCGATTCGATGTAGTCTCCTCGTGCCCCTTAGTCTGAACGCCTTTCCCGCAAGCTTTGTCCGGATCGTATCCTTACCTTTCCCTCTTCGTTATTGTGAGTCCATCCCGCACCAGAGCCACAAAGCGTTTGAGCGCATAGCTAGCTGACCGTCGTGTGCAGTGTATTCTTTCCCGACTCGCAGCTTCTTACCAGCTTTCTCACAAAGAACACCATCAGCGACGGTACTATCTTGCCCTTGTGCGCTGCTCGTTTCTGGTTCACTGAATGCCCTCAAGCAGTGAGATGAATCCTATGCTGTGCAGCTTTCAGCCCCTCGATAAAGACCCTCAGCCCTTTACTCCGCAACTTCCCAGGCCCAACTTCTTCCAACCCCATCAGAGCCGGCACAACAGCACCCCTTCCGTCTCTGCTGTAAGCATCTCGGACCTCACCGATATCTGGAGGGAGGATGTACGCCTCGGTTCGCGACGTCTTGATGAGCAGCTTAGGAAACTCAGCCTGAACAACACCGCACCATCTTCTCAGCCCCAGCCGCCCTCTTCGCTTTCGTGGCCCGACCCCGGTCTGGGCGTCGACAAGGACTGGGCCTGGCTGGATGAGGGCATCAATTGCCTCTCGTCCTCGCCTGCATCCGAGTCAAGCTGGGCAAGCAGGGCTCGAGCATCACAGTCTCCCGATCCTTCAGCCAACGTCGGACCGCAGACCTGGCCTTCTTTCCCCAGCTGGGATATGAATGCTACAGCGAATGGCTGTCATGTTGCTGACCGCCAGCCTCAGCACTTCAGCACGACTCGTGACAGACTCTCCCCGGATAGCGCATACGGCTCATCCGTTGGTTCGACTTCGGTTTTGCAGTCCAGCCTGAGCAGCAACCTGCATCATGCCTACCACCCTCTTGCCGAACAGCAGTCTGGATCAAACTTCCGTACTTCAACCTTCTCCATCTCGCCCCCACGAAGCAACGGCTTCAGCAGCGAGCTACACACCGGCCTGGACCCCAACATCTCAGCAATGCCATCGATCCCAGCTCCCATCGGAACTGGAATGGCTTCCAATGCTATCCCTATCAAGGCGCCACCCAGCACTCGTCCGGCTGTCGCTGATCGATTCAGCTTCATGCAAGCCCTTCCCACCCACTGGGAATCGCAGTACGAAAATAGCAATCACCCTAGTGCTTGGATTTTCCACGACAATCCTATCGGAGCTCAGTCGATGAACACAACCCCTAGCAGCTCGTACGGTAAGAAGGGTGAACCCATCGAAGCTTCTCCATTCAACCGCAAGACGTGGCTCTACAAGACCGAAATGTGCCGCAATTGGGAAGAAAAGGGCTTTTGTTCTTACAAAGAGTAAGTCACACCGATCAACATCGTCATCGTAGCAGCGACTGACATCCTGGATCCCTAAAACGGTTCATGGCAGGCGCTGCCAATTCGCTCACGGAGCAAGCGAGCTGCGTCCTGTCGAACGCGATCCTCGCTGGAAGACAAAGCCTTGCAAGAGATTCAGGCTGTAAGTCGTCCTTGTTTCTACGCTGCACTGGTTCAAGACATTGTCTCGTGATCGTCTGCTGACATGTCGACTTGCTATGCAGATACGGATCCTGTCAATATGCTAAGCGATGCTGGTAAGTCGTCGTCCGCGCCGAACCTGCAGACAGCATGTACGTGTGCGGATTTTTGCTAACGCGTCGTCCCGGTCCATTTCTTTGTTGAACCAGCTTCCGTCACGATCAAGGCTTTGAAGAAGAGCAGGCCTCTTCCGCCGACCGTGCACGTCGAAGCTCGCTGCTGCAGAGGGTCGGTCTGGTGCCCACCTTTGACAAATCGGCTTGAGGAGTCTCCGGACAGGATTCTTACCACCAAGTGCTCGATGGGCCGCAATTCATTCAAACTCGTGTACACACATGCAAGAAAGGCAACAGTCACGCCTGATCTGGGAATCGAAAAAAAAAATGAATGCTTGATTGCATATGCCATGCTAGAAGAGGAGCAAAAGCATCCGTGCTTGATCTAGAGATCCGTCTGAGTAGTCTGATCGCGGACCACAGGCGTAGCACGTGGGTAGACGTACTTTTCGTTGTACTCGGTGAGCACGGCGGCCTGTACTACGCCTTTGTCCTTTACGAGCTGCTGATACTGATGCAAGATCAGATGAACCGGTGCTGAGACTGCCAGAAGGAGGAACGCGAATACGAACCACGAAAAGGCGCCCATCTGAATCAGTGCAGCTGCAGGGTAGATGACGGCATGGGCTGGAGAAAAGGTGGCGAACAGATTGGCTGTGTAGGCGCTCGGATCCCACATGGACAACTGACGAATGCCATGCTTTGTCTGTACGCTGGAGCTGACTGGTTCGTGTGGCTTTGGCTTAGAGTAGAATTTGTATGTGCGTCGTTTGGTGAAGAAGAAGTAGGCGTTGGCGCAGCTTGTGACAAAGACGACGGCAAAGATGGCGGTAGATGCGAATCGAAAAAAGCGGTCGGAAGCTTGAAAGACCGCGCTCTTTCGTGCGTGCCGCTTGAGCGCATCGGCCATGGCATACTCGTCGCCCGTGTGACTGACGAGATACTCGTAGGCGATGGCCGGGTTTTGCGCACGGCGGTATGCGGGCTTGTTCATGAACCATGACCCCAAGCTCGATTCGGGAGAGAGCAAGAGCGCGAGCAGCGAAGCAAGATGAAGGATGACGCCGAGAACGTTGCCGGCATGATCGGCAAAGAGCTGCTCCTCAATGTCGAGCACCGAGGAAGTGAGGCGGTAGTATGCATCAACAGGCCATTGCTGGACTCGTTCGAGAAGTGGACGTTTGCGAACGAAGCGTTTCCGTGCTCTAGTGCCAGGAATCGGTGTTCTCGGAAGCTCGTCAGTGGGGGTCTGCACGTCGGGTGTCACTACACTCGAATCCTGACCCGGTCGATCCAGTGTAGTAGACGAGCTCGTTGCGTATGGAGATTGTGTGCTCAGCCGAGGCGCGGAGCGAAGCAGCGGAGAGCCGGGTAAGGACGACGGCGTCCCACCTCGTGCGAGTGATGAAGCGGATTCGTATGCAGCGCCTCTTTGCAGAGGCGAGTCGACAAGAAGGCTCGCACGACTTCGTGGAGCGCGCGAGGCTCGCCAACCTGGCTGACCGAATGCAACACCTTTGCGGTAGGCTGGCGATCCCGGTGAGGGTGCTGGCGAGGATGGGTAGCTCGACATTGCAGGCGAGGGTCGTTGCGTCCAAGAAGATAGAAGGAGACGTGAGCCGTCAAACTGACACTCGTGCTCAGTGCGGCTCGGTGTGCAATACAGGGTGTGATGTCAGAAAGGGCAATGGTTGCACCTTTTTCAGGGTCCAACTTTAGAAGATCACATCCAACGCGTCGTCGACGTGTGCTCCTTTTTTTTGTTCTCAAATGTGAGAGGACAAGAGTCTCACAAGTTGCACGTGATCTGCTTCCGCCTGCGGCCAACTTTTTTCCTTTTTTCCCTTTTCGTTTTCTGCTCGCCAAAAAGCAAACAACTAGAAGAGCTCTTCAAAGGGCGACCAACTTTGTTCCTTCTTCTCTTCGAACAAAAATCCAAGAAGGTGCGTCACTTGTTTGCTCGACGACATAGCTACAGCACATGAATCGCATGCTGACCTTGGTGAATCCTCTCTCGGTTTTGCTGTACATGTACAATGTCAACAGACACAAAAGTTCGAGCTTGGACTCTTTCTCCGTGCCAAGCTCGCGTTCCCGTCTTCAAGATTAACAGAAGGAGTTGGCTCACAGATAGTCTTCCCTTCCGTTCTGTCTGCTCCTCGTGGCAGATGGGATGGGTCGTATGCATCTGCTGATACCGGCGAGGCCTGGTCCACCGTATTCACGCTCGCCGTTGATGTCTACGCGATGACCCGAGGATGGCGCTGGTGAGTCTCTTCGTGAGAATCCCGACGCACATCGTCCCAGGATCTAGGTCGTCGCGGAGGTGGGTTGGGTCGTTTGCAAGTCGGCAGCGGTCTCGACCGATATTCCTTGTCTCCCTGTTTCGTCTCTTCGTAGCATTTGCCATTCGCTTTGGTCGCCCTTTGCTGAGGCAAGTGCTTGCCATATTCGGTAAGTACATTCCCACTTCAACATGCCGATCCAGGCAGGTTCCATTCTCTGTCGTGACGGCCTTTGCCACCTTGTTGCTGCTTTTATCTTCAGCGGCGAGGTTGGCCCATCACCATGAGGTAAGTCCCTTGCACCTTTCTCGACACAACGCACGACTTTGGCCGACGACGACAGCGACGATGAGCAACCAGTGTCGCCCCAGACTGCAATTGTATTGAAGAGTGACTATCGCATACAGCCAAACATGCATCGCTGAGCTGTCGTCGTTGGCAAGTCGTTGCGTTGACCTTGTCGCAACACTTGTTGCGTGTCTTTAGATGTACAGATCGCTGACCTTGTCCGCATTCGTTCTGTTGCTCAACGATTCTCTTAGAGCCTCTATCTAATGCTTGCAATGCTATCAATGCCTTCACATTATCCTGTCTCGCACTTTCATCCTGCTGCAGTGTGTCCATTGGAGCGGTGAAATTGAAACGATGAGAGTAGCTGTCCATCGGGTGAATGGATCGGGGCGATGAGCGATTCGCGCTGTTGAATCCACAAGTCCGAGTCCAAACGAGTCTTTGAATACAGACCAGCGAAACGCCTTTCAGACACCTTTCGAAAATTTAAAAAAAATTGCCTGATGCGCGGGGAGCTCTAGAGAGAGAGAGAGAGGGAGAGAGAGAGGGAGAGGGAGCGAGTGTGTGTGTGACAGAAGTGGCTTGAGAGAGGTAAAGAGGCGGTTATGGCCAGAGTTGCCTTTTTCGCAATCGCGCTGGCTCAGGCAAGGCTGACAGGCAGGCTCAGGTGCAATTTGCGCGAGGGCGTGGCGAGCCAAAGTGTGTGTTGGTTGCGCCTCAGAGACAGCGAATAGCTGCAGCCGCTCCAAGGAGAAAGACACACACACACGGACACCCTCTCTCAGGTTATCAAATTTAGCTCGTCGCTCTCTGTTTCTCTCTCTCGCTTTCGGTTCCTTTCATCACTGTTTCCTTGCCTCGCATTGCCCATCCTTCCTTCTTCCTCCATCTCGCAACAACCCACTTTCTGACTTTGGAGCTGACAACTCTTTTCAACTCTCGCACCACGCTGAACGGCTCCTTGTCTTGTGCCGCACCGCTGACAGCAACGATCATCTCTCGACTTTAACGCAAGGGCCACTTTACCAAGGCAGATCCCGTCCGCCCATCGCGCTGCTTTGCCCCTTCCCCCCATCTGCAACCTAGTCCCCCGAGTTCTTATCTCTTTACATAGCATTGCAACATCATGGCTGCGGAATCCAACTACGACTACCTCTTCAAGGTGGTGCTCATCGGTGACAGCGGTACCGGTAAATCCAACCTTCTCTCGCGATTCACCCGTAACGAGTTCAGCCTCGAGTCCAAGTCGACCATCGGCGTCGAATTCGCTACCCGAAGCATTTCAGTAGATGGCAAGACCGTCAAGGCTCAGATCTGGGATACTGCAGGACAGGAACGTTACCGCGCCATCACTTCGGCATACTACCGAGGTGCCGTCGGTGCTCTGCTGGTCTACGACATTGCCAAGCACCCCACATATGTCAACGTTTCGAGATGGCTCAAGGAGCTGCGCGACCACGCCGACAGCAACATTGTTATCATGCTCGTCGGAAACAAGAGCGATTTGCGACACCTTCGCGCAGTCCCAACCGACGAGGCGAAAGCCTTTGCTGGTAAGTACTCAAGAGCATTGAAAGCGCTGTCAGAGCGAGAGCGGCCGAGCTCGGACAACCACAAGCATCCGGGCTTGGACCCCGCCACGAGAGTTCTCTTCCACCAAGCGGTTGCCAGATTCGAATGCTCCGAAGCGTCAGCTCCGTCTCCTGCTTAGCTCTAATAGATTGCTGACCGTCTATCTCCTCTCTTCAATCCATTTCCACCTTACGTCTCTGATCTTCATTCGATTCCCCAACAGCCGAGAACAACCTCTCCTTCATCGAGACTTCGGCCCTCGATGCTTCCAACGTAGAGCAGGCTTTCCAGAACATTCTTACAGGTAAGCACAGCATTACGACCTATGCTCGCGGCACTCGCGTCGTAGGTCAGGCTCGATTCTTCTCCCCATTGCGCCACTGGTTCTGACTCTCATTACTATTCGACATCTCTGTCATTCCACTCGTCTGCTAATCCTATCCGCTCACTCGCAACAGAAATCTACCGCATCGTATCCAACAAGGCATTGCAGTCGTCAGACGATGTCATCAAGCCTTCGGGCGGAGAGACAATCACAGTGCAGCCGAGCGCCGACGACGGCGGACAGACCAAGAAGAACGGATGCTGCTAAGCCAAGCCTTACACTCTTCAAGAACACCGACCTGTCACGATCCTTGAATCTAGTTTGCTACACACATCAGCGTCTGCGACGGCCTCCCATCTTGTACAGTTTGACACCATCTGGTATTCGAAGCAATACTTGCTCCTCGTTTCGTCTCGATCTGAGCTGCCCTTTGTGTGTGTGTGTGTGTGTGTGTGTATGAGTGTGGTAACCTTGATGGATCAGATTGAGCGCTGCTGAATGGGTTTGGCGATCGCAGGCCACGCGACCGAGACGTTGTCGCTCTTCGTAAAATTGACAGGCTGCGTAAGCCCCAAAAAAGGCGAAGTCGATTGCGTAGGAAGAGAGAGAGAGAGAGAGTGTGTGTGTGGAGGACCGCGTCACCAAAATGAAAAGTGACACTCTTCCAGACCAACTCGAGATCCTTCTCAACATGCATACGAGGCCGACTCAGCCAACTCAGCCAACTTGACTTGCTCCTGCTAGACACTCCTCCTCTCTCTTTTCCCGCCATCATCTCCTCAGAGCCTGCCTTTGGACATTACAACATACATTCAAACATTCAGAGGACGACAACGCTCACTAGCCTCTCCCTCTCTTCACCAAGGATTCAATCGACTTCCACCACCTCGGAATTACACTTTCAATACCGCTCTCCCTCCCAGAGTCCGACCGCACCGATCGGTCCCTAAATCAGATTCAGTATGGACGATGATGACGTCCTCGAAGTCGATAGCCCCATGGAGCCCGTTGTCGACATCGACGATGACGAGGATGAGGAGATTCCCATCTTGAACCTCGATGGCAGCCCCGCGGATCGCAGCGCACTTCAATCAAAGAAGCAGAAAGGCGAGAACAGGCACCTCCAGCTCGAATATCCAAACAGTCTCCCATATGCCTGCGAGAGTCTTGAAGAGTTCGATGCTCGTCTCGACCACATCATCCGTCGTCTGATCGACTCGGTGCGTGCCAAGGACTACGACATCGGCTTTATCCAATGGGATCACAGGCTTCAATGTCTCCTGGCGCTCAAGTACCCCATCTTGCGAAAGACAAGGGCGAGGCTGGCTCGGCTCTACTACGAGATCGCTGTACTGCCCGGTCTCAGCACACGATGCATCGATCTGGCTGCCCAGATGTGCATGACTCTGATCGAGAACAAGAAGAAATGCGACATCAGGGACCTCGTCCTGCCGTGGAGGCCGCTTTACAACATTCTCGAAAAGGAGCTCTTCCCAAAGCGTCGCAGAACCGGCCTCACCAATGTCGCAGATGTTCTTCTCGACCTCGCCGAGACCGCGCAGCGTTTTTTTCCCGCCAGCGAGGCAGATGACATGCTGCGCACCTTCCTGCCCAAGATGGACGGCGCCAATCTCAACTCGGTCATCGCCACTCAGGCTTTTCTCGTTCACTTTCTGCCCATCAGTCACCCACAACGATGGCTTCCTACCATGTTCCGCCTGTGGGAGAGCTTCAATTCGTCCCTCTTCGACGACCAGATGCTCGACTTGCTCGCTCGCCTCGCCGAAATGCACGTCACAGACCCATCGATCAGCTCAGCTTCATCCGCTCGAAAGGCCGGGTCGCTCGCTGAGGCGACTCTGCGACCAGAGGCGCAGGCTTCCGGAACCACTGCTGCGGTGAAAGGTGATGACGACGAACCGATGCAGGATGGCGAGACGCAAGTCAAGGCAGAAGTCAACGACTCGACGTCATCGTCAGGTACAGCAAGTCCGTCCGGCAAGCTCGGTCTATTCAGCGACATTGGTATCTTTACCGAACAGCAATACTCGCTCATCATGACCAAGTGTCTCAAGTCGGCTGGGCTTCCAGTGGGTTCGTCCAAAGCAGCCAACGCCGCGCTCATGGCTCAGTCTGCCAGTGTACGAAGCGGTCCGGATGCTGCAGCGTCCGGCTCCACCCTCAAAATGAAGAAGCCTACCGATCGTCTTCGTTCCTTCGCGGTCATCATCGCCTACTCCATCTCTAAGGATGGACCGAGTACCGGCGAGTCGACGTCAGCTTCGTTCGTTCCCACTCCAACCGGCGCCTCTTCTCCCAATTTGCATGGCTCAAGCAAACCACTCACAACGTATCCTGCAGGTTCCAAGGCGCTCGATCATCTCGCCAAGTTCATCCAAGCCACTGAAAGCTACTTTCATCCTTCCAACTGGGGAATGTGGCAAATGTCGCTGTCCAGCTTGGTACAGCAGATCATGTTTGAATTCCTCAAGCGTGCCAAGGAGGAAGAACGTCCGCAGTGCAAGACGCCTCAGCAGTATCGCCTCACGAGCGAGATGAAGACCGAAATCGTTTCGATTCTCCGTACCGTCTGCCTTCTGTCCATGTTTTCCAAAGATGCGCTCACCATTGCGGCATCGCAAGCTGGTCTAAAGCGCATGGCCATCCTCGCCCCTGAGATGGTGTTCCCAGCTGTCTTGGATCGGGCCTTCAACTCACTCGAGGCGCTCGAGACGACGCACCGCACAACTGCCGTCATTACGGCGCTATCGACGCTCTCACCCGTCTTCACCTCCCGTCAGCTCTACCGGGCCGGTGGCAAGCATCTGGTACCGCTCTTGCAGCTCTGCATCCCAGGCATCGATCTTAACGACCCCATGAAGACCATGAGCACCTGTATGTTTATTCTCCTGTCAACGCTTTCCATCCGCATCGACGATCTCACCCGGCCAGAGGCTTATGCTGATGACGAAGAGGCGTTCGGGGCTATTCCCGATCAGCAAACGTTGAAAGTGGCCGCCTCCGAAGCTTCATCATCTGCTGACGAGGATGTCGTGCCTGTCTCTCCCGAGCAAGAGGACTACCAACTCCGCATCAGTACCGCCGATTTCGAAGCTTGGGCGTCGGCTTTCTTCCAGAGAGTCTTGTCCCTGTTCGAGACGCTGCCGGAGGAGGGCAAGGGAGGTCGAACTGGTGGAAAGTCAGAGGAGCAAGTCATCAACATGGTCACAGCTGCTGTAGACGGCGTCTGTCGGGCGATGAGTCCGTATATGCTGCAGAGGTCGTTTGACAAGATTGCAGATTACTGCGCCACTACTGTCTCGGCTACGTCGGTCCGCGTCATCGGCTCGCTGGTTGGCTGCTTTGCTCGTGCCGACACCAACATGGTGCTCAGAAGGCTCCTGCCCCAGTGCATCGCCAACATCCGCACCGAGCTCGCCAATGGAGCAAGCTCGACTCGGACGACCAGCACCAGTCTGCCAGCGCCAAGCGACGCAGCTCTGCACTGGAACCTCAGCGTGCTCACCGGTGCCTTGAACGGACCCAGCGAGCACTTGCTGGATTACAAGGATGACGTGATCTCGGTTCTACAGCTCATCACCAACAGCTGCAAGAGCGAAAGAGGTTACTCCTTTGGGGCCAAGCTGGTCCAAAAAGTCATCTCCACCTTGACTTCCGTCTACCCGAGGGAGCAGCGATTTGTCAACGAAGAGACTTGGCAGAGCGAAGAGTTTGCCAAGCGCTCCCATCTGTTCTGGGGCAAGATGTACGAAGAGAAGAACGTCAAGATCAACTGGCACGTACCTTCGGAAGCCGAGATCGCTATGGCCCTCGAGCTCATCGACCGCATCTTGGTCCCGGCCTTGGACAAGGTGGAAGCACTCCAAGCCGAAGGTCTCCCGAGAGACAAGGCATGGTCGAACGACTTCTGCCGCTACCTCATGGTGGTGAGAATGGGACTCATCGGTATGCCTAGCTTGATCCAGGAGGACGAAGTAGGAGGCGGGCAGCCGGCGATGGATGTAGGCGACGGTGTGCCCGAGTTCCTCGTGATTCCGCCACGCTTCCGTTCGCACTTCTGCTTGGTAGACCGTCAAGATCCACGCTACCAGAAGGTGGCCGCATTCAAACTGCGATGCGGAGAGGTTCTGCACCTCGCTGCTCAGAGCACCCAGAACTCGGGCGCAGAGGATCAGATCGACTGCGTCAAGATGCTCGTGCGGTCGATTCGCACCTATCTGTACTGCTACAGCTACAATAGCGACGACTACAAGGCACACTCGCGCTCGCTCAGCTTCTTCCGCAACATTTCAAAGCTATACGCCAAGCAGAAGGCCTTCCCTCGGGTCCTCTTCATTCGTCGCGCTGCCTACTACAACACGACTCGAGCCAGGATCAATAGCTTCCACCGCAAGCGGACTCCATTGGCGGATAAGCTGATTCTGCAGATGCTCGAGTTCTGCATGTCAAACTACGTTGCCATCCGACAGTCTGCCCAGAATACGCTCGACACGATCGGAAATGTGTACGACGGTACGTGGAGCCTATGCCTGCCAAAGCTGTTTGAGGCGATCAAACCTGGTGTGCCGGACGATAGGATGAAAGGTGCTTTGTACGTGTTGGGCAGCAAAGGCGCTTCGAATCTCTCGCTCAAGGACGCACGCTTCAGCGCCGAATACATCATGGGCCTTCTCGATGCCCAGCACCATTCCAAGCCTTCGATCCAAAAGCTGGTTCGCGGCATCATCAACGACTTCATCATCCGTTTCGCCGAGCCTTCGACGCTTACGTCCAAGGTGGACTCGCCCGCGCTCAACGAAGCTGCGGATATTTTGGAACGGGCTTTGCCTGTTGATCTGCAGGAATCGGACGCGGAGCTCATCAAGGCCGTTGTCGCAAAGAGGAATGTGCGTCTCGAAAGGGTCGACCAGCTACATAAGGAGCTTACGGTTAGAGCACTCGAGTTTGCTCAAAGGGAGACCACGCACTGGGCCTTCTCCATCTTTGCTGCTCGTCTGCTGAGAGCATTGGTTCGCAAAGATCGACCTTTAGAAGAGAATTCGGCCACATATCTGACAGAGCAGATGATTTCGGAGAATCCCAAAATGCGCTATTGTGCTCAGGCTGCGGTCACCAAGATCCTTTACTACATCAAGCTGCGTACGCTCGCCCCTACGGACGAGGACCTACTGTTAGGCCAGAGCAAGAACCCGCTCAAGCATTCCGAGAAGCTTCCGACACCTGTCTCGAGCGAGTGGACTCAGCAGTACCTTGCTTCGTTCGCGGAGCCACTGACGCCGTCGAGCAAGCTGCGCGACAAACCGTCCCAGGGCTGGCTGGTGTGGGGCGAAGAGGAAGACTTTTACAATCCTCCGCCTGCGGATGGCACCGTGTTCAACTGGGATGACAAGTCTCAAAGTGCCATCGCTGCCATACGTGCCAAGCTCACGCAAGAGTCATGGTGGCAGTCCTTTTGCCGTCATCTCTCTCAAGAGAAGGACCGAGACTATCCTGGCAACGATTCGGTCACCTTGCTCAAATCCATCTTCCAAATCTTTGGAGTCGAGCTGCTGCCCTTCATTCAATCGACCACCGAGCAATTCATTGCCGAGAAGGACCGACACCGTCATCGAGCTGCGTCGGAGCTCGTGTGCGGTGTCTTCCGGGGCTCTAAGCATTGGAACTTGAAAGACCAAGCTACGCTGTGGACTTGGCTCGAGACGCTGCTGCCCAAGATCTTTGAGGGATGTACACCTGACAGCCAGCCTGCTTGGCAGTCGTGCATCGAATACATGCTGGCGTCTCGTGATCCACGCCGTGCGCTTCCGCTTGTCCGCTACATCGTCCAAGCAGCGCGCGACAACATCGGCAAGGACAACAACACGGCGAGCCCATGGGAGCAGGCGAAAGCGCAGAACTTGCTGAGAGGCGCCCTGATCTCGATGAATCTGCAATTTGCGCCGTTTGGAGCCGACGAGTTCATTCGCATCTACTCGGAGAATTTCGACAATCATTTCCAAGAGGTGCGAAGCGTTATCAGCGAGAGCTTAGCCGATCTCGAGCTGCTACAGGTCAATCCGTCGTTTGGCAGCGTCGAGCTGATGCTGGATGCTTGCAGTACGGGCTCCGGATCGCTGCTGTCGCGACCCGAGCTGTACAGTGGACGTCTGGAGCAGCTCTCTCAGCAACTGATGCAGTGGCGAAAGGAGAGAAAGCCGACTGCTGAAGGTACTTCTCAGTACGATCGAGCTGCCATGACTGCTCTACTGTGGATCTCGACTACCATGGGTGACCATCGAAACAGCGCGTTGGCGGGCGAGGTGATCAAGTACATTCCCGATATCTTTGCGATGCTCGAGCTGCACGATAATCGAGAGCTTTCCGTGCTTGCCCGAGCCGTGTTGACCAAGATCTCAACGTATCCTTTCACCTCGGACTACGCAGGCCGGTTAATCGATACGCTGCTGCAGGTGACGCGATCCTCGACCGATTCGTGGCGAGCCCGACTCGACTCGTTGCCCGTATTGCAGGTGATGTACTTCCAGAACTTGTTCTACCTCGACGAGAAGCTCGTCCACTCGATTGTCGAGTTGCTGCTAGAACTGCTTAGCGATAAACATCTCGAAGTACGCGAGATGGCGGCCACAACCTTGTCTGGTATCGTACGCTGCTCGCAACGTCGGTTGATCAAGACGCTCAAGAACCGATTCACAAAGACGGTCAGCACCACCAAGGTCCCCCGCCGCGGAGAGGCGGACTACGACCAGCAGTTGCTCAGACTTCATTCGGGTATCTTGGGTGCTTCGGCGCTGCTGGCCGCCTTCCCGTATGAGGTGCCGGACTGGATGCCGAGTCTGATCGTCGAGACGGTGGCTCAGCATACCGATGATCCAGTGCCGATCTCGACGACGGTGCGAAAGTGTGCGGCCGACTTTAAGAGGACTCATCAGGATACGTGGTCGGAAGACCAGCACAAGTTTGGCGATCTGCTGGCCGAGGTCAATGATTTCACGTTGGGCAGGTCGGATTACTTTGCTTGATTAGCCGAGATCACGATGCTGTTTTGCCTTTCTTTTGCAATCACTGTATCTTTTAGCTCTGAGGTTGCTCGATGTGATCATTCCGGCTTGTACCGATACATGGCAGCGACAATGACGGCTGTGGCCAGGTTGGAGACAGAAAAGATCCAGAAGACGGCACCGCCTGTATGGTTTGCATCGTAGCCCGCGAGCCAGTTTTTGATGGGCAAGAAGGCGGAACCTACGATAAAGTTTGCTGTCCAGTTGAGGGTGAGTGCTAGCGATGTTGCTGTCGAGACGGCCCTGGACGGTACCAACTCTGGCAGGATGACAAAAGGAATCGGCCCCAATCCAAATGAGAATCCGGCAACCATCAAGATCATACACACCGCACTCAACGCCTTGTAACCCCATACAATGCCTGCTCCCAACAAGGCAGAAGCTATCGTCATGACCGCCGCCGATCCCACCATCAGGTTCTTGCGTCCTACCCGATGCTCGTCGATCAAGTAGATGGGTGGAAACGTCATAACGATGTTGATGACGGTAATCAGGATCCCAATGGATCCGGCTAGGGCAGGTAGGATCGAGCCTAGGATGCCAACACTATAGTAGAGGACGGCATTGATGCCGCTCAGCTGCTGTCCGAGTTGCGTCAAGACGAGCAGGATGGTTCCTGGTCGTACTTGGGGATCGGTGAAGAGTTCGGGGAAGCTGATTTGGTTGCGTTCGCTGGAAGCGTCGTTCTGGTCGGTCTCGCCGGAAAGAAGCCCTTGTCTCTCCTCATCTGACCTTTCACTCCCATTGCTGCTGCGTGTGCCGGTCGACCCTCTGCTCTCCTTCCAATACTGCAGCTCCTTCGGAGACCACAACACCGCTCTCACCTCGTCGGCCGCATCCCTCGCAGCTACAGCCGATGCCCTCCTTCCCTCCCCCTCCAACCACCCTGGCGACTCGAGACCTACCACCTTGGACCCCACAAGCTGCAGCGCCGATACCAAGCCGGAAACAAACGGCACCGCTCGCCAGTACGATCCGTCACTGCCCAACCAGCTCGCGCCGATCGCCTGGGCGACAAAGATGCCCAACACGATGGAGAACTGGTTGAGCACTCCATTCGAGCCTTTCAAAGCTGTAGGCGAGATCTCGTTGATAAAGATGGGTACGATGACGACGCCGATACCCGAGCCGATGCCTTGGATGAAACGACCAGCTCCCAGCCCCCACAGGTCGGACGAGATGCCGAGGATGAGGCTGCCCACGATACCGGCGGTAGCTGAAGCGGTGATGCACGTCTTTCGACCCCATCCTAGCGACTTGGAAACAGGCGAGATGAGAAAGGATGACACCAGACCGCCAAGCGTGAAGAGCGATGTGACCAGGCCGAACTGGGACTCTGTGAGTGGGATGCAGCCGGTCGTAGCTGGTGCGAGCAGCGTCTTGACGGTAGGGTCGCGACTTTGACAGGTAAGGATGGGCTGGAGTGCGTTGAGCTCAGAGATTCCGTAGCCGTAGTTGGCGGCAGAGAAGAGAATCCAGAGAAGGACGATGCGGAACCTCGGGGTGACTGGCTGCTTGGCGTCAGTGCTGGCGCTTGTTGCCGCTCGGCTCGCGACGGTGGACGAGGGGGGCGGAGACATGATGTGCTAACCGCGAGGTGGATGAAAGCGATCGGTTGCGCTAATTCAACAAGTCCAAGCCTTGGAAAATACTCGATGTTTCCATGTCGATGGTGTTGAGAAGCAAAGATGAGGATTGTCGTTGCGCTCATGCAGGACGAGTGTGGAGAAAGGCCGTCGATTCAGGGTCCTCGCAGTACAGCTCAGCTGAAGCGGTTTTGGCATGTCGACGCGAAGGCTCACATTTGAAATTTCATACCCGCGTTTGGACCATCCTTCCATCCTTCTTTCCATCAAACCACCTCCCAATTCATCACATTCTGCATCTGCAATCACATTCATCATCGATATTCAGGATGAGCCGTCGCAACCGGAAGGACGTCGACGATCTCCTCGCAGATCTCGACAATCTCGGAACCGAGCAGCAGCCCTCCAAACCTCCTCGCAAATCTGCCGACAAGTCAGCTTCTTCCGCTGCCGCTTCGGGCGACATTGCAGGCTCTGGTTCGACAAAGACACCGGAAGATGCACAGAGCCTGCTCGATGACCTGGATAGCCTAGTCCAGAGCAGAGCGTCCACAAGCAGTCGAGCCTCGCAGCGCAAGAAGGACGACGCCTTGGCCGCTTCGACCACACCCGTAGCGACACCCGTAAAGACAGCGCCGGAACCCGCCGCATCAGCAGCCCTAGAAGCTAGCTCAGTCCCTGCAACCGCAGCACTGGCGGACAATGTACCCGCAGAATCCAACTTGCCAGCTTCGACTTCGGGAGGCGGCGGATGGGCCGGGTGGGGAAGCTCTCTCTTCTCGCAAGCGACCAAACTTGCGGATCAAGCGCGACAGGAGTTTGAAAAGCGTGCGCCGACGCAGGCAGAACAGGCGCGTGAGCTTGGTTCCAAAGGCTGGGATCTGGCCAAGGGCGTCCGGGGCTTTGTCAAGGAGGCCAATCTTGAAAGGTGGGGCGAAGAGGTGACCAAGGTAGGCAAGCGCGGATGGACCGACATTGTCAATGCCGTTGCACCCCCCATCGCAGCGCACGAAATCATTCAGGTCACGCTCAGTCACGACATGATCGGCTACGATGGTATCTCGGACGTCACCTACCAGGTGCTCGCCAAGGTGATGGAGCAAGTCGATTCTTCTGGAACCGAGCAACAGCTCATCGTCAACAAGGCGCAGATCGAGACTCCTGCTTCCAAACCCAAGACGGGATCCGAGGCTGGCCAACAGGATCGCGATCTCAACGCAGTCGAGGGCTTCCCTGCCGCCTTCCGCTTGGCCAGAGTCAACCTGGACGAGTGTATCAAGCAGCACGAGGTTGCAGCTCCCCATCCCAAGTCGGCGGACCAGGATTTGCCCATCACGACCTGCCCGGTGTTTGTCCGCATCCAGGCGTGTCTAGCTGACCTTCCCGGTGAGGCAGAAGAGCCGGCAGAGTCCAACAAGTCGCTCTTCTTCTTGGTCCTGTTGCGCGATCCACAACACGGACTCAGTCACAAGACGGTTTCTCAGGCGGTTCCAACTTCTTGGCGTGAGTCGATCGCACCTCTCACAATTTTATTTTCCAAATGTTTCAGAGGCGCTGACTTTGGCTCTCTTTCTGTTCGTCTCACATGCTATCAGTCGAGGTACCGTTCGAGGAGAACCAATGGGTCGAAGAGTCGCTCGTCGACGTGCTTTCCAACGCGCTCAGCATCGTTGGTCAGGATTATGTTCAGGGTCGCATGTCAGGTCGCACAAAGTCGTCCAAGGAAGGATTGGCCGATTTGGCGGGCGAAAAGCCGGTCGAGAGCTCTGTGTGACCGGAGCAACATCGTCTGTAGCGTGATGGTCGATTCAAACAGGTGTCTACTGCAACCTCGTGCCCGCGCGTCTCGAGACTGAGCTTGCGACTCTCAGCATTTGAGATGGAAGCAAACGCATTCGCTAGGGACAGGCAAATGTATTCGAGCCGATCGTGAAATACAGTGAGTGGTTCCGGCAAAGAGCTTATGCCTTCTTGCCAATGATCTGGGTGGAGATGATCTCCTCGCCGTTGACGTGGTACTTGATGTCAACCTGCAAAACCAAAATTGTCAGAAGCGTGTCCAAGTGTTGTCAGTAACCACACTCGAGACAAAACGAAACCGACGCATCCAGCCTTTTCAACTCTTGACGTGAAAAACAGGATGATGAAAAGTTGCTACTTACGTGACCGCCAGTCTTGACGTCGATCTTCTCGATCTTGCCCGACTTGACGTCGCCGCCGAAAGGTCGGTCTGTGAACACAATGACAAGAATCACACCAATCGGAAACGAGCAAAGAATGGTCAGCGATATTCTGCGGTGCATGGAACCGTCGAAAAGTCTGCGGTCGCTGCTTACACTCGATAACGTCGCCAACAACGTAGAAAGCCATTTTCTTTGAATAAAAGTATTGAGTGATGTGAGGGAAAGGTGGTGGTGAAAGTGAGCGGGAATGAAGAAGTGGTTTTCCGAAGACCAACGGATACGCTGACAGAGTGAGAGAATGCCGATCGATAAAAACACAATTCGCACGCAACCGGCGTCACAGCGCAGTGCGGCCCAATGGCTGATTGGACCAGAGCATGGGCCATCCGTCACTCTGCAGAGATCTACGGTCCGGTTCCACGTTTCTCAAGACGGGTGTTTCTTTCGTGCGGATGAAGACGAAAAAAGATTTGATGTTGGAGACTGGAGCGTAACAAATTCAGAAAAAAGTGCCGAGGGCTCCGATACGCTCCCGTTACCTACCGTGCGCTTGGTCCTCAGACGTGCGATGGCGGCGGCCAAGCTCCTATCCAGCAGAGTACGCCGTTTGCTTTGTCCAGCGAAATGGGGCTGAACTCAAATGAAGCCACTAACACCGAAGTTGATTCCAAATCACAGGCAGCGCCGAGCGGGGGACCAAGCACAGGCAGCGTCGAACGGGGGACCAAAATACGGCTTGTGCCGATGATGATTGAAATGTCGAGGTATTTCCATGGGCCCGACAGACTGCTTCGCTGCACTTGAAGCTGGGCAGTATGATCAGATTGCATGATTTCCTTAATCTCCCGAGCAATGGGTTTCAACACCGATCGACGGACCTGCCTGGCGGGTTCCTGAGCTGAATTCAACATTTTTCGAGGCTGCACTCAGTCACGATGTTGACTTCAGGGTCTTCTGGGTCTACAAGCGGTATACAGGTGCAAGAAGAGAGTAAGCTAGGCTGGCTTGCTTTGGCTCACAGCGAGTAGAGAGCCGTGCAAGTCATAGCGACCATTGCGAGCCTTGTAGCTTGTTCGTCAGGTGTCGACCACAGTCAGACGACATTGCTGGCCTCGAAGACTGACGTGCTGGTCTTTGGACCTGTAGATTGGCCATGCTACTCATCATCTTTCTCTGTCATGCGAAGAAATGCTCCGTGCACGCATTGACCACCAAGATGTGGGCTGGAGTGGTCAAGGTGGCGCGTAGAGGACCCTCTGACACGCTCAAGCCCACACACCACTGTCCTGTCTAGGCAAGTCTTGTCAACGACCCACACTCGGGCACGATCCCATTAAGCAACTGATTCGGAAAATTATGAATGCAACAGACCATGCAGGGATCAAGGTCTTGTGTGCGCTATCTTTTCCTTTCGGTGCACCATGTGCAAAGAGAAGCTCAACTGACTTCTATCAGCAGCAAACACGCGTGTGTTTTTTTCGAACGCTGCCGCTTTCCTTTTTTGACAGGATCGACAGCGCGCATGAAATAACGATCCCGCACTAGGTTAACTGCGCTAAGATTTAAGCCCCTGATTCAGGCGTAGAAAGTGATCCGCTCTCAACTGTCGAGAATCGCATTCTGCTGCCGTTGGCGGTCCTGAAAGTGTAGTGTATGTGGGTCTTGTTTGCTGCTGTGAATCTCTCTCGTTTTGCTGCTCTCGGCAGCGCTGTTCCGAGTGGGTCGAGTAAGGCTTCATGTGAATGTTTCGTGAGTGCGGTTGAAACAAGCATGCTTTGATGCTTTGAACGTCCTGATCCCTAGTCCTGTGTCCCAATATATACAATACAGCTCGTTGCGTACTTTCGACCTTCCTCCATCGCTCTGAGACTATTCCACCAAGCAGCCAACGCAATTTTACTGCAGGCCAGCCTTCGTATTCACTTCCAGACTAGACAGAGGTGCCGACGGCAACAACAGGGGCAAGCACAACGAGCAAAGACAGCGTCACACAGTCATGGATCACACCAACATTGCTCAGGGCTGCTTCGCCGGCCTGAAGGGGTAAGTTGCAAGTCACCCCAGGAGACCACCTACTACGATCAAACACTTACATCAAATGTATGTTGTTCCTTCTCACCTCTACCACAGGCTTTTCTCCAAAAAGCACGGCATCCCACTTCCCGAAAATGATCCATTCTACTTTGATCGCAGCGACAACTTTTCAGCCCTTGCCAATGGCGCCATCCTCCGTTCACGTCAGATCGAAGTCGTCTACTTCCCCGGCTTCGACGACCCACCATTGCAAGCGTGGCAGGTGGCGTACAAGACCAAGGCGCAAGACGGCATGACACCGCAAGTCACCGTCGTGACCATCCTGAGACCCTCAACAGCGGCACCAGATAGCGATGGTAAAGTACGCATGTTGGTCTACGGTGCAAAGTGCGATTCTGCCGGGACCAACTTCCGCACGAGCTATGCGTTTCGGGCGGGCAACGACTATACACTGGGAGCAGCAAGCGAGCAGATCTTTATCGCGCCAACGTTGGACAGAGGATGGATATGCGTTGTACCGGATTACGAGAGTGAGACATGCGCTTTTGGTGCTGGGTACCAATCGGGGTATGCGTTTTTGGACTCGATCAGGGCAGCGCTGAATTTTGAGCCGGTGGGGATCACCAAGGACTCAAGTGGCAACTTTCAGGCGAAGATTGCAATGTGGGGCTATTCGGGCGGTGCTCTGGCGGTGGGTTGGGCGGCACAGTTGCAACCTTCGTATGCGCCTGACTTGTCAAAGTATCTGGTAGGTGCAAGTATGGGCGGGCTGCCGAACGATTTGAAAGCAATCGCCGAGTGGACGAACAAAGGTATCGCAGCAGGGCTGATCGTCGGAGTCATGCGAGGACTGGCAAATGCCTATCCTGAACTCGAGGAATGGCTGGATCAACACGCCAACAAGATCGGCAAAGCAGCTCTGCAGCTGGCTCTGACGAAAAGCTTTGGTGTCATCATGGCCAACACGTTGGAAAAGGACGTTTTGGGCACCTACTTTGACACACCCGACCTCCTCACAGCAACAGTCCCCGCCCAGGTCATCGCAGACAACAAGATGGGCTCTAACGAACACACCCCAACCGTGCCCTGTCAGATTTACCAATCGCTGCAGGACGAGGTGGTGCCTTACAAGACCACCGACGATCTGGTGGTGGCATGGAGCGCGCAGGGCGCCTGCATCGATTACGTTCGCGATACGCTCTCGGCCCACATCGTCCTTTGCTTCACCGGTAGCCCGATGGCGATCCGATGGATGCAGGATCGGTTCGATGGGAAACCGACTCAGGCTCAACCGGGCAAACCGAGCGTCGAGACGGTGGTGACCAGCCTGGATACGAGCGACGCTTCGATGACGTTGGGCAAGCAGCGTCAGAACGATATGCAAAATTTGCTGGAGAATCAGTATAAGAGAACTGGTCGCATCTGGTGGACATAAACTTTTTGCCTTTGGGCAACAGCTACCTCTTCTGACACGAACGACCTCTATGGCTTCTGCGATTCTCGCAAGCCGTTTGTGAAACACTTGGCCTCTTACTCTGCATTTTTCCTCTTTGGGTTCACTCTGCATTCGTCCAACTTTGAGTGTCTATACGATGCTCTGTCCCACGAAGTTTGGGTTAAATGTCAGCTGACTGCACCTGGATTCGATCTAGTTGGATGAGGCTTGACCGACTGTGAGCTGGTTCAAGGAGGATGATCGACATTTCCTGCTTTCAATCTCGGACCATACCGAAGTACTGGAGCTACTGTATCGAGACGACACCCCGATTCAGTCGAGCCAGGAACGGCGGTTTCCTACGCCGATGCGTCTACTGCACCGCTCATCAATGTGGGATGTCAACGGTACAAATTGCAGGTCTGTAAGAGGTGCATCGACAAAACGACGGCTTTGCAGAGATGGGTTGAAGACCAAAAAAGCTTGGCGGACGCACCATGACGTCGTGCTTTCGAAAACGGCTTTTCAAAAACTCGCCAGGTTGGGCTGCGGTTAATTAATGAAAGAAGCATCGGCATCGGAATAACGCCGGATTGAAGAGAATTTACAGACATGGAAGAGACCCTTTCGTCTCATCGGCTGGGCTAGGCGCACGGTATGAGGACGAAAGCAGCGGCCGGTCCCGCAAGTGATTCTTTGGAAAAGGTCACGCGGCCGAGATGATGGAAGCATCCCTACGATCAACAGAAGCAGAACAAGTCGCCGAAGAGGGATTCGATTTTAGACGCCGGAGTTGATGCACAAAGGGGTTACATGCAGGCGGGTCAACCGTGAGCCAGTTCGGCATAATCCGACGGGATGAAGGTTTCTGCTACACGGCACTTTTTGTCGAACAAAAGGGCGCGCGACACCGACACAAACGAGGATTTGGGGGTGCTCTCGGCAGCGTCTCGGTTTCTCCTTGTTTTTCTTTTGTGTTTAGTTAAGCGAGCCGTGTGCCGCAGCCAAGGTGGGGTTCTGGCGAACCCCTTCAGGAACTTGGCTGCTTGCCACGCTCTCTGCTGTGTGAACGACATCTGGATGCAGGGATGTAGAGCTTGGCAATTCGAATTCGCCGCAGTCGATTTGCTTTGCAAAGACGATATGTTTCGGAAACGCCGCCATGCCGACAAGGTCGCACCGAAGACAAGGTTGACACGGCCAACTGAGCGAACAGTATCGGGGCGACAGCCGTATACGCCTCGAGCACTGCCTGCATTCAGGTTCGGGCACAGCGTGGCATTAACCGAGCTAGACGCGAGTCAAGAAGAGCGTGGGAAACGAGGGTCCAGAGAAAACCAAAAAGGGATGCGCGCGCGTTTTGGAAAAGACAATCATTGCATTCAGCCCCCGCTTTCCCCGCACTCGATCGTAGACTGTGGCTATTGCCTAGCACAAAAAAACTCTTGATAAAAAGCGTTAGGTGCACTGCAAGAGTAAAGTGGTGATAACAAGTTCGCTTATGAAGCGGTTCTAGTCAAAGGTTCAGCAGCAAAGGCTCTGTTTTTGCGTGGATCAAGCAAGGTAGCCCCAACATGCCAAGTCGATCGACCACCCTCAAGAGTCAGTCCGAGGGATTGGCCGATTTCGTCTCAGATCTTGGTCCTTCAAATCCGAACATCTGAAGGGAGCTGGTGTGGTGTGTGAAAACCTGTAGGATGTGCTCTGACGATGATGAGCAGGTGTACGGCATATGGAAACAAAAGCGGTCGAGGGCGGAGTCTGATTTGTCAACGTCATTCCGCCGACAAAGTCTCCGTCAAGTTGAACTCCGACCAATGGAATTCTTTCGTTTTGGTAACAAAAAAGGGGGGAAGAGTGGAAATGTGCTGCTGCCATCGAATTTTTTTTGTTTACCTCACAGTGTGGAAAAGAGGACGAAAGAAAGGGTTTGTTGCTCGCATGCCTGATTTTCGTTAGTGCCATCGGCTGGCACCGTTCCATTCGCACGCGTGCAACGTCAGGAACTGGAGCTAGCAAATTAGTCGAGGCATGTGCCAACTGCCATCTGCGTTGCAATAAGGACAGGCCTGCGAGACGGAAAACATCGCTCTCCAACTCACAGATGCTTTCAAAGGTGGGGGGATGTGGCGCTCGAAAGGGAGAAAGTCGGGCGTCTGCGAGTTTGGTCACCGGCAGGTCGGTGAAAGTAGAAGCGGCGCAAGCCCGCCAGCGCAATGATTGCAGAGCCAAGGCTTTTTCTCTCTTTGAAAAGAATTTCCGCCGTTTTGGGCTCACATCCACATGCATGCTGTCGCGCGGCTGCATGCTCCCCCCACTTTGAAGGGAAGGGGCAGAAAAGCATCTGACCAACATCCCCGTTTCCAGATCGACAATTGTTTCTTCTTTTTCCATCTCCGCAGAGGCGCTTAGTTTTGGGAGATTCAGAGTCAGTCGAAGGGTGTGACGGCATGTGGTGATACTGACTATCAACTCAAACCGGATGGACCGATGCCCTCTTGGCACCAGGAAAGAAAGTGGATGTGGCAGCAAAGACAGCCAACGGAAAGGCCGGTCTTAGCACACAGACACACGCACGCGCGCGCGACTCAGTAGCGGCAGCGCAACTCCAGAGCCGACCGGCGTGTTTATGCTTCTCTTGCCCCTCCAGTCGGCTAAATCTACCTTGCAGTTCAGGCGCAGCATCGTTTCCCTCAGAGACGACGCCGAAACCCTCTTGTGATCTCGTCGTTGTTCCTCATGTCGATACCCCTGCACCTTCATTTGCGGAGAGCCCGCCGAAACCGCATCCTCTCTTGTTGTGCCTTGTCTGCTCCCGATTCCGTCCTAGCCGCCTTTGCCTCACCTCACGCCTCGAGAGACGGTGCCCGCCTTTCGCCTTCATCGTCCGGCTGTGCTTTCATTTGACTCGGACGTTGCCCCCTCCATTCTCTCGGCAACCGCTCACCGCCTTATATACGTGCAACATTGTTGCTACCCTTTGCTTAGCACCCCCACCTCCGTCCCCCCTGTCATCGCACGACCGTTCTTCGTCAAGAGAAGATTCGCTCACCCTCACCGACGTCTTTCTGGCTCTTCACCACTTCTTTCTCTATTCTAATTTCCTCCCCTCTCTCCTATACGCTGCCGTGTCTACATTGCCATCATGGGTCTTGCAGGCATGAAGGAGGGAAGGCCCGAGACCGGCATGGTCCCGACCTTCCTTGGTCTTCGAGGCATTAAACTCAACTGGGCGATCGGTTTCGCCGCTTCGGCCGGTTTCCTCTTGTTCGGATACGACCAGGGTGTACTCGGTTCGCTCTACACGCTTCCTTCTTGGGTTGCTCAGTTCCCCGAGATTGACACTAACCGAGAGAAGGGTGCCACTTCTAACGCCGCCACTCTTCAGGGCTTGGTTACCGGTGTCTATGAGCTTGGCTGCTTTGTCGGTGCTATTTCCATGCTCTACTTTGGCAACTTGCTCGGCCGTCGTGCCAACATTTGGATCGGCTCCGTCATCATGGCCATCGGTGCCATTGGCTGCACTGCCGCTTACAGCCTTGCTCAGCTTTTCGTCTTTCGCGTTATTCTGGGTATCGGCAACGGTATGCACACGGCTACCATTCCCGTGTGGCAGAGTGAATGCTCTCCTCCTCACAAGCGAGGAATGCTCATTATGGTCGAAGGTGCCATGATTACCGGTGGTATCGCCATGGCTTACTGGATCGACTTTGGCTGCTTTTTCCTCGACCCAAGCTCTGCCGCGTGGCGTGTGCCTCTGGCCCTTCAGCTGGTTCTCATCTTGCCCACCTTTGTCACTGCCTTTCTTCCCGAGTCGCCTCGTTGGCTCATGCTCAAGGGTCGCGAGGAAGAAGCACGATGCGTCGTTGCCGCCCTCGACGATGTGCCTATCGATGACCCCATCGTCGGCAAGAAGCTCCGCGAGATTGAGGCCTCGCTCGTTGCCGCCAAGACCACTCGCATCTCTGACCTCTTCACCAACGGTCCCGAACGCAACTTTCACCGTACGGTGCTCGGCTTCATCTCGCAAATGTTCCAGCAGATTTCCGGTATCAACCTCATCACGTACTACATTGGCAAGACTCTGCAGGAGAACCTCGGCTTCTCGGACGTCAAGTCGCGTATCCTCGCCGCCGCCAACGGTACCGAATACTTTATTGCATCCTGGGCCGCCGTCTTTTTCATTGAAAAGATGGGTCGTCGTCCCCTGATGCTCGGAGGTGCCGCTGGTCAGTGTATCTGCATGATTATACTTGCGGTCCTCGACGTGCCTAGCATCAAGAACTCGGGCAGCGGTCCTCCCATTGCCTCGGTCGTCTTTTACTTTCTCTTCAACACCTCGTTTGCTTGGGGTTGGCTCGGCATGACTTGGCTCTACCCCGCCGAGATCACTCCTCTCGCCATCCGAGCCCAGGCTAATGGTATCTCGACCAGCGCCAATTGGATCTTTAACTTTCTCGTTGTGATGGTGACGCCGATTATGTTTGAGCGCATCGGTTGGAGGACGTATTTGGTTTTTGCGATTCTGAACCTCGCCATCCTCGTTACGACGTTCTTCATCTTCCCCGAGACGGCAGGACGATCGCTCGAGGAGATGTCGGCCATCTTCGCCCATTCCAGCAAGGTCAACCCGTATGACGTGGTTCGCAAGGAAAAGGTCACTCCCCGACGATACGACAAGCAGGGTCATCTTATCAACGACGACCTCGACATTGTCTCGGACGATGGCAGCAACGACCTCGAGAAAGGCGCTGCCAAGCCTGGAGACCAGACCAACCTGGCTACGGAAGATGCAACGGGTACGCCGACTTCCGAGGGCAACAGCTCGTCTGAGCATGCCGCTCGCTCCTGATCTCTGGATTGATTCGATAGATGCATTCAAGTGTATTCTTTCCACTCGCCTTGGTGAGCTTTTGCTCTTGCTGCGAGAGTAGCGTGATGTCTGGCATCACGTTTTCTTGACGTTTGCTCTTTTGACGCCCCCTATACCATGTTTTCTTGTTACGAATCGAATGATTTTTTGATCGCTCAGAATGTTGTCTTTTGGAGTGGGTTCGTTGAGAAGGAGAAGCCGCGGGGGGGGCAATGAGATCGAAGACGCGGCGGATGATAGGAGACGGTGGCGGTGTGGGTGAAGGCGAGGGTGGCGCCGGTGAGTCTTCGATGAGGCGTGCCAGCCTGTGTGGCTTTGCCGGAAAGGAGCGAGCCAGAACCGTGTAGCCCTCACTGAGGAACCGTTCCAGCGCTTGCAGGTACGCTGCTCGTCTCTCTACAGGCTTGTACAGCGCACCTTGGAGGATTGCGCTGCGTGACGTGGCCTCTGCAGGCTCGAGAAAGCGCGTCACTGCGCGACGGTACACTGCAAGGAAAGGGCAATCCAGAAGGAGGTGATCGCGCGTGGTGATCACGTCTGAGGAGCACATGCAACCAATGCGGTTCATGTGATTGCCCGTTGGCAGCGTGCCTGATCGGAATTGCAGGATCAGCTTGACCAGTGCCGTGGAGAGACCAACGTACGCTGAGATGTTGTGTTTGGAGAAGTTGAACCCCGTTGACTGGATGCTGCCCGAGGCGAGATGCTTCCAACACTCGGCTTCCACCTCTGCCATCTGCCTCGCCACCTGTGCTTTGACAGCAGCAAGCGTGGTAGCTCCAACTGACACCTCCGTTTCTGGTGCCGAGGCCAGTTCAGCTGCAACTTTGGCCAGCGTATCCACTGCTTCGTTGCCGGGAACATCATCATGTCCAGGAATCCACCGAAGGTGCACCTCCGTCTGATGTGAGTCGTGTAAGAGCTGAATGCACTCACGGACAGCCTGACACTGCGACTGCAAACCTTTGCGATCCTTTGACCACCCTTGTTGGAGGCGCTTCAGTGAAGCCTGAGAATCGCTGAAGATGTCCACTCGCTTCCAGTAGACGGAGTCGCCTTGCACACCGGGCAGGCATGACTGGAGCGCAATCAGAATAGCCTGCATTTCCGCATCCATGATGCCATGCTGATCGGAGAGCAGCGACACGCCTTCCCATGTCATCAGCGGGTTGTCAGCGTAGGCGATGAAGGCTGCAGCTGTGCCAGAGTGTGGCCTCGTTGCACTGGCTGGCAAGAAGGATCCATCGCTGTACACTCTGACAGCATGCTTCTTCTTTGAGGCGCGAATCCTCGCCTCATCCTTCTTGGCATCTTCCCGCTCATACACGTGGATGTTGAGCGTCAACCAGTCTTCAGGTGCAACTGCTGGAATGCCCGTTGGCTCGATCGTCACGATGCCAAGTGCTCTAGCAGCCACTCGCATGGCAGGCACACGAGGCGCTTGGAGCCGTTCCTTGTCTTTTCCATCACCAACGGAGCCAAGATATTTGCCGGTCCGAAAGGTCCCACCTTGTCCATATCTGCATCGCCGTTAGGGGCAAGCAGTGAGCTAGGAACAATTGCACGCGCGTGTTCTGCAGATGCATGGTGAGAAAGTGACACACAGCGAGCAAAGAAAGTAAGACTTACTCTGCGCCACCGAAAGATGTGACCGTGCTGTCCCATTTCCCACGCCATGGCTAGCCCGTTGGGCATGAACACGTTCATCTGGACGCCAGCAACCAGCAGCCAGATAGACCGTTCTGCTTTGAGCGTCAGCGTGGCCATCTCACGTGTAGTGCTGGGATGAACCTCGGCACAGTAGTCCAGTATCGGAAGGATGAGAGACTGAGCCAGTCGGAGGCGCAGCGAAACATCTGCGGGGCCAGCTTCTTTCAAGGCACGGCGAATGGAGCCCACCGCCACCGCCACCTTGTCGCACTTCTTTTCAATGAAGATTTTCATGGACAGCGACGCCATGATGATCACCCCTAGCACGGAGATGGGGTCCGTCGATGCCTGAATCACAGCGCCTTTGGACGACAGGATGCAGGAGGCTGACAAGTCCCGCCGAACGAACAGCCACGACAGTCAGCAAGCCTGAAACAGTCTGCACGGATCTTGTCAACCTGCTCCTTCTCCAGTCTCTTCCGGCAGTTTAACATCGGCACTCATCCCTCGACAATCTTCAGACAGACACGCACAGAATCAAAACCCGGATGAACAGAAAAAACTTTTCACGCGTCCTTTCCAGATTGACAAAGCCTACAACGACTACACTCTTCTCCGCACCCCGTCTACTCATCTTGCTTTGCTCTTACCACAACCCAGAGCTAGACGAAAAAGCACCGTACCCCGAACCGTATCCTCCAGCACTACTGAACTGACCAGCTTCGCGTTGATCGATCGGTCCGCCACTGTTGCTGCTCGAAGTGGTGTCGAGCGAGTAGTCGGCTGTCTGGTGCTGTTGCTGGTGATGGTGCGCAGCGTGGTGGTGTTGATGGTGCTGCGGCGAGGTGTGTTGTCCCAGTCGAGCCTGCTGACTTTGCGTTTGCGATTGCGAATGCGATCCACGCTGCTGCTGTACGGAACTGTACTTGGACGGATTAAACACACTTGCTGCAGGTCGCAAGGCGCTGCCTGCCACATTGTTGCTGCTATTCGGTCCTGATCCCGAGGCCGAGGCCGGCCACTTGCCGGACAGACCGGCAGAGGCCTGCTGAGCCTGCGACTGCGCTTGCTGTGACTGTTGCGACTGCGAGTGTTGATAGCCTCGAGAGCCATAGAATTGATTTCTACCCGAGCTGAATGCAGCGTCATCTAGCACGCCAAGTGCGTCGAGTCCGCTGCCGGCCTGTGAGCTCCTCGTGCCAACTTTGTTGCTACCAGAAGTGCCACTGCCGCTCGAAGGGAAGAGCGAGTATCCCGACAAGCCACTCGTGAGGTTGCCAGAGTGTCGGCTGACACCGCTGTAGGGCGATCCTGGCGCCGACCGAGCGGTCGAAGCGTGCGAGCCAAACTGCCCATACGTCGAGCGATTGGGCGTCATGGATCCGCCGTTGTAGTGGGACGTGCCATACAACGAGTCGGGCGTCATGCTTGACATGGCGTGATTTTTGTGGTTAGATGCACCGCTACTGTAGCCACCAAAGGCTCCAAAAGCGCTCTGGCCCAATCCACTGGCTCCTTCCTGCTGTCGCTCTTCTGGCGAGTAGGAGGACGCTTGGTGGTGTCCATAAGCTGCGCCATTCAAAGGCGAGTAGACGCTGGAAGGCTGCTGTGATGCTGTTTGATAGTGCTGGCCAGCCTCGCGAGCGCGTGCTGCAGCTGCAGCAGAGGCATCCATGCCCAGGGCAGGGCTGCGCGAGGTTGGGTCGAATCCGTTGGATCGATTCGCGACCGGAGACAGATCGCGCGAATTCGAGCCCATGTCGTGCTGTCCGCGGCCGTACTGCTGGAATCGGCTGAAACTGGAAGAACCCCACGTGTCACCATCCTCGTGCGCCGCTCGCGCATGTGCGTCATCCGCACGGAAGTCGTGCACGCTCATGGGCAAAGTGGAAGGCATGAAATCGTCTCCAATGTCCTTGAGCGAATTCTGCATCTCGCCGGCGTGTGAGTTGGCTGCAAGCGACCACACGCTCTTGATGTGGTCACGGTCTGCCAGATTCGAGGAACGGGTCTCGAGAACGGGAAAAGTGAGCGAGCTCTGGCCCCAGGTTCCCTGCGTCGACAAGCTGGGCGAGGGCAGCATTGAGCCTCCGCTGGCAGGTGTCTGCGCTTGCGATGCTCGCGTAGTGCCTGGGATTGCGAACGGCGAGAGGTTGCCGCGCGCTCCTCCTGCATCCGCTTTGATCTCGCTGTTGACCATGAACGAAACCGGAGACGGCGTGTTGACCTGGCGGTCGTCGTAGAAAGCCACAGCGTGATTCGAGCCACGACGTCCCTTGGCTCGGAAGCCACTTGCCGGGTTGGGAACACTAAATGCTTCCGCCGAGTATCCGTTCTGAGGATAGTCGAGTGGGCCGAGAGAGCCAGGAGCTGCTGCTTGAGTTTTGAAAGCCGACCGGCTGCGATCGTCGAACACAGGCTGGGGTGCTCTGGACGAGAGCACTTCGCCAATGATGGCGTCGGTGGTCGCATCGACCTGATGACTTCGGCGTCCGGCAGCTGGTACAGCCGCCTGCATGCCATCTGACGAGGCTCCGGCAGCGTGGGGCTGGATGACGGTAGCGTGATGTCCGGGCAACCGCACTTGGATCTGACCCGCCGGTGACACGCTCGACGACAGCGCATCAGCCGTGAATCCATTGTCAGAAGGCACTCTGTGGCCTTCCGACCATTGCGAAGTCAGATCGAAACGAGCCTGCTTCCTCGAACCAACAGTAGCACTTTGCAACAGATCGTAGGGAACGATCGAAGGGAGACCTCGTGGCAACACTCGCGATGGAAGCTTGACGGGCGCAATCACGGTACCGCGGTGGTAGCGCTTGGGGAAGAGCTGGTCGTCGCGTGACAGTGTCTTGAAAGAGAGGTGCGCCAGAGGTGGGTCCCAAGTCAGGGGGTAGACCGCTCGTCCGGGGGCTTTCATGGCCGCAATTCTGGCAAACAGCTGCTTCTGCTGGTATCGGTTGAGCTTGGGTCGAGTGCGTGAACCTTTCAAATGAACCACATAGCGGTTCCAGGCTGGGGGTGCATCCTGGCCTGCCTCCTGTCGCGTCTCTACAGGCTCTTTGGGCACGACGGGATACAGTCGCACCGGCGCTGGCGCGGCGACGGGTACTGCGGCCTTTGTTGCTGAGGGGGCTGGACCGCGTGGCAGCTTTTCCGTGATCGGTGCTTCTCTAGGTTTCGGAGCAGACGAAGGCTTCGAACCCGGTCGCACTGCAGCCGATGAGTCATTGCTTTGCGCCCTGAAATCTGCACTTTGAGCATGCGCGTCGCGATGGGCGCGAGGTTCAGCAGGCGGTGCTACAGGTGACTTGACTGGCCTCGAAAGGATGGTTTTGGGCACATCGGCCATTGCTGTCTTGACGGCAATTTGAGCCGGCCGTGTCTCGTTGTCATCACGCGGCCCATTGGACCGAGAAGTTTGGTCCTGTACTGGTGCGCTCCTCGGCCAGTGCTCGTCCTTGAGTTGCGCGATCTTGAGTTCTCGCTGCTCTGGTGGGGATGCGATGTGCTCATCCTTGCCTCGTGGTCCACGTTGTGACGAATCAACTGTGCCGTTGCGGGTCTGTTCTGGATGAGTTGCGCTCGACACGGCGCTCGTGCCATCGACAGGCATGGCAGGGACTTGCTGATGACGCTCCCGGCGCGCTGTCCGCCATGATGCCGCACTGTCTGCTGGACCGGACTTTCTCAGCGGTGTAGTTGTAGTCGCAGCAGCGGGAGTTGGTGCAGCGACGACAGCGGCGGCATTGGCAGCCTCCTCGGCCCGCCTCTGTGCCGCTCTCTGCGCTTCGGCTTCCTTCTGCTGCTGAGCAGCTCTGATTCTCTCCTCGATGGCGAGAGCTTTCTGTCGAGCTCGCTGTCTCTCGGCCAATCTCGCTTGTTCCTCCTCCTCTCGTCGCTTTCGCGCGCGCTCGATCGAAGCATGCACATCCTCCTCTGGAGCAGCAGCAGGCGCCTCGGCTGTGGCTTGCTTCGATGGAGCATGAGGCTGCTGAGGTGCAGACGCTGAGGGTTGTCCTCTCGCAAGAGCCATCGCTTTGGGACCCCATGGCGCTCGGGGAATTCCATCTTCGCGCGTTTGCGGCGTCGGACGAGATTGCGGAACGGCAGGGTCGGCGGCCGGAAGATTTCGAACGGACACGTACGAGCTCTGCGCTGGAGGTGCAGGGGGAGCTTGCGGCCGTCGTACCTCCTCAAACGCGTGAGACGTCTTGCGACCAACAATGTCAGCAGACTGAGCAGGAGCGGCAGGACGTAGATTTTGCGCGAGGTGAGGCGGCAACGGCCTGTTGGTCTGAGCGGTTGGACGACTGTCTCCGGAGCCTGCAACCAGAAGGTGAGGAGGTAGAGGGCGTCCATTGGTGGTCGAAGCGCTGGCAGCTGGAGGCTGAACTTGCGGAGCAGCCGCATGCTGCTGTTGTTGCTGTTGCTGTACAGGAGGCAGAGACGCGGAAGGCCTGATTGTCTCGGGTGCTGCTGGAGCGGCAGCGGGTGATGGTCTCGCTTCGGCAGGGGCGGGTGACTTGGTGGGAACGCTTGTTGGTGGCGCAGATCCGGGGTTGAGGGAAGCTTGTCGTTGGGCGAGAGGGCCCCAAGCCCTTGCCGCCTGGGTGGAGGCAGCCTGCGCAGCTGGGGGATTGCCTGGTGGATCCTGTCGGCCACCATATGGCGCTGCACCAGATCCTAGGCGGCGTTCGCGGCCGTAAGAGTATCCGGACGGCTCCCTGCTTTCGGTCGGAGATCGCAGGGAGATAGAAGCTCCGGTGGTGGGGATGATGAGCTTCTCAGCTCGTTGCTCTGAGCGGGATGGTCTCGCCGAAGTCTGAGTGGTTGTGGTTGCCGTTGTCTCGTTCGAAGCCGATGTAGCCATCTCGCGGTTCTTGAGAGGACCCCACGCCGCTGGCTGGCCAGCAGCTGGTTTGGCGCGGTCGTTGGAGTTGAGAGCAACAGGTCGGGCGGCATTGCGCTGGGGCCAACTGCGGTCATGACCGACATCCTTGAAGCGGTCTTCCTTGGAGACGGGCGGAGCTTCGTCGCCAGCGCCTCGTGAGCCATCGTTGGATGAGGGGATCTTGTACTGTGAGCCATCGCCAAACTCAACAACCTCGCCGAGAAAACCACCGTCTTCGTCCTCCATCTCGTCCCAATGCTTTCCTGAGCCGAGCGATGTACCTCTGAAACGATCGAGCGCCTGAAGAGCGGCTTGCTGTTTGGCAGCTTCTCGTGCAGCGGCTGCTGCTGCCCTTTCTTCCTGTTCCTGCTTTGCTTTTGCGGCTTCGGCGGCGGTGGGAAAGTCGGACAGCTTGCTGCCCCGGGTCGTCGGAGTATTGGGCGACAGGCTGGACTTGACGCCCGCCCAGGGCGCGCGGCTCACGTTGGCTGGACTGGGAGCTCGTAAAGAAGAGCCAAGCGCTGCATTCCGAAGTCCCGGGCTGGCTCTGCCATGGCCTGACCCACTTTCGAGACCGGCTGAGCCTGGTCGTGGTGATTCTCTACCCATGCTGACGAGTCGGGGCGAGGGAGCCGCAGCGGGAGCAGCTAGGTTAGCAGATGCATTTGCAGATCCGTTCGAGGTCTGCGATGCTGATGCATTGGCTGGCTTAGGACTCTGAACGGCTTTTGGCAGAGGCGCTGATGCTTCGGCTGGGAGAGGATCGGTGGCAGTGGCGGCGCTGGCAGCGGTTGCATCCGAGGTGGTGACAGGGGCGAGAGTCGAGTCTGAGGCGGCTTGGGGTTGAGAGGCTGTGTTCGACTTGGCAGCGGGCACGGCGTTCACCGGCTTGGTTGTTGCCCAACCTGCGGGCTGAGGTTTGGGAACACTGGAAAGCTTTGCAGACATCAAGCGCGTGGTAGCGGAGGGCGACGAGAGGCGATGCGATGGCAAAGGTGAGACTGATGTACCGAGCTTGAGAGTGGCGGGCGAAGTCACCGAGGTGGTGGGGCCGGCCTTTTCGAGGAAGCGCTTGTTGACGTTGAGTGATGTGAACTTTTTGGCGGGTGCGCCTGCCACCTGAGGTGACGAGGTTGTCGGTGAGTTGAGCGCAGCAGTGTTGAGAGCATTTTGTTCCGATTGCTGTTCGGTACGATCGTGCAAGGCAGTCAAGGCTTCGACATCGTGCTCTGAGCCCGAGGCGGGGATAGCGGAACCGGGTGCTTCGACTTGAGCCGAAATTTGCTCTGTCGAGGCAGAGACAGCTTGGTGAGTCGATGAGAGGTCTGCGTTGGACGAACTGGCATGCCCGTCTGCATTGTCGGCCGCGTTTTGGATCAAAGGCGGAGGATTGGCGGCCGCCACCTCTGCTACCCTTTCCTCGCTCATATGTGGGTATTGCTAGAAAGAGCTAGGACCTTGCTGTGGACCATGTAGCCTGGTTCTGCTGAATGCCTCGTGTGACTTGGAATCGGCAGAAAAGTCGGCCAAGCAGAATGAGACGGAGGTTGCAACGGATGAACAGTCCGAGTAGAATCAGCTCGAGATTCCGTCCGTCCGTGTCGCAGCCAATGCCGATTGGTAGAAGAGAAAGAGATGCACTGCTGATGCGGATTCCAATGATTAGAGACTGAAACGATCGAGATGCCGAGATTGACAGCGTGACAAGAATCCGCCTGCACCACGAGTTGTGGTAGCGTCTGATCGGTGGCCGTTAGTGCGAAGCGGAACGGGTCGAGAGATGAAGCCAAAGACGTCCCAGGCAGGAGTCGAAGGAGAGGGGAGCAAGCGTCGCTGATGGCAGCTTTGCACGAGCGATGCGTTGCGAGAAAAGAGAAAGAGAGAGAGCGAGAGGAGAGAGGGTCTTGCTCGCGTTGGCCTGCGAAACAGCGGGCAAAAGGCAGAAGCGTTGCGATGTGTTGTTGGGTCTCACCCGCCTGACCCAGACAGACAGTTGCCAACCGCTGAGTTGAACTGAACCTGAGTGTGTGGTGCTTTTCCAGATTTCACCAAATCGCTCGGCGTCCCTTGCACTCTCTCGCACTCTCGCACTCGACTCGAAAAAGAGGTGAGCCAAGGTCGACCGACGGATTCTGTCACTCAAAAGCGCGGACTACTCTCACGCCTGGCTGCTTGCTGTGACTTGCCATCGGGGCTGAGCCTGCAGCGCTCATCACCACGGCTGCCGAAATTCCTTTGTGGCTCACAAAAAAAAAAAGAAAGAAAAAAAAAAGGACGCGGCAGGCTGACACAGCAGAGCAAGCCTTCCCCTTCACCAGCTCAGCCTCCATCCTTGAGACACAGCGGAGCCGAACACTTGAAGCTTCATGGAAGGCAAATCGGTGAGTTTATCGGGCTGCGAATTAGGGTCTTCAGGAAGCTTGGACCAGCAACGCCTCCACCTGTGCTGAAGCGCTGCTCGTAGCTGCAACTTGACTCGATTCATCCATGCTCTAGGCAACTGCGAATACGGCGGGACCGACTCTTCGTCATGGCTGCTCTGCGGCAGCATGTTGCATCTATCAAGGGCGCCTATTATACCCAGGATTCTCGTTCCCTCCTCACCGCCTTTCGCTTGGACCCGACCACCTTCTCCAGTTTGCAAATCGACCTGAACAAGGACGTAAGTGTTCCGTTTGTGCCTGCGAGCGACAGAGCGTCTGCTGACTGTCATGCTACTGCCTCACCCTTCTCCTGCCACTCTGCAGCCCCGACGGGATCTCTCCGCTTGGGTTCTGGGCCAGATACCAGTATCTGCCGCACCAACCGACTCCGACCGCTTTCAGACGCTGGTGGCCGATTTCTACTCTTATGTTCGGGATCATGCCCCGCTTCAGTATGCTGCACCTGGCACTGAGCCACCACATCCGACCGACTGGGATCGAGCTTACGATTCATGGGCGATGGTCTACTCTCGTGCTTCCACCTTCTACTCGCTACCGGACGCCATATGGTTCACCTCCAGCCTGCGCTTCTTCGCATCCAGTCTTGTCACTCTTGCCATGGCTGTAGACCAGCGCACCGATGCAGTTCGAAAGCGCAAGACCACCGATGCAGCAGGCAGACTCTCCAAGGCAGCTGGTATGGCGGGCAACGATCGTTCCCAAGCTCTAGGTTCAGAGACCAAGCGCGCCGCCGTACTCATGCTGGCCAATCTAAGCTTCAAGGCTTACTTCAAGCTCAACAACACTCGTCTATGCGAGACCGTATTGGGCAGCGTCGAGAATGCGCTCAAGCTCAATCGAACTTTTGCACGCAACAATGGCATCAATGACGACTCTGGAGAGCAATGCTACTCGAAAGCAGACCGCGTCACCTATCGGTACTACCTTGGACGCCTGCGCCTCTTTCAACACAACATCCGGGCCGTGAGTCCACAGAACGCAAAGTGGCATGCATCGATCTAGTCGTGACCCTGACCCCCACCCTCTGACTTAACTATCCCTGCTTCCACAATGACCAGGCATCAACCCACCTGCGCTGGGCTTTCGACAATTGCACACTGAGGAATCTTAAGAACAAGAGGGCCATCTTGATCCCGCTCGTCGCCACATACCTCATCTTGGGCAGATATCCACAACCTGCTCTCCTTGACGCGGCCAATCTGTCGCCCTTTTACGGACGGCTCATCTATCGCCTCAAGAACGGCCAGGCCTCTGAAGCGCTGGATGAGCTTGATAGGCACATGGACTGGTTCCGAGTCAGAGGTCTCTACCTCATCCTGCGCGAAAAGCTACAGATCAGCCTCTGGCGTAATCTGGCTCGCAAATGGTCAGTGTCTCGAAACAACGGAAGCTCTCAAAGCCCAATCTGCTGACAAAGTCTGTACCTCTTCTTTGATCCTGGTTTCCACAGTCTGACCCTTTCGCACGGATCTGCGCAGCCTTCATCGGCACCTCCGACCATGCGACTCGACGCTCTGCTTTCGGCCGCACGCATAGCATGGAATGACGCTTGCCTACAGCTAGAAGATGTGGAAGCTGTGATTGCCAGCATGATCGACCAAGGTCTGATCAAGGGCTACATCCTCCATTCCAAAGCCATGCTGGTGTTGCAAAAAGGTCCTCACATGGGCTTTCCTCCGATATGGACCGTCTTTGAAGCACGGTAGCAATACAGGCACAAGCCAAAAATTCAGTGGAATGAGCCAAAGGATCGCATGTGATGGCCAGTGGTGAATGAGGTACAAATACAATGAAACCAGAAAGACGCTGTGCGGGAACGAGGCTGCGATAGGGATGCATGGAATGTTGAGATGCTGGAGGCAAGGCAGAATGAACTAGTAGTCATCGTCCGAATCTTGTTGACTCCTCGCAAATCCCAGCGATGGCCCACTACGACTTCGTGATCGCAGAACCAAGACGGCATCTTTGCGAACACCTCCGCCACGGAATGCTTGACGAGCACTGGCTGGCCCTTGCTGGCGACCCACCTGCTTCCCGCCTTTGGGCTTGTCGCCTTTGTTCAACAAATGGTAAAACTCTCCGCCAGGCAAGAACGCAGGGTCGTTGAGTCCGAGTGGATCATCTTCGTCCTTTTTCGTCTTTGCGTTCGAGCTCTTGTGGGAAGCCGAGACTCTGGAAAGCCCCTTCTTGGCCAAAGTCCTCTTCTTGAATGCTCTGACCCTTGCATTGGGCAACGATACCGAGGGATCCAGTGGTGTAGGCCGTGTCACATCATCAAGCGGCTCTTCGGGTCGCTCTTCATCTTGGTCGTCAAAGCTAATCTTGTGGCTACTTGGAGCATTGAGAGCTCGAAGAACGGTGCCATCCTCGGCCAGCTTCATTGGCAAGCCATCTCTGCCTCTGACTACTCCACCTGCCCTCTGCTTCTTGCGCTTCAGCATCCTTTGCTTTTGTATTTTTGCCACCTCGTCCGCCTCTTCTTCGGCCGAGCGCTTCTTCAAAATCGACCTTGGCGCCGAAGCGGGCTTGGCGAACACTTCGGCAAAGAGCGAAGGGTCGAGTCGACTCGAGGGGCTCGCATCATCTCGATCGCTTCCGCCGTCGTTCTCCTCGCCTTCGTCTGACTGAGGAGAAGCCGGCTCCTCGATCGCCTCTGCAGTAATTGTCGAGTCGGACACCGTCTGAACTAGCTCTTTCTCTTTTTGCTTCTCTAGCCTTTTCCTTTCTGCCGCCTGTCGCTTTGCCTTTTCTGCCCTCTGCTGCGCTTTCAGTCTAGCCAAATCTTGCAATGCCTGCTTGCGTGATGACTTGGTGCTCACCTCTTCGATGGGCGCATCGTCGTCTTCGTTGTCCGAGCTTTGATCATTCTTGGAAGTCAGAGCTGGGATTGAGGCAGATGCCGACGCTTCAGCTACGCGGGTGTTGTCATCGTCGTCGTCGTCGTCGTCATCATCATCGAATGAAACGTGGGTTGTTGCCGGCTTGGATTCGGCGAGCGCTTTGGAAATCTGCTGCTCCTGCAGCTTCTGCGCCTGTTTTTGCCTGCGAGCGGCGACCATCTTTCAGCGATGGGAAGATTCGTACGAGGTACTGACGTCTGCTTGATGCTGTTGAGGTGTTCAGGTAAGTTTGTGCGGTTCGCTGCAAGGCATGTGTAGTTGAAGCTTACGGAAGGAAAGGAGGCTTCCACAAAAAAAAACAAGATTTTGCTTAGTAAGGATTATTGTTTGAGTGTCTTACTCGGGTCACGGAGTTTACGCGTCTCGAGTCTGAAGCGGAGCAGCGAAGCGCCAAATCCGCCATTGCAGCGGCTGAACAGTCAGTCGCCTCGAAAGCGGAGAAGGACAGACGAAATCAACCAAAAAGCCCTTTCTTTCCGCAGATCGGTCGAGCCAATATCATCTTTGCGCCTCCGGCTTTCCCTCCCTTCTCATCCTCATCCATACCCTCGCACTCTCACCATCCAACTCGACATTTCGCCCTCCCGCCCGTGTTCTCCCCTTTCTTGCTCATATCCTATATCCAATCCTTCCCGTCAAAAGGCATCGAGCTGCTGCGTCAGCTCTTTGACGCTCCAGGATCCACTATTCGCCTTTTATAGGGCAGAGAGATATACACGCCTTTGGGAGCTGGTGCACAGCACGCTTGCTTGATCTCCCGAAATGTCACAGCCAGGATCGATCCCGCCGGCGGTCGGTGCATCTAGTGTCCCATCTAGCTCTCCCAACGACAAAGCTGCCGTCGCTCCATCATCAAAGATTCTAAACGATGACGAGGCGGAGGAGGGCGAGATTCTCGATGAGGAGGAAGGTGAGATTCCTGACAGTATTCTCGCTCCAGGCGCAGCTCCTGTAGCAGCGCCAGAACAGCCCTCATCCGCCGCTCTTAACGAGCCAGCCCTTGATTCGCCAAAGCAGCCGGCCACTCCAGAGCTACCTTCCAGTACAACTATTGGCAAAGACGACGAGCAGAACGATCCGTCGAAAGCGGTATCTGCCGCGGGGGCGACGCCTCCGAATGGAGTAGACGCCAACGCACAGACGACCCAACCCTCCGAGCCTTCAGAGCCAGCACCCGAACGAGCTCCATCGGCAGCTGGACCTGTTCTACCCGCCCTCTCCGATGAGATCGCAAAGCACGAAGTAGTCCAGGAATCGATCGAAGACCCTGGCGCCTCAGAGATCACCACTCCGGTAGCGCCAGCCGACGTGGCAACAGAGCCTCAAGAGCCGTCTGAAGAGACAGCTGCACCACAAGAGCCCGAAGATCCGAGCACGCCCAAGCTCACCGAGGCAGAAGCATCCAAGTCGGAAATAGCGACTACCCCTGCCGCCACAACACCTGAACAAAGGAAGAATGACACAGTCGACACGATCATACAAAGCGGTGATGATGCGCCGCCAAGGGCCGCCGAACCTCTCCCTGCAGCGGCCCCGCAGTCCCAAGGCGTCACTGGAGCAGACGAGCCAGCCGACATGGACGTCGACGACAAGGTCATCGTTGCACCGCAGCCAACATCGGTCGAGGCTGAAAAGCCCGCTGATAATGTTGCGGAACCGATGCAAGTGGACGACAACGTCCACACGCCTGCACCACCGTCGGATGGCCCGGAAGATCCAACTCCGGCTGCAGCAGAATCGGCTGCTGACCCTTCCGTCAAGGACATCAAGGAGCAAGGGACCTTAGCACATCAGCCTGCCCACTCTCCGCCACAAGTCAAGAGCGAACCGCAGACAGAGGTGTACGAGCAATCCCAGCCGGTCCCCACGCAAGTGACCGAGACGATCACGTCCGAGCCAGCCGCGATCGCCAACAGCGAAACTGTAGAGTCAACGCGTAAGCAAGAATCGAGCGATCTCGCTGCGGGTCCAGAGCCGATCAGTGATCAAGCGCTACCGCCTGGACCTCGTCGCCGATCTGCAACACCTCGAGTCGCCGCACTTGCTTCGATCTCGGATGCGTCAAGACATGAAGAGTCTCAGCGTCGCGCAACAGTCGAAAGGGATGACCCGTCGGCATCCAGACCCTCTGAAGGTGATCGTGCGCGATCGAGAACCGCCAACAGAGGCTCAGTCGCGCCCAGCACCGCTCCAGAGAAGCGTTTCGAGAGGGAGAGGACTAAGGATCGATCACAGCCTCCCGAGCGTTCTCAGGATCGAGAGCAGCGGGCTCGCGAGAAAGACCGACGTCGCGAACTCGAACGCCTGGAGCGCGAGAGAGAACGCGAGCGCGAACGTATCCGCGAATCGGAACGCGACAGGGAGATGATGATTGCCCGCGAGAATGAAGAGGCTCGCCTCATCTGGCTGTCGCTGCCGGGCAACGATCATCCGCAGTACTATACAGACACCGACTCGGACTCTTGCTACGGTGTAGGTGGCGCTCTCGGTGTCGATCTCACGGACGAGGAGGACCAGGACCTGAACCCGCCTCATCCTCTGTCTTTCCAAGAATATCACCCTGCACCCTCGTACTCGCAGTCTTATTACGACGACTCATACTTCAACTTGAAGCGCAAGCGTACAGAGGTTCCCAACGAGATCGAACTCAACGGTTCGACGCGTCGCTACCGTCGAAAACCCATCTGCAAACCATCCGGCGCAGACCGTCTTACGCCATCGAGCTCAGTGCCGGTCCAACGTCAAGCTCTGCCTTCGACCTCTATGATCGATATCGACGCTTTCCCCGTGCCAGACTCTGGCATCCGCTCCGAGCCCTCCGAGAGTCCATTCGCGAGCAGGTTGGAGCGTGCCTCGCTACCCAGAATCTCTCCGTATGCTCGAGCAGAAGATGCAGCAGAAGAATTTGAGAGCTCCGACTCGGACGAGGAGGCGATGCGCATCGCCGAAGAACGCAAGCGACGCCATGGCAACCGTAGCGGCAATAGAGGAAACAAGCTGTCTCGCGAGAAGGGAGCTCGGTGGGTGCGTCGCGGCAAGCTCGGCGGCTGGACCGAGATGCGCATGGAGAAGGAGATCGGTGATCGTGTTCGCCATCGCGTACAAGCGATGCAGAAGGACAACGTACGCGCACTCCTAGCCGCGATGCCTGACGAAGACAAGGCCATGCTGGCGCAGTCTCCTGCTCTTCGCAACGGTCTTATCCCCAGTGAAGCTCCAAGCGACGCACGACGAGATGCGCGAGGGCGATTGTTGTCATCTGACGTTTCTGAGGCAGCGCGTATCGACGCTGAGCTCGAGCTCGACGGTGGAGTCGCGGGTACGAGCGGAACAAGGCTGGAGCGTCCTGAACATCTCACCTCTACCTCTCTTGCGCCCACACTTCTCAAGCCGGCGATCACACCTCGGCAGCTGCTGACGAGCCACACGCTCCGCCACACTTTCCGCAACCCTCACATTGCTGCGCTCAGCAAGACAGCGTTGGATCTGATTGAGAGTGAGGGCGTGGTTGGACGTGCGGTCGGCCGATGCTGGGCCGCCATGGAACGCGGAGGCTGGAATGAAGATCCTGAGCCCAAAGGCAACGATTCGGAGGAGTCTTCCGACTCTCACCGACAGAACGGCGTCAACGGTATGGACGTTGACGGATCGGACGCTGAAGGCCCCCCGCGGCATCGGGGCGAGGAGGGTGTTGCAGACAATGCATCGAGCAGCTTGTTTGGCTCGCCGATCGACAATCCGGCGCTGTGCTACTTGGACAAGCTCTTTGTCACTAAGCAAGGTCTCGCCATTCCACGACTGGACGATATGGGACAACCCATCTTTGTGCCTCCTTCTCCGGCGACACAGGCGGCACGGACGCGAGCAGGTATGAGCGAGGAGGCTGCAGGCGAAGCGGTGATCGAGACCACCCTGTTGCCAGCTCCAGAACAGCGATCCATTGTGCTTGCGGCACTCGAGTGTCTGCACGACTTGGCAGCGGATTCGCGAGAGTACGTTGACCGGCTCGAAGAAGTTCGCTCTCGCCTCGCTGCTGTCAAGCGTCGCCGTGCTCAGGTGTGGAATGCGGTCAGGCAGTGGGCTCTGGACAAGGATATCGAGGCATCGACCGCTAACGGCGGAAGGACCGATCCAAACGGTGTTCCCAAGTCGATAGCAGAGGCTGCGAGTGCCAGCGCTGCGGCGTCGCCGTTGTCAACTGTAGTTGGCACCGCCAACGGAACCTCGCCTAAGAAGAGGAAGTGACCCAGTCGGCATGTACCAAACACGTTTCGGCGGCTTTATGTACAATACACCTTTTGCAGAACAAGAGGTCCGCGATGTATTGGTGCAGGATTGACAAGGATGCATGTCAGGGTAACAACGACCGAGCATTTTGTTTGTTACGCGGCACTACAGACTGTGCAGCACGACACGGACATCTGAGCACTTTTGCACGACGAGACGGTATTCACGTGGGGCTTGCTGAAGCTTCTTGTGCATGGACATGTGCATGGAAGGCATTTGCGGCAAGTGGATGAGCCTGAGCCTGTGCTTGAGGCAGAGGAGTGGCCTATCATTGCAGTGCATTGCAGCGGACGAGGGCGCAGAATATGATCTGAACCTAACTCGACATGGGTTGCCGTACAGGAAACTGCATCAGGGTCTGCACAGGTGCTAAGATAGCTTAGCTCGTGCACGACGATGGGCTGTACGTCGAGATCTGAACTCGTGTTGCACAGCTGCGGGATGCGTGCTGCGGTATCTGCTTCGCCAGCATGGATACTGTTCTCCCTTATCTCATCCCATAACAGCGGGAAAGCATGACGGCTGTAGAGCCATGTGTGGCACACGGCTGCTTCTTCTGCAGGTGCAAATGGAATTTCCTGCATCTTTTTCGGGCGCATCATTTTCTGCTCGCTTTATTTGCGGTACGCCGATTAAACGTTCGCAAACAAAACCCCTGCCGAGTCGATCACGCCAATCACGCACGACAAGCTCTAAATTGACTCACGTACTGTACAGTCCACGCACTGACCAGCTTCTGAGATGCAGCTTCGGGTTTGGCCCGCAGCTTCGCGCAGCCGAAAGAAAAGGACAAGCACACTTTCAAAAAATAGGGAGGCGTAGGCGTGGCTGGCTTCCGCTGTCGCGGCCCAGTTTACGCTTCCACCGTCCCCCCCCCCCTTGAACTGCACCACTAATGATCAAAGGCTGTGTGAGAGAAGATGTCAGTGAACAGCAGAGCGGACCGACATCCTATTCGAGCCTATTTAGACGAGCCGCTAAACAGTGGTATCACTGAAAAGACAGCAACAGCGGCTGTGCTACCGAAGGCGGGGCTGTGTGCAGAGGAGGGCCGAATAGGAATTGATAATTCAAGCTTGTCCTTGATCCGAAGTTCGGCCAAGTCGCTCTAGATGCCCTGCTGGCTCGAGCATTGACTAGGGGCGTCGGATAAGCTCGTCCCGGCTCTGTACATCGCTTTTTATTCGCAATCGCCGTTGACGCACCATTTGATTCGGACAGTCCCGTCTTGTCTGTTCGAAATGGGACAAAGGAGGAGGAGGAGGTGCTGCTACCTTGCCCCCACAGGCGAGTGCACCGGAGCGTCACGAGCGACAGATCATATCATGAATCGCGGAGAACTGCAGGCACGGTCCATGGATAGCCTCTTTTGATGCGTGTGAGTTGGGTGTCACGGCTGGCTGGTTTTTTTGTTCGCACTTAGATAGGAGAGCTTGACCGCCCCTTGCAGTCTTTGTGCTGCTGTCCTCTTCTTTCACCCTCCGGTGCTCGCTCCTTTTCTAACCCGATCTAAGTGGGGCCCAATTGTGAGCATCCATCAAGCTGCGGCCCGCAAATCTCTGCGTTTCTCACTCACTCGCATGGATACAGCCTCGCTCGCTTGTTGTGTTGCTGTGTCTGATCTAGCACAACAAAAAGCTCAGTGCCCTCGGCTTGGCGCTACCAGAGGCAAGGGAGGTCACATAGCCTCTCCCTGCGACAATTTTCGTCGAGCGTCTCACTAAAGAGAAAGGAGGAATGTTCTTGAAGCGTGTACAGTTCTTTGCACCCAGCATCCGCGTGGGATCTCGGCAGACCTTTTGTAAAGTAAGACCACTCTATGCGAGCAGGACCCACCGGTTTCTCGTAAGCGGATCAATGCTTGACCAGTCACAAGCGGAGAATGCGACAAGGAAGAGAGAGACAGTTTTTTTAGCGTGAGAGGCAGGCTCGACTGCGGTAGAGCCTTTAAAAAACAAGTCTGCAAATAGGCTGTAAATGAGCCGCGATATCCAATGATAAGGCAGGCATGATGAGGTGGGTCTCTGGCCATGCTGCACACCGAAGGCCGTGACTGTACTTGCTCTCAGTTTGTTCTATTGTTATGGTCGGTCTACCAACGCTCGGCCTGGCCGGCGAATTGCCCGGGCGGTTTCTCGCTCTCGTCCAGCGAATCGTGGGTCAATGATCAGCGAGACAAGCAAATGTGAATGCCCTTTTTTGGGGGACAGGCTAAAAAAATTTCGTTGAGCGGAAGAGAGCGAAGCGAGCAAAAAAAAAAAAGAGGCGGAACCTTACTCGAAAGAACAGGTGACCGACAGAGTCCGCGCAAGAGGAGCCATAGCGCTTCGGGCCGGCTTCTTGCCGTTTACTCTGCCAAGAGCCAGCACTGTTTCGGTGCTCCTTCGTCTTGATTCTGGCAGCGGATCTTCAAAAACGAAAAGGATGTGATTAAGAAAAGTTTGTAATTCAAAGGGGAAGAGCAAACATGAAGCAAGGGTTCAAAACTTTTTTCTTCTCTTTTTCTTTCGCAAAAGTCACACACAGGGTGAATTTCGGACTTCCATTTCTTTTTGGCACACAGTCGGCGAGTGGCGAAAAAATGGGACGATGGGGCAATCTCGGCTGAAGGGTGTGACTACTCAAGCCCGTCACTCTTTCTCTCTCTGGTATCACGCCTTTCTGCGCTGCATTTGCGTCCGTGCCTGTATCTCTTTTTCCAGGACTGAGCCGCTAACTAAGTCAATCCAGGACTGAGCCGCTAACTAAGTCAATCCTTTCGTGACTACAGGAAAGTCCTTGGCGAGGGGGGATAGGGAGCAGTCCGAAGCAGACCGAAGGCCATGAGGAAGAGGCACGAGACTCGAGCCAAAAGATGCAAGCACAGGTCTGACAGCAGCATGGTCGTCCTGTCAGCTCCAACTGGTTTGCACGAAGAGGTCAGTCTGTCTGGCTGTGACTAGATCCAAGGGACAGCTCGAGCTTGCATGCGTGTGCGTGAGGGGAGCGCATGTGTGTGGCAAGGGCGAACGCGAACTGGGCCAGCACGGGTGAACACGCTGCAGTGCAGTCCAACATCCGCGAGAGCAGTCAGCGAGGCAGCAAGCCAGCCTCAGATAGGGAGCGGCAGCCGTGACCCGAGCCTGTTCCATCCGAAGCTTGCTTGCTCGCTGGCTGGCCGAGCATTTCAACCACGCTAAACCTCTTTCTCTTCCTTTTTGCCTATTCTTCTTCTTCTACTTGCGCAGGGCCCAAGGCAGTTGAGCAGCCACACGCTTTTTTTGCGCACTGAAGAATTAGACCCTACAAGGAGATTCTGCCTGCGTTTCCATTTTTTTTTTCTTGACTGTCTTGCAAATTGAACTGTGACTGATTGATTGAATGACTTGACTGATGAACCGTTAAGGACTGATTCAGTGACTGGTTCGGGAGCCAGCTCGAGCTTGCGTGACCTCTTTTTTTTTTTTCTTCTTCTTCTTCGCCCTGCATTTGAGTGCTGCTGCTTGCTGCTTCTGCTTCTGCTCCTGCTTCCCTGCCTTTTTTCCTTGACCTGCACCTGCGCCTGCTGCGTCTTGCTGCTCCTCGTGCTTCTTTTTCGCTGCCACCGACAAGCAAGCAATCTGCAACCTGCGTGTCGTTTTCTCTCCGGGACTCGTCTTCGCTCTTCCTGTTTCCCCCTCTCGCTTCCCTTTCTCCTTCCTGATCCTGTTCTTCATCGCCATCATCACCATCAAGGCTAAAGGCGCACTTTGGCACGTCCACTTCATCGTGCTTCCCTTTTGTCGAAGTAGTTGGTCACGACTCTTTTCTTCAAGTTTCGTCTCCTCATCATCGACGCGACTCTAACGTTGTTCTCGGTTCGCAACTCGACCTTCACTTCACCCCTCTTTCTCCTTTCGTTCCTTCAAGTTCGAGCGTCCCTGCCGCACCTTTGGACATTTTTTTCAGCTTTGAAACAGCCTCCGCATCCTCCTTTTGCGATCACTTCTACTTCGCCTTTGCAGTGGCTAAAGTCCTTGCGTATTTCCCTGGAACCCCATCTCATACGGCATCAAATTTGGTCAACGCTTCTCATACGAGCTTCTCGTATCTCCTTCCTCGAACTCTTAAAAGGAAAAGCATTCCACTTCCTGTCTCGTTTGGACAAGCATCGACCTCTAGGTAGCTGCGTGCGCATTTAGCTATTTTGCTTCAAAGCACCTCCTTCTGTCAAACAGTCACGCGTAGCCCCATCCCTCTGACAGCGAATCCGCGATTACCACGGCTCTGTCTCTCATCCTCCCTTCTCAAAGTCTTGCTTCCACTTGCATCAGGATTTTGAGGAATCTCCGGCCTCTTCGTGTTGCAATCTCCTTTACTCTCCCTCAGTCACACCAAAAGCATTTCTCCGCACCCTTGTAAATTCTACAGCTCTCGTCTTTCCTTGGCGTCATGTCTACAGCTTCTCCTCTTCACCACGGCCACGGCAACGGCAGCTACGCCAATTCGCCCGCTCCCACCGGCGTGACTGGCCGAGACGCTGGCGTCGCAGCCGCTGCTGTCGCTGACTCGGCCGTCCGATCCGGCTCCGTGCCTGCTTCCGCTTCCGGCAGCGCCCCAGGCTCGGCTTCTGGTTCGATCTACGGCGACGGACACGCTCATCACAACGCACACCACCATCACTCGGGTCACCATGCCCATTCGCATGGAGCGCTCGCTAGCCCGGTCAATGGTGGTCACAGCTCCAGCTGGTCGCCCTACGGCTATCCTTCCGCCCCTGTCTACGGCGGCAGCCCAAGCCCCTACGGCCACAACGCCTACTCGCAGTACGCTAGCGGCTACGGCTATGCCAACGGCACCGCTCACCACGTCGCCACTGCTCCCACCACGCCTGCTGCTACCGGCACCACCTACCACGCTGGTGTCAACGGTATGATGATGCACCATGGCGGACAGCACGCCGGCTACGGGTACGGTGGCCATCACCTCGGCTCGCACACGCCCACGCACACCCACAGCCACTCGTCCGCGTACTTTATGAACGGCGACGGCTCTCACAGCCACCTCAACGGCTCGGCGCACCTTTCGTCTCCTTCGTACGCTTCGGCTCCGCAGTACTCGACGCAGCTGCCGCTTGCTGGACGTCACCGGGTCACCACCACGCTCTGGGAGGATGAGGGAACTCTCTGCTTCCAGGTTGATGCTCGTGGCGTCTGCGTGGCACGAAGGCACGACAACAACATGATCAACGGAACCAAGCTGCTCAATGTCTGCGGTATGTCGCGTGGTAAGCGAGACGGTATCCTCAAAAACGAAAAGGAGCGAATCGTCGTCAAGGTCGGTGCCATGCACCTCAAGGGTGTTTGGATTTCGTTCGCTCGTGCCAAGCAGCTCGCAGAGCAGAATGGCATTGCCGACGCGCTCTATCCTCTCTTTGAGCCCAACATCCAGTCGTTCCTCTACCACCCGGACAACTACCCCAGGACTGCTGCCGTCATCGCTGCCGCTCAGGAGCGACAGGCTCAGCGTCAGCGCGCTCCTGGCATGCCCAGTCCAGGCGCCAACGGCGCTTCGCAGGCACTTCCTCTCATGCGCGCCAACACTACCCCGTCCAACGGCGACACGTCGGGGTTTGGGAGCGCACTGAGCAGTAGCACCAGCTGGACTGGCTCGCACGATCAGGGTCATGCCTCTGCCCCTACCACTACTCAGCCTTCGCCTTCGTCTTTGCACAGCGGTGCTGCGCCTCAGATGCACATGAGCCTCTCCAACCACGGCACTTCGTCTCCCACCTACGCTCAGCAGCAGCAGCAACAACAACAGCAGCAGCAACAGCAGCAACAGTACCCAATGACAGCAGCACAGCAGCTCGCACGACCTCCTGTTGGCGACCGACGTCACTCGACACCAATCACGCTCAACAACGTCGCCCAGGCCGGCCACGCTGAAAATCCGTACGGCGCTGCCAACCTTGGCGCTGCCACCACAAACGGAGGTCTGGTCAACGGAGCGCGCAAGGTTTCGGGCTTGAAGCGTTCTTGGAACGACGGCGAGGACCTCAACGGTTCCGCGACTGCTTCGCCATCGGAGCGCGACATGCAGCGAAGTGGAAGTGGTACCTCCAACGGCTACAAGGTGGACGGCGAGGACGCGCACAGTCCCGATACCTCGGATGACCGTCTTGCCAAGAAGAGTAAGGGTATGCCTCAACGCGGCGGCGCTGCGACTGCCACGACCGCCACAGCCATGCCATCGTTGGCCAACAACATGCTCATGGGTGTTGGCAACAGTAACGGCATCCACCACGAGTGAAACAGGAAGCAAAAAAGGGGGATTGAAGCCTTGGCTCTTCTGTCGCTGGCCAGTCGTCCTTCCCAGATCGGCATCTGTCCTGCAAATGTCTGCTTCGGTCTGCGCACCTCTCGTGTCTTGGAAACCTTTTTCGCCTAAAAAAATGGCTCTCTCTCTAGCATCAGCATCTCGTGCTCGTTCCAGAGCGCACCCGTCCGATTAACCGCTAATTATTCTTCGCCTGCCATCCAACACTGTCACCCCCAACCTCTGAACACCCACATCTAACCCAAGCTATAACATGGTCAAAAGGTCTCCTATTGTGAAATAAATTGTTTCGGTTTTTTTTTTCTCTTGAAGGCGTTGTGAGAATGGGTGTGGCCGACGTGCGAATGTGGCGTGAGCGTGGTGGAGGGGTTAGAGTGGCTCTGGGCCGGGTATAGTGTTGGATGGATTGAGGTGATGCCGGTGAGGGCGGTAGTAGAGGCGGTGAAGGGGGGTTGGGGGTTGGGAGTGACTCAGCGATAGGCACGACGGGAGGATGATTGGGTTAGGGTTTTGCTTGTGTCAAGCGAAAAAGAATCAGGTATCATTTTAGTGGTGAATGAATCTAGGTTAGCGCTGTAAGGAACGCCACAAGGCACTGTGGTGAAAGTGCCAGTCGTCGTCTGGCACCGAAAAGACGTGGTCCAACAAGCGTTGTGCCGTGGGTCTTTTAGCCGGATCGACTTCGAAGCAGTTCTTCAAAAAGTGGGCCGCTTGCTTGCTCAGTTTAACGTCGGCCGGGATGGGTGGAGCCTTGCGTTCGGCGCCGATCTTGAACATGGCCTGAACAGCTTCGTCGTCTGACCATGGACGACGGCCGGCAAACATCTCGAGCACGACACAGCCGAGCGACCAGATGTCGATCTTGGCAGAATAACCCTTTTTGGACAGCGAAACGACTTCGGGCGCCATCCAGAAAATTGAGCCTTGCAGAGACATGTTTTCCACGTTGCCGTAAATGTCGTCCGAGCGTCGGACCGTGCCAAAGTCCGAGATCTTGCAGATGCCTTCAAAGTCGACCAGGATGTTGTCGGCTTTGAGATCGCGATGCAGGATGCCTTTGCTATGCAGGTAGGCGAGACCCTCGAGAATCTGGTGCAGGAACGACTTGATCGTCGGCTCCTCAAACTTGCCGTGCTTGCGAAGACAGCTGCCTACCGATCCGCCGGGTACGTACTCGAGGAAAATGCTCAGGAACGTTGTCGTCTCTTCAAAGCCGAGGTAAGACACAATGTGCGGATGGTCGAGATCCTTGAGCGTCTCGATCTCCGACTTGAGCGCGGCCACGACACCCTTCTGCCGAGAATCTTCGCGATCACTGGCGGTGCGTGGCAACTCTACCTGCTTGACGGCAATCATCTCACCCGTGGTGGCGTTCAGAGCAAGGTAGACTCTGCCGTACGTCCCTTTGCCAATCAAGTCTCCCTTGACCCATTTGAACACGGGCTTTTGCCAAGCCGTGTCCGACGACGGCGACTCTGACGACGTTGCCGACGCCGGCGTTGTCAGCTCTTGTCCTGGCGTCATCTCGACCACTTTGGTGCCCCAAAGTTTGGTGCTGCGCCTTCGCATCAAGCCATTGCCCGTCTCCGTGCCCTGAGCACCAGGACGCTTATCTAAAATTCGCTTGCGGTCCTGGGCAACCAACCGAATCGATTTCTTGTGACGGCTGCGTTGGCTCAGAGCCTGCTGCTGCGGTCCCAGTACGGCCACAGCAGGCGGGCTGGAAGGAGTACCTGCAGCTGTTTCCGACTTTGGACTGCTGAGCATCGGACTCTCGGGAACAGCAGCCGTGTCGAGCAGCGGCTTGTCGAGATCATGCTTGGGGAAGAAGTCGTCCAGATTCTCGTACAGCTGTTCGGGCGGGGGACGGAACGCCCAGTCGTCATCTCTGCGAGCAAACGAGTTGCTGCGCGTGATGCCTCCGCTCGTCAGCGCCGACGACAGATGAGAAGAACTGGGACGCGGCGAATTGCTTCCACGAAGCAGATTGGGCGCCACGAGCGTCGGTCCAGCGGCTGGATCGATTGTCAGACGCAACTCTGGCCGCTTGGGACTAGTAGAAGCATTGCCACCGCCCCCGCTGCCTTGCGCTGCTGATTGCAGCAAGGTTCCCTCACCGGGCAGCAGTGTGCCATGGTCGTCCGAGGATTTGTCGCTGTCGACGTCGAGCCGCAAGGGAAGACGCGGTGCATTAACATCCGAATCCAGCGGCTGCGCCCACGTTCCAGACTCGCTCTCGTCATCGTCAAAGGTTCCAAAGGATGCAAAGGTGCCATTGTCCTCGGGAGGCAGGCTTGGACTTGAGATTCGCGGAGGCTTGGGGGCATCTGAAGAAGAGGAAAGACCGTCCTTGGTCTGAGGTCGTGATGGTTCTGGTGTGCTCTGCTCTGCTCTCACGGTGTCACCATCGCCACCACTGCTACCGCTGATGGCAGTTCCAGAAACCGTGCCATCTGCTGTGGGGTCAAGGCTACGCCACAACTGTGCCCATTCGCCTGCACGCAACGTGTCCTCGTCCTCTGACCGCCGTGCGCTTCGGCCAGCTGCCTTGTTGACACTCGAAGATGTGGGATTCGAAGAATCCGTTGGTGTTGTTGCCGAAGACTGTGGAAGCTTGGGCAGCGGTCGAACCTTTTCCAGCTCGTCGTCGGCCAGATCGCGTCCGGGATCTCCGTACGAGGATCGATGTTCGAGGTTGGCAGGTTTGGTCGAGGCGGGCCCGCTTTGCGAGCTCCTGGCCGAAGTGGGCGCGCTGAATGAATCTTCGATCGAGTTGCGACTGTTGCGATCTTCATTTGACGGCCGTGTGTGCTGAGAACTGCCTTGGCTCGAGAAGGACGATCCAGATGAGCGCTCCGACGCATTGACCCGCACTGGAGGATCTCGCCGATGCAATTCGGAAGCGACCACCGCTGGGCCAGATCCTTGTTGCTCCTGCTGCAAGTGCTGCTGATGACGCGGTTGCTGCTGCAGCTGCTGCTGACTATGCTGCTGCGGCATTGGAGCACGACCTGCAGAAGAGTTGGCAGGCTGAACCCTCATCTGCGAATTAGGATGGCCCGCAGGGGGCGCTGGATGCCTGTCGAGAGCGCTGCGGGCTGGCTGCTGCGGCTGCGCCGTCGGGAAAGACTGTGGTCGAGGTGTGGTTGCATGCTGTGGATGTGGATTGGGCATCGCAGAGCCTTGATAGCTTGGTCGCTGATGCGTGGGCGGAGCGCCCGATGCATTAGGATAGGCTTGCATGCCGCCATACTGACCAGACTGAGCAGGTTGGCGCGGATCGCGAGGGCCGTACGAGGGTCCGGGCGGATGTGCGTGGGATGTCTGGTACGGCTGGCCAGGTGAAATCATGGGCGTCTGACTGCGAATGGCTTCCTGCGTCCGTAGCGTCTGTTGAACTGTCATACCGGGCTCCAGACGGCCGGCCTGCATCTGGAACTCCGAGACTTGGCGAGAGCTTGAAGCAGGGAAGTAACGGGTGGTGAATGGATCTTCGCGTGTGCGGTAAGGGGAAGCGGCGACCAGATTGAGCTGTCCGTAAGGCCGATATATGGGAGGTTGATGCATGGACGGTTGCTCATGGTAAGAGTACGGACGCGGTGTGAGCGAACCGTGCATGGCGCCGGCAGTCATACGCGGATCGTGGCCATGGAACGTGTTGAAGTTGGGGCCAGAAGCACCAGCCCGTGCTCCAAATTCGTTCACATACCCGGGACCCATCGGTCGGGGCGTGCCCTGGCTAAAGGACTGGGACTGGTATGCCGGCGATCCTGAGAACGACGCGGGAGCGCTGTATTGAGGTCGAGCCACCATGTTGGAAGGCCTTGCTTGGACCACATGTGCAGAGTGGGGAGGCTGGGTGTTGTAGCGAGGATCGACTTGATTCTGTACGGCATACGCATTTTGCGGGGGCGGCGATCGAATCTGAGGCGTACTCGACATTCTCACCGGTCCATGGCTCACGAGCTGCTGGCTGCCGGGCATAGCGGCCTGAGCACTCCGGTTTCGCTGCAACATCCGAGCGTCAAGGGCAGCCACAGGTTCCACAGGCGCCCGACCGCTACCTTGTACTTCAGAACTATACTGTCTGTGCGAAGAGCCAGGCTCGCGAGCACCTGTGCCAGCAGGTGCTGCCGTAGAAGGCCTCATGATTGCTGGCGACGGGTATCGGCCATCTCGATCCAAACCTGCTTGCATGCGTACCTCAGCCTCCGTCGTCATCGTGGACGGCTGGGATGTAGGCTGTGCGGGCCGATGCAGGTCGTCCATGCTCCTTGCGTTGTGCAGAGTTAGGTTCGATGCCTGCCCTAGTGTCTGCTGCCTTGAACCCTCGCGTGGGCCCTCATCTGAACGCTCCTGCCTGTGACTGGATCCGTTGGAAGGAGCATGCAAAGATCGATTCGCATATGAGTCTGTGTCTTGACGAGGCTTGTCCTCGTCGACGTAGCTCGATTGACGACCACCGCTGCTGATCGAGCTTGAGGCTGGTGGCACATTGACAGAGATCGAACTAGACCGTTGGGTGGGCACCACTGAAGAGCCACCTTCGGTCGTCAGACCAGCTTGTCTCGCCGAAGACTCGGTGGCAGAGCCATCGCCTGAGGAGGCGATGGACCGGCGATCCTGGAAGACGCCTTGAGAAGCTACATTTGAGCTCGAGTGGGTGGGAGAGCGCAAATCATCGATGGGAGGAGCGCTTGGAAGCGCCCGCCTTGCCTGTGCTTTGGAGCGTGTCAAGCTGCTAGCCGAGTTGCGATTTGAGCCCTCGTAGCTTGTATCGACGCCAAACGTCTCGGGATAGACCAATGCGTCGCTCAACGAGCTCTTGGATGAGTGGCTTTCGGTTCGCAGATGCTGGCTTGCAGCCGAGCCGCCGCCGGAAGTTCTTCGCCCATCGTAGAGTGGCTTTTGGGGCGCGGAGACAGAGGTAGGAGGTGGCATGGCTCGCACAGTCGAGTTTGACGGAGGTGCGGTCTGCTGCACCAAGAACTTGAGCGTGCCGCGATCGTCGCCCATCTGCAGACACAGAACGAGCAAGGCGTCGTCGCTAACGACGGGACCCGTGGCTTCCGATTGGCCAATCTCGGTGCGGAAAAGCTGGAAACTTGAATGATCGGCATCGAAGAGGTGAAGCTTGGCAAACATCCTCTCCTTGATCGCGTCCGACGAGTCCACCCCGGAGATGTCGACGACGGAAAATCTCTCGTTGTCGTCGGTGACCTGAATCAGAACACGCTCGAACAGACTGGATTGCCTTCGATGTGACGTGGCTGATCTCTGGCCACTTGCGATGCGCGGCGAGTCAACTTGGCTGGGTGTTTGTACTTGCAATGCTGGCGATTCGGGAGCCAAATATGGAAGCTCCTCCACTTCGTCCTGCTGAGGTGCTTGTAGCTGCGCATCGGGTGCAGATATGGATGTGTAGGCGGGAGCCGACGGAAGCGGCTGCGGCGTGCTGATGGAGGTTGGCTCGTCTCCGTTCGGAGTCGCTGGTGTACGACAATCCGAGTCGGTGGTGGTGGACTGGGATGGGGAAGCCTGCGAGGCAAAGGATCCGGATGGTGAGGTGCGAGCTGTGTCGAACACATCTGTTGCTTCCGGCGTCAGCCCGATGGGAGGCGAGGCTTGGCTGGCAGAGCGACGAGAGTGAGAAGCCGAGCTGGACTGCTGCTCCGAAGTTGCGGTGCGCGTGTGATGGACTTTGCGACCGAATCGCTCCCAAACATTGCCGACGTGTTCGAAGACGCTACTGGGCCTCCGAGGTTTCACGAATGAGTCACCGTCCTGGTTCCTAGAAGAGGCAGAGATGGAGAGGTTTCCTGGGGAAGAGGGACGAAGAGAGGCAAAGAATCCGCCTCCGCCGGCGGAAGACCTATTAGACAAGGTAGGTGACATGGGCATCGCTGACGAGGAGGCAGAGGCAGGCGCGACGGCGCTGATGGACGGTCTGCGGGTGTTCAAAGCATCGCGACTAGGATCTGAGAGATGAGAGGCGGAATGTACACTTTCAGGTAGCGGGGGAGGCGTCTGAGCAGTTGCAAGTACGGAAGGTTCCGCTGGAGCGCCAGTAAAGGTGATGGTAGGACTGGTTGCAGATGAAGAGCGATTCGGGGGCTTGAAGTAGAGCTTGGTGAAGTAAGAGGGCGACATGGAGCGCTCAGGGCTCGAAGTGTGACCATGATGAGGTAGAACAGAAGCAGCATCGGTTGATGGCGGCTCCGAGGGCGTGTGAGCGCCAGGTGCAGAGGATGTCGCGACGGAACTGGACGAGCGTAGCCTCGACATGACAGGTGCCGCGGTGGCTGTGGAAGTGCCAGGAGGAAGCTGCTCGCCGGGTGACTTTGGGTTGGAGGAATTCCAGTGCAAGTAGGAGTCGGTGCTTGAATGCAGCTGCCAAGTGGGATCGTTGGACGAGGCATCGGGACTCGTAACGAACGAGTCAGCGTTGTAAGACATGCTGAGCGGAGTCACTCGATGCGCATTTGTCGTTCGAGTTGAGCGATGATGGTGCCCACGGAGCAGCTCTATTCGACTCGTGTGTCTTGATCAGCCAGTGTTTGCGTTGATCATCCGCTTTGCATCGCCTTCACAGGAGCAAGTCGAAGGGTGACATCAGCGGAATGCAAGCCAATACTGCGGACGAGCGACGGAAGAAGAGAACGTGGCTGGGTCGGTGGTGTTGCGATCGGAAAGGAGTGTCTGAGGTGAGGCGCGACGAGGGTGGTGAGGTGGAACAAAGACTGATGTGCGCATCTGAGTCGAAAGCTTGTTGATGCTGACGCGTGGGTGGTGAAGGCGCCTTACAACGACGATGGGAGCGGAGCCGCTGGACGTCTGTGGAATACACTTGTCCAATCGTCGACCAAGGCAAGGCGAGGGTATGCAGCCGAAGCTAAGGATCGCCGAATGAAAGGTCTGGAGAGACGATCGGAAGGAGCCAAGAGCAAGCCGCAAACCAATCCGGACCTGAATGTGCAGAAGAGAAGGGGGATACAGAGGGGGTTGGTGGTGATGAAGGATCCGAGCTCGAGCGAAGTATGCGACCGCGAAAGCCAGATGGAAGCAAGTAAGCGGCGCTGGTTGCTCGCTCGCTCTGTCGCTACGCCTGCCACAGACGACTCGCCCACACACACACACACACACACACATACACGAGGCCCTTGCGGCTCCCTCTGGTACATTTGCAGTAGACTGGACTGCACGGCGCTTTCTTTTTCTTTGGCAATTTCCGTAATTTGGCCATGCGTTTCTGAGCGGAGCGCGTGCGTGTTGTGCATTTCGACAAGCTCGTGGCAGCCGCTTAGTTACTCGATTCAGACAGCCATGGAGCAGTCGTTTGCTGTCGATATCTGTTTCACACTCGTCCCCGTTAGATTGTTTTGGCTACATGGCATGTGGATGGTATCTTAAATTCAACTGGGAGACAAGCTATGCTGGAAGGGTATCTATAACATCTGTGTATACACTGTCTGTTGTGCGTAATGCGTGCCAGTTTATCTCAGACTGCGAAGCATGGTCATGCGTTTCTGAGCTCGCAAATCAAGCTGCTTCTGTCCTGCTTTGGCCAGCCGTCGAGCCACCTTGTCTGCGTGACGTTCGCACAGACGCTGCCCACCGACAACGTAGTAGTCTACCAGCACCTCGTGACATGCACCGCTCTTGGAGCTGTACTGGCAGCTGAAGCATTGCGGATGGAAGCGATCGCCGGTATCCGTCTGACGACAGTCACCCTCGATACCGTTCTCGCACTCGCGACACAGGCTGCCGTTCAAACGATGGTAGTGACGCGAGCAGTAAGGCTGGTTGTTGAATACGTAAAAGCTTCCATCCATGAACGGCTCCTCGCACGCCGCGCACGAGAAGCAGCTCCGATGGAAAACGCCGCGAAGCGCTCCATCCGACGACTTGACAGCGCCCTTCTCCACGATCAAGTTGCATTTGCGGCACTTGGGCAGGTAGAGCTCCTTCCAGTCTCGCGCGCAAAGCAGCTTACCATCACGCTCCACGAATGGCGTTCGACTCGAGGAAAGCGAGCAATTGCAGATGCAGCAACGTTTCGTCGCCCTCTCCTTCTTCTTCTTCTCCCTTAGACGCATTGCCTGTAGCTGTCTTTCGCGTTCCTTGTCGCGCAAACGTTCCAACTCCCGCTCCAGCGCACGTTCTCTCTCGGTCTTGTGGGTGCTCGACGCAGAGTTTGAAGGAGGAGGTGTTCTTGCAGCTGCCTCCCGCTCCTGTTCAGCCCTGCGTGGCACATCTGGCAGCGTTCGCTGCATTGGCTCTGGGCTGGCCGTCAAACCTTTCATCATCTCCTCGATGCCGCTGAGGTCGACATTGCCGCGTTCTCGAGCCCGCTGCGAAGACACAGAGCCGGTCGAACTTTTGGTAGATGGTTTGTCAACTACATCCTCGATCTGCTCATAGCTCGTGCTTGGCGTGATGGTGGTGGTGGTTGGTACTCCCCTTGCGACGTTTTGGCGCCTCGCGAAGCCCGTTCGCTCCGACGAGTCCGTATTGGTCGATGAGAGCGACGAAGACGAATCCTTTTTGACATGCTGACCCTCTGAACTAGAGAGCGCATTAACACCGTGTGTCATCGCTGACAGCTTCGGAGACTCTCTGGCAGATGCCGACCTCGACAAATCGTCCTTCGCTGCGCTTTGACTGGACAGACTTGTTGTGGTCGCTGCCCTCGGCATGGGCGATGCCATCATGTCCTTCTTCTTCTTGGCTGCCCGCTGCTCCTCAATCATCTTTCGACGTGCTGCTGCATCAGCGTGCGTGTCGCTCGCCGAGCGTTGCATCTGCGGAGGCTCAAATGGCGGTGAAGGCAAAGATGCTGGGTTCTTTGCATCAGCCGAGCCAGTTGCTTTCACATGCGATACCTTGATGGCCGCCTGCGTGCCTACGACCCTGACTGCGTGTGCCTTTGGCGTCTCGTCTTCTCCCTCGTCCACTCTCCCTTGATCCACCCGCCGCACTGTACCGAAAACAGCAGGACTCATTGGCCCAGAGTCATTGATCAGGGTATCATATCTGTCGAAAAAAGGTGACCTTGGCGTGGTGACGGCCGGCGAGGTGGCATTCGACGAAAGCGTTGAGCTGCTTGCGGACGGCGAGATCTGAATGGTTAGCAGAGGTGGCCGAGATGCACCCGAGGGCTGGCAGGAATGACTGGCGAGTTCTTCGAAGTCCAGCTTTTCTCCACAATCGGCGCACTTTGCCTTCGGGAGGTCAGGCTCTAGCACGGTCGCGCGCACGATCGTGAAGGACGCTTCGCTCGAAACATCGCCCAGTGTGGCCGAAGCTGGAGACGGAGAACGAGGTGCAGCGTCAAGCGTCGTGTCGTCCGCAGCCTCTTCATAGTCGTCATCGTAGATCGTGGCTCGGTCTGCGATTGTGATGCGAGGGTCTTGCGCTCTACGGCTTGACAGTGGAGTCGAGGTGGAGCCCAATTGCTCGTTGCGTGAGTATTGACTGTCACCGCTGCGTTCATATGCCAGGCCCGCTGTCGAATCAGTCGCTGACGATTCGATCGTGTTGGATCGCCGTACAATGCTTGCGTCTGCGCCTGTGCGCGTCATGGCCGAAGCGGTGGCAGATTCTCCCCGCGTGTGAACAAAGTTTTGATGGCGTTGATGATCTTGCCGCTCGTCCTGGCGGTGACCACGGTAGGTCGCTTCGTGTGCATGTTCTTGTTTGTACGAAAACGATGTCGGAGGAAGGGCTGATACCCTCGCGGCTGGGCTCTGATGATAGCGAGAGCTTTTGCTTTGCGGTGCGGATCGTCCATAGCTGTAGTGGTCATGCGTGTTGTCGTATTGGCGGCTTGCATCGTGAGATGTTTGCTGGACGGAATGAAAGTGATCGTGGCTCTGGGGGTGATATGTTTGCTGATACATGTCTTGCATAAATCTGCGAGCACCGAAGCCAGCGACATTCTCGATCCCCACTCCGCCAGCTTCAACAGCCACGGAGCCATTCTGTTGGTAACAGTTCATGGTGTCTCGTCCTCGTCGTGCGAGGTCCAGGAAGGTTGATCTTTCAACGCAAGATGCTGGAGCGATTGGTTGAGGACGCGTAAGATGCTGGTGTAGATGCGATGCCTACGTGCGATTCGGATCGAGAGCGTAGGATGGCAAAGTGGTTGGTGATGAAACTTGGCGGCACTAACGTTCTTGCCTCGTTCGACCTGGCGATATGAAAGGCGGAGCGCTCAGACCTCCATCGTTAGGCCTATAGAGACTGTCGACGCAGACCAGCCTTGCGCGGCGCTGTAGGCAGAGGTTCCAAGCGCCAAGGTAACGACAGCAGTGAAAATGATGGTTGGCGTAAGTGTAGAGCAACCAAAGAGATGAAGGCTTGTGATGAAGACGACGCCGAGGCTGGTGCGGTGAAGTGGGGGATCGTCTGGACAAGACGTCAGAGAGGATGAGCCGGCGACATGGCATCGACTCTCGATGGAGGTGGAAGCTTGTGCAAGGGTCAAGATGGACCTTGTGGCAGCTCAAGACGTCAAGGCCGGCCCGGCACGTTTCTTGCAGCCAGATCTAGGATATGCTGTGGCGTCGCGACCCAAAACAACGGACACTCAATATGGTGGTGAGACGCGGTAGGCAAGCCACGACGGCGCTTGGAGAAAGGCGGACGGGATGGCAGAAGCAAACAAGATGGCCTCGGCGGGATTGCAAGGTCCGGCACAGGACCATTAAAAAAGGAATGCGAAGGGCAAGACCAACAGACAGGGGCTGGAAGTGGGGCAAGTCAAGTCGGGGTTCGTCTGTGTGTGTGTGTGTGTGTGTATGCAAGAGGGAGGGACGTGCGACCGACGAGGAATGTCGAATTGTTAGCAGGAGCGGCAGCATGCAGCACTACCTTGATGCTGCAGAGCCGAGCCTTGACATGTTCAAGATGCCCGGGGGGGGGGGGGTTGCCAGAAGTAAGGGGGTTTCAAGGAAGACTTGAGGACGGGAGGACGGGAGGACGTGAGGATCGTTCTCGCGTGTCGCTCGGCCACACGACTCTGCTCGGCGGTAGCAGTTGGCCTTCACTTACATCGGCGAATTGCATTTTTTGATGTTTGGCAGCCAACACGGCGTGTGGTGGCCCTTGACCACGCGTTATGTCTTCTGTCAGTGTCCGTACTCCGACACAAGGTTTGACAACTCGGAGATGGCGGTGAGATTGCACACCCATCCTGCCAGCCACCGCCAAATTCCTTGAAATCTGTAATTTTCCGCCCGCCATGTCGATTTGAGCGAGATGCAATTAGTGTTGCCGAAAAGCGCTGTGCAGCACCGCGAACGAAGCCACACATGCTTCTAGCTTCAAGCTAGTGCCGTACTGTGCACCTCGCGCTAGTGCCTTCTGTGTTGACCCCTTGTATACAGCTGCACTGGCATGATGGATCGTCGGACGACCAGCGCGACAAGCAAAGCGTTGAACAGAACAGCGCCTCAGAGGTAGTCAGTCGCAGCAGTCGAACGAACGCCAAGCAATTTTCACTCGGACAGCTCGACTCACAGGCCCCTCAGAACCACGCGATCGAGCCGCTCGGAAATGCAGCAGCTTGAGCAAAAGAATGAGGGCTGCAGCAAATTCTGCTTCATTTGAGACCATCAGGCCTGCTGCTCTTGTCAAGTAACACGGTCACAGCGGAGTGACAGATTGGGAGGGTCCAGCATAACTTTCTTAGGCACACCTCGCCGCTTCACGAGAGTCGACACAAAGCCCAGCACATAGCAGGCGAAAGTCGCTCAACTGTCGTATCTACCAAGCGCGAGTGAGCCATTCACTCTGTCCACCGCACACAGAGTAGGGGTGGCGCGCTTGTTCGGACGTTGAAATAAGCTCAATTTCGTCCAGTCATACAGCCCTGACAAGAGCCAGCCACACAGCAGTGCATGTTAACGACGATCGAGGTCTCTCAGTGTGACATCAAGAGGTAAGAGCAGTGAAAGTGTAGATTGTTCTTCAGTACAATTGTAAAAGGACCCGGGTTGAATACTACTTGCGCTAGTTCAAAGATGTCCTCGACCCTCCTCTTCAAGCGCTTTGCGCACAGCGTCGATGACCTGGTCGTGAAGCTCTTTGCGCGAAGCAACGACACCGCGGTTCTCGCGAAGCGTCCGTCCCACACCAAAGTTGAGGACCTTGCCGCGAATGTCTGAAACTCTTCCTCCTGCCTCTTCGACGAGCAGGGATCCTGCAGCGTGGTCCCAGATCTTTTCTTGGTAGCTGCCATCGCCAACAGGTAGTCGCAAGTAGACGTCGCCGTCTCCTCGGGCGATGCTGGCGTACTTGGCCTGGCTGTCCATCCTGACCGAGGGAGCTGTGATGCCGAGCAATTCTGCGATTCTAGCGTTTGTGCCGTGCGAAGAGTGACCTGCTTCGACCGACTCGCAGAAGGAAGCCTGGGACAATGAGCTGATCTGTCGCATCGAGATCCTTTCTTCTTTGCCGCCTTGAATGGGACGCTGGAAGGCGCCCTGGCCTCGTACCGCGATGAAGAGTGTGCCGAGATCGCTGCGCTTGGCGCCAGCGCCAAACTCACCCTCCTTGGGCTTGTCGGAGGAAGCGTCGTGAGGCAAATTCGGGCAGCCCATCACACCGATTTGAACCTGACCGTCGACCATGAAACCAAGGCACACGGCGTACTGTCCACCTCGTAGAAAGCCCTTGGTTCCATCAATAGGATCGAGCGCCCAACATCGGCCCTTGTCACCACCCTCTGCACTACCTCTATCGATGGCGGCAAGGAGCTCTTTCTCGGTGAGCTCGCGTTCGCCCCATGCTTGGGCGTTGGCTTTGGACTCGGCTTGGGCTACGGCAGGGCATTCTTGTGCTGGGTTCTTGAGCGCCTCGTTGGCGAGAGCAAAGATTTGCTTGCGGAGCGACTCGGATTCGGGCTTCTGAAGGTCTTTCGAGTCCTCCTCTCCAACGATGGGATCTTCTGGGAAGTGCGATCCGAGAATGGCATTCACAACTGCTTGAGCCGAGTAGTCACCGACGGTAACGGGCGACTTGTCCTTCTTGGTGACAGTGTCGGCGGTGACGAGGTTGCGGAAGACTTTGTCCGTGAGCGAGCATGCACGCTCTACTGCCGAAATGGCCACAGATCGCTCAAGAGCGTACTGTGCTGATGAAGATGAAGAGTGCATACTTATATGGCGAGAATGAATGGGCAGCTTGAAGGCGTTGAAAGGAAGTAATCGGAAGATTCGTCCTGCGTTGAGAGCGTAAAAGATGGACATGCACTAGCAAGTCGGGAGGATCAGGTTGTTGTTGTCAGTTGACAGTAAGATCGTGGTGTCTTTGTGAACGAGGGTGAATGGTCGTGCTGATGCTATGGAAGATGCGGTCTGAAGTTGAGGTATGATAGCATGCCAGCACCATTCCATTCACATTCGCCATCGTCTGATTTGACGAGTTTCGAAATCCGCCCGTTTCTTCGCAAGCAATTTCCCGCCTGGCACGGGCCGACTCAACCAAAGACGTCATTTCCGATTGCAAAGAAATTTGAAAGATCGGGAACACTATGAGATGAATCGGCGATCTGACGCAACACACACCTGTCGGCACTAAGTCAGAGACGTCGCTGAATTCGCCATGATGGTTGAACTGCCGCCCTGACGAACACTCTGAGAGGCGCACTCGAGTCACGCATCCTCTTGATTCCTGATCGTACCGTGGATTCTCGGCCTACTGCTTCTTGAGCATCCTCCGTGCAACTTGGTTAGGGTAGCGAGATCGGCTGACAGCGTGGATCTTTTTACGAGCAACACGGCGGTCAGACGTGTACGAGGCAAACCCGGGGAATCGAGACCGGCGATCAAGGCCACCAGAAGAGAGTGGCGTTGGTGTGGGGATCTGCTTTCATATTGCGCGGCTCCTTATCAGGCCGCGTCGTCGACATCAACAAAAGTGGGCTTTTGCTGCAGGCACGTAGGGATTTGGCGAATATGCTGCCACGAATTGCAAGCCGCGGGTTGGACGGAGATCATTGCACATCGACGTGGAGTTTCTTGCCATCGGTGGACGGCAAGGCTGTGCCTGTCGGAGTCGTCTAATGTGCAATCTAGTGCGGAGCGGGTGCTTCCGAAGCGTCGACGTGGAGGAGGAACTTGGAGGCTGCTACGGAATTCATTCACCTTGATCCAAAGAATCTGGACTGTGCTGTAGTGTACAGTAGTTAGCCCGTCGAGTCATGTCGAAAGCAGGAGTCGACCCTGACTCGGCAAACAAGCAAGCGAGGAGCGCGACATAGCAAGCTGGCCGCGCAAAAATCATAATCTGATAAGAAAGTGGCTGACAAGAGGCTTCCGCGGGAACGGCCTCGATTGCGTGAGAAAACGTCGCACAGAAATGATTGGCATTGTCGATGTGTTGGATGAGCGGGTACATGTCATCGAAGCAACAATGAGCAATTGCCGCTGTTGTGCATCCGAAAGCTGTTTCTTTCATCGTCACCATGATATCATCATCGCATGCACCTCCGGTGGAAACTGATCCACATGGGACCGAAAATGGACGAGTGGCGCCACGGTGCGGGAGACGGACGTCGTTATTGTACTGTACTGTACAAATTGATCGAGTCACCCATTGTCAGGGTTTTCAGCTCTCGGCTGGTCTCGATCCGCATAAAGGGCCGCTGTGGCACTGCTTCGGTGGGTGGTGCATACTGTTCAGCACAAGAAGAGACAGCGATAGGGCTCGACGCATGAATTCCACGGATGTGAAAAAGGGCGACTTGTCGCGTTTATCGGCAGTGACGGTCGATCCGCTACGAAAATTGCTTCTACAGCGAACGCGATGGAACAGTTGCGACCTGCAAGCCAATTACTTAGATTTTGAATTCTTAGCTCCGTGGACTTGACAGGGGACTAATACCCGAGGCGTGTGACAGCCGATGATGCCACGGTGGAGGCTGTCCTCACTCGTTCTCCCCTTTCTCTCTCGTGTGATCACTCCCGTCATTTCTGAACGATTTCCAATAGAAAGAGCGTGCTGGACACACAGAATGTCTGGATTGACGTGGGTTCCAATTGCCAGCATTTGGAACTGTGCGGGAATTCAGGATCGGCACTCTGTCTGTGGTGGTGGGTGGTGGTGGTGGGTATCTGACCGGAAGTTGAGATTGATGACTAGGAAAACCAGAGCTTGCGCGCGCGACATTTCGTGATGGCGCATACAAGACCCTTGTATCCGGACCCTACCTGCATTTTTTTTTCTTTTTTTTTGTTCGGCCCTCCACTCGGATGCTGCGTCGGATGCTTTGGATGAGTGTGATTGCGCGCCGGTAAGAGCGTGGCAATCGAAAAATCGCCACCGAGTTTACAGTTAAGGACCCACCATCCGGACTCGACGGATCTTTCTCCTCCCCACTCTCCATACGCTATTTCTTGACTTCACAGCCTCGTCACATCCTCCTTCCACTCCATCACCATCCAACTCTCTTGGCTACATTTCGTATTCCAACGACCTTCGTTCCATCACATCGCTGTGACAACGCCCACCCACCAGCTTTCTCCTCACCCTTTCTTCGTTTCGCACTTCACCTTGTCTCCACCAGTCGATCCGTCTTCTGCAGATATCAACGCACTCATGTTCGCTTTCGCCTTGTCTGCTCCTGGCATCGGCTCGTACGGCTCGACTCCTGCTATCGACACGGTTACCAAGTCGATCGACTCCAACACCCCCGACCGCATCGGCGAGCTTCAAAAGTTTTTGCTCGCAAGTGACTGGTCCTCTCTCTCGTCTCTCAGCCCTCCCACCGCTCCGATTCATGCTGTCACCGGCGAGTCAAACGCTTGGTCCTCCTCGGCAGCAACCGCCCCGCTCTTTCCCTCTTCGGTGGACACTGTCAAGCCCACGATGCACAACAACGTCGTCATCAACACCACCGCCCCAGTGCCTGACACCACCGAGGTCGCCACCGATGCTTCGAACTCGGTGATCGGTGCCGTTGTGCCATCTGTCACTCCCTTTACTGCTGCACGACCAGCTTACCCGTCACCACTGACGCCTCCTCACCGCAACTCGTTCGACACTTGCTACAGCGACTCGGTAGGCTCGCCCGACTCGGAGCGCGACTTTCTTACCTCGCCTTCCCTTTTCGACGATGCCGACTTTGAGTTTGACGGCGATGCGCTCGCCAACTTCCCTCTCTTCCCCGAACACGCCTTTGAGGATCCCATCGATGCTCACGCCGACGACACTGTCAGCGCTTTCGCTTCTAACCTTGAGAACGTCAAGCTTGAGGCGGACGAGCATGATTCGCAGACGTCCGACACCGACTTCGAAGCCAGTCAGTCCACCGTCATGCCCTCTCAAAGCCAAGTCAAGGTCGAAGAGCAGGATGCCCACCACTCGCTCTCGACTCTCGATGACGCCTTCAAGACCGAGCACGAGCCTACCAAGCTCGAGCCTAAGCACGAGGAAGAATTGGTGCCCGCTGAAGACATCAAGCCCTACTTCAGCGATGAGGAGGCCAAGGCTGCGATGCTCAGCACCCTCGCCAATGTGTTCGGTCATCACTTGGCCGAGCCCGTCAAGGAGCTCGTCGGCCCTCAGGATGAGCAGCAGGCTTCCAACGTCGGCCCTGTCCGCTCAAACCGCGGCCACCGAGAGCGTCGTTCGTCGCCCACCAAGGCCAACAACACCCCTTCGGTTTCGGCTAGCCCTGCTCCCATCATCGACCCCATCACCAAGGCCAAGCGCTGGCAGTGCCTCGAGTGTGGCAAGTGGTTCGACCGCGCCTACAACCTCAAGACGCACCGCTACACGCACGAGGACCCCGAGACTCGTGCCCGGCCCTTCATCTGCCCTGACGCCGAATGCCAGAAGCAGTTTGCTCGAAAGCATGACATGCAACGCCACTTTGAAAATGTACATCGTGGCGAATCGAGAAGAGCAAGAGGCGGTTCCGTCAAACGGAGCCGCGCAGACGACTTGGGTTAAACCAAGGCGTCTAGCCTCCATACCTATTTTGAATGATTCTCTTTGCAACAGTAAGTGTCTCATACCTGACACTCGTCGTCGCGCTTGCCTCGGCGCCATGTCAGTTCCTGCTACCCTTCTTGTTTCAGCAGGACTAGGTCCTTACCCCCTTTTTCTCTTTCTCATAACCTTGTCGCTTTCTTAGCCACTCAATACTTGCACCTTACCGAACAGGTCGCTATCTCCGCACCCGCGTGACGCTCACCGCCACGCCGGCCGTTGATGCGACTGTCGACTCTCTTCACGTCTCGAGCGGGCCACCGCTTTCCATCTGGCGTCCTGAACACCTCTTTCTGTGACGGGCGTCAGGTTTGAAGCGATCGGCGTACAGCGCTATTGCGTTCTTTCAAGCCACCACTCTTCTCAAGCATCTCGTTCAGGTCGCTCAGGTCGCTCGACGCCCCGATCCTTTTATTTGGCCTGCCTTGGTGCATGGCACATTACTCTCGTCGACGACCTGGCCATGATGCTTGTAACGCTACTGCAGCATTCGCCTTGCGCAATGCCTTTCACTTTCGATCACGACCACAAACAATCGACTTTCGATGGGTCGCTGCACATCTTGTTCGCCGCTGAACTCCCCTTTGTCGCGTCGGCGCGACTGTCTCTAGCATCCCCTCTTGTCGTGTGGTCTACCTCTGAACGCATGCAAAGTCTCAACGGCCATTTTTGTGCCTGTTGCTTGTCACTCGTTCTTTCGATTCAGTTCAGTAGCGTTTCTTTGGCCCGCTCCTGCATCCTCTGGCGATCATCTCGAAGGGCCTCCAGACTATTTCTGCTTGTTCTCCTTTCTCCCTTGATCGCCGAGTAACTTGACCGGGAGAATCTGCCCCAGTCAATGTGACTACCTCGGGCCTCTTGCTTCTTGTTTCGATCCTTTCTCCCCGCCCCGCTCTTGCACGGTTTCTCGCTGTCCCTCTCGCGCCTGCCCTTGTCAAAGCACAAGAAAACAACGTGACGATCTTGTCTCGACGTGTCCTTCATTAACTTTCACTTCTCAGGCAAGATTAGCTCTTTTTGGTCGCCTCTTGTCTCTTCTCGCTTCCTGTGCTCCCCCTCCCAATCTTGTTGTGTGCCTCTTGCGTTGTCCGCGTCATAGTTCCAAGTCTCGAAATGTCAGTTCCGATTCTGCTTCAAAGTTGCTCCGTGTCTGCTCTTGGGTGTGATATCAATGCGTGTCGGCCTGACCGTGAGAGAGTTAAGCCTATGTTAATGACGCTGGTAAGTACCTGCGATGGAGTGTGAGAAGCGCTTTCACTGGAAGCTCCTGTTCGCGGAAGATCGACGCTGCATCCGACAGCGATATCAAGGGCTTTATCAGCATTGAAGCGAATTAGGTTTCTGACCATGCAGCAGCACGACATGAGCTCAGTCAGCAGTCTTGGACATTCTCCATCTTTGCACAACCATCTTCTCTGGCTAAAAGTCCTGGAAGGAGCTTGCAACCACACAAGATTCCCACAGTAGCATCAGTAATCAGGAACGGTGAAGGAGATAAGCCAATGGGAAGGGCAGCCAAGATAGCCAATGGCATCAAACACGGGTTATGGTCACAGCAGCAATCAATCATTCTATAATCACCGTATGTCCCATCCAGTTGTTTGGCTGAAGTGCGAAAGGAGTACTGACTGCAATCATTGTATAGCAACAGGATAAGAATTATGGGAAAGATTGATAAGGCCTTCGGAGCGTAGGCGACGGTGACAATGGTTGCAAATGGTAGTTACTGTAGTGCGAGCGTTCCCTGTGGCGAAATGAAGTTACTCGAGCAGATGGAATCTCCACTCGAAAATCTTTTGTGACGTCGATTTTTTTTCTTCTCGACCCTTGATTTTTTCGTATCTCGATTCGTCACACCCTGCAAGCTCGTTCAAGCGAGTCGGTCCTCTCTCTTGACCATCATCGATCGTGTCATCTTGGGACGGTTTCTTCGACGGACACATCGCAAACGAATCGGATCAAGCAGCGCACCCTAGAGCTCAACAAAACCGGGACATTTAGAACGGGTGCTGGACCACTGCTTCGAGGCTCTTATCACAGGACCACCTCCGTTACTGGTACGATTTCTCGGATGGAAGTACAGACACACAGACAAGCGATAAGAAGTACGCTTTGAATCTGGCACCAAGCGCACATAGCCCAGCATGTCACGATCAATACCTTCCTCGTCGTCAAGTCGGCCATCACCACCCCCGACACCATCCAAACCCAAAAAATACCCTTTCTACCTCGGCGGCACCGCCGCCTCAATAGCAGCCTTCTTCACACATCCACTCGATCTCACCAAAACACGCATGCAGACCGCCTCTGCTCGTCAAAACATGTTTTCGCTTATGCTCAAGACCTTGCGCGAAGAGGGACCTCGCGGGTTGTACGTCGGACTCACCGCTTCATTACTACGACAGATGACCTACAGCGTCACACGGTTTGGCGCGTACGACCAGTTGAAGGAGATGACGCAGGCGCAGAATGCGGATGGCAGGCCGTTGGGGCCGATGCAGATGGCCATGTGTGCGTCGGCGGCGGGAGCGGCGGGAGGGTTGGCGGGCAACCCGGCCGACATTCTGCTGGTTAGGATGACGAGCGATGTGAATAAAAAGCCTACGGAGCGGTACAACTATCCGAATGCGATCAGTGGATTGGTCAGGATGACGAAGGACGAAGGCGTTGGCTCCCTCTTTCGTGGATTGGGTCCAAATACGGTCCGAGCCGTTCTGATGAACGCATCGCAACTAGCCACCTACGATGTGTTTAAAAACCTCCTCCTCTCCTCCGGGTACTTCACCGAAGGCACACCGCTCCACTTTTCGGCCAGCTTCATGGCCGGAACCGTCGCAACAACCGTCTGCAGTCCTGCCGACGTAATCAAGAGTCGGGTGATGAATGCCGCTGGATCGGGCGATGGCATTCTCAAGACGTTGAAAGGCGATTTGAAGAAGGAAGGCGTCGGGTTTCTGTTCCGAGGTTGGACGCCGGCTTGGATGAGGTTGAGTCCGAATACGATCATCGTGTTTGTGGTGTTGGAAAAACTGAGGCTGTTGGTGGATTACTCGAGGGGCGAGTTGGACAAGCGCGAGGACAAGGGGTTGAGGGATGGCGTTCAGGTCAAGGCATAGATAGACGCTTCCGCACTGCATTCAGGTATAACTTTTCCACGTTGTTTCGTTTGTTCATCAGCTGGCATCCGATGCACAATAGACTTTCATAGATATGATCAACATCGCAACATGTGTGTATGTGTATGTGTGTTGCTCTTGTGGTTATGCACTTGCAACACGAGGAGCAGCGAATGGTAAGCAGCGTGGCAAGACAGAGAAGAAAATCGAAATCGGGAGATTGTTGAGCCAATCGGGATCTCGATAGCCACAAATTTTCAATCGCGCAGCTCTGTCTCCACTTCTGGCACGTCGGAGCTTGTCGACTTATGCCATCCATCGTACACAATCTTTCATCACGATCATCACTCCCTTGACCCAAAAGCACATCGCAACATGTCTGACGGATCGTATCTGTAAGTGTTGAAATCGCAACGTTGGGGAGGACACAAGCAAACGGACAAAGTTGGAGCAGGAATTTGGAATCCTGGTGGCAGGCGCAGTTTTTGGATGTTGACGAAGATGATCTTCTCGGGTCAAGGCTTTTCGAGCTTCCGAGCTTTGAAACCAGCCATCTCTTCTTCTCGTTACTCTCAGTTGCAGAAAGCTGCAAGTCTGCGACTGCACAACTCGCACACAGCTTCTAACACCATCCCCCCACGCCATGTCGAACTGTAACCACTAACCTCGCTGCCGTTTTTAACACATGCTTCTCTCGCATTCTTTGTAACAGCTCAGCACAAAGAGGCTTCCTCTCGCCCTCTGGTGGAGCAGCGGGTCGTCCCGCCAAACCGCAGCAAAATTTCCTCGTCCGATTCATCAACACTCAGATCCTCGCGCCTGAACACCGCGCAGGCAACCTGTCCATCGTTTGGGGCCTGTCCGTCTTCACGGCTGGCATCGTCGTCGCTCGTAAATTTGGCGATTTGATCACTCCTATTTTCTAAAACAGCTAGCACACCTAGCGTATACACCATCACTCGTTGACTATCTGAATTGGGTTCACCCAAATATGCAAGCTGGAGCCATGTAGCTAAGTCTGCGTCAATTGCCTGTGTCCAGCCGCAGCAGCATACAAAATACGATCCATGACTTTACCCCTTCCACACCGCTGTCCGCCTCGACATCATCTCATCTCTGACAACATGCCACCAATACCCTGGGCACACTCTCATGCCAACCCTCATCTTTGCCGACTTCTAAAGCGCTTGTCCCCCGCTCAAACGTGTCCGCGCTCACAGTGTTCTTGTCCATGCTGCGTCGTTTCTCTCAACCGCTCAAACAGCTTGAGTTGACGACAATGTTAGATGGAAATTGGGATTGTTAGACGGCTTGCGCAAGTCGCCTTGTGTGCAACGGCGACGAGATGGAAATGACAAATGCGAATGCGAGGAGCGAACAAAGCGATCGGTTTGCTGCCGAGGCTTGGCAGCCAGCCAGACAGGCTTGGAAATGTGGGAATCCACCTAACTCTCCGAAGCCGAAGTGAGTCAGGCCGAGTCGAGCTTCACTTGCGACCACCGCTCTTAGCCTTCTTCTTGCCCGACTTCTTGTTGCCACTTGCTCTTGCACTGGCATCTCCTGTAGGCAGCTGATCCTCTTTCTTCAGCACCTGGTAGAGCGACTCCTTTGCCGACTCCGTGGGCACCTTTTCGGCCACCTCGTGAGTCACCAGATTGATCTCTTTCTCCTGAGGCTGCTGCGAGTCATCCCTGGCGGGGCCAATCACGACCTTGGCGTGGCGAGGCTCGTCGCTCGGGGTCGACCCCGCTTTGCGCTTGTGGTCTTCACGTGCATCGGCCGTTTCGGGTCTCTCGGTGTCTGAGGAGGCCCCGGAGCTGTCCGACTGTGTCTGCTCGGTGGCAGCAGGCCGCTTTTGGGCTTTCTCGTCGTCATTGTCGACGCTAGGAGGTCCAGAGACTTTGCTCTTGGGAGAGCGGGAGCCTTCGCCTTCCACCTTGAAGGGGTGTGGCGACATGGAAGCAGCCGTCACCACCTGCGACGCCTTCTTGGAAGCGATCTTGGTGAAGCTGTCCACCCTCGACTTGATCTCGGAGGTCTTGGCGCGCTCGTTGTCCGGGCTTTCGGCAAAGACCGAGGGATAAGGGATCTGCAGCTGATGAGGGAGAGCGAGGTTAGAGACAACCGTCGCAGTGCGAGCCAGCTCCTCGACCACCTTCAAAGGTTTGTGAGATACGCGCAAGATCAGCCGGACGCCGTGCTGACCGACATGCTCGGCAGCTTGGACGCCGTGATCAAAGCCCTTGGTCAGGCTGAGTGGGAGACGAGGCTCGACCTTGTGTTTGTACACCTGATTGGCGTCGCGAGCGTATCGGTGCTCGACAGTCTCCACCTTGGAGTGAAGCCAGAATGCAAGGTTGGAAGCCCACAGGAAGACCATCGTAGCCAGCGGTACCCATAGCGAGCTATACACCGCACCAACGACGGGAAGACTGTAAATGAACTCTTCCACAGGCCAATCATCCCTCCACTGTGTGCAGTAGAGCGTATCTTTGGCCCCTTCCTCCGCATTGAAGCTAAGAATCACCTTGGTAGGCACCGCAAGCTGGAAGAGCGGCAAGAAGACGGGCCGAACGTGACGAGTAGCCTTGACGATGGCGATGGAGCCTGCAGCGTCCCAGCGAATGTCTCGGTCGGCGATCTTGGCACCGGAACCCAAGTCGAGGACATTGAGCAAATAGGCGGCGTGCTTGATCTGACTGGCGCCGTTGATCTTGAGACCATGTCCGTGATATGTAGAGCTCGAGGCGAAATGGGCGTTGATGGTCGAGTTGAATTGCACGGGGTCTTTGGAGAGCAGGTCGCGGACCACCTCTGTTGATTGCAGCACGGAAGAGAATGTCAGCACAATGTACCAGCCTATTCGTCTGACTGTAGTGGCTCGGTATGAAACTTACGTTTGACCTCCTGATCGGCTTTGGACGCATTCATGGTGCCTTTGCGCTTGTCTGCGGGAGTGATGCCGGCAGTATGCTGTTCAAACCGTGTTTGACTGCTCCCGTATGCGATATCCGTTGCAGAGGATATCCAGGCAAGATAGAGACGGTGGCGAAGACGGAAGAAGAAGAAGAAGAAGAAGAAGAAGAGAGATAGCTTGTTTTACCTGTGGTCGACTGATGCGATTCTAGCTTTCCATCTGCAGAGAGCAACACTGGAACAGCCACTCGAGGTGTTGGCTGGAGCGCCACTTCGCACACGCCAAGTTCTTCTCTGGATCTCAGACGTCACATCACTCTCGCATAGAAGGACAGACCGCCAAAATGGCCAAGCCTATAATCACGCACTGCCCGTTGTCAAGCAGTTTCGTTGCCGAAGCAAAAGAGGGTCGCTGATGCACTTATGCATTTCACGCGCTGTCCTTGCAAAAACTTTGCGCAACATGACAAGCCGTCTCTCTGAAATCACATCACAATTATTTGATCAATCCATGCGCCGTTCACGGAGATGAGCATCGGAAGGATCCGACAATGCGCGGCGCTATGCCTGCTGATAGGAGAAGGTTCTGGTGGTCGCGAGCGGTCACTCAGCATAGCAACCAGGCACGCACCACACACGGGCTTGCAGCTGGTGATTCAATTTAGCACTCCCCACACCAACAATTGCTCCCGAAAATGGGTCAAGAAATGCTGACATGGTGAGTGCACTGCTACAAATACATTTGAAGCACAATGGTTGGTCCAAGAGGATAGCAAGGCTATGATAGGTCGTCGGGATCGCCTGTATCAGCATGAACGATGGCAGACGAAGGTGGTATGCCATGGCCAGCATACACGGTGTCAATGAAAGCTTCTTTGTCGACATTCGCATCGTGTTGGCCCCGTCGCTGTGGCCCATACCTCTTCTCGCCCGCCACATCGCCTGCACCGTGCTCCTCGGTGCGATCCTCTTTCCAATCTGTATAGCTTTGCTCTTCGTAGTCATTCTGTCCAGCAGCACCACCGTCTCCATCGGCTGGGGAATCTTGAAGAATGCCGCCCATAGCACGTTGTCTCGCCCACAGATCCTCGGCCACATCCATGCTTCGACACTTTGCAATGTTGCGCAGCATCTGCATTTCGCGTCGACGATGAAGCTGTCGACGAAGGCTCTGCGTCAGAAACGTCTCGAGCGTCTGAAGAGGCCAGTCTTTGGGCACGAGGTGAAGCACCTCGCGACTGTCGAGATGCAGAGCCTGTGTATTGAGCAGGTGTGCCGTGGCGATGCGGAACTTCTCTTCTGCGCCATTGGCCATATAGACCGAGAGGAGCTGCTTGAGAAGCTCCTGCTTATGCTGATCAGCTGAAAGCTCACGCTGTGCTGTGGCTCTCGCGTGTGCTTTGACGCGTTGCGCATATGTGCGGCTCAACATGGCTGCGAATGGTTGCAGAGCTTGGTGATCTTCGGCGATGGACGCGGCTAGCATAGGCGAGAGCACCTCGCCATCTTGCAAGCAGTATGCTTCAGCGCTGTTAGCATCCCTGAGCGTGATCGCGAGCAATGACAGCGCTTCTGAGTCGCGGCCAAGCTTGCCGAAAATGATGGCCTTTTCATAGACCAGCGACTCGAGCGGGGCAATCATTTTCAGCAGTAACTCGTAGTCTAGCACTGTGGAGCCTTGTAGAAGCATGGCCAACTTGAGGCGGTCCGCATCCCTCGACGAGCCATCGCTGGCGAGCGCAAGGTGGGCAAAAAAAGACTCGGCATAAGCTCCTCGGGCATAGTCGTCTGCCACCGCACTCATTTTGCGACGGAAAGCGTCGTTTTTCAGGTGATTCTCTACCCTTCGGAGCAACGCTGCAGCGAGCTCGCGATGCATCTGCTCATCTTGCACCTTGGTCGTCGATAGTGCCACCGCCTCGAGATACTTTGTTGCTGCATCAGCATCGATATCGCGCAGCTCATCGATGGTTGCTTTCTGTACTTGGATCGACTCCAACTCTTGTGCTTTGCTGCGCGTCGTCGACTTTTGCGATGGATCAGATCCCAGCTTTGCTGTCTGCTTTGTTAGGATCTGAATACCAGCTTCCGAGTCCTTGCGTACGAGCCAACGACCGTACGTGGAAAGCAAGGTCGGGTCGTTCTCGTCCTTGAGCAGGCTTGCCACCTTTGACAGTGCGGTGGAGCTATCCCTTGTTCTGGCGAGATTGTCGATGATCTTGCCGTCGACCAAGCCGGTCCATGTCTCGAGTGCTTTGCCGACATCACCCGTCTGCTCGTAGTGATCTGCGAGCAGGCTAAAGAATCCCTTCCGCTTGAGAACCTCTTCGACTTGCGAGGACTGGCAGGCATTTCTCGACGTGAGAAAGGAAACGAGTTCGTCTTCAACTGATGCTTCGTCTCGTTCCGATACCCCGCCTCGCTCCACGATAAGTTTGAGATACGCAGAGTCCACGCAGGCATCGATATTCGCGCGCATCTGCTCGTCCATAAAGGAGCCGGCCCAAAAAGGAGAATCGGCTCCAGTTTCTCTGGTGGAAGCGGCCGCTGTATTGGTTCGCCATGCTTCCAGCAAGGTCCGCAGCATTCTTTCAGATCCGTGCAGGAGGTCTTGGCGAAGTCGAATGAGCGCTTTGTCTGTTTTGACATCCAGTGGCGGCGAATAGTTGAGTGCGAGGTTTGCAGTCACAAGTTGCTCAATGCTTTGGAGCTTATTGCCATCTTCGGATTTGAGCTTTTCGAGGCTGGAGAGCACCAGGGCTGGCATGATGGCCTCCTCCGTCTTGTGAAAGCTTTGGGCCAAGGAAGGAAACAGTGCTAACACTAATCTTGGATCCATGTTCGCATGTAGCAAGACCTCGCCGGCTGTGGAAAAGTCTGTGCGGTGCAGAAGCTCGACGCCGACGAGTGAATGCGCCAGAGACGACTCGAGTGAGACCTGCAGCGCATTCTTGCTCGATTCGGTCGAACGTGTAGTCGATCTATACGAGGCCAAGCTTTGCCGCAAGCTGCGCAGCCGCCCCCGTTGCAACTGCTGGGTGGTCCAGCCAAGCAAAGAATCTTGGAGTATCGAGCATGTCGAGTTTCTCCCGCAAAGGAGAATATGGCGCTGTGCTGAAGAGGTCGGGGTGAGATTCTCGGACGCGCGATGCAATACCGGCGCATCCGCGTTGTGGAGTCGGCTGAGCGATACCTTGACGATATCGAGGTCATCGAGACAGTCGACCAATTGTGGGGCGTCGTCCGAGCTGACATGCCGCGGCGATTGCGATGCCGCTTCGATGGATTGCAGGAAGCGCGGATCCAAGCCAGGAGGGAGCTGCAGCGTCTGTACCTTGTCAACAGAGTCTGCTCCAAGGCTGTGGACCTCGACAGTGTCGTTACGAAGGAGTGAGACGAGATGCTTGCCATCATACGTGACGGATCGAGGATGGGAAGGCCACTCGAGGAGCTTGGGTGCAGGCTCACCCGATGTCTTGACAAACACGCCGAGAGTGATGGAGCCGCTGTGAGATGTGACAAGGAACTCACATTTGACGGGTGCTGATGAGGTTGCAGAGCGTTGCATGGCTGGAGAGAGGCTTCCCTCTCCGTCGCTGGGCGACCGAACCGGGATTGCGACGATGCTTGGTCTTACCTGGGCCGAGGGCGATTCACCGGTCTGGCTGATGGGAAGATGCAATGAAGTGATGTGTCCAGAAGATAAGTTGACCAGACTGTACTCGGTCGCGTTGGCAATGCAGAGGGTATCGGCGAAGCGGCGAGCAAAGATGGCGCCTCCTGGTAGAGGAATCTCCTTGACAGTTGCCCACAGCAAGTCGGATCGACCCTCGGCACCGATCTTGGCGAGAATGATATTCTTCCTTCGCACCAGACAGATACTGATCATACCGGCAGCGTCTGTTCCAAAGCCGTGTTCTGTCTCTTCGTCATCGAGAACGATGGTGCTGACTGCTCGAGTGGATGGCAAACTTCGTATTGGTGACCATCCGGGAAGAGAAAAGAAGCTGACCACACCTTCGCAGAGCACCGCAGCGGCGTTGAAGGGACGCAGCAGGACAATCTTTTCGACGGGCTTGGCATGACTCGAGATGGACCGACTGGATTTGAGCGTGTAGTTGGGCGTTGGTGGCGAGGCAGCTTTGGACGTGCTTGCGTGCCGAGGCCTGTCGAGACTGATCTCGAACGAATGAATCAGCCCGTGGGATGTGCCGACGTAGAGGAAGGAACCATCGGACTCAGAGCATCGAATCGCACGCTGCGAGGTTTGTTGGATTGCAGCAGGCGATGCTGGATTTGTGTGATCTGCAGCATCCTCTGCGGGGAGTGTCGGGAACAGCAGCGGCGTGAGTGAATAAGGAGGCACCGGCTCTTGCGACGAGCTCGCTTGAGTCGCGGCCATTGTTGGCGAGGTGGTAAGCTGCTACAGCACCGCAACTGTCCAAGTGTCGACGGTGTGCGAACTGTAGGCGGGAAGCGTCCGAATCCAAAAAGCATTCGATTGTCGGAAGAAGAATGCGCTAAGACCATCATCATCATCATCATTCGCGTGGATGTAGCAACCACGGAATGTCACGTCGGATCTCGGACGCACAAGGGTCCAACACCTGCACACGCCCGATGCTTTTCCCCCTCTTCGATTCCAAGCCAGAGGGAAATTCGGATCGAGCTGAGTGGAGCTTGAATACACAGGACAGCGCCAGCCAGCTCAGTCTCGAGACGCGTTCACAGCCGCTGCATAGGCGAGCCAAACCCTGTTGAGAGAGGTAAGCGGTCCATGCACTACGTCTGAGCGCAGTCGGGTTGCATCTCTCGCTGTCTTCCACCATCGCCCTTCTAAACCCCGTCTAATCTCCATCGACTCGATTGACATCGTTTCAGAGCCACAAACTGCCAAAGTCAGCTCACCCACACCCACCGCAGCAACCCACAAAACAAGCGGCAATCCCTGAAACGGTCAAAGCGCGATTGAATCCACCTACACCTAAAGAGAAAACGAAGGCTTACAAGAAACACAGTCAACTCGAGCCAATCATCAAGCAGAGCTGCAGGATTCTGCTTCTTGGTAGCAAACAACCATCAACCTCCATTCTCATCGGCACCACGCACTCTTCATCATGGCCAACTCGGACTTCTTGAATGTGAGCCTCTTCACCAGATGTAAAGCTATCCAGACTACGACATGAATACTCATCCTTGCCCAAAAATCTTCGTTCTACATCATTACAGAAAGCGATCGAAATCGTTCAAAAGGCGATCGATGAAGATGTCAAGCAGAACTACCAGGAAGCATACAAGCTTTATCAAAACAGTCTCGATTACTTCATGATGGCGATGAAGTGTAAGTGAATCAATCGATGCACTGGCATGTTCTTTTGAACGGATGCTGACTTGCTCCTGTGCTCTTCCGTTGCCACTCGCAGATGAAAAGAACGACAAGCTCAAAGACCTGATCCGCAAAAAGTTCACAGAATACCTCGACCGAGCCGAAAAGCTCAAGGAGCATCTTGCAAAGAGCTCCGAGGACCGGGGTAGGGCCGCAGTCGGCGCCAACGGTGCGGAAAAGGGCGTGGGCGGGAGCACAGGCGGCAAGAAGGACGGGGACGATGACGACGTCGATCCAGAAACAAAAAAGCTGCGCGCGGGCTTGTCAAGTGCGGTTCTGTCCGAGACCCCCAACGTGCGATGGGACGATGTGGCCGGTCTGCACACAGCAAAGGAAGCACTCAAGGAGGCCGTCATCCTGCCCATCAAATTCCCACAGATGTTCACAGGCAAGAGGACACCATGGCGCGGCATCCTCATGTACGGACCACCAGGAACCGGAAAGTCCTTCCTCGCCAAAGCCGTCGCCACCGAGGCAAAGTCGACCTTCTTCAGTGTCTCGAGTTCCGACCTGGTCAGCAAATGGATGGGCGAGTCGGAGCGATTGGTCAAGCAGCTCTTCCAGATGGCGCGCGAGGCCAAGCCATCCATCATTTTTATCGACGAGGTGGACTCGCTCTGCGGCACAAGAGGTGAAGGAGAGTCGGAAGCATCGAGAAGAATCAAGACCGAGTTCCTGGTGCAAATGAACGGCGTGGGTAACGACGAGACCGGTGTCCTCGTACTTGGTGCCACCAATATTCCTTGGGCGCTCGATCTGGCCATCAAGCGTCGTTTCGAGAAGCGCATTTATATTCCACTGCCAGATCTCGAGGCAAGGAAGCGCATGTTTGAGCTCAACGTTGGCGAGACACCTTGTGCTCTGGACAGCAAAGACTACCGCAAGCTCGCTTCATTGACCGAGGGATACTCTGGATCGGATATCAGCGTCTTGGTGCGAGATGCTTTGATGCAGCCAGTACGCAAGGTGACTGGCGCCACTCATTTCAAGAAAGTGATGGCCCCCGCAAAGCGCAAGGCCAAGCAGGAGAAGGCCAAGAATGGTAACGCCGACACCGGCGCAAATGGTGATGCTGCTCAGCAGGACGGAGACGAGGCAGCGGTAGAGGACGAGGTGCAGGAGATGAAGGAGTTCCTCACGCCCTGCTCGCCAGGAGACGCCGATGCCATCGAGATGACGTGGGACGATATCGAGGGCGAGCAGCTCTTGGAGCCCAAGCTGGTGATGAACGACTTTTTGCGAGCCATCCAGGCTGTACGTCCCACAGTCACCAAGGCCGACATCGAGAAGCACATAGAATTCACCAACGAAGCCGGCCTGGAATGAAGCGTCTTTGCGAGTCTCTGGACAGCATCGCTCGGTCGCACTGTTCGCGCTCCCTATCTCGTGGCTGCCCGATTTCGCCATACAGCGTCACATCTCTGTGATGTCTCAGCTGCCTCTTGTCACCATAGTTAGCACAAATAGACTCCGACTTGAATGTGCTTGTATATGAGCGCCCACATCAACCCGCCCGTGTCCACTGTCTTGCACGTGCTTGTGATCACAGATACCTGCTTGCGTCTAGTCAAAAGATCGTGGAAAGTATGACTCCATCGCATGAGCGCGTGACAGTGGAACGAGCCAGCGAGCCAAAGACAAAGAGAGGATGCGCTTTGGGTTGGTTGATTTCAAGCAAGCGCTGCCATATATGACGAGAAAAATGCGTGGCACCAGACTGGCGAATTCCGAAAAAAAAAAGCACCAAAGAGAAAGCGCAGGTAACACACGAGAAGATCCAAGCGAGTCTTCCAATTCGTTTCAACCGACCAACACCATCTTGCTTCATCGGCCCTGCAGCGCAGTACATCCTCGACAACCTCTGCAATTCCGTGGTCTCAAAGCAAGATGTCGGCGCAGTCCGGTTCGAGCGCTGGCGGCTCCTTGTCCACAGAGCAGCAGGCCATCGACGCGGTCATGCAGGCTCTCAACACCCTTTACACAGATCCGAACAACCAGGCCAAGGCTTCCGCCAACACATGGCTCCAGAACTTTCAACAGACCTCGGATGCTTGGCAGACGGCCAACTCGTTGCTGCTCGCATCCGAGCTGCCGCTCGAGCCTCGTCTCTTCGCCGCCCAAACCTTTCGTACCAAGATCACCTTCGACCTCGAACAGGTGCCCAGTCAGCAACGGGTGGCCCTTCGCGATACGCTCCTCACAGCACTCTCGGCGTATGCATCGGGTCCTCGAGTGATTCAGACACAGCTCAGTCTGGCCCTTTCAGGTCTTGCTCTTCAACTCGACGAATCCGAATGGCCCACCGTCGTGCCAGGAATGATCGAAAGGTTTGGCTCGAGCCCAGAGACTGTCCCCGTCCTGCTCGAATTCCTTACCGTGCTCCCAGAAGAGGTCATCACCAACCACCGCATCCCTGTTAGCAACGACTTCTACAATGCTCGATGCCACTTTCTGCTCTCAGCCGCCGCGCCCGAGATCCTCAAGCTGCTTTCGATGTATGTCCAGGCTACCGGCTTGACATCGCAAATCCAAACCGGCATCTTCCAGTGTTTGCGGTCCTGGCTCAAGAGCGGCGAGGTATCAGCAGGTCAGATGGCCGATACACCTCTCTTTGACCTCTCCTTCGACGCATTGGCTTCCGTCGAGCTCTTCGATGTGGCTACGGATGTCGTGTGCGATCTCATCAACGAGACACAAGAGGTCGAGGAGAACATGGACGTTATTCAGCGTGTGGTAGGTCGCCTCCATCCTCTGCGCCAGGAGCTGTCGTCTGCAGACGACGATGAGGATAAAGTGCGTGGTCTCTGCCGCATCTTTGTCCAGGCAGGTGAAAGCTATCACCGCATCATCCTCCGCCACCACAACGAGTTCTTCCCCATCGTTGAAGCCATTGCCGAGTGCACGGCCTACCACGATCTCGACATTGTCCAAATTACTTTTCGCTTTTGGTACCTGCTGTCTGGCGCCCTCTCGCATGCCTACGGTCGGCCGGAAGCAGAACGATTCTACCCGCTTTACGAGAGATTGCTCGAGGTCATCATCCGCCATCTTCGCTTCCCGGATGACCCAGATGCACTCACCGGACAGGAACGCGACGACTTCCGATCCTTCCGACACGTTATGGGCGACACGCTAAAGGACTGCTGCCATGTTCTTGGCTCGCGGCAATGCCTATTGAGGTCGCTCCACCTCATTCAAACCACCATCTCGCAATCGACGCCTGACACACTCAAGTGGCAGGATGTGGAAGCACCGCTGTTCAGCATGCGCGCCATGGGCGCCGAAGCGGATCCACGGGACGAAGAGGTGCTCCCGCAGATCATCCACATCATCCCTACGCTTCCCGATCATCCCAAGCTCAGGTACGCCGGATTGCTCGTGCTCTCGAGATACACGGAATGGATCGACATACACCCCGAGCAGATCCCTGCGCAGCTTTCGTACATCAGCGCTGGACTCGAGGACGCAGGCAGTGACGTGACAGCAGCCGCAGCGCAGGCGATGAACTTCCTCTGCCAAGATTGCCATCGCCATCTCGTGCCTTATCTTCCGCAGCTCTACGAGTTTTTCCAATCGATGAATGACAAACTCGGGCCCGACGACCTCGTCTCGATCTCGGAGGCAATCGCGTACGTGATCGCAGGCATGCAGCCCAACGAGGCACCGCAGGCACTTATGCAATTCTCTCAGCCGTTGCTCGAGTCACTCAGCCAGATTTCGGGCATTGCCAATCCGAGCAAAGACCAGCTGCGGAAAGCGGCCGACAGGATGGAGCAGTTGGAAAAGATGTTGGGTGTCATCGGCACCTCATTCACACATGAATTGCCGGGAGCATGCGCCAAGACGTGCGAGGAGGCGTACTCTGTCGTTGACAAAGTGCTGGTCTCGCACGGCAACGTCTTTTTTGTCTCGGAGCGGGCTTGTGGCCTGCTTCGACGCGGTTTGTCTTTGTTCGGCCGACTTGCTGCGCCGGCTCTGGTCGCCCTGTTGGAACGATTGTCGTCGTGCTTCGAACAGACGGGATTCCCCGGCTACATTTGGATTGTGGGCAAGTGCATCGACCAGTTTGGCAGGGATGGCAACATGGCAACCAGCGCAGCGCTGCAAGGCGCCTTGGAGAGGGTCACGGGCAAGGTGATGCAGCTGATGGAGAATACGATGCCCGCCGAAATGGGCGACGTGTTGGACGACTACATCCACACATGTCTGGCAGCGCTCAACAATGCACCAAGAATGCTGCTGCTGTCGCCGCAGTTCCCGCAGGTTTTCCGTGCAGCTCTGGCCACGCTTACTCTTCTCAAGCCCGAAACCATTGCAACGGCTGTGGACTTTGTTCTTGGCATCGTCGGTCACGATGCGCTCATGATGCCAGTCACCGCATCGCAACCGGGCACACCGCTGGCCAGCACGGGTGGTCTCAACGCGGACGGTACGCCGTCGATGGACGAACTGGCCAGCTATGCCGCTACCATCCGACACGTTGTGGGGCAGCAAGGATTCCAGCTCGCTTCCGTGCTGCTCAACGGTCTAGTGTCGCAGTACAGCCCCGAGGAGATGCCGGTGGTGAACACGACGCTCAAGGTGCTTTCTGCAGGCTTTGCTAGCGAGATGATGGCATGGGTCCCTGGCATTGTGGAGCAGTTGCCAACAAACTACGTGCCTGATACAGCCAAGGAGAGCTTTGTGAAACGCTACCTGGCTGCTCTCAACGGGGTCAAGAGCTCGGAGGAGATCAAGCAGGCTCTGTATGGATTGTACGCGGCCTCGCGCCAGGCGAGGGAGAGGACACGAGCGAATCGGGAAGGTGGGCCAGGCAATTTGTTGGATCGTTGAAGTCAAGGTTAGCGTCGGGCGGAATGTGCATGTTGCAACACCAGAATCATGATATCAATTCAATCAATGCATCGAACCACTTTGAAGACTTGCACTACAGTGCTGTACTTCTTAGCTGCAAAATTGTTTGCAAGTCCGCGGGCGACAGGTGGGGGAGAAGCCGAAAAGGAGTTAGGGGCACAGAGGCTGTATCGCTCCCATGTCATGCAGGATGAGAGCACAGGAGCGCTCGGGCCGTTCCTTTTTTTTTTTTTTTTTTTTTTTTTTTTCTTTTGCCTCCACAAAAAATCAGGTTGGGCGTGCGTTGACTGGCGGCAAGCTGGAATTTTGTTTTGTTCGCGATGCTGACGTTCCAACTGTCATGGCTATGCTCTCGTTCCCTCCGCACAAGGCTCGTCCCTGTAAGCGCTTGCTTTCTCCGAGCCAGCATCGTTTGTCCGTCAGAAATTACGCAGGTCGACTCGAAGCCAATTGCCGGGCCGAACACACAGCTCTTCCCCGACCGCCACTCCTTCCTCTCTTCCTTTCCCTCCACCTCACCGCCACCCTACCGTCACCATCAATCCCGCCACCTGCTCCCCTGTGGACCCATCTGTCGCCAGTATCTATTGCTTTGGAACCATCATTCGACACGCTTGCCTATTTCCTCCACACGGTTTCGAGTGCCGTTCACGACAAGCTTGGAGGAAAGTTCGAGGTTCAAGCTCTATTCGCCTCTGCTTGGATTCGGATTGTCGATTCTTTCCTTGTCACACCCACAACCCTCTTTCAGCATACGTCGAGGCTCGCAGACGTCAGGATGGGAAACCCAATCCCCGTTCACCTGGAGCAGGAGTGCCGCAAGGCTACCAACATCCTCAACGAGTTCGTCGACCCGGTCAATGGCTTGGACAAGATCGTACCCGTCAGCGTACTGCAGAAAGCAAAAGGTTTCGCCATCTTTTCCGTGTTTCGCATCGGCTTCCTGCTGTCAGCAAGAGCAGGCTCTGGCGTTGTGGTCGCAAGGACCGACGATGGCCGATGGTCTGCACCCGCTGCTATCGGCATCGGTGGTCTCGGTGGCGGCTTCAACGCTGGTGCTGAGGTGACCGACTTTCTCATTGTGCTCAACTCCAAATCCGCCGTCCGTTCCTTCATGGCTACAGGATCTCTGCAGCTTGGTGGCAATCTGTCTGTTGCCGTCGGTCCCTTGGGAAGGTCCGCCGAGGCCAGCGGAAGTGTCAACACCAAGGGACGTGTTGCCGCCATGTTCTCCTACTCCAAGTCCAAGGGTTTATACGGAGGCATCTCGGTCGAAGGGACCGTTCTGGTCAACCGCGAAGATGCCAACGTCAAAGCATACGGTCTGTACGCAAAAAACCCCAAGCAGATCCTTTCCGGATCTGTTGAGCGCCCGCACTGGGCCAATGGTCTCATTCAAACCATCGACCGTATCACCCTCGCCAACACACCGAGCAAAGACCTCGACGGCGAGTATTTCAACTACGATGATACTAGCAGCTTCGACAAGCGCGGTCTCAGCGGCAGTGGTGGACGCCGGACGAGCTACGATTCGGTGGATAGCCGCGATCTTGATCGTCTTCCTTCAGCAAGGCCTGCTGGACAGCGCAGGTCTTCACGCAGTGGACAGCTCGACGACTTGCCCGACCGCTTTGATGCATTTGATCTTCAAGACCGCAATCGCAACGACCTCGACGACAGAGATGAGCGGGACCGACGCAGAATGGATGGCGACAACGACAGTCGCACCTTTGGAACCTACGCATTTGGATCATCTTCGTCGCTGAGCAACACCCCCGCGCGCGTTGGGTCCGCCTCGTCCCAACGCAAACGTCCCGGCATCCGACAACGATCTAGCAGCATCGCGAGCAACCTCAGCTTCTCGAGTCTCGGGAAGAAGAGGCTCGACCGATCTGGTCCGACGCCGCCCCCGGACTGGGACCACATCCCGGGCCAGAGCAAATCCAGCAATGCGTGGGGCAGACGCGACTCTGATGGAATGGATGCGCTTGATCGAGAGCTGCAGGGAGGAGGTGCATCGAGCCCTTCAGCTGCACGAAAGTCGCCGTTCGGCCACAGCAAGAGCTTCAGTACGGCGGGGGCTGCTTCGAGTGCTGGCAATGCGTACAGCGCTGGATTCTCTGCGGATGCCAATGGTCGCATTCGCAGCGGCAGCGTGGGTGGCAGAGGCAGCTCCAATACGCCTGTGGGATGGTCTCAGTTCAGCACGGGAGAAGGCGAGGATGACTTGTTCGGTAATGGTCCTGCCCATAGCAGCACTGCCGCTGCTGCGGCACGTGATCCGTTTGAAGACCTCGATTCGCAAATCGAGCCACGCTACACGGGAGCAAGCGGGACAGGCAGCTACACCGATCATCACGGCAGCGGAAGCAGCAACGGACACGGCCGAACCAAGTCGCCATGGGAGGCTGATCGAAGCACCGCACCGCCGCCCTCCAAGAGCGGTTCTCGATTCGGCCGCTTCCGTACGCCCAGTCCAGCCAGCAGCGCCTTTGGACGCAAGAAAACCCCCACTATCCCGGAAGACGCCTTTGACGACCAACACACCTCGCTCATCTCTCCCTCGGCGCTGGACGACTATCAGCGTAACGGCACTGGTGCCGGGGTCAGGAGGGAATCCTTTTCGTTGACGAGCGAGAATGCCAGTGTTGCTGCGATTGAACGCGTGGTTGCGCTGTACGATTTCGAGGCGCAGGAGGAAGGAGATCTGAGTTTCACAAAGGGTCAGGTGATTGCCGTGACGAAAAAGACGCAGAGCAGGGATGACTGGTGGCAGGGAAGAGTCGAGGCGGGATTGAGTGCCAGTCGGGTCGGCATTTTCCCGGCGACGTATACCCAGACGCTTTGAAGGCACGTTTCTGCCGCTCGTTGTTGCTTTCGTTGACACTCTCTTGGTTGATCTCATACCACTCATACCATGCTGTCAGTCTTGTCCGGACCTTGATCCCCTTGGCCTCAGCGCCCCCTTCACATCTTTCTAGCATCTCGGTCCTGTTTTTTCTTCTCCTCATTTTCGCATTGTTGGCATGTCTTCACACCTTTGATCTGCATCTGTCTGCGAAGAATGCGCAGAAAAGCGCCGCTCGAAATCATCGTTGCGCACAGTACACTACCGTCTTGCAGGCACCAAATCTCACAAGACCGAAGGCTTCAAACTTGGAATTGCCGAGATCAAACAGGAGTCGAGGGGACTTGATGAAACCACCGTCTGTGTCTAAAAAAAGGAAGACGAAAAAAAAAGCGCCGCATCTTTGGGACGGTAGAAGTGTGCATTGTCTGTGTAGCGATCAGGCTCAAGCCAAACCGGCCTTCTGCATAGCCTGCTTCATCAAGGCGCCGATCTTGGCAGGCGAGTCGGCGACGATGGCACCGGCTTCAGTGAGAGCCTTGACCTTGTCATCGGCGCCACCCTTTCCACCGGCGATAATGGCACCGGCGTGACCCATCCTCCTTCCCGGGGGAGCGGTACGACCGGCAATAAAGGCGACGACGGGCTTGGGGTTGGCACGCGTCTTGTTGTACTTGGCCAGGTACTCGGCAGCATCCTCCTCCATGCTACCGCCGATCTCACCGATGAGAACGATGCCTTCCGACTTGTCGTGGTCGAGGAGCAGCTTGACAAGGTCGAGCGTGGTGGAGCCGGGGAACGGATCACCGCCGATGCCGACGCAGATCGACTGGCCGAGACCCACCTGGGTGGTCTGGTTGACGGCTTCGTAGGTGAGTGTACCGGAGCGCGAGACGATGCCGATGCGACCGGGCGTGTGAATGTGACCGGGCATGATGCCGATCTTGCAACCCTCTGGGTTAATGATACCGGGACAGTTGGGACCCACGAGACGCGATTTGGACTGCGAACGCAACGCAGCGGCTACGCGGATCTCGTCCTTCTGCGGAATACCTTCGGTGATAGCCACGATGAGCGGCACCTCGTTTTCGATCGCCTCGATAATGGCATCGGCAGCACCGGGAGGTGGGACGTAGAGCACCGAAGCATGCGGCTTGGTCTCGCGAACCGCCTCCTTGACCGATCCAAACACGGGCAATCCCAAATGCGTCTGCCCCGCCTTCTTGGGCGAAACACCACCGACCAGCTTGGTTCCGTATTCGAGAGCCTGCTGACAGTGGAAGGTACCGGTCTTACCGGTGAAACCCTGGCAGATGACGCGCGAGTCCTTGTTGATGAGCAGGTTTTTGATCGTGTCCTCGTACGAGGCGCGAGCAGCGGACGACGAGAAGCCTCGTGCCAACGGACGGCTTAGAGAGGTCGCAGCGTGTTTGAACATGGTGTAGGGTGGAGATGCGATGTGAAAGCGAGGTGGTGGTAAGGTGGACAAAGCAAAACCACGGCAAAAACGTTCTGGAAGATCACACGGCGCTCAACGACCAAAAACTCGCTGTTTGCTGCCATGTCTGGGTGCCTGTGCCTGTGTGTGTCTCTGCGTTTCTGCAATCGGAATACGGCGCACCAACAAAGGTGCGGTCTCTCTCTCTGTCTCTGAGCTGTCTCGCTCGCTTCGTTCCGGAAGCCAATTTCCATACTGTGTGACTCTGGCAGCTCAGAAAATCATTTTCTTTTTCTGGCACACCGAGCACACTCAGCGCACAATAAGTCTAATCTTTTCTCCACCGAGATTCGATAGGTGTATGCCAGTCATACGGCCTTTTCCGAGCTCTCTATCTTGAATTGCAGGCTGAACAAGGACGATCGGAGTACCATTTGCCTGGATGCTGCTGGCAGCAGAAGGCCTTTTTGCCCAGGATGGCCCCGTTGTTTGTCTTTTTCGAGCGGAGAGTTCCGCCCTTGCTTTCCGTGTGATCGGATTTTCCACCCTTTTTCGCCGCCGGCCAAACGTTTGTTAGACTCCTTCTCAGCAACAAGGTGGACTCTTTCGCTCGACCTCATACCTCCTAGAAGAAAGCAGACACACAACTACACAGCTTGCGGTTAGCAATGACAGGGAATTGCATTGGATCATGAAAGTGTGTACCGAAATGCTAGGGATGCTGCACAAGTATAGGCGATGTTGGCTACTAAGAAGGACGAGTGTTTTTTACTCTTCGTCATCTTCGTCGGTGCCTTCTTCCGCTTCGAGGTCAAACATGCCATTGGGTCCGCCAGCGCCTTCCTCATCGTACTCCTCCTCGTCTTCGTCATCCTCCATATCGCTAGCGCCTTCCTCTTCGATGTCGCTCTCGTCTGGCAGCTCCTCTTCATCGTCTTCCTCCTCCTCCTCCTCGTCTTCGTCAACGTCCTCGATGTCGTCTTCGTCATCTTCCTCGTCTTCGTCGTCATCATCGCCATCCGAATCAGCAGAAGTGTTGCCATCCGACATACGGCCATTTTTGACCTTCCGACGTCGACGAACGGGACCGTCATCATCGCTGTCATCCTCCCCGTCCTCATCTTCGCTGTCGTTGGCACCGAGAGCAATATCTTGCACATCGCCATCCTCGTCATCCTCATCGCGTACAAGCACGCCATCCTCACCGTCGACAGCCATGGCGTCCGAATCCGAGTCGTCCGACTCTTCGACCCACCTCTTGCCCTTCTTCCTCTCCTTTCCAACCACATTAGCCTGAGAAGCCGCATCGCCCTGCGTCTTCTTACCAAATTTGACACCTTGAACGCGAATCGCATTGTTACCCGCTTGAGAGACGTAGGCAGCTCGAGCCTCAATCTGCGAGAGAACCAGCTCGAGTCGGCCGTTGAGCGACAACAACCTCTCGTGCGTCGCAAGGCGCGCTGTAAGCGTAGCATGAAGACCCGACAAACGGCTCACCAGGTTCGGCAGCGACATGAGGTATCCCATATGGTTGAGCAACGCCGCGCGCACCCACTCCATCAAGCCACGCGCCTTTTGACTTCCCATACTGCCTTTGCTGGCGTGGCTTCCGTTGACACCGTTGAGTCGGTTGACGCACTCTTCCAGAAGCTTGACAGCCAGTGGACCCGAAATCTTGCGAACCGTGTTGCGAATGAGGATAGCATCGCTGTGGTTGAGGCAGCTGGTGAGCAGGCTTGTGTCTCCGGAATGCAGCGCTTGCGAGAGCGACGAGGCGAGCGACGCTTCGTTGGTCAACGATTGCTGCTTCTTGGTGGGAATGTCGGCGTCATCTTCGTCGGCTTCTTGTCCCGCCAGCGAAGGATCAGCGAAACCGAGATCTTTCAACCTCTGCGCCAGCGTGGGTTCCATCTCGGCACCACGCGCGGAAGCACCTGCCACAAGCCCGCCATCTTCGAGGCCTGCTGTGAGAACCGCATCATCGATGTCGCGAGGCCTCAACGGAGCATCGGCGTATCTCTGCATCTTGGCAGCACCTCCGGTCAGCTGTGCTTCGTCCGTGTCAGAAGCATCAAGACCACCGGCAACTGAAGCGTTTTTGCCGCCAGCTGTTGGCAGAACCAAACTCTTTTGCAGTTGTGCATCCTTGCCGTTGAGCACGGTGGTCTCGTCGATCGAGATCTTTGCGCCGCGGATGAGACGGGCCAATCGAAGCTTGTCCGAGACGAGTCTGGCATCGATCCATTCGATCGAGCTCCCAGTGCTTTCTGGCGAGGACTGCGCCAGCAACTCGAGCGATGGCAAGGCAGCCGACTTCTTCTTTGATGGCGAAGCCTCGGATCTGGACTCAGAGGGAAGACCGTAGATGCGTACGCTACCCGTCTGGGTGACGATGGTGATTAGAGTGCGCGAGATTTCAGTCGAGCTGGCGCTTACCGAGAGAGCTCGAACTGGACCGTCAAGTGCAGCCGTGGCAAAGGCGCGGCCAGCGACTTGTTTTGATGCGTTCGAGTCGTACGTCCAAGCGCTGACCATACGGTCGCCTTCAGCGGCGGAAATGAAAGTGTGGTCGTCGAGCCATTCGAGGTGCGTGACTGGCGAGGCGTGTCCTGTGAAAGTAGCGCAGACGCCCTTATCGGATTGTGAGACATCTGTCAAGCTGATGCTGTGGTGCGCAGACAAGACGAGGTCGCTGCGAGAGGAGAGGAGCTGAACGGCGGATTTGGCGTCGGGTCGGAAAGACGACAAGGGGCGCAGTGGGCTAGGCTGGTCTCCCAACTTGACGTCTGCCAGGGCAAAGGAGGAGACCCAACCATTCTTGGTGCAGGCAAAAAGGGTCTTGCTCGACTCGGAGTAGCACATCGAGACGATGGCTGCATTGGCTGCGGAGGCGGTGCTGCTACCCGAAGCAGAGGAAGCGTCGAGGATGGCAACGGACTGAGCGAGAGCAGGGCTGAGCAGATGCACCTGACCCGAGCTTAGACCAAGAGCTAGCAGGAGCTGAGATGAGCCAGAAGCAGAAGCATCTTCACTCGACTCTGCACCATGCTTTCTTCGCTTGGCCGACTTGGAAGACTGTGAGGACAATCGCACCCATTGCGAGGAAAGGCACTCGGCTCGGCCTAGCGACGCGAGAAGGAAATCCGTCACAAGCTGAGAGCTCGAGGCGGCCGAAGCGGACGCGTTGTAGATGCGCAGACGCTGTTGATGAACCTGGTTGCTGATGTGGGCAAAGAGCGTGTGATCCGGAGCTGGCGAGAAGGAGCAAGAGGCTGTAGATGCCGTGACTGAGCTTGCCGACGGGAGCAAAGGCTGGTTGAGCTCCGAGGTGGAGACGGGTCGAGACTTGGAGGGCTTGGGAGTCCTGTTCTTGGCCATTTTTGCGATCGAGAGGGGTGGCCACGATGCCTCCTGTGCAATGTCAGAGTCGATGGTAGAGCTAAGAGCAGAGAGTGTATTCTGTAACAAACTTTGGCATCCAACGGTGAGAAATTTGAGTTGTGGAGCTGCCAAACCAAAACAAGGAAAAAAAAAAACCCTGCCAACTTTTTTTTTCTTCTTCCTTTATTTCTTCTTCCTGTCTTTGCAGCAGCCCGAAATTTCTTCTCGCTCGCATTTTCGCTCACAGCTGGTTGAACGACACATGCTTACGTAAACCACATGCAAGGGCCTCTGCCAACGTGCTGCGCAGCTCTGCCCCGCTTTGGCCTTAACCACTTTTGAATTTGACTGGCTTGTTCGCTGCGTGTGCTAAGCGACACTTGCAACTCGAGTCGCGACATGACACCCGCGCCGGCTGAGACCGACACTCAGCTTGATTGATAGCTTTGTACCGACGCTTTCCTCACCTTGTTGCCCGCTCTCGTCACCTTTTCCTTCGATCGACATCCACCTTTCTTCGCCCCAGCTGTATGCGTCTGTAGGCCGGACCTTCTAATCCGCAAACACGCACGCCTTACTTGCACCGTGGTCACTTTGCACCGAATTTTGAGCATCGTCAACGAGTAACGCTAGGCACAAGGACGACTACAGCCTACAGCCCCAACCCTGTAAATTTGTCGACACCTCCTGCAAAGACGAATCACACCATGAACTACGTGCAGCTCGAGAAGCTCGGAGAAGGCACCTATGCCACTGTATACAAGGGCCGATCAAGGCTCAACAACGAGATTGTCGCACTCAAAGAGATCCATCTCGATGCCGAAGAGGGAACACCGTCCACAGCGATCCGTGAAATCTCGCTCATGAAGGAGTTGCGACACACCAACATCGTACGCCTCTACGACGTCATCCACACAGAGTCCAAGCTCATGCTCGTCTTCGAATTCATGGAGCAGGACCTGAAAAAGTACATGGAGATCCATGGTCACCGCTGCGCTCTGGATCCCATCACAGTGCGCTCCTTCATGTTTCAGCTGCTCAAAGGCACCGCCTTCTGCCACGAGAATCGTGTGCTCCACCGAGACTTGAAACCGCAGAACCTGCTCATCAACAAGCGCGGCGAGCTCAAGCTGGCCGATTTTGGTCTGGCTCGAGCCTTTGGTATCCCCGTCAACACTTTCTCCAACGAGGTGGTCACCCTCTGGTACCGTGCACCTGACGTGCTCCTCGGCTCGCGCACCTACTCGACCTCGATCGACATCTGGAGTGCAGGCTGCATCATGGCCGAGATGATCTCTGGCCTGCCTCTTTTCCGCGGACGTGACAACAACGACCAGCTCAACCAGATCCTCCGCATTCTCGGAACTCCAGACGACAATACCATGAAGAGACTTCTCAACGACTCGCCAGAGATTCAGCCGCGCCCATTCCCTCGTGTCCCTCGTGTACCATTCCAAAACATGTTCCCCAAGGCGCACCCTCTAGCGATCGACTTGCTCGACAAGCTCCTCAAATTCGACCCTACCCAGCGAATCTCGGCGGACGAAGCGCTTCGACACCCCTACTTTACTACATCAGCTGCAATCGCAGGTCTGACGCACCCTCAGAGCAACAGTCAGCTCAATCTCGGAAACGGCGGTGCTCCTCAGCAGGGCTCTTATCAGCAAGGCGTGCCCGGACAGCCGGTCAACTGACGGTAGAATCGCTGCTTACAAGCCGTCCAAAGCATTCAAACGATGTCCTGCACAAATGCAAAGTATTGGAACTTTTGACTTGTTGTGCTTCTATCAACAGCACGCCCGCATCCTGCTAGAATACGTTGATCTCCCTTTCATCCCCTCCCAGTCCCCTCTTTCCGATGTCTCTCTTGTACAAGTATGCATTGCCTCTATGAATCACCTCAACTTCATTGGACCTAGCAATGCTCGCGTGTCTGCTGAATCGTACAAGGACATCGAGGTGCAATACTGGCGTCGAATAACACTGGCTCAAAGGTGTGAGTCTGGCTCTGCACACGTAATGATGCCTCTCGAGAACTGCTGAGCTGGGCTGATATTTTTTCCGACTTGAGAAATTGGCCGAAGCTTTCGATTTGGTCTTTTTCTTGCGTTTGAGTTCTTCCAAAGATCACACAAATTTGGACCCTTTGAAGCTTCCATCGTCACATCAATCACACCCATCACCAACAACGACTGCTTCGACACATCCATACGCACAAGAGGCTACGAGATAGCCCCACGCTCCACATTCAAAGTCGATCCGCCCATGTCAACATAGGCTGCATTCCACCTTCTCAGCACAAGAGCGTCAGCGTTGCTGGCTCGCTCATAGCCCATGCGCCATGCTTCACAGCTTTGCAGAGGGCTGGCAGAAGCAGCGACACGCTCCTTAGAGAGGCCCTACATCCCTCGACATGTTCCACTGCCCTCTTCCAGCTACAGCGCAGCTGCTCAGAGCTCGGCCCTCCAGTCCACGCCAAGCTCGTCTAGGATCTGTACAGACTCTATTCGAGCCGCAGAGGTTCAAAGCACACAGGGTACTCGTCTTGCCAACAAGGCACAGGAATCGTCTCGGAACTCAACATCGAAAGAGGACATCGACAGTGAGGTCCAACCTCGTCACAGACGCGTTCGGCAAGCCGCTGCGCACCTTTCTCAGATTCGACATAAGGGTCAGGCACAACAAGCAGAGTTCGCGCCTTCAATAGCATCGGACGATTCCACATCAATGTCACAGCAGCGGCAAGATACCATACCGAAGACTGCGAAAGACGGTCCAGCTCGAGTCCGCTTCGCAGTCAACCCTCGGTCCAGGCCTGACTCCAAAAGCAAGGCTGCTCGGAACAGCCCCACTTGTGCATCTGTCGATCGACATGGCTCGAAGAGACAGGTCGAAACGAGTGGTTTGAAACCCATCAAAGCGGCCTATCCACATCTGAGCAAGTCACAGGCGACCCTACTCGTGCGAACCTTTCGCCAGTTCAAGGCGTTGCGATCGCAAGCCCCAAGCGCTGTGGTCGCATGGTACGAAAACGTCGTCTGGACCACCGAACGCGAGTCGCAAGGTGCTGAAAGGATCGAGACGGTCGAGAGTCTCTCGATGCTTCTCCGATACGCCTTTCAAAGAAACGACCTACGCTCGCTTCTCCTTCTCGAAACTCGAGCAGCGCGGATTGCAACGCAAGGTAGCCGGTCTGCAAATCCTGCTTCAACGTCGGCTCCGCTGCCGAAAGAGCTGGCTGGTATCGATGCGGATGGGGTTTCGCTCTGGCCCGACGCGGGCGAAGATCCCAGACTTGTAGCCTATAACCTCAAGATAGCGTTTGCCTGCAGACAAGGCAACTGGGTCAAAGTTGACGAATTGCTGAATGACGCCCGCCTTGGCAGGACGAGCTCGTCAAGAGCCGCACGCAGCTCGGCATCTTCGGCGCGCTCGGCTTCTGTGTTGAATGCGATCGGATGGGGTGGTCTGCTCCGCTTCGGGCTTGGAAACGTGCAAAAGCTTCAGGTCGGGCAAACCGGGATTGCTCCAGCTGCCGCCAACACGAGTCTTCACGCGACGACTGACGGGGACAGCACACTGGCTTCAGAGGAAACCGAACAGGAAAGGCTCAGGAAGACTGCGGATGACGAGGCGCAGATGAATGCCAAGCTGTCGGTCACCAAACGTCTGCTGCCCGAACTACTGCGCTACACCAGCGCATCAAGGCAACATGTCAAGCTGCAGTCGGCGACCAGCACGGATGAGGTTTCGTTGGAGCCACAGACACCGGCTTGGCTCCTACATTCCGTCCTGACGCAGCTTGCCGACCGAGGCGAAATCGCATCCATCCTCCGGATCTTGCAACTGGCGCTCTCGGAAGGCTCGTCGGCACTCACCGATCATGTGGAACGAGCTGGACAGACGCACGTTCTCAATCTTGCCCTGACGGCGTGCGTTCGAAATTTCGGCGTGAACCTTGCCGAGACGTTGCGCATCTTTAACAGTCTTACTCGATCCGAGCTGGGTAGGAGCGTTTCGGGCAGAGCTGTGCTCGGTCGGCCTACGGTTGTCGGGGAGGCTCGATGCGAGATGTGGGGAGGCTCGGAGGTGGTGCCGAGGCGCGAGGTTGGTAGTGGTGAGGCAGGCACGTTGCAAGGGTGGGCTGATGGCAAGGAGCGGGATAGCCGAATGATGCCGAATGAAGAGTCGCTCGTGTTGGTTCTGAAAAAGGTGCGGCATCCGCTGTTTCGGGCCGCGTGGGCACGCAGGTTGGTGGACGAGTTTGAACGACTGTTTCCGCAGGTCAAGTTGTCGGGGAGGAGCTTTCGGATGGTTATTGACAAATGTGTTGCGCCGGCTGTGACACGGTCCGTATCGAACGATTCCGCCTGCAAATCAACAACTGCAAGCACTCATGGAGATCAACATCCCTCTCTCCACCCTCCTGCATCCACACGACCATCCATCGTCAAACAATCCATCCTCCTCTCCACCCTCACCACCATCATCAACCGCTTCACTACCACACCTCTCCATCGATCCACCACCAACCGTCGACGCTTCGAACACTCCCTCCTCCGCACTACCCGCATACTGCGCGATAAACGTTCCACCACCTCCCACCCCCACCAGCTCAATTACATAGACACCCTCCTAACCCGTATCGCCCAAGTCAAGCGGCTTGGTCGTCGTCATGATGCTCACCGCAAGCACGACTGAGATCAATCACAACGTCCACTCCTGTTGTAATGTGATCGAGAGAAATCTATGTATTGCTGAAACAAGAAAAGGTTTGCAAATTGTGAAAAGAATCAATGGTATGTACTGTAGTACTGTATAACAACGTCGACCGCTCCGCTCACAACTCCTCGCCATCACTCATACTACTGCCCCTCACGCGCTTCTCCCTCTTTGTCCCCCTCTGCGCCTGCACGCCCCCGCCAACCAACCAGGCCAAATCCCTCTCCAATCGCCCTCTCACCTCGTCCATCGCCTTGCGCACCAGCATCTCTTCCTGCTTGACATCCGCGTCCTTCCTACCACCTACACCGCAGCCCTCCAATCCACGTGCCCAGTTCAACACAAGCTCCTGACTAAACATGCGGCCGTCGACGTTGACCGCTTTATCCAGCCGGTGCAGGAGCGTCGTCCACTGCTTGAGGATGGCTGGCATGAGAACGGTCATGAGCGCATCGGGCGACGAGGGAGATGCAAATTCGGTGCCCAACATGTGGGCCAAGTTGCTGTGCTTGCCATACGCATCGCTAGCGCCGCCCACTTTGCTGGGCAGGGTGGGCGTTGAGGCAACCCCACCGAACCCGAACGACAATGGATGGCTCGAGGCGGTGAACAGGTTGAATGCCAGGCTTGACTTTGTGACCGAAGGCAAGAGCGCTTCGATGCGCAGAACGCGACTGGTGATCATGAGGAGGAACGTGAACGTGGTTGCAGGGTGCACCTCTTCCCGATCCGCTTGCAATCGTGGGTCTCGCTCACGAAGCCGCTGCTCGCGATCCGAATCAAGTTCGGTAACAAAGAAAGGGAGATATCCCAGAGCAGCATCGACAAACGCAGCGATCGGTGCCCGCAGCCGCGACCAGGTGTATTCGTGTCTCGCCGAGCTCCCATCAGCAACAAAGGGGATCGCGGAACGAATCGCCTTCTCCAGCTCATCCAACGAGCTCTCGACCGAATCCAACGACGGTGTCGGGAGCAGGGACAAGATCTGAGCAGGCAGCGTTGCATCTTTGGACTGCATCAACAGCGACGAAAGCATCGAAAGCAGCGAGGGCTTATCCATGGACGCTAGCATCTTGCCAATGTCGACATCGATACCCGACATGCCCACGCGACTCGAAGGGCCGAGAGCTTGTCGCTTGGATGCTGAATGTGGTGAAGCATAGAGTGGATTGGGGAGGGATTGAGCGGGGGTGGATGGCGAAAAGGCGGGCAGTGTCGATGATGACGATGCGGTGGGTTGTGCTTCGGCGTTCATGAGTCCGAAGCCGAGACCGGCACGCATTCGTTTAGGCAAGACGGCCCGCTTATGCTCGTGCGGGGATGCGAAAGGATCCGAGCCTATACGAGGGCGTTGGGGATGAGCCATGTCTTCATCCTCATCGACGTCATCGTCGTCCTCGTCGAGATCTCGGCGTCGTTTTGCGTCGGACCGCCTTGAAGGGCTTGTGATGGTGGATTGTGCATTTGTGTGTGATGTAGAAGAGCCAAAACCGAACATGGGCGATGCAGATGTGGAAGCGGTTGCTGGGGAGGTGACGGTAGCATTGTTGCCGCCAAAAGAGGAGCCGAATCCGAATCCGAATCCGAGTGGACTAGGTGCGTGATGGACAGGCGCGCTGTTGAAGGGGATTTGGTGATTCGGGTTGGCGGTAACAGCGGGTGAAGATGATCGTGACGGAGAGGTAGACATGATGGAGAAGAGGCCGGAGGCGGACATGTCTTTCGGATCAGCCTCGCAATGATGTGACGGAGTGCGCAGTACTTGTTGAGCCAAGTAGACAGATGGGAATGCCGAGATGCGGCCTGCGTCGTAGGCGATGCGCCCTAATCTCCAGCCCGGCGCAGTATAATGATGACGAAGACCTTGTTCGAATCTCGAGTTAAGGTGCTCGAAGAAGGAGACAGGGGTGGTGGTGGTGGTGGATGATTGGTGAGAAGGGTGACGACGACAACGACGACGACCGAGGTTGAGCCCAATGATTGATTGCGCTTGCGCAGTGTTGTTTGCAATTTCAGCTTGCGCCACCGCTCCAGAGACCAGTCACACTAATTTTGTGATTTAAAGATTTTTGTGACCGTAGAAAGAGAGAGAGAGAGAGAGTGTGTGTGTGTGTGTGTGAGTGAGTGGAGTGTGACTTCTGTGAGTGTGGGCTGCAGTGACAATCTTAGGCCGCGTAAAAAGACCCTTAAATTTCAGCAACGGTTAACTCGTTTCCTGTTTAGCAGGGAAAGCGCAGGACTAAGCCTTTTTCAGAGTTGATGTTAGCAATTCACTTCCAACATGTGGGTTTGAAGTAAAATTACTCGTATAGGCACACACCTCCCGACACATGCTACATCACAGCCGTCACTATCACAGCCCATCTTGTCAACTTCGATCTCGGTCGATGCGAAAGAAGAGCTTTCAATCGGCTGAATGGGTGTTGTGTTGTGCCGCTACTCTTCAGAAGCGCGATGGGTGACGGCATCGGGATCTTCAGCTGCATCTGCGCGGTAGCTCGTGTTGCCAATCGAGTCTTGCACGCTGGGTTGAAACTGTCCACTCGTTTGCTGCGACGAAGAGAAGCCTTGTCCGGTCTGGTTTTCCTTCGAGAACTGATCTCCACCCGAGGCAGATAGGCCGTAACCTCCTTGATCGATGGTCTCGCCTGTCTCCCTCTGCTGGCTTGGCTCTGCCGGGTTGGGACGAGCAGACGACTGGTCGGTGAAATTGCTGTCCGAGGCTAGGCGGTCGTCGCCAACCGAAAGAGGCTGTGCGCCGGAAGCGTCTATGGCAGACAATTATGAAAGGAATGAGTGAGTTGTCTGAGAATTGGACACTATCGCCGACCAAGATTCTACTTACTGCTACTGTTGTTGAACGACATGGTTGCTTGTTTTATCAAGGATCGTGATGGTGGCTCGAAACAAAGATGTAGATCCAGAGTCTAGGTCAAGGGTCTAGAAGAGGCTTCCAGTTGTTGGAAGGATGGGTTGGCCCGGACAGTGCACACTTCCAACAGTTCTACCAAATCAAAGGTGACAGCCGCTCTTCCGGAGCAGCCGCCTGTAACAATGATACGATGATCTGCACAGTCGCACTCTTGCTCTTTCACCGTGAGCAACAGCGAAAGCTGCAACACACGAGCAAATCAAAAGCAAAACGAAAGCCAACCAAGGTCGTCACACGGGCAGCTGTCCTCGACATGCATATACAGTAGAGCCGTATACGTCATGGACCTTCATACACAGCCCTGAGTCAGCTGTCACAGGCTCGGTACTTTTAGCTTGTTTTATTTTAATTTTTAATTTTTGAGATTTGGGAGCATGTAATGTACTGTACTGTACTGTACTGTACTGTACTGTATCGTGTACAGTACACTGAATCATTGCGCACTGAATCTCACCCTCACCTTCCACCATAGCTGCTCACCTACACTCGCGGCGATTCGATCGAGACTGTCTTGGTGACATTGCAAAACGGTCCAGACCTGCGACAAGAGAAGAATAGAATACATGCTGTGCTGCGTTTCGTGCAGGCGGACGACGATTACAAAAGAGCGACAAGGCAATCTGGCCTCCCTGCGAAGCCAGCCGATCCTTCAACGCTTCACTGTGACTTTCGACGACCAAAGATGGAACGCAGACCATCCAGCGATCGACGCTTGGGTGTCTTGATCTTGGTCAACAGCGACTCGGGTCTCCCATACTCGATGGTCTCTACCCTGATTTCTGGCATGGAGCTCGAACATGCAACGCCTTTAAACGGGTCAAGAAAGACTACCCCTGTCGGCGAGGAGCTGCTGGGTTGCGCATCGTTGAAGCGGACTGACTTAGTTCTTTGAGGTGCCCCAAAGAATGAGTCTGGCAGGGGAGCTGTCTTGGGGCTCGCAGCTCCGTCGTCCTCCTTCGAACGATGACTAGCTTGGATCTTGATCAACCTGATTTCACCGTCCCCGGACCAAGCTGCGCCTCCTCCATCAGCCTCGACATCTTCTGAAACATCTTCTTGCACAGTGTCCATAGATCGGCCACCAAAGCTGCAATTGCGCGGCACACTGGCGAGCGACTTCTCTAGAACATGGTCACGCTCCTCGTAGCACCAGTCTTGCGGGGTAGCTTCGAGCAGCCGAATCTGCGGAACTGCCGTCTTGGTGTCTTTCAGCTCGGCAGGTCCAACCGCGGTGTTGATCTTGGGCAACTTGGGTGATGCTGCGGGTTTGGCTTTCAGGGATCGATCAGGACTCCAGTCGATATTGCTTGCTTGACTCGAAGCCGACGAGTCGCTTCGATAGCGTGAGTCTCGATCGCTGTCGCATCCACTTTCCGTGCTGCAGACGCTCGAGTTCGATTGTTGGCGGCCTCTGTGCGAAGAGCTTACGCTGGCGCACGCCTGCTGATCAAGAGCGGTCGAATCCTGTGATGACGGCTCGGGCAACTTTTGCCTCATCAGATAGATAGATCTTTCGAATGGCGTGAGTTGGTACAGTCGCAATGCGTCGATGATCTCGTTGATCACTTCGTCATCATCCAACACCTTGTCTAGCTGTGTACCGGGGCTGTCTGGACCATTCGAAAGCGAGCCAGTCGAGCCTCTGTGCTGTGTTAAAGCCGAGCGCTCCCGACGGATGCTCATCCAGTATCGAATCACATCTGCTAGAACGCGAAGACTGGTGCTCATCGTGCCCTCTGGAGGCGTTTGAGTGGCACCGTTCTCGCCGGGACAGCAGGTCTCGTAACAAACCCCCTTGGCATCTGGCGAGGACAGGTTGAAAGGCCATGCATATAGCGTCTCGGTCGGCATGTATAGCAAGGTCACTGTAAGACTGGTGTTTGCTGTCGCAGCATTCTTTGACAGTGAGCCTGATGAGGATCGGCGCTGCTGCGTCCTAGCAATGCCGACCACTGACCATTGGATTGCCCGATAGCCAGAGGTGGCGAAAGCTTCTTGTGTCGAAGGCATGATTGGTGGTGATGCGAGAGGTGAAGTCGGTATTCTGCGAGCAGCAATTGCTGGCGCTGACGGTGACTTTTTAAGGATGCTGCGTGGTTGTGGCTGCGCCGGGCGGCGCGAGCCAGACGCAGCAACGACAACGGGTGGACTTGATTTGATCATGGCTGCAGGATGCATGCAGATGCCCACCAAGGCTTGGCTAGATCAAGCCCACTTCCCTCGACTGTGCCACCGTTTTGTTGGTTGCAGTGGGACCCGATTGTATGCTGTTCTACCGATGGGCTGATCGTTGACAAGAGCAAAAAGAAAAGGCGTAGCTCGGCACCTCGGCGTTGTGGATGACCGACATGAAAGTGTCGAAAGGTACGGTGCCTCTGTGTGTCAATGGGCCTCTGCAGCGTCTGTAGCAAGGTGGCGCTGTCAGAGATGGAGCGGCAAAGAGAACGTAATGTTGGAGCGCTTGTCGGTGCCAATGAAGGAAGGATGAGGAAAGGGGATAATGAAGCCAGTTAGGATCGTCTTGGGAAAGAAAGAGACGTAATCTCATGGGAATGGATTGGCGGACGAGGCATTCATCCTTATATGAAAAGCACTGAGGCCAGGCTGGGCCTCCTTCGCCAAGGCCTGGGATCACGAAGTGGACTCGATGAGAATCTTGCGAGCTGCCATACAACGTGCTCCCACAAACGGACGAAGCTCGCGCAAGACTTTGCGCGAAAGCTCCGCTGCAAAGCGAGAGTAAGCAAGGTGCTAGTCGAGAGCAGAGCAGAAGCAAAAGAGAGGGCAAGTCAGCACAGGTTAGTGTTGACCGGTACAGTATCAAGACTCGGAATTGAAGTCATGTTGGACGGATCGACAGCATCCACATGAAACACAGTTTCGATGCAGCCCTCTCTCAGAAGCTGCTTCTCTCTTTTGGTCTCTCTTGGGAGATCCCAACTCCGACCTCGGTCTTCTGTACACTATCAAGCTCGTCGAGCTGTCTTTGGTCAACACCACACACCACGCTGGTCAACAACACGTAGCAGGCTGACTCGAATGAAAGAGATTTCTCGACAAGCTTGTCTCAGCAGACACACTGCCACTGCAGCTCAACTCTACTGGGCTCACCTGAACCGAGCAAACAAAACCGCGCGATGGCGGCTAGCTCGACACGAGTTAGCTTACGGACTAAGCTGCCGAAGGCTGGGAAAACTCCAAAAAACGTAATAGGCGCGAAAGCGGCTATTTCGTCTTGCGCCGCTCACCAGCTACAGTCCGCTTCTTGGCCCTTTGCAGGCTCTGTGTCACATCTTTCCCAGGCATTTGAAGCTAACGGGCAACTCGTGCTTTACTCACACACTCACCAGACGGTTGCAATGAATAGCTTCGAGAGATCGTGTTTGTGACGAGATGCAAGCCACCGATGCTATCCACCTATTCACCGACATGTTGCTCAAACTTGGGCAGCACGTTGAGCCTTGGAATTCCGAGTTGCCAAGAGCGTACACGACGGTCGTCTTGGCATCAAGATTCGTTTGACCCTCGTGGGAGGTTCTCGACAGGCTCGGCAGTCGATCATCAGCAAATTGCGGTACTCGAGACACTGTGTATGACTAGAGATATACAACGAGCAGGTTTGTGGCGCTGCCTCATCGACAACGAGCATCGCATCGCTGGCTTGTCCGTATTGCAGTTCCCAACTTTGCCCATCTTCGATTCCGATCCGGTGTTGGAAGCTCCGCTCACTCTTTTTAGTCGCCGCGAAATTTTGACGAGCACGGCCAAGCGACTGGCTACTACTTGCGTTCGCCAAAGCCGGCGACTTCAGCCCAAGCACTCAACTTGAAACATCGTGCTGATCAATATGGCGATCATACTTGCGCCACATCGTCGATGGAGTCTGAAATCCGCGGAAGAACGCGTGTGAGGCTCAGTGGTAGAAGACGGAGAGAGCGTTGGTACCGCTGGGTCGGCGACTTGGAGGCAAATTCAGACCGAGCGAGATACAGGATTTTCAGAGACCCGCCGTGGCACCTTTTCACTCTGCAACAAGGGTCGTTCAAGAGGCCTACTTTTGCCTTTGATACCTGACCGTTCGGACAATGCAATGAAAATTGGCACTTTCGTCTTGTCGACTGCTCGTGTTGTGAGGACGACAAAGGATAACTTCAAGGGGGGCGAGTCCATCTCAAGGGCATCGACGAACCTTGCTAGCCATTAACGCTCAAGGCACAAGGTCTCGGAATAGGAAAGCCTTCACCGCATGACAAGGAGCGTCTCGTTTGTTCGTGTTGCGTCGTGTGTGCGTGTTTGCGATCTGAGACGGTGACAGTTGATGCCGCCGGGCGGATGATCTGCGGTTTTGTGCTAGCGAGCGGCACCGCAAGGACGACTTCTGGCGTACTGTAGTGTTTATGATCCCATTGCCAGACATCCACATCGCCCCCAGAGTCGGATCTCGGCTGTTGAAACTCTCTCCCACGTCCTATCCTAGCTGGATGTCTCGCTTTCACCGTGCTAGCGTACAGTATCGAGAAGCGCTTTTCACCCCAGACCCATCGGGACGGCGCTGGGGAAAAGATAATTGCTTTCAGCCGCATCTAAGCGAGGCGTCTGACACCGCACGTCACAAACATGTCTCGACTTGGTCTCTAGGCGAAGCCAACTGTCACCACCAAAAATGGTGTGCGAATCACAGATGGCGTGCCGCAGGCATCAATCAGTTCACCTGCCATTACCCGCCGGATGGATTCGTCCGAAGTCGCTTCGGATACTTCAGCATGGTCGTGAATCCCGATGGGAGCTTGAATTTTGCGCCCGACCCAACATCTGTTCGTCGCTTCTCTCCAACTTCCACACGCTCAGACGTTGGCTCATTCCGCATCAACGGTCTGACTGGTCGCTGTTGCATTTGGTGCAGTGTATGCAAGGCAGTGTGCAACACCGCAGCCTTCAGCGACAGATCTCGATGTTCAGCCGCAAACAAGACCCTCATTTTTGAATGAAGCTGTTAGATTTGGGTCTGTCGGCCGAATCACCATCCCCGTCCCATCACCCTTCGAGAGTTACGCGTCTCAGAAACGAACCGACGCGTAAATGAGTCCACACGCGACGTTTGCGCCTGTTTGTCGCGTTAATTGCTCTTGGAAAGAGCGGATTTGTGGATCGTTGTGGTGTTTCTGTTCTTTGCAGCCAACGCGCGAGAGGTTGTTGCTCAGTGTGTTTTTCTTGCTTTGTCGAGCGAATCAACACGAGAGAGTCGGCGAGACGAGGCTACTTTTTTGGATGCGCAGCTGCACAAGAGCACAAGTGCGAAAGATCTTCGATTTGCGAGCTTGTCACCAACGTCTTCATCGACTATCATCCTCTTTCACCGCGCATGACGTCTACCTCTGCCCTTTCACACCTACAGCGTTATCGTCTTCATTGGGCATTCTTCCTTTCAGCTCAATCTACTGCCTTCTTGTCGTACACAGATCCAACTGAGGCCACCTTCTCTCCGACTCACTCCATCCTGTCGAGGACCGAGTCAAAAGCCCATCCCCGCACCTCCCTTGACGCGATCCACTCTGCTGAGGGATAGTCAACGAAGATGAGCCAGGCATTCGAGGATAACGGCAACATCGAAGTACCCATCTTCCAGGACGATGTCTTGCGAGACAGGCAGCGAGTCTTCTCCGAATTCCTTTCCAAGGACGAATACCAGGATGCCGTCCGTCGCATGTTGAGGATGGACGCCCGCCGACTCATCATCAACATTGACGACCTTCGTTCATACAACCGCGAGTTCGCAACCGGTCTGCTCAACGAGCCCAACGAGTATCTCCCTGCCTTCGATGCTGCCCTTCACATGTCGGTAGAGTTGGCACATAACCCACTCAAGGAAGACATCAAGGGCAAGCAATACTACATCGGTTTGCGCGGAAGTTTTGGTGACCACCATGTCAACCCTCGCACTCTCCGTAGTATTCACCTCGGCAAGATGATGAGTCTCGAAGGCATTGTCACCCGCTGCTCTCTCGTCCGTCCCAAGATCCTCAAGTCCGTCCACTACTGTGAAAAGACGCTCAAATTCCACCAGCGCGAGTACCGCGATGCCACCATGTACGGAACGCTACCACCCTCTTCCACTGTCTACCCTACCGAAGACGAAAACGGCAACCGGCTCACAACCGAATACGGTCACAGTCTCTTCCGGGACCACCAGATGATTTCAATCCAAGAGATGCCAGAACGCGCTCCTCCTGGTCAGCTTCCTCGCAGTATCGATGTGGTCATGGATGACGACATGGTCGACCGCTGCAAGCCAGGTGATCGTATTCAGCTCGTTGGCATGTACAGGTCGCTAGGAAACCGCGTCGGCCAGAGCTCTTCCTCCACCTTCCGCACACTCATGATCGGCAACAATATCAATCTGCTCTCCTCCAAAGCTGGCGGAGGAATCGCTCAGGCGCACATCACCGACACAGACATCCGCAACATCAACAAGATCGCAAAGCGCAAGAACGTCTTCAACCTGCTCTCGCAATCGTTGGCGCCGTCTATTTATGGGCATGACTACATCAAAAAGGCGGTTCTGTTGCTCTTGCTCGGAGGTGAGGAAAAGAACTTGCCAAACGGTACCCACATTCGTGGAGACATCAACATCCTCATGGTCGGTGACCCGTCCACCGCCAAGTCGCAGATGCTCCGATTCGTTCTCAACACAGCTCCCTTGGCCATTGCTACTACCGGTCGTGGTTCGAGTGGTGTCGGTCTTACAGCAGCGGTGACCACCGACAAGGAGACGGGCGAACGTCGTCTCGAGGCCGGTGCGATGGTTCTTGCGGATCGCGGTGTGATCTGCATTGACGAGTTTGACAAGATGAGCGATGTCGACCGAGTCGCCATTCACGAAGTTATGGAACAGCAGACCGTCACCATCGCCAAGGCTGGTATTCACACTAGTCTCAACGCTCGATGCTCGGTCGTGGCCGCAGCCAACCCAATCTACGGCCAATATGATGTTCACAAGGACCCACACAAGAACATCGCACTTCCAGATTCGCTACTGTCGCGTTTCGACTTGCTATTCGTCGTCACTGATGATGTCAATGAGCAACGCGACCGGATGATCTCGGAGCATGTCTTGCGCATGCACCGCTACTTGCAGCCTGGTCTGGAAGAGGGAACTCCCGCCGTGGACAACCTCGACCAGGCACTCGATGTGGGCGCACCTGAAGGCACCGATGCCGACGGTGCGGCCATGCTGGGCGACACTTCGCCATTCGAGAAGTACAATCCTCTGCTACACTCTGGCGTCACGAGCGGCAGCCGCGGAAGCGACAAGAAGGAGGTGCTGTCGATCGCCTTCATCAAAAAGTACATTCAGTACGCCAAGTCGCGTATCCACCCTGTCTTGACCAAGGGCGCCGCCGAGTGGATCGTCAACGTCTATTCCAACCTGCGTAACGACGAGCTCTCGGGCAACCAGAAGCGCACATCGCCGCTGACGGCACGTACGCTCGAGACGTTGATCCGTCTGGCGACGGCGCACGCCAAGAGCCGTCTGAGCAGCAAGGTGGAAGAGCGAGATGCTGAGGCTGCCGAAGAGATTCTTCGCTTTGCGCTGTTCAAGGAGGTGCTTGGTGGTCGACGAGGCGCCAACAAGAGGCGCCGAACCGGCAATAGCCCCATGAGCGACGATGATCAGGACGGTGATGATGACGAGGACGACGATGATGACAGCGGAGACGAGGCTGCTCGCGCTGATCCAAACCACGCCTATCGCAGCGGACGCTCTAACCGTGCTGGTCGCAGCGGTCGCCGTGGTGGCCAGCGGTACGGCGAGGACGGTCACAGCAGTGACGACGACGAAGAAGAAGGTCTGAGTGGACCCATGTCGTCGCAACGCTCGACGCGGTCCAACGGCGCCTACGCTACGCGAGCTGCAGCTGCATCGACGCGAACCAAGCCCAAACCGGCCATGGTGGGCCCTGGAGGCATGGACGAAGAGATGTTGGACGACCAAGATGCGCTCGAGGCGATGCGTTCGCTCGATGTGGAAGTTTTGATCCCTTCTCAGCCTGCCGTAGCAAGCTTGTCGACAGCAACAGCCGCCATCTCAGCACAGAGGACAGAGGCGTTCAAGGAGGCGCTGTCGGATCTGCTCTTCTCGTCGGATGGCCGCTTGGCGGAGATGGATGCGATCCCGCTCGACGAGCTGCTGCCCGTCATGAACGAAGGACGTCGCACTCAAGACCTGTTTGACAGCAATGAAGCGCGTCAGGTTCTCGAACAGATGCACAGGGAGAACAGCATCATGTTTAGCGAGGACATGGTGTTCAAGCTTTGATTCGTTCTGCGCAATCAATCGTATACCCTCTGGAGTGTCGCTTCGTCTCTAGCTTCTCGCTTTGGTGCAGTACGTGCTCACCCATTGCTTTTCTTTCGTAGTTTATGTTGTCTCGTCACGCTGTATCTTTTGTTCCCGGTTTCGAGTTGGCCACAATTGCTGTTTGTTACGGATAGCCCAGTGTTGCTTGTGTGGTTCAGCTCGACATGAAGGATGAGTTCGCAGAGCCTTGCCTAGTCTTTATTTCGTCTAGCTTGCGTTTGGACCCGTTTGGTCGCCGCATTGCTCTGAGAGAGACGCGCTGAGCCGCTTTTTGCTCCACATCGGTTGAGCTTGAAAGTGCGGCCAAGCGCTGCAGATCGGTGCGCAAACAGAGAGAGCGCGTCGAGGCACACAAAGCACACAGCGTCGAAAGTGCGGGGCTTTACCCTTTGCTGCATCGTGACAGCACAACCCTTTACTTCCGCTCCCGCTCGCGCTCACAGCTTTCGACACCACCACATCCGCCACAACTGCGCAGACGAGCTTGCTGCGACAATACCCCGGCACACTCACCTGGCAGTCACCCCTGCCTCTTCGGCGAGGATCATAAACTCCACTGTCCGCGCCTTCTCTCTGCGCTGGACAGCCAAAGACAGAGCTGAAGTTGAGAAGGCGGACACCAAAGCTCGTCATCTTGCCGGATCGCCAACCGCTTTGGTCCACAATTGCAACAATGACGCTTCCACTTGCTTACGGCTCAGCCACCCTCTCGCAGCCGGTACCCGTACAATTGCACCTTGACAATCCGGAGCAGGCTATCGCCCAACTCAAGGCCATCCGCAACTCGGTCATTGGATCTAGGACCAAGAAGTCAAGTCTGGTTCACACAGGCATCATTGAACAACTCGTCCAGCTCCTTCGTATGGATCTCGATTCCACCGCACATGCATCCGAACTCGTCAGTCTTTCCGCTACTATTGTCGCATCGCTCGCCAACACGCCCGCACAGTCTACCTTGCTGCAGCTCATGCGATCTGGCACTCACGATGCACTGCTCTGCTGCTTGCGCAACCTGAGCCACCGGCTCACTCGCTCTGGGCGACACGTCCTCGACCAGCACGATGGCGACTACAGCGTACTCAAACTCCTCGAATCCACCTTGAGGGCTTTGCGGTCCATTCTGCTCTCGATAGCGGACCAGCTCTCCGCAAGCCCAAGATGGGGGATCGGCTCGAGCTTTGGCACTAAAGCCGCAGCTTCCGGTGTTGCTATCGCCCGGGCTGGCTCCAACGCTGCTGCCTCCAAGATCTTTGGCAAGAGCAGTCGCGACCCTCTGTCGAGCTCGCCAGCTCCCATTCAGGACATCTTGATGAGCAGTGCAAGCCATGACAATCTCAGAGCAAAGGTGAAGGAGCAAGTCGAGGAGACCGAGCAAGAGCAGCAGCGCCAACTACGTCAACTTTCCAGAAGCTTTCTGGCACAAGTTTACCATCCTTCGAACTTGCCTTTCTTGCTCGGTCCTCTGTTCATGTGCGCAGTGCCCCAGCAGCAGCAAGGCTCAGCAGTGCCATTGGCTTCCCCTCGACCTTCAAGAATGTCTCTCCAACCGGAGACGGTCAGCGCCACAGGCAGCAGATTTACAGGCGCTGCTTCTCCGCTAGCGACAGTCTCGCCTCAACGTGCGCAACCACCACGATCTACCGCATCGACAACAGGGCAGGCGATCGACATGGAATCACTTCCAATGACTGTCAAAACCAAGATCCTCAGCGTCATCGAAATGGTCTGCGCCATCCTATCCGCGACCATCTTCGTTCCTGGCTACAACCCTGACTCAGCGATGGGCCCTTCGAGCTCGCCAGCTGAGCAGATCGCGCAACGTCGTGAACGAATCCTGGCGTTCATCGCATCCGACAGCCCCTTTGCACCAGATTTCAGTCCTCCAACAACATCACGTGGCCGTGCCGAAGCCGTTCCTGCTAGTCGAATCACCCCACATCTGCAAGCAGAGGTGATCCGTAAAGGCTCGCGCTCTCGGTCAAGAATGAAGGATGCAGACAATGGCGCCACCTTCGATGCTCCATCTCTGCCAGCGTGGGACGAAGATGGAGGCGACGAGCTGCGTGCAGAGTCTGACCTTGCTGTCTCGGGGCCCGACTCTGTTCTCACCGTGTTGCTGGCCGCAGCCGAGTGTGGATTCGCCAAAGCGCAAGAAGCTGCTCTCTATTGTCTCGCAGAGATCACGCGCGACGAGCCAGAAGCGTCGATGCGCCTATTCAGATGCAACTCACCGTCGGGTACGCTCCCCACTTCCGTCTTGCTTGGCCTGCGTCAAACCAGCAATGCGAATGTGCGGCTGGCCGCGTTCACCTGTCTCGCCAACATTATCAAGGTGCATCCTTTCACCGCCAAAACCAACCAGTGCGTCTTGGAAGTATTGATGGAGCTGCTCGACCACGTACCTGCTGGACTCTCGTCGACGTCTTCAGCGGTTTCAGCATCTCAGCTCCAGGCAACGAGTCAAACTGAAATCCAGATTCAAGCGGCTTTTGCGATCGCGCGACTGGTTGCCGACAACGTCACTTTGCAAACCCTGGCTACAGAAAGCTACAATGCGCTGGAAAAGCTGGCTCGACTTCTCGAAAAGGCTTGCAATCGTAGTCAGCCTCCCAGCGTCACCAAAAGCGAACGAAGCAACGCAGCCGTGACCATACTGGGCAGCATCGCCATCAGCACGCCTCGGAACGATGCTACTGTAGGTGTTGCGCCGCCGGCTACCGACGAGTCGGCCATCCGGCTGCGTGAAGCTTGTCTAACAGCGCTAGCAGCTTTGACATTCCAGCACGATGAACCGCGTCGCAAACTGATCGACTCGGTACAGCCTTCGGTGCTCACCATGGTGGTTTCTAGTATCGACTTTCCCGCGTTGGGTGTCAGGGTTGCTGCTTGCCGCCTCAGTCGAGCGCTTTCGCGAAGCGTCTTGATTCTGCGCACTTCGATCGTTGATGCAAGTGTTGCGCCAAAGCTGGTCGCGCTGTTGCAGGATCCAGATGAAGAGGAAGTCGTCAAAGTCGAGGCCACTGCTGCGATCTGCAACCTCGTTTTGGATTTTAGCCCGATGAAGAAGCTGATCCAGGAGCTAGGGGGGGTCGACAGTCTTGTCAAACTTGCACACGAGGGTGGACAGCCGAAACGCTTGCGCGGCGTCGACGAGGACATGCAGTACACGCTGCAAGCCGCTGCCACGATGCCAGCCAGCAGCACAATCGCCCTCAGCAAACCACAAGGCGCAAAGACACATCTCTCCGGCTCCCAGCAGTTGCGTTTGCATGCGCTGTGGGCGCTCAAGAACCTCCTTTCGCACTCGGACACGCCGCTCAAGGTTGACGTCATGGCCAAACTCGACTTCAACTTTATTGCGAGCCTCTGCGAATCACCGACGTGTGAAATGGCATTCAAAGAGCAAGCGCTCAACATCTTGCGCAATGCAGCGGCCACCAAGGAAGCGGACGTCTCGTTGACCGTCGACGGAATTGGTGGTGGCGAGCGTTTGATGCAGATTTTGGAGAAATGCATCTGGGATGGACGTGAAGCAGGAGAGCCAGGAGCAGCGGTAATTGAGCAGGCCGCTTTTGTGTTGGTCAATGTTGCTACGGGCACAGAGCAGCATCGTCAATTGATACTGAGGACGCCGAACATCATGGATGCGTTGGTGTATTTCTGCAATCATCCGTGGAAGGAGATCCGGGTGGCGGCGGCGAGGTGTGTGGGAAACTTACTTTCAAGGCCCAAGGTTGGGTCTTCGGCGGGAGGTGCGGTGGGCAGCAGTGAGAGCGCAATCGAGACGTTTCCGGACGTGCACGAGGAGGCAAAAACCCGAATCAGCCGGTTTGGATTGGACGCCAAGATGCAACACCTCGCACAGTCGGACGTCGAGCTGGATGTGAGAGAACGCGCTTCGTCGGCGTTGAAGAAGTTGGGCATTGACGCCAAGGGTTGATCTGGAAATGGCAGACACATTCGTGCTCGTATCCCCGATTCGGTTCCAACTGTGTAGCGCTACTGCGAGCGATATCTGGCTGAGCACAAAGCTGACACACACACACACACACACACACACACACACACACACACACACACTCGACCAACTCGAAAACCGAAGCAAATCTCGTATTGACACTGCGCGCCACTACTTCTTATCCTTGGGCTCCTCCTTAGGCTTAGGAGGGGTCAACTTGAATGCGTTGGGCTTGTAACTCTCACCCTCGCCCACTTGCTCCCACGGACTGTTGGCCTCAAAGTTCCTAAATGCCTGCGTCAACTGGAGCGGCTCGCTGACCACCCTCTTCTTCTCCTCGTCGTACCTGACCTCTGTGTAACCGGTGAGCGGGAAGTCCTTTCGCAACGGATGGCCCTCGAAACCGTAATCGGTCAAGATCCTCCTCAAATCCGGGTGACCGATGAAAAACACGCCGTACATGTCCCAGATTTCGCGCTCGTACCAATCAGCCGAACGGAAGACCGCCGTTGCCGAGGGGACGGGGTGCACCTCGTCGGCGTAGGTCTTGACGCGGATACGTGCGTTGTATTGGACCGAGAGCAGGTGGTAGACCACCTCGAAACGTTGCGAGCGCGTAGGGTAGTCGGCACCACTGATGTCCATGCATGCTCGGAACTGCGTCTGAGTGTGGTCGCGCAGGAAAGTGAGCGTAGGGATCACGGCATCTGGTGCGACGTAGAGCGTCAATTCGTCCTTGACGACACTGAACTGCTGGATGAAACGAGGAAGACCTGCGAGCAAGAAAATAAAACAAGAAAAGACAGGGCTGAAAGGTCAGTCTCAAAAACAAACATACAACTATCGTTTGTCAAAGTTGGCCTCGTCGTTTGTATAGACATACAAGAAGTGATGTAGCTTCCAAAGTCATGCAAAGGACCAGCAATCTCCTTGTACTTGTCCACCGGGTTGGAGCCTGCAGACTCGAAAAAGGGGCTCACAGAGCCAACACGGTCGCCTTTACCATCTCCTTGAATGGTAGGGCGAGCCGAAGATTTCGAGACGGTTGACGAAAGAGCACGCAAGCTGGCGGGAGCTGCTGCTGAGAGCCTCAAGCTCGACGATGTAGCGTTCTTGGCCGAGACGGCTCGAAAGAGCGTGCTGGATGCGAGAGAGCGGGCCGACATCGTGGAAGAGAGGTACAGAACAGCGGTTGAGTCGAAGAAATCCGCTGTCTAAGGGAGTGTGTGTGTTTGTGTTGGTGTGGGTGGAAGTTGTGCTGGTAGTGACGACGAAGTAACCATGGGAACAAGGTGGAGAGAGTGTTGGCTTCTGGTCGAGCGCTTTTTCGGATGACAAATTGACGGTCAAGTGCTTCGCGCTTCTGACTGCTCTGCTGCCGCTTTGAGGGCGATCGCTGAAACTCCCAAGTTGTATCGGTTCCGAAATTTGACGCTTCTCTCCTAACGGCCGACTTGGCTGCACTCTAACAAGCATCTGGAATTTAGAGGAGAGTTTCGGAAAACGGAATTCAAACCACCGCTGCTGTTGCTGCTGCTGCAACAAGCACCAGGTTACATTGAACTCTCTGCTTGGCGGTTCCTCTGTTTCAATCACCTATCATAAATCCTCGCACATCGCAGTCGGGTCGTGACAACAACGGAACATAGCATCCGTGCTTTCGCAATTGCGTTCCTGCAAAGTGCAAGAAGCCGCAGACGGCCATGACACCAACGCGAGGACGACGGGCGACTAATGGCTCGGCCGCTTCAGAAGAGGCTGATTCCACACCTTCAACGTCCACTGCCTCCCGTTCCAATGGAGGTCCTAACACTACAGAAGCGGATGATATCCAAGCAACACCCACAGAGGTTCGCTCGAGAGACCCTTTTTCATACCACGCAGTCGAACTAGCGCCAACGGATGCACTTCCGTACTTTGATCGCGACCTCGAATTTCAACCAGGTCTCCGTACCCGAGTCGACGCCCTCATAGCGGAAGAGCAATCATCCATGATACCCATTGACCTTTTCACCTCCTCCCGCCTTCCACCACCATACGAACCGTTCAGCACGCGCCCTGACCTGCGCGCCGAGCTCCAACGCGTCTCTTCCGGTCAGCCTTCAACACACACCCTGGATACGCATCGCTATACTCTACCATCCCCCGCAGCGGCCGAATCCGCCTCGCTCTCAGACTGGATATCCGCCGTCGACTCGGCCCACGCCCAGTTGGGCCACATGGACGTGCGCCTGAAAAACATCGAACTTCTCAAACGCTTTGGCAGCAATGCTTGGAGACTGTCCAACTTTCAACAAGAGCAAGATATCAGGTTATTGTCGGAGCAGCTAGACAAGGTGAAAGCAGAGACGAACGAGGTCAACAGATTGAGGCAAAAGGATCAAACGGAAGCAGGTAGCAAGCTGGCGACGTTGGAAAAGCGGTGGACCGAGTTGATTTCGAGAGGACTGCAGTTGGAGGTGGCGAACATCACGACGAGGGAGGAGGTGGAGAGGCTTCAGAGTAAGAAGCGCAAGTTGGAGGAGCGATTGAGTCAGATGGAGTAGACAAAAGCAAGCTGGAAAGGCTGCAAGAGAGAGCATGCCTCAACGGGATTGTCCGCCTAGCCCCTCTTCGTTCTTGTAATCAATGTATTTGTACCGTGTGGCATGAAAGATATGCTGCAGACTGCTCTTGTGCACAGCACTGTGTGAAGTGAGTCGATTGAGACCCATCTTTGTTCGCCGTTGACCGTTCTCAATGCCGACTTGTTGAGCGAACAAGGACGAATGAGCCGCAAGCAGCTCTGATACTTTTCACCGCGTCCCGAGAAATCAAAACAAAAAAAGATGCAGCAAAGCTTCTCAGCTGTCAAATCATACTTTGAACCAACGTCTGCATCATCCTCTCCACCACGACCAGGGCAGCATGTCGTCGCTCAATCCACCCTTCGCGAACGGGGCAGACGCTAGCTCATCCTCACAACTGCTGAATGAAGCATCAACGAGCTGCAAATCCAAACTTCCCGACAAAAAGACGTTCATCGCAACACTTTCCGGTGGCGCTTTCATCGTCGGTCTCACTGGTGCGACGATCTATGGACTTCGAAAAGCGAAACTGCAAGCGCTCAAGGAGGCACAGGAGCTAGCAGAGGCGACTGCGAAAGGTGCAGTGCAGCGTGCAGCGTTGGTGAGCTCAACAGAGGTGAAGCCGACGATCCCAGCCTCGTCAAGAGCGCCAAGAGAGGTGGAGCAGAGGTCAGAAGCAACACAGGAGGCGGAAGGATCGACGAGCGCAATGGCACTGTTTCGCCAAATGAATGCTGCTATTCTGAGCCCGTCAAAGAGGTCGGATCTTGGAGCGGGGTCGGCGCCAACGTCGGTGTTTGACGATGAAACGGGTGCGTTGCCTAGCGTGCTTCGTCGGCGAAAGGCAGCCAACTCTTCCACAAATACCTCGACGGCAAGCAAGACCAACATCCTTGCTTCCAGTTCCACGGCTATAGCAAACTCCTCATCATCCTCGGCGATCGCCACCATGCCCAATCCTCACGACCCCAAGATCGACTACAGCGAAATGGACTCGACGCTCGACTTTCTGGGCCTCTCCACGCCTGTCCCCGCAGAAGAACAACGCAGAATGCAGGAGCTTGAATCCAATGCGAGCAACGATGCACCTCGAGGCTTTTTCGACTCTCCCGTCGGTCTGTCGCTCAAAGCCTTCTTCATCGCCACCTCGATCGTCACTTTTTCGACGTATGCGGCGGTGGAGACGACAAAATACGCTCTAGGTGTTGAGACGATGGACGAATTCGTTGTGGCCATGACCAAGTTGATCCCAAGCCGGCGGAAGGGAGAAGAGTCGCTGTTAGGCACTGCTCCGCATATGCGTGTTCGACGGGTTGAGGATGGTGATGCGACAGTGGCAAGTGGACAAAGCGGTGCGGCGACGCCGAAATCGGTCGACGAGGCGCTGACCGACCTGAGCAACGCATCGAGCTTTGAAGAGTGGGTGTCTAGGCTCAAGACGCAGCTGGATACGGAACGCGACTTTGAAGTCGCCAGACGATTTGGCGGGGTGGATACGCAGGCGTCGAATGATTCCATCTCGTCCACGCGGTCGTATGCGGTACACTCGCCTACGGAAGACAATCCGGAAGAGTCAAGATCGTGGTTGAAATCGCTACTTGCCATTTCACCCGTTCTGCCGTCGACCGCCTTTGGTCTAGGCCTTGTCTCCGGGGTGCTTACGTCGGGCAAGCGAGCCGGGCTAGTGTTCATGGCAGAAAACGCCCACCGTCTGCCGGACACGGTGCAAGGGTGGTATTTTTACTCGAAAACCAAAAACTACAAAGTGCTACTGGGAGCAGCTAAAGGCGGACTCAAGCAAGGCGTTAGACTAGGCATTTGGACTACTGGATTCTGCCTTGCCGAGCGGTTGGCAGAGTTGACACGGAGCTCGCTTCAGAGGCAGCTGTCGACGGCGCGTGACGAACCCGTCAGGGTTCTAGGCCACTGGACCGACGCAGCGCTAGCGGGGACGGTGACGGCTGCGGGTGCTACTGTGCTGTATCGACTGCCGAGAGCGGCTGCGGTCCGGGTGTTTCAACTGGGACTGCTGGCCGGGGCGAGTACGGGCGCGATTCGAGACTTACAAGAACGCTTGGTGCATGACGAGATTGGTGGAGTTGCCAGCCACACATAGACAAGATAAAAAAAAAACAAGTTGAAATTTTGATATCAAGACAAGGCGAAACAAAGGGATGCAGATGATCGACCGGAAGAGCGGTGAAAATTTTCATGCGAAACAGGGCTAAGCAGGTCGAACCTGACGTTGCTCCGTGGTAAACTGGAGTGTTGTACCGGAGCGCACGTAGTGATCAGCGGCGTGGTGTGGCACGTATGACTCGGAAAGTTCTTGTTGCCTCTGCTGCTTTTTCAGCTGGGTATTGATGGCGTAATGCACATCGCGAGCCTCGATGGTCTGTTGAGGAACCTGTTCGTACATTGGATCGACGGGCATCATGAGTCGAGGCGCACCCATGGGAACGTCGGTGGTGGGAGGATGCCATAGATGGCTGTCACACGAAAAAAAAAGGCACCGAGAAGAACCGAGACGCGCAAAGAAATGCCAATTTAGCAGGTCAACGCATGAAAAGATGGTGTAAGCAGGGGCCGGAAGACTTACATCGCTTTGCCATACAGCCGCTTGACCCTGTTCAACACGGCGAGCTCTGCAGCGTCAGGTACAGCGCCACCGGTTGCCGCCTTGGCCGTCACGGTCTGCACCGCATCTTGGGCGCTCTTGATTGCACTCGCCACCGTCTCGGCGAGGGCGCCAGCGCGCAAACCGATCAAGACGAGCGAACCACTCATGACCTCGTAGACGTGGGAGTGCCAGTACTTCTGCTCGTTGTCCGGCAGAGTGGCAAACTTGGATTCGGGGATCATGTACTCGACGCCGATGAGCTTGGCGTCCGGTCGATCCGAGTCGTAAATCAGACACTGGTAAAGGTCGCCGGTGGAAGTGGTGCAGGAACAATAGTGTACCGATGAGACAATGTCGCCGCGCTGGTCGGCGACGACGTGGTAGGCGTGGAGTGCCTGGTGGATTTGGTCGATGGGTGCAAAGCGGTTGACCATTGCGCCGAGCTTTTTTTTCTTTACTGTAAAAACACTTTGGCTCCCTCAAGAGATAAAGTTGGTGTTGGTGTTGCAAAGTCGGTGCTCACCTCAAACTCGATGAACAATCTCTCTTATACTGTATTGCACTGTAGCCATGCTGAGTAGCTCCGAGTAGCGGTGAGGATTCCATATGATCAGTCATCACGATCTCGGAGGGTTGCCAACATGATCAAGCAGAAAAAGGCATGACCAGGCCAAATGATTAGTCACTCTACTAACACCTTTTGCCGACGAAACCGAGTCTGTGGATCAGCTGGGATCCAAAATAGGGTGGCACCCGATCTGTTGCAGACAAACAAAATAAAGCGTTGGACAACACACCCATGGGTGCCTAAGTCGACAAGTAGTTTATTTGTCCAGCATGCACACCGATCAAGGGACCCAATACGGATGCGGAGACGAATTCGGACTTTTGTCTTATTCGAGCGCTTTCGATCCGCTCTCTCCATCAGGCGCAGAACAAGGACGAAAACGAGCCGCAGGCACACCAACAAAGAAAAGAAAAGGAAAAAGAAAAGGTGAGACCCAATCAGAATGGCATAGCAGCAGCAAGGAGTGTGCATAGAGAGCTTTGGCCCTTTGCAGATTGACAGGCCGCATGGAAAAAGGAAAGCGTCTCCTCGGTGGCTGCTCGGGGCTTTGTCACACACTCACCAAGTACCTCCCGAACATCCGCTTTGGTTTTTTTTTTCTGTTGCTGCCCACTGGCTGCTGTCCATCATCTTTAGAAGATGGATGTTTTTTGCTCGCCAAGATCGTCACACAATGGGAATGGTTTGGAACAACCGCCGCCTTTTGATGGATTGATGGGAATTGGGTTCGGATTCGATTTGAAACCCGATTCCTTTTCGATGCAAAAGGTTCTGGACTCCGCCTTGTTTTTTGGTGTCTTTTTTGTTTTTCGGCTTCGGTAAGGAGCTCGATGACTGTGGTGAAGCTGAGCCTTTTCTTTTTCTTTTTTTTTTCTTTCTTTCTTTGCTTTTGTGCCTTGTGACGCTCATCTTTTGACTTGGCTTGGCTTTCGATAGAGCGGTTTTTTTAGCCGAGATTGTTTTTATAAAGTACCTGTACCTGTACAGAATGCAGCGCAGTACAGCAGCGCAGTAGAGCAGCGTCACGGCCCTTTCAGATTCGCTTCCCCAGTTAGTTAACTTAACCGAATTGATGGGTGAGAGTCCTGAACCGCACTCTGCTCAACGACGACGCTTGACCATCGCCATCACCATTGCCATCATTCACCATCGCCATCATTCACCAACCAGCATCTCCTTCGACTCTTTTCCATCGACACCTCGCCATCCGATTCTAGTATAACAACTCTTCCTGCTGTTTGGATCACCCAAACTACAATGCACTCGTCAACCGCCTGAAAGACGCCTTCACCAGGCATGTCACAACCATCACTGGGCCCTATCCTACCACAGCATACCACCATGTCCGATCGACTGCTCTCGTCGCCCCCGCGTCGAGTGTACTACGACTCACCCCATCATTTGCCACCACCATCTCACCATGCTCATCCGCACTTTCATGAGCAGCCTCGCGCTTCGTATCACCACTCGATCCGTCCCGATTACTACTCGCCTCATCCTCGCGCACTAGAGCCTCTGCCTCCCACTCCTACTTCTGTGCTCTACAATGCTCCATTTCATCATCATCAACATCATCCTCAACAACAACAACAACAACAACAACAGCAGCAGCAGCAGCAGCAGCAGCAGCAGCAGCAGTCGACCTCTTCCACCAGTCTGCCTCCCTCGGTTCAGCGGCCCATGCACCAGCTCGTACCCGAACAGCAGCTTCAACTCGCCAACATCCATCGTTTTACCCCGTCCTGCTCACGATGCCGTCAGAAGAAGCTCAAGTGCGACACCAATCTGCCGTGCAACCAGTGCATAGCAAAGGGCGTTCACGATGATTGCCGCAAGGACTCGAGAGTACCTCGAGGCAGAAAGCGACCCAAATTGGTAGCCACCAGCTCCTCGGAAAAAACCGACGACGAGGTTGCATCGCTTCGCAAACGCGTCAAGGAGCTCGAAGATATGGTCGCCCGACAGAGCAGTGGAGCAGCAACAGCCTCATCCTCTCAACCTTGCTCTCCCTCCTCCTCCAGCGTCCGCCGTTCCAGCAAGTCGGCTCTGTCGTCGCACAAACTAGGTACCAGCTCTCGTGGATCTCAGACCACAGGGCCAAGCGAGCTCGGCTGCAGCTCCAACTCGCGCGATCGCTTCAGCCCCACTACACCCTCCTTTGACTCGGACGAAGAAGAGCCGGGAGACACGGAAGCGTCGCTCTCGGTGCTCGAAAAGCTCGCCGCTTCCGACCCAAGGGTCGGCGAACCCGGTCACGGCAAAGCGATGCACAAGCAGATCAACAGCCTCGAGGCTAACCCGCTTCATCGCAAGGCCCCAATCAACGACTACTTTACCGCCCCTGCTTCCCTCAACGAGCGCATCGAGATCCTGATGCTCGCCAAACGCCTCGTGCCCCCGAAACACCTCGTAGATGCTCTGATTCACACGTTCAACATTCGGTGTCATGCCTGGGCCGGCAGGATCCTTCACATGCCTTCGATGAAGCGCGATGTCGATTTCTTCAACGACTCGACCGTCGAGGAGTTGCTCACCTCGCCGCTCGACATGTACGATCTGGCGCGCTACCTCATGGTTCTTCGTCTGGGCATGCGCTTCTATCCGTGGAAGGGCAGTATGTTTGTCGACGACACCACGCCCGAGTTTATCGCCATCAACGCACTCAAGAACCGCGGAGACGACGTATCGCTCCAGTGGCTCAATCTGGCCAAGCGGGCGCTGGCGGTCGAGCGCAACTTTAGCCTGGATTCGTTGAAAGCCATCCAGACGGCCATCCTCATGGTCTTGGACGGTCGCGATTCGCCCACCTACCTGCGCATGCTGTTGCGCATCTCGATCCAGACCGCGCTCGACATGGGTCTGCATCGTCTTGGCGACGCCATGCCGTCGAGCGACAATCCGCAAGACGATATCGTCGAGATCGAGTGCGGGGTACGTATCTGGTGGTATTTGGTGGTCAAGGACTGGTGTTCGGCGCAGCGCGAAGGCGCGTATACGATCCATCCGACGCAGATGACCACGAGGAAACCGCTGCACACCACCGACGCACGGCTGTCCGAGGGACGCACCGACCAACTTGCGCACGACGAGTGGAGCGAAACCAGCTATACGCTGTGTCAGATTGAGCTGGCCAACATCATCCGCGAGAGTATCGATCTGCGCAACGAGCAGAGTACGTTGGGCGGAAAGTACGACGTCATCTCGCCCAACAACCATAAGCTGCTGCATGCCAAGCTCGAGACGTTTTTGGACGATCTGCCGCCGTTTTACCGGTTGGAGAGTGACGAGATGCGGCCCGGCGTGTTGGCGGTTCAGAGGAGCCTGTTGCACCAGCAGGCGTTTGACGTGTTGCTCAAGCTGAACCGCAAGTCGCTCTCGAGTTACAGTGGGCGGGCGACGTGTACGCTGTTGGCCGAGCAGATTATTTCGACGCAGAAGCTGGTGCGCAGCGTGTGTCCGGTGATTGATGGGTTTTGGGTCAATTTCCTGCATCTGTTTGGCGCTACGTTGACCTTGACGATTTCGTTGTTGTTGGATCGGGATATGGAGGCAGAGGCGAGGACGAGGAGGAGAAAGGTGGTCGAGGTGGCGTTGGGGACGATGCGCGAGACGCCGGGGAGCGATTTGGGCAGTAGGATTATCGAGTTGTTGTTGAAGGAGGGGGAGGAGGGAAAAGGGGGCAAGTTAGATCTGGGCGCCTTGACGAGGAGGGTGGTAGCCGAGGCGTCGAGGGGCCAAGGGGTGGTGTGGGAGGGAGTGCCGGAGGAGAGCGTGGTGCCGGCGTTTGCGGGCGGTTGGGGCAACGCTTGGGATATCACCGACCCAATGGGCTGGTTGAGCGTAGAGGAGGCATACCAGTCGAGACCGTATGAACACTCGTTACGACCCTGGCAGGAACCGTCGCGCGTGGTGGCTGTGGGAACAGGCGAGGGCGAAAACGGCCTATGGGACTGGATGCTTTCCCAAGCAGCGTTGGTAGGAGGGCCGCCAACGCCGGTCGAGGGATGCCCGAGGGAACACGGTGGGTTTGATTCGGGTGCCGCTAGGCAGTGGTAGTTTGGTGGACTTTTGTATTTTTTGTAGGGCTTGCTTTAATCATTGCTTTAATTATTCTTCCTCCTGCTTCGTTACCCATAAACTGATGTTATCGTAGTCATTTTGCTCCTTGGTAACAGTCCTGCTGAGTAAGGAATGAGGCGAGCTGGCTATGAGTCTCTTCAACAACTGCGGTACTCTTGCAGGTTCCGAAAATGTGAACTCTTTAATCTCAAGTTATCGCGATCAACCTCTGTTTTAGAGACTGTGTTTCCTACTGAATGTCGTAGTCCGACAGAGTACGGCCATCCTCGAGCTGCTTGCCGGCAAAGATGAGTCGCTGCTGGTTAGGTGGGGATACCTTCTTTGTCCTGGATCTTGGCCTTGACCTTGTCAGTGTTCAAGCTAGCAGCGCTGGTCCCGTGTGCTGCTGAGTCATCCCGGAAAAGCTTGTCAGTCACGATGTCATGGAATCAGCAGTCACGAACACAAGTTGTCGGTGAGTCCCGAAAGCTCAGGGCAGAGATCACGGTGCGGTGTTTTTTTTCACATCGTAGGTGTATTTTTTCTCATCGTACCTGGTCTGATCTGTGTCGTATGGCTAATCGTAGTGCCTAAGTTTGATGTCTTCGTACTCGCTTTGCTGCTTCGTAACAGTCCCACTGAGTCAGCATTGGGCCTTTGTTGGACTGGTGTCCTCCTCTAGCGCTGCAGTCCTCCTGCAGGTTCCGAAATTCAAGCATCCCGATAACATCAACTTAGGCACTACGAAACAGAGTCTAGGCACTACCAAGAGTTTTGGCTGGGATTACTACGAACTGCGATGTGATGCGAAAAAAAAAAAGGAAGAAAGCCAATCCCCTGCATCGTAGTGGAAAGTCATCGTAGTTTGTTTGGCTGATCGTAATGGTCCTTCTCAGTGCGCAATGAACTTCTGGCGCGGCTGACTAAGCAACGAGCCTAGACCTGCCAGGTTCTAAAGAAAACAACTTCTTATAGGGTCACAAAGCAGCCGGCCGGGGGCATTACGATGTGTTGTGAAAAGGAATAATAGTGGAGTGTGGAGTGTGGGGTGTGGGGTGTGGGGTGTGGAGTGTGGGGTGTGGAGTGTGGAGTGTGGAGAGCGAGGTGGTGGGTGGCGAGAGGGTGGCGAGTGGCGAGGTTGGTGGTGAACGGTGAGCAGGATGGTGGGCAGTGAGCGGTGAGTGGCGAGAGAAGAACGGTGAGTGGCGGGTTAGGAGGGGTAAAGCGAGCAACACCACTTTTTCTGCCGAGTGTCACGATGAGCAATGGAGGAGTGGACGAATTGGCCGGTGTCTCAAAGTGTCATTTGGTTTCCGACGTTCCTTTGGTTGCCTGCGGGAGAACCGGTAGAATGGCGAGCGGTAAGCGGGCGAGTGGCGAGGAGACGTAGTGGTTGATGTGGGTGGGCAAGCAAGGCGCGTGCGTGGCGATTGGCATGAAGCAGTACTGCGGGATGGTGGTCAGGCTAGGTTGGGAGTCAGGATGCACGCTGGGCCGGCGACACAACGAGTCGCACATGTATTGGCGACGCGAGGCTCTGGAGACGTGGGGTCGTGGAGGATGCTGACGAGTCCAGTGGCGGCAGCGCGATACCTGCTCATCCTCTCGCCGAGATCAAGGTCACGGACAAGGTAGCACCCGCAACAAGTCGTCGTAACTGTTTTCGCCTCGACAAATCGCTCAACCCTCCCCGCGTTCGATTGCGGTTTGCCACCCGTTTTCCCCCTGTACAGTACTGTGCACCGTGACCCGGCGCCAGTCGATACTGGGCCGTGCTGCGTACATCGACCCTTGACGCTCTCCATCCCGTCTTCATACTCACATCTGCATCCGGCCTTGTCTCAAAGTCAAAGCAAGGAACACACCGCGCATACACCCCAGCAGAAGAAAAAAAAAACATCTCTGTTCCAAAAAAAAAGCATTAATGACTCTGTCCACTCTTAGTGAGAGCAACAGCCGCCAAGACAGCGACACCGAGGAATCCAATCGCCGCGGGCAGAGCCAAATCCTTAGGCAGCACACCAAAGAGCAGCTCTTCGTCGCCCACCTTTTTGGACGCTTTTTTGGGCCTGACCTGCTCCTCTTCGGCGCCGTCCTTCTCCTCTTCCTCTTTGACGCTCTGCAGTTGCGCCTCTGCGTTCTCTCTCGCCTGCTGCCGCTTTTTCGCTGCCAGACCAGACGTCGAGGTCGAAGCTGCAGCCGCCGCTCGTGCAGAGGCATCCTCCCATCCACGCCCGCCTTGGAGCAGCAGGACGACACGGTCGCGCCCTTGCTTACGCGCCACTTTGACCGCATCCTGCACATCGCCATCGGCCGTGATGAGCACCACGTCGTCCTCGTCGTCCGTGTATGCGAGTTGAAAGTCGTTCGGATCGGGAACCTCGGTGCTGGCATTCACGGCGGGAGGCGCGCCATCGCCATTCGGCTCGCCAATCTCGTATGCCGGAGTTGAAATGGGGGCAGGCTCAAAGAACGGATCGCCTCCCAGCTTGATGCATACAATCTCGCGGATGGTCTCGTAGCTGTCGTAACGCGCTTGAAAGCGATGTGTCCTACCAGAAGGCGTGACAAACTTGAACAGATACGTTCCGTCATCCGCCTCGACTGCTGCTGAAGAGGGGACACCGACGGCACTGGCTCCGTCGTCTCCATTCACCTGATGACCCACCGCACTGGCCGAGTCGTTGGGATGCAGATCCGAAGAGATATCCGCAATGCCTCCAGCGCCCAACTTGCTAGGTGTGGGAGGCTCGAACTGGCTTTCCGACTGACGCATGCTGCCAGAGACAATCGACTCGTCATCGCCGGCAATCGAGTTGGACTGTCCAAACGAGTTCCAGAAGCGGTTCCACATGGGTCCGCCCGCGGCACCGTCGCCGCCGGCCTGTTCGTCGTTCATGCTGTTGATTTGCTCCAATGTAGCGTAGGTGAGCTTGAGCACGTCGACAACGCCGACGAGGCGGCTGTCGACGTCGACGACGGGCAAGTTGAGGTATCGGCCATCATGCATCTTTCGGAGCGCCTCTTGGATGGTGAGCGAAGGAGGGGCGGTGTCGGGATGAGGGGTCATGACGCGGACCACTGAGCAGGTTTTGGGGTCGAGGCCGGCAGCAATGACACGCAGAACGACGTCCTTGGAAGTAAAAATTCCGGCAATCTTGCCGGTGACGGCGCCGCCTCCGCCGATCTGGCCATTTCCTGGGCCCGAACCAGTCGACTCCATGACGCAGACGGCAGTGGTGTGGTGCTCCTTCATGAGTCGTGCGGCTTCGCGAACGGTGGTTCGAACACCAACGCAGCAGGGGAGCGTTCGAGAGTCGAGGATAGAGGAAAGATCGGGGATGCTCATCTTTTGTCGCAGAGCTTCAATGTACTGCAACATGGCTTGCTGGGGGCCGGCAGATCCGCCCCATTCGCTTTGAACACCTTCGAGCGCATTGTAGAGCTTCTGCGACGAACCGTGGGCACGCTCGAGCTTCTCGAGTGCTTCGTAAAACACTTTGGCAATGTCGAGAAGACCGACGACATCGCCGTCCTCGTTGCAAACGGGTAAGTGACGGAAGCCGCGAGTGACCATGGTGTTGAGTGCTTCGGTGGCGGAGGTGGTGTCGCGAGTGACCATGGGCGAGCGAGTCATGATGGCGGATACGGGCGTGTTTCGCGCGTCCAGACCAGCAGAGACGACGCGGAAAGCCAGATCCTTTGCAGTGAAAATACCGGCGAGGTGCTCCTCTTCATCGACAACAAGTACGCAATCGGTGCGCTTAGCAGCACAGAGCTGACTGGCATCGGCAACGCTGATCGACTGCGGGACGGTCAATGCGGGCAAAGGACGGAGGGCCGAGACGGTACCGGCAGCGGCAGCGGGAGGTCTAGCGGTGCGCTTGTTTCGACGAGACGAGATGGGCGTCGCGGGTTTACCAGACTTGCGTTGGAGTTCGCCCTCGATCTTTTTGCGGATGGCTTCGTCTCGTTTGGACTGACGCTTGCGCGTATCGGTCGCATCGCGGAAGCTGCTTGTGGTGCTCATGTTGGATACGGAGGTGGAGCGTGGCAAGTTGGTGGAGGTTTGCAAGGGAGTGGGGGATTGAACCTCTTGACGGACGGGAAGAGGGATGCGCGACATCCACGGCGAGCGGGCAACGTCGATGAAAGAGAGGAAGAGAGAGAGAGAGAAAGAGAGAGGGCGGAGGTAGCGACGACGGTAGATAAACAGGCTGCGGGACTGTCAGAAAAAAGGGAGCGAGGACCGAAGAGCGATGTTGCTTTGTGTGTCTGTGTGTCTGTGTGTGTGTGTGTTGTTTGTTTAGGGTGTGAAATGTGCAAAGCTGAGGGAGAGAGAGGAGGGGCGAGCCGAAATGCTGCTTTGAGAGAGTACAGTGTTGTTTCGTTGAACACACACGCCGCTGCTCAGCCCAACTCAGCCTCAAAACAACACTCAACACTCTGTGACTTTTCTCTGCTAAACTGCCCCAGGCTTCGATTTGTCTTTTTTCCTTTTTTCCCGACGCGCTCCATACCTGATCGAGTGTTACTCTCTAATCTGTTTGTTGATTGCCTTTCACCGCCGGTAGATTGTTGCCACTCCTCCCTCACACATGGGCCCCTGCAGCTCCTCAACACACGAGCAGTGTCAAGTGCACTCTTGACTGTAGCCTCAATTGGATGATGGGTTTGGCGCGCGCTTTACAAGCCAGAGCCAGGCTGTCTGTGGGGCTGACCGACGCTCTTGCTAATTCAAGCATCAACGCTATAGCGGTCTAACAGACACTTCGGTAGGGTTCCCCAAAATCCCGACTTCCGAATGCTTGCCATTTTCAAGAAAAATCGGCGATCTGGAACGACATGCTCAGTGCGCCATTAGCAATCGTTCCCAGCTCACATCGCCATTACCACGATACTATCTTGCCGATAGTCAACGCAAAATCCCGCCTCGCAACCATGGGTGTCGTAGAAAAGATCAAGGAGCTCGAAGATGAGGTCGCTAGGACGCAGAAGAACAAGGCTACAGAGTAAGTCCCTGACCGGCCGTCCAGCTCGATGGATATTATTACTCACATCTGACCAAGAATCTTTCTATACCCTCAAGATACCATCTTGGTCAGCTTCGCGCCAAGATCGCCAAACTACGACATGAGCTTCTCGAGCCTCAGAAAAAGTCGGGCAAGCCAGGCGAGGGCTTCGATGTGATGAAATCCGGTGATGCACGAGTCGCTCTCATTGGTTTCCCCTCGGTCGGAAAGTCGAGTTTCCTCTCCAAAGTCACCGATACCAAGTCTGAGGCAGCCGCATACGAGTTCACAACCCTCACATGTCAGCCCGGTGTGCTCGAGTACGAAGGCGCCAAGATCCAAATCCTCGATCTGCCCGGTATCATCGAAGGCGCTTCCGAAGGCAAAGGTCGAGGTCGTCAGGTCGTCGCTGTGGCCAAGACCGCAGACATGATCATCATCATGCTCGACGCCACCAAACCCGAAACGCATCGTGCGCTTCTCGAAAAGGAACTTGAAGCCGTCGGCATCCGTCTCAACAAGACCAAACCTGACGTGGTTCTGCGCAAGAAGAACACTGGCGGTATCGTCATCACCAAGGCCATGGGGTTGACATTGACCAACATCGACGAGAAAATGATCCGCTCCATCTTGCAAGGATACAAGATGCACAATGTCGATGTCATGCTCAGGCAAGACATCACGGTGGACGAATTCATCGACGTCGTTCTCGGCAATCGCAACTACGTCCCATGCCTATACGTCTACAACAAGATCGACTCGATCAGCATGGAGCAGATGGACAAGCTTGCAAGGCAGCCCAACTCGGTCGTCATTTCGGTTGAGAAGGACCTCAACATCGACTATCTCAAAGACGTCATGTGGGACAAGCTCGGCATCTACCGAATCTACACCAAGAAGCGCGGCGAGAGACCCGACCTCTCGGATCCCTTGGTGGTGCGGAAGGGTGCCACCATCGAGCACGTCTGTCACCAAGTCCACCGAGCACTCGCCGAAAAGTTCAAATACGCCTTGGTGTACGGCAAGAGCAGCAAATTCCCCACTTCTCAGAAAGTCGGTCTCAATCACGTTGTCGCAGCCGACGACGTTGTCAGCATCTTTACCAAATAAATCTGTCGCCTTCCTGCCTTCTCTCTCCATTGTACACTAGTCTTTCAATCGTATATCCCCTGACCCATCTTTCCGGCGTGGTGAACCAACCTAGGCCAATGTCGTCCAAATGCTGTTGAGCTTGGATCTCCACGAAACAGGTGCTGCTTTCGTCTGAGAACGAGATGTGGAGCACCAAACGGTTGCTGAAAAAAAAAAAAGTCTCAAAAAGATGGCGCGAAAATGTCAAGGCGGATTGCAGCCCTTAACCCCAAAAATACCTGAGCCTAAGCTAGCTGTAAAAAAAAAGAAAAAAAGAAAAAAAAAGGGGAGCCGAACTCCGAGTTTCTGTTTGCTAGTGACTTAGCCTTTCTTCATCCACATCCACATCCCCGTCTCAACTCTCGACCACCACCCTAATATCGACTCGCGCAGCAGCAACGTCATCCTCGAAAGTCATAGCGGCTGCTTATCATCCACATATCTTTCTTCGAGCTCTTCTGTCCATCTGGCGATCAAACTCGGTCCATTTGACCTCGAACACTGTGCTCAACTAGCGCCCTTTCAACCACCCTTTGCAGCCTCTCAACCCACATCGTACTCGACTCGCCTTTACCACCACATACATCTCTTCACGCTCGTTTCTATTGCTTCACCGCCCTCGTTCATCTCGCCAAAACACAATCTGCTCTGTCTCCTGTCGCACGCAGCGCAGCGCCACTCCCAATAAGCCCCCAACATTAATCACCCACAGCATGTCTCGAAGAGGCGGAGGACGCGGTGGCCACACCATTGCAGGTGCTGCATTGCGTAACGCTGGTCTAGTCGTGGACGGAGATGTGGGTATGCGCGATGCTTCAGGGCCTAGCAGGAGCAGAGGCGGTGGAGGAGCCGGCAAGAAGGCTCAACGAAACAATGGAGCAGATCCATCCATTCCCGTAAGTCATCCGGCAAAAACATCGTCCTTTGAAGCAGTAAGATCATCTTCCAGCAGCAAGCTGTTCGTCTCACTGCACACCCAGCTCGTGGGAGCGGCGACCTCCGGTCTCGAGGCATCAAATTGTAAACGAATCCCACAACTTCAACTAGAAACAACAAGCTAATTTCAAATCACTGCATGCCTTCCGCGCTCGACGCCCATTGTTACCTCAATCCTCCACTGCAGACTGGTCCCGCAAACTCCCTCCGAGGACGGCTGGCACGCCAACGTGCCAATCCACTCGGCAACCGCCCTCCAGCAAAGGGCAAGAAGGCCGCCATCAACGTCAACGATGGTCTCCGAGCTGGCAACACCGCCTCGGTCCTCAAAAGCATCACTTCCGCAAAAGCGCAAGGAGGCGGCCGCATTCCCGGTGGCGGCGGTATCGTCTTTTCCGGCAACGACATGCCCAAAACTCAAAACGTCATCTCCCTCATCAAGCGCTTCCTCGAATCACGGTGGAATCCACAGGCCAAGTTTCTGAATCTCGAAGTACGTACCTCCAGACCTTGCCACATTCCCCTACCACAATGTCCAACATCCGACTGATTCCATTACCAATCCAACCTTTTCGCCCTCGAAAGAACATGCGCGCGGACCCTATCCTCCAAGCCGAAGGCGTCAAGCCTCCAGGCACCGCCGGTGCACCCAAGGAAATCGGTAACGTCATCTGGAAGCTCTGCTCAGAGATCTATCCAGATGTCGTTACAATATCGTTGGCCAACAACGGCTTGCGCAACCTCGGGCCGATCAGCTCCCTGCCCGCCTACTTCCCCAACCTCCAGAATCTGTCTCTCGAAGGAAACGAGCTCAAGTGGACCAAGGATCTTGACACTTTTGCCTCGAGAAAGACCAAACTCGCCAACCTCAAAGAGCTGCTGCTAACGGGCAATCCTCTCCATGCGAGCGCCATTGCGGCAGGCAACGAGGAAGGATATCGACGCGAAGTGCTGTCCAAGTTTCGTCAATTGACGATGCTTGATCAGAAGCCAGTAACACCGACCGAGTCCGGCTTTGCCAACCTGCCTTCTTCGGCCAAGTCGAAAAAGGTCGATGCAGATGCCGCACAAGTTCCTCTGCGGAACTTCCCCGTCCCAAACAAGACAGGATTTGTGGATGCCGAAGCCGGTGCCATCATGCCCAACTTTCTCTCCAAGTTCTTCACCCTCTACGACTCGGATCGAAATCAGCTCAGCGAAGCGTACGCTCCTCTGTCTCAATTCTCCTTCTGTCTCAATGTCGTCCCACCACCCCGAGCTCGTGCGGCTGGATTTCTGCACACCATGCCCCACCAGAAGGAGCTCAACTTTGACCGATACCAAGACAACGGCAATCGCAACCTCATGCGCGTTCATACCCCAAAGAACCGTCACATGTCCCTCCACCACGGCGTTGGCAACATTCTAGCATACCTTCGAAAGCTGCCTAAGACCTCGCATCCTCTCAACGACGCCTCCAAGTTTGTCGTGGATGCCTGGGTGCTTCCCAACAACGTGATCGGTGCCAGGCTCAAGGGCGAAGAGCGTCCCGAGGCGCTGCTCTACATCAATGTGCATGGCGAGTATGCTGAGGCGCCAAGTCAAGGAATTCGCTCTTTCGATCGTACTTTTGCAGTTGCGCCCGTGCCGCCTGACAGCCCCGCTGCCGCTGCTGGCTGGCCTTGCGTCATCCTGTCGGATCAACTGGTCGTGCGTCACTACTCTAGCCCTTCTGCTTGGGCGCCTGATAGTCTGCCCACAGGCGAGGTAACGGCGGAGCAGACACAGGCTTTGCAAGCAGCAACAGCACAACAGCAACCTGGTCAAGCGCCTGGTATGCCTTCATCAGTTGCACAGGGTCCTGTGGTTTCCTCAGTGGCTGGTGGCGCGGCGCTGCCATCTCACCTGCAGAACCAGGCTCCAGCTGCAGGCATCAACGAGCAGCAACACGCCATGTCTTTGCAACTCGCTGCCCAGACCGGCTTGATCTACCCTTTCGCGGTGCAGTGTCTGCAGGAGAACGGCTGGGACTACAATCTGGCTTTCACCAACTTCCAAAACCTGAAGGCGAGCAATGCAATTCCACCGCAGGCTTTCGCTCAGCTTGCCTAACGCAGTCCCCTCATACCTTTTGCACTTCACGTTGTACCTATCGAAAACACCGCATCATTGTTTCGTTAACTACGTACTCCTCATTGAAATACAGAGTCGCACAAGACAGGCATTCGGCGCCCAAAGCAGACGTCAACTTTTTATTTCAGATTCTTTTGGGCTGTGGGCTGTGGGCTGAGACTATGTGGTTGTTGATACAAACGCATCAAAATTGCTCGCTCGGGCAGCAACACTGAGCTTGTTGAATACCGAAGGTGGACCGCCTTCCGATCGGTCGGAAGCCTGGTTGTGACAAACAACGGCTGAGACTATAGGTGGGCCAGATCAGGAAAGATGAATTGCCTCGGTCTGTACACCTGCTGCAAACTTTGCTTACTCTCCATCGCATTGTGTTTGATCCATTCCCAAACTTGCAGCGGATCGCCCTCTTGCAAATGAACCAGACCGACCGGTGTGACGACTTTATCACGTTCTGCGTTGAATGTCATGATTAATTTCTCACCCTCTGGTGAGATGAATGGGGAGAGAAGAAGACATTGTCCTGCGGGGAAGGTGTGAGCACAGTCTACCATGTATCGAGTGGACGGATCGTCAATGTGGAGAAATGCGTGGTGGACGAAAGAGTAGAGGTCGGTGTTGACATGGGTGATGTAGTCGGGCGGAAGCGAGAGAAAGTGGGAGAGGTCGTCGGCGTGACGGTAGGCGTAGAGTTCGGCAGCTATGTCGGGGATGGAGGGGGAGGGCTCGTCTGCTGGCTGGGCTGCGTAAGCAGTTGACAAGCAGATGAGCACGACAGTCGCAATAGCTTGCAAGACTCGCATTTTCAAACGTGTGATGCAACGAGCTTGTTCGGGTCTTTACACAACTTGGGCTTATATATGTCCTTCCTCATGCCTCGTTTCCGATCGCTCCGGCTATCGTCGCTACTTTATAGCCTGTGTCGACGGCAGTATTACCATCATGGTCACACAATGTGACCGTCCTGTCGGCTGTTGAAAGACACAGCGGTAAGCCACCAAGGTGATGCGCATGATCGCGCGCGTGATCCCACGCGTGATCATTCGACCTGAAACAAACGGCACATGATCCGGGGCGACGCTGGAAAAAAGGATGGAGATGAAGTCAGTCAGCCCTGCATGGTTGTTACTTTTGTCGAGTGTGTTGCCATGAAGGAGATTATGAAATGTGGGCTGAGGCTTGAGAGGGACTGTAACCAGAAAGTCCCACACAAAGAGATCTAGTTGGCGGTATCGACACGCTGGTCAAGACGTCAATTCGTGCCTTGTCGATCTGCCACCATCTGTTCTGTCATCTTGTCGAGATACCATCTGGATGGTATCCTAGAAAACTCTCCAAAATGGCTCGTATCGGTTTTTACATCACTTTTGTCCTTCTGATCACACTCGTTTTATCTCATCTCAGCTCAGCATCCAACCTTCGCCCCTCGAAGCGTCGCCTGCGTTCGAGTCGCCATCCCTCTTCTCCTCCCAAGCACCAACCCACCGATCCATCTCAGATCGACAAGCGAGGCTTGCCCAGCAGGCCCGGCGACATTGAATGGATGGGCTTCTACGGTACGCTCCTAGCCATGCCCACCATGCTCTCCGTCCTCGGTATCGTGACGACGTACAACGTGCAAAAGTCGTACTACAACTCGCAGATCAGCGCCGAATACTACAAACAGAGCAGGGAGATGCTGCGAGCGCATACGGCCAGGTTGATACAAAAGCAGGAGGCCAAGTTTGCCAAGGCCGGGGTGACGTGGAAGGGGATGATTTACGATGAGGATGGCAAGGTTAGGCAAGGGGCGACGCTGCCGAGTTGGCATGGACAGGTTCTGGAGGTACCGCCGCCCTTGACGAGTGCGGTGCAGGGTCAAGGTGGGGCTGCGGGAGGTGGGGCTGCAGCTAGTGGTGCGGGAAGCGTTACCAGCGACACAAGCGCCAGCAACACAGCGACGACCGCTGGCGGAGGAGGCGATTCTACTGCTGACAGCGCAGCCACTGGCGGTGATGGTCACGCAGGGGGAGGTACGGAAGGCGATGGATCAGGTCCCAAGACGGCTGCTAGTGGCGGTGGTGCTCAAGTTTCGTAGATTCGTGGCTCGGTTTTTGGGCTGTGGATGTTTTCCTTTCTGTCGTTTTGTGTCTCGTCTCTTGGTTTCCTTGCTATCGAATTGATATCTGAATCGTCCTGGGTGAGGAAAGGGTGTTCTATGGTACTGTCCTCCATTATCGTATGGTTCATCGACTTGCCGTTTTTGACATCCATCTAGTTACGCTGCTGGCTCTCAGCATGACGTCGTATCGAACAATCAATCTAGCACACCTTTGATGAAAGCGACAGTCTGTCGAATTGCAGCAACAGAGCAAGACTATCAAGTGAAGATCGAAAGCTATTTTGATATTGAAAGGACAAGTATCGAATGTGATTGGGCGGACCAGCCCCTAGCGAAGACGATCCTCGAAAGCAATCAAGGCAACACAGCAGGCAAAATTTGACCAGGACCAGTGGAACGCTTGTCACCATCGCTCTTGCTCGGATGCTCGGGCTTCTTTTGCTGCAACACCTTCTCCCAGTCCAGCTCCTGGTCGTTGACGTTGAACAGCACCTCGTTCTGCTGGGTAATCGTCACGTTCAGGTTGATCTTGGTGTCCTTAAAGTGTACACCGACGATACTGCTCAAACCCTGGGGAGTCCAATCGAATCCACCACCGACACCGTTGTCCTTATCGCCTCCATCGAAACCAGCGTGAAGCTGACCGTTCTTCCAGTTGATACCGCAGCCAAGGCCAATTTTCTGGCGAGAGTTTTGAGGAAAGTAACCCGAGACGGAGCTACCGAGTCCACCATGTTGCTGGCAGGTGCCAGGATCTTGGGTCTGCTTGTACTCGACGTTGTAGCTTTTCGTGTCGGGGCCGTCTTCGACAGCGATGTAGTCGTCCTTGATGGGGTTGCTTACCGTGGCGGCGGCGCACGAGACGGCGGCGAGGACGAGGGAGAGGAGGGTGACTGTGATGGCCTTCATTTTTGTCTGGCGAAATTCGAGGTTGAGGTCTCGAGAAAGCAAAGAGAGATGCGAAGTGTCTTGTGGTTGAAGGAGAAGAGCTGAAAGTTAAGTTCTTATATGCCTTACACGAGGCAAGTGGTGCCAAGAGGGGGCTGTGCGACGACACCTCATCGAGCCCATACTACATCGCGGTCGCTGCGTGGGCTCGGGTGGAGGCATTGCTCTGCCAGAATGTTGTGATGTGGGCTCAATGCTGTACTGTATCATGCCTCAAGCTGGAATGTGGATCCCTCGAGCTGGCCTCAATCCCACTTTCGTCAATTGCCACCATCAGGACAATTGCAACGATTCAAGTTGACGCATGCTTTGGTGTGGGTTGGTCACCTTGAATGCCCCTGTGCGCCACCATGTCCCTCACCAACTGCGGCTCTAGCCCCGCCCTCGGACTGTGTCTGTTGAGAAGCTGACCCGTCGCTGGAACCTCACGTTGAAGCAGTGATGCAATTGCCAAGTCTTCGCCGGTCACATCCTGTCAGCCAGGCAGCCAAGCCGCGAATCTCGAGCCAAGCTAAAGTGCACGCTAACGCGTTCGAAGGCAGGAACGCGATTTCAGAGACCAACACCTGAGAAAAAGAAAACGAAAAGGCTGAGTTTTCTGACAGGAGAAGTGGAGGAAAAAATGGAAAGGGCAGCGCGTCGCTTTCCTTGGCTTCTTGCACCTCATGATCAGAAGAGGGGCAACAACCTTCGATTGTGCATACACTTGCAACTCAGCTTGCGACTCAACCTCTTCCAGTTCTGTTCTGCCTTCAAAGGTTTCCATCGGCATTCCAGACAAGCCTGCAAGGCCAGCACAGAGGTGCAGACGCATCGCATTGCTCGTGCTTTGCCGTCTCAGTGCTGTTCTTGTAGCGTCGGACCAGCTTCCGAAGCTGATACAAGCTTGAACGGCTTCACCGACTTGCTTCTGGAGTCGACCGAGCGCAGTCTGACATTGTCGGATGCCGCGAAAGAATGGACAAAATGGCTCCTAGCGCCATCACTTCCAACAGCACGCAGCAGCAAAGCGATAAGGATGCTACCGGCTCCAGTGGCCAGCGCAAGGTACCGGCATACCTCGAATCGCTCTCCGAGTCTCAGTATGCTGCGGCAACACATCCACCGACATCATGTCTTCAGATCCTAGCAGGACCAGGCTCTGGCAAAACGCGCGTACTCACCTCGCGAGTCGCATGGCTCATCCTCGACCCCGCCAACCAGCTCAAACCCGAAGACGTCTTGGTCGTCACCTTCACCAACAAAGCAGCCAACGAGATGAAGATGCGTCTTGTCAAGCTTATTGGTAAGGAGCGAGTCGATAACCTCGTCATCGGAACCTTTCACTCGGTCTGCGCTAGATACCTACGCAAGTACGGCCGCCTCATCTCTCTGCCCAACAACTTTACCATCATCGATTCGGACGACGCCAAACGCATGATCAAGGCCATTCTCAAGGAGCTCAAGCCGGAACTCGACAAGGAGCATCTGTCGATCAAACCGGAGCAAGCCATGTCTGAGATCTCGAAAGCGAAGGCAAAGGAGATCGATCCGGTGAGATACCGGCAGTTGGCAGAACAAGAGGCAGCTAAAGGCGAGGCTAGGCGGGCCGCGATTGGAAGGCAGTTGACGGGAGCTGCGCCGTTCAAAAAGATCATCGCGACCATCTACGTTATGTATCAGCAGCAGCTCGTCGATGCCAATGCCTTGGACTTTGACGATCTGCTCGTGTACGGAGTCCGACTCTTTCGTCAGCAAATCCAAGTGGTGCGCAACATCCGACATGTGCTCGTCGACGAGTTCCAAGACACCAACATCACTCAGTACGAGCTCATGCGGCTCGTGGCAACTGCCTCGCAAGCTGTCAGTATCGTCGGCGATCCAGACCAAAGCATCTACGGCTGGCGTAGTGCAGAGATCGGCAACCTAGACAAGATGACCAGGGAGTTCAAGGGTACACAGCAGGCTCGTCTCGAAGAAAACTATCGAAGTACCGGCGCCATTCTCGAGCTTGCTCTCAAGGTGGTCCAGCAGGACACTTCGCGCGTCGAAAAGGATCTGTACACTTCGCATCCCCGCGGGCTGCCTGTCGTGCTCAAGTGTCATGGTTCGGCGCAGCTCGAAGCAGCATACATCGCATCCGAGATCAAGCGACTTGTAGCTCATTCCGGTGGCATGCTCGATTACAATGACTTTGTCATCTTGCTTCGATTCAACTATCTGTCGCGCGCCATCGAAGCTGAACTGCAGGCTAGGGGCATCGATTCGAGGATGATGGGCGGACACAAGTTCTTTGATCGAATGGAGGTCAAGGACTTGCTCGCCTACCTGGCGCTTGCGGACAATTCTGGCTTCACGCCGGCTTTTATCCGAGTCGTCAACGTGCCCAAACGAGGGATTGGCGAGAAGAGCGTGACTGATCTGCTCAACATGGCCAAGTCGGAAGACTGCAAACCGATGGAGCTCGTCGAGCGAGTGGTCCAGGGTGGCAAGAATCCAGGCATCAAACCGGGCATGAAGAAAGGTCTCAAGGAGCTCGTCGAAGCTGTCGAGGCGGTACGACAAGCTGCTACCGCAGGTACGCCTGTAGCACAACTGATCGAGCTGCTTATCGAAAAGATCAATTACGAAAATTACCTCAAGGCTCAACCCGAATACGAGGCGCGCTGGGGGAACGTGCAAGAACTCATCTCTTTCTCTACCATTGTCGCACAGAATACCGCGTATGCGGACGGCAATGCTACGTCCATCCCGATCGAGGAGATCCTGTCGAACAGACTTTCAAATCAAGAGGGCGGCGACCGTGGCAAGGACGCACAAAAAGCTAGTGACGAGGACGATGAATTTGAAGGGGTGGATATCAAGCCGGCCGGCCGAAAGTCGCAGACATCTGCTTCAACTCATCCTTTCTTCGCTAGGCACGGAGGCTCGAGGCGCAATGCCAAGGCGTTATCGTCGACCAAAAGGGAGGTGATCGATCTGTGCGATTCCAGCGAAGAAAGTCAGGAAGCAGCGGGAAAGGCGGAGACAAAGCCGAGACCGTCCAAGAAGCATCGGACTGCCAAGAAGGAGTCTCCTGCTCAAGACGAAACGGGTTCCGGCGATGACAGCAAGGAACCGACGTCTGCTCTTCTCTCTCAGCTAGACGAGATCGAGGAAAAGGTGCAGCAGCGCGAAGGAGACGAGGAGAGAGATGCTGACGATGAAGAGGAGAAGAAGACGCCCCTTCGTGTTTTCCTGGAAGCATCCATCCTGGCCACCGACATGGACGCAGAAAGCGACAACAAGAACGAAAAGAAAAAGCCCAAAGTGACGCTCTCCACCTGCCATGCGGCCAAAGGACTCGAATGGCCCGTCGTCTTCATCCCGGCCATTGAAGAAGGCTGTTTCCCGTCGTTTCGCTGCGAACGACCCGACGAGATCGCCGAAGAGCGTCGTCTGCTATACGTCGCCATGACACGCGCCGAGTGCATGCTCTACCTCACCCATGCCACGGCACGAATGCAGGGAGGCGATACGCAGGACAAGATGCTGAGCAACTTTGTTTCTTCGGTTGCGTCCAAGCAGAATGGAGGAACCTGTGATGCGAAGAAGGCGATCCGATTTTGTACCACTCGTCCGGAGGTGGATGCAGATGCGGTCAAGACGATGGCGAGTGTTACGGGAAAAATTGCACCGAGCGCTGGGAGGGTCAAGGAGGCGATTGCCGAATGGGAACGGACTGGAGGGAAGGATGTGCAGCAGGTGGATCAGATGAATAGTGGTCGAATCACGGGCTTTGGGACGTATTCGAGCTATGGCGGTACGGGAGGGTATACGACGGCTGGGGTTCATAGTGGGGCTACGGGCGGGTGGAATTCGCAGATGGGGTTCGGACTGTATAGCGATGACGGGCTTCGGTCGGGGTCTGGAAGCGGACAGAGCACGGGAGATGTGAGAAAGGCTCTCGGCTATGGTTCGCCAAGTTTGGGCAGTTTTTCGTCTGCTGTTGACGACCATGCGTCGCCTGGGCCTGCGTATGCTGGCTTTCAGCGCGCGTCTTCGCTAGCTGGAGGCTGCGGTCGAGCTGGGGGTGGATTTGGAGCTTTCTCCAACACGTCGCATCCGTCTTTGTCGGGTGCAGGAGGTGGGCGCCGCAAGCAGCCGCTTATTCCGCCTTCGCGGCAACCGGCAGCACAGCCTTCAGCGGCTCCGTCGTTCACCGACGCAGTACGCCTCCGTGCGCGTCCCGAAGACTCGGTTGCGTTGGCGAGGGAGGATGGGACGGCTCCGCGTCCACGTGCGGATCTGGACAGCTTTCGGCAGGCTCATTCGGAGGGGATCAGTAGTATTCTGAACATGCTGCCGTCGGAGGAGGGGTCGAGTGGGGGATCGAGGAGTTCGCCGATTGTGGTTGGGGATCGCGGGGAGAATGGGGCGAATGGAGGGCAGGGGAAGGGGAGGAGGCGGTTGGGGATGATGCGTCGGTTTTGAAGCGGTTCTGGCAGGGGTGTGTGTGGACGAGGTTTGGATGTTGGAACGTGTTTTTCATTGCGACTGTTGCATGGAAGGGTAATCGACACCGTTGACTCTCACGCGGTCTCCATCTTGCATCAGCCCTGTGTCCCTCTTGTACTCTTCCAGCAGGCTCTGGTTCACCTTGCTGCCGCCGCATACCTCGACGACGATGTTGAGTCCTTTCTTTCCCCTGAGCCTCTCTGACGCGTCTAGCACCCTGTCCAGGATCCACGGATGGTAGACGGGGGTAAGGCAGCTTGCACAGCTGAGCTCTACGAGTCTCTGTTTGCCGTCTAGCTGGGTTTCGGAGAATTGCCAGCATGCGGAGGCGGAGAGCGAGTCGGTGACGGTGAGGGTGACGATTTCGCCGTGGTTAGAGGTGTGGTAGTGGATGGCGTTGGAGAGGGTGGTGGAGGAGCAGCGTTTTGTGCCCATCGAGGTGCATTTGCTGGTGATCTTTTCGAGTTGGACGACGTGGTGGGTGTGGGAGGAGAGGTAGTGGTCGAAGGAGCGGTTGAACGAGTTGACGCCAAAGTTTTGGACGGCTACCAAGACGGGCGAGGAGGGTTGGGCAAGGCGAGAGATTCCGGCCATGATGCCTCTGAGTAGGCCTCCGCCGCCGACGGAGCTGATGAGTACGTCGACGTGCGCGAGTTGCGAGTATACTTCGTCGATCAATGTGCTATGTCCCTGGGTTAAGAGATCTCCTTCAAACGGATGCACATAGACCGCGCCTGGAGTTGTCTCCACTTGCTCCCTCGCTGCCCGATCCGCCGAATCCCACGATTCTCCACCAACAACCACCTTCGCTCCGCAACTCGTCAGCTTGTCGACTACGTCCGACTCGGTCGACAGTGGGGTGTAGATCGTACATCCCACGCCCGCGCGCGAAGCGGCATACGCCACGGCCAGACCGGCATTGCCACCCGACGACGAGACGAGGTGCGTGTTGCTACCGGATCCATTTTGCACAACAGCCTGTTGACAGATGGCTCCAATGCCGCGGATCTTGAACGACGACGACGGCTGGTCCGTGTCGAGTTTGAGATAGATGTTGTGGCCCGTGGCAACGCTGAGGGCGGGAGAGTGGAGGAGAGGCGTTTCGACGTGGAGAGGCTTGCTATGGTTGGCGGTTGTGGGGTCTGAAGTTGTTGCGCCCGGGGCGACTATTGGTATCGTCATTTTGCGGCAAGAGTGGAAAGGTTAGATTACGGTGGAAGCGTTGGCGGTGAACAGAGGGGTCATGGAAAGAGAGACTAACGATGGAGGGTTTGGTCAATGATCACCCTGGGAGCCCAACCCGGGTTTAGCCCCGGCAAAAAGGGCGAGCTGCGTCGGGGACTTTCGTCCGCGTTTCGTCTCCCGCCGCCCACTCTGACGAGTTTCTCTTCCCCCCACCTCGACGATCTCCCACAAACACACACACACACACACACACACACACACACACACACACACACACTTTGACCATCGTCACACACCAACAAAGGAGCCCATGGACTGCACCATGTAACTTGATATGAACACCCATCACTGCGCTGCAAGCTACCCGGACCATCACCTGCCCAACTCCGCCAAAATCTCGGCCTGCCTCTGCCGGTTGACCTTTGCAAAACCTTGCAGCTGCATACTGAACTGCGCATTGCCCGCGGTCAGCGCTCTCAACTTTGACGAGTACCGCACCAGGTTCGCCAGTGGTACAACCGCGTGGATCTCGGCTTTGCCATCTGCTCCGGTTGCGGATGTGGATTTCGTACTGCCAGTGGACGATGCCGATTGCAGCTCGAACCGGTTCTGCGAAGTGTTGGGGATGTAGACTTGTTCCGCCTCGGCGGTGGAGTCGGCGGAATCGGTGGAAAGGTGGACGACATCCTGCACGACGCCGTTCTGTTCGGCGGTGATGTCGTTGATCACTTTGCCCAAGTGCACTTCGGGGAGGGTGATACGGGTCGTCATCATCGGCTCCATCAGCGTGGTCAGTGCGACCGGGTTGGAGGTCGGCAGACCGGTCTCCGGGTTGAGCGGTGCTTCGGTGCGAAGGACCTTGCGAAGGAGGTGTGAGAGGAGGTAAGAGATGGCTGCGGACGACGACAGGTCGCCAAAGAGCTGGATGTTGGTGATGGTGACGTGAAGACCCATGAGAGGGTTGGAGGTGAGCGGGCCGCGGGAGAGGGCGGCTACCATGCCATTTTGGAAGGTTGTGGTGAGCGTGGTGAAGTCGAGCCCGGAGGGAAGGCCAGAAGTGGAAGCTGCAGTGGTAGAGGTGGAAGAGGAGGGTTTGGTCTTGCTTTGAGCCGTTCGGGAGGTTTCAGCGAGATACGCTTGAATGTCTTGCTCCTCCTCCGCCCCCGCCGCCGTCTCCTTCACTTCCCTTGCCTCACCATCGCCAACCAACTGCACATCGACAACATTACCACCAAACACCGCCGCTGCCTCCGCGCTCCGCCCCAACCCCTCCACCTCGTCCTCACTCAACGCTCTCACTTTCACCTTTGCGCCGATCTTGATCTTCTTCCCTGCCAACTCCCTCTCCACCACCTCTTCACACTCCAACTCTCCCACCCCTTCCTCCAGCGTCTCCCTGTACGACACCCTCACAGCGCCCATCCTCGCATTGACACCAAACTCATTCGCCAATCGATCCTTTGCGATCTCGAGATGCAGTTCGCCCATCCCACTGAGCACAGTTTGACCAGTGGTGCCTTCGCTTGACTCATCCAAGCGCAAAGAGGGATCGGTACGGATGAGCAAGCTGAGCGCTTCCGAGACGCTATCCACGTCCGACTTGCTGGCTGGTTCGAGCGACATGCTGAACACCGGTGGTGGGATGTGGACGCGTTTGAGGCGCAGAGATTTGGCTCCAGCTGCCTCTAAACTTCTGGACGAGCTTGAGGCAGAAGAGATGTCGACCAGTGTATCTCCCGTTTTAGTGTCTCGTAAGCCCAGTATGACTCCGATCTGCCCTGCTCGTAGTGTGGCTGTTTCGACGTACTGATCCGCAAACGGGAACAGCACCCGCGACAGCCTCTCCCGGGCTCCAGTAGCAGTGTTGAAAAGAACGCTCGAGCGCTGCAGCGTACCCGAATATACGCGAACGAACGTGGTAGGGCCACGTCGTTTATCGTGGACCACTTTGAATGCGAGTGCGGTGGTTCGTTTATCCTCCAAGGATATCGTGACATCCTTACCGCCGTTCTCGTTGCTGTTGGACTCGACACGGCCGGTGACAGCCGGCCTATCCACCGGACTAGGCAGAAATTCCGCCACGGCATCCAATAGCGGTTGCACACCGACGTTTTTGGCTGCTGATCCGCAAAGCACGGGCAAGATCGTTCCTGCAAGCGTCTGTCTTCGGATCGCCATCTTGACCGAAACAGCCGACATCTTGGAATGCGGCTCTTCATTCGACCCGGTCGGTAAGCTGAAAAGCTCCTCCAACAGCTCCTCGTCCAACGAGGCGAGACTTTCCACCAGCGAGTGCCTCGCCTCTTTTGCTTCTTGATACATCTCATCCTGCAACCTTAAAGCTTGACGAGTGACAACTTCGCCAGCTTTGCCCGAAAACGTCAACCTCTGCATCTCCACCAGATCTACCAGCCCGGCGATTCCCTGTTCGTGTTTCCCCGCGACCGGTATGGGCAGTTGCAACAATAGCGGTCTCGAGTGCATTCCTGATCGTACGATGCTTCGTAAGGATTGTGATACAGAAGCACCCATCCTATCGAGCTTGTTGATAAACAGTATCGACGCCTTCACATTGTACCTCGCTGCCTGAGACCAAACATTTTCAGTCTGTGACTCCACCCCTTCTACACCATCCAGCACAACCACGGCTCCATCAACAACGCGCAGTGCCCGTTCGACTTCGATTCCGAAATCAATGTGTCCTGGCGTATCTACCAACGTAATCCCCACAGACTCCTTTGCCGAGTTGGATGCAGGAGGCCACCAAACGGGTCCCACAGCAGCAGACTGGATCGTGATGCCGCGCTGCCGCTCTTGCTCGAGAAAGTCGGTGACGGTGCTTCCCGAGTCGACGTCTCCCGGAAGCGCAGCGTTGTTGGTGGCGCTGCCGAGCGCGTTGGTGAGGTGCAAGAGACGTTCGGTTAGCGTGGTTTTGCCGGCATCGATGTGTGCGATGATGGAGATGTTGCGGAGTGCTGAGATCGGATGTCTTTCAGCGTGAGGTGGTGATGGCTGAGCGGCGGCAGCGAGCCAGCGTTGTGACGAAGTCAAGGTGCGTATGGCGGTGAAGGCTGAGAGGCATGCTTGTGACCGTGGCTGGGATGAGAGTTGAGAAGACGAAGAGGCTTGGAGGAAGGCTGCTTGGCTATGCAGCAATGTCCGTGTCGAGACCCGTCGCAGTCCCGTCGACGAAGGGCCAGATCTAGCCATGCAGCAGCGTGCAAGGCTCACCATTGCTGAGATCTCGGCTGCTACGAGTGTCAAGACCGTAGGAGTAAACTGGAAGAAAGCATCGAAATGGCTGACAAGGAAAAAAAGCACAAATCTTCTCTACTCACGGCAAGATCCTCCACTCCGACTTCCGCGCGATATTTTTGGATGTGACGGAACCACACACACACACGTCTGATCTCAAACGACGTCGGAAAGCACAAATGCTCGAATTGCAAAAGAAGCGTATTGAGATCTACTCTTGAACACCCTCGTTCTGTCGCCACTGCACAGGAGGGGGAGGAGAGCCAGCGCCTCTAATTGGGTTTTCTACCGTGATGTAGCGACGTTTCTTTGGCGATTTGGCTTCCTTTGTTGAGGGCTCTGCGATCTGCTCGACAAAGTGCGAGCCGGTCGAGGCGGATGCTTCCGTAGCTGGCTTGCCATCTGGTGAAACGTGCTGCTGTGTGACTGGTGAGGATTCTTGAACTGGAGCAGCAGCAGGTTTCTCTTGCTTCTCCTCGGTCTGCAAATCCGCAGCTTCGGCAGCTTGTTCAGCTTCCTCCGAGCGATCATTCTCGGCGGCCAGTGCAGCGCCGGATCCTAGACCAGACTCAACAACCCCAGCTCCAAAAGCGGCTGCAACATGGCGTTCTGGATCAGCGGTCTGATGCCCTCCCACACCCGCCACCGTACGCGTTGCTTCCGGCTTTTCATCCTCGACTCTACCCTTATCGCCACCAATACGCCCTTCTTCATCGTCATGCCCTCGCTGCTGTCTCGCATAATCATCCCTAACCCACGACGCCGGCTTCTCTGCCTCCCCGTCCTCGTCATCGGACTCGTCGTCCAACGACTTTTTATGGTACAAATCTCCCGCAATCTTGGTGTCCAACGCGATTTCCACCCCTCTCCCCGTCACCCTCTCTGGTTCGTGTCCCAGCGACGCCAAAACACCATCGGCATCTGCAGTCGGCGCGTCCAAGATCTTCAATTCCAACGGGCTAAACCAACGCGGCACCAGATAGTACCGAACCGGTATCAGCAGCGTAATGAGCACGGGGAATCCGATTCCGGCAATAGTGGCGGAGATGGCAATGGTCATAGCAGCAAACAGCCACTGAATCCCCACAAAGAGGGCAATCTTGCTCCGGCGGACGGTATTCAGCGGTTCTTCCGGTGGTGCGAGCCGGCGGTCTCTGAAGATTGCCAGTGTTCGCAGTGTGATGCTGTTACCTTCAATGGATGCCCAACCGACGAGGATAAAGATGCCCGCAAAGACGGCGCGAGGCATGGTGCCGAGTACGACGAGGAGCGGGCGTGTCATTGTTCCCAACGTCAACAGACCAATGACGAGATGCGACAGACGATTCTCGACAACCCGAACGTTGACGATATGTTGCTGTTTGACCGTACGCATCTTGCGTTTGCGTTTCGAGAGCGTTTCCCGAGCAATACGCTTGTCTGCATCTGGTTTTTCGACTTGCTTATACACCGAAAGCGTCTCCGTGTGCACAGGGGCTTGAGGAACAAGACCGTTGGGAGCAGGCAGACCGAGGAAGCCAGAGACAAGGGTGGTGATGCCGAGTAGGAAAAAGTCCCAATGGAAACCCGCCGGCTTGCGAACGGGATAGTTTCTCGCTTGAGCCATGACACTGCTAACGTTGTGATCAAAGTAGAACAGCAGCATGATGAGGAAGCCCAAGGGAGCACCGACAAAGACGTACTTGAGCTCGATATTCCAAAAGTCGATAAACCACGATCTATCCAGTGTCGGGAAGAAAGCTTTGGTGATAGGCACCCGCTCGATAGGTACCCGCTGAAGCGAGTTTTTCGGGAAATGACTGAACCCGGTCCAGAAGATACATCCGGCAGCAAACGCATACCCAGCAACCAAATTTCGAACCTTAAACGGCAGATACGACGTGTTGCCCACTTTGGCCACAAAGTAGACCGAAATCGTAAACAGCATCGCAATCGTCACCGACAGCCAGCCCGTCGCATTATCCAACGGTTCCGGCTCGAACTCTTCGATCAATAGCTCGATTCCCTTCTGGATGTAAATAACACCCACATAGAACCCAAACGTTTCCGAGACCATATCGGTGATGAAGCGGGTAAAGTCGCAAATGTTGAAGATGGCAACAAGGAAATGGAAACCTGCGGCCCAGATCAACGCCCAAGCCTGTATCCTCAAATAGTTGAGTCGATCAAAGCCGTAGTAGCCGACAAAGATGTTGTACTGTGTATAGTTGACGAGATTGATGAGACCGGTGACGCCGACAAAGGTGAGCGGTTGGACCGAGAAGATCGAAAACACGATGGCTGCGAGTGCCGAAGCCAAAATGACCTCATTGACGCCGTACGATCCGCCGGTGCGGTAGTTCATATCTAGGACGTAGGCGATGGCGGGCATGAGGTTGATAAAGTACATTCGGATGACGCTGTTGGCGACGGTCCACCAGTTGCGCGGCTCGAAGCCTTCGATCCAGTCGCTGACGAGGTAGGGTCTGCGTCGTCGAAGATCGTACCACATGCCGCGGAAGGGCATGAACTCGTACGCCCAGGAACGCTGAGACCATGGCCTGTCACCGTCAAAGAGCGGGTATGTGGATGGCGAGCGACGCTTTCTATGCTTGTCAGCAGGAGCTTTAGGGTCGGTTGAGGATGAATTTGGTTCATCGCTGCTATGAGCGGTGCGTGATGCTGCTCTTGCATTCGATCTGCGGTTTGTAATGCCCTGACTGGACACGTTTTGGGAGGAGGAGCCTACGGTGATGGATTCGGCTTCTTGTGATGTTCGTGATGTGCTAGCGGCACTACCAGCTCGGTGCTGCTGCTGCACCACCGAGCTGAGTGGCGGAACCGAGCCAGGATCGATCGAGTTCATTTTTTGCGCTCTTTGAATCAGTTGGCGGCTGTTGTACAAGCTGAACAAAGCTTCTAGGGTAGAGTCTATACGACGACGAAAGCCAAGCCAGAGTGGCGCTCAATGGTGGTGGAGTGGATCATGAAACGCGAATAGGAGTCGCAGGGCTGTGGTGTTGCAGTTTAAGGGTGGTGTGGGTGTGCCTGACGAAGTTCTAGGGGTACAAGGACAAAGCCCTAAAGGGTGGCACGCTGGTGGGGCAATCCTGTCTTTGCATGAGAAGGTTAGGAGCGAGGAGCGAAGAGGGGATGTTGCCTCGATACCGCTCGTTGTGCAGCGCTTGAAGGTGATGCAAGAGAGTCGCCAAATCTATAGTATCAAGCCGCGAGGTGGCCGGTCAATTCAAACTTGCTGCTTATGATCGCATCTGAATGGAACAGCTCCGAATCCGAAAGGCAGAAAGGTGTAGACGGTAGCAGGAGGAGGGCAAAGAAGAAGAAGAGTCAAGACCACTCTGTTGTAGACAAGAGCGGCATCGTTATAGGGATCGGGATCGCGCCGTTCGTGGCATGAAAATTCAGGTTTGTGTTTGTGTGAGCCAAAACAGACAGCCAACGTGGCTCTGTCGCTCTGTGACGGTTTTCTTTTCTTTTCTGTTGCGTCACGAAGACAGTTTTCTACAGTACAGTACAGTACAGTACAGTACAGTACAGTACAGTACAGTACAGAAAAGGATCATCGCAGTGCAGCACCTCTCCACGATCGCGCGGTGCTCAAGTGTGCTCTCGGGCCTACTCTTGGGCGCCGGAAGCTTGAGCTTCAAGCCTAGCTCCTTGCAATGCTCGCCTTGCTCGGCTTGCACTCTCCAAGACAGCGGTCTGCGGGGCTGGAATCTGTTCTCTGGATTCTTTGGCTTGGCAATGCAGCTCGCCTACAGGTGTGATGACGGCATACTGTAACGGCCAACCGTCCGGCCGCCTAAGAGCGCGCATGGTCGAATTTCAAAAACAGAAGGGGAAAGGACGGAAAACAAAGCGAAAAAAGACCACGGATGACCGACCGCGGTGCGAAGCGAAAGCCGCTGCATGAAATTTGCTTGATGGTGTCGGGGTCAGCCCAAGCATCGGCCAGCTCAAGGTTGGCTCATCTCTCTCTCTTCCGTTGCCGATCCCATCCCATCAGTCAAACGCTCGAACGACGACAGCAAGCGCTCACTAGCACGAAAAGAATTCGGCATAAGCATTTCGTATTTGAAAATGGAGCAGTTGTCGGGGTTGTTCAAGGCATGCGTCTGAGCGTCGGTCAGTCATACAGGTCCAAATTAAATTCGAAAGCTCACTTGCGACCCTTCTTGTAGTCCTGGTCGCCCTTTCGGTCCCACGTGGGCTCCTCCTTCTCTTCAGGCTGCGTCTCGTCCCACAACCCGCTCTTTGCGATCTTGGCGCGCAGCTTCTCGCGACGCTTCTCGTCGTCGCTCATCAGCTCCTTCAAAGCAGACCCCTTGATCTGACTCTGCGATTCACCTGCTGCGATCGCCTTCCTCTTGCGACTATTTCCGATCGACGAAGACGGCAATGGTGCGCTGGCAATATCCATCGACTCTGTATCCGTCTTGCGCAAGGAGGAAGAAGCCATGTCCAACAACGACTCTTGCTTGGGCTCAAATGGGTCGTCCTGCTGACGCGAAGCGTAGCCGCTACGCTTCCAAAAGATGGGCTTTTGACCCTTGAGCGCCTTGCGCATCGGCTTGGCAAATACACCTAGGTTCTCGGCCCGCTCTTTGTCAGGATCATTCTCCTTGTCGTAGTAGTACCAGCATTCGAGGGGGTTGCCGGACGCATCTTTACCCGCGCGCTGAATGACACCGAACATGGGCGACGATTGAAGCACAACTTCGAGATGCTCTCTCCATGCTTTACGCGCAATGGAGGCCCATCGTTCGTTCGATTCGGAACTCGTAGGCCAGCCATCGACGATGCAGCCATGCTGCAGAGTGGCAGCACCGGGCAGCTTCCTCTTGGACGGACTGAAGGCGACCGAATGCTCGCCGGCTTCGCCTCGCATGAGACCAGGCGTGGTGGCCAGAACGGAACGCACCGCTTCCGAGGCACTGATCGTAGCAGTACGGTGGAACACGACGGCGCCAGCCAGCAGACCGGGCAAATCGTAGGTTGGTGCAAGCTGTCGAACGCAGTTGCGAGCGAGCGTTTGAAGGTCTTGCACGGATGAGCCGAGCATGGGTGATGATGGGGCAGGGCTGTTGCTGGCTGATCTGCGTGCCGCGTTTCGGACGCTGGCAACTGTGGCGGCTGGGGGAGGCATCTTTGTTTGCGATTCGGTCAAAGCATCTAGAGCAGCTGATCGGGCTGCTGCCGGTTCGCGGCGTGGGGTTGGAGAAGATGATGCTGCTGCTGCTGTTGGCTGAGTGGCAAGGGCAGAAACGCCAATCTGTTGATCAACAAGACCAGAATCGAGGTCGGAAAGCGAGCTGCTGTCGTCATCGTCGTCCGCAGCGACGGCAGCCGTAGGCTTGCGAGTCACAAGCATCGACATCTGCGTAGAACGACTGTCCGCAGGAACATAGTCTTCGTCGTCACTCTCGTCGTCTTCATCATCGTCGTCATCGTCCATCACACCAATTCCATTGCCACCCGCTTCCTGATCGCTATCGCCGACACGCACTTGTTGAATGTTAAGTGGGCCAGCTACGAGGCCTCCGCTGCGGCGATTGACCGGAGTGGGGGAGCTGCTGATATCGTCTTCTGCTTCGTCGTCGTCGTCAGTCTGCAGGCACTGCTTCGATGCAGCTGCTCGTTTGCTCGGGGACATAAGCCCAAGCATAGGAGGAGGTGAGCTGGCAGGTGGCGGGCTAGTGGCCACGGGCTCCTCAACGCGAGTCGTGTCAACAGATCGAGATGCGGTCGGCGTAGCCTTCTTGACAGGCGATGTGACCCTCTGTGTCCATTCCTGTACTCGTGCCTGCATCGACTTGACGGGCGAAGGCTCTGGCTCGGTGCTCGAGGCAACATGTTCGAAGCGGCACTCGACGCCAAAAAAGTCGATCAGGGTTTTGCCAGAGGTGAGTCGCAACACCTGACCCTCGCGACGGCGTTTGCCATCCACAATGAGGCCGTTCTGACCGACGATACGGACAATAAAGGTGCCATTTGCCTTCTTGACATCTGTGTCGTTCTGGCTCGTGAGCCTAGCAGCGATCGGCGAGCCTTTGGCGGTGAAGCTCGATACATTGGTTGTGTTGCTGGCTACTGGACGCGGGACAAAGGGAATCCATTCGACAATGGCGTGGACGCGCGAGACGTGGCGTGCTTCGTTTGAGAGGTTGACGCGCACGATGGCCTTGGACCCCAGACCTTGCATCGACGCAGGGATGTCGGCTGCCGTGGACGCGTACGATGCATGCGGCTGACCAGAAGGCTTTGAGCGGCCAATGACCAGGCTGACGCTCTTGCTGCCTAAGAGCAAGTTGGGCACTGCTTCCTTGTTTGACTCGTGTTCTGGGTTCGGAACGAGTCCGAGTGTCTGCTCATCCACGCCTTGCTGCTTGAGGCTGCCAGTTGCTGAATTCTGCTCGAGAATGACGCTGCGGACGGGGGTGACCGTTGCAGAGAAGGGGCGCTGCTGCTTGACGGGCGAGAAGCCAAGCTGCTGCTGACGCGTCGGCGGTGCGGCCGGAGAGGAATGGAAGACTGAGGAGGCGGGAGGCGAGGAAGGAGGAGGTGTAGCACCGGCTTCCTCCCTCGCGTCCTGGAACGCCTTGGCCTTGGATCCGATCAGGTTGATGTCGAGCGGTGTGAAAGGGCGCGTCTTGGCTGACATATGCGTCTTGTCGGCCTTGAACGTCTTGATTGGAGACGAGCCGGGCATCGGAGGGTCCGAAGACGGCGCTGGTGTGGGAAGATCATGCATCATCTTGTCGGCTGATACTGGCACTGTCTGTGGTGCAGGGACGTATCGTGGCTGACGTTGGGTCCTCCGCAGAGCGGCTTGGGGTTGGCCAGTTGAAGAAGAAAGATACGCGCCGCCCTATGAGCGTGGAAGACTGACGCGTTCAACGGAGTTGTCTTCTATCCCAGCTCGAGTGGAAGGCAGCTGCACGAGGTAAGGTGTCTTGAGGCGCGACTAGAGTGGTGCCGTTGGTGGAGGCGATACAAGATGGTTAAGAAGCAAGGTGAGCTGCGTTCAAGGGCTCGCGCAGTTCTCTTCCTGCCTGCTTGTCTTTCGCTCTTTCTCCTCTCCTTCGAGTGGGCAGCAAGAGCTTCCAGGCGTGTACTGGACAACTCTCGTCAAAGCCTTTGCCTGCCTTGCTCAGGGTCGCGAGTCTCCTGAAACGCGCACTTTTTGACGTGAGGCCAGAAAAGTGCTTCTGCAACGCAACGCGCTGCTCCACGCGAACCGCGACCTGAACCTGCACTTTTTTGTGGCGTAGAGTCCTCCACACTCAACGACGCTCACCGCGAAAACTACGCGTTCGCTGACCCGCACTTGATGCCAGGCTCTAACATCTTGTTTGAACTCGGCCGTCACTCAGCATCGCCATCAACAAAAAGCTTGGATCGACAGTCAAACGGACAGAGAGACAAAGAACGTGTGATTACGATCAAAGAAAAGAGCTAATAGAGGGGAAGATTCACATAAGAGAAAGAAAGGTAGCACAAGAGAGTATCGACTACAGACCAGGTACAGGGAAGAAGACGACAAGTCTGTATGCGGCCAAAACGAGGTCCGTCACATGCCCGAGCCTGTGTATCCACCACCCGCAGATGGCTGCACATAGTGCTATTGCTGCGGGACATATTGCTGCTGAGGAGTGTACTGCTGCTGAGGAGCAAACTGCTGTTGAGGTGCAAACTGCTGCTGCTGCTGCTGAGGAGCGTACTGCTGCTGAACAGCCATCGCACTCGACTGGGTCTGCTGATTGCTCCAAGCCTGCAAAGCAGCGTTCGGATCAGGCGAGTTCAGGATCTGGTTTGCAGTATCGCCATACTGAGCCATCAGATGCTGCTGCTCCTGTGGCGTCATAGCATTCCACCTGGCCATGGCTTGCTGGACTTCGGGCGAATCGCCCGAGACGTTGCCACTCTTATCGATCGGAAGCTGAATTGGTTGCTCCTGCTTGGGAGAGCTGGAGCGACCATCATCTCCACCCCCTGGCATTCCAGTCTTGGGGTTCACCTGCTCTCCAGTGCCAGAGTCGTAGTACATATTGGTATTAGGATCGACCAAGATGAGGTTGCCGGTGATAGGGTTGAAAAGCTGTCCGTTGGCTCCGGTGCTGATCGCATTGCCTACGGAGCTGGCTGCCTCGCCGGCGGAATGGAACTTGCTGTTGTACTCATCTAGGGCTGCTTTCACCTTCTTTTGGTGGATGCCATGCAGATAGAGGGCTGTGATAAGTACTCCAGCGCCGACCGCAATTGTACCGGCAGTCGACATGGATGGGACGAGCATGGCAGCCATACCACCTAGACCTGCGGCTTTACCCTGACGCTTCTCGAGTGTATGGCTCTCTTTACCGGCATGATTGCTGTGTTCGGCGGCGGTAGCCTCTTCCTTCTCAGATCTCTTCACTGCTTCAATCAATCCCGCGGGCTATCATCAATTCAAACAAAGAATTGTGAAAGGAAAGGTCAGTAAGCTGCATCGAAGTCATGGTATCCACCGCCATACACCGCGTCAACACTTACAAAGTCCTGAGAGCGAAGCTCGCGCTTCTGGTACGGCGTCCCAGCGCCAGCAGCGCCAGCAGCACCAGCACGAGCGGGGCTGAGACCGTTATTGTACAACTCTTGATCGGTGCATTGATGGACAGGAGGAGGATTGTTCATGTCAACCTGGGAGTACGTAGACTTGTTCCACAATCGACCTTTGAAGTCCATGATGAGTGGCTCGCCGTACATGTCACAGACCCTGGTGGGAGTGAGACCATACTCGTTGTCCGGAGTCGTGTTGGGTCGTTTAGGATGAGCGTATTCGCCCAATCCTATGGCCAGAGCAATGAGCCCGACGGCACCCAGGCCAAACTTGAGAAGTGGCTTGCCCAGTCCCCCCTTGCCAGCAACTACTCCGGCTCCTCCAGACGCTTCTCGCATTGCTGCAAGCTGAGCCGAGGCTCTCAGTGCAGGGTTTGAGGCTCTGTTCGAATCAACATGTAGGTGTTCGTTAGCTCGCTGTCCTTGTGTGGTGCAGACGAAGTACATCTCGAAAATACTCACCGGGCAGCAGCGAGAGTGTAGTCTCGCTGTTCGAGCTGTCGGAGCACAGATGGTTGACAAACGAAAGGGTAGAAGGATGGTATCAGATTGCGTTGAAAAACAATTTGCAGAGAAGGGGAAGGTGACATAAAACATGGGCAGACCTAGCTGGGCAGATGCCGAGCTTGGTGACCCTGGACATTCGAGGGGAAGGGAGCGAGGAGGGATCATACCTTGCGGTGTCGGACGGAACGTTTCTGCATACGGCCATTGCCACTTCCAGCACCAGCACCAGCACCAGCACCAGAGTCGCCACCACTTGCAGCCTCTAAGTCCTTTGCAGTGTACACAATCTTGCCTGTCTTGGGGTCACTGACATCTCTAGTCTCCGAGTTAATCAGAAGACCGCTCTCGCTGTCGATGTAGTACCTGACGTTTCGAGGTCCTACGACATAGTACATGTTGGTTGACGGATCAAGTACGGGCCTGGTGCTACCATTACCCTGGCTGGCGGCCGCGCCTGAGTCCGGCGAAGTCGAGGCAGCACCGCTTCCGCCTTGAGTGGATTGTCCACCAGCGCCGGCACCAGAGCCAGCACCACGGGCACCACCACCAGCAGCAGCACCACCAGCAGCACGACCACCACCATCAGCACCACCACCACCAGCAGAACCAGGCGGAGACCAACCAGGAGGTGGCGGCACCTCCCTATACTGCTGCGCTGGATCCAGAACGTGAACCGTGTTCTGACGGTCAATAACATAAACCAGGTTCGAGCCTTGGATCTGGTAAGGACCATCAAAACCTGGATCACTGTCAGCGCCGTTACCAGCGCTGGCACCAGAGCCAGCACCACGGGCACCACCACCAGCAGCAGCACCACCAGCAGCACGACCACCACCATCAGCACGACCACCACCAGCAGAACCAGGCGGAGACCAGCCAGGAGGTGGCGGCACCTCCCTATACTGTTGCGCTGGATCCAGAACGTGAACCGTGTTCTGACGGTCAATAACATAAACCAGGTTCGAGCCTTGGATCTGGTAAGGACCATCAAAACCTGGATCACTACCTTGGCCACCCTGGCCGCCACCAGGAGCACCGTCAACCGGAGCCTGTCCAGGAGCAGCTCCACCAGCACCCTGAATGGCAGCCGTGTCTCCCTTGCTGTAGCCCGTCTGGGAATCGGACGGCTTGGTATCGAAGAATTTAGTGGCGCCATAACCGAGAAGAACACCACCAGCACCCATCATAAGCAACTTGCCGATACCCGGACCACGCTTAACAACAGGAGCAGCGGCAGCGGATCCCTGGGCACCCTCCAACTGCTTAGCCTGAAGCTTTTGCATCAAATCGATCTGCTCAGTGTTGGCCTTCTGACCGTCCTTGAGCTTGTCGAGCTTCCTGCCGAATCTCTCAAGGTGAGCGGTGGTAGCAGTGTCTGGAGCATAAGCATTCGGGTGAGCATAAGCATGGGGTGGAGGATAGTGACCGTAAGTACCGGCTGGAGAGTAGTGTCCAGCACCGGCCAATCCATTTGCGGCTCTCTCGCCGCCGGCTCTCTCGCCGGCGCTAGCGAATGACTTGAAAACGCCGGCAAGATTCTCGCCAACCTCGGCGACTGCTGATGCAGGCGGCTCGCGCTTGAGCAGATGCTGGGCATGAGCAGGTTTGGAGGCCTTTTTGTGATCGTGCTTGTCATGGTGATGATGATGAGTGGGGCCCTTCTTCTTCGCAGAGCTGTTCTCCTTGGTCGAAGAGGTCTTGGGGCGATGACCGGAACCATGCTGAACGAAATGCTCGCCGGCAAGGTGCTGCGAGGTAGAAGCAGCCACAGAAATGGCGCCAAACACAATAGCATAAAGCAGAGCGACCTTCATTGCTGCAGTTGATTGGCGGAGCGACTACAGAGAAGGAAAGACAATAAGCGGAGTCAGTACTGGTCTGAAACCCATAGAACAATTTGTCGCCATGTGTAGTCGAGCAGACTCGTAAAGATTATATGACTTACAGTCACAAAAAGGAGGAGCGGTGCGACGGTGTCAACGTCAAAAGGGAGTTATCGACTCAGCGTCGAGAGAGGTTCAAGGAGCAGTAAAGAACGTGAAGCTCGACGTATCTGACTAGCAGACTCGATGAGGAGGTGAGAACGTGTTGCAATCTCGCACAGCTGAGACAGCGACAAGTTGAAAAGAGAGGGAAAGGCTATGGGTGGAAAGGAGGGAAAAGGAGGGATGCGAGCTGACAGCAGCTTTATGTACTGATCACGCAAGTGGGTCGGGGGGAAGGCTGCAGTGTCAACTTTCAAGGCAAAGCAGAGCATTGTTGTCACCAAAGGCAGTGCGACTCAACTTCATCTCAGGTTCTCATCTCATCGTTGCAAATGCAAACTTCGCAAGGCAAGTGTGCAGAGCAGTGGTGGGGGCAAGGCCTTAAGTGAACGAGCTCTGAACCGACGGTTGCCACCGGCCGGGCATCCGAGCTCGAGAGCAGCAGCAGTCAGTGCAGAAAGTGCACAAAGCCATCTCAACAACCCCGTCGCCCTGGCCTACTGTAGAATGTGGGATTGGCGATTGGTGGGTCCCCAGCCAACACATTGTCATTGCTTGAAGCTGCGGATGGAGGCGTAAGAGCTCATCGGATGGTGGGAGAAGCTGACTCGAACCTCTGCTCAGTTGCATGCTGTCACAGCTCCTTCAGCCCCTAGTTGAGCAAGTCATTTCATTTCGTCAAGTGGGTACAGGTTGCACCACGTACAGCGGCAACATTTTCGACAGTCAGCTTAGCAGGGTGGGTGGTTCAGGAGAATTGTGAGTCTCGCCACGACGGCGACTAGGCTCTCAAAATACCTTGATGTAGGATAGCGCTGCAGCAAGAGGATGAATCATAGCTTTAGCGCGGTCGTGGAATGAGGCCGAAAACGATATCTCGAGCTGCAAAGATGGCCATGCCTCGGTGGTCGAGTTGAAATGCGTTATGAGGTGGGATGAGAGTCCCACGCCTCGCGAACCTTGTCCTTGATGTCCTTCATCTTACGATCCTTTTTCTTCCGATACATGCCGTACCGGTTGACCACCTCAATAACCCATTTGCTCTTGGTCACGTTTATCTGGCTCGTGTCGAGGCCACGCTCCTGCAACCGCCGAATGAACTCTTCAAAATGCTGGGAGGAGGAGCGGTAGTGTCCGCTCCATGGGTATATTGATACGATGACGCCGTCCTTGATCTTGAGCACGCCGGCTACAGTGACGAGGGATCCTGCTAGGAGCGAAGAATGCTGGAAGCGACCGCGCTGCTTGATGCCGACATACATGTTGTAGGACAGATCGGTGACAAAGATCCACGTGTCGGCTTTGCGCCTGCGAATGAGGGCATCCGGTCGCGAATTGATTTCCTTTTGCTGCTCAGCTTGTTCCGTGTCGCCTTTGACGATCTGTTGACGATCTGCGGAGGGGTATAGGCCAAGCTTCTGCTTGATGAGATACTTGGGGCCAAGGTTGGCCTTTTCAAGCAGTTTCTCCTTCCGAGTTTGCTGCTTCTCATCGGGGTTTGGCTTCGCTTTCCAAGACGGTTCCTGAACTTGGGCCGTTGTTGTGTTCTGCTCATTCGGATTCGAAGTGCTGCGCTTTGCAGAGTCGGCTTCGTCGGACAAGCTCGAGTCTGAGGTAAAGCTGTCGGACGAGTCGGTGGAAGTAGTTCTGCGAAACTTGATCTTGTCGTCGCGTACGACCTCGCATACATCGCCGGATGCAATCGCGTCTTGCCATTCTTGCGACTCACGCAGAGCTACTCCGCGGCCTTTCCCGAGATCGCCGTGGTCGTATTTGGATGTGGTGACGAGCTCACCAGTGCGACACCACCGCAGACGACCTTTACCGGCATGTGGCTTGAGGTGGGCACGCAGCTCGTCAAGATGGCCAGAGGAGGTGGCCTGTGCGTCGTTGTCGATATATGTCATATAGTTGCGACGCTGGTCGGCAGTCAGGTAGCTGATCCTCTCGTCTTCCAACTTGGATCTGGGACACTCGTCCAAGCTTAGATCCTTGCCTTCGCCTTCGTCCAGCCAGTGCAAGAAGTTTTGCGTGGTGTCCGCCTTCAAATTCCAGTATCGATGATAGTGCTTGAGGTTGCTGCCATAGCGATGTTTGGGATCCAGCATCTCGAGCCAATTTTGATCTTCCATACGTTTGGTGAGCACTTTGGACTCTCGAATGAACTCTTGCTTCTCGGCGTCATCTGCAAAGGAGAAGGATAGCTTTTCGAAGAAGCTGGTGCCAAGCAGCTGCTGTGTGAGGGAATCAACGGGACCAGGAGGAGCACCAGGCTCAGACTGTGGTGGTGATTTCGATTTGCGGAGACGATGCTGCGAGGAAGGTGGGGCTTTGGATGCCTCTCCTCTGACAGCAGGGCTGGGAGCTGAATCTTGCTGGCCGAGCTGCTTTGCCATAAGTACACCCCGGTGCCAGCGCGATGCCGGATCATTCTTGTCACCTTTGCGCTGCTCCTCCAGCGTCTTTTCAAGCTGACTGGTGCGGACAGCCGAGCGGATGCGGTCGACAGCATCGATGGGGGCAAAGTCGTCCGATCTAGAGGTAACGAGGTTCTGCTTTCCGTCGATCGAGTCCTTAGCCTCTGACGCAGATCTTGCTCCTTGTGTCGAAGTCATTCTTGCAGCCACCAGCCACGAGGAAGGATGGGAACTTGACTTGGGCTTTGCTGACTACGAGTTGGAAGAAAGTCACATCCTCTGTATTGTCGAGCTGCGGATGGACTGGTAGAAAGCTCTCTGTGTCAATTCCTGAAGAGAAGCCGAGGTTGGGAGTGGTAACGGGGAAGATGGCGAGATGGACGGGCAGACTTGCAAGTTGAGCAGTCTGAAACAAACGTCATTTCAGCCTGCACAGCCCAAAGGGTCTCTCAGTCTTTGGCCGTCAATTTAGCCATTGTGCAAAGCCACGTGGTGGAAGACGACCAGGCAAAGGCGAAGCCTAAATTTGTTGTTCCATAGTGTTAGGTTGATGATCATTAGTCATGCTCACATATCAGAAGCCTAGTGAAACAGCGGTCCGAGCGAGGCAGAGTTGCTCTTGTGACTCGGTTTGTCGGTAAAATGCCGAAGTCGCTGAGAAGGAATGCGCCGTCCAAAATTGGGGGAAATGAGCGAAAAGCGTGAGAAAGGAGAAACGAGCGTTGTTGCTTCTTGCTTTTCCTCTTTCTCTTCCTCTTCCAAGCTGCTAGTTAGTTGGTTTTGTCTACTCGCCATCGCCATGTCGACATCAGAAGCGAATCTACAAGCCAGTTTGGACCGATGGTCAGCCAGGCTGAGCTCGTTGCCTAGCATCGCTCTTCCCACCGACTATCCAAGACCAGCAACATTCAAACTCGTTCAGGCGCTTTCGTCGTCGACCCTCTCATCGGCAACAAGAAAGGATCTCGTCCGCTTGGCTCTTCATCATGAGCTTGACCTCCATCCTGCCGAGATGGCAGACGATGAAGATGACGAAAACTCCAGCCCTACACCCTTCCACCTCCTCCTTGCCGCCTTCTGCGTGCTCCTCCACCGCTACACCGGTGACACAGACCTCATCATCGGCTCCTCAAATCCATACACTGGCGAGCCCCTCATCCTCAGGATCCCCATCGAACCCAACGATCCATTCTGGCAGATTGTCCGACGTATCCAGCAGGCCGAGAAGGAAGCCGCTGCCGATGCCGTTCCCTACGACGAGATTGTTAAGCGTGTGGAAGCAGACCGCGTCGAGCGCGAAGGCCCTCTGCCCGAAGGCGTTCCGAGTGCACCCATCTTCCGTGTCCGCTTCTTCGACGAGACGGGCGGCAAGGCTCGCAACTTCTTGCAGTCGACTTCACTTACCACCGACTTGACCGTCTTCTTGACCAAGCCTGGTGCTACGCCCGGTGACGACTCCAACGACCATGCCACACCGGCCGACTCGGTGGCGGCATCGGCATCGGCATCTCACACCTTCCACGACTCGCTCGTTCCTAACATCGCTGTTCATCTCTCGTACAACTCGTTGCTCTTTTCGTCGCAGCGCATGCAGCTTGTATTAGCACAACTGTCTCAGCTCATCTCGGTAGCCGCCGCCAATCCTGCTTCGCCCGTTGGCAGCCTTCCGATTCGAACAGCGCAGGAGAACGCCTTCCTTCCGGATCCTGCCAAGGATCTCGAATGGTGTGGGTTCAGGGGGGCCATCACTCACATCTTTGAGCGCAACGCACGGGCTCACCCAGACCGCAGATGCATTGTCGAATCGCTTCCCGACGAATCGGATTCTCTCTCCGACCCCGCTGCGCCTGCGAGCCGTGTGCGCGAGATTACATATGCGCAGTTGGATCGTGCATCGAATGTGGTCGCCCACCATCTTCTTCAGCAAGGTATTCAACGTGAAGACGTCGTCACGACATACGCTCACCGAGGTGTCGATCTCGTCGTTGCTGTGCTTGGTACGCTCAAGGCGGGAGCCACTTTCACAGTCATCGACCCGGTCTACCCGCCCTCGCGTCAGATCATCTACTTGCAGGCCGCCAAGCCACGTGCTCTTGTTGTGCTTGCCAAGGCAGGCGTCTTGCAACCTTCTGTGCGCAAGTGCATCCAGGATGAACTCGAGCTTTGCACCGAAATCCCCGCCCTAGAGCTGCTCGATGACGGCTCGGTCCGAGGTGGTGCGTCTTCGCAAGGAGCTGCCGACAGCTTAGACGCCCAACAGTCTTTGGCTGGAGAAAGTACCAACGTCATTCTGGGTCCAGACAGCGTAGCCACCCTCTCCTTTACTTCAGGATCGACCGGCATTCCCAAGGGCGTGAAAGGCCGACACTTTTCGCTCACCCACTTCTTCCCATGGATGGGCGAGCGCTTTGGGCTTGGCGCTCATGAGCGATTCACCATGCTTTCCGGCATCGCCCACGACCCGATTCAGCGGGACATTTTCACGCCTCTCTTCTTCGGTGCCGAGCTGCACATCCCGACTTCGGAGGACATTGGCACGCCAGGTCGTCTTGCCGAGTGGATGGCTGCCACCAAAGCCACCGTTACGCATCTGACACCCGCCATGGGTCAACTGCTCAGTGCGCAGGCCACCGCTCTGATCCCTTCGCTTCGCAACGCCTTCTTCGTCGGTGACATCCTCACCAAGCGTGATTGCACACGTCTGCAGGCTCTCGCCGCCAACGTATGCATCATCAACATGTACGGCACCACCGAGACACAACGTGCGGTCAGCTACTTCGCCATTCCTCCTGTCAGCGAGTCGTCCACCTTCCTGCAGTCTCAGAAGGATATCATGCCTGCAGGTCAAGGCATGATCAACGTGCAGCTCCTCGTCGTCAATCGCAACGAACGCACTGCGACATGTGCTGTGGGTGAAGTCGGTGAGATTTACGTGCGAAGCGGTGGTCTCGCTGAAGGCTACACTGGACCTCCCGAAGTGACTGCAGAAAAGTTCATGCCTAACTTCCTTGCACCCAACCTCAGCTTCCCTGACACCATCAAGGGCACGCCGGAAGGTCAGTTCTGGAAGGGTGTTCGCGATCGTATGTACAAGACCGGCGATTTGGGCCGATACCTCCCCGATGGCACCGTCGAATGCACTGGCCGCGTCGATGATCAGATCAAGATTCGCGGCTTCCGTATCGAGCTCGGTGAGATCGACACCCATCTCTCGCGTCACCCGCACGTCCGTGAAAACGTCACATTGGTCCGTCGTGACAAGGACGAAGAAAAGGTCCTCGTTTCGTACTTTGTGCCCGGACCTGGTGCTGCCGAGTTCGAGGAGCTCGTCACCGAGGACGACGAGGCAAGCGCCGCTGCTGCCGGCGGCAAGGCTGCCCGTGACGCAATGCTGGTCAAGGGCATGAAACGCTACCGCACGCTCATCAAGGACATTCGTGACCATCTCAAGAGGAAGCTTCCCGCCTACTCGGTGCCTACGTTGTTCGTGCCGCTCACCAAGATGCCTCTCAACCCCAACGGAAAGATCGACAAGCCCGCGCTTCCTTTCCCCGATACCGCTATGGTGGCGGCAGCTGGTTCCGGCAGCTCGGGGGCCAAAGGTGGTGCCGATGCTGCTGCAGCTTTGGCTTCGGCTACACACACGGAGCGATCTGTAATTGAGCTCTGGTCGCGGCTGCTCCCCAACGCTCCCTCGCCGATTCCACTGGATGAGAGCTTCTTCGACCTCGGTGGTCACTCGATTTTGGCAACGCGATTGGTGTTCGAAATGCGTAAACAGTTTGTGATCAATGTCCCTCTCGGTGTCGTCTTCGATGCGCCAACCGTTCGTGGCCTCGCCAAGGCAGTCGACCAGCTGCGCCAGGCTGATCTCGGCCTAGGTGCGACGCAGAACGATGCAGCTGCTGGCTCCGACAGACCTTCTGCGGAAGCAAACTTGGACGAGAACTATGGCGCCGACGTGGCCACCCTGACACCCAGCCTGCCCGAGTCGTTTGCAGGCGACAAGGTGCGCAGCGCCGCCGAGGGACCTCGCACGGTCCTTGTCACAGGTGTCACTGGTTTCCTCGGCGCCTTTATCCTCTACGATTTGCTGACCAAGCGCTCATCGAGTGTCGCCAAAGTGTACGCCCACGTTCGAGGCAAGGACGAAGCCAATGCACTCGAGCGTCTTCGGGAAGGATGCAAGGGTCGTGGAGTCTGGGACGACCGCTGGGTGAGCGAAGGCAAGCTCGAGGTGGTTCTAGGTGACCTAGCCGCCCCTCAGCGTCTTGGCATGTCGGAGCAAGTCTATGCTAAGCTGGCTGACGAGGTCGACGACATTCTGCACAACGGTGCGCTTGTCCACTGGGTTTACCCTTACAGCAAGCTGCGGGCTGCCAACGTCGGTTCGACCATCTGCGCGATCAAGCTGTGCAATGCTGGCAAGAAGGCAAAGACGTTGACGTTTGTCTCGAGTACTTCTGCTCTCGACACGGATCATTACATCTTCCTTTCGGACTCGATCGTCCACGGCCAGGACCCGGCTCAGGCTGGCTCGGAGTCGCACCTCCACGGCGTGCCCGAGACGGACGACATTGAGGCCAACGTCAAGGGTCTCACTACAGGATACGGCCAGTCCAAGTGGGTAGCGGAGAAGCTGATCATGATTGCGGCTTCGCGTGGTCTCAAGGCATCCATCGTTCGACCGGGATACGTCGTGGGTGACTCCAAGAGGGCAGTGACCAACACGGACGATTTCCTGTGGCGTCTGGTGAAGGGATCGATCCAGCTCGGTTTGATCCCCGACATGCACAACTCGATCAACATGGTTCCCGTCGATCACGTAGCTCGAATCGCAACCTTGGCGTGCCTCAACAACGCCAAGGAGCTCGAGACGATCAATAAGACGCCTGGTACGCACGCCAAAGTGTTCCACGTGACCAACCACCCGAGTATCCGATTCAACGACATGCTTGGTCAGCTGAGCCGTTACGGATGGAAGGTGGAACAGACGGAGTACGTTCACTGGCGTGCTAGGCTGGAGGAGCACGTGCTGAGCAGCGGAGCTGGCTCGGTGGAGGACAATGCGCTGTTCCCTCTGTTGCACTTTGTGTTGGACGACCTGCCAACGTCAACCAAGTCGCCTGAGTTGGACGACCGACACACGCAAGCGATCCTGGATGCAGCTTCGGAGGGCAAAGCGCAGGGTACGGTGATGGGCGTTGACCGAACGTTGGTTGGGACGTACCTTGCGTGGCTCTTGGCGGTGGGTTTCCTGCCACCACCGGCATCCAACGATGCTGAGCCGCTACCTAAGTTGGCCAACATTGGTGCTGAGATGAAGGCGATCGGACGTGGATCTGCAAACTAAAGAGATCGACTGTTTGTTACAGCTATGATTTTCATTAAAAACGAATAGAATGCGGTTCTTTGTGATCTGGTCCGTAGCGACAAGCGCTGCACTCATCTTTGAGCAGAGAGTAAGGGCGTCCAAAGCAGCTTAGCGAGCTGCAAGAGGCTGACTTACCACGCGTGCAACAAACAAGTGCCCGCTAACTAATCTAGTTATCGCCATCGCTGCAACGACCGGCAAATCTCGGCTGAAGAAATCAAAGAAAAGAGAAAGAAAAAATTGTTGTCTGGACAACAGCCAACGCCTGAGAAGAGAAGCGCTTTAGAAAGGTGAAAGTGAGTTTTGTGGCGTAAGGGAGAGACACAGAGAGAGATTTGTTTGTTGGTTTCATATATTGAGCAGTTCGCCGTCCTGTCAAAACCCAAACTCCGAAAGGGGGGGGGGGGGTGAAGGCGAAATGAAACGGTGAATGGTCATTGGCGAGCAACGGAACGTTCTCCGCATTCCCATGTCGATCCCGTGCTTGCATCAAGGTGCAAGGCGTGCAACCAGATAGCTGATGGCTTCTTTTCCTGCGCAGGGTTGTCCAGAATTAGAGCTCAAAGTGTGTAGTAACACGGCGTCGGTAGATGAGCCAGAGTTGCCAAGGCAGCTTGGCGCTTTCCAATTATCTTTGCGAGTGATTTGTTTTAGGAGCGATGGCGTCGATCGTAGCCGTACAGCACGCGACTAGTCTGCAATGATGGGTTTCAGAGCAGCGTATCTCCCTTCGCTTATGCGATGTACAACGGTCAACGCATCCACTACTCGTCTAGGCGAGCAGCAAGCGTCGATGAACAAGAAACCTTGATCGCTTGCTCGTCTTGCATCGCCAACTCGGTCTAAAAGCAATCCCGTGTTTGTCGTTAGACTCTTGAATCAGGTCGATGCCCGCTTGTTGCTGCTGCTGGTTCGGTCGCCTGCCGTTCGGCCAACAGTGCGCAACCCGATGCTTGCTGCAAACGCGTGCAGCTTGCAGCGTTTTGAAAAATCTTGTCAAGAGACCAACACGGTGAAAAATTTCTTCCTCTGCAGCTCGCTTCTGACAAGATCAACACTTTTGCTCCTCTTCTTAGCCGGAAAACCGACACAAGTTACCTCTTTTGGACGGCACATTTTGGCCGAAAGTTCTGCGTCAGTGTGCAGCACGAAAGAACTTGGGGCGACAGTCATGAGAGCGAGAGCGCGGGGCCTTTGCTCCTTTCACCTTTAGCATGATCTTAGGCCGATGGTTCCGCTGCAGACCCTTTGAACGCAGGCCTGACCGGATTGCAGTGTTACCCTGGTCCCGCTGTAGCTCGCGGGTTATCTCAAAAGAAAGCGTCTGATGCGCAGTTGGCACCATCACCTCCCATGGTTGGCCGCGGTTCCGCCTTAATAAGCCTCCGATTGACACTCAGCTTACATTGCCGGATCAGCGGGGAACGGCTCAAAGTGGACGGGCATCCGGCTTCATTCTCCTCCCTCCGCCATCACCCCCCGCTCTTCGCACAAAAGACCCGCTACAGCTCCGACATCACTATCAGGGTCTTACTCCTCAACCTTGAGAAAGTGTGCATGGACTAGCATCGCCTGCTACGGCTTTCCCGATTCTTCGAACCTTTTGAACGTCGTCTTGCCATCCTCGGAGCAGCGCTTGCTGCCAGCGTTGGTATCCCTGCCCGACATCCTCTCGGAGTAGGTCGATCGCTCAAGATACATCGTTGCTGAACAGGTGGCTCTTGCTAACCACCGACGATCCTTCTTCAGCACCTGGTCGATGCTACATTCGAGCCAACCAGCGTTTTCGATGCTCATTGATCCCACTCAAGCTGCAGCTTGCACCGATTCTGTGACAGACGTCAGTCTCGCGTGATGCGCCCCTCTCATCACGACGAGGGGGAACATCATCAGCGCAATCGTTCAACTGGCTCAACAGAACCTCAAAGCGGCACACCTTGCTCATCCTACGTATCGACTCTCAGCAACGCCCTCAACATCACACCGAAGCCCAAAGTTGTGCACCCGGATCCGCATCAATCGGCACCAGCCAAGCTCGCACGAGCGGCATCTACACCAAAATCAGCTTCCCCCTCAAAAGCGCCAGAGCTGCGCACACCAACTCGTAACAGAGAACCACCACCCATCCTCTCCCTCTCCGGTCACAAGGCGTTCGAGTCTCCAAACACTCCCGGCTCACCATGGATCTCTGCTCAGCCGACTTCGGCGGCTCCAGTTGGTGGACATGCCATGAAACAAGGGCAGCACGGCCATGCTGGTCATCCATCCGCCAGTACAGCTGCCGATCAAGACTGGTTTACATTTGCACCATCTTCCAGCCGCACGCGCAGCATCTTTGAGATCAAGCCTGGCACGGCAGCCTCGGTAACTGGTGGTGCATCATGGTTTTCGAGCGTTCAAGACAGCAGTAAATCAGCATCGAAACGGGATAACACCACGGAACAAGGCAGAGAAGGCTGTTCGGCAATCCCGGGAACCTTTGCTCCAGCCACATTCTCAAGCTACCGCGATCCTCTCCAGCCTCTGGACGCCAGTGACATGCAATCCGCTAATCAGCACGAGATGGTAGCCCATTCGACCCTCAGTCCCACCTTGGCTGCAGCCCTGTCGCCGGCGCAGATCTCTTCTTCCTTTCCATCCAACGTACTAGATGACTCATTCTTGAGCTCCATTTTCGAGCATGGAACACCGAGCTTGTCCACCCATTTTCTTCCAGACGGCGACTTGACCCAATATCTGGCGACGACAAGTGCTCCATCAGCAACCCCAGACTCTACACCGGTCTCAGGGATTGCGAACGCCGATGCCGTTGTGCAAGCAGCAGGCTCAATGAGCCATGCCATACAAATATCTGTCAACGACAGATCGACATCACGCTTGAGCCAGCCGGTGGCTTTTGGTCAAGCCGTCGATCCTGTTTCTGAAGGATGGGCCGAGTTCGTTCGGCACGACGCCGCTGTCACTCGTCCCAAACCCAGTGGGAGCTCCCAGCTAGCCGAGTCTGGTCTGGCTCTGAATCAGCAATCGTCGCTCCGCCTGAGAGCGGATCACGACTATGCAGATGTCGGAATGCCCGACTCTATCCAGACGGAACGCCACGGTTCCACCGGCTCATCAGGTGGCAGACTCGCTGGTCTCGGTCTTGACTTGAACACTACCTCAGCCTTTGAGCACGTCGAGGTATTGACATCACCGAAGCGAGCGACCAACAGACCATCCATGTCGGTGGATGAGATGGGCCGATGGATGCCGGACCCTCGTCCATATCAGTCAGAACCGCCCTGGCTTAGCGAGGCCGGATCAGCAGGCAGCAAGGCAGCACACGAGAGGTGGACGGCACATCGGACTTCGATGGCATCGCTCAGCGCTTCGACGGAAGCAAGTTTAACCTCGCAGAGCAATTCTTCGACCTGGGACAGCTCCTTCAACGAACCTGCCAGTCCAGCCATTGGTGCTCCCTTGGCAAGCGCCGACAGTCAATCTGTCACGACACCTGCTTCATCCGTCGGGTTCAGTGGCAGCCGTAATTCAGCCTCGAGCAAGTTTGCCGACCAGCTTCGGACATCTTCCGACGTGCGGTCACCAACCGCCACACCCGAGGTATCCATGCACGACTTCAGCGAGTTCGGCCAGTCTGTTTCGATTGAGCACATGGCAGAGCAGCGTTGGAGGACATGGCCGCGAAACGCCGGTACTTCTATTCAGCGTGACGCCTCCTCGAACTCTGCAGTCGTCAACCATTTATCAGCAGACGAGCCGCGCGTTTCCATTGATTCTTTATCCGTATCGACATCATCAACACGCTCCAGACTTATGGCGGAGCCCTACAACAAAAACATGCGATCCGGTCGACCTAGCAGCAGTGCCAGCACGAGCAGCCGTAGCTCCGTCGGTAACGCTGCTGCCCTCGAAGCTCAACAGATGAGCGGGGGCACAGGTCCTACTCGACCTCGGTCGCATATTGCCACTGGATCTCTGAGAATGTCGACTACGGCGAGAACAACGTCGAGTGTCGGAGCAGGTCCTGACACGACTCAGAACACTGGTGGTGAACGCATGTCCGGTACTGCCATGGCTCTTCGCCGCGCTCGAGGCATGTCGCACAGTGTCTTTTCTCCATCTAGCAGCAGCGCCATGAAGTCGACACGGTCTGCAGATGCCTTCATGTCGTTAAACGCGGCGCCTGCCAACGTGGCCAATTTCAGACACAGCGCCAGTATGCAAAGAGCGGCGACCAGCATCGACGCTTCAAGGCCTCAATCGATGCTTGACGCCTCATCTCACTCCGGGTCACCTCGTAAACTTGGATCCGGCACCGAAAACAAAGCAAAAGGCAGGGTCGGCTTCAACGAGGTCTCGGCAGCTTTAGACACACTCTGCATGTTTCTCAAGCAGAAGAGTGGCAGCGAGACGAATACCACTGCCGATCAGTCGCCCACCAAAAGCAAAGAGGCAAGCTCACCGAGCAAGCCCATTCGCACCTTACGTCGAGCAAAAGGCGTTTTGCCGCCAAGGGGCGTCGTCTCGCATGTCGATGAATTTGGGACGCTTCACACTGGTACGTCGACATCCAATGCAGCTGACCTCAGCCACAATTCGGCTTCGAATACATGCCACAAGCGCAGTCAAAGTCTTGGAGGAGCCACCTTCTCGTCGCAATCTAGTCGAAGGGATGACAGACTAGCCGTTCTTGAAGACGTCTCTGAACGTGTTCTGCGACTTAAAGCGGAAACCGAGCTGGAACAGGAACGGCACGCCGCTGCCAGCATGCCGCCCCCCACGGCTCGACCAGCATCGATGATGCACAGCCGAACACAGAGCTCCATGACACGCAGAGAGATGCACGAGGAGTATCTTCGAAAACGTGCCTCTGGCTCTTGATTCACATGGCTCCCTAATGGAAGTGGCCTCACAACACTAGCCGTCATACAGTAAAAGTTTTGTTAATCTCGATACCCTTATTCTCGGCACCGCCAACATCGGGAAGATAGCCTACAATATACGCACAGCTGCTTGTCCATTCCCAGTCACTGTTGCGGTATGTGATTTGTTGAGTCAAACGGGTTCAGTGTCGTCCCTTCTCAGTTGCTGGTCAAGGATCGACCAACAGTTGCGGCTGCTCGGAACGCACTTTTTTGGCAGCTTGAGATAAAGGAGATAAGCTTTCCCGCACTTGAGTCTCGACTCTTTTTCGATTGGGCAGCGGTCAATAGTTTTTCAAGCATGTCTAAGCTTGAGCTCCATCGTCTTGCGCTTCAGTGGACACACCTGGAGCCAAGTCTGCCAGATGGATTGGTGGAAAAGCGGCAAAGTCGCGAGAGCAGCGCGGGGTGAGCGGCAGATCGTGGTGGACCCTGAGCTCGGATGGTCGGAAACATGGCTGATACCAAAAACCACCTCGCTCCGCACGAGCCAACAGTCACTTGGCCCTCATCCTTGCGCGATTGCCTCGTCCATGCTCCCCTTTCTCTCACCACCACAACTCACCGTCCACATTGTTGTACTCGCAACCCCCCATACAGCCTCAACAATGTCCGCGACACCATCTCCATCCTCCACCGTCTCTCCGGCAGTTGCATACCTCCGCACGCTCCCCGCCATCCGCGAACGCTGCTATCGCATCTTTTCCTCTCCCTCCGACCTCCGCTACTTTACCTACCACCCTTCCGCCGAATCGGCCGTCGCCGACTACTGCATCTCGATCATTCGGCGCGATTTTGGCACCGACTACTCTTCGATCCCTCCGCACGGCAGATGGCGCCATTTCGACGTTGGCGGAATCCCGCGCGTCACTACGCTGCTAACGCAATGGGCGGCTGGCGGCGTAGATGCGATGGAAGCTGCGCGTAGACTGGTGGATCTGTTCATGGTGAGTGTGCTGCTTGATGCGGGTGCGGGAGCGGAGTGGAAGTATGAGGAGAAGAAGACCGGGCAGAGGTACGGTAGGAGCGAAGGGTTGGCGGTGGCCAGTCTGGAAATGTTTTTAGCGGGCCGGTTTGCGGCCGAGGGATCCGAGACGCTGCACAAGGTGGATGCGGCGGGTCTGAAGAATCTGAGCCCGGATATGTTGGCGATAGACATGCAGGTGCATCCGGACCAGAATCCGATGACCGGTCTGGAAGGCAGGGCCAATTTGCTTGTCAAACTAGGAGAGGCGTTGGAATCGGACGAGCATGGTTTCTTTCAGGGTCCTCCCGGAACACCTGCTGCCCAACGAAGACCCGGGTTCCTGGTCGACTACCTCGCCTCGCACTCGACAACCCAGGGCGGCGAGGTGAGCCACCCGGTGCTCTGGGAGGTGTTGATGTACGGACTGGCTCCCATCTGGCCTGCATCCCGAACTCAACTGGACGGCGTAGCGATGGGCGATGTCTGGCCTAACGCCACCCTCGCCTCTCTGAACAAAGCCGACCTCACCGACGCCGCATCCATGGTCCCCTTCCACAAGCTCTCGCAATGGATGTGCTACAGCCTCATGGAAGCCATGGAGAAAACCCTCCACTGGCGCTTCACCAACGCACACCACGCCACCGGCTTGCCTGAATACCGCAACGGTGGGCTGTTTGTCGACCTCGGCGTCCTCGTACCCACCCAGGCGCTGCTCGACGCCAGCGAAACCGCAACGCAGCTGCCCGCGCTCAAAGCCGAACATCCGGCCGTGGTCGAATGGCGCGCACTGACGGTGGTGCTGCTGGACAGAACGGCCGAGTTGATCCGGGAGAAGCTCGGAGTGGGCGAGGACGTGTTGAACTTGAAACAGGTACTCGAAGCAGCGACGTGGAAAGGCGGACGAGAGATCGCAAAGCACAAACGTCCACAGACAGGCGGTCCGCCGATCAACGTCATCTCTGACGGCACAGTCTTCTAGCCGCCTCCCACGCGCACATCAAATCTATCACTCGCATTCCCAACCTCACTTTCTCTCCCTCACAAACACCACCAACCACACCAAACTCACCGCGGTACACCCTACAAACAAACCTCCCAACGTGACGATATCCGGCCACCAAAATGCGCGACTATCGAATCCAAACGAACTAATAATACTCGCCGCAGGCACCTCTATATCGATGCCGTACTTGTGTTCCTTGAGGCTGAGATTCCGCAACTCGTTGACGATGAGCGCCTCGTACGCCGCATGGAAGAACGAGAGATGCTGTAGCCAGCGCAGATAGCCCGGGATTCTGTCTCTGTTGATCAACAGACCGGCAAACAGCAGCGAGAAGAGCATGGTGAGTGAACCGACCAGATTCGCCAGCCCTGTATCGGCAATCGCGATCGAGATGAAAAACACCGCCGACGACGCTGCTAGCGAAAACAAGACAAGCGTCAGTATAAACTTCCAAAACTCGGCCACTCCCGGCACCAGCCCCACGAGAAAGTACACGCAACCACCGAACAAAAATGGCGGCACCACCCGCAACGGCAGCATATCGAACAGCAACTTGCTCGTAAAATACGTCACGGGACTATAGTACCCGTTGCTCCGTTCGCGCACAAACAGCGCCCGCTCGTTGGCAAACACCCCCAGCGAGGTGAGACACGAAAAGCCAAACAGAGAGAGGATGAAGAAGAACAGTCCCAGACGGTTCTGGAAACCGGAAATGTCGTTGGTCACGCCGTGATACAGCACGCCGCAGAACAGGGCGAGCACGATCGCCAGGCCAAAGTGGGCAAACATCAGAATCGGGTCGCGATAGAGATTCTTGAACGCTCTCCCCGACAGGATCTTGAACTGCGTCCAGAGAGCCGCCTTCTTGTAGGAGCGAAGCAGAGAGCTTTCGTTGCCGAGATCGGGGAGGTCATTGACCAATCCTTCAGGTCGACGTCCCAGAAAGCCGTCGAGCTCCCACTTGGTAGCGTTGGCAATCTCCGACTCGGCAAACGAGTTGACTAGGTGGACCAGCTTGCCGCTGCTCAACTTGGGCATCCAAACATGGCTGGCGTCCGACTGCCCGTTGGCGAAAGCATTGCGCAGACCTTCCGAAAGACTCCTCGATTTCTTGCGTAGACCGTTGTGGGAAGCGCCGTCCTCCACAATCGAGTTTGGCCGTGTCCTGAGCTCCGTAGATTCGTCTCTCGAACTTGTACCGGTGGTGACGATGCTCGTGTCGTTTCGCTGATGGGCGCTTCCCGCAGACCCACCATCTTCGACGTCATTTTCCCCATCTTGCGCCCGCGCATGTGCCCGACGAGCAGTGAGATCGATCAAAAAGTCGGCAATGTTGAAGCCAGGTGGACACGGATGACCCACCTGATCAAAGTGGTCGCTACACTTGCTGAACGGGCCCGAGTAGACCACTCGACCCTCTGCCAGCAGCAGCAGCTTGTCGAACAGCGCGACGATGTTCGACCTAGGCTGGTGGATCGAAAAGATGACGGTACGCTTATACGTCTTGGCAAGCGTCACGAGCGACTGGACGACGTTGAACGCGTTGTATGCATCCAGGCCCGAAGTGGGCTCGTCGCAGAACAAGATGCTAGGGCTTGTGACAAGCTCGCAGGCGATCGAAACCCGTCGCTTCTCTCCACCGCTGATGCCACGGCCTTCCTTGCTTCCACCGGCGGTAAAGCCAGAACCACCGATCCGACTGTCCTTGATGCCGAGGATGCCGAGCTCCTGCATCGTCTCGAGCGTGCGGAACTTTTTGGCTTCGAGCGACATTTCCCTGGGCAGACGGAGAAGCGCCGAGTAGAGCACCGTCTCGTAGACGGTCAGCGTCTCCATCAGCAGATCCTCTTGATCGACAAAGCCAACGACGCGCTTGTACTCTTGATCCGACATGGTCCTGCCATTGATCAGCACAGTGCCCGAGGTAACACCGCGCTTCTCTCGTCGCGCAAGAATGTCGAGGAACGTGGTCTTACCCGCACCACTTGCCCCGACAATCGCCATCACCTCGCCTGGCTGGACCGAGCCAGTGATACCATCGAGCAACGCCTTGGACCCAATGCGATACCCGACGTTCTCCCAATGCAGCGCTGCGGGGACATGATCCTTCATGAGATCGGCTTCCTCTTCCGGCAGGCGAACATTGCCGAGACGCAGCTCGTCATCCTTGTCATGCCTTCCGAGCATCCACAGCAGACTGATGGACAGAATGACCAACAGAATAGCTGCAATCGCGCTAATCACGACCCAGGTGACCGGCTTCTCCGGTGCGATGGGCGCCTGATAACCGGGAACCTGGCTGTAATGGATACACTCGCCCGACTTGCAATTGATAAAAATGGCCTCGTCACCAAAGACGTCCGAGATCAAGCCGTTCATGCCGGGCTCTTCGAAGCGACACCTGCGAACGCCATCGGCATTAGCCTTGCAAGACATCTTTCCTGGCCCCTTGATCTCCTCGGTCAGGAACTCCGAGATGTCGATGCTTCCCGACTCTCCGCAAAGCATGCGACCGGGGATGCATTGGCAGGTGACCTTTTTGCAGTCGTACGAAGTCCTGTTGAAGTTGTTACCAATCTCGATGGACTCGTTACAGTCGTCGAGACCGCAATAGAAAGATTCGCGAGCGCCGATCCAGAACTGAAAGTTGCAGGTGGCGTCGCTCTTGTCGCAGCTGAACGTGACTTGCGGCGGTCGACCGGGAAGCATGTCGACGATCTTTTGGTTGGTGACATCGCACTGTTGGAAGCTTTGCTGGATGGTGGCGCCGCCGTCGTAGCAAGTGCCGTTGTCACCGAGACGCTCGCCACCGAGGAGAAAATTGGAACAGGCAGAGTCGGTGCTGCACACATTGCAGTTGAGGCCTTGCCACCCATCTGAGCATTGGCACGAATCGTCGTCGCCGGGTTCACCTTTGGGGAAACGCTTGGTGCCGTCTGCTGGTGATCCGCAAAGGGGCGAAAGACAGTCTGGACCTCCAAAGCCGACGGGACAGCTGCAGAGTCCGTCGTACTGGTTGCACTCGCCGAACTGGTAGCATTCGTAAGCGGGCAGCTGGCAGTTGAAGCAGTCTGGTTCGGGACAGGGTGGGCAGCTGGGAGGTCGGTTCGGTGGTTCTGAGATGGATGTGTTGGTGAAGAGCGAGCGGTAGGTTTGCAGGTATCGACGGTTGAGAGATGGAGCCAGACCGCGAACATTGCTAGATGCGTCTGCGTATGGCAATAGCATCACCAACATGGTGAGAGCCGATAACAGCAGGCGCAGAGATCGTGTGGTTGAACGCCAGCCCAGGCTGCCGAGGCGCCGCGACGTTGGTGAAGCCGGCATGGCGTATAAAGCGGTCCAGGTCTCCAGAGTGGGAGATCGGAATATGATGCGGATGGCAATTACAGTGTCTGATGCATGTGAGGCCGAATGGTTGATGAGGATGAATGGGATGGCGGATGGTGGATGTCCTGAATCGACGCCTGAAACCGAAGAGGCGAGCGAGGGTTCGTCGGACCCTTTCGAGTCTCGGCTGCTGAGGTGATTACAGTATTCTGGTCTCATGCCTCTCGATCCGCACAGGCCAGCAACCGAAGGCGAAACCCTTTTTTCGTCTTTTCGCAGCGCGCAAGAGCAGTCAACTTGCGTAACCACGCCTTTTCGAGTGGAGGCTTGAGAGTTCAGTTTGCATATCGGGTCAAATCGGCGATGATTTTTTTGTTGCCCTTTGATTCGCTCAATTCTTCCCAACGCTCGCTTCTCAAACCTCTTTCCCAACCTCCTTCCGGACAGCCTTATTCCCGCATCCATCGCCGCCCCGAAGCTCTGTGGGCCGCGCAACAATGACGGAGCACGACCTCTCAGCACTTGACGGTCTTCTCGACGAGATCGACATTGATGAAAAGGGCGACCAAGATCCACGCGCAGCCAAGCTCATCGCTCTCTTCGAGAAAGCAAAAGTAGAATACACCGCCAAGATCGACGTCCCGACCTGGTTCATCTCTTCCACCTCGAGCATCGCTCCCATTGATGCGCTTACGTTCAAAGTACCCAGTCCAAAGGAGCTGCTCGCCGCACGTAGAGCCAACCGTACAGCATCGACGAATCAAGAGTGGACGGTCAACTATCTCTACACGCAGGGACATTTCGAGCCATGTCTATCTTACGTGGCTTCGTTTGCTGTTTCGATGGGCATCGAGTTCCCCTTTGACGCAGCGGACGAGGCTGGGATGATACGGGAGCACGATAGCTCGCAGCTGGCTTTGCGGCGTACTAATCAGGAACGAGAGCTGAGCAAGAACTGGGGCATTGTCAAGGACATGGTTGATGTTGGAGTTCGGTGCCTGCTCACTCTACTTCGCAGCACAACGATTCAAATGTATATCGATGCGTGGATACCGCAATCCGGCGGCGGTTACGGCTGGGACAAAGTCAAGCTGAAAGTGCTAGCAAGTGGCTTTCTCGCCTTTTGCATGCGAGAGGTTCGGGTTGGTGCAGGTGACACCAGGTCGGGATATTCGGGTATGGTCTTTACCAGCGATGCAAAACGCACCGTGGACATGGACAAAGTACGACTTCAGAATTGGACAGTGGCACACGGCCTTGCTCTCACAGCTGGAGACCTGGCGCTCGAGCTAGGGCTCTACCGAACGGCAATTGAAGCGCATACCCTCTTCCTCGCAACCAGGGGCCAGATGTGGCGCGCTCTGCTTGCTCTGGCTCATGAGCTGTCTTGCTACCACCAATCGCTTTGCGAACAAGCCAACGCAGAAACGTTAGACTCGCTTAAGATCGTCTCCCAAGCCGCCACCGTCGCCGCACTCCAAGCCGTACCGCGACCAAGACGCCTCGAAATCGCCAACTCCGTGCTGGTTCAGTATCGTATCATCCCGGCAACATGGATCGGCCAAGTGCTTGATCCCCACCACGTCCCACACGATCCCTTTGCAGACGAAGACGAGCTGCTGTTCAACGGTCTTCTTTCACAATCGATTTTGCCGGAAGAGATCGGCATAGCACTCGTCAAGGTGGTATTTGCAAAGAAGAGCGGCATCTTGGTTGTCGCTTCCAAGTTCCCCGCTTACATGCGCGACTATCAACAACGTCTAGAGGCTGCAACAGACCAAGGTGGCCAATGGTCCGGCGACATCGATGCGGCTGAGGAGGAGGAAGCGAACGAGAATGGTCCGAGGAGCGTTCGTACTCTCTAGTCGCACTTTAGTACCAATATACGCACACACAATATACCCTCCGCTGCGAAAGATTTGCAGACAGCCCCAAGTTCCATCTTGACTATTGTACATTACCCACTATCTATCATTCAACGGATCAAATTCTTAATCTCGCCCAGCTCGAAACCAGCCGCTTTCACCACCGGCGCCCTCAAACTCGCCTCCTCCGCCTCCAAATGTGGCAACAGCACCTGCTTCAATTCCTCCACCAACTTGACCATCTTTGAATAGTCAAAAACCACATCCAACTCCTCGGCGCTCTTCAGCTTGCCCGACCGCAACGCTTTGCCAACCTCCTGGATGTACTTTTCGAGATCTTCGAGCGCATGATGCATCTTCGCGTGTTCCTTTTCGTGTTGACTCGAGTGTCCGAACTGCGGCAGTTTCTTCGCCAAGGTAGGGAAGATGAACCGCTCTTCGATGGTGTGATGCGTTTCCAGGGAGGAGCAAAGAGAGGCGCAGAGGTAGAGCAGGTTGGCGAGATTGTTGGGTTTCGACTTGGATGGTGAGGTGGGACTGAGCGTGGCGAGAAGAGCAGAGATTTGCGAGATGGCGTGTCGGAAGTGTTCGTGGAATGGCAGCATGCCGCGGTAGAGGCAGTCCCAGGGATCCGACATGGTAGATAGCGTAGATTGGTGGCGACGCTGACGGAGGTGTGGAGAGTGTGTTCGAAGCCAAGCGAGTCGTCCGGAGATGGAGCTGGAGATACAACGTCCACGGTTGAGAGTGGTTAGGAAGGAAGATGTGGTGGCGAGTCGAGAGACGAGTGGCGGTCCAAGATGAACTGATGCACCTGCGATGAGAGTCAAGCTCAGCGCGAGCTGGTAGTATCGAGTTTTGGATAGCAGCGACAGTTTGACAATGCGCAAACGTGTGCTGATAGCTGAACTAGATGGTGGTTGCGATGCAAGAGAGACGTTGGAATGATCAAGACTTTTATGTACACTTTCTGTACCAGGAAGGCCGTCGTCGGAAATTCACCGGCGACAGTGCATATTTTTCGACAAATTCGGCGTTTCTTACTGGTCCTAGACCCGAAAACTCGGACTTAAGCCGGTCTTTCGCTGCACGAGGTCTGCGCCGGCGTCACTTCCCGCGGCCCGCTTGCACTGCCGCCATCCTATCCCGCTCTTCGTGCCTTAATATCTCTCATTGTCAATCATCTGCTTTGTTCCTGCTGGCGCTTTACGCAGAACAGCCTTCGAAGAGATGGTGTCGCTCTATTCTGCTCTTTCTCATGTCAGTATGTTCGTGTTACGGCCAGTAAGCTGACGCGTGCCCACAAGTGCAATCCTATTGAGATGATGTTCAACGACGGGCCAAAAGCGCACTCACAGGCGCCTAAGGACCTCTTAAGCAATATGCCGTCGACTTCGCTAGATGGGAAAACCACGGCACGACGAACCTAGTCAGACCTGATCATTACAGCACAAACGACACAGGGCAAAGAAACAAGATTCGTACGCGAATAAAAATACAGCAGTCCATTTCCCCTCAAGCATCCTTTGTCCTGTCAAATCGATGACTCTGCACCAACGCATCAGCCTGCTCAATCTCGCCTTCATCCACCAACAATCCATCCACCCAGTTCAACTTTGGACATGCCATCGCCAACAATCCCCTATGTAGCACTCTGCGCTCGTAAAAAGGTTTCGGCAGAGTCTTGACAAACCTAGCATCGGCAGCCGAGAACAGGCTCGAATAGCTCGCTCCATCCGCAGCAGCTCTCTTCGCCGTTTCCTTTTCCAGCGCATCTTTGGCCAGCGTCGTGTTGGGATCGATTGCATAGTCTGCCAGAGGTGGTCGACGTCGGTGGAAATGGGACTTTTCAAGCATCTCAATCTGCTGTCGTCGTGCTTCGGCTTCACGTCTTCGTTCGGATGCCGCCAGGTCCGGTTGGACGATCTGCGCGTTGGGAACCGGCGGGAGCCACGAGGCTGCCAGGGCGTCGACGTCGGGACTTCCCTCCTCGCCGCGATGACTCGGCGTGGCCGAAGGGGCAATCAGTGGAGCATAGAGTCCAAGCGTACAAGGATTGGTACGACAGTCGAGCACCTGCAGCTCTGACAGCCCGCGCACCGCGGTGATGATCGACTTGCTCTTCTTGATGCGACACCCAACCAAACTAAGTCGCTTGAGCCTCTGCATACCCGCGAGACTGGGTAGGCTCGAGATGAGATTGTGGTCCAAGTTCATGGAACGCAGATTCGGCGCTACTTCAGCCAGGTCCTCCGGCAACTGCATCAGTTGACAAGCTGAAAGCTCTAGATATACCAAGTTCAGGAAACGGAGCGGCTGCAGCAACGGCGTCTGCGTCGACACGGGCGCAGCGATTGGCTTGCGAGGTTCCACCGCCTTGCTGGTTGTCGAGATGCCTTGCGGGAAGGCATTGCCTGACAAGAACAATCGACGAACATCACGCAGCTGGTCAGCAGGCCACGTGATAGCTGCCTCCACCTGTTGTCGCATGCTGAGGTTGTCGAGACTCTCAAGCTGATCCAGATTGTCGATCCGGTCCAAATCGCAGTAGTCTGCATACAGAGTTCGCAGGCGCTTGGCTGGCGCAACGTCGAGCGACTGCAAGTGAACATTTCCGCTTACCCTCAGCACGCGCAGTCTCGGCATGACGGGTGACATGTCCACCATGTTGAGATCGTTGTGGTCGAGATTGAGCGACTTGAGACGACGCATCAGGGAGAGGCCGCGGATCGAAATCAGCTGGTTATGCGATGCGTCCAGCGTCTCCAGTGCAGCCCACTGCGTCGAAGCCAGATTGATCCCCTTGAGGCGATTGCCAGACAGGCTGACGTGCGTGAGGCTACGAATCTTGTCGATACCGTCAAGCGAGCTAATTGCGTTGTTGTCGGCCTTGAGCGTGTGCAGGTGCTTGAGGCAGCTGAGATGCGTGAGCGTGTCAATCTGATTGCCGCTGATGTCAAGTTCTTCCAGATGGAGCAGGTGACCAAATGAAGCCATGGATGTGAGGCGGTTGTAGGCCACATTGAGCACGCGTACAGAAGCGGGAATGCCGGTTAGGTACGACAATTCGTTGGTTCGCAGGTCGACTTCCTCTAGAAGTGGTAGGAATTCTTTGAGGCGAACGCAGGACTCAAGGCGGCGGCGGCTCAGGTCAATCGTCTGCAGCTCGTCCCAGCCAGGCTCCCAAGGTTCGACATCAGTGATGGCTTCGAGCACCTTGTCGTGTGCAAAGTTGAACGACGCATCGGTGAGCAGCGTCATGTCCGGATAGCCATGCAACTCGTCGTAGGTCTCGTCATCCTGGCGTCCGCTGTGATCGTCATCATTATTGTCGTCGTCGTCGTAGCCTTGGCCGTGTCGAGTCTTGCGTGGTCGACGGAGTGTGCGATAAGACCAGTGTGAACGGTCTGCGTCCAAGTCTGGCATCTTAGACGGCATAGGAGCACTACTTGTCAAGACGCCAGAGTCGTCGCCGAGAGTCAAGTCAGCGAGCACCTTGAGCGCGCTAGAAATGGCTCGAGTTCGCCCATCTTCCGGGTAGGCATCCGCGTCCCCGCCTGCTTCGAGCTTAGATCGAGCCTGCTGACCAGCAACTCTGGCGCGGGACGAATGAGCTAAACCGAGATCACGTGCTCGGGTGGTCGGTGGTGGGTCGGCAAAGCTAATCGTTCGATTAGGCGTTCCAGTGCCAGCGACTGAGTTGCTAGAGGTATTGTGCGAGCCTCCTTTCAAGCGACTGGCAGCATCATTGCGAAATGCAGCAGGCTGCTTGAGGATGGACTTGGGTGTCGAGACCGAAGAAACCGAAGCTCTCGGAGTTGGGGTGCCAAAGAGGTGAGCGGCGGCACGACGGTCAGGAGTGGCAAAAACATTTGCATTTGCGTTTTCACGAGTCCGCTTGGTGTCTGCACTCTGAGCTTCGCCGTGGAGAGCATTGTACGTGGGAGATGCAGCGCGTTGCGATTCACTTTCAACTCGACCGTCGGTTCCAGGCCGTCCTAAGCTCGAATGATGACTGCTGGCGCTCGAGTCTGGACTGTAGGTGACCACATTTCGGAGCGAAGAGCTTGATCTAGGGACCGTGCTTGTCGGTAGGGTACGTGGCGCCAGGGCTTTCGAAGTCACGCTTTTGGCCTGGACAGGAACCCTCGACTGTAGCGCCTCATCCGACGTTGATGTAGATGCAATCGGCTTCAAGTTCATCTCCGCCGCTCGCTGCTGCGCCAGTGTTCCAGTTTGCGTGGCACCATGCATCTTGCCCGAGTTGCGATTCCAAACGAACATTTGCGACTTGACGGGTCTCGTGGCTGACTCGTCATCGTCTTCCTCGACAGCCTCGGAAGGCGAGACAGGAGCATGAGAGCTCTGGCCGAAGCTTTCAAAGTCCCTGAATGGGTCGCTCGAATCGCTCAGTTTGCCATCGGCCGCACTCAGGTTGTTGGACGAAAGATTGCCGAGACGCTGCTGGAACGAGTTGGTTCGAGCGCCGGACTGTCCTCGAGCTTGTTGCTCCTCAGCCGACTCGGAGAAGACGTCGAGACTCCTCGAAAGTTCTGCAGAAGCTTCCGGGATGGCGGGGATCGGAGTCTTGCTGGTCGGCATTCCTTCCAAACCATCATTGCGGGAGCCTGCAGCTGAACGCAAGTCCTCTTGTGACGACTTAGACCTCGGCACCTTTTCCCAGCGATGCAACTCCTTGTTGAATCTCAGCTTGCCTCGGCCTAGGCTCTCAATCTCCTGTTCCGGAATCTGGCTGATGTTGAAGAGGCTGCCAGTTCGGGTGATGGTGGCGCCTTTGCCACCCAGGTCCGAGATGGTCATCTGCGATCCGACATCGCCAGAAGCAGTGAGAGCGCCGCTCGGATCGACCAAGGTGTTGGAAGAAGCGGTACGATCGCCTCTTCTCCCTGGCTGCTCCACCGCGTCCGAAGACATGGATGTGACCGTCTGTTGGGTAGGTAGAGCCAGCAGAGAGGATGCTCGCGCCATGGAAGCGCGATCCGGAACCTTGTCGCGGAGCTCGGCAGCAGACGCGATGTTACGCAGCACTCTAGACGGGTCTGGGAGTGGCGGATGGGGAATGCGTTCAGAATCATACAGGACGATACCGTCTTGAAAGCGGCGAGTGTGGCCATCTTGCTCGCCTAGAGCCCCACCTTCCTCCGGCAGGACACTGTCATCGACGTCAGACTCACCTTCCGAGCCATACCTATCGCCATCTCGACGTCGAGCGGCAATGGCGTCTAGCGTTGGCTCGTGGAGAGTAATCATCTGTGGTCGCTGAACGGTGCGAGGCTCTTCTGCCGGAGATGGCTCCTCCGGTGCCTCTGCTTTCGTTGATGTGTGGAGCTGTCGTCTCTTCGCGATTCGCTCTTCGAGCTGACGAATCTGTTCGTCTCGGTAGGCGATGGCGTCTTCAGCAAGCTTGACAGGCTCCCATGCGGTTCCCGGCACACCAATCTGGCCATCGAACTCCTCTTGCACCTCGTCTTCGGCGATCGCGGTTGCACTGATGCGACGGAGCAGTTTGCGAGGAGATTCGTCCTGCTTGGCGAGGGAAGCCATACGTCGAGAGAGCGAGGCACGAGATTTGAGTGTGGATGACATGGGGATGTCGTTGGAACTAGACTCAGTGATAAAAGACGAATCGGGCGGCAGCCTGCGTGAGGAGACACGCTGAGGACTTCCGTGCTCGATTGCAGACGGTACCACATCTTCACGAATCGTTACTGATGTTCGCTTCTTGTGGCCCAAGCCCATCGAGCGACGAGGTCTGGACGGAGACGTGAGAGATGCCGCAGGAGATGCGTCTGGCTTGCCTTGATGGAAAGAAAGCCGATTCTGACCCTCCACAATGTTGCCAGACGACTCCTCTTCCTCGGTCGCCCAGTCTGGCGAGGTATCCGGTCCCGAGGATTGAGCCCGAACAGCATCTTGGAGCGCGCTCATGAAGTCGCTAGACTCCTTTACGTAGTCGACGAGGGGCGGACGCGTCGAGGCAGAGGCAGAAGTTTGCGTTGCCGGAGCCTTGAGTGGAGGTTGAGAAGGAGCAGAGGTGCCCAGCATATCCATGGACATGAGATCACCCGTCATGACTTTGCGAGGCTTGACATCGAGGCGCAGGCGTTTGCGTTCCCGCTCTACCTCGGCCGCAGCTCGAGTGGGCGGCTGTGCGGGTGCGGGAGTCCTTTCGTTGACCATATCTTCCAACTTGGCTCGAGTAACGGCGTCGTCGTAGTTGAATTTGAAGAGACGCATAGGCGTGTGAGGTGTAGGAGGGCCCGAGGCAAGGCCCAGGTCGGCTGCAGCTGAGGCTGGACGCGGGAGCGCCGTGGCATGCGCGCCATTGGGGTGCAAGCTCTGCATGTTCTGCAAAGACTGTGACGGAACCATGCCGCGGGAGACCTGAAGACACGCTTGTGCGGATGCATGAGGACTCTGAAAAGTGAAAGGTGTGCTCGGTACGCCGAGGCTGGCCATGGGTGCAACAGGACGATGCTCAGTGGCGTGGTCGGTCGACGGTAGCGGTGTAGAAGTGGAGGCAGGGACGTTCATTCCGGGGCTAGGTGGTGGCCCTTGCTCTTGGTTTGCTCCACCTGACGGCGTGTTGCTCTCTTGTGCCACGGAAGGGTCTGTCTGCTGTGTGCCAGCCGCTGTTTCAGGTATTGTGAAAGGCTGAAGGGCTTCCATGATATTGTGGGCCGGCTTTTCGGGAGGCGTGGGCGTCTTGAACATGGTTTGTAGTCGCATTGGAGTAAACATGTCGCCGCCGAGCGCTGTGATGACCTTTCGGTTCTGTCCGTGCTGACCCTTGGCAGGGCTTTGCCAGACCGGACGCAGAATAGGTGGCAAGGAAGAAACATCTGCTTTGTGGATGAAAGTGCCTTTAGCACCTGACGCGTCGGATGCTCCTGCTGGAGATGGGGCACGATGTTGTGATACGGCTCGAGACTGTTGGGCGGCGGCCTGGACGTTGGTGATACGAGAATTCTCTGCCAAAGAGCCGCGAGCACTCTCAAAGTCGTCCGGGGCTGAATCGTTGGGATCCGATTCGGACACGGAATCTGATTCGGACTCGGAATCAGACCAGATGGTGCTGTCGCCTTCCTCGTTCTCTGCGTTGGAGCGACCAAGACGGTCGCGTCGATTCTGATGGCTCGGCAAACGGAGCGAAGGCGTGGACGGACCCGCTTGCAAGGAGCTGATCGCGGCTGGCGCTCTCGGTGTGGGAATGCCAGCGGCTGACTGTCGTCCTTTGAGCAGAGCGCGACGGGCCTGATGACGAGCTGCTGAAAAGGCAGGATCAGAGAGTGCACTTGACAAGGCAGCAATGGCAGCAGGTCGTGACGCCAGTGAAGGGGTGGCAGCAACACCGAGCTGTACAGCAGGTCGGCCTGGGGATCGAGGTGGACCAGATCGAGCGCTTGACGTCGGATTGGTTAGCGCGGAGGAGGTGGCTGCAACATCCTTGATCGGAGCTGGCTGAGGTACAGCATCTTCTTCTGGCCACGACTCGTCAAGATCATCGGTCATCCAGTCGGGTCGATTCAATGATGATGCTGCGGGGGTTTGTTCTGTCGCCGAAGAACGCGACGCTGTGGCTGCAGCGACTGGAGCAGACGAAGGATGTGATGTTGGTGTCTTTTGGATAGACTCGTCCCAGATGGAGCTAACGTCCTCGTCATCATCTGCACCACGAACCTGATCGGGCGGCGTGCCAGCAGTCTTTCCTTGCACGCTGGAAAAGTTGGAGTCAACAGAGGGAGGTTTGCGTGGTGAAGATGGGAGATCCTGAAGCTGCGATGGTGGTCGTTCAGTGGCGGTGCTAGCTGCAGATGGAGAGCGCGAACCTGACTGCGACTTGGGAGTTGTAGATACGAAGTCTTGGTTGGTAGGTGTGGTGGTGTCCGCGACGCCGGCGGAGGCCGAGACAAAGGAAGTGAGTTGTTCGTGGTCCATTTCGGTTGTCGGATGTCGATGAGCAGAGAGCGTGGCCGCTACCAAAGTGAGAGGGTGAGGAGTTCTTTCCGGTCTACGAATGCGGGAGGAGGGAAGGCGTCAGATTGATCGATTACGGGCGCGACGACGACATTGAAGGCCATAAGCAAGAGAATGGCTGTAATGCTACACTGTGTCAAAGGGCGGCGTGTCAGAGCGTGACTGCGGCGATCCTGTGCCAAGACGCGATGGCTGGGTATATGGAGCAACCGAGGCTGGCCAATCGAGCGTGTCGCAAGGCGTGTTCAGGTATAGATGAAAGAGAGCGAAGAAGGAGCGAAAGGAAATAAGGAAGGAAGGATTGGTGTGGGTCCAGTCGAGATTGCGGAGAAGCAGCCAAAGTTGTCTATCCGTCTGTCAATCGGAGCTGCAAGCCTCGAGTCTGTCACGATTCTGACGCAAAGTCAAGCTTCGTGTAAAGAGCAGAGTGGTGCGACCTGAGCAAACCAACACCAAACAGCAGCAGCAGCAGCAGCCACGCTCTTTTTTTTTTTGGTTTCGAAAAATCTGCTGTGCGACGGCTTCATCTCCGAGACAGGCGACAGGCGAGCGACACCAGATACAGACCCTGCGGCTCGCTTTGTTCGGTCCTGCAGCTTTCCCACAACGCGCTCGCTCTATCACCTGGTTTTGGCTCCCAAGCACGTGACCTTGGACTGAGCCAACGCGTTCGTGTGTCGGCGGGCGATATTTCGATTTATTTTTTAAATTATTAATTCGGAACGTGCGTTTCTGACGCCAACCAAGGCGCAGCAGAAAATGTTGCTCTAAGCAAGCAGGCAGAGAGAGAGAGAGAGACAAAGACACAGAGAGAGAGAATGTGTGTGTGTGTGTGTGTGTGTGTGTGCGTACAAGATGTGTGGGATTCGGGAGTGGAAGTTGACGACCTCACTGTGGACACCATGCCATCCATGACTACCATCATCTCTGACCTCTTCTACTCTTGAACTCTCATACTCGATCTTTACTTGGTGCACGCACACACAATCGCACTTACGAAATAACTTCACACAGCATCTCCTCGGCGGACAGTCATCGTTCCAGTTTCACACGCCAGTAGCATCGTGCTATCGTCCACTGGCTGGATCCTCTCCACCTTCTCCTCTGCATCCACCTTTGCCTGCCATCCTTTTCGTCTTTCGCATTCATTCTCGCGGTGCAGTTAGCATCCGCCACATACCCCAACATGGATGCGGCAGCTCTGACAGCGTTGCTATCCGAATCGACGCAAAAGCTCGTCAGCTTACATTCACAGATCGGACATCCACCCGAAGCGTTGCAAGGAGCACTCGATGCGCTCCACCAGGCGCTGAAAACAGCCGTCGACGATCAGATCGGGAAAGTGCAGCGAGAAGCACACGATCTCAGCACAGAATGCTCTCGGATCGAGGCCGACAATGCTCACATCAAACGAGCGCTAGGCGACAAATCCCACTCTTCCAACCCTTCTCTGCAGAACGCCATTGGCCAACGCATGGTTTCTGCTGCATCTCCTCCCGCCTCCACCTCGACGTCGGCAACCACCGATTCACAGCCTCTCTTGCAGCGCCGATCTCAACTACAAACCGAACAGACACGCTTGAAAGCCTCGTACATTGCCAAAGAGGCCCAGCTCGATCGACTGTCGGCGAAACTCCAAACCTATGTTCCTATGCTGGGAAGCTTTGTCAAGACACCAGCAGATAACTCGCAGGAATCAGTCAACATCTCCTCCGCCCCTGCCTCCGCTTTCCGCGACGTCTCTCAACCAAGGATCGCCCTCTTTGAAGCCGAGATCATCCGATGCTCGAAGGAAGTCAATGCGAGATCAGAACGCCTGCAGACGAGCTTGCTCGAAATTGTTCAGCTTTGGTCTGAACTCAACCTTGAACCAGCACAGCCAGCTGCTCCCTCGGATGATAACGTCTTTGACCCCGACCAGCTCGGCGACGACGTGGACTGTGGTGGAGGAACGCTCAGCTTTGACCGTGCCATCCTTTCCCACCTTCAGCTTGAACCCATCCACGATGACGAAACGCACAAGTTCATTGGCGAGTTCGTCAGCACAGAACAGCCCGAACGTCGGGACGCAAGCAGCGTTCAGCGCAGCAGTCAGGCCATCGATGATCTTCTCTCCGAAACACCTACAAGGGCGTCTCTTGGAGGTCAACCGGCAAGGAACAGCGGAGATCTTGCCATGCAACTCTCATCAGCAACCAAGACCGCAGAGCCACCAGCTGCCCCATCCCATCTTCTCGAACCGTCTGAGATCAACCTGCAAAAAGCTGCAAGGAAGCTTCAATGGCTCGAGGCGGAGAAGCTGCGTCGCGAGATGCTCATTCAGGAGTTGTACGATGAGCTCAGCGAGTTGTGGGCCAAGTTCGACGTGCCAGAAGAAGAGATGGATGCCTTTGTCATGGACCACAGGGGCAGCACCATGGAAGTCATCGGAGCCTATCAGGCCGAGTTGGAAAAGATGAAACAGCTCAAGGCGCAGCATATGTCTCTCTTCATCACCAAGACGCGAGAACGCATCGCCACTCTCTGGGACTCGCTCTTCCTTACCGACCAAGAGCGTCAGGCTTCCTTCCCTCCTTTCTTCATCGATGTTTCCGCAGATGCAGATCCCAATCTCGACGAGCCGCTTCCCACCGACGAGATCCTTGCTTCGCACGAGCAGATGATCGATCTGCTCACCGAACAGGTCAGAGTCAAGGCTCCCGTCCTCAAGGTCATTGGTCGCTACAAGGAGCTTCTCGACGAGGCCAGGCAACTCGACGAATCTGCATCCGATGGATCCCGTCTGCTCGGACGATCCAACCGCGGAGATCCAGGTCGTCTACTGCGCGAGGAAAAGATGCGCAAGCGTGTCAAGGTCCAGAAACCAAAAATCGAAGCCGAGTTGCTCAAGGTCATCCCAGTGTGGGAGGAGGAGCATGGCGAGCCCTTCACCATCAACGGCGTTCGTTATCTCGACGAACTTTTGGAACAGGTGGAGGGATCCAAGGAGAACGCGGTACGCAAGAGGACGAGGACTGTCTCGGGGGCTCAGCCAACCTCTGCCCCCATTAGTGCCCCAGCCAGCGTGCGGCGAGGACCCTTGGGACCTTCGGCAACATCCAATAGAGGCGTTGCAGCAACTCCGATGCGATCCATGACCCCACATCAAGGCACCATCAAGAAGCCAAGGATCGCAGCAGCACCAGCGACCGTTGCAGCGCCCTCGGCGAGAACGCCGTCTGCGAGGCAAGGCGGCGTGCCCGCATCCGTGTCCAGAATCACTTCGGCTCGTGTTCCCATGTCAGCAGCACCCAAAGCTCACTACGGTGGAAGTGCAGCCAGCGTGTCACGACCAGCATCATCGATGGCGGGCAACTACAGAACTGCGAGCAGCGCTTCGTACGCTGCAGGCACCAGTAGCCCATCGCGCATCCCTGGACCGTCTCCGCATTTGCCTTCTAAGCCGTTCGGCGCGGCTCCATCGGTGCCGGGCTATGCATCAGCTCACGGCTCCCGTAGCGTGACCACAGCATCAGTCGGTCTGGCAGCAAGGACAGTCAAGGCACAGCGCGAGAGCTTTCGACCTCGTCCCTCTCTCGTAGCCAAAGTTCCTCGCAACGCCAATGTAGTCGGAGGCACTGCCTCATCAGCACAACCTGGCCCTGCTGCCATCTCTCCCGGCAGAGCAAGTAAGTGGGGTGAGATGGGACCTCCTCGCTGGCCCGCAGCTGGACAGCCCTCGCACGGCCATCGAGACGTTTCGTGCATCTCGGCCACCAGCTCAATCCACACCGACATCACCACCGTCATCCACCCCACAGCTGGAGCCGGTACTCAATTGACTCGAACAGCACAGCCCGCCAAAAAGACAAGACGCGCCCCATCCATGTCGCTCGAAGCATGTCTTGCCAACCTTGCAGCCACCTCTTCGCAGGGCAAAGCGCGTCTCGGTGACGCCGGTAGGGATCTGGGCATTTCGTCGATTCGAAGCGTGTCTTCGTCGGACGACATCGTCAACCAGACAGACGACGTGGCGGACCACGACAGCTGTGCACGAGTCAGAGGATGGAAGGATGGGTTGCGCATTGCTGGAGCGGGCTTGGATGACGAGCATGATGCTGGAGTGATGGACACGGATCCAGCTCCGACGTTGCCCAGATCAGGGAGCAGCAACTGGGAGCTGGTAGGTGAGGCTGAACCCGAGCCAGCGCACTATGCGGTGCACGATGGGCAGGCTGCTATGGCTGCCTAAGCTCTTTGTCTTGACGCTGTCGATGATCATATACCCTGCGTTTGTGCCGCCTCTCTTCGCTTTCATGCCGCTGTATTTTACGCCTTTCCACTGTTCTGCGTTTCGGTAACTTTCGACTCCTTCATCATAGTATCGTAGTGAATGATGAAGATGTGTGAGGCCGAGCGTGCTAATAGCTACTGAAGAAGGAACACAAGACCAATGCAAAGGCTCAGATTTTGCTGAAGGCGACCGTGCGCAGGGGTCCAAAAAACATCCGAAATCCGAGCTAAGGGATGGCTGCAGCAAATGCGCCTCGAGCTTTTTGAACCTCTTCCTTGGGCTCTTTCCTGCATTTCTCTCTCGCTCCTACATCATCCCACTGCATCATCGAGCGTCCGTGTCGTGGAACAATGAAGATAGCGCGTCGATTGGCCAAACCGGCACGCTCTGCATCATGTCTACCTACACCCACATCGACCACTACCGTTGCATCTGCCACCGGCAGAACTCGACTCCACTGCAACGATGTAACTTCATCCTCGACAGCATCGACCTCGCGCTGCTATCTTGGGTCTCGCAAGGGCAAGCATCGATCCGCTCCGACGTTTGAGGCATCACAACCGAATCTCGCTACTGGCGTACGGCTATTGACCACGTCATCAGGAACAGCCCGACTCGGTATGGATTCCGAAGCGGACCTCGGCCGCCATTTTTATCTCAACAAGGTTCTCGAGCAGTGGGCTGCTAAACCGGCCACACGGATGACGCTTCGCCAACTCATCTTTTTTGGCCGCACGCTCGGTCGGGATCGAGAAAAGATCCTCAAATCCGCCAACTATGTTCGACAGGAACTCCCCGTTCGCATCGCCCACCGCATCCGCGACCTCCAGGCATTGCCCTTCGTCGTCATGACGAATCAGCATCTCGAAGATGTATATCAGAAGTACTGGTCAGCTTTTGAAACGTTCCGCCGATTCCCGCATATCAAGACGATGGATGACAATGAAAGGTTCTGCAATCTACTGAGGAAGTTGCTGGATGATCATTTGACCATCATTCCTTCGTTGACGATTGGGATCGTGGAGAGCTCGCACCACTTGCAACCGCAGCAGTTGGACAAGTTCATGGAGAGGATGTTGAGGTCGAGGATCTCGAGGAGGGTGTTGGCGGAGCAGCACATTGCGCTATCGGAGGCGCTGGACGATCCGTTTCATTTCTTCAACGAGCCGGTTATACGCCGTTCGGAAGGTGAAGACGAAAGTGCAATGGAGAACGAAAGTGACGACGCGGCCGGCGATCATGTTGGGATCATCTATACGAGACTCAACGTGGCAAGTGTAGTGAACAAGGGCATCAAGCTGTTGACCCAGATGTTTGCCAACGTGCAAGGGGTGGAGAAGGAGAGGATACCGAGGGTCGAAGTGGACGGTGATTTGAAGGCGAGGTTTGCGTATATTCCGGAGCATCTCGAGTACATTGTGTTCGAATTGTTGAAGAATGCGATCCGGGCGACGATTCGGAAGCATGCGGAGGAGCCAGGTGCGGGAGTGGTTAGGGTGACGATTGTCGAAGGCCCACCGGAGGAAGATCTGATCATTCGGATATCGGATTCTGGGGGAGGGTTGCCCGACTTGATCACCCAGTTATCATCGCCGCCCGCTCGAGCTGCGTCGGTGGTTAAGCCGGTTGTGACGTTTGCTTCCAGTCCCGCAACAGCAGCAACAGGAGCAGCAGCAGCAGGGGCTGGTACGGAAGCACAGCAAACCGAACAACAGTACCCCATTCCCTTTCCCGACATGGGTCACATTGGTGGGTATCCACCTCGAGGATCGCGTGCGCGTCTGCTCCATCCCGATGACGAAACCATGCCGGTCACGCTTTCCGACGAACCCCAGGCGGGTCTTGGATCGACCCAACACGCCACCACCTCGTTCTACGCCGAACCATGGGCAGAATCCTCGCTGCCCTCGTCGCGCCTCTTTGCTGCCCGTGGCGGCGTAGGCTCGGCCGGTGGCGTAGGCGGCTCTCTACCGCCCAACGAATTCGGCACGGTCGGAACATCCACCTCCTCCACCACCTCGGAATACTCGGATCCGCTCATCGACGCCCTCTGCTCCTTCAGCAACGTTCGCAAACGACTCGAAATCGAAGCGTCTACACCTTCGTCTTCGCTCTTCACCCTCTCCTCCTCCTTCACTCCTAGCTCGACCGAACTCAACTCCGCCGGCCTAGGCACACGCGACCGCTTCGACGCACTCAAATCCATCCGCAAGTTCAAAGGCACCGTCACGGAACAGGTGGCCAAACCCAAGTTTCAGGCCGTCGAAGGTACAGGTCCTGCAGCACTGCACACGGTCCAGGTGGAAACTGGCCTTGGTTTGCCCATGGCTAAAGTGTACTGTGACTTTTTCGGCGGCAGTTTGAGCTTCCGCAGTCTCGACGGCCATTCGACCGATATCTACGTCCGCCTGCCCAAGTTGGGCACCAACAAAGAGACGATTGAAGAGATTGTTCTGTAAACACCCTAGCAATCCGAGAACGTAGCCAATGCAAAAAGCAAAAGGTTGCGATAAAACGCTTGCATTTGTTGCTGTGTAGAGAGATACAAGGTCAGCCATATGCACCAAAGAGCATGTAACATAATCACCGCATCTCGAGCCTTCGCTGATGAACGCGCTCCAACTTGTCCAGTACATCCTCACGTTCGCGCACCAGGTGGAAAAGCGTCAGTTCAAGCTCTCGCTTCCGATCGACATTCGCCTTTGCCAGCGCACTCTCCATCTTTGCATCCGCAACGCCTACCAGCTCTGCATCTCCAGCGCGATGCTGTTGGTGCAATGCACTGTTCGGAGCAGCGGGTGTCGAGGGAAGCGGTTGATTTGGGTCGATGGCGTTGGAATCCTTGAGGTCGTGCAGTCGCATTCCGGCGTAGTAGCTCGCGGGAACGATGACGAGCGCAGAGAGCGCTGCGATCCAGTTGCGTGCCGGTACGCGTGGTCGTGGACCTGCTGAGCCCGGAGGCGACTGACGCACAATTGCCGATGTGTGGAGTGTCCGTTGCGCCACGGTGGATTTAGAGGGTTGCAAGCGGCTGAGGAAGGACTGTGCTGAAAACGTTGGCAACGTCGTAGAACCACCTAGACGACGCAGTTGTTGAGCTGCACCGTTGACAGCCGGCAGAGTAGGGATCCGTGACTCCACATACTCGGCAAGAGTAGCCGATATCTCGTCCTTCTTGGTATCCGCTTTGCTCTTTGGCGCTACTTCGTCGATCCGCACTCCAGACCGTGTCGATAGGATGCTCGACATCTCTGCGCTCAGGATCGCCGTCCTACCGTGTCGATCGTCGGACTGTAGGCCTGCTTCTCGAACGCCGAACTCGAGCCCTTTGATCATCACGCTCCAGCCATCGCGGAGGTTGCTCGAGATCCAAACGACGGGCCGACTGTTGAGCACTTTGACCAGAAGCGCAGCGATGCGGGGCGGCAGTGGTCGGGCAATACTAGCGATCAGGATTGCGCCAAGGCTCGGGTCGATTGGTGTCGCTGCTGGAAGATGGTCGCCGGTGTATGCGAAGTGGGCCTCATTAGCCCCGGAAGGTTTGGGGACGAGAGTCGATGCATTCATGTTAGGCGCAGCGGAAGCAATCTTTTGCCAGTTCGTGGTTAAGAGGGAGGAGGCCTTATACAGAGAAAGCAGTCCCGGCTGGCCGGGTCGGAACCCCTTGGCGATGAGGTATGCCGTGACTCGCAATTCCACTCTGCGCATCATGGCGTTCAGTCGACCTTCGTATGCCCAGATGCCTGTGGTCAGCACCGAGACGCACTGTGCTGACGGTATTGAGGCTGATGCGGTGGGCGTTGTGTCGATCCCAAGTTTTCGTCTTCTTCTTGAGAGCTCGTCGTTCATACGATGAGCGACAACCACGTCTGTCATAGTGCGATCACCAACGAGTAGTATACTTCCGTTCCCATTTTCGTCTGTCGGCACCTGCGCCCTCAACACTTTTCCCCTTTCCCGCAAATACTTCCGAGTCTGTCGACTGGGTCCAGCTTGGATCGAACCTGACCCGGGTGGCATCTGCTGCGCCTGAGCTAATGTGGTCTCGCGATCGTGAGATAGCGCTACGAAGTACTCGAGAGCTTCTGTGGCACATCCTCGAGCTGGCTTCTTGTGCTTGTGACAGAGGACCGGAACGTTGAGCGTGCGACTGAGCGATTCAGCTCCCAGTCCAGAAGGATCGTCAGAAGAGCCGCTCGAGTTGCTAACGATGAGGATATTCTCATGTCCAAAGACCCGTTGACATCGTTCCCAAGCGTCTGTGATGGAAGGCTCAAGTACGTCCGAGTGCGGGGCAGTGAGGCAATTGTCCTTGTCGAACACGAGGAAACGAACGCCATTGGCGTGGAGTGCTTCCCAGTCGAGATGTCGAATGTCGGGGACCTGGACATGCGGGATCACCAAGGATGGGCGGAAGATGACTGCAAAGATCGCAGCTACTCCTGCTAGGTTGCCCATGATGTCTTCGTCCGCTCGCAGTAGATGTGCTGGTGCAGAGGTCAAGTGGTGGGAAGGTCGAGTGGAAGTCTGTGTTGTCCAAAACGCTCCAAAAGAAATGTGGCCTGCTCGGAACTCGGCCATACCAATTTTGTTGGCAGAATTTCTTGCAGCTTTTTTTGAGTGGAGAAATTTACGACTTTTTCTCCTTTTTGGTTCTTGGAGAAGATGTTGAAGCCGTAGCTTGAGGACAACGACCATCTTGACCATCTTCCACGAAACTTCCATACAGATTACAGCATACGGGCAACAATGTCTGCAGGTGCTGCTTCCAATAAGATCGGGCCATCGGGCTCGACGTCGAAAGAAAAGAAGGTCAAGCGTACCAGGAAAAGGTCGAGAAATAAGAAGCGAACCACCGAAGTCCAAGATAGCAGCAGCGACAACAGCAGCAGCAGTGATGACAGCGACGATGAAGAAGAGCAAGTCAAGCCCAAACCTGCGCCCAAAGCAGCTCCAAAAGCCGCTCCAAGGAAGGATGAATCAGATTCTGACTCTGATTTCGATAGTGACAAGGAGCGCAAAGATGGAGGAGAGGAGGAGGCCAAACGCAAGAGGAAGCGAAAACGCAGCTCAAAGAAGAAGACGACGGAAGAACCACCAAACTGCGCCGCAGCTCCGGCCTCTGTCCCAGCCGCCGCAGTACCGGTGCCAGCGAGAGCCGCTGTTCTTTCTCCAGGGCAAGTTGGACCTGATCCCAACACTGATCTGCGCCTAAGCGACCAGGCCAAGCAGGCGATCCAATACGCACAAATTTACGCCAAGGACAAGTCGCAGTGGAAATTCAACAAAGCGAAACAGAACTGGCTTCTGCGAAATGCGCTCTCTGTGGCACCGTCCGACTATGACGCAGAGTTGGCCAGAAAACAGGATGGAAAGGCGGATCCGGCGGAAGGTGAAGACAAGGACGGTGAACAAGAGGAGGAAGGAGAAAACTTTGTTCCGGACGACTTTGTGCCCGTCGTGACCGCTTATCTCACCAGTGTCATGGGTGGTGCCCGTCAAAGGCTGATCGAGTCACTTCGTGAGGCGGTCAACGCACCTGCCGTTACACTGCCTCAAACACAGTCAGAAGGTGCAGCAGAGGCCACCAAGGTCGTGCCCGCAGAAGGTGCCGACGGATCAGCCACGAACGAGGGGGCAGCAAATGGCGCAGCCGCTACCAAATCGGTCTCATTTGGCAACTTGGCCCGCGAATCCGAGCAAGAGGAAGAGGCGGCTGCAGCGGCAGGGCTTCCGTCGGGCACGGATCCTCGATCTGTGGAGTTGCGAAGGGCCAGAGCCACACAAATGCTGCAACGGATGGGCGAGGCCTTGTGATTCAATTGCAAAAAGTCGCGCAAGAGTCACGGTATGATTATCAAGGCTGTGTATACCGAAGCAAGGTATTGAGCGATCATCACTGGAGGGTCCAGTCATCCGCAATTGGATCCTGAGCAGGGTTCTTGTGACGGCCGATGAGCCGCTTGCAGATGTCCGGCATTCCAGAATCGATCACCGGATCATGCGCACACACGCTGTGACCGCGTGACGATGGTAGACATTGAGAAGGAGAGTATCAGCACAATGGCTTCGTATCCACCCACTTACATCTTCACATCTCGACTGACTTACCCCGTGTAGCTGCCCGGCTTGGGGTGGAAAGGATCGAAGTTGGACATGGGAACAATGCAACAGTCCGTCCATTGCTGCGAAGAAGTGTCCTCCGGACAACCAGACGGCGCATTAAGCCCTTTGCCAAACACGTACTCGAATTGGCAACGCGGGGCTGAAGCTGTCACTCGCAGAGCAGCGTCACCTGCAAGCACGAGGAAAGTAAGCAAACATATCTGCATCTTGTGAAACGAATATTCCAAAGAACAAGAGCCAGATTAGATAGGGTGCTGGGACGGAGGGGAAGAGCGAGAGAAAGAGCGAAGGGGGGTCTGCAGCGTTCTTCTGTGCTACACCGGCTCGCCTTTTATGCGGAACGAAGATCAATCACAGATGCGCTTACGTCCTACTATGCTTCTGCCAGTGACTGTAGAAGGGTGCTGTACTACCGGTGGGGGCTTGGCGCCGAGCAGCGTGACTGTTCGATGCCTCGGTCACGCTCTGTGTGACTTTATGCTAAACCGATGTGGGTGGCTGCCGGAACGAAGGTCCAAGATGAGGAGCGTGAGAAATCTCTTGGCTGTCCAGACAGCTGCAATGCTGCTCACATTGTGTGGGGGCTCTTTTAGTGACATGAATGTTCTCGCAACTCCTCGGCTGATGTGATAACTTATGCGATTGTTCCGTCAAGGATCACCCACCATCTTCGGGTGTCAGCACACTCTGTCATCATTGTCCGACCGACGACCGACGAAACAAGGGGTTGGAGCAGAAGGAATACAGACCGGACCGGATCAGCCGAATGGTTGATATGTGCCACCTTCGACAATCGATGTCCCAATGCCATCACTCGTGGGAATGTGACCAGAGATGGGTCCAACCTCAGCCCATCGCGGATGAGAAAAACGGGGAAAACGACAGCACAGTATTGATGCAGACAGCATATAAGGAAGCCGTAAAGTGAAAAAAGCTGCTTCAGCGACCATGACCCACACGATCGACTTCACCAGACTTCTTTAACAGAATGGACGCTTCCAACCCACGCATGTCGTGGCCACTTCCGCCCACTAGCCCTACCCAGAGTTTCGCGCACTTGCAGCTGCAGCTCAAGTCGCTACGAAATGACATTGCAAAACTCACAGATCGAAGTGAGGCGGCTGCCGACCGAGCCGCTCAGGTCCTCGATCGACTTCGCCACTCAAATGAAGCCGGTGCAGGCACCTCGGACGAGCCCGCCTCCACCGAGACTGAGACCAGCATCACCCTGCGAGACCACCCCTATGCCAAAGTTAGCCACCACGATATCGTCCAGGCTCACGAATGGGCGTCCACATTGGACGTCCGTCGGTCAAAGAAGACCACCGAGCCTTCGAGACCTCTCGAACTTGATGAATTGGAACCATCGAAAAAAATCATTGCTCAGGGCGCTCTGCACTCTATTTCATGCTGCGTGCCTGAGGTAGCGAGAACCCCACCTCATTCAACGTACGAGCAATCGCGCGCGTTCTTGAAGGTCACCATGTCTGTCAAGGACAAGAAAAACCGAGCTGCTCAATGCGATGTTGTCGAGGTGAGTTGCCCAGACGGCGGACTCGATCTACAGACAGTCGGACAGCGCTAACAGAATGATCTCTTCATCTCGGCAGAGAAGGATTGCCATTTTGACTTTGCAGATCACAGAAACGACGTCTATTGACGTGTGTTTGTTGGTCGCCCATCAGGTCATCGCTTATCTACGATTCCTCAATCTTGGTAAGTCGTGCATCGATCTCAGCTGGATTGGGGGCAAGAAAGGCCATACACCGAAGGCAAAGTCGAAGTGTGACCTTACTAAATCGCGGTACCGCTAATCTCGTCGCACTTTCTCAGAGCGAATCCGACGCTTCATTCACGAACACACTCGACAGATCCCACAACAGTGCAAGACGTGGTGGGGCGAACCGAATGATCTCGTAGAGGAGGCTCTTGCACGCTGCAGTCTTGTTCGAGAGGTAAGCCTTCCACCGCAGCTTCATGATCATTACTTTCACAGCGTGGCGTCTGACCTTATTTGCCTTCATCGGCACTGTGAAAAGGTAAACGAACCAATCTTCGATGGCGTTGTCGCATTGGTGCTGATCCATTTTGGAGTTGTCGACTTGAACGCAAGTTGTGGCAAAGTGCGACAGCGACTCAGCAGAGAGGGGGGTAAACGGCTCTCCCAGCTTCTGAAGCGAACAAGAAGGTCGAAAGCCGTCTCTGAGCTCGACGACCCCCTCCATGGGACTGGCAAGATTGCAAGCCGCACACAAGCTCTTTCGGTCGATTCTCTCATTGCTATCACCGAGCTGTGCTTGCAGGGCGTCTTCAGCGGATCTGTCCTGTGTGACATCCTCGCCCTGTTCAACCTCGGCGATGTCGACAACCATTTTATTGAGCTTGATGACGACTGGGAACTCCTGACCACATTTCTGCAGCTCGGCCTGCAGCCCAGAGCCACGTCCATCAGGGCCAAGTTCAGCAATGCCGACCCCATCCGTTACCTGCTCGCCATGCTCAACTCCATGCGAGAGCTCAAGGAGGCCAAACAAGCCAAGACATTGTCGTCAGTTGAGCTGCTCACCCACCGTCTCTCGAGCTCGAGTCGAACCGAAGAAAGCGAATGGGTGCAGCTCGAACGCTTTCCCAGCGCCACGGTGCTAAGCTGGTCCAGACATCCGCGTACAACGCGGGCCAAGTGGCTGTCTGCCACGAAGGGCGTGAACGAGGACGAAACCGAAATCACCGCCCGAAAGCAGGTCAATCTTATCGACATCCTGAACGGCTACACCAGCACACGCGACTTGAATGTATAAGAAGAAGAATGATATTGCCCATTCCACGGTGTTACTTCTGCTCGCTAAGCACCTTCCTAACTATCCTCTCGACCATGCCTTCGAGCGCCTGCGACGAAGCAGGACCCACAGCATGACCCACCGCCACCCGGCCAGCATCGACACTGTGAGCAGCCTCTGCAAGGTCCTCTGCATCCCTCTCAAGCGATCCCAGCACGGCGCGGTGTACGTACTTGCCCACCATGTCGAGTTCCACATTGACTGTATCGCCTGGCTTCTTCTTGCTCAATCCGATCACTTCCTGCGTATGTGCGATGAGCATTACCGAGAATTCGACGATTTCCTTCTTCGGTGTCTGTGCGTCTTCGCGAACGTCTCCTGCTGTAGAGTTGGACGGCAGCAGTCCTCCCGTTGCGGGCGAGACTTCGATCAAGGTGAGCGAGGCGCCATCGAGCGTTACATAGCCTTTGGGGATGAGGTAAGGCGAGAGTGTGGATGGCAATGGGAGCGTGTCGGGTTTGTGCTGCAGCCTCAGAGTGATGGTGAGGGCGTTGCCGTTGGGTACGACGGAGCGGATGAGGGCAGTGGTGTCGACGTGACCTTGGACAAAGTGTCCGCCGAAACGGGTGTGTGCGTCCATGGCGCGTTCGCAGTTGACGCCGTCTCCGACCTTGAGCTCGCCGAGGTTGGTCTTCTTCAGCGTTTCGGGTGCGACACCGATCTTGAAGTAGCCTCCGTGGCTGGATTCGGAAGCATCAAACTCGGTGACGGTCAGACAAGTTCCGTTGACTGCGATGCTGTCTCCGATGTGGCAGTCTTTGAGAATAGCCGCCACCTTGCCGATGGTCATGGAGTAGCCTCCGCCTCCTGATTTCGAGGCATCTTGCGGTGAGATGTCGATGATAGGAGCCAGAAGCTCGACTGTTGTTTGATGGACCGCCGTACAAGAACGAAAGCAGAGGTGTCAGCGATCGGTCTTCACAGCTAAATAAGACTCCCTGTTCCTTTTGGCTCGACCTACCAATTCCAGTGAACATTGCTGCAAGGACCCTTTCTTGGTGACGGTGGTGGTGGCTATGAAAGCGACAAAGTCTTCCAAGGGTTTGAGTGGTCCTGTTGGGTGAGGTGCTGATGATGGTCAAGAAGAAGATGATCCTTGTGTCAGACAGGACCGCGGCTTGTCACCGGTAAGGCCAACGCTCGGCTTTTAGAGCGGATCAAAAGGGTCTCTGCCACTCCACATGTTTCACTCGCGCGATAAGAAGAAGGCGAAGAAAAGCTTCGGTGAAATTCCGTTGATTCGGCTTGGCTTGTGCATTCAAGGTCGGAAAGCACACCATGCGTAGCGCAAAGTGACTCGGAAGCAACCGTCATTCACCCTTTTACACTTTCGCCACCACCATCACCTTTTCACACCATCATCACAGTATACAAAAATGTCGGCAACTCACGGAATCAACGTAGCCATCATCGGCGTTGGCCTGGTCGGATCATCGGTCATTCAGCAGCTTACCTCCGTCGCCGGTCTTTCGTCCAAGCTTCATATTGTTGCTCTGCAGAACAGCAAGAAGACGCTTCTCAGCACGCCCACTTCCCCCATCTCTCTCGCTGGATCGGCTGAATGGAAGACGCTTCTCGCTAACAGTCCCACCTCCGCTCTTGCTTTGCCGGATCTGGTCAAGGAGCTCGAAAAGATCACTCGCGACTCGGGACGTCACACTGCAGTCGTCGACAACACTTCCGATGAGAAGGTCGCTGCTTTCTACCCCGATTTCCTCGCTGCTGGTCTGAGCGTTGTGACCCCCAACAAGAAGGCGTTTTCGGGCAGCATCGAGCTGTACGACAAGATCTTGAAGCACAAGTCGAACGATGTAGCTGGCAGCAAGGGTCCGCTCGTGTATCAGGAGTCGACGGTGGGTGCGGGTCTGCCGATTATCTCGACGCTCAACGACTTAGTCGCTACCGGTGACGAGATCACCAAGATTGAAGGTGTCTTCTCGGGTACACTCTCGTACATCTTTAACGAGTTTTCAACGCCCAAGGGCGGTGACAAGAAGTTCTCGGACATTGTCAAGTTTGCCAAAGAGAACGGCTATACCGAACCCCATCCCAACGATGACCTTTCTGGGTCCGATGTCGCGAGAAAGTTGGCCATCCTGTCACGTTTGGTGCCGGAACTCAAGAACGCTCTGCCAGAAGGATACCTCAGCGTACCCACGCATTCTCTCACCCCTGCACCGCTAGCCGACGTCGCTTCGGGCGAAGAATACGTCCAGCGTCTCCCCGAATTCGATGGTGACTACGATGCGTTGAACAAAGAGGCTTTCAACAACGGCTCCGTGTTGCGCTACGTTGGTGTGATTGATGTCAAAAAGGCCGAGATCAAGGCTTCGCTCGAGACGTATCCGGCTTCCCATCCGTTTGCCTCGTCGCTCTCGGGTTCGGATAACATCATTGCTTTCCACACAAAGAGGTACTCGGCTCGTCCGTTGTTGGTGCAGGGCTCGGGCGCCGGGGCGGACGTGACGGCGATGGGGGTCGTTGCTGATCTGATCAAGATTGCTGAACGTCGTTCGTAGGTGCACGTGATACACGGTTGGATATGATGCAAGTTGCTATTGCCGAAACTGTGAAATTGCAAAGAAAACAAGCATGTGCAGTGATGCTGTCAAGGTTGGAATCAGTCGAAGACGATCTTTTTGCCTTGAGGTTTGACTTGAGCCAGGAGTTCCTTTTGCTTCTGCTTGGCGATCCAGGATGGATGCATTTCCTGTGACTTTGCTGACGCTGCCGGTGCTGCTGCCGGAGCTCCCTTTGGCGCAGCTGCCACTCCCTGCAACGGTGCTGCAGGTGGCGGCCTCATCGCCCGCTTCGGCTGCTTCGGCAACGGCGCAACCGGTCCACCCCAACCTCCATCTTTCTTGGCCGGTGCCTGGAAAGCAGGGGGTCTCTGTCTCCCTCCTCCTCCTCCATTCGCCGGAAGAGAACGTTCCAACTTAGCCCTCTTGCGCTCTTCTCGCAACTTGAGGTGGTTGGCGTTGGACCCGTACTTTTTCTCGTAGAGCGCTTTGCGTGCCCGTTGACCCATACGATTCTTGCGTTCCTTTTTGCCGGATTTCAGCTCGGACAGGTCGCGGTCGGCAAGATCGGCTTCGGCGTCAGACCATTCGTCGTCGGAGCGACCGGCGATGAAGCCGGTGGAGAGCGAGGGGAGGAACGTTGAGCTGGTCGAGGTGGCTTTGCGCTTGCGGGGTCGAGAGGTGGATGAGGCGGAGGAGTCAGAGTCAAAGTCGGAGATATTGCTATTGTCGTCGCTGGACGCGTCATCGCTAGATGCGTCGTTGCTCGAGGCATCCAAGTCCTCTCTGCTCTTACGCTTTCGCTTCGTCGGCTCTTCTTCTTCTTCTTCCGAACCTGACTCGGCGCCAGAATCAGACGCAATCATATTGTCCCACTGAGACAAATCTCCTAACGCCTTCAACTTCTCCCTTCCTACTCTCAGCAGCTCTTCTTCGTCCACATCCTCCTCTTTGTCTTTCTCATCATCATCGTCGTCAACCATCGGGAGACGACGAGGATCATCATCCTCGGATTCAGACTCCTCTTCTGATCCAGACCACTCCCTCTCCCCTTCATCTTCTTCAACCTGCTTCGCTTTGCCTTTCCCCTTGACATCAGCTTCCGGCTCCGCCTTCCTACTTGCCGCCGGCTCGATACCAGCAAGCTTCTTGAGCTCGTCCACAAACTTTCCAACTTCATCCGCTAGCACTTTCGACGAGGTGATCTTCGCTTTTGCTCTTTCCAACGCCTTATCTCCATCTGCCTGAACGGGGTCACGGAGCACCACATCACCCAACAGCTCTTCGTCTTTGACCATTTGCAAGTAAATATACTCTGCGTCATCTGCACCGCCGGCTGGTCGAGGTAACAACTTGGCTTTGACCATTTTGGTGATAAGCGCTCGACCTGCAAGAAGCGAAGTGTCGATGGATTTGAGTGCCGCCAACTCCTGCTCTGAGAGTTTGGCTTGGTCTGCAAGCGAAGGCTTCTTTTGCAATCCTTTCAGCTTCTTGACGAGCTTTTGCACCTCGAAAGATTTGCTCTTTTTTGCAGTTGCACGAAGTGTTTTGGCGACATGGTGAAGTTTGGTCTTTGCTTTTGCCGTATCGATTTTTGGCCGCTGAGGGGTGTCGTCTTCGCTGTCTGAAACAGAGTCGGCGTCATCTCCATCTGAGTCGCTTGCGTCCGCGCCGGAGCCTAGGTCTGAAACCGGTTCTTCATCCGAATTCTCGATCGTGGTTGCTTCCTCTACCTCCATAGCTGAGCGGCTTGAAGACGCCTCTGACGACGAGGAATTCGACAAGTCAGCTGATAGAGAGACCTGCTTCCGTTTCAATCCAGACTTGGAGCCCATGGTTGCTGTGATGTTGGAGAGTCGAGGTTCGATGGGCAAGCTTAGGATGTGAAGGAGGACCTCAAAAGAAAAAAAAGCTGAACGAGTGGAGAAACATACGAGAATTCCAAAAAAATCAGCTTTCGGAAGACGGAAAACTTGATAGAGAAAGCTCTAACACTTGCAAACCTAACAAAGCGCATCGCGGCGATTTGGACGGCGTCCAGCAAGGCGAATTTCGAAGCTTGGCTTTGGCACTTCCCCACAACTTGAATTTCGGAGCTCTTGATATACTACTAACTTATCGTGCACTCAGTCCATGGCTCTCTCTGCTTCTCCTCTCATTTGTACCACACCAGAGCCGTTGAACTATGCTACTGAGACCGCTCGTCGCGGCTCGAACGAGCTTCAAGCACGCCAGCGGCGTAGGTCGACACCTTCCAAGTGCTTCGCGATGCTACACAGCCGGCAAGCTTCGAATCAATGCGGATCGAATGATGACGACTCTTCATGACACCTGTGAATGGGGAGCTGCTCATCGATATGGCGATGGTATCTTTGAAACAGGGATGGCTCGTCTGACGCTCGACAACAACGACGCCCACGTTCGACGCTGGTTAAGCGATGAAGGCAAAAATCTCGGCTGCTCGGTGACCGTTGACCAGATGGGCAACATGTTTCTGGTGCGACAGGGTAACAAGCCAGGACCTCCTACAGCTATGGGAAGTCATCTCGACACTCAGCCTACAGGTGGGCGCTACGACGGTATCTTGGGAGTCATGGCGGGTCTCGAAGCCCTTCGTACCATGAACGATCACAACGTCGAAACTGAATACCCAGTGGCTCTCGTCAATTGGACCAACGAAGAAGGTGCGCGTTTTCCACAGTCCATCATTGGTTCAGGCGTATGGTGTCATGATGTGCCGCTGGAGAAAGCATGGAGTCTGCAAGATGTCAAGGATGCAAACGTGACGATGAAGTCGGAGCTTGCCAAGATCGGATTTCTGGGATCAGAGAAGTGCAGCCATGAGGCGTCGCCGTTGGCAGCACATTTTGAGCTGCACATTGAGCAGGGACCGATCTTGGAAGCCAGTGGGAAAAAAGTCGGTATCGTACAGGGAGGACAGGCATACAAGTGGTTCGATATCCATATTCGAGGTAGGGAGTGTCATACGGGATCGACGCCGTTTGATACGCGCTCGGATGCGATGCTGTGCGCATCGAGGATCATTGTCGAGAGCAACCGTATTGCGAAGCGACGCAAAGGTCTAGCTAGCACTGTAAGTGTCTCCATTGCACAAGGTTGATAATATGCAGCAACTAACTCGCTCGTTCCTTGACCTCTGCAGGGCATCCTCCGCCTGTCCCCCGGCAGCGTCAACACCTGTCCCGGCCACGTATTTTTCACACTCGACGTCCGTCACCCGTCCACCGATGCTCTCGCTACACTTTGCAACGAGATCCACTCTGCCGCCCAGCATATCGCCTCTGCAGAAAGCGAAAAGGGCTGCAGCATCGACTGGGTCGAAACGTTCCACAGCCCGGCCATCACTTTCCACCCCGACTGCATCTCTAGCGTCCGCAAAGCCGTCGAGGCCAACGTTGGCGCCGACCAGGGAGTCGACATCTACAGCGGAGCCGGCCACGATACGTGCTCGACGAGTAAAGTGTGTCCTTCTAGTATGATCTTTATCACCAGCAAGGACGGCATCTCTCACAACCCCAAAGAGTACTCGTCGGCTGAAGATTGGTAAGTTACACTCGAGAGTCATCAAGGTTGAGCGGCATCGTTTCACTGACCCACGGATCGAGACCTGAACCCAAACTTTGGCCGCAAACAGCGCGATTGGCGCGCAGGTGCTGATGGACGCTGCGCTGCTGTACGACTCTCAGCGACAAGCATAGAGTTTGGGTGGAGTTCGTGGGAGATTAAGCAAGAGCTTAAGGTAGGGAAACCAAGTCGGCCAATTTCTGACCCGCACTCCTTGCAATGGAATGCCGGGCTTCGTCCTCTTTTGTGCTGCGGTCAATCGAATGTCGATCCTGGTTGCGCAGGTCCATCTGTGGGCGGCGAGATCGTTTGAGGGTGGTGCTAATCACGAGGCCGCTTTGGAACTGGGCCACTCTACAGGTTCGAGCTTCGATAAGAATTGGATAACGCGGCAAGGACGGACAAACAAGGTATTCAAGCGGGTCTGTAGCCTCGTTTGGACTGTCACCTTTGAAAGCGACGATGTCTCTTGTGTGTCGAGAACACGTCACATGTGCCTATTCCCTCCCTCCCCTACTCGTCGGTCTCTTACCCATCGTGTGAGCGCATGGGGCCGGTCAATCCCACCCAGATCGCTGTGATACGGCGTTTGCTATCAACGTTGGTGGCGGCGCAGTAAGCGCGGCAGCTTGGCGCACTGCTTGTGCGACTGGGTAGCGGCGAATTCTTCTTCTTCCGTGTTAGCCGAGGCCAAAGGAGAGGCGGCGCATGAGTTGGTGCCGCTAAGGTAACAATGGAGCTTGGTTTTCTTTTTCTCAGCAAGGGGTCCCGAGGGTTCGGCAGTGAAGCTGAACAAGCTTAGACCCTCTCTTTCTCTCTCTGTCTCTGCCTCTGGGACATCTCGGCAAAGAGGTGCACACCCACACATGCAAGGCAAAAGCGCAAGGTTGTCGCAGATGAATTGTCCCGCCCAAGCCTGCTTGTCTTGCTTGCTCTTGTCCCACACAGACCCACACCGCAGCGACTTCATCTGGCGTAGAAAATAAAAGCGCAGATCGACTCTGGTCATTGTTCGAGGTTGTCAAGGTGTGCGCGCATCGGTGCAGAGCCAAACTCGAGGCTAACGTTGGCCGCTTGCAGACTTGAGTTGCCGCTACCACAGGCGTGCATGTGCCACGTCAAAGAAAATAAAATAGGATTGCCCCGCAGCCAAAGGAAGCTCTCCTTGTCCGTGCGCAACGCCTTTGCTTGCTATCTGCTATCGTATAAAGCTTTGGTCGGGAAGGGCGCTGGTCGAAGTAGTAACCCACCTAAGACTCGTTCTTGCCATCTCGATCCTCTTTGCCACCACCTCTTTGGTGACTCCTAGATACTCGCTGTAGAGCCCGGCCCTTTGCTACTTCTCACCCTCTCAGTCTGTACTACGGATCTCCTTCTACCTCGGACAACAACTTTCCTGCTCCATCTATAGCCCTTTCTGCAACGGACCGCCAACCATGTCCACGCCATCGACCGACACCGGCGTCGCCGCCAACGAGTTCACCGAGTTCGACTACGTCATCGTCGGAGGCGGTACAGCTGGTCTCACTATCGCCGCTCGACTCTCCGAAGACGCTTCCGTCACTGTCGGCGTCATCGAAGCTGGTCTATGGCGTCCCGAAGACCCCAAGATCAACTACCCCGCCTTCATCGGTCAATCGCTCATGAACCCCGACTACGACTGGTGTCTGGAAACCGAGCCCCAACAGCACTCGAATGGACGCAAGTACATCTGGCCGCGTGGAAAAGTGCTCGGTGGAAGCAGTGCGCTCAACTTCCTCGTGTGGCAACGAGGCTACAAGGGCGAATACGATGACATTGGCAAGTTGGGCAACGCCGGTTGGTCGTGGGACGACTTTGCTTCGTTTTCGAGAAAGTCGGCCACGCTGGAAAGGCCTTCTACGGAACTGCAGAAGGCGAACCTGGCCACGTGCGACGAAGAGCTGCACGGCAAAGATGGCCCGGTCCAGACTTCGTACAGCAAGTGGTATACCGAGGCGCAGAAGCCTTGGTTCGATGCGCTCAAGAGTCTGGGTCTGGCGAATCTCAACGATGGGCTGGGTGGAAGCAACAGCGGATTCTGGGTCTCGCCGGTCACGGTTGACAGCAAGAAGAGCATTCGATCCTACGCTGCGAATGCCTACTACGCTCCCAATGCAAGCCGTAAGAACCTCAAGGTGATCACAGGTGCACACGCTTCCAGGATCCTGTTTGCTGATGGAAAGTCTTCGAGCGGCAACCTCGTCGCTTCGGGTGTCGAATTCATCGTTGGCGGTCAGACGTACACGGTCAAAGTTCGCAAGGAAGTCGTCGTCAGCGGTGGCACCGTCAACAGCCCGCACCTCCTCGAGCATTCGGGTATCGGCAAAGCCGAAGTTCTCAAAGCCGCAGGTGTCCAACAGCGCATCGAGCTGGACGTCGGTGAAAATGTCCAAGACCACATCTACTGCACCAGCTCATTCAAGCTCAAGCCCGGCTTTATTACGTGGGACAAGATGCGCCAGGACGACTTTGCCAAAGCCGCCATGGAGCAGTACCACGGCGAAGGAGAGGATCGAGGAATCATTGCTTCCGCTTTCTCTGGTTTTGCGTATGTGCCACTCAAGCAGTACCTTTCTACCGACGAGATTGCCAAGATCAGAGCAGACGTTCAACAGGTCGACTGGTCCAAGTACTCGAAAGGAGTTCAGGAGACGGTCAAGATGCAACTCGCACGTCTCGATGACGAAAAGTGTCCGTTTACAGAGTACATTTTTGCGCCTGGATTCTTTGCCACCGCTTCGCCACCCGCGGATGGCCAAGAGTACTATTCGATTCTCTCGTGTCTTCAGCAGCCGTTCTCGCGTGGTAGCATCCATATTGCTTCGTCGGACGCTACCCAACCGCCCAAGATCCACGCCAACTATTTCAGCGTCGACGCGGATCTCGAGATCCTCTCGAAAGCGGTCAAGTATTGCGAGACAATCACGGCCACTTCGCCGCTCAAGGAGATCACGGTGGCACGTCAGGATCCCAACCCGGAGCAGTACAGCAGCGATGCCGACTTCCGGGAGTTTACCAAGGATCAGTCGGTCACAGAGTACCATCCGATCGGTAGCTGCTCGATGATGCCACGGGACAAGGGCGGTGTGGTGGACAGCAGGTTGAAGGTGTACGGTACCGAAAACGTGAGGGTGGCCGATGCAAGTGTGATTCCGATCCATGTTTCGAGCCATATCGTGGCCACGGTGTATGCGGTGGGTGAGAAGGCGGCGAGCATGATCAAGGAGGATAATGCTTAGGTTTTGGTTGCTTTTGATACTGCTTGAGCTCACGCCTGGAGCCAATTGCTCATTGTCATGCTTCAATTTCATCAATGCAAAACAGATCTTATCCAAGACACCATGGCTGATGGCTGCGTGGAAACAGCATGGACGAGATAACACCCCGGCTTGCGGCGAATCGACAAGGTCGATACAGATACCCTGGGCACCCTTTCCAACCGATACGCCCGTAACAGTTGATACCAACATGCTGAGCGTCCACCGTCGAACTCATATGGGCTCCGCGGCGTTGAAGATCATGGTGTCGAGCCTCCGTGGAAGAGCCTAAAGACAGGGCAAGACGTCCGTCAGAGTTGATACCATTGCTTCTGAGAATCCACGACAGCTCGCAGATATGACGATCGGCTCTAGTCGGGCAAACTCTTGCAAATATGTCTGGGAAATGGCTGAGAGGCCAGCACGCTTCCGGCGGATTGGATGCTTCCAATATCGCTGTACGAGTGAGCAGATGCGTGCTCTACTCACTTGCCCGTCGAACGGCGAGATCGGCTATACAGTACAACGGCGGCTCAGCATATTACAGTAACTGCAAAATGACGGTCGGTCAGATCATAAAGAAAAGTGGAGCAGTTTAGGTTTGAACAGGCGGAACAGCACTGTAGCGAAGACTGGCCGAGGTCCGTGCATCGGCTGCTATTTTGGCTTTTCGGTCTTCTTCGATCGGCGACTGATGATGTGTGAAATGCGGCCTTTGGTGAATGGTATATAACCTGCGGCTGTACCAAGGTCTATTCACCACTCAAACCATCTTCTCGAAATCATACCACATTATATCCTCGTAAGTTTGCACTCTACCAGCACGCGAGGTTGCGCTCTTGCTTCGCTGTATCGTCGAAATGGTCATACCAGTGCTTGCCAGCCTCTTAGGAGCTCGCCGGCCAGTCCCTACCCAGGAGCTGGTTCAATATTCTCGGTGCCAACCGGACCGCAAACCATTCGTACTTTGACGGTAAACAGCCCGCTAAGCAATCCTCACTCTGTTTCTTGTTCGTCGACATTGCCTTCAACCCGCATCACGCCAACGACCCTACATCCTGCGACTTCTCCTCGTCCAAGCAGTCTCAACAAACGTAGATCCCTCGCAAACATGGCTACGCATAACACCAACCAGGCTTGCTGCACCATCCCTCCCGTCAAGTCGGACTAGTGAGTATCGTCTTCCTTTCACAACGTCACAAGCTGGCTTGTCGTGCTCGTTTCTTACACCGACACTTTTTTGCCGCTCCTTCTTCCACGCACAGCTCGCCCAAGGGGACCACCGAAACCATCGGCGGCCTCGAAACCTACGTCATCGGACCCAAAGATGCCAAAAAGGCCATCGTCGTAGTTTACGACATTTTCGGCTTCCACAACGCCACCAAGCAGGGTGCCGATCTACTCGCTGATGCTACCAAGGCTCGCGTCGTCATGCCCGATTTCTTCCGTGGCAAGCCTTTCCCTCAAGAGTACTACCCTCCCAACACCGACGAGAAGAAGGCCGCCTTCCAATCCTTTTTCGGTGCCGCTGGTGATTTCGGTGCACGCAAGCCTGACCTTGAAGCTGTCGCAGAGGAGCTCAAGAAGCACGGAGCAACCAAGCTCGGTTTGGTCGGCTTCTGCTGGGGTGGAAAGCTCTCGGTTCTCGCCGGTGGTGAGGGTACCAAGTTTGCCTCCGTGGCCCAGGTTCATCCCGCTATGGTGGATGCCAAGGACGCTGAGAAGCTCACGGTCCCTATTGCCAACTTCCCATCGAAGGACGAACCTCAGAAGGACGTCGATGCATTCGAGGCCGAGGTGCAGAAGAAGCCTTTCGCTAAGGAGAGCGTCTACAAGCACTACGCCGAGAGCCACCACGGCTGGGCTGCCGCTAGGGCGGATTTGAGCGATGAGGGTAACGCCAAGAACTTCCAGGATGTTTATCAGCGATTGGCTGACTTCTTCAACAAGACCCTGGCTTAGGTAGGTGCATTGATGTATGAAGCTCATATGTTCAGCGCCAATGTCATTTCGTTCAGATGGATTAAAGTATGCTTTCATACGCTCATGTTGAGCCCTATGTTGGATTAGAGTCTGAGAAATTCGTTATTGTGTCAAAGGTCGATCGCGTCAAGAAGGCGGCCCGAGATTGCGCTCTCGTCTGACGACTAAGGTTGGATTGGTTGAGCTCGGGCGGGTATCATCACCAACCGTCCGCCTCAGGGCTGTGCTGCATCGGTTTTGGCACGCAATCCAGACGTCAGCGACCCACCAAGCCTCTTTCGTTATTGTCGTCATAGATGCTCCCTCGGAGTAGGAGAGATGAAACGGGGGGTTCGAGCACCACCGTTGTGAAGCTTTGGTGCAACCGGCCGTGCGTGCTCCGCAGATGAAGTCGAAGGTGTAGTAGCAGCTGGTTCTCTGCCTCCCGCTCGTTATCGTCCGCCCACTCTTGGTTAGCGATGTAATATCAAAGACCGTGCGAAGCTTTTTTTGCAGCCCACCCTGACGTTGTCAAGCTACTTTCGAGCGCCAACGCCATTGTTCGTTGGTCAAAAGAGGAAGTAAAAGAGGGAGAGAGAGGAAGGACTTTCGTTCTTGTCTACCATGTAAGTTTTCTCGCTTGGCCTTCGTCCTGACTAGTGGCTCTGTTCTTTGTTGCCCCTGCCAGTCCAGGTCGACAGCTGTCTGTGTGTTGATCGCACAGAAAATCCCCCTCGACTTTCTTCCACGCTCTCTTTCTTATGCTGCGTTCTCGTCAGCTCTCACCGTTGCTACCTATAGCCCTCGAGCATACGCTCCTTTTCTAGCACCCGTCACCAGGTCATCAAGAGCGCCACCATCATCCAGAACAGAATGTCTTTACGAAAAGCTAATGATCGTCGGCAAAGCTTGCCTGTTCGAAGGGCCCAGCCTCCATTTCCCCAGAAGCCCGGCTTTCGTCGGCAATTTCGAAAGCATACCGCTGCCGACGGCAATACTCAATCTGCATCTCGATCGGCCTTGAAAAAGCGCGACGGTGCGACAAGCAGCACCAGCAGCGGCTCTTCGATCCCAAACGATCCAGTCTTGGCAGCATCCATGGTCAACACGACAACTACCAGCCCTTCGGCCGCGGCTTCCGAGGATCAAGATGACTCTTCCTCTCTTCCGGGAACCATTCCGCAGATCAATTATGGCAATGCTGGCGCTGGCGCCGACGGCACTCCTTCCTCCGCGGCAGCAGGTACGATGCATAACGACACGTCGTCTCCTCCACCGGTAGATCAGAAACCGGATCTTGTTGGCGCCACGACGAATGCCTCCAGCAGCAAGCTCTCCGACGACGGCGATAGCTCCATGAACGGTGGCACGATCGGCCTCATCGTCGGAGTGCTTATCATTGTGGTCGTGCTGATCGCGATCGGGTTCTTTGTGAGACGACATCGCCAGTCTCGGCGCTTTTTGAGGAAAGCTTCGGCCAAGCGGACTAAAGCACAAAGGCTAGGATCGATCGACGGCCTTCGCTGCGTCTCGAGCCATGGCAGCAGGCACGATAAAGCGCCACTCGAGGCGTGCGAAGACAAGTTCGGATCGAGCAACAGTTTGCTCGTTGCTCCCGTTTCGCCGAGCCGAGCCGGTCCATTCGATCGAGCGATTAGCAATATGCTTTCAATTCCAGCGCCGCCGCAAGCGAAGCTGGAGATCAAGACAAACACGTTTCTCAGCGTTCCTCTCAACGGTGGTGCCGGGCTTCATCACCAACGATCCCTTGACTCGATCGCTGAGGTGCAAGAGCCTCCGACTTCGGCGGATCAACCCCGTTTCGACTCAACGCCTCCAAAACGGCTAACGTGGACGGATCGATTGCAGCAGCCGAAACGACCCACAACCGCTCCCGGTGGTGAAAGCGGGCGATCCTTCGGCTCACCTCCTTCGGCGTTCAGTAAGAAATCTCCACCTCGTCCGCAGAGCGCCAAAGGCGTCGGCGGCGATATAGAAATGACGCGTCAAGGCTCGACACTGGTCATTCGAAACCGACCGAGTACGGCGACGCTGCGAAGACCTCTTTCGGGTGCTGGCAGCAGCTTTCGAAGTGCTCTACGTAAGACGCGCGGTGAGGGTGAAGACGAGGCGATCTGCATCGAAACCGAGGGTATCGTGGATGACACTCGTGCGATGGCTAGTCCCAAAATCAGCGCAGATGGGGTGTATGACGTTCAGATCCCAACGGTCACCGTTGACAGGAGTCAACTGAGGTCGCACTTCAGCGCTACCACCAAAAGTCAGCGAGGATCATACGCCACGTTTACGACTACTTCTCCGTCGGGCAGCTTCAGCTTTGAGATCAAAGATGCGGTGAGGCTGAAGGCTCCGATTGCGCTGGATCCGACTGCGGCCGGTGAAGCGGGAAGAGAAGGAGAGAAGGGGGTCAAGAGTAAGGTTCATCCGGCTAACACAGCCGGCATGAGCGCGGAGAGCTTTGTTCGCGATTTGGATTGGGATCTGGGAGATTGCGGATGGACTTGCGATGAGCGTTGGGCTCCGACCTCGGCGGCATTAGAAAAAAATGGAGAAACGGTCGAGACCACAGCCACTACGACCACGGCCGAGAGTAAGTGATGCTGTATCCGCCCAGACTTTCAAGGCCACAACGCATGGACCAGTGTTTTCTCTGTCTATACTGCATGCCAGTCTTGATGTTTCTATTACACTCTGCTAGATCTTCGCTGTGGGAGACGCTGAATCTTGCCCAGTCCATCTCACGGTGTATGTCTCACTTACCCGCACACATACACATGGCGTATGACGTTGCTGCTGCTATCAAAAGCGCTGTTTGATGTGAAGCTTGCCGAGCGGATAAAGGTGTCACAGCGGCTGACCTCGGTAATAACAGCACGGCCGAGAGAAGCATTGCTGAACTTCCGTAATCGCGGTTGACCCGCTGCTTAGACGGTTTCACAAGCGAAATACTTGGATGCATCCTCTGGCCTGGCGCGCTTTGGGCTCTGATGGTTGCATTAAATACGTCCAACATTGGGAGATGCGGCGGTAACCCATTTTTCAGACGCGCGGTTTCGAAGCTGGGGCGCGCATGCTACTGTACTGACCTCACCCTTTTCGTACTCGGCAAAGCAGAGCATCTGGTCTTGACACGCCTGTCAGCCTTGCTTTTGGAAAGCTGATTCAAAGCGTGAAGGGGGGGTTCGAGAGATGAGCTGAAAGATCAAGGGCAGTTTTGAACTGTGGAGAAAGCCAAAAAACCGCTGTGTGGTAACCAGTGAGGACGCGTCGACGACTTCTCCGCATTCACACGCACTTGGGTTCCTTGTCGCCGCGGTAGAAAGGCACGCCACAGAGTCGTCAGGCGCTGTGACCGCATTTCTTTGAATTTCCAGAGTTGTATCCTTCCTGCCTGCAGCCCTTGGCCTGCTTGCTTGATTTGTTTGGCTCAGCGGCGAATAAATGAGAATCCAATCCAATTCCGGTCAGTGAGCGATGCCGAAAGCCGCTCTTCTTGCTGGTTTGGCTCGCATTCACACAGATTGCAACTACTACAGTATAGGCAAGCCGCACACACACACACACACACACACTCTCTCTCTCTCTCCCTCTCTCTCCGCAGCCGCGCTTCAAGAGCCAATATAGTCTGGTAGCTCACTCCGTCATCCTTCCTTCTTCACCATCAACACGATCGCTGCCTCCCCTTTCATCCGATTCCCCATCGCAAATCATCACTATGGGCTCCATCAACCACAACGACACGGATGTCCAGGACGTCCTCATCATCGGTGCTGGTATCTCGGGTATCAACGCCGCTTACCGACTCAAGGATAACCTTCCCGATAAGAAGTACCTGATCATCGAGGCCAGAGACAATATTGGTGGTACCTGGGACTTGTTCAAGTACCCCGGTATCCGTTCCGACTCGGATCTTCACACTTTCGGTTACGCCTTCAAAGAGTGGACCGGTGCCGATATCGCAGAGGGCAAGGAGATTTTGGCCTACCTCAAAAAGGTCGCTGACGAGAATGGCATCTCTGAAAAGATCCGCTTCGGCACCAAAGTCGTCAATGCCGAGTGGTCCACCGAGGAACGCACTTGGTTTGTCACTACGGACAAGAACGGCGAACGAAGCACCTACCGCACCCGCTTCCTCTACGCCTGCACCGGCTACTACGATTACGACGCCCCGCTCAAGGCCGAAATTCCTGGCATTCAGAACTTCAAGGGCAAGATCGTCCACCCTCAGTTCTGGGACCTCAAGGAGGATGACTACCGTGGCAAGCGTGTCGCCGTCATCGGCTCTGGTGCTACTGCCATCACCCTCATCCCTTCGATGGCCGAGCTGACCAAGGACATCACCTTGGTGCAGCGTTCCCCCACCTACATTGTTTCTCTGGACAAGTATGACCCCATCGCAAAAGTTATCCGCGCCGTTCTGCCTCAAAGGCTCGCCGCATTCGTCATCCGTCAGAAGAACATCGCCCGCATCTATGGCTCGTACCACATCTTCCGTACTTTCCCAAGCATCGCCAGGCGCATCCTCGGAAAGCTGACCCAGTCGCAGCTGCCCAAGGATATCCCCCTCGACCCTCACTTTAAGCCCAAGTACAACCCGTGGGACCAGCGTCTTTGCATTTGCCCCGATGGCGACTTCTACGCGACGCTGCGTAAGGGCAAAGCCCACATTGCTACGGGTCACATTGACCAGGTGACCAGCAACGAGATCATCCTCAAAAACGGCGAGCGAATTCCATGCGACATCATCGTCACGGCTACCGGGTTGAAGCTGGCCCTTGGTGGACACATTAATTTCGTGGTCGACAAGAAGCCGTTCAAGACCAACGAACACTTTGTCTGGAAGGGAATCATGCTCGAGGGCATGCCCAACTACGCCATCTCGATCGGCTACACCAATGCCTCGTGGACTTTGGGCTCGGACTGTACGGCTCAATTCATCGTGCGTCTGCTCAAACACATGGACAAGTATCACAAGAGCATGGTAGTCCCTCAACCGTCCAACCGGGAAGAGTTGAAGGAAGGTCCCTTGCTCGACCTAAACTCGACCTACGTCGTCAAGGCCAAAGAAGACCTGCCCAAGGCGGCTACCACAGGTCCCTGGAGATCGCGCACCAACTACTGGTACGATTTGGTCCAGGCCAAGTACGGTGGTATGGACGATCTTGTTTTCAACTAGAAGTTTAGAGTTTTTCGCCTTGCTTGTAATACCCTTCCTCCTCACACTTTCGTCTTGTTTTGCTTTTGTTTTATTGAAATTGCTTAGTTTCGTTCGGATCTGCTCGAGACGTAAGAGTCGGCCGTGTCTCTGTGGTGATGTTAAGAAGTCTGATGTTGGCATAGTCTGTCTGCTGCTTGTCTGGCCGGGAGTGGTCACACGCACGAGCTTATCGCAAGCTTCAGAAACGGACCGAAAGACAATCGAACTATTAGTGACCGAAACCAATACAAAGTAAGAGCAAAAGACGTGCGGAATGTGGGGGTTCCTCACTTGTTCGCCTTCCTGTGCCAAACCAACCTGCCTGCCACCCAAGTCTGCTTAACCATGCCCGTCCGTCTATCCAGCACGACCAGATCTGCATCGCAGCCCGCTCGCAAAAACCCCTTGCTATGCTCCAACCCGAGCATTTTCGCCGGCGTACTGCTCGCGCAGAACGCAGCTTGATGCATCCCGATCGACGCGTACCTGGCGAGATTGACTACGCAGTCGGAGATTGGCACCACCGAGCCGGCAAGCGTGTCTGTGTGCTGTAGCGTCACCTTGTTGCCCAGCTTTGTGACGTTTTGGCCGTCACGCCAGGGGTAGGTGCCGTCGGGTTTGGACGGGTCCATCCAGGGCATGGCGTCCGAGACGAGTACGCAGCCGGAAGGATGGGCCGAGTAGGCCATGCGTACGGAGCAGGGGTGCGAGTGGAATCCGTCGGCGATCAAGCCGTAGAAGGGACGTGGTTTGCGAGCAACTGCACCAGTAGGCTTAGAGAGGTCGGTTTCCGAGTCACCGAGTAGACCGATTACGCCGGGGTCACGATGGTTGAACGATCCCATCGCGTTGAAGAGGTGGGTGATAAAACGTGCACCTCGCTCTTTGGCGGCGAGAGCGGTATCGATATCGCTGGCAGTGTGTCCGATGGAGACGGTTACACCGCGAGAGACGAGGTGCGGGATGGTAGAGAGGATCCCGTCGACTTCCGGTGCCAGCGTAAGCAATTTTACGGCTGGAGATGGCATGTCTAGCCCTGCAGGTCCGGGGCCGTAGACTTGTTCCAGAGACGCAATGCCAGAAGGAGCCGCTCTAATGAGTGACGAGCAATGGGCACCCTTCTTGTCTGGTGATAGAAATGGTCCTTCGCAGTGGTAGCCGAGCGACGTTGCTTGGTTAGGTCCTCTTCTTGGAGCCAGTAGCGGTAGAATCTGTCATTTCAAAACCCCAAGCCTTGGTTAGCAAACGTGTTCCGTCGTCTCCGCAAAGCGATCGAGACCGACTCACCTTACGATAAGCATCACTCCTCTGCGTAATAATCGTCGGCACAAAACTCGTCACCCCCGTTTCCAAGATCCTCGTCGCAAATTCGTCCAACTTTCTCAGATATTCTTGCTCGTCTCCGTCTTTCAGCTCGCTAAAGTCTATCCCGTACCCACCGTTGATCTGAACATCGATAAACCCAGGTACCAAGTAATCGCCGTCGAGATCGATCGTCGAAGTAAAGGCGGAATGCGAGTCGAAGAACGCTGCTTGCCCGTCGACGATCTTGCCTGTGGAAGGGTCGATGAAGAGCGAGTAGGCCGAAGGGTCGGAGGGGAGCGTGCCGTCCGGAAGCAGTGCAAGGCAGTTTGTGAGTCGAAACATCGAGGTGGGCGAGGGTGGTGGTGGTGCAGAGGTGAAGGTTGGAGGTGCCGTTGTAGACGGCATTGCGATTGTGTTCCTAGAGTCCTGGATACCTCTTGCTGCTGGCGATTGTTCCTCCAAGACTGTAGAGATTCAAAGATGGTGTTGGTGGTGGTCAGCGTCGAACACCGCATTCAGCCTTCTACATCAACGCCGAAGTCACATACAGAAAAGTATTATTGCCAAAACGAAAGTTGCACCCGTACATTACCCGATGAAGCTTCCACCCCCCCAACGATGTGAATCGGAGAAATTGCCGGGCTCAACCAACCTGTTCTCTGGCATCTCTTGTGGAGAAGACCCTCTTGCACCTTTGAATGCAGCACCGACAGTGCACAGCAATGTGCTACCGTGAAACGTCCTCGCCACATTGAAGAAAGGATAGCCGTTGTCGGTGAATATCGCCGAGGGAACCCTTGTGCTTGTCGGTCGGGCTCGGGCCGAGCTCCGCCGCCACTGTTGATGCTGCTGTTGTGCAGCCGAGACTTTCTTTTCTCTTTTTCAGGTCTGAGATACGGGAAGCGCGGAATTGGACATCTGCGACACCTGCGCCTCGAAACCTTTTTCTGCTGCGCGAGATGTGGGCTGCTGCTTTCCGCGTTGGGCTCAGCTTTGTGGTGTTCATCTGGGGACGCACGAGAGGTTTGTGGGTGCACTGCGGCGTGCTAGGGGTTTGTCCTTTCGAGCGTCGGCTAAAACCTACTCCAAGACTACCCTGGCAGAAACAAGAGGTTGGATGAAGCACAGCACTGATGACTGATAAGCAACTTTTTTCCGCCGCTCTTCCGGTCGGCGTTCAGACTGGGAAGAACGTGCTTTCGTCGGTTTGTAAGAAAGTAGTGTCAGTTGAAGCCTGTATCATTGCCACTAGGTGGGCCTTCCTGTTCAGAAGCCTCTGTGATAGCTTTTTTCACTACACAACGACCAAAATTGTTCTTCGTGACCCCGACACCACTACCAACCATCATCACCGTCATTCACCGACTTGGTCACTGCCATCTATCCCAACTTCAACGTCTATACGATCAACAAGCAGGAACTTCATCATGCTAGCATCATCGTCGACACTCTCCTCCTTGGAGCCCACTACGACCCACACCTCGCTCCTCCTTCGCGGTACACGAGATGGCGAACTGGCAGCGACGCTTTCCACCTCCGGCACCTCTTCCACACGAACGCCGCTATTCACCTGGCCTCAGCTGCTACATATCATCTCTTCCGGATCCCTCTCGCTGCTATCGCGGCATCCGGAAGACCTGCGAGAGTACTTTGCCTGGATGTCTTCGGTCAAGTCGACCTACGGATCCGTGACCAACTTTCTCCTTCGCGAGCGCTTTACAGCCACGTATCTGCTCTCCAAGCCAGCCGATATGAAAGAAAAGTGTTTCAGACGCCATTTTGAAGTGGGCAAACATTGTCAGATCCTCACCAATGATTGGCCATACTCGGTTCCGGAAGGGGTTACGCACTTTGTCGTGTGGAGCTGTGCGCCGATTTTACATCCGGATCTGCTGCCGTCCAAGGATGGACTCGCAACCAGGGCTTGGGAGGTGATCGCGAAGAAGGGGTTGAGTGGTACACTTTTGCCACATCAGTCGCCGAAATTCCCGAGGATACAATCTCAAGAAGATCAAGCGCAGACCCAAGAGCTGCAGATCATGGTCGAAGCAGCATGCGGTGACATTATCGCCTTTATCGACAAACATTGGGATACGACGAGCAACGAAATCGCCTTTTTCGCCAACCCTCCGAGCTTGCAGTCGGTTCCATCGCTTGCTCACTTTCATGTCCTTGTAAAACCTTGCAACTGATCTAGACTTGCTCACTTAGACCACTTTCTGACCGCTATCTTTCTGTATCATACGCTATCGCAATCACATCCGTCTCGCTCATCCAGCTCGCAGTGCACACAAATCTCAACCACTCTGCTTGCTCGTTGAAAAAAAAGTCCATTCGATACACAACTTACACGCTGTCCACGTTCACGCCCAAAAACCTCAACGCCAGATATCCCGCCGCTTCATGCGCTGGACTCTTAACTACATGGATACTCTTGAATCCATTTCTGCCCTGTCCTTTCCACATTTCGACAAGCAGATCCAAAAAATTGCCATTGGACCACAGTCCGCCGCCCAACACCAACGTACTCTTTTCCGGCCGAATCCTGTCCTGGGGACAACAAAGCTTGGTGATCGAATCGACGCATTCTCCCACTGCCTGGTTCAAGAGCTGCACTGCAAGGTCTCTACCGGATCGACCCTCGGCTTCAAAGGCATACTCGAACACCACACGCGTGGTTTCTGCGAGCCATCGTTTGCGTGCATCTTCTGCGTGGAAGAAATTGCCACCAGTGGCACAGACTCTGTCCCGGTATGCTGCGTGGATGAGCTCGATGGGGGTGCGGACGTCCAAGGCACGCATGACTGCTTGTTCGAAATCGGTGAGCGGTAGAGATGCGAACTGCCTCTCTTCCTCGCGGGTGAGCATGAGTTGGATCGTCGACAAGCCTATCGACCATCCACTGCCACGGTCGCCAAGAAGGTATCCCCATCCGCCTGTTTTGCTGACAGTGGTGAGACCAGGGAGGTCCTCGTTCTCTACTGTTTCGGCGGATGTCGGTGTTGCTGATGCCGAAGATAGTTCCAAAGACAATGTAGCGGTGCGTTGGAATGCGAATCCTGCACTGCCCGTACCAGCGATCAAGCAGACGCACGACTGCGTGCCGGCGTCTCTCAACATAGGCGCAGAGAGGAGCACAGCATCGTTTGTGATCCAAATGGGAGTCGAGTCGTCGGTCAAATAATACTCTTGCAGAAGTTGCGAAAGCTGCTGTCGATAGTTGCGGATAACCGCTGAAGAAGAGAGACCAGCGGAACCGATCCAGATGGCTCTTACTCGTGGTCGAACGACGTTGGAGTTGGTTGAAGATGCAGATTGCCTTGGACGCGAGATGGGATCCTGATCTCCATCCGCTGAGGACGAGTCATTGTCGGACAACGAGAGAGGTGGAGTGGTGATGCCTTCGATCTCTCCTGCTTCGATGAGGTCGAGAAAGGTGCCAAATCCAGCCGAAATCAACGCATCACGAACAGCACGAAGGATGACTCGAGTTGCTGCTTCAAGTCCCAGGGTCGCGCAGTTGCCGCAGCCTGCTTGACCAATAAAGGTTTCTTTGGAGTCGACCGAAGCTGCGACGGCGAGCGTCTTTGTTCCGCCTGCATCTACACAGAGGACGACGTCACCCAAGCGCGCTGGCTGGGTTGGTGATGATGGACCAGCCTCCATTACGCAGCGAAAACGACGCCGTGTGGATGCTGGTAGGTAACGACGAAAGCGAATGAGACAGGTCTCGGTATATACGGTCAGTGGTGGGGACGGACTTTGCTGAATCCGGCGTCCTTGGTTGAGAGCGTAAAGAAGGTGGATCGGAGCAAGAGTCACTACTGGATCATGAAGTGTAGATCGTGAGAGTGCAGATTGACAGGTTGGGATGTAAGTTTTGTGGTTGAAGTGTCGGAATGCGTGGAGTTAAAAGGATAATGGCGATGCCAAACGCGCAAGTCGCAAAGAAAGGATCGACACGCCGACGAGTAAGCGTGACAGTTGTGATCTCACCGGTCCGGAGTGGAAAGAGCCGAATGCTGGTCCAGGTGGAAAAGAAGCCGAAGACGCCGAGAGAGACACACGGGGAGAGATCGGATGGAATGTCAGTCTGCGTGGCACTGCGACCAGATCAAGCAGAGATAGGCGACGACGGAAGCGATGGTGGCAGCAAAACGAGATGAGTCCGTCAAAGACCGAGCTGGAGCTGCCTGCTGCCTGTGTACTGGATGGTGCTGTGTGAAGTGTGAAGGAAGAGGGGGCAAGCCAAAAGGATGAGGACGAATCGTTGAGGAGTGTGATGTGTAGTGTACATGTATGTGTGTGTGAGTGCTTGTTGTGGCTGTCACCGCTCCGCAACTTTGTCACTTGCCGTGTGGCCGCCGTTTTACAGAGTTGGCAACCGCTGCACGATGCAGGCTGAACTAAAATTCAACTCTGCTGCTGCTGCTGCTGTGGCTGCTGCAGGCCTCGTTCATCGGTGGCCGGAGCGACCGAGCCTTTTCCACGCCCCCCGCTGTCTTTTGTTGATTTGTTTTTGCAGTGCCGAGACTTAGGTTTATGGAAAATTTGTTTTAATTTTTTTAAAAAAAAATCAGAACAGCTCTCGCTCGGTGGCGCTCCGATGAAAGAAAGCACAGCAGCCACCTTTTCTGTGAACCGCTCCTCCTTTCTCCCATCTCCTACTTCCGTCGGGTTCTGCTCCGACTTTACCTTTTTGTTGCTCAGATCTGTGCCGCCGAAGCCTACTTCAAGATCACGCTGTGGCGCTTCTTCTTTCCATTGAATCAGACTTTGGGGCGCGAATCGCGAAGCAGAACAGCAACCGGTGGAGTCACACGCGCCCAACCAGCTGTGCGTCCGGTCATCTGGTGCAGCTGCCAAAAAAAAGCGCCGGTCGGGTTTTCCTCGGTACAACTTTAACGCGGGGGAGAGCCAGAACGGATTGCCCAGCGAACTCGTAATACTGTTCCGTTGAGCATGGTCCAAGTATTCAGAACTTCTCTCGATGGATTGTGTGAGATTGGACCAACGAATCGGTTGTCTCTGCCAAACAAACCACAGAGCGCGAGTTGGAGATGGAAAAATTCTTCTTCGCTGTTTTCGGCGGTTTGGTTCTGGCAGAGACGAAGCCGGTCAACCTGGTTTCGCTCGTCGGTCCGACGCCGTCCCGAGCCACCGAGCTCTTTTCTCACAAAACCTTGTTTGCCCTCCACTTATCTGTGTCACCTGTCAAGCTCTGCTTTTCGCATCTTCCGGCACCGGCTCAGCTCTAAACGTGTTCGCAGTTCCCTCTTCTGTATGTCCGTATCCGTACGCATTGCAGCTTTCTGGTCCCGGTCCTTAGTCTTTGAATGGAGAATAAGCGCCGAGAACCACCGCTGTTGTGACAGTGAGCCAGCACGAAGCTTCTGGCAGTGGTGTCGGTCGGTTCGTATATAGTGCTTGAGTCATGTGTGGCCCCTTGCGAGCTGCTACCTCTCGTCCTCCCCTGGCATCGTCTGTATCCACCACTTCACATACCTCTGACCAAGACATTCGTCCGTTCCAGCCATAATGCGCTACATCATCCGAGACGACAAAGCCGCTGTTGGCAATTACGTAAGTGCAACCCGAGCCCTCTTTCTTCAGTTCCGTGAGATCCACAGGAAATTGCCGCTGACCACTATCATCCATTCCCTATTTTTCTCCCTCGCAGGTGGGTGAATACGTAGCCAAACGAATCAACGCACATTTCCAAGTCACCGATCGACCTTTTGTCCTCGGCTGCCCTACTGGCTCTTCACCACTCGACACCTACAAAACCCTCATCCAGATCCACCGCCAAGGCCGTGTCTCTTTCAAAAACGTCATAACCTTCAATATGGACGAGTACGTTGCTCTCCCGAAGTCTCATCCGGAATCCTACCACAGCTTCATGTGGAACAACTTTTTCAGCCATATCGATATCCAGCCGCAAAACGTGCATATCCTCAACGGCAATGCTCCTGACCTAGTGGAGGAGTGCAACCAGTACGAGGCCAAGATTCAGGCCGTAGGGGGCATTGATCTCTTTATGGCCGGTGTCGGCTCGGATGGTCATATCGCGTTCAACGAACCGGGTTCGTCGCTGGCTTCGCGCACGAGGATCAAGACTTTGGCGTACGACACCGTCTTGGACAACTCGAGGTTCTTTGACAACGATCCACTCAAAGTTCCACGTATGGCTTTGACGGTGGGCGTGCAGACCGTGATGGACGCAAGAGAGATTCTGGTCATCATTGTTGGTCAACACAAGGCACACGCGTTGGCAAAGTGCGTCGAGGAAGGAGTCAACCACATGAACACTGTTTCGTGCATTCAGCTCCACCCGAACGCATTGTTGGTGTCGGATGAGGATGCCACTTCAGAGCTGCGCGTCCGCACGGTCAGGTACTTTAAAGGTATTGAGCGCGCTCAGGAGGAGATCGAGAAGCTCTACGGCTTGCATGGTCACAAAAAGACACCTTCGAGCAGCGGCAGCCCTGTAGTCAACGGTGACCTTGCTTGAGCTTCCATTCGCTTTTGTATCTCTGTAAATATGATCATACCCTTGTCAAAGCCTACTCATCTGTGCATGCACACCAAATTCCCGTGTCTGCCCCTCATAGATGTGCTAACTTGACAATACTTAGCAAAGTCGGGCTTTGAAATTATTCAAACAGTAGCCTGAACACCAGTCAGCAAATCCGCCACAGCCAAAGCAACGTCCGTCGCCGGATGCTTCGCCACGCCAGGACCCTCTTCATCCTCCCCTCTACCTTCCACCACCACCGTTGTACTACAGAAACTCAGCTCTGCCAGATACTGCCGCAAAAACGCCTCTACGGTACTCAAGATGCCCTCCAACTGACTTTCTCGCAGCAGCCCCAGCCGATAATGCAGACCGTCCACCGCGCAAAGCTGAATCAGGAAAGAGGCGCACTGGGCGATCCAGAAATGATAGATCGAAGGTAGGGCTGCCAAGCTGCCCAAAAAGCCCGCTTCAGATGACAATAGGAGCTTGATGCTGTCCAAACAGGCATCTTGACATGCCTCGGAACAGCCGACAAATTCAGCTGTCGCGGCACTCACATCGCCATGAAGTGTCGTCTCTGCCAGCCTCTCCTCGTACATCCGAGCCGCCGTGATGAGAACGCTTGCCTTCGCCAACCTGTAATGCAGATCGATCGCATAATCATATACATCCCTTCTTTCTGGATCGCTTGCCAGCAACGCTCTCGTAGTACACCAGCTTGCAGTGATCTCCCTCGTCACCTCGACTAAGCTCCTTGAATCTGTTGCCTCCATCCTCGCGTTCGTTACCAAATACGCTATCCTGGAGTAGAACATCAACGCAGCGTCCTGTTTTGTCATCTCTGCCGCAGACATCAGCGCTTGGCTATACTGCGCAGGGTCAATCAGCTGCATGATCGGCTCCTTGCTGTGGATCTCGCACTGGTGCAGCTCCGCCAGAAAAGCCGTCATCCAAACACGAACACGATCTTGCATCGTTACGTGTCGCACTGGTGGCAAGATGGCAACCATCTCTCCGACCGTCAAGCCAGCATGTGGTCCAGTCTCGTAGCTATATTTCTCACTCCACCATCTTGCGGCTCTCGCCACCTTCCATGCTTCTTCTGATCCCTGGTAGCTGCTCCAGATACACGCCCCTACGACTTCCTCAGTCCCGATCCCGCTTTCCGGGTTAAATTCATCTTCGGCTGTGACGGGGGAATAGGGCATAGTTCGATCTAGCACATCAGCTCGTAGACGCAGTTGTCGCGATTTGAGCTCATGCGAGGGGCAGTGCAGGGATGCCACTGACGTGATGGCTGACAGCAGAACCGGCGTGAGCTCGGCAGATGCCGGGAAGTCAGGAAATCCAAACCCGAGCGGTTCGATCGACTTTGCATAAAGACTGAAGAGGGATCGCGCTTCGTGTAAAGATAGCAAACCGAGACGAACGGCATCCGGACGAGGGTCGTTGCTGCCGAGGCTTGGATCCGGGTAGCGATACCGACTCGCGCGAGCTAACAGCGGCGCCTTAGAAGTGCTGCCACAACTCACGCTGCGCCTCTTGAGCAGAATGTTAGGAAGGGGAAGGGAGCAGTTGAGATTGGGTGACGTCTGCAGAGGCCGACTTGAGCCAAGCGCTATATCCGCTGACAGCGTCGTACCATTAGATGCTGTCAGGTCAAAGATATTCGATGTGGAATTCAGACCTGTAACGATGGAAGGACGTCCAGAGGTACCGTCGATGCGTGACAGTGAGCTCGGAAGCTCGAGTGATCCGTTCGGGCGACTATCGAACTGAGGATAGCCTGATAAGAAGGAAGATTGTCCGAATGTGCTGTTGAATGTTGGAGCCAGTGAAGGCCGTCTCTCGACCATTGCTCCGGTCGAAGAGCCGTGAACATGATTCGAAGCGCCAGCCGGTGCGGATGCCACTCCACCGGCTTCATACCTGTCCGATTGTGTTGAAGTTCGTCTTCGTTTGTTCTGCGAACTGCTCGCCTGCTGTCTTACCAGCGCATCGATAGTAGAAACAAGCCTTGTTAGAGTCTCATCCGTCTTTGTGCGCCATTCATCCTGCAGCTGTGGTCCGCCGACTTCCTTAGGCTTGAAGGTACACTCATAGCCGCCGTTTCGACATCGTCTGCATGGGGCAGACCCTTTATGGTCGCATTTGACCTTGGATCGGCGGCAGCTCAAGCAGGCTCCGATGGCTTTTCTTCGATCTTCCTCGGTCAGATCAGGGGAGGGGATGTGATGTGTTGTGTCTGAATGAATGGAACCGGCTGCGGAGGAGGCAGACGCTGTTGAGTTGGATCGTCGTTGAACTTGCGGCTGGTCAGTCGTCATGATGTCAACTGAGTGGATCTTGGATCAAGTCGACGAAGGCGGGAAGGTAAAATGGGGTTCCTACTGGCGCTGAGAGGGAGGGAGCGCCTCTTATACGGTTCCCGCCCTTATCGTGGCTTAAAGCTAGGAATGAATCGTCAGCTGACCTTCTCTCCAGGCTCGCTCTGACCGCCTTTCCGGATCGTTTCCCTTCTGGTGTTACTGTTGATTGACGTAACGACGTCCGCCTTCAACTCATTTCAGTGCAACCAAAGAGCAAGGCAAGTTCGCTAACTTGTCCCGCTTGGTGTTACCGACTTAGTAGAGCGTGGGACAGGTCGGATATGCGCAAGCGCAAACTTTGCTTGCAGCCCAGGCAACCTTGCAACGTGACCATTCCTGTAAGTTGCTAGCACAACCTCAAGCTCCCCTGCGATAACAAGCCGTGCCTGCTGAGTCTAACCTGAGCGTCGGGATGCGAAGCCACATGGCCGGTATCGGCGAAATCGCCGCCCGTTGTTTTTCCAGGCTCTGAGCTGTTACGTCGCCGACCAACACATGCTCAAGTCTAAGTTTTTGCAAGTCTAACACTACCCAGCTTTCGGCTTCGGCTATCACCGAGAAGAACATTTTTGCTTGGCCCGAGCTTCCGCATCATGCTTTTGCTTCGAGGAAACGGAGAGTCTTTCTTTTGTCACCTCCCAGACATATCTTTCTTCTTTTCTACAGCTTGCGCCATCACATTCATCTCGTATTGATCCTCCGTCAAGGTTGTCTCTTTGGCTTTGTCGCAACCGAACGAAGCTTTGTCGCAGTCACCCGTTGATCCACAACCATGTCATCCGACCTGCTCACTCAGGCCAAAGCCTGGCTCGAAAAGGACCCAGACCCGGCCACCAAGAGTCAACTCTCGAAACTCATCGACAGCAACAATGTCAAAGAGCTAAAATCGAGCTTCAGCGGCCGACTCGAATTTGGCACTGCCGGCCTTCGTGGTGTTATGGGCGTCGGTCCTAGCAAGATGAATCTGCTCACCGTTCTTGAGACCACCGCTGGTCTGGCTGAGTATCTTCTCAAGAACGATCAAGCTAAAGCCACTACCAATGGTGTCGCTATCGCCTTTGACGGACGTTTTGGCAGCAAAGAATTCGCCTACGCCTCTGCTCAGCATTTCGCCTCTCGTGGCATCCCATCGCATATCTACCCAACACCAACGCCGACACCCATGTGCGGGTACGCAGTCAAGAAGATGGGCCTGGCTGGAGGTATCGTCGTCACTGCTAGTCACAATCCAAAGGAGTACAATGGCTACAAGGTGTACGGCCCAGCCGGAACACAGATCAACACTCCTGTTGACGGTCTCATCGCTGAGGAGATTCTCAAGGTTGCCGAGCAGACACAGCCTCCCACGCTGGCCGATTGGGAAGAGATCAAAAGCAAAGGCATTGTCAAGGCGTTGGGCGACGAGATGCTCACCAGCTACATCAACGACGTTCAGAGCCTCAACACCTTTGCCAGCGCCCCGGTTCACGACAAAGATGCGCCGATCAGCATCGCCTACAGCCCGCTTCACGGTGTCGGTGCGCCATCGATCGAAAGGCTGTCAAAGGAAGTGATTGGCTTGGCAGAAGGCGTCAATTTCTGGATCTCAGAAGAGCAGAGGAAGCCCGACGGTGCCTTCCCCACGCTCGAATTCCCCAATCCCGAGGAGCTTTCGACACTGGAGCTCGTGCACAAGCTTTCGGAACAACACAAGACCGGCTTGGCCATTGTAAATGACCCCGACGCAGATCGTCTGGCCGTTTCGGCACGCGACCGATCGGGCAAGCTTCGCGCTCTTACTGGCGATCAGCTCGGGGCACTTCTTGGGGACGAGATTCTTCGACGTGCTGCCAAAGCGAGCGGCGATAAAGCCGGCGTGTGGACGTTGAGCACGATCGTCTCGAGTCGTCTCCTTGCTCGTCTTTCGGGCCACTGGGGCGGTAACCACATTGAGACGCTGACAGGTTTCAAGTGGCTCGGTAATGTCGCGCGCGGAATCGAAGCGCGGCAAGGTGCAGGCTCGTTCGGGTTCGGCTATGAAGAGGCTCTGGGCTACATGGCTGCTAGCTCGGTATGGGACAAGGATGGGCTCTCGTCGTACCTCCTCATCGTATCGATGGCATTTGACCTTGCTCGGGAAGGAAAGACGCTCTGGGACCGTCTTGAAGAGCTGCATCGTCTGGTCGGGCTGTCAGTCACCATGCAAAAGATCATCAAGCTTAGCCCGACCATGAAGGGTACTGATGTCATGACCAAGCTTCGAGCTGATCTCGATGCCGGCAAGGATAGCGTTGGGAACAAAATAGAGGACAAGTCGTACGCGTTCAGTTTGGTGGACGACTTAAAGTCGCGACCAGCTTATGATGAGGCAAAAGCCGAAGCGGGCGATCTCAGTATCCCCAAGAACGACGTTTTGCGGTTTTACGTTCCTCCCAGTCACGTTGATGCGAGCGCAGGCAAGCGCGATGAGCAGGACATCATGCTGGGTGATATCCGTGTCATTGTTCGTCCCTCAGGTACGGAACCTAAGGTCAAAATCTATACGGAGGCGCTGGGCCGGATCCGAGATGAAGAACAGTACGAAGATGCGGTGCAGCGAGTCACTCAGGAGCTTGAGGCGGTCGTTGATGCGTTTTGGGCTTGGATGAGCTGAGCCGCAGGTTGTGCAGAGCTTTGTACCTGTCTGACCTTTTGCAAAGATGTCTTTCTACGATGCCATTTGCTTGTGCTTTTGCTTCGAGGAGGAGAGGACGAGGTTGTGGATTCACATGTGATGCTGAGCACGAGAGAGTAAATGTGTTGAGAGCTGGGCCAGATTCGTTCGCCACTCACAGGACAACAAGAGTACAGCGAAATTGCGCGTGAGAGTCTTCGTCAAGGGCTTCTTCGTTGCTGCTTTGCGGTGTTGCTTTCTCGCCGATTGCAAGACCCTGCATGACGGACACGAATTCATCCTTTTTTTGTCCTCCTTTCCCCGCTCTCGATGGTCGTTGCGTGGCTGAGTCGGCGACGATGCTCAAGTGCAGATCATTCACGTTCATCCGTGCACAGGGTTTAACGCTTTCTTCTTTCCTTACTCACAAATAGGTTCATGGATCACCGGACGCTACATGCTTCTTCGCCACCATCGCCTCGATCTCATCTCTCCCTCTCCTTGACGGCAAGATGAGCGACCATCCACCAGGATCCTACGTCCACGCTGACGACCCATCCAGCACCACCACTAACACCAATCCAACCCCCTCACTACTCGCCGACGCCGCCGAACTCCCGCCCATGTCGCCATCCGAAGCAAAGGAAGCCCAAGAAGAACGGCAAGAGGCCCAAAGTCTTAACGAAGCAGCTCTTTCCATCCCTGACTCCGAAGCCACCTCCACCAGCGAGGCAGCGTCTGTCTACGAGCCTTCCAACGAGGCTGTTCCCGGTGATGCGGGCGTTGTAGCGGCTAGCTCGGATAATACCGTCGACTGGCAAGGCGTTCTTGGCCATTCTGCGTCCGGTTTGGGTGCTGCAAATGCCGCCACCTCTGCTTACTTTTCCTTTGCACGCACCGCCACCGCTTTTGGTCTCAACGTCGCCAAGCGCGTCACACAAGGTCTCGTCGCTGTACCCGCCCTGCTAGCTGACGGTGCGCTGACTGGTACAGCTCCAGGAGACACGTCTGGCACGCCTTCGATCTCGAGAGCTGCCCATTCGGGGATTGCGACATTCTTCGACGCTATCTCCCTGGTAGCCGTGGGCGGAATCGATCTTACCAGCGCTGTTACGAGTGCGAGTCTTGGAGCTGCCGGATCTGGTGTTGAGGGTGTTCGACGTGCACTCGGCTCCGAAGTGCTGAGGTCTCTTATGGAGTTCTCCAAGCTCGTAAAGCGCGAATGGAACGCTGAAGACGACTCGCTCCCGCCTGGTGGTATTCCGGCGTACTCGATCGTCGGCATCACCAAGGCGCTTAGCACCTGGGTATCGATTCAGCTCGTCACGCGGAGCTTCCAGGAGCAACGGATGCTGTCGGGTCTCCTCGAGATCGACACGCACAAGCTCAAACAAGAAGTCGAGACGCTCAAGCAGAAGCATCACGTAGCTGTGACTAGTGCGCCTCTCGTGCCCATCACTGCAGACGCTGAAGGTCAAGGCCAAGGCGAAGCGGCGCAGAGTCAGTCCGACGTGCGTATCACATCAAACCAAGCAATCAGCGGCGAGTATTCCGGCAACGTCATCGGCGCCGAGATCGGTCATCGAGACGGATCAAGTGCACGTCTGCCTGGATCCACACTCTCGGACCAACCCGCTCGACCTCTCTCTGACGCCGAAGCAGTCCACAATCTTCAACGCTATTCTAAACTCGTTCTCGGCGTCTACGGAGGTATGGCCCTGTATTGGCTCGATTCCATGCCTCCTGGTAGCCAGACGTTGCTGAGTGACGACGACGCATCGACGTCGAACGCGACCACTGCTCCTACGGGAAATGTCATTTTCTCAGCCGAAGACGAATTCATGCGAAAGGATCAGGCAGAGTTCCTCGAAGCTGCTGCACAGATGGAGCTGGAAGACGAAGAGGAGCACATCGCGTCGCCTACCGCCGAAGTACATGCAGGAAACACCAACAACGGCGTCGTGGCTGTAGACCGCAACGGCAAGGGCCACGCATCGTCTTACAATCTGTGGGACGTCATTTCCGGAACCCACGACGAAGACCTCTTCCACCACACTGCGAACCTCGAACGTGGCGCAGTTGCTGCTGGGCAGTATGACGAGGACCCCACCGTCGCCAGCACGCGCACACCGTACAATCCCAAGGCTAAAGCTCGACCTAGCAAGCCACGCTTTTACGTTGTTACGGATCACCCGAGGAAAACCATCATCTTGGTCCTCCGTGGAACGCTGTCCGTTGGAGATGTGGCTGCGGATCTGACTTGCGAATCGGTTCCTTTTGAGTTTGATCCGGAAGTGCGTAAGAATGTGGACGCGGCTCGTTCGGCAGCTCGCAACCAATCGAGGAGGTTGACCAGCGAAGAGCCGCTCGGCGACCTCTGCCACGAAGGAATGTACATCACGGCGCACGAAATCGGTGCTCCTGGGCGGTCCGTACACCGAGCAGTCGCCTCGGCGCTCGCTGGCAACCAAGACTACTCTCTCGACATCACCGGTCACTCGCTCGGTGCCGGTGTAGCTAGCGTGCTTGCCATGATGTGGGCTGACCCCACTACTGGGTTGACCACCGCCACATCCGATCTGCCGTCCGGCCGCCGCCTGCACGCCTACTGCTTCGCCGTCCCCTGCGTCACCAGCGCGACCCTCGGCCGCTCCGTCTCTTCGATCATCACCTCGTTCACCTACTCGTACGACCTCGTCTGTCGTCTCTCTCTTGGCTCGATTCAAGACATACGCAACGGTTGCGCCTGGCTATGCTACCAAGACAAGCATGCGGCGCACGGGCCCCAGACGATGAACGCGCTCATGAAGCGTGCGTTCGAGTACCAGTCTGGACGCATCGATTCCGGAGCGCAGAGGGAGCAGGTGGAGCAAGAGTTTCTCGTCCTGCGCAAGACGTTGGAGGCCAACATGCACAATACACATCTGTTCCCGCCGGGCAAGGTGCTGTACGCGCTGACGGGCGATGACGATCTGCTGGGCAATGTGGGCAAGAAGCAAAGGCTGTTTAGGGTCAAGGATGGCAAGGCGGACGGAGGGGCGTTGAGGAACGTTTTTGGGCAGATCGTGTTTTCGAGAAACATGTTGAGCTGCCACATGCCCAACACGTATGATGCCCAGTTGCATGATTTGACTCGGTAGAGGGAAGGGTTTCTAGATTCATACACAGGATGTCGCATATTCCATGGTATCTCACAATGTAGCCATTTGAGCATTACACCATTCCAGAAGCGCCCTTTCACCGGCAGCCTCTTTGCCCACTTCAAACCTCTCCAGTCCCAAACTCCTTCTTGCCGTTGTCCCGCGAACCATATCCTCGCGTGCCATGCCTTGGAACCCAGCCTCGCCTCTTCCCCCCGGGAAATCGGGCGGAGGTCTTCCCTCCTCCCAACAACTTCGCTGCTTGATTATGTACTCCCAGTTCACCTTTGTCGTCGGGATCGCCGGAATGTATAGCACGCTGCTATCCGCGCTACCCGCATGTTTGCTCTCGACCGAATGCACCGCGTCGCAGTGCCACAGCACCATGTCGCCCGGATTGACGTGTGGGATGCTGACCATGGTGTCGTCGAGCTGCAGGTGTGGGTGGGTGAGGGGAGACAGTTCGATATTGTGTCCTAGCGAGCAGCCGGGGAACTTTCGCGATGAGGCATCGAGAACCCAGTTGTCGGCGCTGAGGTAGTCTTGCGTCGAACACGAGGTCGGGGGTCGGAGGGGAGTGAAGAAGGGACGTAGGATGATGTACGCCGTCGACTCTTTGAGGAAAGGTAGCACTTTCAATGTCCCTTCGCCGGCGCGGGTATCGCTCATGGATAGCCAACCTTGCAACGGTCGAAACACACCACACTGTCCCGGACCCTGATACATGTCGGTTCGAGCCGTCATTCTCTCCCCCCCTTGTCCGAGTGACCATGGATCGTGCCGTGTCCACTCGTGTCCGTCGTTCAAGATGCTACTCCACAGTGAACGGAACTGGTCGCACTCCCACCGTTCGACACCTCCACCGTCAATGTGCGGACCCAGAGCAAACTTGGCATCACCGGGTTGACGAATTCGAAGTCGATCGACGTACGACAGCGGATGGTCGAGAGCACACGCTCGATCGACCGAGGTCGTTGTCGATGGATTGTGAAAGAGCTGCAAGAAACGCTGGCTGGTAGTGACGAGGTTGGGATGCGATCGTGCCGCCACCTGTGCTGGGGTCCAGTAGAGCTCGTAGACTTGCGGGTTGTCTTCTGGGAAACCCTTGGCGTTGTTGCGCGCCGCATAGGCCTGAATGTCTGCTTTCCACTGGATCACTTGCGACTCGGGAACAACGTTGCGGATCACAGCTACACCGCGATCTTTGATCGCTTGAAACGTCGCAGCGTCCGTCCACTCTTCCACACTACCCACCGTCTGCGCATCAGCCGGAAAGGCTACTTCCGGTATACATGCGCCACCCAGCCTCACCGTCTCGTCAACCCGTGAGCGGAGCGCAGTCAGAACACTCCGCCACGTTCGCTGCAGATGCTCGGCGTGGGCGGGCGAAGTGACCAGCGATTGTTTGAGCTGTGCAAAACGATCCGGAAGTGCGTCCTCGAGCGTACCGCCTGAGAGGGTGGCAAAGACCGAGGCGATGGTTCCCTCGCCTTTGCCAGTCTTGGTCGACAGGGGCGTAGGTGGCGGTGGGACAGAGGAGGAAGCAGGCGACGTGTCGAGTGACGGTCGGAGCGCCACGGTGGACGCGCTGAGGGACCGACGTGTTGTGATTGACAGAGCGGGCGATGCTCGACGTGGTGCGCGGCCAAGGGCGCTGCGCAACATCTTGCTCGAGTCGTTGTGATGGTTGTGCTGGGCAGACTTTCGAAAGAGATAGCTAAGGGGATGGGCGGAGGAGCAAAGGCAGTGGTAATCGACTAATATAGCGAGCTCCAGAACAGCCTTCGGAGCATACCCACAACACCACCCTCCTCCCCCACAGGTCTGTCTCACCAAAAGCAAAGCCAGATGAACCCGTCTCAATACAACACAGTCTCGTCAGTGATAAAATCGGCGCGGCGGTCTGAAAATTGACCGAGAAACCGTCCCGCTTTCCCTCGTCGCCTGCTCGTCCTTTCCACCTTGCCTGCAAGACGCTCTCCCTTCCCAGACGATGTGGGCCTCTTCCGTTACTTGCAGCATGAAGATCGAAGCGTTGTTCAACGCCGCGTTGCGCTTCATGTTCGGCGAGTAGAGTGGCCGCGCCGTGATACTGTATTTGGGATTTGACACCGCGCATTACCAGCTAATGTGAAAAGCTTCGGTGAAATATTTCGCCGACTTGTGAGACACCATAACACCTGCTCGCACAAATGCGTGAAGGACATGTGACCCAAGTCAAAGCTGCACCTCATGATAGCCGATTGTAGATCGAAGACCCGACTGCGCGATCCAGCCTCCGGTTGGATATGGAGGTAAAACGACTCACAAACTGTCAGCCCACGACGAGAGGAAAGAAGCTCAAAATGCGACATTGCTTGGATCAGGAGACTGCAGCAACGTACTGAAAGGGTATCAGCTCGCCTAGTTCGACTCAGGACGACGCACGACAGTAGCGGTATACATCTGCGAGGGATGCGTCACCGAAGGCAGATACTGGAGTGGCCAGTCAGCCGTCTGACCCTGCTCCTTGGTGCCCCAGCCAAACTCGTATCGGTCCATGACGGCGGCCACCATGCTCAAAGCTTCGTAGTTGGCCAGCGTCATACCCAGGCAGAGACGGGGACCACCGTTAAAGACGTGGAACTTCCACTGGCCGTAGTTCTTGAGGCTGCGCGTCTCGGTGCCGTCGGCGTTCTGTACCGTCTCGAGGAAGCGCGAGGGTTTGAACTCGCAGCAGTCCTCTCCCCACACGTCAGGGTTTCGAGCAATGACCCAGTCGGACCACGACAGCTGTTCACCGGCGTAGATCTTGATGGGTGGCAGGCCGGCGGCTGTGGGGCCCTGAGGCACAATCACGTCGTCCTTGATGGCACGCTTGCCGTTCTTGGGCACGGGCGGGTGGAGACGGATGGCCTCGTTGAAGCACGCCTGAGTGAAGACCAGATCCTTGGCGTCGTCGTAGTCGAGCTTTCGAATGTTGCCATCGGCGTCGGTGAGTACTCTGCGAATCTCTGCGCGAATTTCGTCCACGTATTGTGGGTTCTTCATGAGCTCGTAGAACAGCCAAGACAGACCCTGAGCAGTGGTGTCGCGACCTGCAATGATAAAGTTGAGCACCACGGAAATCAGATCGTCGCGGTCGGTGGTGACGTCCATGAAGAGGTCGAGCAGGTCCTTGCCCTCTTTGCCGTCGGACGCCTTCTTCTCCTTTTGGATGCCCGCCTCTCGGTCCCGAAGACGCTCCTCGATGATCTGTGCCGAGAAGTGGTTGATCTTTTTCACCATCCTTGCGTTCTTCTGCCCCTCGGACGAGAAGCGCTCGATGAGCTGCCACATGGGCTTACGGAAGCGCTTGTCAAGCACCATCTGGACAAAGTCAAAGGCGCTCGAAAACTCGACCTCGTGGTTGAGGCAATCCGGATCGGGACTGAGGCAGTGGATGTCGGAACCGAATGCCATCTTGCCGAACGAAGAGAGCGTGTATCGGTAGAAAAGGTCTGGTAGTAGCAGCGTGGCAGGGTTTGCGGGCGACTTGGCGTTGGTCAAACCATCGAGGATGCCGACGACGCTGTCAAGCTCGCGATGAACCACCGTCTGAACCCAGGTTCGGAACTGGTAGACGGAGAAGATGTGAGAAGCCATCTTGCGCTGGGCCTTCCAGACATGGCCATCTGAATTGAAAATGCCATTGCCTAACAAGTCGGCAAAGCGTACCTTGAACTGATGGCCCTTTTCGAAGTTGTCAAAGTTGGTCTTCTGGACGTACTCGATATACTCTGGTCGATGAACAATGTGCATTTGGCCGGTGCCGGAACCGGCGACGGAGATGGAAAAGCCGACGGGATGATGGCGTGCTTGGGAAAGGAACCAGTCAAGGATTGCGTTGGTGTTTTTGACCACGTCAAACGTGTGTCCGAAGAGGGGCAGCGCCGGGGGACAATAGAGTTCTTTTCGAGGTGGCTTGGCGAAAAGGGTACGATTGTGATATTTAAGTGAGAGCAATAGCAAAGTGAGAGCAAGGAGCGGCAGAGCCAAGCCGGTGCGCTGGAGCAAGGCATTAGTGGCATCGACGGTGCGTTGAACGTATGCATTGTCGGAGCGCAGCTGAATGTGCTTGCCAAGCGAGCTGGCTACACTGGAAGCACTGGATGGGGTGAAGGTCGGCATCGTTGATTTGGAGGTGAAGCAGGTCGCTAGCTATCCAAGCATTCAGTGCTTGCTGATATAAGCTGATGTTTCTTGCCGTCGAAACGGAGCGCCAGTTGGAGTGGCGATTGTCAGGAGCAGGCACACGTCGACTTGAGATGCAGTTGATGGAGAGCAGATGGAGGAAGCACACGTCAAGCGGAAGAGTGGTGGTGGTAGTAATGCGAACGAGAGGAGCTGAGCTGAATGACATGGCCAACGGAGGCCGTGAATGCGGCGGCTCCTTTTTTATAGACTGCTTTTAGCCATCATGGTGTGGCACAACCGAGGCGGCTTGTGACATGACGCAGGGTGATTCACCACCGACAAATTCCAAGTTGCGTTGTGGGCTATTGGTGTGACGACCAAGCCAACAAGAATAAGAGAGGTGTGACACTAGAAGCACTCAATGTGACCGCCACGGCCGGGGCGACTTAGCCGATGGGGTGACCACCACAAAGCGCCGGGGCCAATGAGTAACTTTTGATTTTGCCAGCACGCAGCATTCAGAACAATACTCTTCAACGCAGAGGTAGTAGAAACACTTTTGCTTGGCTTACGACATTTTTCTGTCATGTCGACTGTCAGCTAGCGCAAAGCACGCAACTCAATCAGCAGCAAACTCCAGCAGAGAAGTTTGTACAGCACAAACGTCACCGCAGTCGAAAGACGAGGGCCGGTGTGAAGACGATAATCGAGCTGCCGACTGTGTGTGTGAGAAGGCTGTGGTGTGCGTGTGTCAGAGAGTGTTTGAATCTTGGATTTGGGTTTTAGTTAGCGGCTCTTGGCAAGCGTTCCTCGCACGCTGCTCTGCGCATGTGCTGTGATTGATGCGCCTGTCAAAAGCGAGACGTGAACGGGATGCGGAGTAAAAAAAGAAAGGATGAAAGGTTACCGCCCATTGCAAAGACCGCACTTCAGTGCCTGGACCGTGTTAGAAAGCTCTTGCCTCGATTCTGCGATAAGACCCTTTCCACGCCAAGCTTGTTGGTGTGCTCAATCGCCTCTTCCGTATCCAAGATGCAACAGCGGCTTGATTATGCCTGCTATGTCATTCTACATTGCCGCCACTTCACAGCCTCGGATTGACACATCCGAAAGGGCTTTGCCATCTAACTGGCGCAGCGGCTACGTTGCCAAAGCATGACAGCACCAATGGTGGTGGCTGGTCTTCTATGGTATGCGTCTAGGCGATGTCATGCACTCTCGCTCACTTCATTCTGGTCGTCGACGATCACACACTGCACATTCGACGTTTTTTGTATCCTCGTGGTTGGAGAGTGTGATTGACTTTTTTAGGCCAAGTGACCTTTCCTTCAAAGCGACGCAAATCTTTCTCTCAACTTGTCCAACCAGCTATCCGCCATCTGAATCGGCCCTTCATACCCGGTCACCAGCCTATACGATTTGTTCTCTTCGTAACTCTCCACGTTAAGCTGGCCTTCGGTGAACGCTACCGACGCAATGATGTTTTCGGGCGTTGCGATTCTTCCTGGCATCAGCGGGTGACGCAGATCCGTCAGATGTGCCCAGCCGCTCCCGCGCGTTGATGCTTCGAATCGGAGCAGGTCGTCGTTGGGGACCACCTGGGTCTTGAGCACCTCGTGCATGATCTTCCAGCCGGCCGGGTTGATCCGGATGCGGTCGGGGTTGGCGCGCACAAAGTCGGCAGGTTCCGAGTCTTGAGACCAAGACGTGTTGGTGGGCAGGACGTAGGCGATGATGGCGTCCTCGGAAGCCGAAGGTTTCGAGAGGAACGAGATGGCCCATCCGTCGACAGTGGAGGCGGGTTGGTCTGCGCCGCGCGAGATGCTGATCTGTGTTGGGTGGTAGTAGAGTCCGGTCTGCGGTTCGGAGTCCTTGACAGTGGTGCGCCCAGAGCCTTTCGGTCTGCTTTCAGTTGAGTGAAATCTCCGTAGCTGGCCAGCACAGCTTGCTGATGCTGTGATCATCGCCGCTGGCTTTCGCGCTCTCTGACCGCATACTGTCTTTGCATCGGCGTGTAGCCTCGAGACCGACCTCGCCGGGCTAGCTACGCTCCTAACCAGACTGCTCCGCAAGCATCTCTGAGCAGCCACAGCTTCCCTACGTACTGTTGGAACAAACATGCTAAAGCCCATGTGTCCGCCGTTTGATGGTGTTAGCAATGATGCGATGGTGCTGTGCTGCAAAGAGTGTTGGAGCAAGAAGGAACTCGTTGAAATCTTGAAAGTGGAGGCTTGGAAATCAATTTTTTCTCGGATTTGTTTGGCGCATTCCGACATCCGAGCTCGTTGCTCGAGCTTGTGACACCCACGCTCACCGGAAAGGCTTGCAATCCTACTCAACCACATCAACAGCGATGGATTCGTCACCAACAGAAGTCGAACTCGAAAGCATTCATCCCGGCAAAGCCTTGTCACAAGACGCATTTCGTATTTCGTGATCGGACGGCAGGCATGTAGGTGAACATCACTCCAGCCTGTTGGCATATAGCGGCCACTGCAAATGAGACCGAACGAGGGGAACCATGAGAGCCATAGATTAACAGTAGTGCACTTTTGCTTGTTGGCCCAACGCTACGCTCACAAAACAAGCGCGCCAGCCAGCGCAGCAACAAACGTGCATCCAACCATTGCCGCAACATATCCGGGCATGTGAGCCGCCACAGCAGCATTGCTCGATCCAGAGCTGGCAGAGCTTGTACCCGAAGCAGACCTGCTAGAAGCAGACGAAGCAATGCTGCTTCCCGACTTGGAAGCGCTCGACAGCGCACCGGCCGCAGTCGCACTGATCGAGCTCAGCACCGAAGCAGCATCCGGATTGCGCGTGCCTCCATTGGCAACGAGCGACGAAGCGAGCGAGAGGTACGAGTACGCCTGGCTCTTCTGCGAGTTAATGTACGACGACTGATCGGCGGGAAGCGACACGCCGTCCAAGCTTGAAAACTCGGAAGCGATGTAAGCCGAGAGCGAAGAGATGGCACCCGAGTTGGTGTACTGGGAGAGGTTGTACGGGTCGAAGCCTGGGAGGAACACAAGCAAAGAAGCAGCAGGCAAGGAGAGGTCAGCCAAATGCAAAAAGCACGAAGAGTTGAAAACGAGATGGACGCTCTCATGCGTCCACACTCTATAAGGCTGTCGATACTTACTCTGCCTCTTTTCGACGCGCGGAGCAGGCGTAGGCTGCACGCTAGCCTGAACAGTCACGATAGCGGCCAGCATGACCAGGAGCAACGATGCGAAGACCTTCATTGTTGGTGCGTTGTTTGAGGTGTTGAAAGGTGTGAGAGAGAATCAAGACAAGTTGAGAAGGAGCAGAGGACACGCTACCGACGATCATCTGCGAATTGCTGTTGAGTATATATATACATATGAGTGGCCTACAGGCCTCACCAGCTCAGAGCAGCATTCGACACCTCGCATCCAAGCTGCTACTTGGCTGCGCATCAACAAGGCAAGAGACACACTGGCCATGTTCTTTCAAGCCACGTTGGTAAAGCTCGGGTAACGAGGGATCGCCTAGCCAGGCACGGGAGAGGCTTGCACAACGCTCAGACAGATTGTTCTTTCGACTCAGTCGTTGCGCAGAAGCTGAAGCAACACTGCGCCTCTTCCAGGCGGTTCGTCTGACTATTTTGCGCAGGAGAGTCGCTTGCACCGCTCAAAGTGACAAGTCACTTTTTTTGCCAGTCAGGAAAAGCTCTAAAACGACTTGGCTCGCGTTGCACCAAACCTTTTTAGCACTCCGCTCTCCAACGGACTGACGACGCACAGACGCTCGAATCGAGTAAACTTGCAGGTCAGCTGCCTCTTTCTAAAACAAACGAGCAGGAGCCGAATCGCTGGTGGTCATGAAACACAAAGCCCAAGACGTCTAACCGAAACATAGATTACTAGACGACAATGGGGAGGAGCGTTCATCTTTTCGCTAACTGCAAGGGTTGGCGTCTCGTCTGCCCACACACAGCGATACCATCAATGCGCGTGGGGGATTTTCGATAGATTTGGTCGACGAATTTAGCCAGCCAAGGCAGCTGACGCTTCCGTGCATGATCAACCAGCTGTGGCCATGATGGCGCTCTCACAAATTTGTCGCCGCAGTTTTCACACGGTGTTGCATAACTATTTGTCGCTTTCCTATTTGTTCTCAGTCTCGTCGTTAGCCGAAGGAAGAGTCTATACCGCCACCGTACAGGATCCTACTCGATCATTGCTCAGACGAGACAGTCTCAGGAGACAGCCTCTCTAGCGCCGCAGCATCGCCTTGCGCTCGCTTACGACCCCGCGTCAGAACGACGGAGACGCGATCCGAAAAGGAGAGTGCGACTGGAGTCGGTATGTTTAGACGGCACCACAGGAATCAGGACGATATCTTTGCACAGTTGTGACAACTCAACATCTGCGGCCATAGAACCCTGAAAGCACCGCATCCCGTCCGATCTGCGAAGTTAAGCAGGGTATCGCCTAGTCAGTACTGCGGTGGGGGACCACGCGGGAATCCTAGGTGCTGCAGTTCTCTTTTTTTCTTCTCTTCATTCTCTTCTCACAATCGCTTGCCTCCTTTCCGTGGGCCCTCGCCATCCCTTTTGCACGACACACACACACACACACACACACACACACACACACACACACACACACTGTGTTGCACAGGTTGGACTCCTCAATCAAGCATCTGTCGGTGGGGCTGGTACGAACGAAACTTTTTGTTGGAGTGAAGAATAGTCTAAAGCAAAATACTTGGAGCAGCCATGCCACCATGAGGCTGCGACTCGGCAACGTCTGATAGGTCTCTAGAGCTTGAGGTAGCCCTTCTTGATCAGGTATTCCGTGATGATCCTCACAGCGTCCTCGATGGAAGTCTTGTCGGCGTCAATGTGGATCTCTGGGTTCTCTGGCTTCTCGTACGGAGCCGAGATTCCGGTGAACTCCTTGATCTCGCCCGCCTTTGCCTTCTTGTACAGCCCCTTGGGATCCCTGCTCTCGCAGGTCTCGATGCTGGCGTCAACAAACACCTCGACAAACGGCAGCTTGGGAACGTGGGCCTCGTGCAGCTTTCTTGCGACCTCGCGGTCTGCTTTGTAAGGCGAGATAAACGATGTGATCGTGATAGTGGTAGACGAAGCAAAGAGCAAGGAGACCTCGGAGATTCGTCGAATGTTTTCCTCGCGATCCTTGGGAGAGAATCCGAGATCCTTGTTAAGACCAAATCGAATGTTGTCGCCGTCCAAACGGTATGCAGATTTCTTGAGCGAAAGCAGGTGCTGTTCGAGAGCAGTAGCGATGGTCGACTTGCCCGAAGCCGAAAGACCGGTGAGCCAGATGGTAAGACCCTGTTGGGAGAGGAGTTCGGCTCGCTCTTCGTACGAGACGTGGCCGGGGTGAAACGTGATATTGGTAGCCATGTTGTTCTATATGCTGGGATGGTAAAGCAGATACTATGGTGGAAAGGGATGAAGGTTGACACAAAGATTTTGCATCTTTGCCAAGACGGATTTTCGCAACGAGTTCTTCTTGGACGCAAAGCGATTCTCAGACCCTTCCCGGCGTCTGTGCGTCCTGCAGCTTCGATCGTCATTCCTGCAATTTTCACCATCACGCCATCGAGAGTTAGGCCGGGATTTCCTCTCGATTTTTTTTGTGGGCAGTGTTGTCGAGTGTTGGTCTGACATTCTGATGCGAAAATACATCTTGCTCTGCTTCGTAAAAGCGACATCAACCGCCCGGCTTTACGCTTTCTCCGCATTTCCCGTTACGCTACGATGCAAGAGCTCTTTGGTCGTCAAACATTAAATGTAGCAATTGACTGCTTTGCGACTACCTTTCGCTCTCTTACAACAGCTTGTAGCGAGACGACGAGAACACACGCTCGATGATGCTACACCTCGTTCGGCCACAGCGCCTCTTGCAGGCTTCGACCTCAGCACACCTACTAGGCGACAAAACGGCCCGTCTATCGAACGCTGTCGTACCAGCTGCCCATGCACGAAGCTTCACATCAACACGTCGCACAAAATCAAGCTTAGAAGACTGGACACGAACAATACAATCCCAGCAAACCACAATGCACGACACCGCCGACCTCAACAAGGCGCGTCAGCTGCTTCTTGTATTGCCCAACCTCTCACAGTCCTCGAGCGTGACGTCTGCTCGCAATTCGATTGACAAGTACACCGGCGACGAAGCCCTCTCTCTAAATCATGGCTCTGCTATGCCGCTAGGATCGGAACTGGTACTCTTCAACCCTCTCCTCAGCGAGAGTAGTTTGGGCTTGGATGGAACAGAGAGAACCTTCGGACCGCCGGGAGGGCTAGATCAGCGGATGTGGGCAAGTGGGTCGTTCGAATTTCAAGCCGGCAAACAGCTGAAAGTGGGTCAAGAGGTGCAGTGCGAGGTGGCGGTAGAGAGCGTAGTCCCGAAAGAAGGTGCAAAGACAGGGTTGATGGTGCTAGTGACGAGAAAGTTGGTGTACAGCAGTTCAGAGGGAAAGATGCTCACTGAAAGAAGGACGCATGTGTACAGGAAGCAGAGACCTGCTGAGCTGCGCAAGTATGTTCCACCAGCCGAGGGAAAGACGCCCAAGACGAGCGAAGGTAAGCCTTGGAACAGCGCTACGCCGAGTTGACCGGCACACGGCTAATCTGACGTGAATCTTGCTCGATCCTCCCTTCACAACAGTGGAAGAAAAGAGGTCAGACTTTGGCTTCAACTACAACGCTACACGATCAGCCCTTTTCCGATACTCTGCTGCAACCTTCAACGCCCATCGTATCCATCTGGATCCGGAATACTGTCGGAACGAAGAAGGTCATCCAGGTGCGTTACATAACTTTTGTTTCCCTTCTATGAAGATTTCCTCTCAACTCACCTTTTCGATCCCGGTTCTGATAACAGACTGCCTCGTACACGGCCCGTTAACGGCAACTTTGCTGCTCAACTTGGTGGCCACTGCGGCGAAGGAAGCTTCAGGGCGAGTGCAAAAGTTCGAGTACCGTGCCACATCGCCTCTGACTGTAGAACAAACAGTCAGACTACGAGGTTCATGGGAAGACGGGGAAAAGAAGAAAGCATCGTTGTGGGCCTTGAACGAGGCTGGGACCGTCTGTATGACTGCCCAAGCGACCCTGTTCTGACCTGCACAACACCGCATGCTTCAGGCCGCTACGTGAATCTACCGAATCGCATTATGTTATACCATGTACAAAAGAAACACTTCCAGGAAGAACAAAGCAAAGAGACAATCACCTTGCCCATGCATCATCAGATCTTGGCATCATCCGCATCAAAATTGATCGAGACGCTGTTCACACAATGGCGCTCGTTGGTCGGAGTATTGAACCCTTCGCCCTTGAACACATGGCCCAGATGACCGCCACAGTTCTTGCACGTAATCTCGATACGTTCCATACCCCAGCTTCGGTCCGAGTGTCGATCAATCGCGCCCGGAATGGCGTCAAAGAAGGCAGGCCAACCACAGCCCGAATCAAACTTGGTCGAGGCCTTGTACAGTGGCGAGTCGCAGCCGGCACATGTGTAGACTCCTTGGTTCGGGTAGTGCTTGTTGTACTTGCCGGTACCAGCCATCTCAGTCCCCTTCTCGCGAAGGATGCGGAACTGCTCGGGGTTGAGCTTGGTGCGCCATTCCGAGTTGGACATGCCCTTGGGGAACGATTCGGGTGGCGCCTGAGACGAGGCGGTAGAGCCCATCTTGAATGCTGATACGGGTGAGGAGGTGAAAGTGCGCAAGTGGGATTGGAAGAGTGCAGGTGCTGTTGAGATGGCGGAACTGTTGAGATAGCCAGAAGAAAAGGCAGCGACCGAGGCAACGACTGCGCCTGTACCGAAAAGCGTTTTGCGGGTGGGAGTGAGCGTGTTGAAGGTGGGAACGAAGCGATGGCTAGAGCGGGCTAATGCCATCAGTTGCGGAATACTGTCAAACTGGTCGGGGATGATGGAACGTAGCGAAGAGGCGAAGATGATCCAAGTGTCGTGTGCGACTGAGCCGTTGACCCGACTCGCCACTACCTGAAGGCATACGGTAAGCAGTGTCCGCCAAAGGTGCAATTGCCGAGGCTGTCTCGTGCATGGTCCATGCTCACTCAGAGAGAGATTCCGAAAAATTCCTCCACATGCAGGAACCGCCTGGATGTTGAGCCTATCAATCTCACATCTTGAGATTCTTTGTCACGTCCTCAAGACGCGTCCGACGCGTAAAGTGCATGCAGACACCCATGGAGTGCAGCTCTCAGAAAGTTTTGAGCGGTGGCGCGGAATGGACGCTTTGACGACTTTCTCTGTTTCCACATGGACCATTTTGCCCATGCCTGTTAGACGGTGGCACGGCTGAAGCATTCGACCACCATGTTCTCGCCACCCTCTTCACCTTCTGTGCTGGCCAGCACTTCGCGGCACAACATTATCCAGCCACAGACGCCGAGCCAGCATCGTCGGCAAAAGTCACTTCGACTCTTTTTGGGCCATCAATCTGACGAGGAGCCATCTGTCTCGGATTGCGATTTCGATTTCCACTCTCTTGCGAAGCATAGTTACGACACCAGTGACGGTGACAGCGACGACGATATGTTGGGCGTGGCAAGTGGCTCCAGCCAGAGATTGCAGCCTGGGCGCTTGTCTAGCTCTCGATCCGCTCCGAATGCATTCGAAAGCCCGTCAAGAAGAACGGTCTCTGACCGAGTCTACGACGGCGATGAAAGTGGTCTCTTTAGGCTTCCATCACCAACGAAACGACCTGCGAAACGATACAAAGCTGGCGCAAGCCCAAAGAAGGCTTCGTCCATTTTCGCATCGGTACCAACGACAAAACAGCAAGCAGCGTCATCGGCTGCCATTCCGACCACACCTACAAAACGACAGAAGGGTTTCTTGATTAGAGGCAACGTCACTCCATCCCGAGCATTTAGCATCTTCAAAGCGGCCAAGCAGCGCAGCCAGCAACGTCAGCAGCATGGATTAATGACCCCGCCTACCTCGTCGCCTTTGCGCCCCATCATCCTTGACAGCTTTGACGATGGTGATGACAGCTATGTGGACGCCAGTCCCTCTCGACGCCGTGCCAGTCGTACAGCTAACCACGCTGAGTCGCCATCCTCTGTTCGCTCTCTCCGTTCGTCCCAACCACCACATACCCTGTCATCGAGCAGTCTAACGCGGTCAGCTTTTGCTTCACCAAGATCGCCTTCATCAATCAGACCTTCCGCATTTGCAGAAACACGTTCACTTCCAAATACTCTGCTCAGCCTGCGTACCCGACAATCCCACTTCAGCGGCAGCAATGGCTTCTTTTCCATACCACACCAGTTCTCGGCAGCACAAACACCCGTCATCGACACAACCTGCTTCCTCGAGACGTTTGTATCTCCCTCCTCATGCCTCGTCCAGCTACCGCGCAGCACCGACGACGAGCTCCTATCACATCCCATCTGCGCCGCCTACAGCTACTCTTCCCGCTCGGTCAACCCTATGGCCCAATGGCTCGCCGTCGGAGATGACGAAGGACGTATCACCCTCCTCAACACTTTGCCATGGCAAGATGCGTCCGCTGAAGGGTTTACTTCCCATCCGCAGTGGCAAGCCTCATCCTCTTCAGCCATCTTCGAGCTAGTTTGGAGGTTCGACGATCGGAGCATCCTTTCGGGGGCTAGCGACTTTTCCATCCGCAGCTGGGATACCGAGTATCAGAAGTGTACCGCCAGGTTTGATGGGCACAGGGGAAGTCCGAGGACGATTGTGTACGATCCCACGACAAATGGCGATGATGGATGTGGGATGGTTTTCGCCAGTGCTGGCAGGGATGGGACGATTAGGATCTGGGATGCTAGGGTTAGCGAGCGTGGACAGCAGATGGAAGGGGATGGGGACGAGGATGCTTGTGCCGCTATTGCGCCGGTGCTGACCATCAATGCTGCACACAGTACAGCGGCTCCAATTGCGCCTGTTGGCGGATCCAAAGGTCGCAAGCAGCTTCGCACCGGTGCTGCTACCGTCGGAAGGAGCAGGAAACGTCTCCAGCAGCCTCTTCCTTCCGGCATCACCGCCCTCTGCTACCTCCCCGATGGTCAAGGCCACAAGCTGCTCAGCGGCGGCTCTGCCAACGGCATCATCAAGTGTTGGGATCTTCGACACGTGCGCAACAACTCGCCCTCCGATGCCGTTTCGCAAGTAGACGCACAGATTCCTCTCGAGCCAATTTCCTCGACATGGGACACGCCGGACGTATCACTACTCGCACCTTCCAGCGCCTTTGCCCGCGCACACGGTGTCTCGCAGATCGTCTCTTCTGCCACTCGCCTCTACGCTTCGTGCACTGGCGGAAAGATCTACTCGCTTCCCCTGTCGACGTTTCTGGATTCGCACGTTATGCCGTCCCAGGTGCAGACGCTGTACGATCCCGTGCAGTGTCAGAATACGCTGTTTTCGCGAATGGCGCTGTACGACGATCGCTTTTTGGCCGTGGGATGCAATACGGGCAATGTGGCGTTGTGGGATGTGACCGCTCCACGCGGGTCGGCCAGAGCGCAGGAAAGAGATACGGAGGAAGAAAGGCGGGCAGCAACACAGCTCGAGACGGGTTTCGGCCACAGATCGTCGCAGCAAGCTATGGCGGTTTTGACCCAGGGCCATGCCAGGAATACGGAGGTGAACGCGGTGGCGTGGGCAAATGGACCTATGGGCCCGACGCTGAGCTCTGTGGGGGACGACACGAGGATTCGAACGTGGTTTGCGGATCGCTCGGCGCGAGAGAGATTGGCACAAGCTGCCGAAGAGTAAAGGTCGGTTGGGTTCATCCGCATAGCGCTGACCGTCGCATAGTATCCTCGGCAGTACATCAATCTACAGCACACCTTCTTATCTCTTACACTGTCATCGACAGTTTGTCGTCACTTGACAACTGAGTTGTTTACGCCGTGTGTGCATCCCATACATGCAAAGTCGCATCGTAAAATGAGCAGCTGTAGACCCTCTCATGTTGCCCTCCACGATCCCAATCGCAGCCATACGCCAAACTCTGATGCTCATCAAACCTTGTCACCGTTTCAAACTCTTGACCCCTCAAGTGCGCCCCACCCGCGCCTTCCTCCTGTAACCCGTCCATCTTCAACACTTTGAAGCCGTCATGCATGCACCCGACCAACACCTTGGTTGGATCTTTCGGATGCCACTTGACACGCCACACTCCTCCCCCGACGTTGGTTTCGCTGATCGGCCTTGCTGGCATTCGAGCGTCGAAGAGGCGGAGGTGCGAATCGTAAGAACCGACTGCCCAGAGGTGTGGCCGCAAATGGTGCGATTGGAGCGAAGTTACTCCGCCGTTGAAGGGTTTGCTGCACGTAAAGGTTGGAGAGGGAGCGACGGTGGACGAGATCGAGCGAACGTCCCAACCTTTGAGCGTCAAGTCGTCACCACCGGACCAGACAGTAGTAGGGGTGAAGCAATCGAATCCGGCAATCCAGGCTTCGTAGTCGTGGGACGCCCAAGTGGTCAGTCCGCGAGGTTTGGTTGTACTTGCATTGAGTGCCAGATGTGCGGTCTGAAGAGAGGCCAGACGCTCATCTTCACTTGTCCGGTCCCAGTCGTCTTCGTCCAAGTCGGGCTTATGTATTGATGTCGACGCAAGGTCAGACGCCAGATCTTCTACAGTGACGGTGGAAAGTGCAGCTTCTACACTGGGCAAGTATGCCAGCGAGCCGTCGCTCTGCGATACGATGACAGAAGTGTCACTAGCGAGGTCGGCCATCTCGTAGCCGGATAGAGAGCCTCCTGTGCGATCTGAAAAGTCGAGACTGAGACAGAGGGCCTTTCGATCGTTGAACTGTAGCTCTGCTAGCGTTTGAAGTTTGGAGCTGATCCCAGAGCGGTGCAGACAATGGAGAGTGATTTGACTTTTCGCATTTGCTACGCCGAGCATCCTCCTTGCGTCTGTTCCATCGTATGCTTTGGTGAGCGACCATTTCATATCCAAAATAGCAGGCGTTTCGATCGTGCCCACTTCCTTGCACTCAACCTTTGCTGCTTCGGTGGAAGAGGCGTAATAGAGGCTGCATGTGCCGCGCCTTGAGTATGCTGGGCTTGTTGAGGTGCTGACGTTTGGACCTTCCTGTTCATCATCTTCGTCGTCGAAAGTAGTTGGAGGATCAGCAGTAGAAGCAGAGGATGATGACTGGGCTGAATCTTGCTCGTGCTTGTCCACTTGGTACGTAGCTAGCGCGAATAAGCCGTCAATTCCGGGGACAGACTCGACCGAGTCAGCGCAGAGCCTTGTTGAGGTGGTGTATAGGGATGCGGCCGTTGCCATACTGAGAAAGATGAGTGTTGCTGGATCTCAATGAATGGAGTTGAGGTGAGTCGAGAAGAAGCGGCAGAACGTTGAGAAGCAAAAAGTTGCTTCGTGGACGCCGAGAATTTCGCCGACAAATAATCTCAGGCTCAAAAAAAGGGTCAAAAAAAACATGATCGAGAACTGCTGTCCATTTATACCTTATTCGAAACCTCGTCGCTCAACACAACGTCTCGTTCAACAGCCATCTTATCGACCAGAGCTTAGACAAGAAAAACAAGCGATAGAGCTGCTGTTATCTTTCATAGAAGGGGGAAGAATGAGATCAACTCATAACAAGACCGATCTCCTTACTGATCCCGCTCCTAATCCATCCCTCAACAAACGCCTGTCCCGTAAACAGCAACACCGACAACGTCCACGCCACCGAAACGTAGTTGTCGTACCACATGCTGTAGTACTTTCCATCTTTGCTCTTACTCTTCCTCTTCTTCTCCACATACCTCGCCACCGCTCCCTCCACCACCACAGCTACACCGTTGAGAAAGAAAAAGCTGAACTCTCCTGCACCCGAGATCGGAGGCACAACCTGAAGCGGGCTGAACTTGAACATTCCCGTCCCGGCAGTGGACGAGGAGCGAAGTTCATGGCCCATGCTTTTTGCGTGGTCTCGGTTGAGCCAGATGTTGGTCACAGGTACAGCAATCCTTCCGCCCAGTGCTGCTCGTTCGGACACAGCATGGATGATGCCCGATGCTGTAAAGGCACCGAGCACTTTGGCCCAGTCTGCTCTGCCGCGTTCCAACGCACGCATAGGGTCGGGATGGTAGGATGGCCAAATTTCTCTCCTAGCCTGCTTACGTTTGGGATCGTTCAGTTTGCCCTCGAACAAGTCTTGCGCCAGATAGGCGACATACGTAAATGGCAGGATACCATAGACTCCAAAGGGTCGACCAAAAAGACGATGCCACGCGTAGCTCCAGAATCTGCGAACCGTCGTCGCTTTTGTGAAGCCAGCGGGGTTCAGCAGGGGGAAGAAGTCAATGTTTCGCAAAGACAGTTGCTCGTGTTGCAGTTTTCGTGCTCGCAAAGCTGCAGAAGACTCATCTTCGTTTTCCGTCTCTGTTTCCGAGTCTTCAGCAAGTTGTTTGCTGCTACGTAGCTGACGAACACGGTCATTCTTCGTCGTCACTCTGGACTGCGAGTGCGAAGCAGGGCCGGTAGCGTCGTGCAAAATCGGAAGCGCGACTGCACTCGTTAGCGTATAGCCGAAGTCGAACAACGTATACAGCGAGATACCAGTCGCCGCAACAAAGAGCGTCCTCCTGACAGGGTCCAGATCTAGAACAGAAGGGTTGATGGTCGACATGTGTTTAGGGTGCATATGATGGATGACCCACGTACATCCGACAAGGATGGGAAAAAGCTTGAAGAATGCCCTTCGGAGCTGTGCTGAGCTGGGCGGTTGCCACGGATGCGAGTCGTGGCGCACGTCGGCTGAGGCGAAGTTCCAACCGATGCCGCGCATGCTGATCATGAGATCCAAAGCCCACCATGCTCGTTCGAACGAGATTAACGTCTTGGGCAGTGGCTCTGTCTTCCACTCCTCATTTCTGGCTGATGTGTATGGATGGACGATGTTTGCACGTTGGTTCTCGGGTGCCTTGGGCGCAGCGGCGATAACGATGCGTCTAGGGATCCGTGGAGATGAAAGGAAAAATATGTCGAGCACTCGAGATGCACCATAGAAACCAACCAGTCCGAGTTGATAGGTCAGCACCGCGCTGCCTGGGTAATAGTACTTGAAGGGAAGTGATGCGAAGGTGTAGAACGATAAAGCAGCCAGTGCTGTCCTCGCGACGGAAACAAGCTGTCGAATCGATTTAGAGACTGACCTGGTCGACGGCGGTGGAAGCAAGAACAGTGCGAAGTAGTAGGTCAATGGTGGAACAACTGCGGCCCAGATGGGCAAAGGTCGAGCGTTAGGGTTGGGGACGAAGAGGTGATGCGTTGCATGACTTGTATACGGCGATGTCATTTTGGACTTCACTGAGGATGGCCAGTCGAGTATGCTCGGTAGGATGTGGTCGAACATGATGCCTTTCCATGAGGAGTCCCTCTGGATATATAGCACAAGCCGATGAGACACTCCGCAATGATTAGGTGTCGAAGAGTTGACCGTTCAGGGCCGGAAAGCTGAAGTTGACGAGCCGAGTTGCTTGCCAGTTTGCTCAGCAAAGCAGGGTTGTTGCAGTCAAAGGGAAGAGGGCATGCTACAACTGGGATCAAGGTTTCTCACTCTTCCACTCATTCACCGACCGACTCAGCCAATTCCAACACAAGCGGATACAGGCTCGCATCTAAGGACGCCTTCAAAAGCGCTGAGTGGAGGCGGCAGGCTCAAGCGCCGTGTCTTTCATGCCGTGTTGGAGTGAGTGGCGGCACGGCAGACGTAAGCGTGGCTGGGGTCTCGACTGAGATTGACATCAGATCTGGGACGGCATCTGGCTGAGAGTGAAGGGACAAGGATCGGATCGCCTAAGCGAAGGTCGAAGCAGTGACGTTGCACCCCCTTTCTTGTGTGCATCTCGTTTTGCGGTAACTGACAGCAGGCATCACCGATTTCTCACAACGTAGCTGTGACTGATCGGGAAAGGGTCTAAAAAATTTGCCGGGCAAAAAAAGTTGTTAGAAATCGTTGAAAACTTTCTTCGCAAGAGAGAAATCCTTCTTCCTCTCTCACACACACACGCATCTGCACCATCTATTGGAAGGCACCGCAGAGGTGGATATATACGAATCCACGATGACGACCAGCTCAGCAGAAAAGGCGCTCGAGGATCGCGCCAAGTCGCTCCACAAGAAGGAGAAGAAGGCTGCTGCCAAGGCTGCCGCCGCCGCTGCTTCTGCGTCTACAAGCCTCGAGGGCTCTCCATCTCCAGCTTCCCCCACCAAGAAGGACAAGAAAGACAAGAAGGAAAAGAAGGACAAGAAACGCTCCGCCGACGAAGCCGACGAAGATGACGAAAAGGCAGCTAAGAAGCGCAGAAAGGAGGAAAAGAAGGCTAAAAAGGCTGCTGCCAAGGCCAGTGCTGCCACTTCCATCGAGTCGACTCCAGCTGCCACTCCGGCTCCCGTCGCATCTTCATCCTCTGCTCCAACATTCACACCTACCAACCCTGCCGCTGCTCGTGCCTTCCTCGAGTCGAACAACATCACGATCGAAGCGCCCGAAGAGTCGAACGAGCGTCCCCCGCTGCCTATGGTCGACTTCCGTGAGCTTGATGGTAAGATCGATGCAGCTGTGAAGAAGACGCTCGACGCACAAGGATTCTCCACTCCCACCCCGATTCAGGCTTGCTGTTGGCCCGTGTTGCTGCAGAACAAGGATGTTGTGGGTATTGCTGAGACGGGTTCCGGCAAGACGTTTGCGTTTGGTTTGCCAGCATTGCAACACCTTGTGACCAAGCACAAGGTGCTCGAAGGTGGCAAGAAGAAGGTTAAAGGTGCACAGGTCAATGTTTTGGTCGTAGCCCCTACACGAGAGTTGGCGATCCAGACAGAGGAGAACATGGCGAAGCTTGGCAAGTCGATGGGGATTGGCATGATTTGCCTCTATGGAGGTGTGTCCAAGCAGGAACAGGTGCGATTGCTCAACCAGACTCCGACGGTACGCATCGTGGTCGGCACACCCGGGCGTGTGCTGGATATGGCAAGGGATGGATCGCTCGACCTTTCCAATGTCACCTATCTGGTTCTGGACGAGGCGGATCGAATGCTCGACAAGGGATTCGAGCCGGATATCCGTGCTATCATTGGCATGTGCAAATCGCGCGAGGAGGGTCGTCACACTTCGATGTTTTCCGCCACTTGGCCTCCTGCTGTGCGTGGTCTCGCCGAATCGTTCATGAACGGCCCTGTCCGTGTGACGGTTGGATCCGACGAGCTCTCGGCCAACCGTCGCGTTGAGCAGACCGTCGAGGTTCTCGCTGACGGCTACGCCAAAGAGCGACGACTCAACGACTTTTTGCGATCGGTCAATGCTCAACGCTCCAAAGACAAGATCCTGATTTTTGCACTCTACAAGAAGGAGGCGCAACGTATCGAGCAGACCCTTCGTCGTGGTGGATTCAAGGTTTCCGGCATTCACGGTGATTTGGGCCAGAACGACCGTATCGCATCACTTGAACGATTCAAGTCGGCCGAAACGCCTCTGCTCGTCGCAACCGATGTCGCCGCTCGAGGTCTCGACATCCCCAATGTCGAGCACGTGGTCAACTACACGTTCCCGCTCACGATCGAAGACTACGTCCACCGAATCGGTCGAACAGGTCGTGGTGGAAAGACCGGAAAGAGTCTCACCTTTTTCACCGAGATGGACAAGGCGCACGCTGGCGAGCTCATCAGGGTGCTCAAGGATGCCGATCAGAAAGTGCCAGAGGATCTGACCAAGTTTCCTACTACGATCAAGAAGAAGACCCATTCGAGCTACGGTGACCATTTCAAAGAGTTGGTGCCCGGTAAAGCCAAGAAGATCACTTTCGATGACGATTAGCATGCGATTCGTGCTATGCTATGTCGGTCTATTGTATGGGTATATTTCAATGTCAGGAAAAGCTTCTACAGAGTCATTTGAAGTGTGAACAGCGGTTGTGAGATGCAGTATCGGCGGTGAGCCTGGCGGCGTATGTTTTGGTTTCGGTGACTGCGTGAAGATGCACGCTGGCGAGACACGGTGAGAAGACGGCGGTGTGGAGGTTTTCAAATCAAAGACCTGTGATATGACGCGCGGCTGGCATAGCAGTCGGCGATAGACGACAGGACCCTTGAATCATCATCATCGAGGCGCTTCGATTTTATTTGACAGCTGCAGAATGCTGGCTTAGCGTAAGGAAGACGCCAAAAGTGACATTCGACAATCGGAGCAAAGGCTTCTGAGCTTCTCCGCTTCGCAAGAACTTTGGCTGATGACTGAACGTTCTTAAGGAGTCTATTGAGTGCTCGTTGAGCGTTCTGTTCTTCCACCACCATCAACTTTCGGACCTGACTTATTCACCAGGCTGAAGCAGACCCCGTAACGGACCAACGTAGATACCGCTTTTCGGCATCCCAGAGGAAACGAGATCATACCGCCATGGCACCCAACGTCGCCATCATCCAAGGCACCGGTAGTGGTAAGTCTCAAAACGGTCATGCAACACAACTTACAAAAGCTCCATGGACCTGACCATTATCTTCGGCAACTCCACTAGGCATTGGTGCCCAGGTAGCCAAACAGTACCTCTCCCGAACCGGTCTTCAGGTCGTCGCACTTTCGCGCGATGCCTCACGAGCCAAGAACGCCATTCTATCCGGCGACAAATTTCTGGACGAATCTCGCCTGCACACCATCTCGCTTGACATCTCATCTGAAGATTCATACCACTCGGCTGCCAAAGAGATCTCGTCTCGATTCGGAGACTCGTGCCTCAAAACGCTCTGGAACATCAACGGCGTCCTGCACGCCGAAAAGAACCTCTCTCAAATCTCGCTCCAACAGCTCGAACAGACTTTCGCCGTCAACACCTTTTCCCACCTGCTCGGCTTCAAGCACTTTGTACCGCTCATTCCACGCGGTGCCGAGGCGAAGAAGATTCAAGAAGGCAAGTCGGAAAACCTCGCCGAGGGAGTGCTGCCGAGCGACCTCAGCGTCGTCGCCAGCTTGAGCGCCAAAGTAGGAAGCATCACAGACAACCAAAAGGGGGGATGGTACAGTTACCGTGCAAGCAAAGCCGCGTTGAACCAGCTCATCAAGACGTTGAGTAAAGAGTTGGAGCTGAGGTCGGTCCCGGCGATCTCGGTCGGCTTGCACCCGGGAACGGTGAGGAGCCACCTCAGCAAAGACTTTACCGGTGGTGAGGGTAGCGACAAGCCTCTGGACAGGAGCAAAGGTCAGTTTGAGGCGAGCGAGGCGGCCAAAAATTTGGTGGATGTGGTGAGTGGGTTGAAGAAGAGCGATAACGGATCGTTTAGGGATTACAAAAATGACATGATTCCTTGGTAACCGTGATTGCATAGGAGAAGACTCGATCCTCATCCTACACATGGCATCACGACGTCAATGATCAAAGAGTTTCAGCCAGACCTACACCATGTGAACAGCTCCGTATCAGCATCATCGGGCCGCGCGTGTTGCAAGTCAAAGTTCACTTCATAAAGCGTTGCGTAAAACACCGAGCAATGGCGATATCAGCCCACTCAACTCAAAGAGTAATGAGGGTACACGCAGTCGGTGGCACCAACTCCCACGATAGCACAGCAGCGGTTCCTGGAAACAGGGGCTCCTTCATGTCTCAATTCGCCGGACCTTTGCAGACCTATAAGAACCACCAACTAAGCGCCTTCCTACCCTCGATCTCTTCCTCGAACGACATTCACAGCTTCAGCCTTGCCCTCACATGATTCGACTCAGCATGAACTGGCTACTGATCGTCTCGACACTGTGCCTGTCCCTCTTTCTCTACAATCATGGTGTTGTGGCAGTGCACGAGCACCGCATGATCCGGCTGCATGCCCGCCAGCAAGCTGGCGTTGCCGCTGAAGCCAAGCCTGAGCCCGTCTCCACCAGGCCGAAGGTTGACGCCCAGCCGGTCTCGTTTGCGCCACGAGAAGATGCTCAGCAGGTTCCGGTTCAGCCCCAAGCTAACACTCAGATGGTTCCGACCAAGCCGAATGCTCGCAAACACCAGGTTGCAAAAGCTGGCGCGCTAGTCACAAAACCTCAGTCGAGCCCTTCGACACCACTCGGTACCACCACTACATTCGACCAAGCCGCCGCCGACCCCGGCCTCAAGTTGACCGAGGACTCCGATGCCGACGAAACCCTGCACCATGAAGAAGCTATGCGGCTCTTCATGCGAGCCAAAGCTGAATCCGTCATCGCCTCTAACGCGGGCGCCTCCTTTACCTCGTACGAACTCGAATGCATCCTCAACGGCACCTTCCCCTCGCTTCATCCGGGATCGCTGTCCAACGTCAGCTGGACGATGGACATGTTCGAGTCAGGTGTAACCCTGCCCACCACTTCCTCTTCCGCTGACCACCCAATGATGGTGTCACTCATGTCCACCGACTCGGCCGTCGCTGCTCCGCCCAAAAACGATCTCAACGTCGACCACCTCCTCGACAGCTTCTTCCATGCCGATGGGGTCAGAACGATTTTTGAAAAGGTCCAAAGCGAGACCAATCAACGCCTCGATAAGCAGACGAAGAAGACGATCATCAAACAAACCGCACCGATCCTTCACAAGACCATCGAGAGAGTAGCAGGCCATCGAGGCTGGGGTATTCAAGATGCCCGGTTTGCCCAGATTCACCTGGAAGAGCAGGGCGAGTCGGAAGACGATGAGGCGTTCAAGGACTACAACACGTTTGTCAAGACGATGCGTAGTGCGCTGATTACGCCGATCGATGCGGCCAAAGATAGCGCAAAGGAGCAGCAGGAAGCTCCGAGAAAGAATCTGGCTGACAAGGCTTAGATGCGTTTTGGGGGCAGACTGAAACCCGCTCTCCGCTCTGTCTAGTGTAAAGAGAGTACGAAGAATGAGAAAGAGTATGTAGTGATTGACAAAGCGAGAGACGAACCACCTGGTATAATGCGAAAGAAACTTGAACGAGAGAAAACGGAGAGATAAAAGACCTTGACCAAAAATGCGTATCGACCGGGTGTGACTAACAGCAGCCACCCATCTTGCCCTCAAACACCTCCTTGATCTTGATCGCCGGTCCACCTCTTCTCTGCGGTCGAATCGTGCTTGGATCCATATCTGCAAAGCTGAACCTGCTGCCACTGCCGACTCGCCTTAGCGCCCTGTCTCCGTACGATACTCCCGAACCGGTCTTCTCAGGGTCAAGCTTGCCCGATTCGATGGCCAACAGAATACTCCGCGCTGCAAGAGCGAAGGGCGCTTCGACATTCTCACCCGTCATCGACGACGTTTCCAGAAACAGCACGCCATTCTCGTTGGCCCATTTGCTAGCTTCCAGGTAGCCTACTTCTCGTTCATCCTCTCCTCGATCCATCTTGTTCCCCACCAGCACCACGACCAGATCTGGCGATGCCAGAGCTCGTGCATCCGTTAGCCATCTCGAAAGCGGTTCGAATGTCGACCGTCTTGCGTGTCCCAACGTACAACAACCAAAACGAAGTCAGTTTCAGCCATTTTCATTCCCATATCTTTTTCCAATGTGACTACTTACTTTGTAATATCATACACAAGAATCGCGCCGGCGGCACCGCGATAGTAACTCCTGGTGACGGACCGGAAACGTTCCTGACCTGCCGTATCCCAGAGCTGAAGCTTGACGCTCTTGTTGCCGATGTTGATGAGACGACTGGAGAATTCGACGCCGATAGTATGCGCCGATTGGTCTTTGAACTGATTATGGATGAAGTGGTGGAGGAGACACGACTTGCCCGTGCCGGCTTCGCCGATAATGATAAACTTGAGCAGAAAGTCGTACGCTGCGGACATTTCGAGCGACGCGTGGTCGTCCATGGTGGCGAGTCCTTATATGCTGAATTAATTGATCAAGAAGGGGTGTGGAAGGTCGAGCGGAAATAATGGTGGGGCGGGTGTGATGTGAAAATGATGAGCGGCTTTACTCTGTCGTGTGTGATTCCCACCGTGTCAAGGCGGTCTGAGCGCCGTGTCGTTGATCGAGGCTGTCACTTTTCAGGTCGATGGCACGATGTGAAGATGCCGGCAGGCGCGCCCAATGCAGCTGTAAGGAGCGAAGATGTTTTGAGAGTCGCTGCAGATTGTGGAGAGATGAGGGTGTCAATGGTGATGGTGTTGAGAAATGTCGTTGGTCTGATAACCAGAGATTGCAGAGTGGAGCTGCTGCTGGTGGTGGTGGTGGTGGTGCATGCGTGACTGCAGGGAGAACACTCTGTGACTGCGCATATTTTCAGGGTTCGCGTCACCGCTGTGACACAAAGAAAAAAATGGATCCATTTGTTAGAGCGCCTGCTATTTTTCTGCAAGGAAGTCGGAAATCAGAAAGCGCCCCTGCAACCACCACGACACAGGATCTTCCTTGTTCGACTCTTTGTTCGTTATCCTGTTCAACTATACTAAACGACTTGCCAGTCACATCGCCAGCCGCTTCATCCGCGGACTCGCTCAAGATGCCATCTCAAGAGGAATACGAGGCAACATTAGCCGAGGAGCTCCAAGTGCTCGAAAGCATCTACATCGACGAGCTCGAAAAGATCTCCTCGGAAGAGCTTCGTATTCGCATCGAGCCAGAGGAAGATGTGCTCCCACTCCTCTTCTCCATCGGACTCGAACCAGGACAGGCACCTACAGAAAGCATAGAGGACGGTTCCCCTTCACCTATTGTGCTCTCACTGCTTATCAAGTACACGCCAGAATACCCCGATGCACCACCAGACATGTCGATCCACGTCCTCCGCGACACGAAAGCCGTACTTGGACCTGCAGTTGACGACGAAAATGAGCCTCAGGATCAGCATTTTACGTCCTCTGAGCGTCCAGCAGTAACGGAGCTTCAGCAAGGGCTCGACGAGGTTGCACAGGAATCGCTCGGCATGGCTATGGTCTTTACACTGGCATCCCACCTCCGCGAGAGCGTAACCACATTCATCCAACGCCGAGTACAAGAGATCGAAGCGGAAGCGAGCGCCAAACGAGAAGCCGAGATCGAGGCGGAAGCTGAAAAGTTCCGCGGTACAGCCGTCACGCCGGAACGGTTTGCAGAATGGAGAGTCGAATTCCTCAAAGAGATGGCTGAAAAGGAAAGGAAAGAGGAAGAGGCCAAAATGTCGAAAATGTCGGCGAGGGAACGAGAAGAGTACAAGAAGAGCAAGGTAAAGCCGAGCGGTAGACAGCTGTTTGAGAAAGGCGGTACGTTTGAAGAGGACGATGTAGATGACGAAGGTGCACAGGAGGTCGACTGGAGCCTGTATACCCGAGAGCAGAGGGAGAAGGAGAGGAGAGAACAGGAAGAGCAGCAAGAGCTGCAGAACAGGACGGATGCGCTTGCCTTTGACGATGAGGATGATGATGATTATTGAGTCGAGTGTCGGTGGCAACAACACTTGGCGCTTTGTACTTTTATGCATGCCTCGCCCTCTACACCATGAATCATCCTTCGCATTTCTTTTCAACTCTACTCACTCCTCTTTCGAATGTGACTTCTACCCTTGCATCGTTTCGAGACTGGGTGACCGTAATATGCCGGCTGCAAAGCAGATTCTGCTCTGCGTTTGACATTTCGCCAGGTGGGCGGGTCAGGCGGCTCGGCTATGAGCTGTCGCTGAGGGTTCTCTACCTTCTGTCCGCCACCCGCCGGTCCTTGGAAATGCGTTGTTTCCCTGAATCACGAAGGATTGATGTTTGTCAGGCCATTTTCTGGTTGAAACCGGTTTCTGACGTTTGGACCCTCTTTTCTTCGATCTTCCCCACAGATATTTCAAAGCTCATTCCAACGATCCTTCGACTTCACCATCTATCGACTCTATATATAAAGGACGCTGCAGGCTCGGCTACCACCCACTTCTCTACCTTGCCTCATTCCATCGCACTTTTCTTTTGCTCAGTCTACAACCTCGATCCTCTGATTTCGCATCCACGATGGCAGCCGCTACAGCAGCCAAAGTGACCACCGCGGTTCATCGACCACGCATCCTCATTTCCGCCTGGCTGTTTCTCAGTTCCTTTGTCGTCGCTTGGGATGTAGGATACATTCTTCTTCGACCCAGAAGTATGCTAGGTGGAGACTTGCATTGGCTCTGGTCTCCTTACTCGCTTTATATGACGGTCGACTACGTTTACGGCTTGCCCTCGTGGGATTCCAAGGATGGCTTCCCCGCCGCCCAGTCTCTCATGAACGTCGGCGAGAGCATTATCAACCTCTTCTACATCTACCTTGTTCACGTCAGGGCCACTCCGGCCTCGTTCGCCGTTGCTCCCGTCTGGGGTCTGGTAGCAGTCACCATGACGCTGTCCAAGACTATTCTCTATGTTCTCAATGTAAGTGGCCTGGCCTTCTGAGAAGATCGACTGTAGTTCGGAACAGCTCACCTTTTGCGATTGAAAAACCACAGGATTTCTGCTGCGGCTGGTGCAAGACGGGCCACAACGACTGGTACACACTCATTGTCTACTGGATCCTTCCCAACGGACTTTGGATTCTGTTCCCATCCATCATCGCTTTCATCCTGATCCGTGAACTTTCAACATCCCTCAAGATCGCTGCTGGTGTACAAGGTGCGATTGGCTCCACTTCTTCTTCACCGCTTGCTTCGGCTGCAAATCGTGGAGGGACAGACGAGAAATTGGGTTCTAATCCGTATCTGGTTGATCATTCGCAGCTCCCGAGCTGGGCACAGGACAACGCGTGGATCGTCAAGGGCTACCGTCGCCCAGGAGGAACACACCAAGATCCAAGGCTAAAAAACTATGACCATGGCACAGTGTACAAGTGCTGGCGTAGTGTTTGGGCGTATTGGCATAACGAAACTGGTAAGTGACGGATCGAAGATCGTGGGAGGGTTGAGTTGATAGGTTGCTGACATGTGTTGCTACTTCGGTGTGTGATGGCTTATAGTCAACATCCATACACATCTTTGGGGTGCCGTCTTTTCCCTCGGTCTCTCGATGAGCCATCTTCTCCAGCATCTCGACTTGCTGCCAAGCTTCATCCGACCTCTGTCGCATCATCCTATCTTTTACCCTTCTAGTCTTATTTTTACAACCGCTTCAGGCAAGGTTCTTCGCCTCGCTTCTGCTTCGTATCCCTCTTCCCCTTCCAACAACCCACTTGCTTCGTCTACCGACCTGACCTCGACAACTAACAGCTTCATCGGTCGAGCTTTGTCCCTCTTCGCCTCTTCCATTGCTTCATCTTCGGTCACCGACAAGTTCAGTAACCTCGTCGTTCGTGGTCCAGACACACTCGACGTCGCCGGGTTTACCGCCTTCTTTGTCGGCTCGGTCGTTTGTCTCGGTTTCTCCTCGACCTACCATGCGATCCAGTGTCACTCGCTCTCCGTCTCGAAACAGTTTAACAAGCTCGACTACGTCGGGATCGTAGTCATGATTGTCGGTTCTTTCCTTCCCGCTTTGCATTACGGCTTCTACTGCCACCCGCATTACCAGCTTGGCTACTCGATCGCCATCTCGTCGCTCGGAGCTCTGGCGATGTACGTCGTTCTTGCGCCGTCATACGCTACACCCGCCTACCGTCCGTATCGAACCGCCGTGTTTCTCGTCCTTGGTTTGTCGGCCGTCGTGCCCGTGGCCCACGTGGTGCAGCTTTACGGCTATACGACCATCACGGAAACCATGGGTCTACGCTTTCTCATCCTCTCCGGTGCACTGTACGTCGTAGGTGCCGGACTGTACGCCGCACGTGTACCCGAACGCTTCGCACCGGGGAGGTTCGACATGATCGGTGCGAGTCATCAGATCTTCCACGTGCTCATTCTGGGTGCGGCTGCGGCGCATTACGTTTCGATCCGAAGAGCGTATGCTTTTTGGCATACCGTCGAGTCGCTGACGCCGGTAGAGGCCGGCAGAGGTGGAGTGTGTGCTGCGCTTCAGAGTTGATCTTGTAGATATCATTGTGGCTAATCGAGCGTAGATTTGATTACGATGATGGTTAGAATCGAGGCGAACACGATGAGTACGGGTGGTGGTAGGATTGAGAGGAAGCGGATCGGTGAAGTGGGAAGGAGTTGGAAGGGTGGAATGAATTGGCTCTTGACACTCGTTTGTCGATGAAAAGGCCGTGTTGAGGCTGCGAGAAGGGCATCCATCTTGGACGTCAAGGTGTCGAGCTTGGCGTGGAGTTGCGCAATCTCGTCGTCTGTTCTTGCGGCTGGTGTCTGCGCTGATTGTGTTTTGCTGAAGGCTGCCAACGAGAGGGGTGGTTCGATCTGCTCCGTAACCACGCTCGGACCGAGGTGTGGAAGCGAAAGAAGATTCATCCGATGCAGAAGAGCAACCTTGGCATGCAGAATCGCCTCCAACTGCTTCACGCCTCCCTCCAAATCTTCGCTCCGTACCGACTGGCCGAGAGTCTTCTCGCTCCTCCTCAGCCCGGCTATCTCTGTCAAGCTGGGTGGCGTCCACAGATCCCTTTCCCACTCAAGGTTAGGTGAGATGAACCCGGTCCACTCCAACACGTCTGTCTGAGTCGGCGCCAAAACCACTTCCATCAGATCGCCGAAAATCGCCTTCTTCACGTCTGTCTTATCTTCCCTCACCACCTGCAAATCTTGCCAGAACCCGTATACCTGAGCACTCCATCTGACCAGCCTTTGATGCACTTGAAACGCTCTACTCGCCTTTCTTTCCTCTGCCTCCCTCTTCACCCGCCTTCTCAGGTCTGCAGAGATGAGCGTCTTGATCTGTTGCCCTTGCGGAAGCATCTGCGCCCGCTCAAACTGCACACTGGTAATCGCATCCGTCGAGTAGCCCGCCACATTCACACCTGGAACTCTCCAATTGTGCGCCAGACCGGCTTCGAACTCGTCTAAACTCCACGCTAGATTTGTCCTTGAATCCAGTATCGCTGCCAGCACACTCGCTAGCCCTAGCTCGGCAGCAACGGTCCGAGCTAGAGGGAGTGAGATCCAGAGGTCGTCCCACGGCTCGAGACCGGCTAGGGAGAGATCGAACGATGTCGGTGATAGCTGGAAGCGTAGAAGGCCTTGAATGAGGGTGAGGCCGGCAGAGTGCAGGAGCGGGGAGAGGGTGATGTAGGGTACGCGATGTTCGGGGTCGAGGATGCGGGTGAGGGTGAGAGTGGGGGTGAGCGAGAGTTGGAGGCAAGGACAGAGAGAGGAATTGGGTCGGCGAGAGAGATGCAGTGAAAAGCGGAGAGGAAGAGGGCGTTTTGCAGCGAGAAGGGTCCAAAGGGCGCTGGTGTCGATTGAGGTGGTAGCCATGCTGCAGAGTGTTATTGCCGCTCGAGATGAACTTGCCCAACAGCACAGATGGTGAGTAAAGTCAAAGGTTACGGTGATGAAGTAGAGGAATTGGTCGGGGCCACCTGTCAAAAAGGGCACTCCACGCTGGACGTTCTTCCCAAAATTCTCCACTTGGCGTTGGCAGCTTGATCCGGTCTTCACAACTCGCCACTCCTTCCCCAGCATCAAACTTCACAATCAGTACAACAGAAAGAGACAAACAGCCTGAATGGCGAAACAGAGCGAAAAAAGTACAAAAGAAAGCAGCAAACCCAATTCCCAAAGACTCGTGCTAGCTAACTACAGACGTGTTCCTGAATGGCAGAAAGAAGCCAAGTATGGCAGCGAACTCACTTGACCTTCTTACCCTCAACGGCCACCGTCTCTCTCCACGACTTTCTCGCCTTCCAGCCCAACTCCTCCTCACCGCTGCACCACCACATGCTGGCAGCGAAACCCGGTCCACCCACCAGAAGGGCCGTAACGAAGCCGACGGTAGTCTTTTCCAGCCACGGTGAGCCTGCTGGAGCCTTGGCAATCGCTTTATCGCACTCAATATCCAACGGCGACCTAGCCTCGCCAGTGACCGGGTGGATCGCCGACTTGTTCCTAAACGTCGCCTTCTCGGCCAAGACGAGCAGAATCAGAGCAAGCGCAGCACCTCCAATATCGCCGAACCAGAAAAAGCTCACTGCGTCCAAGGTTTCGCCCTGGAGGAAGTACCCTCGAATCACCCGGTTGAGCCCGTACCAGTAAATAACTGTGGAGAGGGCGGCCATTTTGCGGTAGTACGACCAAGTACGTTCGAAAGCGTAGCTGACACCCTCGGCATCGTAGCGTCGAATCACGCTGCGGGATTTGGCCTCGTCGTTGACTTTAGGCGTGCGGAAGCTGACCCATGCGATCGGGAGGTAGGCGAGCGCAGCAAATTGGATCATGAGTGCAGCATGGTACCACAACCCACCAGCCGGGTTAGCAAAGACGGTGATGGCTACCACCGCACCAAAGGCTACATGAAGGAGGTTGGCGGTGTAGATGTTGTAAGCGGGGGTAGGCACGGGAAGCACGGAGGCTTTGGAGACCTTCATGGAGCTGTAAGCTGCCGGGAGGTAGACAAAGCTGAAGAAGAAGCAGGACCAGGGACCAATACCGGCAGCAGCACCAATCGCATTGAGGAGCACAAGGAGGAATCCAGCATTCAGCGCGGATTTGCGGTTCGGCGAGACGGCTTGGAAACAGAGTCGATAAGAAAGTGGTAGGGCGAAGGCGATCATGATGGCAAACAGCCCGACATTGAGACGTTTCTGCATGCTTTGACGGAAGAAGCCCATAGTGACACAAAGGAGGTTGTCGAGATGTGGCAGTGCGCCCTGCGTGACATCGGTGCGTAGCTTCTTACGCGAAGGCACGAGGCAGGTTTCCTGCAGAGTACGAAGCGGGTTGTCCTTTGACGCGGGGAACGCGAGAACCGCGAGGTATTCGGTCGCTCCACCAGCGAGCAGACCGGCGAGGGCGAGGCCCAAGATGGGCAGGAAGGAACCTTTGCCCATGTCGATGCGAGTGTGTTTTTCTTGGGATGAATTGTCCCAGAGCGTTTCGGCGGACGTTGGTCGAGACGAGGTAGAGAAGGAAGGAAAGAATGGTAAAGCCGTTGATGGAAACGTCTTATAGTGTGGTGGTACCTTGGGGTTTGGTGCACGGTGAGAGGGCAAGAAGAAATGACGTGGATAGATAGCGTCAACACGGGCTCAAATTTGGACCGTCAAAAAATGCACCGCGTTTCACAAACCGTACAGGGACCAAAAACTGGAACGTGCGTCGGTTTCAAGCTCTGCTTGGTCCGCATTCTGTCGAACAAAAAAGCAAAGCTGCAACTGAGCTGCAGCGTTGATCTCTCCACCTTTTTTTTTGTCGTCGTGTCTTTGCAGCGACACCTAAACTTCCGAAAACAGAAGTGGGCCGACAGCGTGTGCTGACCTAACACTGGGAAAGCAACATCGCTATTCCGAGTGATGCGCGTGACTGTCTCGGTGTTGAGCTCGGCGACATAAAAGCTTATTTGCACTGCACAGCAAAGCCGAGAGCGACACTTTTCGGACACTGTCGGCCACTTGGGACCCCTGTGCTTGGCACTGCGCAACACTCGAACCTTCTCAAAGCTTGCGGCTGCTGCTTACCCTCACGACAACCATCAACTGAGCACCACCAAAGAGAGGATTTCGTCGCCAATGGTGCTCGGTCTACGAAAGAAAAAGAGCAAGCTTCCCCAAGCGTCGTCTTCAGCAACAGCAGCGGGACCTTCAACAACAGATGATGGTCATCCGGATGTGGGCCGTCGTAGCGCATCTCGACCGCCCAACGGCGGGTCAGATCAGGCCGACACGCCTGTTGCTTCAAAGCCGTTCAAGTACGGCAACGACATCTCCAAGGCCATCGTCGATATTGCCGGTCTTCCCGTCAACGTGTTTGGAATCGACGAGCTCACACCAGCACCCTCTCGAGCGAGCGCACCCCCACCGCCTCCTCTCTGCGTTGTGATTCACATGCATGGACGAGGCGGCTCAGCCGACAACGAGGAAAAGATCGCTCGCCAGCTCTACGACCGCATCGCGCGCGAAAAGGCCAGCTATCTGTCCCAACAGAATGAGGGCCTGGTGGCTACCAGCTCGACACAGCGAGATCACCTTCTGGTCACCTTCGACGCGCGCAACCACGGCGGTCGCACCACCAACCCAGAAGGACAAAAAGCATGGAAGCAGGGCAACACTCGGCATGCAATGGATCTCTACGGTATGATCGTCGGCGATGCACGCGACGCTTCGTTCCTCGTCGACTTTTTGGCCTCCTACCTCTTTCCACACGACGATAGGACGGTAGCCGAATGGGTAGTTACGGGCAAATCTCTCGGCGGACACTCGACATGGCACGTCCTTGCCCAAGATCCACGCATCAAGATCGGCGTTCCTTTCATCGGTATGCCGGATTTCACTCGTCTGCTCAACTCGCGGACGAAGACTTCGTTCGTTCCCAACGCACCTCCCTATGTTCCGGCAAGTCTCAAAGCGCTCATCGAGAAGATCGACCCGGCGCGTACTGCATACGACAGCTTTGATGCCAGAAGAAATCCGTTCTGGGGAAAGAAGATCTGTGTGCTCAGTGGTGCCAGCGACAAGCTGGTGTTGTGGGATTGGAACGAGGACTTCCTAAAAGCGTTGGTCGTCGGAGAGCCGACAGGTGCGAGGGGTGAAATGCCCGGGTTGAAGATCCACCGCAGACCCGGTGTGGGGCATGAAGTGACGGAAGAGATGGTGGAAGAGGCAGGAGAGTGGATTTGGAGGTGGGGGATTGTGACGCCAGTGACGCCGGTCTAGACTGCCATTGCTTGCCCCCATAGATCAGTACATGGTTAGCCATATCGCTGCATATCACTTTACGATAGCAAGCTCAGCAAGCGATTGACTCCTCCTTTCATAAAACAGTGGAAGCTCTCATTGAGAAGAGGCATGCCGAGGTAGACGTTGATGTGATGTGAAAAGCCTCTCGGCCGAGAAATGAACAGCGATTAGTCACCGCCCCGAGCGTGGTTATGTGACCGACGAATCGCGGATGTGGTGTTTAGAAATCCAATTTTGGCTCGCAATTTTGAGAGAGAGAAAGAGACCGATCCGATCCTCGCAGCTGCTTGCTCTCGCTCAGCGTCTCTCACATTCAACTCCGGCTCGCGGCTCAAATTTAGCGCGCTCTTGCCGGTTCTGCAGCTGTTCGATCCTCACACACTTCGCCATCGGTCGTTCCCATCCTCGACCATCATCAAACCATCATCGCCATCACGCCGCATCCACTTCGATCCGCACTCGCACTCGCTACGCTCTCCGTTCTCGTCTCCCATTTCAATCCAATCACTCTACACATCGAACGAGACACAATGTCAAAGCAAGTCGATTTGAACGAGCTCAAGAACCACAAGTCTGGTAAGTTGCTATCAACCTTGGCAGCTTTCGAAGCGCTTTGAAAGAGATTGATTGCTGACTTGTCCTTATGCTGCCCATGACATACGTGCGTTAATTGCGAACCTCGATGATGCTCAATCACGTATATATGAATTCGACTTTTGTAGAGGACTCAGCTTGGGTCGTTGTCGAAGGCAAGGTCTACGATGTCACTGGCTTCCTTGACGACGTAAGTTCTCTCGTCACCTCAGATTTCATCTTTCAACTTTTCAAACGCTGACCGAAACCTGACCTCTCCCTTTTCACTTTCTTACCATCCGTATACTCTCCCATGAACATCATCGTCATCGAACCCTCCTTGTCGTCTCGACCGACCACGCCTACCTCAACAGCACCCGGGAGGAAAGAAGATCCTTCTCAAGAACTGCGGCAAGGACGCCACCGAGGCCTTCTGGACCTACCACAGCGAAAAGATCCTCGAAAAGGTCGCCCAGGAATATCACATCGGAGAGTTCAAGGACTCTGCTAAGCTCTAGAGATGTTTGAATTTATCATTAATCGAGAGTAGTTTAGTCGACAGCTCGACGTGCCTTTGGAGTGGTAATGGGTTTATGACGACGGTGGGAAGGAGATGCGCCGCAGCTAGTTGGGCGAATTGCCTTTTGTGAGCTGAAAGCCAGTACGAGGAACATGACATATCTCTCAACCTTGCTGCCCTCCGCTTAATCAGCTGAGCTTGAAAGCGCCTTTCTTTATCAAGGCAAGGGCGGCACACGCTCTTAGATTGATGGCCCGTCGAGATGTGCAAACTCGAAATGTTTGACAAAGTACATCAGAGTTGAGTCTCGTCGAAGATGCTCGTGTGAGAGTTGCCTTGTAGTGAGCGAGCGCATCATGCACAGAAGCGTCAAATGCATGATTTTCAGGGTCTTGAACTTTTCTCGCAAAACCGTCTTCCACCTTGCCTTTCTCCTCTTCACCACCACCTCGTCATCCTCGCATGCACCACGGCGCAGCTTCAACATGCAAGCATGACACTTGACCCACCCCCCGGGGGCCTCGCTACCACCACTTTCTCCCATCGTCAAGACTGGTCCCACAGCGACCGCATCAAACGCGAGTCACGACACATCTACAACAAGCTCCATTCCATCTCGCACGACTCTGCCTTTGTCCATCGCATTCAGACTCTCTTTCCCTCTCTCCTACTCACGGCCAACTTACGATGCGGCGCATGGTACGCCGATCCAGCCATCACCTCGGCAGTGTCGTACTTCAAATCGACCGACGGACACACGCATCAGTGGAGTTTCAGTCTGAAACGTTCCAATCTTCATCTTGTGCCGCTTATAGTGGAAGCTGATGGAGCGATGGTGGTCGATTCGACGAGGAGGGGAAAGAGTATGCCGGATGCATTGAGTAAGACGATTCCGATCTGGTGTGCTGTGCTGAACAGGGCGTCGTGGAGGAGGTATGCTTCGCCGGTGGAGGGGGAAGATGGGTTTGGTCTCGAGACTCCAGGATGGATGATACCGCCCACGGAACATGATCAGATCGAGGCGAGGATTGGCAAGTTTGTGGAGACGCTGCTGGACTCGGATCTGGAGGTACCCAGATTGGGAAAGCCGTTGAGGCCGGTGTTTGTGACGCCGCAGACGGATGTTGATACGGTTCAAGCGAGGGTAGGGCAGGCAGAGTTTACGCCGATAGTGTTGGTCTCGGCTTCAAGGTTTGTCAGTGACTCGGCGGGTCTCTATCCTCACGCTACATCGCACCGAGACTTCATCTACGTCCAGGGAGCAGGCGACGATCACGAGAACTGGGCACGAGGCTTGACACCAGACGTGTTCTGGAAGCACCACGATCAGCTTCTTGCTTGCACAAAGGACGAACTTGAAGCGCTGGTAGACTCGGTAGTCGCGGAAGAAGCTTTGTTAGGTAGCGGAAAGACCGGGCACTGGTTTACGCCTTTGAAGAGTGACAACGTGATCCCTGCTGGAGCTTATCCGGCGAACGCACGTGGTGCAGACACAGAAGTAGGAGAAACAGGGATCTTCGTTGGCGCTCGACCAGCAGACCATGCCTTCTCATCCGAAGATAGGAAGCAGTACGACTTGATCATTCACTTCACAAGCCTCCCTCGGCCGGTCGCCGATTCGCCAACCAAGCTCGCCGAAGCGCTGTCCGCCCTCACTCTATCCTCAGACTCTTCCACGGTGATGACACTTCACATGTCGCCCAACAAAAAAGGCCTGTCGTCAATCCGCACCGTCTTTCCTGCCGCCATCGATCGCGCCTACACCACCCTCGCCTCTGGAATCAAATCCAAGCTCCTCATCTGCTGTCAAGACGCCAAAGACCTCTCATCCAGCCTAGCCGTCGCCATCCTCGCATCGTGCTTCACCGACCAACGCCAATTGATCATCGGCGAACCAACGCTGACCATCCACAGAGCGGCAATCAGCAAAGATACTACCAAACGCAGACTCCAATGGCTCGTCAGCGCCAATCCGCGTGCAGCTCCCAGTCGAGCCTTCCTGCTTCGTGTCAACGAGCTTCTCATCAGTCCTCGTCACAGACCGTCTCCAGCCACATAAGCATAACTGCATTTACTAGATACAGCATTACTGGAAATCAAAGCCCACCGCTAAGCTGTCCACCAAGCTCATCTCTGACACTTTGACTACTACCGCTTGGCGAGCTGGGAGCGGATGACGATTCCGAGTCCGACTCGGCCGCTCGTGTTTCTCCTAAAACCATCCGTGCGCGTTTCCGTTTCGTCTTGGCGTGGGCAATGTCCGGTTCCGCTTCGGCTTCGGCTAACGCCGGTTGGTCAAGATCGCGTTCGGCGTCGAGTCGACGTGCTCGGTTTTTGAGCTCCCGGGCGTTGCTGGTGCCGGAAGTGGCGTCCATCTGGGTAGCTTTGGTGAGTAGGAGTTCGTCTTCGACGCCGTGGGAGCGGGATGGTTGGGCGGATGTGGGACGAGGGTCGGCTCTGTTTGTGGGTGTGGTGGCTGATGTGCGATGCTGGCCGGATTTGGCGTACACGTCTTCTTCGACGTAAAGCATGAGATTGATGACGCCAGAGTCGAGCGTCTTGATCGGGCGGATCTTGGGTGGGGGTGCAGCGTCAGAGATGCTTGCGTTGCCGAGTGGATGTGTTCGATGAGTGCGCCCCAAATTTTCACCGTCCGCAGGAATCCAATCTCCCGTGCTTGCTTCGTTTCGATCTTTGCCTGTGGGCGATGTGTCTTCGTCTGCCATTTCGAGTACGACGGCGAAAGTCAACTCCGGCGCAGCAACCTCGGCACTGCCGTTTGCACCTGTGGCTGTAGGCATATCGTACAAGATGCCATCGACGACCATGAGCTTCTGCATGAAGCCTCGTAGAATCAACTCGAGCTCGTTGCTTGTGACGTTGCTGGATATCGCCAAATCTCTATCACGCGGGTCTATCAAGGACGACGGCAAAATGTAATCCAAGCTGAAAACAAAGCGTTCGTACGCATCTGCAGCGCCGGCACCACCATCTCCATGACTCGAGGTTATTCCTGCCGAAGACCCGCTTCCATCGACACCATTTCTCGGCTCCACCACGACATTTGGTCGGATGACAAGAATGACTTTGCTGACGGTGCCCTTTTCGATCTCGCTCCGAAGCGCAGCGAGAACACGTGAGATGTACTCGTTCAATCCAGGATGTCGAGACTGGTAGCAAGGATGGCTGTATTTCTTGCGCCTCGCAAACACGTCGTATGGGTATACTGACCGCATGCACAGTATAGTGTGAAATGCAACCTCAAGGAAATCTATGATGCCGGAGACGAGCTGGTTGTAGGTCAGGGGCGAGTCTTCTATTCGGTCTCGTGTGGGGACGTTTTGTTGATCGACATCGAGCTGTCGCGCCTTGCCCTTGTCCATGGTGGCTCCACTCAGAGAGTGTGTTTGTCTCTGCTATAGTCAAAGCATATTTGAGTCTGGTGGCGTGAGGTTTCGAGTCGAACGAGAGGGTGTTGATGGTGGTGATGAAGGTATGCTGGAGCTCAGCATTCAGGGTCCACTTTAGACACCGACACCGACTCGGGTCTCGGCTAAGTTCTGTCCACTTTTTCTGTTTTTGAGAAGGAAGAAAACTTCGAAGAGGTTTGCTCCTCGTCATCCTTCCTCTCCCTCACACAACATCATCATCTTCGATCGACAGAAATCCCCCTTGACCAGAGCTCGGGAGGTTACAAGGCTTGGGAAATATGTGGGCGGCAAGGGCAATGACGTCGAGCTGCCTTGCGTCTGGAAGCTCCATCACCCTTTGCGCAGCCTCCTCTCTGCGACATCAAACGATCCGTGCAGCCTCGACTAGCTCTCATACGAAAGCAAGAGGACACGAGCCGAACAGTGAAACCTACCAAAGCCCATCAAGACCAAGAATCAGAACAACGAAGCTTCAAGGAGCTGAACGGTATGATCAACGGAAAACTCTTGAATCGCACAAGGGCAAAGACAAGGCCATCGGTGATACAAGCTCTGGTGGCAAGAACTCGGAAAGTGCAGCAAAGGAGCCGCTATCAGCTCGACTCAAATCAAGAACGCTCAATGTCGAATCGAAACAGAGACAATCAAAGCCGCCAATAGCGACCAAAAAACCAAGGAAGACTGTGTCAAGCCAAATTGCCCACGAGAGAGCTGCGGAGGAAGAGGAAGCAGTGAAAGAGCAGCAAGCTGAGGAGAAAGCGAGAGCTGCGGAACGGCAAGCGCTTGCTTCAGTACAGGATCGACTGCGCAGCTTTTTTTCCAGAACAAAGACGAATGCAGGTGAAGCTTCAATTTCTGCCCAGCCTACTACCGATGTCACAAACGACAACCATCAAAACGAAGGCATGGAAGCGAAAGGCATCGATCGTGCATCGCCGTCACAAGCGCTAGTCGGACACTTAAATGAAGAAGCAGAAGAAAATCTTTCACCGTCTCCCAGCTACTCGCGACCAACCCTTGCACAGCTCCAGACTGCCGAGATGGACGAGTTCGTGGGGCTTTACCAATCCCGTACTGCTTGGGATCCAAACAAAGACTATGCTATTATGCCAGAAGGTCCAGAGCGTGAATCGCTCCTTCGAGCGTCCCTTGCGCAAGGTCGACAGCAGTACATTGTCGTCGTGCTGGACGGCGACAATCTCCTTTTTAACCCGCGACACCTCAATCAGGGCTACGAAGGAGGCAAGTTCGTCTATCAAGACCTTCGACAGCGAATTGCCAGGAAGCATCAGCTGATTCCGGAGCGACTCGATCTGCGCATACGCTATTTCGGCGCTCTCACTCCGCTTTCCACCGTCTTGCATCGAGAGCGACTGGTTACAAAGATGCTTTTCTTCGACTTTCTTCAAGGCCTCACCGACTCGAACCTGCACAACTACATTGTCAACGTCGGTCGCGGCGATCAAGCAGCCGACCTGCGTGTCAAGGCGGCTTTGGCGGATGCACTGCACGATGAACGCTGTTTCCGCGCTTATCTTGGCGGCTTGGATGATTTTGGCTACATGGAGGACCTGGATGTGATTCAGGAAGAAGGTTTTCTCGAAAAGAAAGTGCACCTGATCCAAGTGCCAGGGTATGCGGTCGAAATGAGGACCTACAAGCGATTCGCGCATCGGGCCATCGATCTCGATTACCTCTTCAAGAACAAAGAGCACGCCCTGGCGGTCATGAAAACATACGTAAGTGCCAGACCAAGTCCGATCGAGGCCAGTCCGATTCATTTGCGGCCGCCAAGAGTTTGGACGTCGGGCTTGTTCCTGAAAGTTGCCTCCGTGTAGATGCTGATGTCTTGTTTTCGTCCTCCTGGCCCAAACTCGAATCTGGACGCTGTGCAAATCTCGTGTCTCTTCTTGTTCGACGGACGCACCACATGGTCTTTCATGATCTTGACCCCGGGCTCCCCGTGATGGACGCAAACAGAGCCACGAGGCATTCGGCACAGTTGACTCGATCAGCACCGCGCCAGCATCCAAGCCTTGCCTCTTCCACCATCTTTCCGAAAACGGTTGCAGTCGCGGCGAATCTTGTGACTACTCGCACCAACCCATCTCCGAGGCGTACAAAGAGCGTTTGAGATCGGCAATCAAACGACGCAAGTGCCCTACGATCTTGCGTGGCCAGGAATGTCACTTTGGTGACAAGTGCTTTTTTGCGTAAGTAACCGCAGCCCCGTTGGCCCTTTTCCGATTTGAGTAATTGCCGTGTGCTTCCTGCTGGCCGGCGGTTTGGATTTACACGCAGCAAAGCCCGGGATAACCTCGAAAGATCCACATGGCTTCCGAGAGTGCTTGGACAGCGTAGCGTTCGCCGCAATGACGCTTTGCTCTGCTCAAGACAGGTCAGCTTTCCTACCAGGGACTCTGACTGCCTTGGGACAGTCGAAATATCAACGACACTTGTTTGCAGACAGTAGCTGACTCTTTTCGACTTCGTCTTTGAACAGGCACTGAATCAAAGTCATGGACCTTAGCCTAGATTGAGCTGCAATGCCCTGGTCAAGCATCGGACTGTGCTCCTCGGACAACACCGGTTCCTGAAAGGTACGAAGGCAGCGAAAGAACGATCGCCTCGACACAACCTCTTAGCAGGCGACGGCTAAACGTCCATGCCAAGACTCGTGGGCGGCATGTGTCGTCAAGACTGGACCGCCGCCCAGGCACGAAGCATGATGACCGGCCATCGTTTCCTACAGAGAAACAGTATCCAGGAGCGACCGGAGATCATGGCCGGTTGAATTTTCGGCTGATCCACGTGCTGACCGGAATGGGTCTTGGCGAAGTGCTTCGCATCCTTCACCTTATCGAGCTTGCGAGCGTAGACGTTTATCGTCATCGTTGCCAATCTAGCCTTGAATGGATGCCGAAGGTTTGCACTAAATGATTGTTTTCTGTGCTAGCAAAACATACGCAAAAAGTAATTCTCCGAGGAAGCCAAGCAAAAGCCGACAAACCGAGCACTTGCGGAGTGTCATAGTCTAAATCATCCACATTTTCTCCACATGCCAAGAGTGTCGTAGCCTTTGCGTCGGCTTAGCAGTTGCGTTTCCCGGCATCAGAAGAGAGCAAGAACCGTTCCGTCTTGGCACCACCTCTTGGCATCCAGATGGACGCTGTACCATAGCATCCCAAGCAGCTCATATACTGGAGACCTCAACTGACCTTGAATTTGGGTTTTGCGACTCAGTTTCGAACCGTTCTGCAAAATGGTTCTTGGCTTGCTTCGCTATCGTCTCACTCAGCACAAGGGCTCACGTAGCAACGATAACTCAGCATCGAATACTATCGCAGTAGCTGCTTTGTCAAGCTCCGCTTTTTACAGTACCACGTTCTGTGATGATTCGCCATCGTGTGGGCAGACAAGTCGCGCATCGTCCCTGGATGGAACTGTCTTGGCTTTTGGGAAGATCTGCTTGCCCTCGATGACGCACAAGCGCGCTCTGACAATACTCCGCTTCTGTCGTCGCTTGCTCCTCCAGACCATGGACCCACAGTTGCAAGTTTCATAGCAGAGTTCCGGTCTTCCTCGCTATTTTTTCTAACGTCGCTAACCTCTTTTTGCTTGCATATGATGATGCCGCAAGCCGCAGCCTTGGCAATCTGCAGGATGGCTCGTGGCTTTTCTTGACTCGCCTCAACCGGCGTCAGCGCTGAGGTTCCATCATGAAGCACAATGACACTTCGTAATCGTTTCCGTTGCCTGCTTGCTCGTGATCAGGCGCTTGGCTTGCGAGGTGCTCCGAAATCAAGGAAACACTGCAGATTTGCCTTTGTGTCATCGCATCCATCGTCGGCTGCCTTCGGTCTTGGCTGTTTCCCACCTTCGGCTTGATCTAAGGGTCTTTGTATCTTTGAAAAACTGCGAGCTCGTCTCTGATAAGTATTCTCAAGGGAAAGCTATATAACCTCGAGCCTCCGGCGGTTTCTTCATCCTCCTTCTTTACCACAACGTCCAACCATCAAGACGCAACGAGCCACTTCTCCAAAAGCTCTATGCTCCCCCCCCCCCCCTTTCCCCTTCCTCACTAGCACACACTTTCCCAACCCTTCGTAGCTCCAGGTGAACACACTTGCTCGCAGCTCCAACGTCAACACCTTCGCCGTTACTGCCCAGCTCTACTCTCTCTGCCTCTCTCTTTCGTCGTTCCTACCTGTCTGTGATAGGCGGCGTCTACACCAAGCAGCTTGAAACAAGAACACACTCCTTCACTAGGCCAACAAAATGGTCCACCACAAGGAAGACAAGTTTCCACGCAGCGACACCGTCCAGGGTCCCGATATCTCAATCGATGAAGCGCTAAGCTCAGCATGGCAGCACCATTACACCAGTGTGTTGCGTGCCCTTGGCATCGAAGATGCTGAACACGGTCTCAACAAGAAGGACATCGAGTCTCGACGACAAGAGTATGGTCAGAACCAGCTCGAGGGCGGAGACGAGATCAGCATCTGGAAGATCATGCTTCATCAGATTGCCAACGCTATGACTTTGGTAAGTTTCGACGGCACCGTTCCGAACAGCGTGCTTTACTTCCAACGTTGAAACTGACTGCCTTTTCACCTTCTTACTTCGCTTGCTTCTTCTTCCACAGGTTCTTATTCTTGCCATGGGTGTCTCTCTGGGTATCGGCTCTTGGATCGAAGGTGGCGTCATTGCCGGTGTCGTAGCCATCAACATCATTGTCGGCTTCTTCCAAGAGCTTTCGGCGGAAAAGACCATGAATGCGCTTCGAAATCTCGCTTCTCCTACTGCTCGCGTCATCCGAAACGGCGACGGCGAGACCATCCCGGCCAACGAAGTGGTGCCTGGAGACATTATCGAACTCACCACAGGTGACACCGTCCCTGCCGATTGCCGTCTGATCGACTCGATGAACTTCGAGACAGACGAGGCTCTGCTCACGGGCGAATCGCTCCCGGTAGCCAAGGATCACACCCAAGTCTACTCTTCCGCCGAAGACGTCGGTGTCGGTGACCGTCTCAACATGGCGTTCACCTCTTCCACCGTCTCCAAGGGTCGTGCTACCGGTGTCGTCGTCGGTACTGGTATGAACACCGAGATCGGCAAGATCGCAGACGCTCTTCGCGGTGCTGCAAAGGCTCAGAAGATCCGCGATGTCAAGCGCAACGCTTACGGCAAGGCTCTTCCCCACCACTACGTTCAGGCTGGTGCGCTTACTGTCTGGGACAAGATCAACAACTTCCTCGGCACAAACAAGGGCACTCCACTTCAGCGTCGTCTTTCGCAGCTCGCAGTCGCTCTCTTCTTTGTCGCGGTGCTCTTTGCTGTTATCGTCTTCCTGGCCAACAACTGGACGGACAACGAAGTCATTATCTACGCCGTCGCCACCGGTGTCTCGATGATCCCTGCCTCCCTCACTGCCGTTCTGACCATCACCATGGCCATGGGCAGCAAAGCTATGGTCAAGAAGAACGTCATCGTCCGAAAGCTCGAATCGCTCGAGGCTCTCGGATCCATCAACGACATTTGCTCCGACAAGACCGGCACCCTCACTCAGGGCAAGATGGTCGTCCGCAAGGCTTGGGTCCCGGCCTCGGGCACGTACAGCGTCTCAGAGACCAACGAACCTTTCAACCCCACCCTTGGCGAGGTGTCTGTCAACGACACGGAGCCTCGCAACGCCGAGTCGGGACGCCAGTCTGGCGAAAACGAGGGCGAAGTCGTGGCTCGCTCGGGCAAGTCGGACAAGGTCAAGGGCAACGAACGCTTCGAAGACTTTATGAACGTAGCTTCGCTCTGCAACCTCGCGACCGTATTCAAGGACAAGGAGACACACGCCTGGACAGCTCACGGTGACCCGACCGAGTGCGCGATCCAGACTTTTGTCACTCGTTTCGCCTGGGGTCGGCTCAAGCTCACCAAGGGTTCCGATGCCGACAAGGAGGTCACCGAAAAGGACCGCTCTGCCGCCAAATGGACCCAGATCGCCGAATACCCCTTTGACAGCTCGGTCAAGCGCATGGCAGTCACCTACGCCAACAACGAGACCGGCGAGAGCTACGCCATGATGAAAGGAGCGGTCGAGCGCGTGTTGGAATCGTGCACTTGGGCACAAACCGCCGAAGGCAAGATCGACTTTGACGCCGAGTTTGAGAAGCGGGTTCTCGCAAACATGGAGGCCCTCGCTAGCCAGGGCCTTCGTGTACTTGCTCTGGCTCACCGCAAGCTTTCGGACGCAGAGAAGGAGATGGACGACGAACTCGAACGCTCGAATGTTGAGGCCAACATGACATTCCTGGGTCTGGTCGGTCTGTACGATCCTCCTCGTCCCGAAACTGCCGGCGCTGTCCGCAAGTGCAAAGAAGCCGGTATCACTGTGCGCATGCTGACTGGTGACCACCCTGGAACCGCCAAGGCTATCGCACTCGATGTGGGTATCGTTCCACGCAACACGACCAAGTACTCGAAGGCCGAAATGGACAGCATGGTTATGACCGCTTCACAGTTCGACAAGCTCTCCGAGGCCGAGATCGATGCGCTCCCCCAGCTTCCACTCGTCATTGCTCGATGTGCGCCGCAGACCAAAGTACGAATGATTGAGGCGCTCCACCGACGAGGCAAGTTCTGCGCCATGACGGGTGACGGTGTCAACGACTCGCCTTCGCTCAAGATGTCCGATGTGGGCATTGCTATGGGCATGAACGGATCGGATGTAGCCAAGGACGCCTCGGACATTGTGCTGGTTGACGACAACTTTGCGTCGATCGGAAACGCCATCGAAGAGGGACGTCGCATGGCGGACAACATTAGCAAGTTTGTCTGTCACTTGCTTGCTCAGAACGTGGCGCAGGCTTCGGTTCTGTTGATCGGATTGGCATTCAAGGACGAGACCGGACTGTCGGTGTTTCCCCTTTCGCCCGTCGAGATTCTGTACATTATCATGGTGACTTCGGGTTTCCCTGCCATGGGTTTGGGCATGGAGAAGGCATCGATGGACGTGATGAGGAGGAAGCCACGATCGAACAAGTGGGGCATCTTCAGCCCCGAGATGCTCGTCGACCTCGTGGTTTACGGATTCTGGATGGCAGTGCTGTGCCTGGCCACCTTCACCCTGGTCGAATTTGGGTGGGGCAACGGCGAACTCGGCGTGAACTGCAACTCGGAGCATAGCCAGCCATGCGATCTTGTCTTCCGCGCCCGAGCTTCCACCTTTGCCGTAATGACGTGGTTCTCGCTTCTTCTGGCCTGGGAGGTGGTCGACATGCGTCGGAGCTTCTTCAACATGCGCAACGACGGCAAGTGGTACAACCAGTGGTTCAAAGACACGTGGGGCAAGAACAAGTTCCTCTTTGTCTGCGTCGTTGCTGGCTTCTTCAGCGTCTTCCCTATCCTTTACATCCCTGGACTCAACGACATTGTCTTTTTGCACACTGGCATCACTTGGGAGTGGGGTATCATCTTTATCGCCACCGGCCTGTTTGTCGGCGGTATCGAGGCGTACAAGTGGGGCAAGCGGGTGTACTTCCGACGCACCGAAGTCGACACTTCAAAGTTGGTCGATGAAGAGCAGCAGGTGGGCCAAGTCGATGAGGCCCAAGCGAAGCCAAGCGAGCTTCACAGCAAGACGATGGTCCCAGCTCCAACCACCTCGACCGAGAAGACCGTCGTTTAAAAGGTCAACAGAGAAGGTCTGTAGCATTCTCGGCATTCACATACGCAACGATGTATAGTACATAAGCATGTCATGAACCTCTTTTGTTTCAATAGCAATGATTCCCACCGCCAATGTATCTCAGCATGGTTCATTGAAATCAACTTTGAGCGTGAGAGCAGCACTTATTCTGTGGATGGAAAGGGGGCAAAAATTGAAGTAAAAAAGACGTCTCAAAAATCTCGCAAAAAAATTTCAGTTGGATAAGGCGATCAAAAACGACAGTGACGGTGACACACTGGCTCCGATTGCTGGCAGACCGACGATGATCGCGATTGCTCATCGACTGTCGACCATCATGGATCACGACAAGATTCTGGTGCTTGGCGACGGAGAAGTGCTCCAGTCCGGAAGCGCTTTTGAGCAGCTTTGACTTGACAAGGGAGAGATTTCACGACGATGGTCGAGGAGGAGAACCGCAATGTAGATTAGATTTTTGTATCCATGGTACTCAAAGGATTGCTGTTGATCAAAGGGTTGATTCTACGGCTGTCGACGTGAAAATGCTCAAGGTTGTCCGGGACAGACGTTCGCAAAGTCGAGCTCGATTGCGGAGACAACGACTGGAAAGCAAGCTGTCACACTGTGCAGTTTTGTGTGGGGAAGTTAGTTGATACTCGTCTTTGCTTGCGATACTGTGTGTGCGTCTGCGTTTGTGTCTTGGCGTGAACAAAACGTGGAAGACTGACGAAATGCATTGCGACGCTGCAAAAAAAGAACTTCGGAATGATCTGCGCGCTGCGGTCAACTTAGTGCGGTTGAGACAACTCGCTTGAGTGACCAACTTTGCAGAACGGCGCAGTGCCCACCGACCAAAAAAGGTCGGGTGTTGTTGATGCTGCATTCCATCGCATGATTCTGCAAACCGAGCAAGCCAGAGCAAGCTTAGACGACGAGCAAATCATCGTCAAAGCTGCTTGAGTGGGAACCGGGGATGAGGTTGGATACGCCCCGCAGACGCAGTAGAGACAGAAAGACCCTGCAGACTGAGCGTCGTGGATAAGTGTCGCTGTCTTGATCCTTTCGACTGTACCATCATCCCGTCTTTTTGTGAAGATAACTCGACACCCATCTGCCTCTGTATCGACCTTACAGCTGACAAGACCAGGTGTTGGTTCGGAAAAAAGAGACACCTCTAGCTGCAAAGGTGCAAGGAACGATAAAAGAACGAGACTCCCGCATTGCAGCGTCGCTGCACAGACGCACGGACAATCCCGCTGCAAGCCATCTTTGACGACTTGTCAAGCCAAACAAACAAGCCATCATCGACACTTGACCGTCTCACACACGCTCACGGCAAGGAACGAGATGTTGGCGGCAATCAGACTTGGACGGAAAGCGTCGACAATTCAACTAGAGACAACCAAGCCAGAGTCGCGCGTTTCGGATGTAGTGCCTCAACTTCCATCCCTCTCGAGCACCATTCGACAAGATGATGACGACGACGATGATAATGCTCTGCTGCGTGGCGAGAGCGTGAGATTTTCAGCATTGGACTTGGACGATTTTATGGCCAGGCAAGGATACGACGACGATGCTGTTGAAAACCAACCAGTGTCACATGCCTCGCATTATTCTAATGCTAGTCGGGTTTCAGCGGCAATCAACGCAGATCCCCACCAAACTCGGGGAAACCAAGAAAACATGGTCAGCAACGAAACAAACGAGACTCACCCGCAGCAGCAGCAGCAGCAGCAGCAGCAGCAGCAGCAGCAGCAGCAGCACCACCACCACCACCCAAGCCAAAACACGCTCTCTCAATTTGGAATTAAAAATATTATTCATTTCCACCATAATATCGGCGCTTCCGCTGTCAATCACGCGGCGGATCGGCGGCCTCGGCAGCAACCGTCTCAAACCAGTCACGATCGACAAGCCTCTGGAATGGCTCCTCCCGCTGGTTTGTCCCTTTCCACTCCTCCATCATCTTGCTTGTCGCCAACAACAGTATACCCTTCATCACCTGGTCCAACCGCTTCAGTCTCTGCCACACAACATCATCCCAGTCTTCGACCCCTCAACCCGTCACAACAGTCGCCGTCTTGCAGTGTATCAGAGGGACCAAGCTCGAATTCGAACAGCATATCGACCATCAAAGACGTCGACAAGCACAGTTCGCAACTTTCCCTTGCTCGCAATAGCCATGATAACGACTCGATCATAGCTGTGAGGAATCTCGACCCCAACAACACACCTCCACACTCGCCTCGTTCCGATCCTAGTTTGCATCTCCAGCCCCAGCTGCTCTCTATACCTCCTACCGCTGCGGCTACCGCACCTCTTACGCCCATTACACCTTCCGCAGCCGATCAGCAAGCCAAGAGCTTTGACACAATGATGGACCGACACTATCCACCGCAGCCATCATCCTACCATCAAGGGTCCAAGCTGGTGCCCTCGGGCTCAAAGCCGCTCGCAAAGCCGTCGGTTTCTACCATCCTCGAATCAGCCAAACGCGGCAACCCGCCTAAGCCCATAGCCACCCTGGCACCCAACCGGGGGCCTTTGCAAGGAAACACGCTCAACTCCATCTCTTCGCCCTCGTATTTCACCTTTCCGTCTTCGCCGGCTGAAGGACCACCCGTAGAGCCCAGCCTATTCGCCTACCCATCTGGCGGCAGCAAAGCGCCAAGGAGTCTCAAGGACAGCAATGCCAGCATCCACACAGCACAAACCAAGAAGACTACACGAACAAAGAGTTCAGAGCGTCTCACCATCCGCAACGCTCGCGGAGAAATCGAGTGGAAAGATGCGCCTCCTCCTCCGCCTCCTCTTCCGTCGTCCTCCCGTGCACATCTTCCGGCGTCTCCGTCTGGCTCCAAACCGCGCCGCACCCCTTCGCCTTATGACGAGCCTCTGCCCAGATCACGCACTCGGTCTACTGGCGCTCCCAGTAGAGGATCGGATGAACGTCGACACGCCAGCAGGCCTCAACCAGCAGAGATCCCGTACAAGGCGATCGGAGGCAGCACCACGGCTCCGGTGAAAGCACCACTGCAGCGCACCCGCAACCGACGCAGGTCGACAGACGATGCGGACGGCTTTCACACCGCAGACGAAGACGACCTCGAAGCGCGAGAATGGGAGCGCAAACGAGAGCGTCAGATGGCAGCAGATCGTCTCGAAGTGTACAATCGACAGCAGGCACGCGAGGAGGAGGAGCGGCGTGCACGCAGGCAAGCCGATCGCGATCGACTTTCTGCCGAAGCCTCGGAGCGAGAACGTCAGATCGAAGCAAGAAAGCAGGCAGAGCGGGAAGCCCGTCGTCTGGCGCGCGAACAGGCGGAGCTCGAGGCAGAGAGATTGCGCCAAGCCCAAGCCAAGAGACTGGAGGAAGAGCGCCAAGCACGCCGTCTCGCTCGCGAGCAGGCCGAAGCCGAGGAAAAGGAGCGCAGGCGACTCAAACACGAAGAAGCACGAAAGAGGCGCATCGAGGCGGAAAAAGCTGCCGAAGAGGAGCGGATTCGCAAAGACAAAGAGTCGGCCGAACGGAGAGCTCGCAGGAAGCAACAGGCGGAAGAACGGCGGAAGCGTGAGGAAGAGCAAGCTGCCCGAAGAGCGCAGGAGGAAGCAGAGCGAGCCGAACAGGAGCGGTTAGCGGCTATCGAACGTCGAAAACGCGAAGAGGAAGAGGCAATCCGTCGTGCAGAGCAAGAGCGGCTGGCTGCTATCGAGGCTGAAAAGCGGGCTAAAGAGGAAGCGATTCGAGCTGCGCGTGAGGCCGTATTGGAAAAGGAGCGGCGGCTTGCCGAAGCGAAACGTCAGGTGGACGAGGAAGATCGCGCAGCTAGGCGTGCAGGTCGGCGGGAGGATCGACGCGCTCAGCGTGCCTTGGCGGCTGGGTTGCCCGTTGGCGAGATGGATCCGGATGCACAGCAGAGTGACGACGAAGACGACGACGATCTCTTCAACGACGACGACGAGTCGCATGCCGGTTCCGAGGTCTTTGTCGATGCAAGCACCGAAGACGATCTGGATACGGAAGCCAAGAGTGCTACGAACGACTTGATGGCTCGGTCTACGTCGAATCTCGATGCGCCTTCGAGCACCGACGGCAGCTCGGACATGCCTGCTACCCCGGCAGACGAGAAGAACCTGTCCATAGTACCGCCTCATCCTTTGTCTACCGATCTCGGTAGGAAGTCGTCTTCGAACGCTGGACATGGGCAGGTCAAATTTGCACCGGGTACCAACGGTGCAGCCACTCCAATCGCTGCCTCACCGCCCGAGAAGATCGCGCCTTACAAATCGGATCGCTTCCGCCATGCTGTCAAGGTGGGCGCCAGGCGGTCGGCTCTGTCCAAGTCGAAAGGCGTCGAGTCGAGTATTGTGCCTTCGACTTCGTTGCTTTCGGCTACGTTTGCTTCGAACGAGGCTGAGGACGAGACGGACCAAGATGGACCGCCCAACGATGACGAGATTGTCCAGCCGAATGGGCCGTATCGCGAAGGAGGGGTTACGTATGGCAGGGGATGGTGTGCGCATGGACTTGCGGATCCCTCGCTCACTATCGATCATCGACGGTATGTTCGCGTGCCTCGAGTGCCAGCTGTCGGCCCGGCCCAGCCCGACAAGGGTGACGGGGAAGGAGCCACGAGCGAGTCGTTGAACCCAGACTTTGACGAGGTCATGTACAGCGATCTCGGCGAGCTTATTTGGTCCGCAACCACGCCCGATGTCATCGCCCAGCTCGTCAGCCACCTCGATTACGCCGACGTTAAGGCGTTGCGTCAAACGTCGCAGTCGATCCGCTTTGCGCTCGGCCAACTTGCGGGACGAGAAGTGGTGCTCTCGCGTTTCCTCTCGTGCGTCGGGTATCAGGCCTGGACGCCGACCGAGATCGAAGGCAAGCTGGTGGATAAGGATCCGTATCCGCTCAACTTTAGCGACTGCGAGGCGTTCCTGCTGAGCTTTGATCTGATGCCCGAGTATGCGTTGGTGGGAGCCGAGTATGCGCGGGCGCCGCACAAGATGGATCCTCGCTACCCGAGGTTAGCGCGTGCGACGACGAGGGCGTACAACCGGGTGTTGACGAGGTTGAGGATGCAGCCCGAGTTCCGGGTGGGTGGTGTGCAGGATGGCGTGGTCAAGAGTCCGTGGAAGCCCGGTCGGGCTGGGCTCTTCCGTGCCTGGGTACCGTCGAGGGAGGCTGGGGGATGGTTGAGTGATACCGAGTTGGCGAGGTGCGAGAGGGAGTTGTTTATCGCGGGTGTGTTGCCGTATCTGAAGAAAGGGGATGTGGTGTGGGATTGTGCGGTGGGGGATGAGAGGAACGAAGGAAAGTACATCTTTGATGGCAAGTATCTCAGGGATTTGGCCTTCATGTTTGACCGGGCGGGACACTTGCCTTCGTGGTTGAACGCGTTTGCATTTGCGCCGAGCTACTATCACAACATTATCCGGTCGAGCGATGCATCGCAGCCGGTGGTGTATCTGGACGTCTTGCCGTTTCGCGACCAGATTGTCTCGACGATGCGGTTGGTCCAGGATCAGGTCGAGACGTTTTCGCCGCAGGGTGCGCGCTACCGCGTCAGCAAGTGGCTCTACCGGGCGGTGATCAGTGTGGTGCCGGGAACGATTATCTCGGACCACGGCGTCGAGGTGGTCGATGCCGGTTGGCACGGCAAGGTGGTAATTGAGACCGAGGGGACGGCGGAGCATGCCAAGGAGTTGATTTCGCGGTGTGCGGGCGCGGACGAGTCGGCGCAGACCAAGGCGAGGTTGTTGGCCAGTGTGATGGATGCGGGGGTTGAGGCGAGGGTGGCCAAGTTTGAGGGGGCGGGGGGAAAGGGGAGGGTGGAGACGAGTGCGTGGGCAATTGTGAGGGCGAGGAGTCGGCCAGGGTTGATATGGATTCGGCCGTTGGATGCGAGGGAGAGGGTGGTGTTTTAGGACGGGCAGATCGACTTTGGGACGTTTGGAATCGACTTTGATGTTCAGCTTCGCGTGTGTGTGCGCTACGGTGAGATGATGGAAAGTTTCATTGATGGAAAGTGGGGCAGAGACTACTACAATTTGGCAAACCTAGCCACGTCTTCGTTGGCAACCTTGACGACCCTTGCGTAGCCGCCTCCCAAACTCTTCTTGCCTGTACCTTTGACAAACTGTTCAAACGCAATCTCGGTTTTGCCCTGCTTGTCGCCCAGGATCCACACTTTGGTCTCGAGCTCGTCGCCCGGCTTGACGGGAGAGGTGAACCTCACCGCAAACGCTTCCAACTCGGCTCTGGTCTTTGCACCCGTCGTGTTTGCCGGAACACCGTCGTTGGCGTCGACCGCCTTCAACACTGCGCGCGCGGCAAAGCCGAACGAGCACAGACCGTGAAGGATTGTGCCACCGAGGCCGACTTTTTCGCCGAGTCCGCCGTCGATGTGGATGGGATTGTAGTCGCCAGACAGGCGGTAGAGCATGGCTTGCTGCAGCGTCGTTTTTTCAGCGAGTACAAAGTCCGGGTTGCGGGAAGGAGCCTTGGTCGTAGGCGGTTTGGTGATCAACGACTTGGAGAAACCTGTACCCTGCGAACCGCCTCGATAAAAGCTGCTGCCCACCATGGTCGCGTGGTTTCTGCCTACGGGGCTGATCAGCGTCACCTCTGTCTCCATCACCAGCCCGTTGGGACGATCATGAACTCCGCAAATTCGCTTGTGCAGTTTCCAGCCTTCGCCCGATACCACGGGAATGGGCGCATGAACTTCAATACTCTGCTCACCATGGACGATCGTGTTGAGATCCAAGCTGGGGAACCCGGGCACGGCCGATCGGGACGAAACCATTTCAGAGAAAATGGTGGTATCTTGACTGGTACCCTTGAGACCGAGAACGACGGGGTAGGTAGGGAAAGCGCGAAACCCGGCCTCTCGTTCGTAGGCGTAGTCGAGATCGCGAGGACCCACGCCGATGGCAACGGCGTACGTGAGCAGGTCTCGACGGTTCCAACTGACAGCTTGGGTGCCGGCGTCGTGGCCGACGGTGAGGTTGAAGTCGACGGTGCTAGACATGGTGTGGTTTGCGTTGCCTGGAATGTGGACGATGGGACGGTGAGGAGGAGGGAAGGACGAGGTGAAGAATCGCGGTTTTTGAAGGTGAGCAAATTGCGGGGTGAGGGTTAAGCTTAACCGGTGACGGCCAGGTCGAATGCCGGTTGGAATCGTTGGTAAAAACGACGACGCGCTTGAGCCAACTCCAACCCGGCGCAACAAGGCGGCACGCTGAGGCTGCACCCCGCACACCCTGCCGATGCTGGGGCAGCACGACATTACTTCTGAGGTGCCGTATTGACGAGGGCAGACAGCCGGGACTCTGGCTTGCGTATTCCGAGAGTAGGTGCGGTCGGTCTGCAGAGGATGTCAGGTTGGACGAACGGCGATTAGATGGACACTGACCATGCGTGCTCTGCTCGCCTCTGTTGCTGCAAGAAAGCCTCTTCTACGCTCAAGCGGGTGCTTGTGGTGAGACGGAAAGGAGAGCAACCTCGCTTCGATACCATCTTTGAAAGACAGCTCCGTCGCCTTCGCTTTGTGACTGCCGTATTCTCACACTACAGTGTCGATCCTTGACGCTTGAATGGGCTTTTTGTCCCCAGTGGTGGTCACAGGCGCTTTACTTGCAGTCTCGATCCATCTGCCTGCGCCGACCGAGCCAGAGGATCTCACCATCCCGTAGGAAGCGGTGAGCGGCGTTGGGAGGAGCTTTTGGCCAAAGCCGTGAAGGAAGGCTAATTTCTGTTAGACTTTGGACTTGTAGCAAAGATGGAAATTGGCCTCGCGTACGAGAGAGAGAGAGAGAGAGAGGACTGGCTGAATTCCGTCGCGATGACGGAAAGTCGCAGAGAGAGACAAAGTCGGCGTCTGTGCTCTGGCGAAAAAAAGGCTGTGTGGACCGAGCGACGCAACGCAACTAAGACGTACGATTGACTTGGCAAACCCTTTCAACCGAACCCTCCCTGACCATCATCACATCTCGATCCCTACTTTTTGCTTTTCTCTCAATACCTCGCCATCTCGCACCGATCGGCTAGAGGCTGGATACCATCCACCTCAGCTTCCTTCTTCGTTCGCCCACCATGAAAGGTCTCGCCAAAGCCATGAAGAGGACGCCGCACCTCATGACCTCGAAAATTGGCATGGCGGCCAAATCGTCCGATCCTGCCTTTGACTCTCTCAACCAACGCTTTACCAACCTCGAAAAGTTGTCCGACAAGCTCCTCAAGGACGCTTCCGCCTTTCGCGATGCGGTCAAAAACATGCTTCTTTCCGGTAGCAACTTTGGACGCCATTTCGATACGCTCTTTCAACCCATTGGATCCGAATACGATCTCGAGCGAAACCATCCCAATGCCCAGACGACCATGCACAACCTACCGCTGTACGGACAACTGATGGACGAGCTCAAGGAGACACTGACGCCCGAGATCGAACTGATCGAGAGCAGAGTGTTGGCGCCCACCAAGGATTTCCAGGTGGTGATCAAGGCGATTCGCAAAAACATCACCAAGCGCGATCACAAGCTGGTCGATTTCGATCGGCACAACAACGCGTACTCCAAGCTTCGCGATAAGAAGGACAAGTCGCTCAAGGACGAACAGAACCTCTTCAAGGTCGAGCAGGAGTACGAGACGGCAGCGGCGGATTACGAGTACTACAACAATGCGCTCAAGGAGGAGCTTCCGAGGTTTTTCGAATTGGCCAGTGCATTCATGACACCCCTGTTCCACAGCTTCTACTACATGCAGCTGAACGTCTTTTACCTCACCATGGAGAGGCTGCAGAGCTTTGCAGAGGGCAAGTACGATCTCAGCAACAACTCGATCGCAGTGGTCGAGGACTCGTACATGGCACAGCTGACGGATGCGGCTGAAAAGTTGGAGAACCTGACGATTCGAAGAGGCGCTGCGCCGAGTGCCAAGATTCTAGCGCAGAGCAGAGCCAGCAATGGCGGACTGAGTCCGTCGGGCTCCAGGATCGGTGGGCTGGGTGCCGGTGCGCCGAGCCGGTCCGGATCGATTTTGAGTTCTACCAGTTCAACCCAAGCTGCACCTCCGGCGTACACTGCTACCAGTGTTGCCGGGAAGCGCGCGCCTCCTCCGCCACCGACCAAGCCAAAACCAGGCGCCGTGCCGGCCAAGAGCTACGTCGTGGCGCTGTACGACTACACGGCCACCGCCGATGGCGACCTGACGTTCAAGGCTGGGGATCGGATAGAGGTCGTCGAACGCACCGCCTCGACCGACGATTGGTGGACCGGCATTGTCGCCGGCCAGCAGGGGGTGTTTCCGGGAAACTATGTTCGCGAAGAGTAGATTGCGCTTTTTGCCCTGGATCTGTACAACTTCGAATGCAAAACATTGGAACTCAAACGAAAAGTCGATCCTTGTATGAGATTGTGAGCGCCAAAAGGGGTACAAAGCAATCAAGCAGGGGGGTTCGCCATCGACCTCCTCGCCACGGATCTCGGGATGCGACTCGCCGGGCTACCCGTGAAGTCGGTCGCTCTGCGTGCAGCGGCTGTCGCTGACGGACTCGTCGATATCTCGGGTGACTGGGTACGGCCAAACACAAACGGCGACGACCGACCCGATTCGCTCTCAAAGCTAAAGTTGAGCGTCGCTCGTGCCTGACGTACGCCGGAAGGAGTGCCGAACGTGCGTTTGACCGGTTCGGGTAGGTATGCCGACGCGAGCTGATCCGGGATGGAACCGGAACGTGCGATTCCGGCAGTGGAGGGGACGTTGATCGTCTCTTGCTTTGCGGAACCGGGCGAGAAAGGCGAGTCGAATCGCTGCGACGTACGCGGGGACAAGTGCTGCAACGACCGACTCGCAGTCAAGCCAAATCCGGGTGAAGGCGTGTCGATCTCACGCAAATCCGCTTCCTGAAGTACCGGAGTCGAGTTGAGCGCCGCCTGTCCTTGGGCGATCAAGGCGTTCATCTTGGCTTCGAAGCGCGAGAGCATTTCGTCGTTTTCATCCTCTTCCTCGTCCTCCTCCGCGGCTAGGGCTGCTTCGGCATTCCCAGAGAGGAGACTACCGTCCGAACGCGACGCCGCCATGTCAGTCGGCGCAAAGACCTGACTCGATCCTGAAGCCAGATGCGAATCAGCCACAGTCCCAGGGGTAGAAAATGCATCCGGAAGCGCTTTCCTTGGCGTACTCTGACGATGCGTTTTCGAACCTTGGAACGTCGCCCTTCGCCGATTGCGCTGCGACGAAACAAACACTTTACGCATACGGACCGAGCTGGATTGGGGCGGCGTAGACGTTGGCTGCTGCTGTTGTCTCGACGGCGTATCCTGATCCTCATAGTAAGGCGGTGGCGGTTCCTCCAACCCACCGGGTGGCAATCTGAGCTCCTTTGCTCCATGTTTCACCCCTGGACGCTCGTTTTGCGAAATGACATGCCCCATATCCGCCTCGGGTGCAGCATCGGGACGATGGCTCTGATTCTCGCCATCGCCTGTATTGCTCCACGACGTCCAGAGCGAGTATGCAGTGAGCGCAGCAGCCCCTGTATACAGCGCAGCATTCAGCGCCGTATCCACAATCGCTCCTGCCAGTCCTCTACGGCGTTTACGCGGTGGATCGTCTTGGTCCGGTGTGATGTGATCTTGCGAGGCTCGACTGGATTCCCGCAGCGCAGCTTGAGCAGACTGATTTCCGCGTGAGAAGATGGTACCGTGAGCAGAGAAGGAAGCAGACTCATCGGCATTTGCTGCAGTACGAAAGCTCGCAGGGCTGGCCGACATGGGAGTCGGTTGCTGGCGGAAGCTTGCAAACGAGCTGGCACTACTGGAGGACGGCATCGAGGCTAGCGAGGCCATGGACTGAGCCGAAGTGCTGGTCGGGAAACCCACACTGGATTGAAAGCTAAATTCGGCTCCGGCGAGATGGTTGATCGATTGAGACGGGCCCGACGACGAGGGGCCCACCTGCTCCCACGGCAGCAAGCCGCCGCTTCGACCGATGGTGGATGTCCATTCGCGTTTCTTCCCAGACGGTGTCGACGAAGGTGGTGGCATGGATGATGCCAAAGATGACGATGCAGTCGCGTGATCGTGCGATGGCGATGCGCTGAGCGAGTCTTCGAAGGCGGAAGGCGGGGGTCGATTGCGAGGATGAAGTGGTCCGCGCAGCCTACGCCTGGAGGGCATGCTGTAGCCTGTGTTCATGTCTGCTTGCGAGCGGTGCAGTCAACGTTGCCTACTCTGAGGATGCTAGTCTAGTGAATTGCCGTCAGTTGAAGACCACGCGCATTCGAGCGGCCTTGATCTTGTGGTTGGTTGTTGAAAGCCATCATGCTCGACATTGGCTCGTGTTGGTCGTTACTGTATTTACTCAATGAAAAATTGGCAGACCCTGGCTTGCACATGCACAGTCGATCCCAAGAGCCGGCCGACTGTTGCGCTCTCAGAGTGACGAAACGCGTGAAAACAGCGCGTAGAGTGACAGCTGTCGATCCACTCTCCACACTTGTTAGGTTACATCGACTCGTTCAAGGTCGCTTTCTCAATCTCAATATCGGCGCCTCTTCCTCAAGATCAAGACAGATTCGCATCGAGATACAATGAAAGCTCCAGCCGGGCAAAGCTCAAGCACACCGAATGGCAGCGACGGATCAAAAAACGCAAGAAACCAACTGCGATACCGGAGGCGAACCCTTGTCGGCGCGCCATGTCACTTTTTCGCCAAGTTTTTCCTTTTACCGGACAATAGTAGAGTTGAGCTGTCGTTGGTGCATATAGTCTTTCCGGTAGTGCCGGAGGATATGCAGTCAGACAAAGTTCGAGCCGACTGTTTCCGGAATCCGGGCCCGTGAGATGCAGCAGACGACACGCTGACATGTCAAACCGGGGCTGCAATAACGCAGTCCGATGAGAGGCCTACTAGCGGGAGCTTCGGTGTGGCTGGTCTTGGCATCAGAGCGAGTCAATTCTGGTCGATCATATATAAGATTGCTGCTATGTGTATGGACGAAGACACCTCCATATACTTCTCTCGACGAGCTCGGTACCCCGTCCTTTTATTGCTGCGAGGTTCACGGCCGAGGATCAGACATCGATGGTTCAGCTCGCCTATTTTGCTCTGGCGTTTGGCGTGTTTTCTGCGTATCCGGCTTCATCGAGACCTCTCCGATTCTCATCACAAGACTCGGTCATAGACTCATCGTGGTCTCCCTTCAGAGACATACCCTGGGGACAGTTCGGTCCGGCCGCCAAACAGGCTGGCGGATCAGCAGCTCCAGGAAGCGACAACATCACCGAAGATGCATCCGGCTTAGCACCCGCGCTGGCACCCGGCGTGCAGAACTCCCTCGGAGAAGGTTTCGACCCTCAGTTTCTCACCGTCACTCGAAATGGTAAGCCGTTTTACCTGGTGACCGACGTGGACTTTGGGCTCAACGTGTTTCTGCGAGCCAGTTACGATCTCAACGATATCTACCGAGACGAGTCGAAGAGGCATACCATCTACCACTATCCGAACACCTCATACCCTGAGGGTGTAGGTACAGAAGCAGCCGATGTGGTCAAGTACGGCGACAAATTTCTCTACACCGTCTCTGCCACCGCAGACGACACGATCCGCGCGCTCATATCTACGACCGACGACCCGCTCGGAGCGTACACCGATCTCGGCCGGATTCTGGGTCAAGACGGCACGCCGCTGACGGGTTACGATCCCCACGTGATCGTTCATCCGAACGGCAATTCGTACCTGACCTGGTCGAACCACGAATTCGTACAGATCGTACAGCTGCAGAACGGAGCCCCCTCTCGCGCCGTCAGTCCGGTGACCAACCTGGTCTCGTACGGCGTCAATACAGAGGCACCTAGCAGCTGGATCTTCCAGAACAGATCCAACGGCTCTCAGACCCTCAACCTCATGTACGCGGAAGGCAACTACTATCAGAGCAACTACAACACGCGTTTGCTCTTCATCGACGTAGACCAGGATCCGCTCGATCCCAGCCGATGGTATCAACGGGCTCAACCGATTCTCGCATCGGACAGCAGTCAGGGCGTCTACGGCCCGGGTTCGGGAAGCCTTTTCCAAGGTCCTGACGGTAACGTGTGGTGCGCATACGGTGCATTCGCCTCCAAGGATGGTGCAGACGACGGTAACAATAATAGGTATGTGAGGGTGCAGGTTGCCGAACCGGATGAGAAGGGCGTGTGGATGCCAACGCAGGTGATTGCTGCTTCGTTGTTGGAATGAGAGACGGCTTTGCGGTAGATTCGTCAATGTAATAGAATTGAGAGTCTTGTTGGAAGTGAAGTTTTTGAGTCGAGTGACAAGCGAAAAGGGTTTCGAGATGGTCTGTTTTGGAGCGATGCGTCATGACGCTTTTGCATGAATCCGATTTCGGATTTCGAGCGTCCGAGTTCCGCTTGGTCGCCCGGAAGCTTAGCTAAATCTGTGCCATGATTCCGTGGCAACCGTCATACTCACCGCAGATTGGACGCTTTCGAGGGTATCAGTAGATGGTTATTCATATAATTGTCTGCATTCGACGACGATAAGAGTGTCAAGAGCATTCGGTAAGGGAAACATTGTTGGACAAGGGCCAACCCAAAGGCAACTCGCCGGCGATTTGTCTGATTCCCGCGGAAGAGAGCGGTGACAAAGCGGAATTGCTTTTTTTTTTTCTTTCTCTTGGCTGTGGAAAGGAAATGCCTCCTCCACCTGGTGCTTAGCCTTGTGCCATGTTTTCTACCGTCGTCAGCGAGTACGAGGTGCGCCTAATCGAGAATCCATTTACGAACTCAGCTGAATCACCATTCCGTACTACCAGGACTACATAAACTCTGACCCTTTGTGTTCCATCCCACCTCAACGTCCTAGTCGACTCCAGTTTTCTCGAAAAGATAACACTGTATTGCTCCATCCTTTTGCTTCCAGACCACCACCACTCTCAACGCACGCAGAGTAAGCCCATCTCAAAGCCGTAGTGTTGCCTACCATGGTCGTCCACGTACTGGACAACTACTACCTAGCCATCACTTTCCTTATCTCTCTCGGCTGGCAGCTTCTCGGCTTCGCCATCGCCTTTGGTCTCCAGATCGACACCATCACCGACTTCTGGTCCGCCGCCAACGCCATCTTTATCGCCATCTTTACGCTCTGCTGTGGAGACCAGTACTATGCGCGCAACGTCGTAGCCAGTATCTTTGTTGTTGCCTGGGGAGTACGTCTGGGTGGATTCCAGCTGTTCCGGATGCTAAAGATGGGTGGTGACACGAGGTTTGACGAGATGCGGTCCAAGGTGTTGAGTTTTGCCGGGTTCTGGTCGTTCCAGCTGATCTGGGTCTGGACCATCACTATGCCGGTGACCGTGTTGAATTCGCCCAATTCGAGCGATCCGCAAGAGGGAGGAGGTAACGCGAGGTTTGGCAATGGAAAGGATGTTGTCGGCATCATCTTCTTTGCGCTCGGGTTTGTGGCCGAGGCGCTGGCCGATATTCAAAAGTACCGCTTCAAGTCGGTCACCAAGCCTCCGAAGGGAGCCATCACCGATGCTGGGATCTGGAAGTACTCGCGACGACCCAACTACTTTGGTGAAATCCTTCTCTGGTGGGGCATCTGGCTGCTTGCGCTCGGCAACACCACCGAAGCCAACAAGGGCGGTCACGACGCTCTCTACGGCTCCATCTTTTCACCCCTCATCACCATGGCGCTGCTGCTCTTCCTCTCGGGTATCCCACTGGCCGAAAAGCCATCGCAGCAGAAGTACTTTTTGATGTCGCACGGACCCGACAAGCAGACCGATCTGGAACCTTGGAATCAGCAGACCGAACGGGATCCTTGGGATAGGATGAAGGCGTTCCGCGAACGTACGTCGATCCTCGTGCCACTGCCGAACCGGTTGTACAAGCGATTGCCAAAGTTTGTCAAGTCGACAGTGCTGTTCGATTTCCCGTTTTACAACTTTGATGAAGCTAAGGATGGGACCAAGGCGATCAGGGAGGCTGAGGATAAGAAGAACCGTGATAATGCTTAGGATTGCTACCCGGAAAAGACGCTCGTAGATATACCCTGCTCTGCAATGCTTCCATCTTGTTTGTATCCGTCGTCGTAATGTGCTGTGAGGGAGTCAGTCTAGATCAGCCCATCGCAAAGAAGAAACCACAACCCAGCTCCCACGGTCGCTGATATCCCCCATCTCTTCCTCCACGCCTTGACCTTGTCCATCCTCGTTCCAATCTCTAACATCATCCGCCTTGCTCGGCAACCTCGCTCCAACCCACGCACGCCGTGAACCATCGATGTTGCGCTCCCATACCCCCCCGAAACTGTCCTCTTCCCAATCTGGAATGATGCCCGCCAGTCGCTCCGCCTCCAACGTCTCATCTCCTCTGTTGGCCGGTCTGGCCAGCTGTACGAAGAACCGTCTCACCGCAGGTCGGCCGGTATGAAATCCCGCAATCAGAACGCACCTCGCTCTGCGATCGCGCTTGAGCAACTTTCGAATCGACTGAATGAGCAAGGGGTGTGCGGAAGAGACCCAGAGTACGTCGGCTGCCAGGACGAGGTCGTATCCGGATGACCCGGATGCGGTGAGAGCGCGGGCTTCTTCGGAAGCATTGCCCCAGCCGAGGCCAATCACTTGGACGCGGCGGCGTGCCTCCGAGTACTGCGGGTTTGGCTGTCGTTTCGAGCTCCGTGGTAGAAGGGCAAGGTCGAGATTGCGTTCGAGGTTGTCGATGACATGTGGATCCGGGTAGTCTGTGATCACGGATCGGTCTGCGCCCATGACAGCGGCCACCAGTCCAGGTAGACCCGTCCCCGCACCCAACTCCACCACGCGTTTGCCGCGTACATCGACAAACGTCTCTTTCGCCTTTCCTTTCTCTCCGACACTATGCTCTGCAATCAGATCTGCCAAATACAGCCCCGCATCCCACTGATGATGCGCAAAGAGCTTCGTATTGGTTCCGCTGTTCTGAGCAATCCTGTAGCGAAGCGTTGTTGAGCGGCACGAGCAAGACAGATAGCGAGGCGGAAGGTTGCGATGGGTATACTTGCATGTGTCGCCGGGATCGCCGTGCGCCGGCTGGTTGTGCGAGAAGAGCGCCAACAGCGAGTCTTCGAAGAGGGACGTGGGTGAGGGGGCGCGAGCGATGGAGCTGGGAGACGAGCTGGATGAAGCCACAGACGAAGCGTCATCGTCGGTGGTGTGCTGAGCTGGCATTGTGTTCGGACGCCAAGATGGATGAGATGGAAGCAGATATGCAAGTGGTAACGGAAGAGTCACAAGAAGAAATCAAAATTTGCCATGCAAAGTCAGCGATTGGACCCTTGATATTTTTCGTATTGCTCGACACCGTCGCAGAAAGTCACTCGCTCAACGTCACCAAGCGCATGAAGATAGTCTGCGACCCATCGGATTCAAACAGGCCAGCTAGTATAAGCACCAATACTGTCCATCCAACCTCCACTGGTTCCATAGATGCCCACAATCTCGCCCCCTTCTGGCGGCTCTAGCACCCTCAGCGATCCACCCGAAACGTTGCCTCTCATACCACTGCTCTTCCCGCTGCTAAGCACAACTTCAATCGCGTCGATCCATGCCCCCGCTCTCACATTGAGCCTTGCGATCATATCGCCCTTCTGCACCTGCATACGGAATGGCGATCCTCCACAAGGGCCAACCCTGCAGACGCTACCGTTGTCGTAGTGCAGCACCAACCCGTCCAGGCTGGCACCGCTGAAGATCTCGATCGCTACTAGCTCGGCAGGCGCTCCATCGCGAGCATGCGGGAAGACGACGTCCCACTGCTGACCCGAGCGGTTGATCTGGCCAAATGAAAGCGTTCGTACAACGGTCCGAAGCGTTGGGTCGATTCCAGTCACCTGCAGAGGTCTCGCAACCGCGTGCTCCCTAAACCCATCTAGCTCGGCTTGGCGCATGTTGCACGCCAACGCGTTCAACTTGACGTTCGGAGCGCTCCGGTGGTTCACATCGAACCCGAGCATCCCCGCGAGGTATGCCGCGTCGATCCACGTCTGCTTTGGCGGCATTTGAGCGTCTTGCGAAGCGGACGGCAGATTCAACCATTCGATATGCGTCCGATACTCTCCGTTCACCTCGACTTCGATCGCTCCGATCCCCGACTCGCACTTCAAAACCGCACCCTGCGGGGTGCTTGTCCACGACGGTTCGTTTTCGTTCCACCGTATCCAGTCGCGCTGGTCGTTCGTATCGAGGTAGGGCAACGGCGGATCGGTAGGGAGGTAGAAACAAGGATGCCACCTCGCACGTACCGCTTGAGCACGATGGATATGATTGTGCTTGTCGTCGTTCCCGGCATGGATGGGGGCAAGAAATCGACCGTGCGGAACGCCGTTTCTCGCACAACCGGGCTCACGAGTCATAAACGCTCGATTGAACTCGACATACCCACGTGCCATCAACCCCGACGGCCAGTGAGGGTTGTTGAGCGCATGGCCGACTTCGTGAAAAAACGCACCCGAGCCAATGTTGAGCGTCTGCCATGCCGTCGGACACTCTTTGAGGTCGTTTACGCAGCATGATTCGTCGGTTGTCTCTGTATCCAGAAACGCAGCGGTGACTTGGTCGAGCGACCGAGGAGCCGCCCAGAGCCAGTGCGATCCCATCACGCCGTGCGAAAGCCGATCAGGTCCACCGCCGCCGATCGCGCCGTGCGCACGTAGGAGGCGCATTTTCGCATCGTACGTCGTATCCAGAGTCAGCACGGCGACGGGAGACCAGTGCAGCTCCTGATGCGTTGAGGAATCTTCGAGCACTTCTGCTGCAAACGCATGCATAGCTCCACCGTTGCGCGCATTTGCTTTCTGCTGGGCGTTTTCCGGGTCGCGAAACTCTTTGAGCGTGCGACGGGACTTGAGCAGGTGGATGCGCGGTAGCTGCTCGAGCGAGCGCTCACCTCCTTGAGCGAAGGAAGCTTCGTCGTCAAGCTGAAAGGCGCGACGACCCATTCCATGTCTTCGCATCTGTTCCGCGTGAAACGCTTGCCAGAGGTATGCTTGGAGACCAACTCGTCTTTTGACTTCGTCGATACCGCCTGCTCGAAACGCTTCGCGTCGAGGTCCCGGTGGAGTATCTACAATCGCGCGATCCTTTTCCTCCAGCACAGCTGCACTGTGCGCCAGGTCGAGCTTATCCATAGCCTTGGTGAGGAAGCGAGACATCTTGTCGTCTTTCGATGAAGTGTCATTGCTCGACTGGCCAGGCCGGCTCGGGACGCCGGGAGGTTTCCGTCCGTGGTTGTGCCAGACAGGAGAATCACAGGCAGCAACGATAGCCAGGTGCAAAGGAGGTGCATTGATCGGCCTGTTGTAGGTTACTGTGGCAGTCTCTCTGCCCGTCTCGTTCGTGTCGAAGATGCTCCACACGAAAGCGAGTTCATTCGGGCCGACAATGAGTGGGACCAACGCCTTGAAATGCCCTTGATTGACTTCCCAGGTCTGCGACTTGAAGCCGGACCTTGCATCGCATGTAACCATAAGCCTGCCATCCCTACCGCCCTCCACGGCTCCCTCGACCAGCAGAAGCCGAGTAAACACAGTCTCTCCGCGCTCGAGGTTGGTGAACTTCAATCTGGACCTGGTCTCTACGAGCAACGGCCGTTGCTGAGGCACTCCAGAGCCCTTTTGCGGTCGCGGAGGAATCGCGGGAGGTGGAGGGGGAACCATGTTTTCCCTTCCTTTTCGCCTCTCAAAGCCCAATAGCGCGTCGACGTTTGGGACTGCTCAACAGAGCGATGACAGCGCACGAGGTGAGAAAGCTGCAGAAACGGAAAAAGGCCTGTCGAGATACGGCGCGCTCCTGATCGTCGGTACGAGAGGAGCTGAAGATGCGTCGTAGGTTGGGTAGTGGCATCACGAGAGTGGTGAGACGAGGACGGGTGATGGTGGTGAGCTTGAAGATGAGAATGATTTCAGGGTCCCGTTGGTCTGAGCGGTGAAAACTACCGTTGCGTCGGTGGGACGAGTGGAGACATGATCCTGCATCTTTGGTAAGGACGCTTCTGCTTCGAGGCTTTCTTCCCGTGTCTCCTCATCCCTACAAACATCTCGCTACCGACTTCATCGGAGCTCAAAGTACAGCGCATGCTTCGTCTTGTCCTAGCGAGTACAGTCCGAGCTTCGTGTCGTTTCAAACCTCAGAGTAGGCGCCTTCTAGTCGCACGTCAGCTACACACAACCCGAACAATGGCCCGCAAATCAGCACGGGCCCTCGCAGCCGCCGAAGCACCTCATGAACCCACCGACGAAGCCGCCAGCTCCAGCAAGGCCTCACTCTACTCTCTCAGCCCCAAAGCATGCTTGACGTGCGGAAGAGTCATCACACCGCGAGCCAAGTGGGCCAAAGACTGGAGCGGCATCAAGTACTGTTCGGATCGTTGTCGAAGTACTCGACCTGGCAAGATTGTGGTCAGATGTAGCGCAGATGGCGCTGGAGCTCTGGACGAATGTCTTGGAGTGACAAAGACGGAAGCAGCCGAGTTCAAAGTGGACATCGAAACATTTGTAGAGGGGATCTTGCTCGACGTTGCGAAGCGCAACGCGACAGGGACGCTCGAAGATGTCCAAGATCGGATCAAAGACATACTAAACATCGCTTCGATAGATATAGGTTCGCTAGCGAAAGAAACGAGCGTCTCGCAATCTGACCAAAATGATGAGGAGCAAAAGTCAGCTGAAACAAATGACAGCATGCATCCTCTATGGAAAGCAATGGACAGCCCACCTGGTTTACGAGAACGCATCCGACGAGCAGCTCGCCGCCTCGCTCTCGGTCTCACTCACGACTCAGACCCGCAACAGACCAACACCACCACAACAGACGCCGGCTCCATCGAACTCTTGCAGAACGCCAAAGTACTGCGAACGATCCAAGACTTGTCATTTGCCAAAGGGGTACTTCACATCAAATTGAAACACAAGCCATGAAGGCAGCCTTTCTTTCCTTTCCCTCCCTCCTCTTGTGTTTCACAACTGTGCGGAAGCTCACTTGCCCTCCGCAATCCTCTTTGTCGACTTGCCAGGCTGTTCCAGGAACCCAACATCCCAACCCATCTCTTCCATCGTCCAGCCCAGAACTTTGCCCGTCTCCTTGTTGATGACAAAGAAGTTGAGACGGGTGGATCGCTTAGGATCGCTCGAGATACTGTCGACTTGCTTCATCTCTTCGTCGGACAGCTTGATGAGCGTGATATTTTGTTTCATGCGCTTCTCGTTGGTCGACTTGGGAGCCACCGAGGTTCCACGCTGCACAGCCCAGCTAAGGGCGACTGTGGCGGCTGTGACGTCGTGCTTCTTGGCAATCTCGTTGAGGTCGGCGTCTTCGTGGATGAAGGCGCTGTACTGGCCCAGAGGACTGTAAGCGGTCACATGGATGCCCTTTTGCTTGCAGTAGCTGACGAGCTCGTGTTCGGGGAGGTAAGGGTGAGCCTCGATCTGGTTGACTGCGGGTGTGACCTTGCTAGTCTTGGCCAAGATCTCGAGGTTCTTGATGCTGAAGTTGCTAACACCAATGGCCTTGACTTTGCCCTTGTGCGAGTTGAGGAAGATGTCCTCCATCTTTGCCCACGTTTCGCTGAACGTAGGACCAATCTGCTTCTGGTGCTCCAAGCCGAACACCTCTCCGGCTCCAAATCCGCCGTCGTCTTTGGAGAAACCTTGAGGCCAGTGTAGGAGCCAAAGATCGATGTAGTCGATGTTGAGTTGTTTCAAGGAGTTCTCGACTTCCTTGACGGGATCGTGCACTCCACCGGGTCGAAGCTTGGTGGTGACAAAGATGTCGGAGCGAGGTACGCCAGATTCGCGAACGGCTTGACCGACCTCGGCCTCGTTGCGGTAGCCAGTGGCTGTGTCGAGGTGACGATAACCCACGTTGATGGCGGTGACGAGAGCGCTTACGAGCTCATTGTCACGGCCAGCACCGGGCCGACCTTGCCAACAGCCCATGCCAACGGATGGGATCTTGGTTCCCGTGTTGAGGGTGAAGCTGGGAATGTCTGCTGCCATTTTGGGAACTCGATGGACGAAAAATAGGCGGGTGCGATTGAAGGTTCGTGGTTGGTTCGTGGTGGGTGGTGGTGTTCGGAACGAAACATTGATAACCATTGTCGTTCGGATCAGAGAGAGCCGATTCAGAAACTGAGGCTGAGTCGGAGCGTAATTGTTGCGCACGGTTGCACTAACCCTAAGTAGAGCGCTGGCGATCCTCCTTTTTTTCGCCGGGTAAAGACTCCACTTTGACGAAGTTGAGGCGTGCGCAAAGTGCATTGCCGTTGGTTGCAGCCCAATGAGCTCGCAGCCTTGCTCCAGTCTGTCTGTATTCTCGCTCGCCCTGGTCAGCTGCTCAAAACGCAAAAGGCTCGACGACACACAGACGCAGGCCGTTCTGACTCTCATAGCAGTATTCCTGGAAGTTAATGTACATTGACGCCAGGTCAAACCAGTAACGCAGCTCACCAAGCAGTCAAAGTTTGCTCAGCAACCCACTTGCTTCCCTTCGGCAGCGTCTCGAATCCATGAACCGACCCAGGCTCTACACATACGTACTTCTTCCAAGCCCCTTGCTCCAAGTCACCAATCGACTTGTTTCCCTCCTCGGCACAGTTCCATACGACCGTATCCTTCAACTCTTGCGACCTGCTCACTTCGACACCCTTGCCCATTCTTCCGAGTGGATCTTGGACGAGGCTAGCGTTGTACAGAAGCTTGACGTTTTTCGGCTTTTCACCAGCAGCAGCGTGCTTTCCTGTGTGAACTCGGTCGATGGGTTTGGCGTCGAGGGTAAAGTTGTCGGTGGTGAGTTGATTCTCCTCGCCGAGCACCTTATCGATGTAGTGTGCGCCGTCAAGGCCCTGTACGGAAGCCTTGGTGGAGTCGGGGACGAGCAGGTAGTTGTGCAGCAGAGCGTGGAACGGCATGTCGCCTTGACCGTCGGTGTAGTTGACTTTGAACTCGCATTTGAGCTCGTGCGGCGACAGCGTCACCGTGTACTGCAAAACGGTCTCGAAGGGCCACTGGGATTTGATCTCTGGCTTGTCATCGGTGCGCAGCTCGAGTGTCACGCTGACCTTGTCTTCGTCGTCGACGCCAGCCGTATTGGTCGAAACGGTCCAGTCGTGGTTGCGTGCAAAGCCGTGCTTGTCGAGCGATGTCACAGCTTGCGGCGCATCCTTGTGGTCTTTGGGAGATCCAAAGACTGGGAACACAATGGGAATACCACCTCGAATCGCGGCACTGCCGTCAAGGGCTGCTTTCGAGGACAGGAAGAGTCGCTCGCTTCCACCTGCTGCTTTCCACGAGGTAACCGTCGCCCCGAACAGACGAATTTCGGCCGACGCCTGCGATTTGGGAAGCTCGAGCTTGAGCGTGGTGTTGTTGTTGATGTTTGTGACCGGCATTTTGTCCTTGTTTCGGTGTGTGTGAAGGATGGTCAGAGTGCAAGGGTTAATGATGTTCCGAGCCGAAGAACTGATTTTCGAGCTCACGACGGTCCGACAAGAGCCGATTCCATCATGGCTTTACATGTGGCCTAAGCGCAGGTTTCCATAGAAGATCGCCGATATTGCCAGGCCGATCAGGGGTCAATACCGATTTGTTCTCGAAAATAGAATTTGGATCAGTTGTTCAAAGAGGATCCAAAGCCACACGGCAATTTTGAATTCAATCCCAACTGGCAACAAGCCTCGCTTGGACGCGTTTAGCCCCTGAGTCGAGTGTTTTGATATTCAACACCCAGCTCAATTGGACAGCTGCGCAAACCAACCTTGACGCTGTTGATGATGTGCTGCTCTGTTCGGGATGCTTTCGACTGTCTGCAGACAATAACAAGGTTGAGAGAGAGAGAGAGCAGGAGAACAATGAGACATTACGCAAATGAGAACGACAGTCGATGCAGTGTAGAATGGAAACAAGAGCAAAAACGCTGCAGAGGCTATGCATATGTACATATGCATGCAAACAAAGCTCAGTCCCTGCGGCTGGTTCTGCCAACCCACAACCTGCCTAATTGGGCCAGATGAACTTCCTGCCTTTGAAATGACGCCGTCCGACTTACTCTGAGCAGTCTGCACCGTAGATCGGAGTTCGTTCAACCTTCGTACACTCTCACGGCCCTGCAGAGAGATAGTGAAAGAGTGAAAGAGTTAGAGCTTTGGTATGACATCGTTGCCAACGTGTTGACGACTTTGGTTCTCAGACAAACCCCTAACCCGGTCTTTGCTGTTCTCCATGTCAGCCGCCAAGCTTTCTTCCCTTCCACCATCGTCTTTTTTCGCTGATCATCCCGCCAACTTCCTCCTTCAGAATGCCTATCAGACAAGCCTCGGCATCAGGCTCTTCGACGGCGACCCCGCCACCCAAGAAGAAGCGCGGCGGCTTCTTTGGCTGTCGATCCAAACACGCTCTCGACTCCTTGCCCCGTAACGCTCGAGGTGACAACGCTGCCATTCATCGTCTTCAAGCTCGCAACGTCTTCCAGCAGACCCCAAACCTTACCGATTCATCCAGTACCACTGCCGCCGTGACACCCTTGACCGAAGAGAAAGGACTGCAGAAGCTCGCTGAGCTCAACAGCACAACTACGTCGCTTGCACCATCTGCGCCGAACAAGCCGCTCTATGCTCAAGAGGTACCCGATAATGCGACGACCGAGCTCGGACAAGCTCCGCAAATCGAAGAAGAGACCGAAAAGGACGAGGCGCGCGACATGTTTATCGACGAGGCACTCGTCCCTGTCTACGACCGACCTACCACACCTGGCCCGATGAGGAACCTCAGCATGACCAGCAAGACGGAACGGATCAAGCGCTCCCTAAGCCTCAAGAGGAGCGGTAGTACTGCGAGCACCAATCTGATCGCTCGTGCTCCTCCCGTTAGCTCGGCCGACTTTGCCGATCTGCCCTCCGAGACGGTGGAGCCAGCCGACTTGCAGGGAGACATGGCGTCCATCCGCATGGCTCGAGGCAGACATCAAGTTGGAATCCAACAATTCGCCGATATCAGCGAAGACGAGTATCTCGCGCTCGACAACCCTCCCATCCCACCACACAGGCCATTGCCCAATCTCGAGGACCACCCTGAAACCCCGGCCAAGAAGCACTCTCTGCAGCTTGCCATGCCGGAATCGGACAGCATGCGAGCGGTCGCCGCAGCACTGGAAGGTTCTTCCGACTCTGGGCGATTCCGACCAGGTCCATCGGTAGGAACGCCCAAACTCGAACCCGCATCGCCGGCTAGCGACGCTTACGCCGCCGAGATCCAGAGTTTACATCGCAAAGAAACGAGCGAAGATACCGTTTCTGATCTTCCCGGCGAAACTGTTACACGGGGATTCTGGGAGCCTGTCGCAGAAGAAGCAATGGGACCCGGCCGAACCATCCCGTTCCAGTACGTGACGAATCTTGCGCGTCCCGTTTCGATTGCTTCGCTCCGATCGCTCGCCTGCCCAAGCACTCCGCCACGCACATCTTCGCGCCCCACCTCGCCCGACGGCACCTATCACGGTCTCCGCTCCACCAAGAGCTTCTCCGTATCGCCGTTGAAAAAGCAGGCGACGTTCAACGGCTTTCCGCGCACCTTTTTCCCAAGGGGATCGACGCTCAAACACTCTCCCAGCGTAGCGTCCGATCGGTCGCACCGCAAGCCTGTACCGGACGCGATACCGGCGCTGGAGTTTGAGCAGATCCATGCCGAACGACAGAGACGACGTCTTGCTCGCTCGCATCGGCCACAGGAAGAGGAGGAGGAAAACGATGTGGAGCGAGAACTGGGCCACGGGAGAACACACACCTGTTCCAACTGCGGCCTTGTCGAAGACCAATTTGCGGCCTTCGTTGCCAAAGGAAAGGCTTCGAGACGCACGTCGGTCAAGCAACAAACGAGGACTTCTGCAGCGGGATCGTTGCGAAAAGCCAAATCAACACCGAAACAGGATACCGTCGGTGAAGCTACGTTGAAACGCTGGGGGTTGGCCGAAGCGTTCCAGTCGGCTCAGGCCGATTCAGGCGAGTTGAAAGTGGCGACGGTGAAAAAGCACAAGAAGATGGTGCCTGGGCCAGGTGGTGGGTATATCACAGATACGGCGAATCTGCGCTGGTGCAGCGCGCTGGACGAGATCAAGAAGGCTCTAGCCGTCGATGCCGAACCGCAGCAGACCGAGGAAGAAGAGGAAGAGGAGAGAGTGCAGAGGGAGACGCAGAGTGCCTTGGCTCAGGCGGATGCGGTGCTGGCCAAGTTGGGTGTCGAGGCCTGATGTCAGAACTGTCTATAGAATGAACCTTCGACTTTTTTTTCCATGACCGAGATCCAAAGCGGTGATCACAAAAGAACGCATCGATTTAGAGAGCCATGAAGAGAAAGTGGTATTGAGATCAAGTAAAAGTGACACCGGTCAGGATAAACTAATGGAAACAAGAAAAGAAGTACAAGATACACCGTGGAGCAAATGGAAAAAGCAAAGACCACAGGGAATACAGATTTTGGAGCATCAAATCTAACCACACCCATCTCATCTAGTGAGCGGTTCCAGGAGCCACGTTCTGCTGATGCGGCACTTCGACAGGCGAGAAGGCCGGACTACCCGTCGCCGACTGCTTCTCCCCCTCTGCCGAGCTCGTAGAAGCCCTAGCCTCGACATCGTCGGCGCCGTACATGGCGTTTCTCTCGTGCTCGAGCTGCTCCTGTCTTTCCTGCGCCCTCCTCTGGGTCTCCCTCCTGCCTTCGAGATAGAACTCAATCTCGTCATCCGTCATCTGCCAGAACTTCATGTTGCCGCCCATCAACTTGCGCATCCAAGGCGGCAGAATCGCCCAGATTCCAGTGCTGTCGTCGTTGGCGGAAACCATCCTTGCACCCCAGGGTTCCTTCATCGTATCCCATCCATCGGGAACCACGCGTCCCGCAGTCGCCTTGACGATGAGCCAAGGGATAGCGTTGAGCGCAATGTAGCAGCAGATACCGGCGATCAGACCGTAGGCGATGTTGAAGAAGAGGGGGATACCGACGATCGTAACGAAAGCCGGGACGGCATCGCCGACGTACGACCAGTTGACCTGGGCAGTGTTGGACGCCATCATGGAACCGACAATGACCAGCGTCGATCCGGTAGCCCACGCAGGGAACGACGCGAAAATGGGAGCAAAGAAGAGCGAGAGGAAAAACATGAACGAAACCACCAGACCCGTGATACCGGTACGACCACCTTCGCCGATACCGGAAGCCGATTCGACGAACGCCGTGTTGGGCGAGCATCCGACCAACGAACCGATCGAGATGGCCACCGCATCGGAAAGGTAGGCGGCAGAAGAGCCTTCAAAGTCGCCGGTGCGGGCATCCATGAGACCGGCGTGGCTGGCCATGGCGTACAGCGTGCCGGTGGTGTCGAGAAGATCAATGTAGAGGAACGAGATGAGGGCGTACCACACTTTTCCGTTGCTGTAGCCGGTCCAGTCGATGTTCTTGGGGCCGAGCATGCCGAGACCGTTCCAGTTGGCGACCTGCTTGAAGTAGTTGAATGCATCGTTGCCCGCGTCCGTGTGAGGGAAGAGGGTGACCGAGGTGTTGCGGGGCCACGAGATGATCGAGACGAGCAGGATACCGATGAGGAAGGCACCCTTGACACGGTACAGCAGCATGAGGGCGGTGAAGACACCACCGACCATGACGCCGAGCCACACGGTCGGAGCCTGGAGCTTGTGGCTCAGACAGAAGCCAGTGTCAGGGTCCGTGTACTGAGCAGGGCAACCGGCAAGGCCGATGAGATCGGCAGCGTTGCCACCGATCACTCCGAGACCGTTGGGACCGAGGCCGATAAAGGCAAGGAAGAGACCGATACCGGCACCGGTGCTCAGCTTGATGCTGTGCGGCAAAAGACGTGCCAACCACTGACGAACACCAAAGAGCGAAAGCAAGAAAAAGATCCAACCTTCCAACCAGACGGCCGACAATGCCTGACTGTAAGGAATGATACCGGTACCCGCAGTTCCCACAATCGTGAAGGCAAAGTACGCATTGACACCCAAGCCCGGCGCCAAGCCCAGCGGCATGTTGGCAAACAGCGCCATCAACAGCGTCGCTACGCACGACGAGATGGCGGTGGCAAACACATAGTCGCGCTTGAGCACGGCGGTACACTGCTGGTACGCGTCGTCCTTGGCACACACCGGATCGGCGGCGGTGCTGACACACTTGCAGGGACCACCGGACGAGCTGAGAATCGAAGCATTGACCGAAAGAATGTAGGCCATGGCTGCAAACGTAACGAGACCGGCACGGATCTCGGTGAGGAAGCGCGAGCCGGGACGCGAGAGAGGGTGGCCGGATCCATCGAGTCGAAAGTAGTAGCCGACGGGAGAGGTGGCGACCGCCCGGTTGATGTTGTTGACGATGGCTGGAATGCCCATTGTGACGGGGAAGTGTGAGAGGTAAGTGTGTGAAGGGAGAGAGAGCGGGACCTTCCAAGGTGAGGAAAAGAAGAGTCGGTGTGGAGCTCGATGTCAATCAAGACTCGAGGTTCGATCCCAGTGTAGGGAAGGGAGATGGTGTAGGGAAGGAGCGTCAGGGAACCGAGAGGACGAGGGAGAAAGAGATGGACGGAGGCAAGCGAGAATCTCGACCAAGGTTAAGTAGAGATTTGCGGAGGACCATCCAGTACGACCTCAAAAGGGACGGGTCGAGGGTGGCAAGCCTCTTAATTCGGGTGAAGAGCAGCAACTCGACGCTCATTCGTTGCTGTGTTATCGAAGGGTGCGCGGGAAGGGTCGCTTGTGTTGCCCCTACCATGCGTTTGTGACAGGGCGAAACCCAGAAGCGAAAACTTCCTTGCTTGCTTCCCTGCCTGCTCCTACTATACTGCACTTCCTGCCTGATTCGGAAAGAAGTTACCTGTTTGCTCGTTTGCCTCACCGCTGTCAAGTGCAACCGGCACAAAGTATCGTTTAAAATTAATTTTAAAAAATCGAAAGCCGACCACTCTAAAAGAGAAACCGCTCGAGATTCGTCTCCTCCTCCTGCTTCTCCTCAGGCTCAAGTTGATAAGATATCGAGCGGGACTCGTTGTTACCAACATGTGGGAAAGCTCTTTTCTTTGAATGCCACGGTTGTTTCCGAACATCGCTCTTTGTGCCATTGACACTGTGAACCGGCTTCGGGTTGCCGTAACACTCGCTCGCTCAAGACTTGTTCACAGAAACAAAAAAAAGGCAAACTTTTCCGTTTTCTCCGCTCTGACAGCACCAGTTTTTTTACGAAGAATAAAAATTATCATTTTCATACTCGCTCAAGCACCAGCGCTCTTTGACAAGTCGACAGTCTGATTGAACCTTCTTCTTCTCCTCTCTTAACTCTTGCTCTTGGCTCGGCTCAACGTTGGATCTTGCAGCGTTAAGCTTCCATCGGTGACCAAGGAAACGTGACAGCAAGGCAAGGTCAGCATTGGCCGGTGGTTTTAGTCTCTCAAAAGTGTGTTCACAAACGCAACCGAACAAAATCCTTTCTCTTGCACCTCGGTTGCACACACACACTCGTTTTTAGACTACTTTTCTCGCTGTCCAAGCAGCAGAGGAAATCTTTGCATGTCCGCGAAGGTTTTGATTCGTCTGTGCGCGCGTGCGCCGTTTGAATGTGCACCGAAAAGAAGAAGAAGAAAAAGGAGAGCGGCGGAAAAAAATTTTATGCGGACCCCAATGCGAGACTAAAAGAGATAAGCGATGGTTTCGCCCTTGTCCAAACTCCTCCTTATGCATCTCGTGACAGGCCCGCAACTGGGTCGATGAGAGAGCAGAGAAGCATGTGGTAGGCACAGAACCAGGCTCTTTCTTTGTTACTGGTCATTGGTGGGCTTCGCATGCCGGCAATAACGGTCATTTGGGGGTATGAATTGCAGTGCCAAAGTGACAGAGAAGCGAAGGTCGACCAAGGATTTGAAAGGACACCTTTTCGGCCGAAAAACGAATTTTGTCTTCTCTTTACCATCAACTTCCCACGCTCAATTCCATCAACAAACCCGTCATCAATCCTTCTATCGTCCGTTCTCCCGGATTGATGACGGCGGTCAAACAAACACACACGGCCAACGCTGATAAACAAACAATCTAGGTGATACCCCCATCGTCCAATGACAAGTCGACGTTTCTCTGTTTGTCTTGCTGATCGGCGGCTGTGCTGAACCGGTTCCACCCAACGGCAGCGTGCAAATTTGGCCTCGGGCTGGTTCGGCCATCTCCGAACTTTTATCATCGTTGCTTTCCCCGAACCACTCTGAGCTCGGCCTGTCAAAATTTAAGAGTCTTGAGTGCAATAAGGTCCGCTTTCCCGGGTCTCTCTCTCTTGTCGTCAAGTATAGATAAGCCAGTTGGACAGACCGAGTGAGGGGAGCAGAGATGCGATGCTTATCAGCTTTGGTTACCCCGCAAAAAATGCATCCCTACACCTCTTTTCCCCCCTCCTTCCCGGCTTTCAACTCTAACGCCTCCCCTTGCAATCCCGTCGTTCCTGATCGCTTGATGGCTCGGCGCTGCCCGAGAGATATACAATGCGATCACATCCCATCAGCGAGGGGTCTGGTCGTACCGAGACACCTGTCATGAGATCACCAATCCGTGTGCCTGCCCAAACCCAATATCGCGGCTCGTGCTTTTGAGTGCATTATCTGCTTCTCGGACTTGGCCGACTTCATCGCCAGCCCCGTGTTCGGAGTCCCATTGTGTTCTTGCACAGGATCGTTCAATCACACAAATAGCAGTGCCATTGCACACTCCGTATCAGGTTACAACAAAAAGCCAAGAAAAAACGATGGAGACAGTCTGTCAACAGCGATCACACACACACTTCTGCAACGCCCACAACTCTCCACTATTTTGACAGCTCTTCTGGGCTGCCCGTCTCGATAGCACGACTGGCTGACATGCAGATGATCTGATCAAAGTCGATAATCGTAGCGATCCGATGCGCCACCGCAATCACCGTCGTGTAGGAAAAGTGCGTGTTGAGCACACTCTGAACCGCAGCGTCCGTCTCGACGTCCATCGCGCTCGTCGCCTCGTCCAGCAAATGGATCCTTCGCCTGCGAAGCAACACACGCGCCAGAGAGAGCAGCTGCTTCTGAACCCGTACGGGTGAATGACTCGTCCATCAACAGCATTTCGTCCAGCTTGTTGTCCTGCTTCTCGACAATCTCGGCCAGATGGCACTTGTGCAAAGCATCCCACAGCTCGTTCTCCGTGCACACGCCTTCGGGGTCGATATTTTCACGGATCCATTCCAAAGACAAATGGAGAAAGTCGAAAGGGAAGACGGGCATGCAGACAGGTACAAATATTTAGAATACAGCAGAGAGCAAAATGTTGGTGACAAAAGGTAAGGTGCGGCCATGCGGCTCGTCAATGGTAGCCGTAGCCCAAGCTTGGCAATTGCGGTGGACGGTCGCTACCTCGCATCGAGCTCAACTGGTGGTTGATGGCGCTATACGGGTCGACTGCATAGCCGCCGGGCACACCTGCAGAGCCGTAAGCGTTGTAGTCGTATGATGGCCTGCTGTACGCCGGTGTTGATGCAAGTCGGTCAGCAAATGGATCCGTGGCGTAGCTCGGCCCCATTCCGTACTTTGCTTCAATGTCTGCCAGCGGGTTGGCCCCTCTGCGGTCGTACGAAGACATCTGAGGGACAACGATCCCCTGGTTCGGAGGCATGGCGCCGTACCGTCCGTCTCCACCGTCACCGTACCTGGCGGATTTGTTGGTTTCGTCAAACACGTCGTCGTCATCAAGCTCATCGATGGGTTCGAAGGCCGAGTCGTCTCTCGGATGGACAAACGGTGGAATGCGAGGGCCGTTCTTGCGTTCGAGCCTCCACTGACGCAAGAAGAGCAGCAGCGATAGGAACCACGTAGCCCACAGGAACCAGCAGAATGCCGCCTCAGCGCGTTTGGTGCGACACCATCCGCCAAGCTGCTTGACAAAGTCTGCGCGATCTTTGCCACCTGCGTGCGGATCCTTGGCAGGATCTTTGCATCCGGGAGAGGTGAAAGCAGAGATGGTCTGTGTCATTGCCAGGATGAGGAGAAGAAAGCCAAAGATGCCGTTGCTGACGAGTCCGACTCTTGCTTCGGACAAGGCACGAGCAAAGCCCTTCATCGTCTTGTAGCCAGAGCGTTCGTAGATCAGCGGCACGACCAGGAAGATGCTCGAAGCAACAAAGCTTGCCGTAGACAGGAACAGCAACAAGCCGGTCAGACCGGATGGACTCTTGACCCACTTGGCCTGGAATGATGCCATGTACACCGCGATGAGCAGTACGATCAGAGCGAAAAACACTTGAAGCTGACGCAGGATCATATTGACCCGTGCCACTCGTTCATCCGGTGCATGAACAACTCTTGGTGCTCCCGCTGCCGTGTTGCCGATTCCTTGGGCATAGGGACCAGCTGAGTTGGGTTGGTCTGGAGCTCCTGAATCTAGCTTGCCCCAGACCTTTTTCAATGACATAAAGTCGGGCATGATTTTGCGCTTGTGTGCGAGTCGCCAATAGGAACAGGCTTGGGTTCTCTTTCGTTGGCGTTGCTAGCGGTCCGAGTCTTGGGCTAGCGTCTTGGTGTTGGTGCTCAAGATCTCGTTGGCCGTGCTCCGGCGTCCAGGATATTCGTTAAGGCGACACTGAGAAGGTGAGAAAGATGGTGCGTAGGATACGGGTATGATGATGGTGGTAGTGGCGGTCGGTGGCTGTTGGGCAGGAAAGAAGCTTGGTCCCACACCTACTGTAAACCTCATGCACGGCTCTGCAGGTCGCAAGCAATCGCCTCCTCCACCAGACGAGCACAGCACAGCCAAGGAAATTCAACCCCTTTCTCTGCGGAAACCCCTCTTTCTCTCTGTCTCGAAAATTAGATGTTGATGTGCAACGCGTCTCTAGAAATTAAGCCTGGATTTCGGCCCCTGAATCCTACGCATGCATCGACGCGCCTGCCATGACGAGAGACCAACACCCGAGCATTTTTTTTCCTCAATTGTTAGGCTCAATCGTAGCCACAGTGTCCAGAAAATTGCCCCCTCTACAGCTCCGATTCCCGACTCGAAGATTTGTCTGACCTCAGATTTTCGTAAGGGTCTTTTTGCTACTCGAGGCTGCTGTTATGACTTGGAATGCCTCCTTGTCAGCATCACTTTTGGCCACAGACATTGGTAACGGGCAAGACCATCAGCCATGCATCCAGTAACTCTCATTCAGCTCTCTACTTCAATCAACGTTGCACCAACCCACGCTGACCGTAGCTTGACCCGTCTTTCTGCCCTTCTTGTAGCATCTCGTCGGCGGGAGCAAGCTGCAGCGTAAGTTTGTCTCTCGATATACCCTGGTTCAAGTCGAGCGTCAAGTAGCTCATTGAACCTCTTTCTTTACCTTGACCTCATAGACTGTGCACACCTTATTCAAGCACTCAACGAATGCCACGCCAAAGGCGTCTGGCACAAGATCACTGGAGGCTGTAATGGTATCAAGCACGATCTCAACATGTGCTTGAGACAGGAGGTGAGTCTGCCACACTTGTCGCCTTCGGCTCCACAACACAAGAGGCTGTTTGCAGCTGACAAATCATCTTCTCTACCGGCATTTCCCTTCGGCCTCTTGGTAGCGTGTCGAACGAACAGCAAACCACATCCGAGAATCCAGAGAGAATCGCAAAAAAACCGAGCAAATATGGAAGCAGATCGATCAGGAGTCGTAATCTCTGCTCTCACTTTTCCATCTCTACTCGAACGCACTTGCACTGTACTATTAGACCATCTCAATCGTGTACCACACCACCACGTCTCGGGCTGGGACAACTTTCGCGTATTCACCCTCGGCAAGACGATGAGCTTAAGGTAAAACATCTTACGAGCTAGATTCAAGATTGTAAAAGAGGTATAACGGATACCAACAAGACAAACGGAACAAGAGCCCAAACGAATCCTGGATGCAATCTCTTCTTCTAACGAATCGGACCGCCTCTAGCAGGATCCTGAGCCGCCGACCCATCATCCAGTGCGAAACCTTTGAGGTCGTCCAACGAGACCACATCGAGCGCGCGCTGATGGGTCGCCTCCAACTTGACTCTCGGTACACCTTCTTTGGGCAGTTCGCCGCGCTTGTACGCATCGAGACTCTGCTTCCACCTCGAGACGCAAAGACACCAGGAGCAGCCTTGGCTCAGTATGGGACGAAGATCGTTGCCCTTTGACGCCGAAAACTCGAGCCATTTCTGCGAGACTACGGCAGCGACCGTGTGCGAGCCGCCGTCGGCTGGACCTGTATTGCAATACTGTATTTCATCGCAAGCGGGTTCGGAAATGTCAGTCAAACCACACTCTGGCACACCAGCGAAGCCGAAAGCGATATACCTACGCCGTCTCTGTAAAACCCAGTCAACGGATTCGTCCCGCACTGCCCCAGTGGTCGACCAAACACATTCAACGGACGTTCCATCTTGAATGGATTATCCACCTCCACACCACCGCTCGATCGGCGGTCGGAAGCGTAACTTGCGTTTCGAGCGATGGTGCCTTTGACTGCCTCGACGGCGTGTGCTTTGTGATGCGTCGATCGAACCCCACCTGTGCCGGTAGCGAGAAGCCAAAGCGCGGTCGTTGCTGTCGCTCTTCGTGTATTGGCAGATCGAACGAGCTGCGCCAACATGAGTCGATATAGGTTGGTAGTCAATGGAATAGAGAGGCGCGGAAGTGAAGAGAGGGGTTTGTACAGGGTCAGGCGATGCCATTCGGCAACATGACGTGTGTTGCTATCGAAAACCAACGCCCTGACTTAATCAACAACTGCACAACTGCAAGCACTACACTGGGAAAACTCGGCTGCACAACGCCGACCCAGAAAGTCGGCTGATTTGGTTTTGGATCTCTTCGGCGCCTTGTCACGTCAGGCAGCCCTGTCATGACGCAGAGCTTCCTCTCTGCTCAGAGACAGATGCATGAGCGCAGCGCCTGCCGGTTCATGTGGAGGAGGATAACGTAATCATGTTCTGTCGTACAGTGACAGATTATATAGCAAATAGGCACCCTTTACGCCAGTGCATTCAGGCAAGATGGCCGAGTGGTCTAAGGCGCTGTGTTCAGGAAAATCTTTGAGAATTCTTATCGCAGTCTTCGGGCGTGGGTTCGAATCCCACTCTTGTCACTATATCATATTTTTTGCTCCTTTTCTTAGACACAATTCTTCCCCGTCATTACTTTTTGCGACCAACAAACTTCAAACGATTTACGACGATGTAGGAGGTGCACATGTTGCCCGCAACGCCGATAGCCTCACAAAACACTCATACTCTCGCATAAGCCATGATAGTGACGACTGCGGGTTTGATTTGAGATCATGCAAGGCCACAGCAGAACAAGCAACACGACAACGGCAGAATCTCAAGCCCAAGCTCCGCCTGCACCCCAAGCATCACCACCTCCAAACTCACCGCTCTTCTTGTCACCGACCATAAATGGCAGTGCTGCCTTGACCTTCTTTGTCCGTTTCGCATCGCCGTCGGCACTGTCAACCTTTCTCTTCTTGTCCCTCTTGCGCAGATCCACGATGGCCGCCACACTCGTATTCTGCATCTCGGCCTTCTCCTGCACCTCTTGCGCCTTCTTCCTGCCGCCGGACCGCTTCTCGACGAGCGGCGCACTGTCATCAAACGTGTCCAATTCGGTCCGAATCTTGCTCTCCTTCTGTCGAGCCTTGGAGAGCTGCGAGGAGGCGTCTTCGAGGACTCCCTCGGCGACTTGGGTTCGGCCCGAGACGATCTTGGCTTTTTTCTTGGAGAGCTCGTAGATGGGCGCTAGACGGGCGGCTTCCGAGGCTGCGTCGACGGGTTCGAAGAAGCTGTTGTCTTTGCGGTTGGCAGGAGGGGTGGTGGTGTCCGTGGCCTTGTGGACATTCTTGCCGGAGCGTGTGCCGCGTTTGTGCTTGGGTTTGGTGCGGTCGCTGGTGTCCTGTTCGTGAGGCTTTTTGGAGGCTGGTTTGGATGGGGATTGCTTGCTCTTGGGTTTGGGTTTTGAAGGGTCCTTCTTGGTGTCGGATCGAGAAGGTGCTGCTTGACCACGACGAAGAGCTCGCATCTCGGCAGCCATCTGAGCTGCGTCGTCATCGTCTTCCTCGTCTTCGCTGTCGGACTCGTCGTTGCGGACCTTCCTGGAGCTGCTTTTGAATGCTTCCTTGCCTCGGCGCAAAGCACGCATCTCGGCAGCCATCTGCGCAGGTTCATCATCGTCCCCGTCCTCCTCCTCCGCACCACTGTCCTCCACCTCAACCTCATGCCTGCCCTTCTTCACTCCTTTACCTTTCGCCCCTTGGCCTTCATCCTCCTGTACCGCCTTGGTCCTGGGCACAATCCTGACCCCGTCCAAAACTCTCAACGTCGGATGCACCTCCAGAATCCACTCCCTCCAACCCTCTTGCTCCTCCACCCCGTTCCCCTTGAGCAACAGCTGCGTCAGTCCTTTCCTCCTTAACTTCGGCTGCGCCTCCTTTTCCTCCTCGGCCTCTGCCAACGTTGACAACGACTCCCAGCTCTCCAAGCCGCAATCCTTCAACTCCAACAGCTCCAACCCTGGCGCCGTTTTGCCATCCGCCCCTTTGCCCCAGCTCCTCACATGCGCCGGCAGCTTGACCAGAGGATTATCGTTCAACCTCACCTCGCGCAAGCCCAAACACAGCGAAAAGTCGGGTAGGCTCTCGCCTCGGAGCTTGTTGTGACCGAGCGAGAGCTTCTTGAGCGCTGGAAGCGACGCCGGTAGCGACGTGGGTAATGACTCGAGCTGGTTGTGCGAGAGGATGAGCGAGTTGAGTTCGGGCAAGTGCGGAAATGCGGTCGGCAATCTCGTAATTGCATTGTTGTTGAGCACTAGCGCTTTGAGATGGCGCAACGGGCTGATGGAAGGCGGGAAGACGGTAAGCGCACAGTGCGAAAGTGTGAGCACACAGAGCTCTTCGAGCGCCTCCAATCCGATACATGCTTCCGAGGTGAAACTCGGGTTGGAAGAGAGACTGAGCCAGGTCAAATTGTCGCCGAACGCTCGGGCTTTGCCCTTGGTGGATGCTCTACTGCGAAAAACAGCTTTGGCGAGCCAGGTGAGCGTGTCGAGGCCTTTGGGTGACGCTTCGGACGGCTGGATGGAGGACAGATCGAGTCGTTGGAGGTAGCGGAACTGAGACAGAGTGTCGACCAGAGCTGCTGGAGGTGGAAGCTGATGCTCTGCTAGTGAGAGTGCTGTCTTGGAACGAATGTCGTCATCCTCCTCTTCATCGCTACCGGTGTTGTCGCTGTCGTTCTTCTCCCCGACTGGCGTTGAGCGGCTCCCCTTGATGTGGCTGCTCCCTCTGCTCTTCTCAATCGGCTGCGACTCGCGTGGCTGCCGGGCTTGTGTGCTACTAGAGGCGACAGAGTTGTTGCTCGGCTTGCCTTGGGCCCTTTTCTTGTAGAAAGCCGAGCTCGTCGCTGGACTAGCAGATGCCGATGCGTTGGCTGCAGCAGCACGATTGCGTTCTGATTTGAGAGGTCCCTTTGGCCTTGACTCTGTTGACGTGGACGCTGGCGCCATGTCTGATGTGGTCGAGTTTCGCTAGTAGGGTGAAGAGTAGGTGGTTGGGAAGATGTTCTTTTTTGTGGAGTTTTCTTTCTTCGTTTTTTCTTTCTGCAAATTTTAGTTGGTAACTTCGGGACTCGGCTTGCTGAGGCCATGTGCCAATGTGTCGTTGCAGCGCCATGCAGAAAGAAAAGATCAACACCAACATCACAGACCAACACCATCCCTAGGCCAACTCTGCCTCGATGTCTTGATCGGAATCTTTTACCCTTTCTATCCCTCACATTTGGACCATAACACCAACAGAGGAGCTCCCGCCTCCTCACGCATCATGTCGTCCGACCCCGTAGGCGCAGCAATCGCGCTTGCCGGGGTTCCTGACGAACCATCATCGCTTCATTCTGATGCACTTCGTCCATCAATAGATAGTTCTGGATCTCACGCACTGCGATCGAAAGAAAGCTCGGATAGCATGCAAGTACCAGACGAGGACGAAGACGATGACGACTTTGTCGTCTTTCAGGACAGAAATACGCTTCCGGCGCCCACAATGGTCGATGGCGAGTTGGACGATTTGGAAGGAGCCCATGGCGGTGTTGAGGGAAAGTCGACGCTGGGCAAGATTGCTAGAGCGAGTATAGAGAGTCTCTCGTTTGGATACCGAGACCACCTGTTGCCTTTGAGTCTGAGTGGGGATGGGGACGAGACGTTGGCGGGCGAGTATGGCGAGAGGGAGGGTTCTGTTTCAGCTGCAGCGAGGGCGGGAGGGTCGATTTCGAGAGGCAATCGGCGGCATGCGAGAGGCTTTTCTCGCGATCGACTAGCAGAGAGACGTGTGACGCTCATCGACGGTATCGCGCTCACCATCGGAGTGCAGATCGGCTCGGGCATCTTTTCATCCCCCGGTGTAGTGACGCTCAATACGGGAAGCATCGGCGCGTCGATCGTAATCTGGATGCTGTCAGGTCTACTGGCTTGGACGGGTGCCTCGTCGTTTGCGGAACTCGGTGCTTCCATCCCACTCAATGGCGGATCGCAGGCGTATCTCAACTACTCGTTCGGTCCGCTCTCTGCTTTCCTCTATACCTGGTCGGCGCTGACGGCGCTCAAGCCGGGTGCCGGTGCCATCATCGCTACCATCTTTGGAGAGTATGTAGCCAGGATCATCTTTCACGCTACGGGCAGAGCGACGGATCATCCACACGAAGCAGGCTTGGATGGCATTCCCGGTTGGTCCATCAAGTTGCTAGCGGTTGCCATTGCTGCGCTGATCACTGCGGCACACACCTTCTCGAACAAGCTCGGTACTCGAACGCAGATTGCCACCACCGTAGTCAAGCTGTTGGCGCTGACGGCTGTGCCCATCTTGGCCATCGTACAAGCGGCTCGAGGCAAGACGAGTCCGAGCTCCCAACAGGCGTTTTCGAGCCTGGGCCATCTGTTTGCCGGCAGTGCGACGTCGCCTTCCTCGTACGCGCTAGCGCTGTACAGTGGACTGTGGGCGTTTGACGGGTGGGATCAGTCATGTTTCGTAGCGGGAGAGATGAAGAGGGTCGAAAAGGATCTGCCGAGGGTGATCCACATCAGTCTTGCCACGGTCATCTTGATCTTTCTCTCGGCGGTGGTGTCGTACTTTGTCGTGTTGCCGGTCGAGCTGGTGAAGCGCACAAATACGGTTGCGCTCGACTTTGGAAGTGCCATCTTTGGTACGGTGGGTGGCATCGTTTTTGCATTCCTGGTCGCCTTTTCGTGCTTTGGAGCGTTGAACGGGCAGATTTATACCACGGCGCGGCTGATCCTTGCTGCGTCTCGGGAAGGCTATCTGCCAGAGAGGCTGGGTCAAGTGAGTAGGAGGACAGCGACTCCCATAGCGGCACTGGTGTTGCAGCTGGTGCTCATCTCGGCGTTTGTGCTGTTGGGTTCGGGCTTCGCCTCCTTGGTCAACTTTTACGGCGTCTGCAGCTGGACCTTCTACCTGGCTTCGGTGCTGGGCTTGTTGGTTCTACGCATCAAGGAGCCCAACCTAAATCGGCCTTACAAGACGTGGTTGCCGACGCCGATCCTGTTTGCTGCAGTGGCGCTGTTCCTGTTGCTGATGCCGATTGGGAGTGCGCCGTTGGAAGGGCTGGCTGCCTTGTTGTTCATCGGCGCCGGTGTGCCGGTGTATTATGTTACGCAGACAAAGGTTCCATGGTTGAGCAGGGCGAGGGGATTGTTTGCAAAGGCCAGGGATGACGGGAGAGGTCAGCATGTTCCGTTGCCGACTATGGCGGAGCGAGAGGAGGAGGCAGAGGAGGAGGAGACGATCGAGATGCTGCCTAAGGATTCGACGAAGCGGGGCAAGCAGCCGGCGTAGTGAAGCACCGTGCACCATCTGTATCCTCATCTGATTGGCATAGCACACATGGCAAACACGACATCCGACAGCGACGGATGACAAGATTGAATTGGCGTGATATGAGACTCCATCAACCAAAGTGTGGACCATCTACACGAGGTGCATGACTCACTTCTTGCCCTTCTTGCCACCCTTACCCTTAGCCGGGCTTCCAGCCGCCGCCGCCTTCTTCTTATTCGCCTTCTGCACCGCCGCATACCTGTCGAGCGTTTCCCACTTGACCTGCTCCCACTTGTCCTGATGCTTGCCGCTCTCCAGGTCCAGACCCAGCCTCTTCCACTCGCTCGTCACCTGCGCTCTCAACTGCTGGGCAATCTCCTTACACTCGGCAGCCGGCTTGTTGCCAAACTCCTTCTCCGTTCCCAGACCTTCAGCGAGGTATGCCTGGAACTCATCTTCAAACACCGAGGGCGAGTACTTGCGCATGCCAAGGTCCGTTTCGATGACCTTTTTGTTGGCCGCTGATAGCGAGGCGTATTGACGCGAGACGAACGCGCGGTACGACCGAGAGAGGAAATAGAGCGCATGCAAAAGTTCGTGCGGCAGCGTAGAATGCGCCTGAGAGGCGACACAAGAGATCACGTAGCTGATATCGCCCACCGCAGCGTCGGCGTTGCGTGAAGAAGCGCCTTCGAACGGCGAGATAGCACCAAGCGAGACGAGAAGATCCAGCAACTGATTCTCTTCCGACGAGCAGTGGGGCTGCCACCACTTGGGCTGGTCCTGATCGCTGTCGGTAGCTTCAAACATGCCATCGAGCCATTCCTGGACGCCCTGACGGATGGGAAAGTTGAAGCCCTGGTAGTTGCGGCAGATGCGTTCTTCGGCCGCCTGCTGCAGGCTGAGATAGCTTTTGGAGTTGGAGTTAGATTCGTAAAAGGCTTCCATGCGTGCGAGGGCGGCGTGTTGGAGCGCAGCGGTCGGAAAGAGGAGAGTGACAACGGGCGGGTCGACAATGTGCCCAAACAGGGGCTCTTGCTTGTCAGCTTGGGCTTCTGCTGGATCAGCGGTAGCCGATGCCGAGACGGAAGTGGGAGTGGCAGGAGCAGAAGTCAAGTTGGCCGAAGCGTCGCTGGTCGAGACGGTAAACCCAGCTGCCGTGAGAGCGTTTGACAGAGGGTTGGGTGTTGAAGAGTCAGCCTTGGCGATCTTGGGCTGCAGAGACAAGGCGGAAAAGTTGTTTTCTGTCTCTGCGACCGATACGTCGGCCAGGGGAGCTGTGGACTTGGAGTTGTTGGTGCCGGATTGCGGAGGAGGAGAGGAAACGGCAGTGGCTACGTCGGCGCGAGTTGAGACACCCAAGCCGAGTCCAGCCAATTCCTCCAACAGCACATTGCGCCTTCTCGACAATGCCAACTCAGCTTCGAGCTTTCGGATCCTCTCCTCGAGCTGCTCGTAGGTGGGTTTGCCGGCAGGCGGTACCATCGGTTCTGCAGTTTGAATGGTTCTAGCCGCGACCTTGGCAGTTGGCGCAGCAGGGGTCGGGGAAGACACCCTCTCGGGCGAAGGACTGCACACCATCTCGTTAGGCCTCAGCTTCTGCTGGCCATCCTTGACGCTGTTCCTGCCACGATCCAGCGTCGAGTAAGAGTTGGCAGGCCCTACACCATTCGGACCGCGAACAAGCTCCGTCGCGCCATTGTTGGAAATGCGATTGTGCGAAACCAGCAACGAAGCAGGATCGGTGTGATCGGAAGCACGAATGTCATCCCAGATCTTCTTCTTGTCGAAAGCCTTGAGACCAGCGCTAAAATCAAAGTCATCCGAGAGCGATGCATTCGGGATGGCGGGACTGCTGTCGCGCGAGATGGACGCTTGCTGCACTTGCTTCTTCTTGGACGACTTGGGTGTTGGTGTCGCGGTAGAGGTGTGCTTGGGTCGAGGTGAGCGAGTGGGTGTAGACGAGCGAGAAGCGGAGAGTTGAGAGGCTTGCAGCGGAGCCAGCAAATGGCTCGAAGCATGCTGGTCGGAAGATGAAGGGGCAGAGTCGGTGGAGCAATCGTAAGACATGATCGCAGGGTCTACGAAGGATGGTGAAGAAGCTGCTGGAGCAGCTGCGACGGCTGGTTTGCTGGAATGAGCGGCATTGCCGACTTGCTGCTGCTGGTTCTGTTTCGTCTGCGGCTTGTTTGGCGTCGCAGTTTCCTTGCGCGAGGGTTCACCTGCGGTACTGGTCGGCTTGGGAGCAGCAGCGAGGCTTGCAATGTCGGTACGCTTGAGTACGGCTTGCGATCCATCTTGGTTTTCAACCGTGAGTGTGTTGGCTGCTTGGTCGATGGACAGGATCTTGGCGTGAATATGTGAGCCGGGCTTAGAATGAAGTGTGAGCTTCACTTCTAGCCCAATGAATGGCGACGACATCTCGACAATGTCTGAATCAAGGTATGTGCGCGAATGCAGTGGTGAGGAGGAAGGAAGAGGAAGAAAGGAGTTACGTCGTTGAGCCGTTTCTCGTCAAAACGTCGAAACGACGATGATTTTTTTTTGGCGACCTTGACGATGTTAGACCTGACTGAATGCGTCGAAGATGTTAAGCCGTTTCTCACCGCGGCAATTTCTCGGCGACAAAGAAAAAAAAAAGTGGAGTTGAAAAGCACAGACCTTCGAAGTCACGTCATCTTGGACTTTGCTATGATGATGATGATACTCGATCCAGTTTGGCCTTGCCTCGCTTCCGACTCGGGTTTGGTCTCGACCACCACACATGTCTGCAGGAAGCGCCATCTACCACGTTAGAGCGTCATCGTCGCTCATTCACTCGGTCTTCCGACTATCAACAGCAATTCTGGCTCCATCTGCTTCTCTCTTGAGAACCAACCCTCGCGCCCTTTCCACCACATCTGCACCGTACAACACCAAAGTATTCTCTGCAGCTACCTCGAACATGTCTTCACAGAGTGCCAAAGTGCTCAAAACCACACCGCTCGAAGACTCAGAGGCCAAATGGGTGGGGCTCCGAGCCATCGAATGGGTCGACCCTACAGGCAAGCAGCGCAAATGGGAATCCGCCGACCGCAAAACCCGCAAAGGTGACGTCGACGCCGTAGCCATCATGACCATCATCCACCGCCCCTCTTCCGAACCCCATCTTCTGCTCATCTCGCAATTTCGTCCACCTATAGGCAAGTCGTGCATCGAAATGCCCGCTGGCCTCATCGACGCGGGCGAGGAAGGTGACCAAGGTACCAACAGAGCAGCCCTGAGGGAGCTCGAGGAAGAAACGGGTTACGGAACCGATAAAGAAGGCGGCAAAGTAAAGATCCAAGAGACGACGCCAACGATGCATAACGATCCCGGCCTGACAGGCGCCAACATGAAGATGGTGGTGGTCAACATCGAGTTGAGCGACGACTCGGCCGAACCGGTGGCGAAACCGGAGGAGGGAGAGTTTATCGAAAAGTATCTGGTGCCCGTCAAGGGGCTTTACCAGAGCTTGAAAGGTTAGTTTTGCCCACCGAGATCACGTCGCTCGTAGGATACACGATTGCTAACTTTTTTGTTCCGCCTTTTTCTCGAAACAGACTTTCAAAAGAAAGGATTCGCAGTCGACGCACGTCTGGCGCATCTCGCTATCGGTCTAGAGGTGGGAGCTGGCAGACTGGGTCATTTGTAGTAGAGCTTTGTCTCCATACAGCCCGCAACCGCAAGAAAATCGCAGCACGGGTGGTCTAGAATTGTATCGTTGTGCTCCGTGCTGCAGTATTACGAGGTTCAAATGAGTGATGGTGTTGTGTAAAAAGAGGATGAGATCCGAATCAGTCTATTGCGGAGCACATTGCATGCCCGGACCTTGTCCACCAGCTTGGTCGTAATCCTCCCAGCCGTCGTCGTCCATGTGCCCCTGGCCCGGAATGCGCGCACGGTTGCTTCCAAACTGTTCGATGTTGGCCGGAGCAGGTTCGACTTGGTCCTCGACAGTCTCTGGCGATGTCTGCAGGTCCGGTCTCGGTGGTGGCAGTGCAGATTGGAGCGCTTGACGAATGGTGGGATCCAAAGCGAGTTGTGCGTCGGTTGGGAAATCGACCTCCCATTGGATGTACAGATCGCCCTTGGTCTGATTCCGATCGCGGTACTGTGGCATACCTTCGGCCTTGACCACATCGATATCGCCGGGTCGAGTGATCTTGGTACGCTCGACTTTGATATGCCTGCCGTCCAAATGCGTCAATACCGTCCGCGAGAATCCAAGCAGCGCTTCGACCAACGTGAGGCGCACCGTCGTCATCAGATCCAACCCCTTGACCTCAAACGCCTCGTCTTTTTGCAGCCTCAACTCGATCAGGATGTCTCCCGCTTTGATACCGGGTTCTTGATCCGCTGCTTCTTTGAACACGATTCGTTGACCATCAATCATGCCCTTCTCGATCTCGACGTCGAGCTTTGCTTTTGCTTTGGTCGTCTTTTCGCCCTTGCACTTTTTGCAACGATCCTTGTCGCGCACCTTTTTGCCTTCGCCGTGACAGTCTTTGCATTCGGCGTAGGATTGCGCGATCATACCGTTGCCCATGCTACGCTGTTGCAGGACAGAACCTTTGCCGGAACATGTGACGCATTCCTTCTCGCTGAGACCCGGTTTTGCACCGGAACCTTGGCATTGTGTGCAGATGACGTTTTTGGTCAAGTTGAAGTGCGCCGTCTTGCCCTTGTACAGGTCAGCTAGGGTAACAGCGTATTCGATGATAGCGTCTTCTCCCTTTGTGCGACGCGGACGTCGACCACGAGGCATGCCTCCCATGCCTCCCATACCGCCCATGCCACCCATGCCACCCATGCCACCCATGCGTCCGCCAAACATGCTGGCAAGGAAGTCGTCCATGTCGGGAGGCATACCTCCCGCGCCACCTGGCCCGCCCGGGCCATCGTCGCCGTATCGGTCGTACGCAGCTCTCGAATCTGGATCGGAAAGCGTCTCGTAGGCATGGTTGATCTCGGCAAACTTTTCGTTGGCTACAGCCGGGTCGATCTCTGGGTTCTTGTCTGGATGGTTTGCGAGCGACTGTTTGCGGTAAGCCTTTTTGATATCCGAGGCCGAGGCGTCCGGCGCCACGCCGAGAATGTCGTATAGATGTGTTGACTCGACCATACTGCTGTGCTGATTCGTGTCGGTTGGTGGTCCAAGGTGGTTGGTGGAAGGAACAAAGACCATCCATCGACGGTCGAACAAAGTTGAAAATTTCTCAGACTGAGCCTTTTGCGAAAAATTCGCCGAAGAGCCGACGACACACGACACAAAAGCCCAAAGTGGAGCAAACAATGGCAGTTAAAACGGGTTTTCACGGCAATCCATAGATTCAAGCATGGCTAGGTTGACTGCTCAGGGTATAGAGCGGACCAAAGCTTGCTGTTGGTGCCTAGCGAATAGCCCAACGTGCGCTGCTTCATATCTACGCCAAGTTTGAGCAGATCGACCACGTCGTCGAGCAGGTGAGCCTGTCCCACCACTGCTCCTGGATGCGATGTGAAGCTCGACGCTAGGATGTGCACGTGTAGGTGGCTGTACGAAACCGGGAAAAGGGGTTGCTTCGGGTCAGTATCGTCTCGCTGCCAAGTATGGAATCGGGTGGTAATGGCAGACTTACTAGTAGCTAGGATGGTAATGTAAAAAGCATCGCACGTTTCCTTCGGCAGTATCGTCTCTACCCGTCAATCCGTATTTTTCCAACGCAACTCTGCTCGCTTCAGCCTTGATATTCTCCAGCATCTCTACATGCATCTTTGTCAGATCTCTTATACTCTTCAGCTGTCTGTTGTGGACGATAGCCTGGATGTAGAGACTTGATGTTGTCTTTTGATCCCACTTGAGGTCCGGTACAATGATGAATCCCTTCTCCGGATCAGGATCCTCAAACAAGATGCTTTCTGCTTCCTTCTTGTGCTCCAAGATGTTATATACCCACTGGATACGTGACGGTGGGAACAACTCGATCCATGGCACAACCAGATCACGGTACATCTGCGGCGTCTCGTAGACCATCACTTTGCGCTGTGCCGAGTACTTGTCGATATGCGCCTGTGTCACCGGCGTGATCAAGGTGATCTTGACATCTGCATCCGCTTCGGTCCCTTGCTGATTCAACCATGCAAGTAGCCAGGTGTAGATATCATTCTGCCCCAAGTCGCAGAGCTTCGAGAAGATTGCTCTCCGACCCAGCACCTGCTCGGAGGCGGTGTCTTGTACTGTCACTTTGACCTTCTTGGTTCGAGTCTCATCGACAGAGTCCTTGATATGTTCTTCGTGTTGAGCTGGCGCTCTGAGTCGGTCAAGGAATGTTTCGGAAAAGTGCGTCTTTTCGACGATGAGAATGGCTGGCTTGGTGGAGAAACCATCTTGTCCATCAGATGTGCTGGTGGTCAACGAACCCAGCAGGTTGGCGGATTTGAGCTTCGGGTCTTGATCTAGTATCCTTTCGAGCTTGAAGCCGTCAAGTATTCTGCTGCTCGATGCACCCAGCATCTCGATCTAGTGTATACGGGATTGGTGCAAAGAATCATGTTAGAACCAGGTCAAGGACGCAGGGTGCACAAAGACCTATTCTTCTTGCAACGGCGCATTAAAAACCAGGTTCCGACTCCCGCGCCTTTTTTGCGCCTTGTTTCCTCCACCTTGTGTAATCAACCGCCGCTCTCTCTCTCCTCTTTCTCCTCGTTGACCCACCCCATCCTCCTCCTTATCTTTCAAGATGGGATCCGCCTCTTCCAAACCGGTCCGCAAGTTGGGTTCAGAGGTGGTCTCCTCTGTCTCCCGCGTAGTCGCCTCCGCAGCCAAACCCTCCTCTCATTCTTCCCCGACACCTACCGGCACTTCGCGCGTCCCACCGACCGAGTACGGGGCTTCCACAGCTCAACAAGGCTCCCAATACGCCCCTTCCGCATCTTCGAAGCGACAGCAGGAAACCCACCGTCAACAGTCACAAGCAAGCCAAACAAAGTCGGACGACATCATGCGCGATGCGTACGACCCCCAGTTTCTTCAAAACCTGTCCCGACTCGGACCGGTCAACGTGCCCAAGAATGCTACCAATTACCAGCCGAGTGACCAGATGCTGCGCATCTTGGAAGCGCGCGAACGAGCCAGTCTTGACAACCTCGATGCTGCCGAAGCGATGGCTAGCCGAACCAAGACGTCCGGACCGCCGAGAGTGTCAGCCAACACGATTACTTTGCTCTTGGACGACCGAAAACACTGCGAGACCGTCAAGGACCTCGAGAGGTTGGCTCTCGAGTACGATCTACCGCTCAAGACCATCGAATCGCTCGCAAAGTACTACAACTCGCCAACGATGGGCGAAGAGGTGCGCGACGAGTCGCACGAGCAACACGATCAGGCGAATCGACAAGACGAAAGAGCTCCACCCAAGGTTAGGGGCGTTTGGGTCACGCCCAAGTTGCAGAACCAGATCGAGGCGTGAATGGAATGCATTGCTTCCAGTATGTCATACATGCGTGACTGGCGCTTTTTCAATCTCTATGAGAGGAAGGCTCGGAGTGGTGACGACGTACTCTAGCTCCTTTGAGGTAAGATTTGACGGGAGACGAAGATGAGACGGTAGGCAGAACTCGAACGGCGTCGCTTCACGAGTAGTTGTGCCGAGCCAGACCCTCGTCTCTGCCTTGTTGACTTGCTGGACCCAAACGTTGAAATACACGTACCGAGACACGTCTCGGCCGGCGATCCATGTAAGCACGGACGCCGGTAGATGCTGTCCTTGCTGGTCGTTGGACAGAGGCTCGAAAATGTGAGCTGCTGGCCTCACTTCCAAGGTCGAAGCTGCGATGGCATGTGACCTCGATGGCGGTGCTCTGTCCAGCTGCAGCGCGCCGACTCGTATCGACACTGATTGACCAGGTTCAAGACGAGTTGAGAACCCGAGACTGAGAGCAGGGATGTCGCTGCTGCTGCTGGGATGTGCGAGTTTGAAGGTAACGATTGCTGCTCTCCAGCCTTCGTCCAAGTCTTTGTACGACACATCGCCCAGCGACACTTGATCTTGCCGCTCATCCTTTCCAGACAGCACAGGAGTGATATCCGGTTCGACAGCTTTTGCTTCTTTGGCATCGTAGACGACCAGGTACCTCCACTCGTTTGCGTGGCCACCTTGAGCGTCCATGACCACCGCCGAGCAGAGTGGGATTCGCACTGTCTGCGACGTCGCCTCACCAGCACTATCGGCCGTCGTCAAAGAGACAACAAACGAAGCGGTCCCTGACCAAACCCGCTCGTGGTCGTACCTCCACGATACCCCCACCTTCGTCAAGGTTGATTCGCGCTTCATCTGCATGTTCTGCCACTCGGCGTAGAATAGATCCGGCTTGGGCATGCACACACCCATGTCAGTGAAGCCAGGCATCTTGACTTGCTCATCTTCCGAAGTCAGGCCTTCTGACCAGTCGTAGACAAGTTTGCCACCGTCGAACCACTGTGGTCCTGATCCGAAGCTAAAGTTGGTAAAGAAACCAGAATCACTAGCTTTTCGACAACTGCGTTCGTGAGTGAGGTTGGATCGGTTGAAGTAAGCTTGTACGGGCTTGGTATCTTTGATGCCAAGGGTTACTCGGTGCGAAGTCGGGGTGAGCTGCTTCGAGATGCCGATCCAAAAAGCCGAGTCAATGTGCCACCAGTCTGACCAGCTACGCTTCAGCGATGCTCGCGAGGACTCCAGCTCGAGGCCCGCATTCTCTTCTTCCCAAGTCCATCCAGGAGCAAAGAGAGCCACGCTCAAGCCAAGAGTCGGCTCAACATCCGCTTTCCGCTGCGGCCCGATCATGTCGAAGGACTTGAACGCCTTCAGTCCGCCCCAACAATTCCGACCAAAAACATCAATTCCGACATAGACATTTTGACGCTGTTGATTGAGGCTGTCCGCCATTGCCGCGGACAACAGCAGTTGCGGATGAAACCCACCGTCGTCGGGACCTGTGAGACCGTATCCTCGCAGCTGCAGGATCTGCGGGCTCTCGTCGTTCGGGTCAATGAGCTGCCCTGGCGGTAGAGGCTGCGGCGGTCTCGCCCATGTATAGTTGGTGAAGAAAGTGTGCGCAGATTGAAAGAAAGGAATGTTGTGCTCGTTGAGCGCGTCTTGCCACGCAAGCTGGCCATCCGGATACACGACCGAATCGTACCACATGACCTCCCATTCGTCTGCAGGTTTGCCGGCTTGGACATAGCGTCGTGTACCTTGTTCGCGCAGGTAATGCAGCCAGGCTCGAAGTCGTTCGGCATTACGATGCATCTCGACGATCCTAGCTTGCTCTCCCACCCACGCTGGCCAAGCCTCTCCCGAACAGCTAAATCCTAAATCCAGCCCAACTTCAATGTTGACAAGGTAGCCTGAAAAGCCTCGCTCAAGAGCAAGCTCGATGAGCTCGATGGCGTACTGTGGCGAGAAGCAGGGCTCACCCCGCAGAGGCATTGCTTTGCGTTCGGGACCTCGAAGCAGTCGAGCCATGTCAGGAACGCTTTCGGCCCATTCAAAGATCAAAGTGCCGAGAACTTTTGTTCCCGTCCTTGCTGCAGCTGTGAGCCAGCCCACGGGTGGGATGCTGACACGTTTATGTGAAAAGTAGATGAAAGTGTCAACGAGATGCAGATGCTCGAGCGAGTAGCCTTGCTGACGAGGATCTTCATTGTAGCCGCCTTGAAAGTCGTGACACACGACGAGCTTTGGTTGTGAATGGGTCAAGCCAGACGGGCGGGACGATGAAGCTGCAGGATGGCCATTGTGGTCGCTGCATTGTTGGAGATCATCCTGAAGCGCGTCTCCGTGTTGCATCTGATACCACAGGTGAAGATCATCGAGCGACTCGAAAAAGTCCGGCCTGGGTAGGGCTTGAGGGTCGAGATGCTGGCGAAGCGTCGAAGACGGGGTCTGGAGGTCAAGCTGGATATCGTCATGCTGTGGAGGAGGTATTGCGGATTGCAAGCCGCGAAGGAGAAAAGCCTGCGGCATGATATGCCAGCCTACCTTGTCATCGGTTGACGATGCACAATGCCATTCATTGTGATGGTTGTGAAGGCTCGAGAAGAAGCTGAGTTGGGTTTTTCAGGGTCCAAACGTCGAAGCTCAGCGTGGATGAGATCCGTGCGTTTTTTTGGGGGGAGGGGGGGGGGGGGGGCTGTTTTTGGATGTTAGATTTCTCACATACAGGACGGCCAGACCGGCTCGCAAGTTAGCCGTGAAAGCGTGACTTGAAAAAAGCGCACTTCTGTACTGAGTGGTACTGTACGACCTCTTTGGCTCGCTCGCTTGTTTCGGTTCCAAGTTTGGCAGCAGCTCAAGCATGCCCCGCATCCAGGCAGCCCTTTTGTAGTTTCAGAATGGCATGGCATCGCAATGGCCGACTGACTGCATGTCGGCGGCGGCTCCCTTTGTTTAAGCTTTCCAAAAGCTTCCACACACTTGTTCCATCCGTACCAGCAACAACCCTCCCACATCATCATTATCATCCATCGCAAAAATGGCTGCTACTTCTGCTGCTACCGACGACGTTGCCGCCAAGGCAGAAGGTATCCTTTCACACATGAACAATGATCACAGGGTAAGTCGCATACACGGACGCGGATAATGACAAACATAGTCAACGCGCTTCTGACAAAAACCTTGCTTGCTGTGGACAGGATTCGCTCGCCTACCTCGCCACGCACTATGGCGATCTCGCCAAGCCTCTCAAGCCCAACCAGGTGCTCATGACTGCCATCGACAAGAAGCACTTTGAGATTGTCTACACGACCAGCAAGGGCACTGCTCCGGGCAAGGGTGCAGCTGGCTCGAAAACCGTCAGCATCCCCTTCTACCCTCATTTGACCGGATACTCAGAGGTACGACAGCGTCTGGTCGACCTCTCGGCCGTCTCGGAAAGGGTCATCACCACCCGCAAACCCGAGATCGTTTACCGCACTCCCAAGCTTGCCCTCAACGTCACCATCTTGCTGGGAATCGCCTACTTTGCACTGCGATCGGATACGCTTGCATCCCACGGAATCGTTCAGTCGATTGTACCGCAGAGTGCATTGGCTCAGTGGAACAACTTGCGCAACAACACGCTCGGGGGACCAGCCACTATGGACAAGTTCGTCAAGAGCATTTACCGCGCTCATCTGTACGAGACTGTACTCATGGCTGCGGTTTGCTACTGGAAAGGTGCAAGCCGACTTGTGGCCTTCAGATGGAGCTTGATCACCGCCGTGCTGGGTATCCCGGCGTGGATCGTCTTCTTCACCCTCAACAACCACAGCAGAGCACTCAAACGGGCTATCCACATGGATGCTGATAAGAAGAAGAAGAACAAATGATCGCTGCTCACACACATGTACACCGTACGTTGGTCGTGGAAGTGTAGACATGAACTTTCCGATCGCGTTTGCATGGAAGGGGGTGAGATTTCGTGTGCGGTTGTCTTTGTTAGGGCTTGAACTCGTATCCACCGACACGGTTGGCAACGTTGATCTTGAGCTGTTCGAGCAAGTTGCTCGACTGATCTTCCAAGCCGCAATGCATAACATCACCATCCTTTACCTCTCCGACGCCTTGCGGCGTACCCGTCAACAGCAGATCGCCCTCCTCGAGCGTCATGATCGACGAAACATGCTCGATCAACTGCGGGATACCAAAGATCATGTCGCCCGTTGTACCGTTCTGCTTGATCTGATCGTTGACTTTGAGCCAGAGTCGAAGTTTCGATGGATCGCGAACGCGAGATTTGTCAATGAAGCCCGAGGTGGGGGTAAAGGTGTCGAACCCTTTCGCGGATGACCAAGGGAGACCTTTGGATTTGACCTTGTCCTGCAAGTTACGAGCAGTCATATCGATCGACAGAGTGTAGCCGGCGACGTGCTTCATGGCGTCGGCTGCCGAGACATCGCGAACGCGCGCCGAGCCAATGACGACGCCGAGCTCCACTTCGTAGTGCGCAACGATGCCTTTGGGGACTTCGACGGTGCCGTTGGTCGAGATGTACGAGGTGGTGGGCTTGAGGAAGAAGAAAGGTTCGGTGGGCACAGCGTTGTTGAGCTCTTTGGCGTGTGCAGCATAGTTGCGACCGATGCTGATGTCGAATCATTATTAATGTGAGAGAGAGAGAGAGACAGAGTCAGCTTCTACTGTGCGTTTCTGACAGATCTGTGAAGCTACTTACGCCACAATCTTCTTGCCGCGAGTGAGGAAAGATGCCATCTTGAGGTCCTTTTTGTCGAAGCGCCGATGGGGCTGATGATGATCGTGACGACGGGGAGAGGTCAGCTTTGTATTTGGCTTCAGAGTGGGGGCACAGAAGATCAATTGTAGTGACTCTGATGGAACAATCAAAAGGTGCAAAGCCGACAAACACAGCAGTGCACGGCGAGGTCGAATGCATAATTCTCCGCCTGTGCTGTGCAATCGGGATTTCACCCGATCCGTCTCGCACGCAGCCGACGGCTTTGATGGTGTCATTCATTTCACAAGATAGATTGCCGGACATCTGTACCCCAGATTTCACACCAGCCACCACCCTGCCTTCCTTTTCTCCCTCTCCTCACCACCACCAACGAGCAACAACAGCAACAATGGCAAATACACACATCAACACAGCACTCAACAGCTTCTTCACCGCCTCCAAATACGCCGTGGTGGGCGCGAGTAAAGACCCCTCCAAGTTTGGCAACAAGGTGTTCAAGTGGTATCAGACACACAAGCTCGACGTCACACCGATCCATCCCAAGGAAGCCCAGATTGAAAATGTCGCTACACAGCCAGACGTAGCGAGCTTTATCGACAAAGCAGGTACAAGCGCAGACAACGTAGCGATCTCGGTCATCACCCCTCCTAAAGTCAGCTTGGCAGTCGTGCAGAAGGGACTGTTGGAACAAGGTGTTTCTGCGATTTGGCTTCAGGTGAGTCCATGTCCTCATTACTGAAAGGTTACGGGCCAGTGCATGAGCTGACACTCAACCCGTCTTCCCGTTTACACAGCCAGGGGCAGAAGACGCAGACCTCATCAGCTGGGTCAAATCTCAACCAGCGTCGATCCAAGACAGAGTCATCTACGGCGGTCCGTGCATCCTCGTCTCTGGCCGCCAACTCGCTGCCGACAAGGGCAGGCTCTGAACAATCTCTCACAGCTACACACGTCATAGATCACTTGTAACCATTCAAAGAATCAACAGCTACATTCCTCGCACATCACATCTCCTTACCCTCCTCGTCAACAGTCGAAAACCTATACGTCGACTTCCAGTGATACGGCCTCTCGGGTCCGTAAATTTGGTTCCTACCCCACTCCTTATTGTTGATCCCATCGATGTAGTCCTCCATCTCCAACACCACACACTCGTGATTGCCGTACACCACCTCACCGATATCCTGGCCTACTTTGCCGCCATGAACCTGCTTCCTCGGAATACTGCCTTTGGCCGGATTATTGATCCCGTCGCACGTATACACCTGCACTGCCGCCTGGTTCGTCGCGACCGAAAGCTTGATACCCGACTTGAGACTGTACATCTCCACCGCCGGCTTCGACTTGTGGTATCCAGGCGGGTCCGACATGACAAAGCACGAGTCCCACCCTTGACACTTGTAACCGCAGACACCCAGCGTATCGTTAAAGTTCTTGGAGAACGGCGTGGGCGTTTGGAAGTCAAACGGCGTGTTCTTGACCGACGGCAACGGCCCGGTCGGAATCAAGATACTGTCCGTCTCGACATACTTGTCAGCATACGGCATGTGCAGAACATAGTCGAGCGCCGACGCGGTCTCGTTGAACGCATCCAAGTTCCAATAGACATGCGACGAAAGCAAGATCGGCGTCTCCTTGGTCGCCGTAGCATTGAGCTCGATGTGCCACGTAGCGTTCTTGCCCAGCTTGTAGCGCGTCGTCGTCTTGACTTGGCCAGGGAAGCCCTGGAAGCCATCCGGATCCGTGTGCTCCATCACCAGCTCATCCGCACTCAGATAAGCAATCGTGTAGTTGCTACGATCATAGCCGATATCACCGCCGTGGAGCGAATCCAGCCCATTCTCGTTCTTGGGGACATGGTAAGTCTGACCGTTCAGCTCAAAAGTGCCATTCTTGATGCGGTTAGCATATCGACCAACAACCGGACCGAAATTGGGATGAATCGGATCCGTAGCCCAATTGGTCGTGTTGTCAAAGCCGAGCACGACGTCTCGCCATCCACCCCAGCGATCCTTGACCCAGAGCTCGGTGACGCTGGATCCGTAGGGCTGGAAGGTGGCACGGATCGAGTCGTCCGGTGCACGCAGTTGGATGCGATTGTTGGGATACACTGCAGGCAAGGCTTGAGGGCATTGCGAGCCAGGCACCGTGGATCCCGAGCCGAGGATCAACTGGGAGTCTTCCGTCTGCGAGCTGTACAGGCAAGGGTAGCTTCCGATGGTGCCGTTGTTGACGAAGCCTGGAGTCTCTTTTGAGGAAGCTGCGGTGGAGCTCGAGCTAGGCGTTATGTCTCTGGCGATGGCATTTGCCGACTGCCATTGCTGAGCGACCGGAGTGGGGCTTGCGAGCGTCGCCGTAGACGCAAGCAGCTGGAATGCCAGCGGCAAGAGGACAGCTTTGAAGCTCATTGTGGTGCTACAGTTCAAATTGCCGTACGTTGATGTTGAGCCGAGCCGGTTTTGAGGGAGATGACGCGGAGGTGGGCGCGAGGTCGCGGACGGTGGTGGGAGGAAGCGAAAGACGAGGACGTACGTTGGTCAAGTGGAAGGGAAGAGACGCCGAACGGAGCAGCGGAGTGGGATTTGTGGTACGGGGTGCGGGGTGAGCGGAGTTGGGACAGGAATCTTGGATCGACGGTCAGGACTTCTGACCTTTATACCATCGTGAGACTCGCGGTCTGCAAGCCGCAGGAACAGTGCACAATAGCCATTTCGCTCGACCTCCCCATGAGACGACAGATTGGGGGGTTAGTGAACAGGTCAGCCTCAGGAGGAGTCACGCTCCCTCAAGCGTCGTGGCTAGGAGTCGGAAAAGTCAAAGCTCAACCACGCTCACGGTTGTGCTTCAGTTACCAAGCCATGTGCTTGTACCTGCTGCCTGCGACGACGCTTGAGATTACCGAAAGACACTCTCTGACTTTGCCGGTTTTTGACTCTGGCTTAGGCAACGAGCTGTTCTATGCAACGTAAGTGGTAAAGGCCAAACGTTGGTGTTAGGCGAGACGAGTAGCGAGGCGAGGATCGGCAAGGATGAACGAACTCTCGCCATGGTCAAGCTGCACACGGTGATGGAATGCAGCTCGGCTGTCAACGTGTTAGATGCGGAGTGGGGGGAAGCGTATAGCGCTGATGCAAACAAACGAGAATGCGGGGGCTCCAGAAGTGATTCCACCATCAACCTCGTATTGTCGGCAATCTCAAGCTTCGGCTCCTGACCCTGACCGGCAATCTTTTACGAGCTGGTCATGTGCACAAGGGCAGCAGCTTCTTTGTCGTCGCATGGTGTCTGCTTCTATCACAAGGGATGCCGCCCGAAATCTGAATCAAGCATACGGGTCCCACCTCGTGAAGAGTATGTTCACAAAAAGCAACCACTTTGTTCGGTAAGACGCTTGATGCCGAGCAAAGCATGCTTTCAACTTGTGTCAACGAGTCTAAGTGTATTGCTAATCTGTGTTCTGATTCTAGCTTTTAGAACACAGGCCTGGTCTAATCTTGAGGGTGCTGCTGTTGCTCTTGTTCGGGCGGCGTAAAAGCCGATCGACTCCGGCTGTACTGCTTGTAACTCGACAGGATCCCACATAGAGACCACGTCACGCCCAACAGCAATTCGGCCGCCGACAGTACAATGAGCGCATGCTGAACAGCTTGATGCTTATCCCTGTTCGAGGCGGTGGTAGCCACCTTGAGCACCACTTGCGACAAGGCAGCACCACCAAGCAGTGCGACAATGCTCAACAGCTTGATGCGATTGGCAGAGTTCAAGTGCAGCGTTGGCAGACTCAAGTCGGACGAAACAGCTGTCAACGTCGCCGTAAACACCACCGTATTCGAGAAAGGTGTAGCCAGGCTGGTCGAGAATGTCGACTGACTTCCCAGATTCGACGCCATAATCATGATCACCAACCAGCTCAACGAGCCGCTCAAACGGAAAGCAGGATAGCGCGTCCCAAGCAGGATGATCGACAGCGTCACCAGCGATCGGTAGAATGCAATGAGGACGAGAGTGAGACGCTTGGTACGAGGTGTAGACAGGCGCTTGACGATGATGGCGGTGATCTGACAACCGATGGCAAAGCCGGCCAAACTGCTCACGTTGGACATGAGCTTGGTGCGCACCACTTCGACGCTGCCGTCGCTGTTGGAGTCGGAAGGCAGGAGTGCATCACATGCGTTGATGACCATCTGCACCATGTTGCCCGTCATGAAGCCCACCCATGTTTTGGTGAGCGAGTAGGTGCTGGCGTCCGTGAGGCCGGTAATGAGGCATTGAAGGACGAGCGGTGGCAGGTATGCAGTGGGTAAGGTATCGACTGCTGGGTCAAAGTCCGGTAGAGGCGAGAGGGCGTGGTTCTTGAGGAATGCTGGGAGACCCGTTGCATTTGATGCTGTCGTGCTTGCTTTGCGCCTGTCGTGTTGAGGCAAAAGCGGTGCCCGCTCGTCTGTAGTTGGTTCGATGCCGTTTCGATGTCCAGTCGTTTCGCATTGCTGCGAGGGTGCCATCATGACCATCGTGTTAGCCGGCTATACACGTACGGATCCTTCGCCTTTGACGTCAAGCTCTGGTGACTATACGACGTCTCGTGGATGGCGAGGAAGGGATGCTGCGACGAGGACGCAGGGAAAGCGAGAACAAGAGCTGAGCACAGAAGAACGCCGCGATTCAAACCGAGGTGGAGCACAAAAAGACCCTGAGATCCTTTCTGCGCAGCGACAACGCTCGAGCCTGCTGCGCATTCCTTCTTCCTCTCTGATCGTCACATTTACCCACCGCGGATGGCAGCATCCGGGATGAAGTGGTCTCTGCAGCGCGGCATCTGGCTGTGGTCTGGAGCTTGCTTGCTGCTCTCAGCTCTTGAAGCGTCAAGCGCCGAGCAAGCTCCTTTTTCCGTTTCCACAGATCCGTACAGCGCTAAGCCGCTACCGCCGTGCTACCCGTTCTGCTCCGGCACCGACCACGACAGCTCAACCACAATATCCGTAGTCGAAGCTGCACGATACCACAATCGATTAGGAACGCTCCGATGGGTCGACCCACGTATAGGCACCAATGGTCCCGATCCATCAGAGTACGGAGGCATGGTCCCCTCCGTAGCATTACCATTCGCTGGCGTCCGCACCGTGCCCATGACGCGAGAGAATCTGGTTTCTGGCTGTGCGTACCACGACAACGACACTGCCAACATTGGCTTCCTCGCCAGTCGCCAGCCTGCAATTTGGATGGGCGATTACGGATTTGCAACCCTCTTTGGCGGACGGGGAGAGGTCAAGCTCGACAAGCACGCCAGAGGTCACAAATTTAGCCGCTCGCAGGAGTACGTATCTCCGTTCAAGTACGCCGTGAGGATGGGCAACTCGTCTGCAGATGAGATGCTTGCCGAGATGGCGGGAAAGAGCCGTGCAGCCATGGTGCAGTACACGTTTGTTCAGCCTCGCAATGTCAGCGAGACGGAATCGGAGTCACCCCATGAGTTTTTGCATTCGGCGCTGGGCAGCAACGACTCTCAGTGGGGTCCTTACATTGCAGTGCAGGCTTCGAGAGAGCAATGGCGCGGTGCAGTCCGTATCCATGTCGAGAAAGGAGAGGTTTCGGGATACAACACCGAGCGCATGGACTATCGTCTAGGCCCGCACGAGGCGCCAGGCTTCCGAGGCTACTTTGTCTATCGCTTCGAATATCAGCGTCAAGGCTCTCCAGACGACGATTGGATCCCTGGCTTTCCGAGCGACGGTGTAGGCACAGCGCATACCAATGCCACTGGAATTGCTATGCATCCTGGTGAGAGCGCACGGTGGAACGAACTAGGTGTATATGCTTTTGCTCGATTCCCAGCCGACACAACACGGGTAAGGGTACGATTAGGGCTCAGCCTCATCTCGGAGGAGCAGGCGCGCTACAACCTCGACGTTGAGATGCCCGATGGTACCGCCGTGGAAGACGTCGTCGACGAGCTCATCGACGCATGGAAAAGCAAGAGTGATCGCATGCAAGTGCAAGGCGGAACGGAAGAGCAGAAACGTATCTTCTACACAGGCATCTTTCACGCATCGCAGTATCCGGCCGAGCACGCAGAGCCAATCCCACACAGCGATGGCAGTACCAACCCCACCCTCCGGCATTGCACCGACGACACACACCAGTATCACTACTACTCTGGCTACACCGATAGCGTGCACAAGGTTAAAGAAGGACGGCAACGATACCAGTCGTGGTCTATCTGGGACATCTATCGAGCGCAGTGGAACTTGCTGATCCTATTTGAGCCGAAGCGCGTCGTAGACATGGTTCGATCGCTGCTGGACATCTACGACGAATCTGGCTTCTTGCCCATGTGGTCGACGCTAGCAGAGACCAACATTATGATTTCCACGCACGCAGACTCGCTTATCGCCGAAGCCGCCGTCAAGGGTGTCCGTGGTTTTGATCTGGACAAAGCATGGCAGGCAGTCTGCAAAGATGGAACGGTGCCACCGGAGCGAGAGCTTGAGCTTCGGTATGAAGATCGTCAAGAGTATACTCCGCTCGAGGTGCGTGCGGGATTGACGTTTTACAATCGATCGGGCTATGTCCCGCTGGACGGTTGGTCCGAGTCGACCAGTCGGACGCTCGACTATGCATATGACGATGACGCAATCGCAGTTCTCGCCGACTTGCTAGGTAAAGAGCAAGAAGCAGCCTTCTTCCACAAACGCAGCAAGAACTATCGCCACGTCTTTGATCCCGAGCAGGGTCTGATGGCAGCTCGACTCAAGAATGGCACTTTCCTCGTCCAGTTTCTTCCCGATCCACGCGGCCGCCAAGAGGGGTTCACCGAAGGCAACATGTTTGACTACACCTTTGACGTAGTCCAGGACGTAGCTGGTCTTGCCGAGCTGGTAGGAGGCCGGACAAAGCTCGTCGAGCTTCTCGATCGACATTTCGGGGAAGGCCACAATGATCAGTCCAACGAGCCGTCGCATCACATCCCGTACCTCTACTCGCTCCTTGGTGAGGCGGCCAAGACTCAGCGGCTGGTGAGAGACATTTCGCACGAAGGCTTCAGCGATCGACCGGACGGATATGCCGGGAATGAGGACTGCGGTCAGCAGAGCGCTTGGTACATTTTTAGCGCGATGGGGATCTACCCTGTCAATCCGGTCTCCGGAGAGTATGTTGTTTCGTCGCCATTCTTTGACCGTATCGATGTCTCAATACCGGCAAGGATCGAAGGAGGGAAGCAAGTTCAGCTTCGTATCGAAGCACCCGGATCGGACGACAAGAGAGTCTATGTGGCCAATCTGACTGTCAACGGCCAGCCGATCGGACAGCCCAAGTTGAAGTGGTCGGATGTGCTAGCTGGAGGGAGTTGGAAGTTTGACCTCGCCAACACACCGCAAGCATGGGGCAACGACAAGACCGTCTCACCTTTGCACGCCTAGAGAGCTTGATTTCATACATGAACGCCATCCGTTTATGTCTCAACCCGCACTCTTGATTGTCTGTCCGGGCATTGTCCGATCTAATGAGGGTCATTCGGTGTCAGGATACCTTTGACATCCATTCTAGCATGAACATCTGCGGCCATAGAATCTTGAAAGCACCGCATCCCGTCCGATCTGCGAAGTTAAGCAAGATATCGCCTAGTCAGTACTGCGGTGGGGGACCACGCGGGAATCCTAGGTGCTGCAGTTCTTTCTTTTTTTTCTGGGCAGACTTTCAAATCAGCGTGGGGGGAAGATGTTTAACTCGACGTAGCCTTTGCGACAGTGTTCAACCGGGATGGCTGAGTCGTCGATGCTATGCCGGTCACTGTGTCGAAGGCGCGCGGCAATGCATCGAGCGCTGGTGAGTCAAGAAGAAAACTTCTTTGCGAGCAAAAAAGACGTTGCCGATCCGATCGTCGGTGTCTCATGCGGAGCCAAATGCATGGTCGGTGCGTCTTGCAAAAGCTTGGAATGAGAAGGATATAAGAACAACCTCGTTCTGCTCGTTTTTTCCATCCCTTCCCTCATAGCCCTCACAGCTTTCGGAAAGCACTTCAGCCATGTCCGCAACTACCACCTCTCCCATTCCAGTCTGCGTCGTCGGCTTTGGCAATTCGGCGCGCACCTTTCATCTCCCCTTTGTGCTTGCTCTGCCTCAACTCTTCACCCTTCACTCGATTCAACAACGTCCGCGTACCGCCGCCAACTCGTCTTCGCCCGATGCATCCAAATTGTTTCCGAACGTCACGATCCTCCCCGACTTCGACTCGGTGCTAACCAGCCTTCCCAAAGACGGCCTCATCATCGTCACTACCACCAACGACACCCACTTCCCCTTCGCCAAACGTGCGCTCGAATCGGGCTTCAACGTTCTCGTTGAAAAGCCTGTGGCCACTAACCCGGTTGACGTTCAAACGCTCATCGATCTACAAGACAAGACGGGCAAGCTTTGCGCCGTCTACCAGAATCGACGATTCGACGGTGATTTCTTGACTATTCAGAGCTTGCTCGCCGACAAGGGATCGGAACCGTCTGCGTTGGGTGTGCCGACGTACTTTGAATCGCGATTCGATCGATTCCGACCGCACGCCAAGGGAGGATGGAGGGAGGAGGTCGACCCGGATACGCAGGGCGGTGGAATGCTTTGGGATCTGGGATCGCATCTGATCGATCAGGCGTTGTTCCTGTTTGGTCCGCCGCAGAGCGTGACTGGATTTGTGCGGAACCAGCGCAATCAGGGACCAGAGGCGGTTGACGATGATTGGTTGGCCATTCTCAACTATCCGTCTTCGGCGCCTTTGCCGCCCTCGTCGCCGGCGTCCGGGTCCAAGATTGGCGGGCTGAGAGTGTCGTTGGGTGCTACATGCCTTTCGTCGCACGTCGATGCGGAACAGCCGAGGTTCAGAGTCGAAGGTACTCGAGGAAGCTACGAGAAGCGCGGTACCGATCCCCAGGAAAACCAGCTCAAGTCGGGATGGACCCCGTCGAGCCATCCTGAAGAGTTTGGCGTCTATAGCGAAACCTCGGACCCGGACAGCATTCGATTCGGCAGGTTGACGACGATGGCTCGTTCCGATCAAGACCTCTCGCTTCCCAGTCCAGGTGCAGCTACTAGCGCGCCTACGCAGCCTCGGTTGTGCGCGGCCAACATCCCCACGCTGCCAGGAAGGTACATTGACCTGTTTGCGAACGTAGCTGCTTCGATCCAGGCTGCATCGCAGGCGCACAAGGAGGGTGGGAATGCAGCCGAGGCGCTCAAGAAGGTTTCGCTCGTTGGAGTGGAGAGGACGCTCGATGCGGTCAAGCTAATCAGGTTGATCAGGGAGAGCAGTGTGCAGGGTAAGACGCTGCAGTGGGCTTGACCTGCGTCTGCAAAGTATAACACTGTTGATTGGAGCATCATTGTGCTGAGGGTATATTGTAATTGAAAAGAGAGCTGCTGGTCGTAACATGTCGTTCCAGGTCGTGATGGTTCTGTGATGAGACATCCTTGGCGTGTCTAAGGTTCCCCCTTCACTCGCCGCTTGAAGTCCTCGGGACTCTCAAAGTTTTTGCCCAACGTCCACATCCCCACCTTCTGCCGCTTCGCCTTTGCCTCTGCTCGCTCCAACGCATTCAATCCGCTCGTCGACTTTCTCCATACTTTGGCCCACCACGTAGCCTGTCCATAATCCGCGCCCGCCGCTCGATACACTGTCGCCAATCCCTGCTTGACCATGGCTAGCGAGACGTTTGTTTTGCCAAACACGTACGGAGGGTTCCAGACGTACGGCGTGGCAACGAGTCGTTTGTACTGATCGATATGCGAAGGATAGAGCCAAACGAGTTTGGACGATACCTGATTGGTGGTGCTCAGCGAGTGTGAAGTCGAGTTTGGGCCGAAGAAGCTTTTGCGAGGCGGGGTGAGGTTATCCCGCGAAGAAGGTGATTGAACCATAGAGGTGAGAAATTGCTTGGCCTCTTTGGAGAAGGGTTGGGCTGGCTTTCCGAAATGAGCGCTTTCAGGAGCGTCAACGCCGGCGATACGAATCGAGATGGTCTCTTGAACGAGTTTGGACCGTGCTCCGCTAGACCGTTTGCCTTTGGTGCGCGGTGGCCATGGATAGAGCCAGTCGCGGATGAAGGGTGGGCCAGGGGTATGGTGGAAGCGGAAGCCGTCGGCATCGCCTACTGTGATCACTCGGCCGACGAGGACTCGTCGATAGCGTAGCACTGCGGGGGTGACGTATTCGGCAGTGGGGATACGTCGGAGGTAGCGCCACCAAAGAAGAGCGCCGAGCGATGATGCTGTTACGCCAGCAGCTGCTGCCCCGACGGGATTCAAGAGGATCGTGCCGATGACGCCGGATGATTGCTCGACGACGGACCATACCGTCCATCTTGAGTCGATGCTTCGAGGTGGTTGCGAGATATCGGTACAAATTGGCGTTGTCTCTGATCTAGATGGGAGCGCAGCTGAGGCACGCCCGAATACTGATGACGAGGAAGCAGGTCTAGATGTTGATACCAAATCTGCCGGTGATGTGGAGCCTGAAGTGCCAGTCGATCGACCTGCTGACGGCCATAATGAGAGCATTGCACCTTTTGCTCTTGAATCTGTATTGGGCGAATGATGCAGGCACTACGATGCCGAAAGTGCGATAGCTTCGTTGTTGTGGTGAGAAGAAAGCTTTCGATGTTGAAAGCGTTGCTGATTTCGGTCGAAAGTCGAGTCTGCTTGACCCAAACACTCAAATTTCTGAGAAATCAACACGGCTTCGACAAGAGACCAACACCTGCGTATAGTCACACACGCGCCCTCATGTCTCGGACAAATCCATCACGACCATCAGATGAGGCGGCACCTTTCAGCAGCTTGCTCGACGACATCAACATTCATCATCAGTGACCTGAAGTGTGAATGTCTATTGCTGTCTACAAAGATCATCGTCCTTCTTCGAATCAATCGAGTTTCCTGCTACTAGTCTTAGGAGGACCATGGGTGCTGATCGTAAACGGCTCGAAGGAAGGAGCGATTCCAGTCGAGTGCGAACCCAGCTTTTCACCATCGCGCTTCTTCTGCTCGGCCAGCGCCTTGTCGCCGTTCCAGTAGTATACCACCTGTGCTGCGATAAAGGCATTGAACAGCGTGGCCAGTCCGAATCCGTACAGCAGCAGCTTGTCGTCCGTCTCGGTCATCGTGGTAAACACTCTAGCAACCGTACCGAGCAGCTGGGCAAACACCACGATGCTGCTCAACTGGCCTCGACTCTTGTCCCTGTACAGCTCGAGCATCTGCGGCACCTTGGATGCGAGAGAGATGGGGATCGTCGAAGCTTGCAACAGCGTCAGCGTCGAAGCTGGGATCACGGCCGGAGTGGCCAATGCCAATGAACCAATGCCCATCAGTGCTGCTGCCACCGTAATCTTGTTCGAGTGCGCACCTGGATCGACACGGCCAGTGCGAGTGTCGGGCGTGTACGCAATCACCAGAAGCAAAATGATCATGTTCTGGAGCGTCAAGCTCAGATTCTCGCCGTACGTCGAAAACGGAAGGCGCGATCGGACAGCGTAGGCCAGCGAGATGGTATATGCCACCACCTCCAAGGTGTACATCGACAACGAGATGCCCCTCGCGCTTCGGCCGTTGACAATGTTGAGGATCTGCGGCACCTTCATGATGCTTCCGAACACGACGATACCCAGACCGAGCCCTTTCGAGATGGCATACTTGACGCAGTGTGTCGAGCTGAGATCCACATTGTAGATGAGCGTCGTGTAGCACTCTTGACCGATAAGAGCGATGGCTGGTTTCTGGATAAAGTGCGGCAGATTGTGCGTGACTGACTGTATGGCTGACTGCATGGCTGGCCACTTCTATCGACGATGATGGCGGATGAGAAGCGATGGTGATGAGCAAAGGATGGCCAAAGCGGTCTGCTTCCACCGTGTCCAAAAATAGTGAAACCCAAAATTCCTCCACTCGACAAGCCAGAACAGGGCGACAAAAACGACGCAAAAAAGTAGCTTCTGTCGGTTTCGATCCGACGACCTTTGGGTATCACCACTCGAGAGTGGAAAGGTTTCATAAGGGGTATATGAGCCCAACGCGCTACCTACTGCGCTAAGAAGCTGCTCGATGTGCGTGTTCGCCAAAGTTGTATCTAGATACGTAGACTCCAAGTTTGCATTCGCATGAATTAGCATCGCCAAAAGTCATCTGGACGTTGCGCAAGCCAAAAGGTGAACAACTGCGCGCTTGACTCAGCTTTTTCCATTCTACCCTGCCCTCCATCACCATTGGGCGACTGGCATCTTCCAAGTATCCGAGCTTCTTTCCATTTACCTCAGCCATCCCGCCTCACACCGTCACGAGCCAAGAGTAAAGCAAGCCGTTTGCGCTGGACGACTGGAAAGGTCGTCGTCTTCGTTGCAGCCAAAGTCATGGTCAAGCAAACCGAGCCAAAAGTCTGGACTCAAATGATCTTCTGACCCTAGCTCAGCTCGCTCACTCACTCGCCGCTCCACATGACTCGTTGTGGCTACGGATTCTAGATCTGCCTCTAGAGAAAGTAACAGCACGTGGCCTTTCCTCGTGCTCGGACCCCCTCGCCGTATCAAGGCACCACCATCGGCTCGATCGTCTCGCTAGACTGTTTGTCGGTGACACATCGCTGGCGAGTTCTTCCGGTCGCAGAGATCTTCGTCGCTCCACTCTCAGATGTCATAATTTCAAGAGGCCGAGTGAGGTCACATCGTAGTAGTCGCCGAGCGGTCGGATCGCTCGCCAGTCAGCTAACTGCGGTATATCTGCGGCAAAGAAGCCATGCTCTAGCTGCCAAAGCTCTCTTCCATCATCCTCGCGGGTCTCGTGACCACTCATATGATGAGTCAGCACAAGAAGCTCACACGTGAGTCGCGAGTCACGGACTGACGGGGTTAAGAAGGAGTTCTCAGAGCTTGACCCTCTCCCGCGATGCGAACGGTCTTGCGGACATACCAAGCGAGAAATTCACCTGAACCAACAACGTCCTTGCTGCGGAGAGCCGCGAGAGATGAGGATCGGACGACGACCTTCGCAGTTGTCGACTCAGCATCGGATGCTTGACTAAGGTCACCCAGCAACATTGCGGGAGAGACCACGAATCTCCAATCCGCGACAGTGTGGAAACGACGGTATGGCAACGATATGGCAAGACGAAAAGGCGGTCATCGAGCCGGTTCGATACGAGCGAATCACCACGGCGCTGCTGTGCTCGAAGGCAGGTCAGCAGTGTAGCAACGACGTTCTTCGAGAGGCGATGCTGAAGGCTTTCATTGAGGACGCCGGATCAGCTCGAAAAGCATAAAATAAGCGACGAAAACATCGTCCCTTCCTTTACCTCTCTTTCTTCCCTAACCCCTCCCACGATCCTTTGACACTAGCAAGGCATCTTGGGGTTTGCTTCCTCAACACTGGTACTTTAACACACAAACTCTCTCTCTCTCCTCGATAGTCTACTCTACTCGACTTCTTCGCGATCATGACTCGACTCTCTTCCTTGCTCGTCTTCGCCACGGCCTTGGCCTTCGTTAGCACCTCTCTTCCTGGTGCTTCTGCCAGCGTCCTTCCTCGACAGGAACCTGGAACTGCCACCATGCTCCAGGCTCAACAGACTCACGACTACGCCCTCGTGACTCGCGACGAACAGCAAAATGACCCCAACCAAGGCTCGTTCACCATTCGCGACGAACAGACGACGGCCGAGGCTGAGGCGGCTGATTTGTGGCCGTGCCCACCGGGGTACTACTGGGACGAGTGGCTTCGCCGCTGCGTACCCATCTGGGGACGACCCGGACCTTGGCCCACCGGTGGACGGGGTATCGGATCTGGTATTGGTTTCGGTGGTCCTCGCAAGCGTGACGAGCTGGTAGCAGACGAAGCGCAGGATGAAGATGCCTGGGGTCCTGGTGGCGGCCGCGGTTGGGGAGGCGGAGGCGGTGGATGGGGTGGTAGCCGCGGAGGTGGCGGCTGGGGAGGTGGACGAGGAGGTGGCGGCTGGGGAGGTGGACGAGGAGGTGGCGGTTGGGGAGGTGGACGAGGAGGTGGCGGTTGGGGAGGTGGACGTGGAGGTGGCGGTTGGGGTGGTGGACGAGGAGGCGGCTGGCACCGACGTGACGTGGATGACGAGGAGCGCGGTCCTGGAGGCGGCGGTCGAGGTGGTGGCGGTGGAGGTCGCGGCGGCGGTGGTCACGGCGGTGGTCGCGGTGGTGGTGGCGGCGGCGGCCGAGGTTACTACAAGCGTGACGAGATCGAAGCCCGCGACGAGAACTCGGCCAACTAGGCTGACCTGCTCCCCTGCACTCCCGGCTATCACTTGGACCTGCTCAGCCTGCAGTGCGTTTTCAACCCTCCTGGCTTCTGCTGAATGGGTGATGGCGAAGGCGAACACTGTCCAGCTATCGGCATGATTCTGCTCGCCTCTCGCCTTTTGTTTCCGACACTTTCACGGGTTTTCTCTTGGCTCGACTTGTCCACTGATCTCCCTCCCTTTTGGCACAATTCGATCCCTTCTGTCGATGTCGCAATTCGGTTCAACACCTCTGCGCATCATTTGTCTTGTCTTGATTCTTCGTTTGTCTTGACTTGCACTAGGATGCTCTGCCGTGCAGATGTTTACCGCTGTACTCTTTGTATCTGGCATCCTGTACGCATGTGTCCCTTGAATTTCGTTTCCCATTGTGCCATCATGTGTTTTGCTGTCTGTGCGAGATCTTGAGATGGCTTCTTGGTTGCTGGTGTCTGTCAGAAGTGAAAGAGGGGAGAAGCGGTTGGCGTGCTTCGGACAGGTCTCGGCAAGGACGAAGCATGTATGAAGAGGCTCGAGGGCGTGCTTTTCATCTCGGGAATCCTTGACCGAAGAGCAGTGAAGGAGGTTTGTGCGGTTGTCGCGACGCGTCGTTCCGATGAAGCGTGAATGCACGAGCCTTGAGACGAGTCCAGCTCGAGAGCATTGATTCGTTGGACAGTGAGAGAGGCGCAGGTACACGGAATGCCGGGCATTTCATTGCGCACGATCCTGTTCATCTTTGCGAAAAGGGACATGTCGAGTAAAGAGAGTGAAATGATAGGCAAGGCAAGAGGGAGTGTGCGGGCCAGAACTGGCCCATGGAGAGTTAGGGTTGGGTTGGGTTTCATCGCGAAGAATGTTCTACGGCTGAGTTGATGTTGGTGGGCAAATGGAGAGGAGGAAGGGAAAGGTTCGGTGCGGGCTGGTGGTTGCGGTTGGGTTCTGCTGGTCCGAGGCGTATGAGACTGGAAAAGGGGCGTGCGGCTGAGTAAGGCGGTGGCGAGGTTGGGGATGGAAGCGGATATGAGGTCAGATCGGAGGCTGTGCTTGCGATCTAGTGGTTAGCTTTTGTCAGGGGAGCCAAGAGTACGGTGCTGGCATTGGGAGTGGGAATGGGAATGAGTGACGCACTAGTGCTGACCGTGGAAGGTTGAAGCTGCGTCGAAGGGAGGTGTCGAAGTCGCTAGTTACGAATGTATAAGTACTAGCGAGAAAGGAGCAACAAGGCCGAACTGAATCTCATCCCATTCTCTCTCTCCTCTCTCTTCCCAGCCCATTCCTTTTTTCCCAAAGTTCTACCTGTTCTCATATAGACCTTTTTCGCATTTCCATAGACCAGCTCAAATCCCTTCCTCGGACAAAGAATCGTCAAGATGGCTCGCATCTCCGCCGCTCTCCTTCTGAGCGTCTTCTTCGCCATGGCTGCTCACGCCAACCCGGTCGTCAACGAGGCCAACAAGATCGACCCAGTCGCCGTCGACAAACATCAATTCAACGGCGCCGCTCCTCCTCAAAGCAAGCGTTTGGTTGCAAGCGGTGAAGCCGAAGCAGGCGGCAATGTTGGAAATATAGGCATGGCTCATGCTGACGTCGGAGCTGGAGCTGAAGTTTTGGTGGATGCTCTTGGCTATCCTGATCTCAAGAAGCGTACGTTCCCCATCTCGGCCGGGGCGGGAGGAGACGCTGATGCGGCGGTCGGCATTCCCGGTCTGCTTGGCGCTAATGCTCACGTCGGTGTTGGCGCTGGTGCTTCGCTTGGATGGCCTTACGGTGGATATCCGAACGGCGGATATCCGTACGGCGGATGGCCCTATGGAGGCTACCCTTACGGCCATCGTCCTTGGGCTCACCCTGGTTACGATGGAGTTTACCCTTACCCTTACCCTTATCCTTCTCACCACCACGGGTACGGTGGACCTGGCTATGGCGGTCCCGGCAGTCCTGGCGGTAAAGGTGGCTACCCCGGCGGTCCTGGTGGCGATGGCTATCCTGGTCGCGGCGGTCCTGGTGGTCCTGGAGGTGATGGTCCGGCCGGTGATGATGCTTCGGAGGGATCATCTCACCCCTACCCTTCGAGCGGCGGAAGTGGTCACCACCCTGGCGGTCACTATGGTCCGGGCGGCGCTGGAGGCAGCGGAGGTAGCGACAGTTCTCCCTATCCCCCTCCTCCTCCTCCTCCTTCTCATGGCCATGGAGGTCACAGCGGCAAAGGCGGTCACGGTGGCAATGGTGGAAATGGCGGCGCTGGTGGACCAGGAGGTGTTGGCGGCGCTGGTGGTGCTGGAGGTGCTGGAGGTGCTGGAGGTGCTGGAGGTGCTGGTGGGAGTGGTGGTGGATCGTGCGAAGTCTCGCCTTGAAGCCGTTGACATTCTCATGAGCCAGAACCAAGAGATTCGGCCCTCCTTGCCGCACATGACACGACTCGTCCGCCTCTCCTCACGTATGTTGATATAATCTCGTTCTCGCCCAGTGTGATTCGCAATTGAACCTTCCCTACGCTCGTTTTCATTGCTGACGTCCAATCCTCTCGCCAAGTCGAATCGAGGATGATGGTGTGTTGTTTGACAGGTCCACGGAATTCTGCGCTGGCTGAGTTGTGTGCGTTTCGGTCGCGTGGCCTGAGCACGCTCCACCTCGATTTCATCTTCTTTTTGGGTTTGACATCGTCCACTCGTCCTCTTGTCGTCCACCCTTGCGTTCATCAGCTCAACATGGCACGCCTCACCGAGCTCCAAGACGGTTCCGACAATGACGAACCTCGCACCGCTTCTTCATCCTCCAAACATGCACGACCGGGCCTGACACAGGACGAAAAAGAACAAATTCTCCACAAATCCGGTCTCATCGAAAAGCTCGGTCTTCCCAAGGACTTTATCACCATGGACGAATCGCAAGCCCAGCTCGAGGCTCTCAATCGATCCACAAAAGTAGCTGCTGCAGACGACGATGAAGACTCGGAAGACGACTATGGAGTAGCTTCCGATCACGAACTGGACGGAGACGATACCGCCAACCGATTGATGCAGGAACAAGAGGCGAGAGAGATGAGTTCGCAGGTGGAGAGTATTTTGGATCTCGTGATCTGGACAATGCCGTTCGGGTTCATGTATACGTTGTTGGACGTGTTGGTGCGACAACAATATGGTGAGACGGTCGGGTTTAGCGATGAAGCGGCGCGGCTGCTTAGGGCTCTTCCATGTAAGTATATGAAGGGGACTAGAGTTCTTTGGGAGCAGAGACTGACGTGAGGATTTTCCGATTGTGTTGAAACAATGCAGTGCTGGCTTTCTTTATCCACTTCAGTAAGTTGCTTTTGCGGTAACATGACGAGCAGAAGGGATACAAGTCGAGACTGACAAAGCCATCTCTCTCCACGCTCTCTTCGCCTGCAGACCTGACATCAGAACGTCAAGCATTGATACAGGGTCTGCTGTTCGTCATATGCTCGGCGTGCGGCTGCTCGCTCATCTACATTGTCAACAAGGTGCGTTTTTGCTCTCCAATCGACCATTGCTCCGACTCCTGGACGCATACTTACGAGCTTAACTTGTTTAACCTCTTCTCGGTCGCTGTTGGATCCAACAGTCGACGTACGATGTAGTGATTCAACGAGTAGCACCCCTGGGCACGCTCTGGATCTTTTCTGTTGTCCGATTGGATCTGTTACCCGCTTGCATCAGTCTAGGCATCACGGCGATGTTTGTCAAGCAGACGGAGCTCAAGATTCTTTTCCACTAGTCGAGTTGCAGAGAAGACCGCGGTCGAGTTCAGCGCTAGTGATAGGATGTGTGTGTGTGTGCGTGTGGTCGTGTACGAGGATCGAACTTTGTGTGGTGTCGTTGTGTGTAGAGGTGCGTCCAAGGTTCGACTCGAACAAAGATGAGGAAAAGTGATGCTTCGGCCAAGTCCGAAATGCTACGCGGATAAAATATCGAAAAAGGCATGGGCCAGACAGAATCTTGCCCGCTTATCCGTTCTTGGCGACGTTTCTCTCTCAGCCCTTCCTTCCTCCTCCTCCTCCTCCTCCTCCTCCTCCTCCTCCTCACCACCACCACAGCTTCATCCTGGTGCCCGAATCAACCATTCGCAACATGTCGAAATCACCCATCACATGCCACGTCCTCGACTCGACGCTCGGCAAACCGGCTGCCAACGTTCGCGTCCAACTCGAAGCCCTATCGCCGCTCAACTCGCAATTCCACATCCTTGCAACGGGTGCTACCAACAGCGACGGCCGTTGTCCCGATCTGTTGAGCGGTCAAAAGTCGGAAGACGTCTTGGTGGCGAAGGGGGTGTTTAAGATGACTTTTTATACGGGCGAGTATTTTGAGAAAGCCGGAAGGAGTACGTTTTATCCGCAAGTCGAGGTGAGTATGAATCTGCTGCGAAGTGTGGAGCGAGCAATGGAAGTAAGAAGCTGATCATTGTTATGTTGCGAGAGTGCAGATCCTGTTCCAGCTCACAGATTCACCGGATCCTCACTACCATATTCCGCTGTTGCTCTCGCCCTTTTCTTATACTACTTATCGTGGGTCTTAGATGTGCACCCATCTGTATGCAAATTGTACTCCAAACTAGGCGTTCCGCAAGTGTCAAGGCTCAGATTGAAAGAATTGGCTCAGTCAATGAAAGTTGAGACCGACGATGTTGATTCCAAGTAATCGTGCAGAAACACATCAGTGGAAAAAGCATTGCCGAGAGACAGAGGAAGCGGGATTACAACAGAAACGAGCGCTGGATTAATTCTTGACGGGAGTAGCAGCAGCCACCGGAGCAATCAACGCCTTGGTCAGGTTAAATACCCTCTCCTTACTAGCAAACAAGATGGCAGCGGTCAAGACGCTCTGCAGCAACTTGCTCGTGATACCGCGGTACAGGCCGGCGATGCCCTCCTTCTGGACGATTTCGGTCATGGCGGTCCAGATGTTGGTGCTGGCGCCCTTGCTGCTGCCTGCATGTTGACGGCTTTTGATCACGATCTGAGGGTACGTCAGACCGGTGGCAAAGAGCTTGGACAGAGCACCGAGCCAGAAAAAGTCCCAGTCGGAGAGTGAGACTTTGCCACCGTTGGCGCGCGCAAGGCGCGACTTGACCACCCAGTTCTTGAGCTGTTCAAAGGCGGTATACTGCAGAACGGGATTGATGACTAGCACCAGGGCCGGACCAAGACCCTTCCAGAGTGCCAGAGGACCTTCTTCGCGGATGATCTTTTGCATGGTTTGGAGGAAGCCGAGACGCTTAACAGCAGCATTCCTGGCTGTAGCAGCGGTAGCAGGCGCCTTGGGATCGGCGTTGGACTCGGTGACGCCGACACGGACGGTCTGGCGGGTGTTGACGATCCAAATCGGATTGGTGGAGACGGTGGTGGCGGTACCGGCGATCAAGCCGGCCAAGATGGATTCGAAAGTGGTAAGAGCTCCACCGTTGGCAATGGTTGCGGTAGCGCTGGTGGCAGCCGCAGCGGCAACTTTGGCTTTCGACTTGAGAATGGTCTCTCGGCATTTTTCAAAGAAAAAGTAGTAGACGCTGTTTCAAACGTACGTAGAGAAAGCAATGGTCAACCTCGAATCCTTTGGTGGAATGGTAAAGAACTACTCACAAGTTGGTGACACCAATACCGAGCAAACTCGAGCTCAAGCCTGCGTAGAGTCCAGCCACACCTTCCTGCTGCAGGATTTTGAGCGCGGCTTTGACCATTGGCTCTTCAGGGTTCTTGGACGACTCGACGGCGGCACGCGTCGAAATGCCGACCAGAGGGTACGTGGCCGTCATGGCGACCATACCTCCGACACCGCCGGCGCAAGCATGGATGAAAGAGTCGTCCGACATGGTGATTCTTAGTCTGATTGCTGGATCGAGTAAGGACCGACGATGTGAAACGTTGGCGCGAGATATTGACGGAAGGTGAAGTTGGGAAAGATCAGGGATGATTGAGGAGGAGAAACTAGTGACGAGGTTGAAGGTCGGAGTGATTAGAAATGCTCTGGAGCGAAAGCCGGAATGCGGGGAGCAGCTCTGAGAGGAGGGCGAGCGAGCGAGCGACAAAAACGAGAAACGCGCCCTGCCTGGCCCGGTGCTACGTTACCGGACGTGGTATGCGAGCGATATCGAGTGTGCGGGGAGAGCAGCGGCACAGCGTCACAGAACGCACGCGCTTTTTGCCGGGCTGAAATTCGTCGATCCAACCCGACCTCCTTTCAACTGACAATGTTTCGAGTCAAAACGAGGAAGGCCGCCTCACCACGACCAGAGGGAAATTCTCACTCTTATCATCTCAGTAGACATGGCTTCCTTCTCAAGCAACCTTGTCAAGGCATGAATATGCATTATATCGATCAATATCGCGATGGAAAGGGCGAAGCAAACATCCAGACGAGTAGAATGACCCAGGTCAGCGTATATCGTTGCACCGGCTTTTTCAGGCTCTTTGTTTGAGCCGGTCGTGCATTTCCTCCAAATTAATTTTTGGTCCGGTCTCGACGCGTTGTGACCGCATCGGCCTTCTTGCAGCGTGAAAAGGTACTGACTCGATCGGATCGGCTCACTTGACTCGAGCTTTCAACCCCGATTTACTCTATCTGCCTCCGCACAACGCAGGCCATAACGACCAAAAGGCTTTCTGTCATTCACAACCCAATACGCTCTAAGAACATCTTTGCGAACCACTCAGTCCCCGGTGTAGCCACCACCTCGTCTACTACGCCGATCTGCGACTCGTCCACATCCTGCTCCTTATGGTAAACTGGCACATCGACATTCTCGATCGTGTGCAACTGCTTGTCCACATCCTCTGCTCGATTTTCGCCTGTCTTTCTACTACTGCCTTGTCCCTTATACCTACGATCCACGACACAAAAGCCTCTGGTCAAGTCGCCTGAAGTCTCGATCTGGAATCGGCGCAGTTGGTGCTTCCACCCGTTTCCATCCATCGATCCAGAGGCGGGCACGGGTGCAAACACAGCATGAGCAACCGCAAGCGGATCATGGGCCTCGAACCGATCGTGCTTGTCCGGGCGGAAGTCTTCTGGTGCGACCATGTTGTTGGTGAATGCTCGAGGATGAGTCAAAAAGGTCCCGATGAATCTTTCGAGATGACTTGCCGCCTGAGGTGCATCTGAGGGTGTTTCGTACGTGCCTTTGACGAGTGCTGCGTAGGGCACAGTGTGACCTGAAGTGATGTCCAGCGGTAGTACTGCGATGGGCAATCGTCTTCCTTGAAGTGCAGGGTGTCGAGGTGCCTCGTCGATCAGGACTTTGACTGAATACGGATCGGCATACCAGTTGAATTCAGCGACGGGCGAAGTGTTGCCCGGAACGTCAAACGCACCGCCCATGACAGAGATGCCTCCGACTTTGGCGAAGGTCTCTGGATCCTTGCGGAACGCTACAGCGAGATTGGTGAGAGGTCCCAACGCTGCGATGCGGACAGAGTGGGGCGGGTGCTGTCGAATGATGTCGAGCATCACGTCTGCTGCATGAATGGCTGTTGGAGTCAATGGGGCTGGAACCTCGTTTGGGACGGGAAAGGGATCGCTGGGTAGCCAGTGCACGCCAGAGAGACCGTCTCGACCGTGAAAGTACGAAGCGGTGAACATCTTGCCTCCCAGAGGCTGTGTCGCTCCCGATGCCACGACGATAGGCTCAGCGCTCTCTTCAAAGGAGCGATATCGATGTCTGACAGCATCCGAGGTTGAAGCATGTGCAAGATGGCGTCGCAACACAGCCGCGGTGCGCAACACATTGGCATAGGCATGGTCGAGCGTAGTGTTGCCAAACGTCAACGTGATTGCCTTGACAGTCACCTCGTCCGGCGAAGCGAGAGCAAGCAAGATGGCGAGCACATCGTCGACGCCTGGATCCGTATCGACGATCAGCGGTGTCGGTACTGTCGATGTTGTCATTCTTGTTCGATACGACTGAATGTGATGGTGGGGTAGACAACTGAGCTCGACTTGGCTGACTTGGCCAATCCACGTGGACGATTGCCAACTGATCTTTTGACGCTAAAGCAGCGGAAGGCTCCCGGCCAAATGCCGAATCTCAGGCCGACGCAATTCTGTGCGACCTTTTTGTCAGTCGGTGATTTCTTCGGCCTTCTCCGTGCGACCGGGCCATATCTCCCGATTCATTGAGATTGGAGGATGTGAAATCAGGCTTCTACCGCGGAATTTGGGTGAAGCTCTGGTCTCTCAGCTCCACATCGGCAAGTCGAACGCCGCTGCACCTCTCAAAACACAAGAACAAAATCAGCTGAGTTGCGTCACCGAGACGTCCTCTTTTTTCTTTCAAAAGTGGTTGAAAGACTCGACCGTGTAGCTAGCTATGGTGTGTGTGTGTGTGTGTGTGTGTCACTGCTCGTGTCAAGATGCTCTTCATGCAACTGATGAAATCTAAAATTCAGTTTGAGTAGCCACAGGTAACTTTATCTGTTGTGTGACACTTTATCAAAAGAGGATTCGGTGATCCAATCCAATTCCATGCATTGCTTGGTTGCTTGCCGAGTTGTGTTGGTTGTAAGCAGCCATTGTGTGCGCTTCAACCGAGTCTTTTGAATCCTTTTTGCTTGCCGACTCAGCCTTTCCTTTCTACCACATCCTACTCCCAGCTCAAGCTCCTTTCCTTACACCGCCGCTCACAAAAATGGTCTCGTTCTACGATCTCAAAGCCAAGAAGCCTAGCCAGGAAGACTTCACTTTTGACCAGCTCAAGGGCAAGGTCGTCCTCGTCGTCAACACCGCCTCCAAGTGCGGTTACACACCTCAGTTCGCCGAGCTCGAGGAGCTCAACAAGAAGTATGCCGACCAAGGCTTGCAAATCATCGGCTTTCCCTGCAACCAGTTTGCAGGTCAGGATCCAGAGGGCGATGACAAGATCGGCGAGTTCTGCCAGCGTGTAAGTGTTGCTTTCCCTTCTCTCAGGCATAATGTTTGCGTTGATTGTTGACAACCGTTTTCATAAATGCTGTTGCATGTGGCAGAACTACGGTGTTTCTTTCCCCATGATGGCCAAGTCCGACGTCAACGGCAGCAACACGAACGAGGTCTTCCAGTTCCTCAAAAAGCAAAAGGCCGGTATCCTCGGTACCGAGATGATCAGTGAGTAGACAAAAGTTCACCTCCTTCGTCTTGCCATACCATACGCCCAATTGACCATGTCATTCTGCGCCTCCTGTTTCAATCTTTCAGAGTGGAACTTCACCAAGTTCCTCGTTGACAAGCAGGGCAACGTCGTCGAGCGATATGGCTCCAACACCAAGCCATCCGCCATCGCACCCACCATCGAGAAGCTCCTTGCCCAGTAAAACCCGCCTGTAGCAAACATCTTCTGCGTGCTTTCTGACTCAGCATGACTCCTTCTTCATCGATATACCAAGAACGACTCTTTGTCAAGGTTTTGCTAATGCTATCGCTTTGCGTCTCCGCACACGCCTCGCGCACGCCGTCTGCAGTGATATTGAACACGACCTTCAGAATAGGAAAAAAAACCCGGATGTAGAATGGATTGCAAAAAAACAGCGTTTGATACATGGGACAGTGATAAGCCAACAAGGGGCGAGTTGAATACAAAACGGAACCAATTACAGCCAAGATTTTGGCCGGCAAAAAGTACTCGGCGAATCACTGCTTGCCAGAGTAGACGCTCTCGGTGTGCATGACAGCAACGATCTCGCGCATGCTCTCGTTGCTTGCCATCTGGACCGTCTGGATGGTCGACTTGTTGGCGAATGCCGTAGCGGCGTGCAAGCCCAACGCTATGATCCAGAGTGCGCAGATGCCCCACAGCGTAGCGGCCTGGCTGATGTCCAATTCGAGCAGGGCGGTTCCGTTTTTGTCAAATGCGGTTGTGCTGGTGACGATCGACGAACCGGCCATGTACGATGCGACGGCAGCACAGATGGCTTCGACAAAAGCGACGATTTGGAAAAACTGATCGCTGCCAAAGATTAGGTTGAACGCTTGACCGCCTGTAAGGCCCATGGCTGCGACGGTGACGGCCGTGGAAGGGGGTTTCGAGGTTCCGGCCGAGACGGAGCGGGTGGAAGCGAGCGAGGCGACGGCGACGGTCATGGAGAGCTTGTGGGCCGATGCGGTGGCTGCTAGACCGGTGAGCATGTTGAGTACGCCACGGACGTAGGTTGCGTTGTCGACCGAGATCCTGGCAAACCGAACGAGGATCAGCAAGACAATCACACCAAGCAGCGCAATGATCCCCTGAACATGAGTGGTGAACAACGATGCGCTCGTCTGCCCTTCACCTGCAGACGAGTCATCCATAATCATAGCAACGCTCCGACGCCCCGCAGTCGAAGCCACCTGCTCCAATGTCTTGCCGCCTTTCCGACTCGCAACCACACTGGCCATCGTCAAATCGTGTTCGTCATCCTGCCTCGCCGTAGCCTGAGCAGCAGCAGCAGCCGCCACGGCTAAACAGTACTTTCCCCGCCGAGATGCTGCCAACGATCGACCGCGTGAGGGGACCTTGTTGCTCTCGATCCGAGTGTATCTGCCATTGTTGTCGCTAAACTTGGCGGGTTTCGATGGAGAAAGGGTGAAGCTCGGCATTGCTTCTTTTCTCTAGTCGCTGGATTGGTTCTGATAGGATGCAATGGTAACGCTGGGAAGTAAATGGCAAATCCAGCCGAGGTAATTGGTAAAGACAGTACAGAAAAGAGTGTATAAGGAACGTGTGGCAAAAAAGAGTGTGTGCAACGTTGGGTTAGGGACCGGGATCGATGATGGTAGTAGCTAGAGATGATGCTACTCCAAAGCGAAAGCTACTTCCGGACAACCACCAGGCTTTCTCACCCTGCAACACAGGGGTTGAGTCGAAGGACGAAAACTCAGCTACAAACGCGATCCACTCCAACCCTCCTCGACGACGGGAAACTCTATTCGGAGCTTGGCAGAAGAGCAACACATCCATGATGGCCTTTGAGGATTCAGGTACACGAACAAGCTGTCAGCCAGTGCAAACTATGGGCTCGAATAGGAAAGTCCCATTAGAGTCTGGCTGAACACAGCGATCTGCATTGTATCACAAGCGAGAAAAATTAACCAGAACCCCCTGTTTCGCGCCTGAGAAACAGATCGAGTTTTTTTTTAAAAAAAAGGGCGGAGCTCGAAAATGAGAGACAGAGAGGGAGGAACTTGACACAACATATCCCTTTTTCTTTTTGACAGGTGCGGGATTTTTCATGCCTCAATTTCCAAAGCCTTTTCTTGACACTTGACTGAAAGCTGTTTCTACAAATTGCTTGTGCTGGTGGGAAAGAAGGAAGGCCAAAAGCTTGTACCGCACTGCAAAGTCAAGAACTAGGCCTCAACCCAATCCGCAGGCAATCGACAAACAGCAACACCCCTCTCCTCATACGCACCCGTCACATACAACAACTGGCGCTCCAAATCCAGCGCCAACCCGGTCGGAACTGTCGGTATGAATCCTCTCTTCCTCGCTTCTTGCTCGCTTCTCCCCTCCAATTCGGCCTTGGTCTCCTGAGGACTCCTAAACACATTGAACGTGTGAAACTCCTTTCGCAACCAAATTCCTTTTTTACGCTTCAGCGCCAGCTTCTCCTTCTCCCACGGATGCGCCTGGACGCTTCCGAAATGTCGATAGACGTAAGTGGTCTGGTCGATGTGTCCTGCTGGTCGTGGCGGCTGGTCTGAGCTGGATAGAACTGGCGAGGAAACGGCGAGGCCAAGACGACGACGTCGTGCATCTCGTTGAGACGCGATCCACGCTTCGACCGACCGAGTCGAGGGATTGCCCGCGGTCCACGATCGACCGTGTTCGTCCACCACCAGCGCTCGGACGGGGTGCGAGTGTTCGACGGCGAAAAAGTTGACAAAGGATGGCGTGTAGGTCTTGAAGATGCGTAGGATGTTGTTTGGTCTCCCATCTGGTGTGGTTTGTGACTCGACGAGGCGATGGTCTCGAATTCCTCCTCCGATACCTCGAACCCAGTGCTGTTCCCACTCCTGCACCTTGGCTGTGTCGGTCGAAAGCGTTGGGATGAACAAGGCGCTAGCAGAAGTATTGGAACCAGCTTTCGATCCTCCTCCATCCCATGCTTGAATGAGTGGTGGAAAACCGTGCCACTGATCAGGATCACTACCGTCCAACCGCACAGAGAGGGTCTTGTTGATCGATGAGTGGTGTAGGAACACTTTACGCGTCAGCGCATCGCTCACCAGCGAGTAACGCGGCACAAGGTACGACGCAAGCGGCTGCCAGACAGCAGTAAAGAGCGAAGACCGTTCAGCTGGTTGCTCGCTACGATCGGGAAAAGATGTAACGAAGAAGCTTGGGATTCGGATGGAGCGAGCCGCAATCGCGGCGGTATCGTCATCCTGGAATCCGGCGAGGTGGTCTGGGTTCTCGGCGACATGTTTGGGTTGCGGATAGTCGCGTGCGATAGGTTGAGAGTACTGCTCGGCAAACACAGCAATGCGGAAAGGGTCGACCTTGAACGGATGGTCAGAGTCGACGTGGACGCCGGTGAGATGCTCTCCTTCGACTCGTTTGATCCAGCGTAGAGTTGCATGATCCTTACCACCGACTTTGTCGAGGTCGTGCACGAAGATATCGACTACACCGGCACGGTCGGCGTACGGCTTGTTGGCCACCAGCACCAGGTTCGCCGGCGGTTCCGGTCTCGCCTCTTTGCCTTCTTCAACCTCTTGGATAAAGTACGGATTTGAAGCAGTCACGGCAATGCCCGACGGATGGAAAGTCGAGAGCAAGTCTTTGGGTGCTTGCAGAGGATACTCTGGCGGCGGTGTGGAGATGTACAGCTTGCGTGCTAGACTTCGTTTGTTGGTATGCCAGGCCCAAATACCCGGTGTGCCCTGTTGGTCGGCCAATTTGTCACTGCCATCTTCGTAGATACCAGCCCTAGCGTCCCAAGTGAGTCGTGTGGGATCGCAGCTGAGATAAGCCATGCCTGTGCGTCGGTCGAGCACCACATCTTCGCAGAACGAGGGTTCCGCTGGTCCAGCTGGTTCGTTGGGTAAGTGTGTTGCGATGGGCTGGCAGTGTTCGAGATTGAGTTGGGAGGTGAGCGTGGCCGGGTCGAGGGAATCGCCGTGGAGCTTGAGGTGGTTCTTGTAGGGAAAGTAGGAAGTGACGGAGAGCAGGCCGGCTGCTACCGAGGAGATGAGGAGGGGGACCAGCATGACCGAGATGCCATGTGAGGGTCACGACCTTGGGAGAGAGGTGATAGGTGGTGGTCAAGAGAAAAGTTGCGTTCAAAGGCAGCCGCACTTGAAGATAGCTGACGAAGACGCTTGCACTCCTTGTGATTGGAGCAACAGACGCTCTGAACTCTTCAGTGCGCCCGGCTTGATGAATGTGGCAACAAAGACGAGAGCAAACGCATCAACCTGCATGTTGGCCGTCTCTTTGCCGTCGGCACACTCAGAATGAATCGCAGCTTTAAATTTCGGAAGACTCTCGACCGCTCCCTGACCGTGCGCGCTATCGTACAGGAACACCTTTTTTCGCCGGCCTTGAGCATGTAAGATTGTTTGGACCAGCGAGTGATAAGATAGCGCACGCCAACAGCCACGATCCACACGATCAGCTCTCGGAGAAATTATCGGCACAACTTTCAGACGAGAAGAAATTTGATTTCTTCCGTTTTGTTGCTCTCACTCTCAGCATCACTTTTGACATCCACTCTCACGGCAAGATGGCGGCATCAATCGACCAGAGCGCTCTCGAGTCGCTTCTTGACCAATCACGCATTGGCATCTTGGACGGCGGACTGGCAACGTACCTCGAAGATGGACTCAACTTTGACCTCTCCAAAGGTCCACTCTGGAGCGCACGATTGCTCGATGAGAAGGAAGACGACGTGAGCGACGGCAAGGGCCAGAAAGGAATCTTTGATGCGCATTTGCACTACTTGCAAGCTGGCGCTGGCATCATTGGCACTGCCACCTACCAGGCGTCACTCGAATCCTTCGCCAGGGCCAACTACGACTCGGCTACAGCATCGCATCTCATGTCCAGGGCGGTCGACTTGGCTTGCGAAGCAGTTCGCTCTTACAACAGCACCGCTTCGAGTGGGACAGCTAGGCCTGTGATCAGCTTGAGTCTAGGGCCCTACGGTGCGATGCTTAGCAATGGAGCCGAATACACGGGTGATTATCGACGCACGTTCTTGCCCGAATCTGATCCGCAGCGAGAGCAGCAACCGTCGCTGGAAGAAATGGCTGCTTTTCACCAGGGACGCATTGAGGCGTTCGTCGCCGAGCCTCGCTGGAAGGACGTCGGTGTGCTTGCTGTTGAGACGGTGCCGCGAGCTGATGAGGCGCTGGCCTTCCGTATGGCTTTGGAGAATGTAGTTCGGAGCCATCAGCAGCAGGGCAAGCCGCTCGAGAGGAAACCGGTGTATATCAGCATGGCATTCCCGGATGACCGTCGCTTGCCGTGGCCTCCGATCAGCTCCATCGCTACGGTCGATGCGGAAGGCAACATAGACATGGACCAAGACGATGACGACGGCGACGACGACGACGACGACGACGACGACACCGACTCAGCAGGCCAAGAAGGAGCTATCCAAGAAGAAATGAACTGGCTCGTTCAGATCGTCACAGACACCCAAGTGCAAGGCCAAGACTCGCTCTGGCCTATCAGCGGCATCGGCATCAACTGTACCAAGCCATACCTCCTTCCCAAATTGACTCAACGCATGTCTGCCTCTCTCATCATACTCAACCGCCCTTCAACCGAAGGTGGAATCGATCTTGCCGCAAGGCGGAGCGCTGCCGGATTGCAAAAGCCTCTTCTCTTCCTCTACCCCGATGGGGGACTGGTGTACGACGCTGTACGAAAAGTTTGGCTCACACCTTCCAACGCCGGTCACTTGGGAGCAGCTGACAATTCGGCTGCCTCGTGGGCGACGAATCTCATGAAATTGGCGAAAAGCATAACAGGAGGAAGCGAAGCTAATGTGACGAATGTTTGGAGCGGCGTGTTTGTAGGAGGTTGCTGTAAGAGTGGCACGGATGAGATCAGGGCTCTTTGTCATTGTCGTTCATCGTAGAAGAATCTCACAGTATGTTTGCATGTATCCTTCGTCTTAGTCTCGTGTAAATCTTGGCGGTGGTGGAGGCACGGGGGTCCCTACCATGCCTTGATCAAGTTTTGCGAACAACTCTCTCGTGGTGACGATATGGCCTTTGCGGATAATATCGTGGTCATTTGCAGGGAAAACTGGACTCGTAAGGCGATCTCGAAGTAGTGGTGCGGTCACGACGGTCAGGCCGCGAACACGGGCGGTTGGTAATCTACCACTAACGTGTTCGATCGAGACGACACCAAACATGATATTGTTGGGAAAGTCTTGGGAAGCGAGGACAGGTATAGCAATCGAATATCCTTTCTTACTTGCATCAAAAGGGTGGGGAGCTCCGAGGACAATGAGACGACGCTCATCGCCGGACGCTCGCAGAGCGCCAATGATACTATTCTCCAATCCAGGCCGAAGACGGTTGTAGACCTTTTCTCCCTCGTCGCTCTCGATCACCATGGCGGTGGCAAAGGGAGGAATCGGCAGATGATGCCGCCCACGAAGCACTTGCAGCAACATCCTAGGAAAGACATTGTCCTTCATTAATTCGCTGTCGAAAGCGTACGCAAGATGGAGAAATTCGTCATACGTGCCAGCAAACACGAAGGACGAGACAACTGAGAGAGTGATGAGTAGGACACTCCAGAACGACCAAGAGGCGGGTCTCATAGTGACGATAGAGCAGAATGAAAGGCTCAGGGAGAAAAGATGAGGTGTCGCGATGAACGGGAAAGCACCGGTGCTCAGGCAGGCAACTGCCGCTTTAATACGAATCAGTCTCGTCTTGCCCCCTCTTTTTCCACCCAAGTCTATCACGCTCTGAAACGTAGAAGTGACTCAAATGCAAGAAATGAAGAGACTTGGTGACTTTCGTCCCACGTGATCTCAATGAAGGGTTGCTTCAAAAACATTCTGCGTTTCCTCACAAGCTCCTATCATGGCTGGGTTGCCAGCGGAATCCTTGCCAGACTCATTCATCACATGTGGGCGCACTCTTAGGTCGGTACCACCACCATTGCTCAATCCACCTCTTCTTCACAGCGAGCAAAGGAGATTCATCAACTTTGCCATTGTCGGTTTTTTAGCAAATCAATAGTGACGATCGATTCAGCCTCGCAAGCCATGCGGAAGCGCAGCAAAGAGAGTCTTGACGCTGACGACGTTACCTTTGTGAAAGATGATGTCGTGTTGAAGTGGCGCCGCAACGAAATCCGAAATGCCTGGGGCTTCTGTGACGTGACCAACGCCATTGAAATGGACTACGGGCTGTCGACCCTCGACGTGTTCGGCGGAAATGAAAGCAAAGATTCGCTGACTGGAGTCCAAACGATGCCACGCGACAGGGAAAGCGGCCGAAAATCCCACTCTATGAGCTTGTCCAGGGAAGGGAGAGCCGAGGAGAAAGAGATGTTGCCGATCGGCGTCGTTACGCAAAAATTCAGCCACGTTTTCATTAGATAGGTAACTGGGGGCTGGGGTGACGACCGCCACCTTAGCTCCGGGATATGGCTGAAAGGAGGGATTGTGCTCGCCACGAAGCACTTGCTGCAAAGCGTTGGGAAAGGTTCCATCTGCCATGTGTTTCGATCGGTGGGCATCTACGATTTGGAAAACTCCATCGTATCTGCCGGCCAGAACAAGCGACGAGAAGCTAGAGAAAGCGACGAGCAAGATGCCCCCGGTGAACGACAAGATGGCTCGCATGGTGACGTCACAGTAGAAGTCCAAGCCAGGCGGGAAATTTTATGAGCTGAAGATGTAGATGGTGGTGAGCATGGTTCCGGACTCGAGACGAACACTCGCCCCTTTTTATGTGCCTCGAATTACTTTCTCTATCAATAGACGTTGTCGACCGCACCGCTCCCGTGTGTGCGGCGAAGAGGTCAGTCAAGAAAGAGAATAGTCAACATTTTCTCTTCTCTGGCGATATAAAAGAAGCTGAGCTGCATGTGATGCCGACCTTGGCGGGATCACATCGCTTCCGAACAAAGTGATCACAACGAGGTTGTCGTCTTTATTGTGGGAAAATCTGCCGTTTCACTTGTGGGGTATGTACATAAAAGGACTAAGCCAGAGCTTCTCAAAGGGTCGGACATGTTTGTCTCGAGGTGTGACATGTGGGCGCCCAAGTTGACGACCACCATCACACAATGCACTTTCAGACGACATTGCAAATGAGAGTCGTTGCCCTACATTGTACTGCATACCCTAAAGACCACGACGAAGCGCGGCAGCAATCTCGTCCTGTCAAGGCCAAGATAAGGTCGCCTTTCTTGCAAAGGATACTGTGAGACTCAGAAAGGCTTTCCGACTTTCCGAAGGACCTGAAGCCCTGTTGAGATCGATATTGAGTCTCACAAATCGTGCTGGTCTGGAGCACCGCTTACCAGACCAAAACCATGTACCTTGATCTTGGGCCCATGACTAAGGTGTTCGAACCTCGTGAAAGCGAATATACGACGACGGGCGACCTTCTCGGATAGTGGGTTGGAGGGACGCTCCACCGATCCAGCTAATGAAGTTGTCATTGATTTCGTGGGAAATCTACCATTTCGATTGTGAGATAGGACATACAAGTTACTAGTCGACATTGCCAAGGAAATTTGCTGAACCGCACCTATTTAGTCAAATGAATACTGCCTTGTAAACTGTGGTGTTCCCGCTGCTACTCGCGGCATTCTACGTGGCGTCTCTCCGACTGGACCATGAGGCAGTTCTGCAAAGAGCTCTCGGGTCGTGACAATGTCACCTTTGTAGTAACCAACGCCGGTCGGAGGACGAGCGTGTTGCTCAAGAAGTTGCTTCAGACCGGGTGCGTTGATCACACGACCGAAGCCATTGATATGGACTACGGACCTTGCGTTGTCGTCCTTGTGCTCGACCGAGACAAAAGCATATACATGTTCAGAGCCACCGCCTCCGACTCCGACGGGAAATGCAGCTGAGAAACCTCGCCTAGTTGCATCACGAGGGAAAGAAGCTCCAAGAATGAACACACGTCGAATGTCGCCGTTTACGCGCAGAGCATTGACAACCTGATCGTCGTCTCTAGGGCGAGAGCGCATTGCTCTCACACTGGCGTAAGGGAAGGGGCCAAAAGGGAGGTTCGAATGCCGCCCACGAAGGATTTGAGTCAAAGTATCGGCAAATGTTCCATCTCGCATGTACTCCATCCCATGATTCGATACGACACTGAAGGGTCCATCGTACATGGCTGCGACGAAGAAGGATTGGAGCATCGAGAAATAAAGGAGCAAGATGCTCCAGACGGATGAAGAGTAGGCTCGCATGGCGACGTCGACGGTAAGCGAGGAAGAGTATTCGACTGAAGAGGTTTGAGTGTGAGTGGAAAATGCTGGTCCCCAAGCAGATGAACCCGCTTTAAATGCGATTCAGTCCAGCGTGCGTTCACATAATCCAAACCATGTCAGGCTTGCTGGAGAAAGCTCAGCTGCACGAAGCCGAGAGTCTTTGGGCTCGGTCTCAGCTATTACTGTAATCGCCGAAAGGGTTTCTGCAAAAGCTGATGGCGTTGTACTGAAAGGTCCTACCTCGATTCAAAGGTGCGGCAGGTGTTGTGTGAGACCTCAAGCTAGCTACTTCGACGGTTGTGCAGACAACATTCTGTGTGAATGATCAGGAAAGCTAACCCAGCCGTTGCTCGGACGCAATGTGTTGCGTGAACGCTCAAGGTAGCTACCACCACCGTTGTGCGGTCAGCATGCGTTGTGTGAACGCTAGAGATAGCAACCAACACCGTTGTGCAGACCACAGACCGTTGCGCAGACCAAAAAAGTGTTGATCAAGCGATTTCGTGCAAACTGTCGATAGTCTACTCAGGGGCAGCTAAGTGAGCATAACGGATCGATGGGGGAAATGGATGGTGGTATTGTCCCTGAGCCACCTGGGTCGAATTCCGCGTTGAAAGAGTTCCGTCCTGTCCAAATGGCACTTTGTATGTGGGTGCGCCTTCGACGAGTCCTCAAAAATATCTGCCAGCCAAGACAACGCACGAAAGCCAAGGGATGGCGAGGAAGTTCTCAAAAGATCTGGAAAAAGAGTCTCGTGAAGACGACGAAGTTTGGGCCTGAAGTGAAGTTGAGAAGTGCCTAAGAGATCAAGCTGCAAATGCACGACCAGGGAAGCCTCTTTGTAATTCAGTACCGTCTAGTCATGCTCGAGTCTTTGAGCCAAGTTGGGCTCGACCTGTGATGTACGAGAGAAACTCAGCTGCATGTCATTGTGTAGGACGAGGTGGCTCCGTCCCACCGGGTGACTTGTTCTCAAACAGGGTTGTTACAAAACTTAATGGAGCTCGACTTGAGCTGGCGGGCGTTCAAGACACCGTAGCCACTGTCGTCGCGCAATCCGATCCCGGTCGATACTGCACAGCATTGAGATTCTTCCAAAGGCTTCTTCACTCGGCCGGCGGTAACCGCCAACAAATTTGACTTCGGCCAAGGCTGAAGACACGGCTCTACGAAAAGGCGAGAACTCGGTTAAAGCGCTCCGTCCCTTCTCAACGACGACATGGAACGACCTCTGGGCCGCCGGTCATCTGCGGGGATCCAAGTCTTCAACATGACCGCATCGTGATAGTGTGACCCAGATTCTTTCGCAATGATCGTGTATCAGACCTTCGAAAGAAAGAAACGATATGTCTCCGAGGGACGGTCAAGTCTCAGTTGACCGTAGATCGGCTTTCGATGGTTGACGGATTTCAGACCCGCGCGTCTCAATCCAGAGCACAGGAGACCCACAGCGAGGAGCTAAACAAGAGGGAGAGACCCTTGCGTGGTCCAGGGACCTTTCTCCTCTCCTTGCTCGCCCTCGCTTAAGCAATCCGCAGATCCTTTTCTTAGATTTAAGCAGTCAACAAACAGCGAGAGTACACCGACTGGCGATTTGACAGCAAATCTTCTAACTTCGCCAACTACACAAACAAATAAAAACTCTTTTTTTTTCGTCGGCATGCAGAAGTGCGAAAGAGACGTGTCGCGATCTAAGGGCAAGTGCCATGCAGCTGTTGTCGTCCGGGCCTTGAATCTCACGCCGGTTTTGAGCGGTTCCGGGATGTCAAGCCAACATGCCGCTTCCAAAGCCAAATTTGTTTCTCTTCTCTGCTTTATTATCGGTGACCGCAATTCAAGTCTTTCTTTCTTGACGGTCCATATGTGTCAGCGCAAATCGCAAACGATTCTGTTGAACACGAGCTAGGGCCATCGCAATTGAGCCAATGATGTTGACGAGGAAGAAGAAAAGGCCCCATGACTAACTAAGGTGCTCTGCATGGCAAATGTGGGACTGAAATTTTTCTCTCACGACCCTCCCCGAGATTTCCCCGAGACAGCGACCAGATCGCGCAACTGCGACCTTGACAGGTCCTCCCCTCAATTGCAAGTAGATGAGTTCCAAGACCACGCCTCTTCGTCGGTGTTCCGTAGTCCTTTCCAAAGAGCATGTATTCAACCGCCAAGATCCAAGGTCTGACGACATCGACGCACATCGAAGCAGCAATGCCATGATGCTTGGAGCTCGCTTATTGCAAATTGTCATTCGGCCCGTCTTTTGAACGAGTAAAAGCGATGCAGACCCTGAAGACCAGTCTTGACTTGGCGCAGGAGCCTCACACAAGTACCCCTCTTGATGCAGGCGTGGATCTCTTGGCGAGATCTGGGTCTCTGCGTTAATCTGCGCTGAGACCCGCTCAAGCTCCCACTCTACAACTTCGCCCCCACCCCACGAGTGGTACAATAGCAGGCGGGGAGCTATGACCGGCGGGACACGCACTATATTTCGCTCCCACCCACACATCCAAGGACGCCAAGTCCCGTACCCAAGAACGCACTAGAAAAAAAAAACAAGAGGCCACGGGGTGCCGAAACGATCTGTTCCCTATGTCATCCCATGCCGCTCCTCAGGCGCCTCTAAGCTCAAAAGTCTCGACAGTATCCCCATGATCCACCTCGGCAAAGAGCCTGCAGCTCACTTTGCTTTGATCTCTGTTTTTGCCGCATCGACGCTCGACTCCCACCCTGTCTCGCATCTCGAGGTGCCAAGCCCACACAGCCTTGATGGTTGAGGGTGAGATCGAGCCCCATCGCCCCCATGTCTATCGAAAACCGTCTTACGGGCACATCTACAGAAGTGTGACAACACCTCTTGCCTTTTCAGGGCGGAGAAACTTGTGGGTTGACCGTTGACAACGTCGACAACCGACGATCAACGAGCGTAGTACAGTAAGGAACTACACGCCAGATTGAGAAGTGAGATTTTGGTGGGGACAGCCAAGGGTTGTTTCTCCGTATGATCTACTCCTTACCAAGAGACGAAGCACCATCCCCGTACAATTGACTATATAACCCTCCCCTTTCCTCATCGTCTTCTCCCTCACCCTTCCTCATCCACATCCTCACCTTCCTCTTTGTCCTCCTCAAGACGGCCCTCTAGATCTTCGCCCTGCTCCATCCTTATTCCTTCCCCACAGACTTCCCCGTCTTGCAAATTAACACCGCCTCTCCAACACCCATAGACACCCATCATGCGGTTTTCCGCCCTCCTCGCAGCGATTGCTGCTCTTGGCGCAGCCATGTTCACCCCCACTGCCGCCTCTCCCACCGTGATGAGCCGTATCCCCGACCACATCTCCGAAAACGTTCGTCGCGAGCTCGCTCGAACGCCTGCCTCAAGCTACACAGTCTTCGAACGCGATGTCAGCAGGCACAAACGGGGTGCGCAGCTCGGCGGTGTCCAAAAGCGCTGCAGGGATGACAACTGCCTGTCCCTCACGTTTGACGACGGCCCTTATATTTGGGAGAAAAAGTTGGTCAACACCTTGGGCAACGCAGGCAACCAAAAGGCAACCTTCTTCGTCAACGGCAACAACTTTCGTTGCATCTACGATCAGCCCCAGGTGGACAACTTGCGATATGCTTACGAACGTGGTCACCAAATTTGCTCTCACACTTGGAGCCATCCTCATCTCCCTCAGCTGACCTACGAGCAGCTCGACCGACAGGTTCAGCTGGTCGAGGATGCGCTGTGGAAGATCCTTGGAGTGGTTCCCGCTTGTATCCGAGCACCCTACGGTGAAATCACAGACGATCAAGTCAAGTACCTCAACGATCGCTGGGGGTTGGTCGTCGTTGGCTGGAACCGTGACACGGGCGATGCTAATGGTGATGGTGTTCAAGCTGGCCTCGACCTGTACAAGAACTTGAAGCCTCCTACCCGAGCTATCGTGTTGAACCACGAGACGGTCCAGGCAACGGTCGACACGGTGATCCCCCAAGCGGTCAACATTGTGCGCAACAACGGTTACAAGGGAAGTCAGACGATCGCCAGAACGTTGAACATCAACCCGTATAAGGTTGTCGGCAAGTATCAGAACCGCGATTCCACGTGGACTTGCAATGGTAAGCCTGAGCCTGGTGCAAACTAGATGGTTTTCAGAAGGGGGAGACTCGCTCCTTGTGCTTGGGTGTCCAGCCTTTTTCCAACTCCGCCACGGCTTGAGCAGCTCCGAATGCTCGCCGACCCTGTTCCTCGATGGATACATTCACCGCATCATCTTTATCTCCTAGCATTGCATAATCCATACCTTCATTTCCTCTCCACACGCCGCTCTGCTCTCGTACGCCTGAATGACATGTGTGCTTTGTTCGTCGAAGCTGTGTCCTATTGGTATTGCTTTCGATTAGATCCACACGGTCGGCTTGTTGAGATAGTGATCGTATTGGAGGTACATGACGGCAAGGCTTGAAGCTGTCGGTGAGAGACAAAGGAAGAAAGGGAGTCAGTACGAGTCGAGCCAATTCTGTGAAGGTGAAAGTTGAGCGCTCACAAGCGACAATCAGAGGGCTGATCATGCCAGGTCCAAGTTTGGCGGTCTTGTAGACAAATGTCTCGGAGACGAAGTGGGCAAGTGCGATGACGAACGACCACATGCAAAGCTCGTACGCTCTGTTGCAGGTGAGGGGAGGAGAATGGATCAATTAGCTCTTGTTCTGCTCCTTCTGTAAGGAGCTGGTCGGTGACGCGAGAGACTGACACTTTGTCCCCAATGTTGTAGGCGGCATAGCCTCGAATGATGGCCGAGGTGAAGTTCCAGACGCCAAAGAGGCGTGCCGACAGTGGCGTGACTGTAAGCGTCGAGACAATGAGGAATGTCAGTCGAATGTCAGTCTTGGCTGCAAGTGGTAAGACGGTCTAAAGGACACCCACTTTGAGTCCCTGCGTTCGAGTAGACTTTTGCGCTGAAGCTAGGCTTGATAAAGTTGTTGGCTCCGTTGAGATGGGCCATTGCGGCGACGACGAGCAGCCATCGTGGTAGCAGGCCGTTGGGAATCCCTGTGCGAGAAGGGAAATGAGTGTAAATAAAAGGCAATGTCGAACAGCATGAGAGCGCCTCTCGGCGTAGCGTTGCTACCACTCACAGTCGCTGATCGACATGTTCGATGATGGTCTCCTGCTGTCGAGATGGTGGGAGAGCACTTCAAGCCTAAGCAAGCCGCGCGCACTGACAGCTGCGAGCTCGGAACGCGGAATCTGTGTTGCTTCTTGACAGCCGTCGGAATGGGCCGATTTTCTGCAGCAGCCAAGACTGTCGGGATCTAAGTTAACTTAAGCTGAACTCTCTGTCCACTCGCTCGACAGAACGCCGCCGCCACCGTTTGCTCGACTGCCTCCTGCCTTGCTGAAACCTTGTCGCCTCATCACTCTTTACCATCACATGGACTCTTCACAGTCACATTCGAACTATGCGCGTTCCGTCGCGTGATCGCGCCACGTCAGCATCCGCTCATTGAAAGCGGCGGGATCGACAGCTCCTCTCCTTCCTCCTCTTTATCATCTTCAACATTGGATGTATGCGTGGCAGTCCCATCGCGCATATCCTCCGTCTGTGCCTCAAACGGCTCTCGGACCTGGATCGCGATGTCGTCCATGCTGACGAGCATCTCGATGGCGGACGTCATCGATCCGCAAACTGCCGTCTTACACATTCCAAAGATGATTCGACAGGATGAGTACGGCTATAGAACCAGCGTCGACGCCAAAGAGGTTCCGCCTTTGACAGTCATCCCACTCAACCAATCATTCCCCATCTCAAAGCAAGGTGCGCCCGCTGTATCATCATTCACGCTCAAGCGGTTCGCGGAAGGCTACTACGTCTGTTCTTGTCCTGCTTGGAAGTTCAGCGTTGAGCGCGACAAGATGCGCAAGACTTGCTCCCACCTCAAAGATATCCTCGGAGAAAACTACGAGACCGAACGCATCGCTATAGCAAAGGAAGCCAAGAGCACCATTTTCGAGCATATAAAGTTCCGCAGAACTACGTCCGACGGCCATCACGCACGACACACCCATGCCAAGAGCGTCTTGGATGATCACTTTCGACAGGTCTCACAGAGTCAAGGCGATGGCCCTGCTCCTCAGATCGAAACCAGTTCTGTTGCCATGGAAGAGGCCCGCAAAGTACCGGCCGACGGAGCAAGTCGATCGTCCGGCGCTCATACGATGAGCATCTCCAAACCCTCCCCTCGCAGCACGTCGGCGCCTAGGACAGCTGATAGCAGTGACACAGAGACGGAAGACGAAGAAGTCGTCGCTTCTCAGGCTGGCCCCTCCACCCGTCCCGCAATTTCGGCCTCGACCTCGGCGTCGAATCTTGCTAGTCAGACCCGTCCAGCTGACGACAAAGATGACGCACATGAATATGGTTTTGATCCAGATGATGTGCAGATGTCGCCTTCGAAGCGTGCTCGACGCGCCAGGAATTCCGCTCTTGACAGCGATGACAAGGTGAGTCTGCATACATCAACACTACCCGAGATTGAATCTCTTGCTGACTCCGCTCTTCCGTATTGTCCCCCTCCATCATAGGTCTCTCTGCTCCTGGCCAAACCCTGGCTGCTGGACCCAGATCCATCCAAGCCCAGGTCCAAGGCAATGGACCCTACTGGATGGTGGATCAGCGAAAAGCTCGATGGCGTGCGTGCATTCTGGGACGGACAGAGGCTCTACTCTCGTCAGAAGATCGAATGGAATGCCCCTTCCTGGTGGAAGAGTCGTAAGTACCAACCAACTTCATACATCCAACCTGTGTACAGCTGGACTGACAAGATGCCTCGCGCATATTGTTCTTCATCATCTCTCAGGACTACCGAAGGACATCACCTTGGATGGCGAACTATGGATGGCGCGAGGCACTTTTGATCAAACTTCGCAGATCTGCCGTACAACTGTAAGATTGGGCCGATTGCGCACCTTCACCCATTTCCTAGAACGCGACTCGATGGAGCGGCAGTGGCTGCGTGAACAGGTTGGCGGGCGCATAGCTAGTCAAGATCGGCTTCGTGACGCACCATTGGCTCTGTCTAGGCTGCCTGTCAGCGCATCTGACCTGCGCGGTGCACGTGCAGACGAAGCAGCAACAGCTTCCGGATCCAACTGGAAAGCACTCAAGCGATCTGTCTTGCTGGCTTCCAAGAATGACAGTCGCCGCAAAAGGGCCAAGCGTGTGTCGAACTCACGTGTTGCCGTCGCCAGCTCGTTCATGCGTGCTCTATTTGGCCGCAGCTCTGTCGATGTCAGTCGGTCACTCCCTGTTCACCGCAAAGCTCTTCGTCCTTCTAGAGTAAAATGTTGCCCTAGGTGCGGGAAGGTTGTCAAAAGGACAAGGACCAGTGCCAAACATTCCGCAAAATTACAGAGGGCGAATGCTGATCAGCTCGTTTCTGAACCTCCTTTGCCCTCCGTACACACAACTTCGACGCGCGCGCCAAATGCCTCTTTGTCGCGACGACCGCATATTTACTCGACGTTGGACACGCTCAAATCTGGACTGTCCGGGCGACCTATACCCTCGGCATATACCCACGTCTGCCGACAAAAATCAAAGAGCTCCAACGAGTGGAATCGCATCAAGTTTATGGTAAGTGTACACTCATTGGCAACGAGTCTGAAAAGACGGCATCTGACACGCTCTCTTATCGTTTGTCCCACCAGATCTTCGACTCCCCCTCGATGGGCTCCAAACCAGTAGAGGAGCGCTGGTCCGAGATCGAGAAACGCTTCGGATCCACCGAAGGGCTTGACATCGACTCGTTGGAAGGTCCTCAAATCAAGCTCGTGAAACACGTCAAGTGCGAGGGTCGAGAGCACCTTGCTGACCTCATGAAGAGCGTCGAGCTGAAAGGTGGTGAAGGGTAAGCAGCTGATCGCAAGAGACTGTGCCTCGAATCAAAGCTAACTCGACACGCTACGATGATTCTTTCTCAAACAGATTGATGCTCCGACAGCCCGGATCCAAGTACGAAGGCAAGCGTGGCAATACGCTCTTCAAGCTCAAGTCATGGTACGATGCCGAAGCCGAAGTGATCGGCTATGCAGAAGGCAGTGGCCGACACGAAGGGCGCACAGGCTCGCTTGTCGCTCGCATGGAGTGCGGCACCGTGTTCCGCGTCGGCACTGGCATGTCGGATGCTCAGCGGGAGAATCCTCCGCCCATCGGCAGCATCATCAACTACCGCTTCTTTGAGCTCAGTGAAGATGGATATCCTCGCTTCCCTGCCTTTCGTGGTGTTGCGAGAGACAAGTCGAAACCTAAAGACGCTGTCGTGCGGCCTCGTGCTGGTGCCCTACGACGAGCATCAGAGGCCTAACCAAAGTCAAGATGTTGCCTCTCTCCGACGGTTGTATCGGTATGTGGCCTTCCTTTCTGTCCATAGCATACGTGCCTGCAACGTGCAACATCCGTCATGGTGTGCCTCTCCGGATGAACGAAGCTGTGAACGTCTGAGCTGCAGTTGACGCGATGATTCCTCGGGGGATTGTGGAGGAGAACCTTTGATTTATTTTTGGTGTCATGCATGAGGAACGTCACACGCACGTGTTGACCTCATTTCACAGCGCACTGCGGGGGAAACAACAAGATCTGCCTACTCAACCGCCGGTCATCTACCTTGTTCCCCTTTGCACACAGCCATCATCTTCCGGTCGTCAGCTTATACTAGGACTTGTGTTGCTTCGTCCGGCTAGCGTCCCGTTTCTTGAGCAAAGAATCCGACATAGACGCATCGACAACTCCTTGCATAACACCTCTATCGACATCGATGCGGTTCGCAGTATAGACAGACATCTGCCATGACAATCACTACGGCGGGCACAGCCGTCCACCTAACTCCCACCGTCACCAAGACATTCTTCAAACACTACTACAAGAAAGCAAAGCGCTCCCTCAAAGGTCGTTCACGATCCAGCAAAGATGCCTCCGATCCCAGCAACCGACTCAACGCGACCGACGAATTCATGTTTGATGAAGCGTTTCACGTTGTCAAAGCTTTTATCGACTTGGGTACAAGCGACACCGTAGAGGCGATCCAGAACTTTACCGATGCACCTGCACCACCGATCCCATGGGCAACGACGCTGCCGGTGATGATCCCAATGGACAGTTGTGATGAGGCAGCTAAGCTCATCATTGAGCATCTGGGTCCACAGGATCTGGCCAAGCTGGTGGGTGGAGAGAAATGGTGGCAGTTGAGACCGTTACCCGGTCTGCAAGGAGAGTGGATTGCGATGTCGAATGACTGGAAGAAGATGAAGACCATGGAGAAGCGATACAAAGATCAACAACAGGAAACAGGCAAGGCCAAGAACAGCTCAGACAAGAAGCAAAGGCGTAGGATCAACAAGCGACACGAACGAGCACTGTCAGAGATCCGAGCCATGCGACAAAAGACCGAATCCAGGCTCAAGCGTCGATCTCAGTCTTTCAAGAGGTCTTCGCAGCAAACACGACGTCGAGACGACAACGCTGCAGCAGAAGCGTCAGCTACTGACGATGCAGCTTCGACAACGGCAAGCGAAGACGCAATCCCACAACCGCTCTTTGACTCTGCCGACGTTGTATCTGACAATGATGCGCAGGACCACTCATCAGAACGCGAAGAGCTCGACCGTCTTCACCGTGTCATGCTCTACTTTCACGGCGGTGGATACTACTTCGGCTCGCTAGCAACGCATCGCTACCAGATCGTCCGGTACGCGCGTAAGTTCGGCGGCAAGTGCTTTGCTCCCATCTATCGCAAAGCACCGCAATACCCGTGGCCATGTGCACTTCAAGACGCCGTCGCTTCTTACCTGTACCTCTTGTACCCACCGAAAGGCGCAAAGCACAAAGCCGTGGATCCGAAGAAGCTCGTCGTTGCAGGCGATAGTGCGGGAGGCGGACTAACTCTGGCGCTGCTCACTGTGATTAGAGATATGGGCTTACCGGCGCCTGCTGGTGCAGTGCTCGTCTCGCCTTGGTGCGATTTGACTCATTCGTTCCCCTCGATCTTGCAGAATACGGCGACTGACATCATCCCACCGTATGGATTCATCCACAAGCCATCGACTCTGTGGCCGATCAACGCGACGAGGCCGGTCAAGGAGGAAGGAGGCGATGGTAAGGCGAAGAAGGATGGTGAGGACGAACCGAGAAGGAAAGTCCCAGTCGGCGTCGACGAAGATGGAAAGAAGGCAAAGGACGATGCAGAGCCAGCTGCACGAAAGAGCTTCGATGGTGGCATCTTGCAATCTTCTCGAAGCGAAGCTGACCGTGTCCAAAAGACCACGACTCCATCTGAAGTTCCTGGCAAAGGCATTCCTCGCGCACCTGATCTCCTCTGGTCCGACCCAATCACCATCAACCGCTCCGACGCTTTCAAGGAAGCCATCGAGCTTCGCGAGCAGATCCAGCTCTACGCGACCAACGACCAACTCACACACCCCCTCTGCTCCGCCGTCCTCAGTGGCTCGCTTGGAGGCCTGCCTCCACTCTACATCCTCGCTGGTGACGCCGAGGTTCTGCGTGACGAAATCGTCTACCTCGCTCACCGTGCAGCCCACCCACATCGCTACCCTCTACGCAAAGACCTCTTGGACCACTCGACGCGCAATCGCCAGAACGCCGACAAGTACGACTCGCAACCGACCAAAGTCCACCTGCAGATTTACGACCAGATGTGCCACGTGCTCACAGCTTTTGCGTTCACGTCGCAGTCCCGGTTTGCGTATCGAGGTGTAGCATCGTTCGTAAAGCATGTGACGGGTGCACCGACGAACATCAAGAATCCGTTCCCGGAAGTGGCTCAGGGAGGGGGTGACGGGGAGAAAGGAAGGGAAGAATGGGAGGCGGGTGATGGACAGGGCAGTGCGGAGGAAGACGATGATGGGGTGAGTGATAATCTGGGTGGCGAGGTAAAGTCGCCGCCATTGGCGTCGAGTTTGAGGAGCTCGCAGAAGTCGGTGAACGAGCGGGAGACGAATGGCGGAGGGGCGGTGGCAATAACTCCGTCTGCTTCTGGTCAGGGACAAGGACATGGGAGTGCCTTGGGTGGGTTGACGCCTTTGACGACTTCAGGCTCGGATCAAACGGACGCGAAGTTGAAGCCTATCGATACCGATGTGAAGAACTGCTCAACGGGTAGCAACGGAGGCCTTTCCTCAGCAACGCCGCTCCGCGACGAGCCAGAGCCTCTGTCTGCCACCCGCAGCCCCGCAGACACCATCGCCACCACCACCTCAGCCTCCGCAGCCGACAGCATTCAAACCCGACACCGATCCCTGTCCAAAGTGCTGAGCGATACCCTCCGCGGCCATCCTACCGGCAGGAGCAATGTCTCCTCAACCCGTCCCCGCTCCGACACCACGGAAACAGCCAACGAATACGCGGGCCAAGTGCCCCTGCTCCGACCTTCGTTCCAGTCGTTTATGATCCGCGAACGCGTTGATGTGCGCGGCTACTTGCGTCCGCTCGAACCCGAGACCGAACTGCAAGCTCTACAAGTGCCAGCCGAAGAGATCGGCCGGATCAAAGAAGGTCCCGTAGGCCGCTATCTCGACGGTCAAACACAATGGGCAAGGCGCTTTGCCAAAACGGCGAAACGGGTTGAAAAGCAGCGAGCCAAGAACGAACAAATCGCGCAAAAGATGCTCCAAGAGGCCGCTGCACAAGGATTGCTCGATTTGACCCGACTGCAAAAACGAAGGGAAGGATTGCTGTATCAAGCCCAATCGAACAGCTCGCATGATCGGGGGCTGACGGTCTCCCCAGCCGACATAGCGAGGGGCGCAGAGAGGACGAGAGAAAAATGGTCGTGGTTGTGCGACTTCAGCCCGGTGGATCTGGTCAATGAGACTCCGCCACCGGCAGCGATCGCAGGGAGGAGGGATACCGACGATGCGCTGGTGCTGCTGAGACGGTCGTTGCAGATTCGAGCGAGGGCGTATGGCGTACAGCGCAAGTCGAGGTTCTGGGGAGCAGAGGATCGAACGGTGAGAGCGCATCTGATGGCTGAAAAGGAACCCAAGCTGGACGAAGGCACGAGCACGGACCCGAGCAGCAAAACGGACGAGCGGGGTACAAGCGTCAAGGGGGAAGAGTATCATCATCATCGAGGACTGCGAGTGTGGAACTTGCTCATGGTGCGAAAGCCTGGCACGTCGGGAAATGGCAGAGAGAAGCACGCTCAATAGTCTCATCACACATACAATGCTTGATCAAATCCAACACCGATTCCACTTACACTGCCAACATTGAATCATTCCACTTCGTATGTACAAACTGAACGCCCCGCTCGCCTACTTCTTGCTCGAGCTACCACCCAACTTTCTAGTCACTTTGGTTGGCGTGACAGTAGCGCCACTCGACTCGGCCGCCACCTCCTCGTCCACGACATCCACCACCTTGTTCGTCTGCTTATTCGCAGGCTGAGGCGGAACCTCGTTCGCCGTCACCGAGCCCGACACGGTCGCAGCCCTCGCACTCCTCTCCGCCTCGGCCCTGTACGCTGCTGCCTCCTCCTCCGGTGAGAGCGGCAACGCGATCCTACCCTCGCGTCTCGCCTTGATTCTCTTCCACGCAACACCGGCCAACAAGGCCACTGCCTGCAACGAAATACTCAAGATAATCGCAGCAGTCAAAGGCGCTGGCCTCGGCTCTCCATCATCCCTCCCACCGATAAGACTGAAATGCTTGTGCCACAGCAGAGCCAAGTTCAAGTAGATGCCGGCGGCCGTCCACGTCAGATCGGCAGTGGCAAAGATCCAGAGCGCCGAAAACGCTCCCAACCCCGTAATGATACCAAACGCTGGCCAAAGACCTTTGAGCAACGCCTCGTGGCCACCGGATCCAAAGTCCCATCCAAGCGCCATGAAGAGCTGCTGCCATACATCGTACTGAATCGTGATCACAAGGAACATCTTGATGGGCACATGGATGAAGAGCCAGTCGAGCGGATGCTTGGCAGAGGGAGGATACTTGACCGCCAGCACCAGCGCATTGAAGAGCAACACCAACGCAATGACGCCCAACGCGGCTGTTCCGAGGACAAACGTCAACGGACGATCGAGGATCCAAAAGATGGCCCACAACACCATCATATAGTTGGCCAGCGCCAACCTAGTGCCTACGCCGTGAACCAACGCCTTCTTGGTGTCCGGTGTGCGACTCAGCAGCAAAAACACGGAAAACCCGATGAGCAACACGTAGAGAATGGCCCAGTAGAATAGGACAAACGAATCCTGCGGCGAAAGGTAAGTCGGATGACGTCGTGAGACCTGCTGCAGATTGGGACTGATCAACTTGGAGCCGCACAGGATCATCACGCCCATCTGCAGCAACACCGACAAAGGTGTCAGGATCTGCATCCGAGTCAGCGTCTTGATCTCGTTGGGCTCCATGGTGGTGGACAGTTGATGGTAACGCTGCGAAAGACCGGAGGTGGGTTGCGACGGATCGGTGTATTCGGGGTCTTCGGGTCGATAGATGTAGTCGGGCTGTGGAGGCGGTGCAGAGGTGTTGTTGCTTGGCATGTGGGTGACGAATTGGGAGGTTTTGCACCGCTTGATGTTGCTGTTGGTGCGCGAGAGAAAGGGTTCTTGATGGTGATGTGGATGGATGGTGGGAGTTGATCGTGTTGTTTGCTGCCAAGCTGACCTAAATTGGGAGATGGTTGGGCCAAGTGGAGGAGGGACACTGTGCCAAAGTAAAGTCATCTCGGCGGCCAACTTACTCTGTGCTTTGACCCGTTCGTGCTTAATTCTGCAGCTCCGACGCTCGATGACGCTCATGGCTCATGGCTCATGGCTCATGGCTCATGGCTCATGGCCAAGCGTCGAAAAAGCCGTCAGCTCGAATTTATCGTCCGATCTCAATCTCTAGCAGGGATAAAATCGGTGATCCCTCAACCTTTTTGCCTCTCCACCTCTAAGTCAGGTTGCTGCTGGAGCGTGGAGGTGGAGTATTCTGCGAGTCCTTCCGCGGGGAAAGCAACCATATGCCGTACAGTTGCCGTCACTCGTCACTTTGCTGGCCAACCAGCAAGAACTGCCGAGATCTTGGCTCCTAACCCACGCCGACCCTGGTGGTGATCTTTGACAATGTTACACAGTTTTCTATCTCCGCTGCATCAAGGGATTTAGCGTAATACCCTCTTTCTCCTCCGCGGTTGATCGTCGATGGTTGCGCGCTCAGCGCGGACTGCCAATGTGACCAAAGTTAGCTTCTCTGCGCAGCAGTAACCTCTGTCGCGATGCCTGTTTGCAAGGATGGACTGCGCCGCGCTTCCCCGAATGGTCGAGTTGACCGCTGTTCACCGTCGCCTCAGCGAGTAAAAGGCATATAAGGCCGATCATGTTTGGAGTCGAGATTGCTCCATCAACCCCGCTATCACAAATTGTTGCCTTTCTCCCTCTCTCGCTGCAAAGTCCATCCTCGTCCTTCAAAACAGTAACCGTCAAGATGGGATTGTTCGACCCCGAAAAGCCAATCTCCAAACTGGACCGACACCGCGTCCTCTCGCCCAAGGGTGGTGTTCGTGTCTCTCCGCTCTGCTTTGGAGCCATGTCGATCGGCGACAAGTGGAAAGATATGCTCTCTGGCGGCCTAGACAAGCAAGGCACCTTTGAGCTCCTCGATGCCTTTTACAAGCTCGGAGGAAACTTTATCGACACCGCCAATGTCTACACCGACGGTCAAAGCGAAGAGTTCCTCGGCGAATGGATGGAGACGCGCGGGATTCGAGACGAAATCGTACTCGCTACCAAAGCCACATCGCCCTACAAGAGCCGCGAAACGGGCACACACATCGGAACCAACTTTGTCGGCAACTCGACCAAGTCCATCTTTGTCTCGACTCGAGACTCGCTCAAGAAGCTGCGCACCGATTACATCGATATCATGTACATCCACTGGTGGGACTGGTCCACGAGCATCGAAGAGATGATGCAGGCGCTCAACCAGCTGGTGGTCTCCGGCAAAGTGCTCTACCTCGGTGCGAGCGATATGCCGGCCTGGGTGGTGAGTGCAGCCAACACGTATGCTCGTGCACACAACTTGGCGCAGTTTGTCGTGTACCAGGGCAAATGGAATGCCATGGAGCGGGATTTCGAGAGAGACATTATTCCAATGGCACGCGAGTTTGGAATGGCTCTTGCCCCATGGGGAGCTTTGGGACAGGGTCGATTCAAGACACCGGAACAAGTTGCCGAGAGGGAAAAGACCCAAGGACCCTTGCGTGGTGGTGGCAAAGCTCTGACAGAACAGGAAAAGAACATCTCGGCAGCCTTGCACAAGATGGGTCAGGAAGAACTCGGAGGGCTCAGCATCACCGGTGTAGCCCTGGCGTATGTCTTCTCCAAGTATCCGTACGTCTACCCGATCGTGGGCGGGACCAAGATCTCGCACTTGGAGGATAACGTCAAGGCGATCGGTGTGATGCTGACCGACGAGCAGATCAAAAAGATCGAAGATACCGCTCCTTTCGATATCGGCTTCCCGCTCAGCATGATTGGTCAAGACCCGCATGTGACGGGTGTGACGCAGATGGGGTTGCATGCTCACGGTGGGCATTTGGACTGGGTTAAGCATACCAAGGGTCCTTCGTTTGAGTAGATGTACAGCTCGTTATGTGCCTCTTCCTCTTGTCGCAGTCATAAACTTTTCCCCTGACGCTACTAGCCTGTGCTTCATGAGTCCTTGAAGTGTGTGCGATGTTGGAGAGCTTTGAGTTTTGTTGGATCGAAAAATACGGGTTTGATAAGAGGCGTCAAAAAGCCAGCCAAAATTGTCAGATGAGCCGAGCATCCGACAACATCTTCTTTGCAAAAAATCGGCTTTGCAAGAGCCGCTCTCACACGACACAGCCAACTCGACTCTCGACCACCATCTCTCTCCAACGCTCTCTGCATCCTCGCTAGACGACCTGAGGGATGGCTTCGCAGACCGAGGTCGACGCCCACGTCTCGGCGGTAGAGGCGCTCAAAGCCCAAGAAGCTGCTCTGCGATACGACCACGCCTTGCTCTCCAGCCTGACACCGGACGAAGCCCGCGTCAATGCCATCTTTACCTGCATGCGAGATGCCGAAGTCCAATCGACCTGGGAAATCCAAGGCGATCTCGACACTTTCGCAGGCATGGATTTCTACGGAGCCAAAAGGAAGGGTCTAGGCCAACCGTCGGATGTATGGAATGCTGTACAGCGTATGCCCAAAGGTGCGCTGCTGCACTGTCATTTCGATGGCACGGTGGATACCAGGTTCTTGTTGGAGCACGCGAAAAACACGCCCGGAATGGCGATCAAGGCGGATAGACCGCTGTCGACAAGTGCGTCGTTGTGGAAGGCTACAGTCGAGTTCCTGGTGTTACCGGAGCGAGAGGAGAGGTCGAAGACGAGTATTTATAGTGATAAGTATGTGCCAGGCAGCTGGGTGCGGTTTGCAGATGCTCGAGAGTCGTTCCCTTACCCTCATCCCTACTTGGCGGCATCGTCGGAAGCCAAGCGTCATATGCCCAACTACATGGCGTCTTGCTCTTCGACCGCTCACCCCAACGGCAACAGCGTCAACGGCGAGATCACAACCGACAGAGGTCTGGCTTTCGACGCCTTTGCACACGCCCTTATGACGCTCACCCCGCACCAAGCAGTTCCGGCGATCACCAACAGCAAGCAAGCATGGTCGAAATTCCAAACCACGTTTGGCGTCATTGCCGGACTTATCGGCTACGAGCCTACGCTCAAAGCTTACACCAAGGAGCTCCTCCGCTCCCACGCCCGAGACGGCATCTCGTACACCGAAACGCGCATCAACTTCCTCACCGAGTTCATGGTTCGTCAGGACGGCACACCAGACTTGAATCACGAAGAGTGGGTCCGGATTTTCATCCAAGCCGTCAACGAAGTCAAGGCAGAGATCACCGACGGAAGCTTTGTCGACGCGAAAATCATCTACACGACGGTGCGGTTTATCGACAACGACAAACTCCGATGGTACTTGGAAGACTGTATCTCGCTCAAGAAGAAGTTTCCGGAGTGGATCGTCGGCTTTGATCTCGTCGGCCACGAAGACCCGCTTGTACCGTTGAAGGTGTACATTCCTGAACTGCTACGCTTCCAACAACGATGCCGGCAAGAGCATGTATCGATTCCGTTTGTGTTTCATGCGGGTGAGACGCTCGAAGATGGTGGAGATGCCGATCTCAACCTGTACGACGCGGTTCTGCTGGGCACCAAGCGAATCGGCCACGGCGTTTCGCTCGCGCGTCACCCGCTGCTGACGCAACTGGTCAAAGAGCGCGACATCTGCATCGAAATCTGCCCCATCTCCAACCAGATTCTGGGCTATACGGCATCGATCTGCTCGCATCCAAGCTTGCTCGCGCTGCTCAACCGAAACGTACCCGTCGCACTGTCGTCCGACGACCCGAGCATCTTTGAAAATTTCGGTCTGTCGTACGACTTTTACCAGCTCGTGATCAGCAGCCAGTCCACCAGCCTGATTTCGTTGGCTGCGCTCGCTCGGAGGTCGATCAAGTATACGCTGGTAGACGAGGAGGTCAAGGTGAAAATGTGGGCCGATTGGGATCGCAGGTGGAACGAGTACGTCGCTTGGTTTTTGACCGAGTTTGGTCATTTGGAGACATAGAACATAGACAACAGCTTAGAGAGCAAAACTTTACACGGGTTGATTACGGGCAAAACTGCGATCGCGAATACACATGTGGTGCTGCTGAGCCAAGACTCCGAAAACTTGTTTGTGATTCAGACATCAAGGCGAACGAATCGTAGCCTTGGAGAGCAAATACTGATACGGCGCGTTGCACGCCTCTACGGCGCCCTGCAGATGGTCGGCAATCTTGGGCTTTGGCTTGTCTCCCTCGGCGGGTGTAGCGGGCGCCTCCTTTTTGAAGCCGGTCGAGTTCTCGGCGGCATTGTGGTAGCCTCCCCACTTGGCCCATTCGTCGACGGGCCCGGAATCCCAACTGAGCATCTCGGGGGTGAATGGAATGCCCATGGCCTCGCAATAGCTCTTGATGGCGTGGTCGGGGTGAGCGAGCAACGTCGAAGCGTCGAGCAGGGGAGGTGGTTGAGGCTGGTCCACGGCATATTGGTCGCCAGCTTCGGTGTTGAAGGTCGAGTTGGGATTCGAGATCCAATCGTAAAGGATCTTGAGCTCGACATAACCGGCATCGGCCTCGTCCCAAAACTCCCAGCCAGAAGCGCCCTCTTGGACGCATTTCCAGTAACTGGGAATCGACTTTTCGGGCGTACGGATGAGGAAAGAGTGTCGGAACCTCTTCAAGATCGAAGTAGGTACCGTGGTCGGGTTCTCGATGACAGGCGCATTGATGTCAAACGGCTGTGAGCTGGTCGAAGCGTCCTTGGGAGCCGGGAACACTTTCGACTCGGGATGCAACTGGTGCAACAGCTCGGCGGGGAACAAACACTGACCCATGTCCTTCAAAAAGACATACTTGGGAGGCCAAGACTTGTTCTTGGCCACATCGTCCTTGGTTGGACTCAGCACTTTTTGCAAGACCTCGGTAACGGTCAGGTCGTAGTTGCCGGACTTTTTGGCGTGCTCATCGTCGAATCGACGACAGGGACGGTCTTTGCCGAGGTAGAACGGATCGCCGATGGGTTCGTGAAAGACGACTGTGTCGGGACGCTGCATGAGCGAGCGCTCGAAGGCGGTGGAGCACGAGCGTGGATGCACCCAGATGACGATGGGCAGCGGTTGGGCGGTTGAGGACGACATTTACTGCAAGTAGAAGAAGATGGAAGTGGTGGTGGTGGTGGTGGTGGTGGTGGTGGTAGAAAGTGTCAAGGGCGGATTCTCTTCGAGTTGGTTGGTTGATCTACGAGGATGCAAATGCGAGTTGCAGGATCAGCCGCTCCAAGAAGAAGCGAGAAGTACTGCCACAGCCAGGGCAGATCCCGACCTTGTCTGCTTTGCTTCGTCCACAAATGAAATTCATGCACACGCTCATCAGCCGTACATCATTGGCCAAAAAGCAGTCAGAGAAACAGGCACACACTGACTCAAAGAGCGCACAAAAACTTTGGACGACGTATGAGGGCGTACTGGACGCACGGATCGATGTGCATTTTGACAGGCGAAACAGTCGGTTTCTGCGGCTCAGACCCGGGACCGGACCACAAACGAAAACCAAAATGCGCGGCAAAATACGCGGCTCCTCTCGCTCGTCATTTCGGTTGCAGATCGTGCAACATGGGACTCCATCCTCGGCAACATGCTTGAGCTTGTGTAGAGTATACGCGCAGCCGGGATCACGGATTTGACACGCGGCTTCCTTCAGCTTGGGCATTCGAATCGCTTCAATCGAGGTTCAAAGGGCGAGCAAGGCGATGGCAGCGCTTTACAATATCACATGCCACGCAGCGGTTTTGCATGCGAAATGGACCAAACGCACATTTGGTCCGTTTCGGCCCTGACAGTGTTAGATTGCGATTCGAATGGATCGGGACGCAGCCCCGTGATCCCGATCGATCCAGCCGCTCGAAGCGACGTTTTTCATAGCGGTGGTTGCTGGCAGTCCTGCATTCGAGGATGTAGAGATTGCCGTTCAAGACGCTTCGATAGGATAGAGACTTTAGGCCAGTGAGGTGGGCTCGTGGATGAACGAAAAAGGGAGGAGGCAATTACCGCGATAGGAGGTGCCAAGAGACGTTCTTTGTGCGACGCTGCTACTGTATCCACCTTGATCGAAAAGAAGGGCGTATTCGAGGGCGCGCCATGCTTCTAGAGTCCCTGACGCCAACACAAAAAGTCTTATCTCATAAAGCTGTGCGAAGAACCCTCACCAGCTCCGCTGAGGCTCGACATGCACAGAACCACACTTACTGTAGACTCAGAGTCGAGGCCGAGCAGCATGCACCAAACGTGTGTTTGCGTTGCACCGCCTTTTTGTTTTTTGTGCTGCATGATTTTCTTCCCAAGCGGCGTTGCCTTGCAAGGCTGCTGCTTGCTGCAGCGTGGCGGTGAAACGGGCGAGAAACTGCTGCAGAACTCAGTGCTCCACGCGGGGTTTTGTTACACAGCTCAAAAGCTCCAACTGCAATCCACTGTACTTGGCTGCTTCAGCCGTGCTGCCCCTATGTGTGCTCTCTCACGTTGCTCAATAAGCGAGCTCAACATAAGCATCTCAAAAGGTGTTGGTTTGCTTGCTTTGGCGCACCTTTGCATCCCGACGTCACTACCACCAACACCACCACCTTACTCCTCTGTTCACCAGCTCACTTGTTCATTCGAGTCTGAACACGAGCTCATTCTGAACGTCGCCGTGCTCAAAGTACGGGCCGCTTTTCTGTGTCGTGACAGCGCGCCCAGTCTCGCCGCTCATTTTGCATCCCATCCTGCGCGACATTTCATCTCGACCATTCTATGCGGCAACTTGGATCCGTTCTTCTCGTCTTCCAACGTCTCGCTCGCGGAAGCACTTTAGGCATCAACGTCATTGTCCCACACGTTCGGCTTCACTCACATCAAGGAACCATCATCTTTCGCTAGACTCGCTGGCCGAGTTTGATTGATTTTGTCTCCCGTCTGGCATTGTATCCTCACCATCATCTTTCGCAAACACCAACTAGCACGCCCAGCTTCCTTGCGAAGCTACCTGCGCACTCTTGCTCATTACAATGTCAGCTACGGTCGCAACAATAACATCAACTGCCACCGCCGCACCAACATCATCTATCGATTCTGCTGATCTCGCCAAAGCTTCTGCTTCCTCGGCCGTTCACTCACTCTCCAAAGCGATCGCATCCGCTTCCGCAGCTCTTTCTTCCGAAAAAGCTATCGCTGCAGGCAACCAAGCCAATCCACCCGCCTTCAAATATGTCGGTCTCGCCTTGGCCGTCGGCTCCGGTGTCCTCATCGGCTCTTCCTTTGTCTTTAAGAAGAAAGGTCTCCTCGCAGCACAGAAAAAGTTCGAGACTGCTGCCGGTGAAGGTCACGCCTATCTCAAATCCCCCATGTGGTGGACAGGCATGATCGTCATGGTCTTTGGCGAGATCTTCAACTTTGTTGCCTACGCCTTTGCAGATGCTGTCCTCGTCACGCCTCTTGGTGCCCTTTCCGTCGTCATTTGCGCCGTGCTCTCGTCCATCTTTCTCAAGGAGAAGCTCACTCTGTTTGGCAAAGTCGGCTGCTTCCTTTGCATCGTGGGTTCAGTCATCATCGCTCTCAACGCACCAACATCGCACGTCGGCGGCAAAATCACCGAGTTCCAGAAGCTCTTCCTTGCTCCTGGATTCTTGACCTGGGCGGGCGTCTGCATCGTCGCTTCGCTCGTGCTCATCTTTGTCTTTGCGCCCAAGTATGGCAAGAAGCACATGATGATCTACATCACCGTCTGCAGTCTCATCGGTGGTCTCAGCGTCAGCGTCACTTCCGGTTTGGGTTCCGCCATCCTGCTCTCCATCCGAGGCCAGAACCAGTTCAAGCACTGGTTCATTTACTTTTTGCTCGGCTTTGTCGTCGTCACGCTGCTCGTCGAGATCAACTATCTCAACAAGGCGCTCGAGCTCTTCAACACCGCCACTGTCACGCCGACCTACTATGTCATCTTCACCGGTGCTACGCTCATCACGTCGATCATTCTGCAGCAAGGACTCAACGCATCCCCGCTCGACATTGTCACGCTCGTCATGGGCTTCTTGGTCATCTGCGCAGGCATTGTGCTGCTGCAGTTGAGTAAGATCGATCCGAACGAGTTGCAGGACAAGCCCGGTCTGGATCGCGATACCACGCTCTTGATGCGTGCCAGTCACTCGGTCATCTCGCATGGAGGTGAAAAGGCCGAGTCGTCTGCATACGAAGACCCGGGTGTGGACACGGTGCGAGGAGGAATGGGCATCGTTGGATCTATGATCCGTGCTCGCAGTTCGCGTCGGCTCAGCTCGGCTAGCTCCTGGAGGCATCACAGTGCTGCTGACGAGTATACGCTTCGCAGTCGCAACAACTTGCCCCTCACCACGCACGGCGCCGGCAACATTGAGAGGTATCAGTTGCAAGATGCGCCTCTGTCACCGCGAGGCATGCAGCGTGACAACTCTGCTTTGACTGTCCCCGGATCGCCAAGTCGAAGAAACACCACCATCTCTTTTGAGCCTGGCGCCGACTCGCCGCATGGACATCACGCCGCCGAAGCCTCCAATGTGAACAACACGCTGCGATCCATCAAGGAAGCCTCCAACGGCAGCGGCCGCAGTTCCGAAACGTCCAACCAAGCAGGTCAAGCCTCGCAGCAGCAACGCTCAGGCGTCTACCTGGATCCGTACGCCCCTCGAACGCACTCACCCCTGTCACCGACGCTACCTCGGTCCGACGCTGCAGGAGACATCCGCAACATGTGGGAACAGCCAAATACCGCCTACACATCGTCGCCGGAAGGCACGCCCGAAAGCGAAGAAGATCAGTACTCCATCCGTGCCGTCGCCTCAACGGTTGCCAATGCCGATCCGCAAGGTAGTACGCGCAGTCGGACGCTGAGCTTCCCCAAGATCCGGCCTCGTTCGGCGTCCAAGTCGCACAGTAAAGGCAGCAGCGATGGTGATGAGGCGGAAGAGTTGTTGAGTCCCAGACTGGGGTACCATCGTCAGTGATGCGGGACCTGCTTTGTTTTTTATAGAATGTAGAACTGCATGCTTATTTGGGACATTTCATTGCCATTTTCATCTCGATTGTAGCAAAGGCAAAGTTTGATGACGATGGTGCAGGTGCTTTGAGCAGATGATGTGATCCCGGATGGATGATTCCGCGTCTTTGAATGTGTCTGCTACTGTCTGCAAGCGACGATCACCATTCCGGGGGGACCCTTGAATTCCTTCCGAAACGGCGCTTCGGATGTCGGCTTACATGAACCGTTTCAAAGCCTCCACCCGTTCGTTCACTTTCACACTTGTACAACTTGACTCGAGCCACATCTGAACAACTTGCAACACCACCAAGTCCCGCGAGCAACTTTGTTTGTACATCATGTTGGCTCGATAATTGCTCGGCGAAAACACTTGTGGACTGGACCGGCGCCAAAAAAGTGAACCATGGTCGCAAGTGGCAACGACGTTGCTCGCGCGGCCTCCGCCGTCGCCGCTACCACCACCGACGCAAGAGGCAGCATTATCAAACCCACCTCCAATCCAGCGCCCATCCCGCCTTATGCAACCCTCGCCTTTGGCGCTCTCTCCGGCCTCGCGTCTTGCGTCCTTCTCCAGCCATTCGACCTGCTCAAAACTCGCCTGCAACAACTCGACCACCACTCCCGATCGCCGCAGTACACCTCGCGGACCGCCAAGCTCGTCTCCATCACCCAAGACATTCTCCGTACCAACGGATATCGCGGGTTATGGCGAGGTACAACGCCTACCGTGATCCGCAACGTTCCCGGTGTCGCGCTGTACTTTTACTCGGTTTCGCATCTCCGAGCCGTGGCGAGTCAGCGGCAGATTCCGTACATCTCGGTCGCTCTCGACAACAACGCCGGCGCCGGTTCTTCGACGCTCGCCAAACTCTCGACTACGGGCAACCTTATAACGGGAGCAGTGGCGAGGGTGACGGTGGGCTTTATCTTGTCGCCCGTAACCGTGGTGAAAGCGAGATTTGAAAGCAGCAACTTTTCAAGCACCACTGAAAGAAGCCTCCTCTCGTCGATGCGAGAGATTCACTCGCAATCCGGCTTCAAAGGCTTCTTTCAAGGTTTCACAGCAACAGCGTTGCGAGACGCACCCTATGCAGGCCTCTACCTGGCGCTCTACGAAGCATGCAAGACCAACCTCTCTGCTCTGTCGAACAACGTCAACGGCGGGCTGGGAACGGGCAACTGGGTGGTCGTCAGTGGCAGCGGTCTACTAGCCGGCACCTTGGCAACACTTCTCACGCATCCGTTTGACATTATCAAAACACGGATGCAAACCACTCCACCCGAGATTCTACATCAGATTGCGACGACTCACGATCCCGTTTCCAAGGGTCTGGCCAGAAGACCCTCGGTGTGGGCCATGACCAAGCATCTGTGGTCGGTGAGCGGCGCAAGGGCGTTGCTGGACGGGTTGGGGTTGAGGTGTGCTCGCAAGGCGGCGAGTTCGGCGATTGGATGGAGTATCTTTGAAGGTGGGAGAGGGTGGTATACCGAAAGAGAGGCGAGGAGGGCGGTAACTAAAGCCAAGGATGTCAAGCGGTCGTAGAGCCAAGACCTTGTGCTGTACAGTAGAAGACTTAGTCACTCTTTGTTTGAGGAGAAAGAAATTTGCAATTCTGATGACAGAAACCGAGCAAAAGGTACAAAAAAAAGAGGCAGCGCATCTAACCTGGTGCTTTAAGGAGTGAAAATCAAAGAGAAACCTTTGCCCTTGGCCGCTTCGGCCACCTTTACGGTTACCACACCACCACTCTGGTCAATATCCGCTGTGACGTCGCTGGCAGCTTGGCCCTCGACCGCCACTTTGAGCTGCGGGTACAGCTTCTGGTTGTCAAACTTCAACTTGATTTCGTCCTCGCCCGTCGCGTGGTACCAGATGGTCCACCTTCGCGCACCCGACGTAGCCTCGGATCCATCGCCGTCTTCGTACTCCGAGTAGACCAGGACGGATTTCTCGGCCGACCGGCTGCCGTCTTCCCACGCCGCGTCGTAAGGCAGGTGGCCGACCGAGTAGAAGACATCGCGAACGCGACCGACGCACATGGGCGTTTCGGTGGCGACCATCGAAACGACGCTCGTCGGCAACGAACCGTTGAGATGGATCTTTACGACGTACGTCAAGAGTGTGTCGTTTCCCTGCTTGGTCAGGTCCCACGCCGACACCTCGAGCGTCGCCCGAGTGCGCGACTTTGAGTACGAACCCGCCTCATCCACATAGTCATCCGCCTCGACCGACGTCTGAATCACCTGGATCCTCTCCCCGCCTTGACTGATGATGTTCTCCTGCACACCCACAATGTCTCGAGCCCAGACAAAGTACGACGGAGACTTGATCCAGCTGTAAAAAGCGTACTGGTTCGGACCGTACCTTTCCAGCTGCGTGGCATTGTCGAAGCGAGGATCCCACTTCTTACGGATACCAGGTTGTTGGATCACCGCCAACACCTGCGCAGGCGTGGCTCCTTCGACGACGGTAGACCCTTTGACGACGGGTACTTCGTACGCGTTTTCCGGGTTGGTTTTCTTGTACAGCTTGACCTCTTCGCGTTCACCGACGTCTTCCCATTCCGACGCTTTGGCGGGGTCATTCTGCTCGGCCAGTTGGGCTTTGGCCTTTTCGAGCGCCGAAGCGTAGGCGGCGGGAAGCGGCAGGTAGCTGTCCTGACGCAGGGGGTCTGGGAGATCGAAGGTCATCTTTGAGTAGTTGAGATTGGAGTAATGAATATGTGAGAGAGAGGGAAGAAAGGTGGTGGTGGTAAAGAGAAAGAGGTGCCGTGACGCATTCAAGATGTACAGTAAAAGGTCAAGCTCAGATGGATAAGCGTTGGTGGCCGCCCCCACACTTTTGAGTTCGGTGTCCATCTTTGACACTCTCATGGAGCTTGTCAGACAAAAGGGCTTGCCCGGCGTCTGCTCTGCACCACAGCTCACAGACCAACGCCGGTTCACAGGCACCAGAAAGCGGGGAATACTCTGAAAAACAAAAACAAAAAAAAGCAAAGTTGTACGTGAAAGCGACATCGAGTGACGCTCAAGTCTTGAGTTGGGGGGGCTTTTCTCCCTGCCTACAGTACATTACAGATCCGTATCGTCCTGTCTGGAGGTGGCACAATTTGCCCCATTTGAGGCGGTGACATGGCAAGGTCTGGACGCGGATTCCATCTACCACACCGGCGGCGACGGCGACCTTTTTGGACCCTTGCAACCCACGAGCCGTCCAAGTTCGCCGCCCGCCCTGGTGGCGACCGAAGCTCGTGTTCTTCCCCTGAGACAGCCGCTCGGAACAATTGACTGGAGACGGTCCCGCTTATGCGAATGTGCGCTTCGTCCGCTTTGCCAAAGTGCGGGGGAAGACTGTGCTGGTGTAGAATGCTATCATGTTGATACCGCACATAGTTCCGTGTGGCCAGTTCAATTGCTAAACGGCATCATCGCGCTTTCAAGGTTCTCCCGATGTGGTGGAGACCGCCCAGGACGGCAGTCTTTGTCTAGCGTACTGTAGGTAGCGTGACCCCAAAATGTAACATTGCTTCCTCAAAACACGGTGCTAGTATAGAAGGCGATGACGTTGATGCCACACACTGCGGAACTTGAGCTTGCCACTCAAACGCGCTCAGCCAGGATACACAGCGGCAACCTTTACCTCGTGCATTCCTATCAAAGAGCTGGGAAGTTGGCCTTCCAGCTCCAATTCTGATCCTTTACTCCTTCAGCCTCCGCCTGTGATCGACTTGGATCGAACGACTCTGCCTCGCCATCTAACGCTATCACCTGTTCACCCGACGCATAGAACTCTCTCTTCCAAACAGCCACATTCTTCTTGACCTCTTCGAGCAACCACTCTGCCACTATAAACGCCTCTTTCCGATGCGGCGAGCTGACCGCGATCAGTATGCTGCACTCTCCAACCTTGACTGTGCCGAGGCGATGCGCGATGTAGCACCGCATGATGCGATCGTCGGTCACCGAGCCAGGCTCTGCATTGGAAGATATTGGTATTGGGTTGTTTGCAAATGGTGCAGATGTGTGTGCTTGCGTGAGTAGATGCTCGAGCGTTTTGAGAGCCAAAGATGTATAGGATTCGTATTCGAGCTTCGTCACCTGTTTGCCTCTGAAGGAATCCCTTGTGGTGCCGCTAAAGAGCACGCTTGCTCCAGCGCCGTCGTCTGCGACAAACGAGATCGCTTCCTTCTCGTTTAATACGTCGTAGGTGAGGAGCGCCTCATCTCCATACTGGCTCTTGACGCTGCCAGATGCTGATGCTAATGTTGATGCTGCGCTCGCGCTCGAGCCCGCTGCCTGTGATGAAGCGCTTGCCATTGTGATGGTGTGTATCTGACAAAGATGACCAACCCTGAAGAACTGCATCTCCGCCCATTTGAGATTTCCTTCCGCCAAACTGCAGCGCGTTTCTCTGGCAATTCGATTCGGAGAATTTCGACACCATCTTCCTGTCGAGTGTCGCAGTGTTGGTTTCGAGTTTGATTGATGCTCACAGCAGCGCTCTCAAGATCAGCCTCCTCAACCTCGACAATCTTTCAGACATACAGGAACAACGATGACATAACGAAAGACTGGAACAACGACAACGACGGAAACATGAGCGTTCTTGCTCTTTTTTTTTGCAGTGCTGCGACTACACTTTAGTAATCGCACTGGACAAAGTTGTTGCCCGAAGCGCCGGTGTGGGTGATCTGTTGTCAATGCAAAAGAGTATCGTCAAGGTCAGCTGGATAGTCAAAGCATGACGGATGCACCGTACACAAGCACGTCTTGACACTTACAGCACCACAAAACGTTCCATCGTCAGCATCGTACACAACACGGTCCGCGCCAGGCGAGCCTCCGGTGTATCCCGACGACGTGCTCTTCAGTGGGTACTCTTCGTAAGGACCGTCGCAGTAGTTGGAGAAGTCGAATCCTTCGTAGTCATTGTACTTGTGTGGGTATCCGGAGCTATCGTAGCTGCCGGACTCGGCGTTGTTGATAGCACGGTTCACCTGAGAAGCGGAGTAAGACTTGCCGCCGCAGTTGACGGCGACACCGCCTTGACGGGGTTCGAGAGGTGCAGCGAAGGCGACGGCGGGGAGCAGAGCAAGGAGGGCGAGGGAGAACTTCATCTTGGAGACCTAACTGGTGGCGAGGGAGGATGCTAGCGAATGGGACGGGAGGCGAGTGAAGTGGAGTGCGATGGTAGGATGTTTGGGTTTCAGAGGTTTCGGAAGGGTGGGATCACGAGCTCTTATGTACTTTCACGGCGGCCTTCTGGCCTATCGCTCAGTTGAAGCTATCGTGCTGTACATGGGTACAGGCACTCCACTAACCATGCTGCACTAAGCGCGAAATGCTCAAGGTTGTGAGCCTTCGAGACGGCGAGTCTTCTAGAGCAAGAGGAACTGCCTCAAAGCAATGACAGGGTCTCTGCCATCGGCCAGCGATGCCTTCGCGGTTCCTTCCCCCCAGCCCCAACGCCTTGCTTCTCAGCAACCTCGGCTGTAAAGGGTTGCTATCGCACGTTCGTCTCGTCTGCATGCAACGCCTCCTCCAACATTGACAAAGTCTTCCATGTTCCGAGAGCATGTCAAAGTGAGGGCGGCACGTTTTCTTCTAAAGGCAGGGTCTGAACGTGAACTTGAGCGCTAAGCGAGGCAAGGCAAAGGAAGTGCTTGCGCCTCCGCAGCGTTCCGGTTCCGCCAGCCGCCATGCAGGGCCACCACCTACTTAGCCGACAGGCAACGGTATCTAGCTCGCGGAGATGGCCGACCAATCAACGGCTTTGCTTTTCAGCATCTCATTCTTGTGAGGCATACAATCAGCAAGCTGTGAGAAGTAAAAGTGATGGTAAGGGGTAGCGTTGAGCGGCGTTGATATCTCAAGCAAAAAAAAGCGAGTACGGCTTGACGACTTCCGAGTAGCCGAGGTGCACTAGCTTACTTGGTCGGCCAAAGTGTTGGTTAACGAATAGCCTCGCATCAAAAATCCAAATGCAGGTCATCATCTGCTTCATGCTCTAGGTTTATGCGATAAGTTTCATGCCTGGTTCTGTAAGAACGTAATCCGTTGACAAAGTTGCAGTCAGTATCATCGTAGACAGATAGCGACTCCGATCGAGAACGTGTTGAGAGACGGGACAACAGCCAAACTTAATCTCGATCTCGCACACCCAGCTTCCAACTCTGTGCTGGATAGAACAGGCAGCGGATGTCGTCCCGCCGAAGTCACCCTGCCATCGAGGCTCGGCTGTACACGAGGCGACCACCAACCCCGACCCAGGTTGTAGCCACGTTCTAGTCAGCAATGCCAACGTTTTGGCGGTGAAATGCCGAAGCCCATGTCAGTCTCATCTGTCTGCTGGGAGACAGGCTAACTTGAGTCTGTAGAAAGGCAGGTTATGGTTGAAAGTCTCATGCTGATGTGCGGGGGGACAGTAGCGGCCTAACGTCGAATTTTTTGTAAATGTTAAGTTTGCATTGATATGTTAGAGCTTCCGATGGTACATCTTCGAAAAATATCTAGAGGCCACGTCAGATTGGCGACGCGGACTGTGCGCATTCTTCTGAAGAAATTGTCCGATCGGCGCTCGAAAGGGTCGTGCGAGTTCGACTTGGCTCGAGCATGTCAGACTTTAGGCTAACACGCAAAGCTGAGCAACGTTTCTTGCCTTTCCGCCATCATCATACCTCGTGTACGACTTCACTGGCGTTACACTCTCTCTCACGACTTCTCCTTCAGTATGAGGCTCCTCTCGCTTTCCATTGCACTGCTTGTGCTAGCTGCCACAGCTTTCGCCGGTAACGTCCTAGATCTCACCGCCACCAAGGACTTCAACAAGCACATCGGTGGACCGCAGGGTGTGCTGGTCAAGTACTACGCACCATGGTGTGGGCACTGCAAGAACCTTGCGCCCATCTACGAAAAGGTAGCTGACGCCTTTGCTCAGCAGAAAGACACGGTGCTGATCGCCAAGGTAGATGCGGACAAAAACAAGGAGCTGGGCCAGAAGGCTGGCATTCGTGGGTTCCCCACGCTCAAATGGTATCCCGCTGGATCGACCGAACCTGAAGAGTTCAACTCGGGCCGTGATCTCGATAGCATCGCCAAGCTCGTCACCGAGAAGAGTGGCAAGAAGAGCACCATTAAGCCTCCCCCTCCTCCTGCCGCAGAGCAGCTCACCAGTCGCAACTTTGACTCGATCGTGCTCGACGAGGACAAGGCTGTACTCGTCGAATTTTACGCTCCCTGGTGCGGTCACTGCAAGAATCTCAACCCCACCTACCAATCCGTGGCTGCCGACTTCTCTGGAGATGACGATTGCGTCGTAGCGCAGATGGACGCTGACAACGAGTCCAACAAGCCCATCGCTCAGCGATATGGAGTTTCATCATACCCCACGCTCATGTTCTTCTCCAAAGGCGACAAGAGCAACCCGCAGCCGTACAACGGTGGGCGAGGCGAAGAAGACTTCATCAAGTTCCTCAACGAAAAGTGCCAGACATGGCGAACCAAGGGCGGTCTCCTCTCTGACCTTGCCGGACGAATGCCCACTCTCGACGGCTTTGCTGCAAGATGGTACACCTCTTCGGCCGACAAGCGCAGCTCCATCTACAATGAATTCGTCGAGTACGTCAAGATGATGAAGGAGAGCCCCAAGAGCGACAAGAAGAAGAACGACGTGGCCGACTACTACATGCGCGTGCTCGAAAAGGCCAACCAAAGTGCTGGTTATATCGAGAAGGAGACCAAGCGACTGAGCAGCATCCTCAAGAAGCACGCCGAGGGCACCAGTCAGTTGGCGGCCAAGAAGGTGGATGAGCTCACTAAGAAGAAGAATGTGCTGCTTGCTTTCGTCAACGAGCGCATTGCTGCTCAAGCTGAGAAGCAGAAACAGGAGGCTGAGAAGCGCAGGGACGAGCACAAGGATGAGCTCTAGTCGAAAGTTCACCAGACCGGATTGACGTGTATGTACACACCTCACAAAACAAAGTTGAGCTAAATTTGCTCACCGTGGCAGCGAAGATCACGTCAGACGTCGATTGAAGAGCTTGCAACGGGATGAGAGAATGTAACGCTTGTTTCTGAGCGGCTTGATTGTGGTGCTGGCGGCAGCGTGTTGGAATGCACGACAACATCGCGCTGAGCTGCACGGCATTTTGTCGAACCGACGCCTCCACAATCGCAGCGTGCATGCTGGAATTTCCAAGTCTGTAGATTCGGTTCTCTCCTTCCACCACCACCTCCTTCACCGCTTCCCTTCATTTACCCGATCGTGGATACCCAGGCGCCATGTCGTACGCATCCGACGTGTACGCCCGTCTTGGGTCCGAGCTCGAGCTGTACGACTCGCTGCTATCCACCGCCAGCACACCGATCGAGACGGAATCCGAGTTTGAAAGCCAATCGGTTGGAAAAGAACAGTGCAAGGCCGTTGATGAGAACGTTCAGGATCAAAAGAAACCCATCCAGGAGATCGTGTCTGCTATTCGGCCTGCAGACGGATCACACGTGCTTCCCTCTCGCAAGACACTGCTCAGCCTGCTAGACAAGTTGGACAGCACCGCGCAACAGCAGGAAGCCAGCGCCGTACCGCACCTTGAAGAGCTCAAGATTGTGGCTCTGTCCCGCCTGGTGGTCGCAACATATGCTGTGGCTCTCGACACGCTGCTTCAAGATGCAGGCAAGCTCGAAGACGAGACGTGGTACTGGACCGACATCGAGGAGTCAACGCGAAAGACACTATCATACCTGATCCAGACTCTGCCAGTGCGCCTGTTCAGGGTGAGCAAGGAGGTTCTCGAGCTTGCAGCAAGTACAGCCACCAACACGCTGAGAAGCACGCTGGACAAAAAAGACGACCACACCTCGACCAAGCTCAAAAGCGTCAACAGGGACACGGTCTATGCAGCTCTGCGTTTCATGCTCGACACTCCGAATCTGATCACGTCGATGCTGTTTCCTTATGCATTCCGTACAGAGAGGGGTATCAACCTAGACACCATCCTTGCCGAGCAAGACTCTCAACGGCAAAAGGTGGCAACCTTGAGAACACAGCTCGATGCCAGCAACTCAGCGGGCGACCAGCATTCGATCAGCTCGCAGAAAAGCAAGAAGCAAGCGCGTACGAAATCGTTGCGCTCGGTGGTACAGATCCTGACACCGACGTATCTGGTTCGACATGAGGCAAGATGCAAGCGTCGTGGCCTGGTGAACGAACGCGATCGCTTGGCAGGGAAGCTGGGTCGACTGGCTCTTGAACATGAATCGCTGGCAGATCAGGCACAAGAGCTGGGCATCTCCTCGACCGATCCGGGCTCCTCCGCTCATGTGGTGCTCAGCCATCTGAACGCCAAGCTCAACGTCCTCGTCGAAGGCTTTGCTGAGCGTGAAGATACTACCGGAGCACAGTCTCGCAATCCTTCCAAGGACGTCAAAATCGATATGAATGCGAGCGTCACGGCCGAATCGACACTGGGCACGCTTCGACTGCTGCTCAAGGAAGGTTTCGAGAAGCAGCAATTGCGAACTCGACAAGTGCTCTCGCCCGCTGTGTTTGGTCAGCCATCGGCACTGGTTCAGAGATGGCCAAAGTTGGTCTTGTATCCAGTGGGTCTGCTGCTTTTGGGACGATACCTGTCCAACAACTGGAACGGCATCGAAGCCAAGCTGAAGGAAGCCCAAGAGACGGTTCGAAGTTTCTTGATTGGGTGGGTGTGGGAGCCGTGCGTCGAACTGCTGAATACGATTCGACACGGTAACGAAGGAAGCGTCATCATGTCGCGCGAATCGCTCGCCTCGGATCTGCAGTCGCTCGAAAGGATGGTGACCGACTTTACCGCCGACAAGTACGGCACTTCGGGAGCAGAGTTGCAAACTATTGCTGCCAAGGTGAGAGAAGGCGATCTGACGCCGGTGCTCAAGGTGTACGAGAGCGAGATGAAGAGTCCCGTTAAATCGATGGTGACTGGCTCGCTGACTCGATCGTTGCTGATCCAGATCCAGAAGACCAAGGTGGATCTCGAAGTGGCCATGTCTGGCATCGACAAGTTGCTCAAGAGCCAGCAGCTTTTGTTTGGAGCTGTGGGTATCGCGCCTGCGCTCGGGATTCTGTACGTCTCGCAGAATTACGTTCGCAGCAAACTGTTTAGGCTGAGCTCGTCAAGGTCAGAGTCATCGGGTCGTGGGTATCAGATGCGGGCGTGGGAAGCTATGCGTCGTGTCGACCGTCTGCTTTCGCTGCCACCTGCCAACTCGGCTGTGTCGAAAACAGCAACGGAGGAAGAGCGCAATCAGGGCCGAAGCGACTTGACTCAAGGTCTACTATTGCTGGATCTGTCGACGCTGCGTTCGGCGTCGGGACCGTTGCTGATGACTTTGTCCCACGGTAAGAAGGCAACGGCGCGTCGACTGCAACGCCAATTCTTGCAAGATATCCGTGACCTGGAGTCGGGAGAGCACAGCGCTGTCGAGCGTATGTGGAGGAGTTGGGGTCAGTCCGTGTTGAGGTTGCCATCAGCTTGAGCCTCGGCACGACTCGAACAGTGTTGAATCCCCATGCGGCCTACCTTCTTTCATTTTGGCGTGTATGCTGTAAGGACCCCACATCATGGAACACGTACTTTCACCCAGACACTCGTCAGTTGGCGTGGGACCGAACATCGACCGTGCATTGCTCGTGTACTGTCGCCCATCGTGGTAAAATGAAATTGGTGTGATGATGACGACAAGTGTGTGACAGGACGAGGAAGGGGAGGGTGGTGTGAGACCTTTGGTTGTTCAGAAGTGCGGCCAACGAATTAAGCGCGAATATCCGAAGCCATGCTCATATCTTTTTGCTTCTCGCCGAGTCACACGCAGCTTTTTGATGAACAGGGTTGTGTGCATTGTCTCGCAAGCGAATATTGCGCCCATCACGCCAACTTTTCACTGGAGTGTTCACACCGAGAGCTGAGCAGTGGGCAAGGCGTTTGTGCTGTCAGTGCCAAGTTGTTGCTGTCTCGAGCTAGAAGGCCACGGATTGACGCTATCGTTTTTCTGGTCAGAAGAGCTGGCAGAGAGGAGAAAGAATCGGGTAATTTCGCGGAGGAATTTTGCGATTTCTGTTTTGGGTTTGGCTCTCTGTGCCACGAGTCTCTCTCTCTTCTCGCTAAAAGAGCGCAATCTCTGTTGATGGATTATTTTTTTCTCCGGCTGCAAATCATCAGAAACAAAAAAAAAAAAAATCAAAAATAAAAAAGTTTTTCTTTTGGTTCTCTTCCTCGAGCTCATGTTGCGCTGGCTTTACCGGTCCTTGCCAGGCAACCCCTGCCTGCAAGGTCGGTAAAGTAACCCTATCATTTCTCATCCTTCGGACTTGACAAACCAATGCAACACGAATCCAAGGTGCGAGTCATACTGTAGTTACGGCATTGCGGTGCGTGTGTGTGGGCAGTGGATGTGTGGCTGGCCTTGTTCGACAGATTTTTGATAAATGAACCCTCGGTCCGGTGGTTTCAGCTGTCTGACCCTCCCCCCTTTTTTCCCCATTGCAACTGCCGACCTTGCCTCATCCTTCTCAACGACCAACATCCCCACTTTTGCTCGACAGCCACCATCGTTTCCCTTCCCTCCTTCTGGCATACAACCGTAACCACCTGATAGAGAGTGACACCCGTCTTGAATACGCCTCGTATTTTACCAACCCACACCGCACAAAAGCTATCGCCGTAAGCCGATAGTACAACGACCCACCTTTCGGCTTTCTTACATTACCCCGTTTGTTCCATATCCAGACATCTTACCCGTCCTAGGGTCATCGACGCTCTTTGGAAAGGGGACAACACCGCTGCGCTGTAAAGGGACACACCAGGTCACGACATCCGCATTTCGAAAGCACAGCAAAAGGCAAAGCGTAGAGCGCCGCCGCTTGCATCACACCAACACTCGGTCTAGCTTGCTGTCGTTTCCAGCAACACTCGGATTCAAACAAAAAAGACATATAAGCAGTCATCAAAAGCCCGCAGCAAGGAGGGTTAGAACAGCTTGTCCTCGTTGAGCACATTCTTTTCACACTCTTTACCCTTTGCTCTGCCTAGCTTTCTCCAAGAATGACTCTCTCAGCTCAGGTTGTCAACGCAAACCCCAACCCTTACCTTGGCGACAAGGTCGGCGACCTCGCCTCCGGTTCCGATACGGTACCCAAGGCATGCCGTGTCGACCCAGCTCGATTCTTGAGCACGGCGACGCACGAACGCCCCGCCTCAGCCATCCGATCTCTCTTCCCCGCCGAGCTGATCCCGGGCATGCTCTCGCTGCTAGCTGGCAAGCCCAACCCGGATACTTTTCCGTTTGAAAGCATATCGCTCAAGCTCAAACCCGAAGCCGAGGCAGGTCCTACACAGCTCAACATTCAAGGCCAAGACCTCGTCACTGCTCTTCAATACGGCTCTACGTCGGGAATTCCCAAACTTGTACAATGGATCACCGAGCTTCAGGTTCACATGCACAAGAGGGAGCTGGTGACACCCGGCTCGAAACTCGACGGTGTAGCTGGTCGAACGCCGTGGCGCGTTACTACGGGCAACGGGTCGCAGGATCTGCTCAACAAGACGTTTGAAGCGCTCCTCAACCCGGGCGATGTGATTCTGGTCGAGTCGCCTTCTTACACGGGCATATTGCCTTCTTTGGTGATGCTCAAGGCGAGGATCGTGCCCGTGTCGAGCGATGACCAGGGTATGACCTCAACCCGACTCACCGAGATTCTCGAAAACTGGGAGAAGGATCCAAAGACGGCTACGCTTCCACGTCCCAAGTGCCTCTACACCACTCCTACGGGTGCCAACCCTGCAGGTACGACTGCATCTGACGACCGCAAACGCCAGATCCTCGCTCTTGCACGCCGGTACGACTTCTTGATCCTCGAAGACGACCCGTACTACTACTTGCACTTTGAGGGATTGGATCAGGACGCTGTCACTCGACCAAGATGCCGCAGCTACTGGTCGTTGGAGGAGGAGCATCGTCAACGCTGGGGTACCGGTCGTGTGATTCGGTTCGAGAGCTTCAGCAAGATCTTGGCGGCAGGGCTTCGTCTTGGCTTCGCTACAGGTCCCAACGAGATCCTTGACGCGGTCGATGCAAACACGGCCATGTCGAACCTCCAACCTTCGGGTCTGGCGGGTGCGGTGGCTTACGCGTTGCTCAACCACTGGGGGATCCCCGGCTTCCTACGTCACGTCGATAATGTTGCGCGATACTACGCCAAAAGGCGCGACAACTTTGAAGCCAAGGCGCAGAAGGTTTTGGCTCAGGCCGGGGTAGCACAGTGGGTGACACCCGTTGCGGGCATGTTTTTGTGGTTGAGACTCAACCTGCCTCCTTCGGGACCGGACGAGCCGGAGGGCGACAGTTTCGCGTTGATCTCGGACAAGGCAAAGGCCAAAGGCGTGTTGGCGGTGCCCGGTGTGGCGTTTATCCCGGATGGAAGTAAGACGTGCTACGTGAGGACGAGCTTCAGTATCATTGCAGAGGAGGATGTGGAAGAGGCTTTCAACAGGTTGAGAGATGTAGTGGTCGAGGCGTGGAGTGAGGCGGGAAAGACGATGCCGAAACTTGGGTAGATCTTTGTGTTGACCGCAGTCTTCTATGTCTCATAGCAGGCTTGCCATCGCCTCGTTATTTTTCAATCCAATCGCATGCGGTCTCTCGTCTTCTTGACTGGCTTGTGTAGATGAGAAGGGCCTCAAATTCTTGGACAATTAACAAGCTTTCTGTCAAAAGGCTGTCTCCATTCAGGGTCCCAAACCCAAAGCTTTACCGTCTTCCGGACGAGAGTCGACTTGGCCAGTCCAGATGCTTTAGCGACGTTCGAGCAGAGACGCGCCTTGGCATGCACGATGCGGCGTGTTCTGTTGCGAGCGCAAAGGATGCGGCATCGGAACGAAAATCCTGAAAAAAAATAACAAGCGGCAAATGCAATGCAAGATTGACGTCACCTTCCCTTTGCTACATCCAACGTCACCGCACCTGCACATGTCAAGAGAGTATCCTTATTTGTACACCCTAGCCAAGGTCCTGGGAATTGGGTGTTGAGCAAAAAGGAAGCGAGCAAGAATCAAGTTGCCGTCATTGCCCTACGTTGGCCGTTGACCCGCTTAGCAAAAGACTCTACTCCGCTCCGAGAAGATGGACATTTTGAGCTCTGTGTGTACTGCAAAATTCTCCGTTGGCCCAAAGTTTAGCTTCGATGAGCCTGTCAAAGACGATCGCTAGCTGGGTCGTCATCTTGGGCCGTTGTCTTGGAACCCTTTTTTTTCCTGAATGGTGACGCCGTCATTCGGCTGTGCCTTCGAGTTGCTCGTGGGCCGATGAACCCTCGCGGATGTGTGCCTTTCGATATAAGCAGGGTGGTGCTCTCGTTCATGTATCTAGATCCCCCCACCTTCCCCTTTCACCTTTTCCCGTATCCTCATCCTCGACCCTCAGAGTCGGGTCTGTTTCGACCCTCTCTTTCTCTCCCTCTTGGACGCTGTCATCCGGCCGTGCAACGCCCGTTGCATCCACCTTCTGGAAAACCATCCGCCAAAATGAAGATCGGCTTTTTTGGACTCTTCTACCTCTTCCCCATCCTCACCTTTGCCTCGTGGACCACTGCCATCGTCGGCCTCCTCGCGCTCTGGGCGCACGACCGTTTCGTACAGTACGAGACGGAAGAGGCCTCGGTCGTCTTTATTTCGGATGTGGGAGCGACGCACAAGACGTTCTTTATCATCTTTTGCTGTTGCACTGCGGGCTTTTACATCCTCACCACTCTGGCTGAACGACACTTGCGACACCAGCGCAAGATCCCCGGGTCGGTACGCAGGAAGCAGACGATTCTGGATATCTGCTCGGTGGTGTGTGCAGTGATTGGTTCGGCGGCGTTGATTCTGTTGAGCATCTTTGATGCGTTTAACCATTCGCGCGTGCATTGGTCGATGACGTTGATCTTTGTCGTGTTTGTGGCGCTGTCGGTGCTGTTCCAGGTGCTGCAGGTTTTCTCGCTCTCACACGATCACGATCGACTGGCAACGCTCAAAGTCATCGCCATCATCAAGTCGATCATCCTCTCGCTCGCCATTGCCGGTGCGATCGCCTTTATCGTCTGCTACGGCATCTGTCGAGGGAACGCCTATCCGGGCAACAAGCGATGCGATCGAATCGTCTCCGCCGCCGCAGTGTGCGAGTGGGCCATCGCCTTCCTGCTCGACATCTTTTTCCTCACCTATCTGGTCGATCTGTGGCCCGCCCATCGACGTGCGCAGAAGGGACTCAACGAGGACGGTACCATGGTGGAGAACAAGCAGCTGGCCAAGGAGCAAGGCGTTGCCCAAGACAAACCCGTGGCACCGTACGCGATTGATGGCGTTGAGAACAACAACACGTACTACCCAAGTCAGGCTGCTCAGCAGTATCACAATGGCCCTGCTCACCAGCAGTACAACAACACTGCTACGACAACTCAGCACGGCGTAGCTCCAAGCCCAATGGGCACAACCGCCGCCGACGCAAGCCCCTACCCGCCTGCGTCGACCTTGCCAGGCTCCGAGAGAGGCAGTCTCTACCAAACTCCAATGACCGAGGCTAGAGCCTACCCGAACAACGATGCGCAGACTTACCCGAGTATGCATGGCGCTGTCCATGCCGCCGATCAGGCTTACTACCGTGCTCAATGACCATATTCCTAGGATCAGTGCAACGCTTCCCTTCTTCCTTGATGTTTCGATAGACGATTGCTCAAACGTCGCGCTCAATTTGACACTGTATACTTTTCGATACCTTGCGTCTCAACTCTCGAAGGTTTGAACAACCACGACCTCGTTCATGCATCATGAGTTGCATGCATTCTATTGAGTCTAAATGGAGTGAAACAATTACGCTCGCAAGAACTTCTTCAGCACTTGAGGCGGCTCAATCCCCAACTCGTCGCGCTGCCTTGCAACCAAAGCATCCAATGTGAGAATCGGACACTGCTCGGCAACATACCTATCGCCCTTCCTACCATAATCCATCACAGCAGGCACCGGCTTGACCGCTGGATCGTCGTCATCCGCATGCGTGATCCCTGCTGCAGAGCCTGGACGTGACCTGGCCTGGTCGTCTTGGTCATCGTCATCATCATCGTCATCGTACATGGAACTGCCAAACGACGACGGCGGAGTCTGTACCGGGATCAATTCTTCAGGATCACCCTCCTCGTCCCAATTGACCTTGTTCGGTCCAGGACCCGCCAAGATCGGTATGGCGCCAGGATGGGAGCCTTGAACATCGTCCTCGTCCTCTACCGGCGGCAGTGGCTCTTGCAAAGAGTCGCGAGCCCAATCCATGCCCCATGTGGAAAACAGAGTGGTGTAGGTGAAGCTCCTGAGATCACGAGCGTGTGTCGATTGGATGGATTTCTGATCTGGATCTTCGGGTGCCATCCGGTTCAAGCAGAAGCGCGAGGTGAGCGCCTCGACCAGCACGCGGTCAAAGAAGCCGTCTGCATAGGCAGTGCGATACCGCTCCACAGCCCTTGGATGCGTCGACCTGGCAGCTCCACCATTCGGGTCATTGAAAAAGTCTGTGCCGGGAGTGTTTCGATGGATGGCGGAAGGATCGCTCAGGAGGGAATACGTGCAGACCGAGTCGATGACGGCGTCTACAAGTTCCTTTTGCTCACCGGATGACACATAGGCTTCTCGTGTGTTTTGGGCTACACCAGCTAAAATGCGTTCGATGACGCTTTGAACCATGAAGCGCACAGGGTCGTGCAGAGCAAGTGCTGCAATGGCCTCGTCCAGCTTGGGATGCATTGCATCACCCATGGGCGTAGCAGTGGCTGACGTCACAGCCGAACCGCCACCGCGAGATGGCAAGGCTCCCCAGCCCAAGCTTGTACGGCCTAGACCTTTACGCGTTGCGGATGGTGTTGCGGTGCCTGACGCGAGACGCGGCGTTCGGTTGCCCTGAGAAGCCATGCGTAAGGTCTCGGTCTTGATGGCGTTGGCGATGAACGTGATGCGTTGAGGACCGAAAGGGAGTGCAGGGTCGAGGATGCGTTTCTGAATGCTGGCTGTGTAGTCGTTACCTACCAGTGCTGCTAGTAGGGGAAGCATTGAGGTGGAAATACCGAGAGCAGCAGCCAGCTTGGTGGATGAATAGGATGTGAAGCGGATACCAGTGAGCATTCCCTCGTCGGCGCGTGCTGGTGGCCGACCGTACGCCTGTTCAGCTGGTAAAGCATTCTCGACAGATTTGGGACCCCTGCGTCCTCTTGCTTTCCCGCCTTTGCCTACCTGGGCAAACCCATCGTCTTCGGCAGCGTCGGCACTCGGTGCTTGTGTGTCGTCAGGTTGCCGCTTGGTAGGTGGTCGGACGAGGAATTCGATCGAATCGATGGGCACATACCCACGGCACTTGGAGCCTCGAGCGCAGAGGATAAAGAAGTCGGAGTCGTTGCTGAGCGCCCAACCTGCCTCGGCATCAGCTAGCTCCGCCACGGCACCGTCAGCCTCGATCTCTTCGATGGAGACCTCGACGTTGCACTGTCGGAGCGCCTCGAGTGTGCAGTCGTAGATCAGTGGTGGGAACACGCCCATCGACACCTGAAAGCCGGGCTTGAAGCGTGACGATGATCGCATGAATCCAGAGTTGTTGGCAGCATTGTCTCCGAAGCGCGACAGAACGGTGGGAATCTTGAGCGGAAGGTAAGGACCGTCGAACAAAAAGATAGGTTCGAGACGTGCTTGACGCAAGGCATTCACAAAGTGGCGCACATGAAGAGTGTAGCCGATGTAGTCACCGCCGCGAATGGAATCGGTAAAGTGGTCGAGGTAAGCGCGGAAGATCCATGCCCAGCCATCAATGATGAAAGGTCCACTGGTGGGATTTGGAGTGGATGAGCTGGATGCTGCATTGGTAGCACCATGGACACGTATTGTTACTTGTTCTGATACTGCATGCTGGATCTGCTTGACGTACGAGGTCAAGCCTTTGACGCCCATGACGGTGAATCCTGAGCGGAAGGGTCTGGTATGGTGATAGAGAGATGAGGAAGCTTTTGGCGCAGTAGACATGCACACCTCCACAAACTGAAAAACTTGGGCTCAGCCAAAACCTCGCACGTTCGTTTACGCGGAGCCGCCAACTTGAACATGTTAGGGCGTAGCAAACCTGCGTGCTTCCAGGCTCGAAAAAATGATTGGCCTTTGATCGTCTCGAATGGACCCAAAGTGGGGTGCACAACAGCCGGTCTGGAGAGTGTCGGCGAAAGCGCCGCACGTTTGGACTGGATTATGGATGCATCGACCCGGAAGAGCAGCATTTGCGTTTTGGAAGGAAGCAAAATCACATGGTCGAACGGCAAGATACAGCAAAACCAAGAGGGGCAAGAAACTTCAGCCGGCAATGTTTCGGCAGCACGTCTCAGCTGCCAAGCGGGTGGTACAGTACAGTACTGTACAGTATACAGCGGGGCGGATGAAGTGGCTCGACGTGGACAATCGTTAGAGCGGATCAGGCGGCGGCGTGAGCTGCAAACTTGACAGTTCGGCAAGATACTCGTGCGAGGACTGAGCCAGCCAGCTATAATGAGGCCAAGGATACGACGAAGAAAGAGCGGGAAAAAAGGTATGAGAGTGGGGGCGAAACAGGAGGGTTATCGAGCTCGATTCTTTTACAGTAGAGCTGTGGCTGCTTGGCCGTCGGCACCACTCTGGATCAAGGCTGAGTTAGTCGGTAATTGACCGGGTAAATCGACGACGACTCGGTGACTGTGACTGCGTCTGCTTTTGGCCGACCGATCTGGCGCGCTATGTGCGGCTAACGCCCGTTGTCATGGAACCAAAGTCTCACTGCTTGATGAAACGAGGGCATGCTGGCTGGCACTCTGTCTGACTGTAGATCTGTGCGTGTGCCGTATTCTAATCCGCGCCGCTGTGTGGATTATCTTGTGGATCGCCGGTTGGCGGAGTGGGGAAATTCGGTCGAGGTTTTGGCTTGGCATTTTTCGTGTTTCTCTCTTTGTCTGTCTCTGAAGCCAAACACGAGCTCGGCTGCCTAACAGAAAGTCGACATGACTCAAGCTTGAAAGCCGTGATTGAACATGAGCAATGTGCCACAGCCCTCTAGGAAAACAGCATCATCGGCAAGCACCCGTGTCACTTCCGCCATTCACAAAACTGTCCGCGCACGAGACCCTGCGCCGCGACTGGACTTGCTCTGTCGTCCCACACTGGCTGCTCGCTGCTCTGCCTTCGCCAACCTCGCTTCCTCTCTTTCTCCTTCCTCTCTTTCTCCTCCCACCATATCGTCTTTACACAGGTCTCTGGATCAGCAACCTCTCGCGCTCTCACAGCGACCCCCCTCGCATCCTGGCCAACACTTCCTCGCCACCCGACGACGATCTCAGAGCTGACAAAATCACCCTTTCGCACCATTCCCACACCACCAACATCATTCGCGCGTCTCACATCTCTTGTCCACACCCATGGCAGAAGCACGCAAAGCTGTCGAAGACCTTGTGCGACTCTCGAGTCGTGTGATTCGCATTCTCGGCCAAAATCCCGGTCCTTATACCCTGTCGGGAACAAACACGTACCTGGTCTCTACTCCTCCAGCATCCACCTCGAAACTTGCTTCGCGTCCTTCCATTCTTGTAGATACAGGTGAGGGCATCGAGTCGTATGTCCCACATTTGGAGCGCGCTCTGAAAGGAGCTGTTGATGACGTAGCTGCCAAAGTGTCGGGCTCAAATCGCCAAGATGCCACGGACGAGGACGAAGAGGATGAAGATGAACTCACATCGTGGATCTCGGACATTGTCCTCACACACAGGCACCACGACCACGTCGGAGGCCTTCCTTCCATCCTCTCATTGCTCTCCAAGTTGAGAGCAGAGGCAACTGTCACACTGCCAGCACCAAGGATACACAAGTTTCCCGACCCGGAATCCGATCCAGCTCTGGTCACCATGCTTCACAGTCTGCCAAAGGGTTCCTTTGTTCCGTACGGCGCTGACGAAGGCGCACCCTCGCCCCTCTGGCCACTTCAGGAAGGCTCGATCGTAGCAGTGGGCAACGAGCATGTTTCGTCGTCTCTACAAGTGATACACACACCTGGTCATACAGCGGACCACATCTGCCTTGTTTTGAGCGAGGAAAAGACTCTGCTCACCGGCGACCACGTCTTGGGCCAAGGGACCACCGTATTCGAAGATCTCACCGCATACATGTCTAGCCTGCGCAAGTGCTCTCGCGCCTTGGAACAAGCTGGTCCATCTCAAGTGGAGTCCGCGTCGACGAGCGAGAACCGCCTCTATCCTGCACACGGGCCCGTGGTCGAGCAAGGCAGGAAAATGCTCAAGCAGTACTTGGATCATCGACTGGAGCGAGAAGCGCAGCTGGTGGAATTGCTCAAAACGTCGCCCGATGCAGATCGAGCACATGCCTCGTCCACTATTACCATAGCAGGAAACGAGTACCGACTAGGCACGCCCTGGAAGATCCGACAGATGGTGCTCAAGCTCTACTCGAACTATCCCGAGAACCTATTCCCAGCAGCAGCGCGTGGATTGTACCTGCACCTCCGTACTCTCTCGTCGCCCGACGTCGAGCAAGGCAAACCGTCGCGAGTGCGGTGTTTACAGACCACATCGTTCGCGAGGAGAGCATCGGCAGAAGCAGCCATGGACGTCGGTAACTGTCCACCCATGCCGCAGAACGACAACGAGTGGGTCGAAGCCATGGAACTCGATTGGGCGCTCGTCGAGCCTCAGCAAGTGGGCAATGCGCCCAACCACCAACATTTGTAGCACCAGCATTCCTGTTCAATGATTAGCGTGGATCTACCACACCAACGCCTAAACTCCAAAGACTGCGAGTTGCTGATCACCTTGTGACCTGGGAATGTGCATGTTCGTTCAGTGATCCTGCCTTTGTTACTGTGATTGGTCTTCGCACCGACTGCTGAAAGCAAGAGCAAGGGCGCGCGGAATTAACCGCCCAATCTGAAAGAATAAAATGCATTGCCACGGGCCGACAAATGTGTGCAAACCGGCACGTCGAAAAGCTTGGCGTGCATGCGATTCGGCATCGTTTTCACCGTTTCACCGTTGACCGTTCGCACAAGATTTGGCAGCGAGGCGACACGCGCGCAGTGCGTGAAGAATATGCCTGCGGTTCGCGGACACGCGCGTTTTCCGTCGGCCAAAAATAGGCTTTTTTGGACCTGCTTATGCTGTTAAAGTGACAGTTGCATTGACATCGTGTTTACGCGCGATTAACACCAATCGGCGATGCTGCGTGTTCTCCACTGCGACTGCGCCAGAGCAAGCGCCTGCATAAAGTCACAGAGGCGCGTGGTGTACACGCCGACGACATCAACACCTCCACAGCCTTGCTTTGCACCGCCTTGCCTTTCAACCTCAACCTCAAGTGCAACCTTGGTAACTCCGTCAAACCTCGGTGATTAGTAAGAATAGGATCGTTTTGAAATACGTTCTCACCCAAATCTGGATCCACCTCCGCTATCATTCCTTTGTGTATATCGAAAATCATCTTCGAGCAACACCCACCGTCTCAGCTTCTGGCATCCTTAAGATCCACCCCAGAATGCCTCGATTTGCGGTTCCAGCAGCGCCAAAGTGTGCGAGGTGCAACACTTCCGTATATCTGGCCGAACAGGTCATCGGACCAGCCTCAAAGCCCTACCACAAGACGTGTCTCACCTGTGTTGTGTGCAACAAGCGTCTCGACTCGACCTTGCTAGTGGAGCACGATGGCGATCCCTACTGCAAAAATTGTCACAAGGAGCATCTGGGTACAGGCAAAGGTGGATTTTCAAAAGCCGTCTCGCTCAACCCAACGTCGCCCAAATCGCCCCGATCTCCTGCCACCAACTTGTCCAATACAACTAGAAGTCCGCTCAGCACTCCTTCGAGAGCGGCAGGAGCTCTAGCACAGCAGCAGTACAGTACACCAGAGACGACGTTAAGCAGGGGTATGTCACGCTCGCCCAGTCCGACCAAGTTTGCCCCTGGAGCGTCACTGGTAGGGAGCGAAGACCAGGTGCCGGGCATCAGCATTCGTTCGCGAGGTTTTGGGGCAACGAGCCCGCTTGCTTCTCCACCTTCGCCTACCAAGCCCACATCGCCGTCCGTCGTGCCCACTCGTTCAACTCCGGGCCGCACAGGCGCTAGTAGCTCAGCGGCGCCGATCCGTTCGATCGACGAGGCGATTGCTTTAGGCGGCATTGACATGGACGATCCGGTCGCTCGCATCCAAGCCGCTGTTGGAGGCATGAGCATTGCAAGTACCTCGACTCCCACCTCTTCGCACACCGACGACGACAGTTTGGACGAAGACACGCGTGTACCTGGACCAGCTCAGTCGGTCACTGGACACGCTATCCCCTCAGTCGACTACTACGCTACCCCCTCTCCTCCGCCGGCAGCTGTCCCATCACGCGCTACATCCACAGCCAAGTCGCAATACACCGAAGAATCGTCGTTCGCGGAAGATGGGACGCCTATAACGATCCAAACGCGTCGCATTGCTGCTACCGATACAATCGGATCCATTCGTTTCTCTGGCACTTCCAACCCGACCACCTCGCCTACACCAGCACCAAAAGTCAACACTCAATCGCCGCTCTCTGCTATTGGCCAGCTACCACCTCCTCGTCGACCCGACCCAAAAACCCTTACTGGTGCCTCTGGAACCGTCAAAATCGCGCCACCCCGGACCATTCCTTCACTGCCTCCTTCATCGTCCGCTTCATCGGACGACACCATCGGCACGCGCCGCAAGAGCGGAATCGACCGGATTGGGCTCAGCTCCAGTATCGTCGACGCTTCTGGAGGAACCCCGTTGTGTGCTCGATGTGTGAGGCCCGTCTATTTTGCAGAGCAGAAAGCTGCAGCTGGAAGAAAATGGCATCGAGGCTGTCTTCGGTGTGACGGGTGTAACACGACGTTGGAAAGTGGCAAACTGGAAGAAGGCCCGGCGGAGAAGAATCCAGCAGCGCCTCAGGGGGGTGCGAATGTCTGGTGTAGGATCTGCTACGCCAAGTATTTCGGGCCAAAGAATCTGGCGGTTGGGCTGTCGTTGCCCGAGACTATGCGGTAGAGGTGGAGATATAGCGCAATTGAACTGATACCCTTATCTTTGTTATGTGCGAGCAGGAGAAGCCTACGTCTGTGCGTTCATCCACGGCCCTGATCAAAAATCACGTCTTTCTTGCATTCTGACAAAGAGAAGCGTTGAGTAAAGACAAGACTCCATTCATGGGATATATATATTCCAGCGACCATTCGTGAATCCACAAAGATCATCTGAGTTGAGTTGGCCACTCATCCCTCTTTCTCCAAACGCCTTGGCTGCCGAATCTGGGATTCATCGGAAAGTCCAACCCATCATTCGGATGCGGTCCGAGCGGTACGAACCACATCCACACCGACGTTCCCAACGCCTGTTCCATGTTGGTCCTCATCGCGCTCTTTCTCGTCCCCTTGTTCCGCTCTTTGCTCTTCTCCTCTGCGTCTGGCTGAAGCCCGATCTCCTCCGACCCGCCCAGCCACCATCTATTCCCCTCCCTAGTCAACCCGCCCCACTCTCTATCCCACTCCTTCACCATCTTCCGCTTCTCCTTGAAGCCTCTCAACCCACTCTTACCGCGCGCTGCAAACCATCGATCGACCAACACCCTCTCGCTCCCCGCCATCCTACTCACCCCAACATGCTCTATCGTCGTCATGTTCCTCGCCATCAACCACACGTGCGTACACAGCAATGCTCCCGTAAACAGCAGAAACATCGCACAGATCGGAAACAACGAGATCAAAAATCCATCCACACCGGCTCCGCGCGAGACACTGCGATGGAAGCAAACCGCCGTAGTGACGAGCGTGTAGAGTTCGAGAAGGGTGACCCAGAGAGCAAAGATGAAGAAGAAGCGCTGGTTGTGCGCACCGACACAGCCGCCGATCCAGGGGCAGTGATGGTCCATCTTTAGGATGCAAGTGTTGCACCGACGGCAGTGGTGTGCGCGAGGCGGTTTGATACGGCGACATCGATGGCAGTAGAGCGCGGCGGGCGAGAGTGGCGGTGGGTCGTTGCCAGGTCTTCGTCGGGGTGCTGGCCAGCCGGAGGTGTTGGTGGATCCAGACTGGTCGATGTGCGGAAGCGGTTGTGCAGGAGCTGATTGCTGAGCCGCAGTGCCATTCGGACAATCGAACGTTTGAGCACCTTGACGTGCACCCTCGCCTTCGGCCACCACAGCCGCCGCCAAAGGCCCAACGATTCCAGGCAGCTGCGGATCAGCTCCTGCATCCGATTCTTCAGCTTCGTCCGTAGGTGGCAACCTCACAGTGCCAAGCTGAGCTTCGACATCGGCGACAGACGTGTCGCCTTCCGCTGCTGCTTCTTCTGCCACGACTGTTGTTCGAGATATGTCCCGAGAATGCGAAAACTTTGGCTCGATGGATCCTGGCAGCACACGCATGCTGTCGGACGATGCACGGTTGCCTCCGAATCTCTCCAAGTCGGCGTTGAAGGAAGGATAGGGCAGGGATGTAGACGGTGCGGGGGCGGCTTCCATGGATTCCGAGGCATGCATTGCGGATATTCCGGAGCCAGGAATAGGTACAGGATCCGTCCTACCCTGTTGAGATTGCTGGAGATGCATTGCGGCACCATTCAACTGACCTGTTGGTCCCGTTGCAAGAGGAGGATCCGACTCGGCAACATATTCTTTGACCAGACCCGGCCCTTTGGATATAACGACGACATACGACCAGATCGTCATCAGCCACAGCACTACAAATCCAGTCAGCAGGCCGATTCCTTCCTGCCTACTTCCTAGGACAGCGCCTTGCGGGGTCTGCTGGATAAGCCGACTGCACAGCCGCCAGGCATAGACCAGAAACACCCAAGAGAGAATAGCAAACACCATTGGGATCATAGCCTTTCTTGCGGCGACAGGATCGCCGTTCTCGCGCCGCTGCGCATCGGCCTGTGCACGACTCTGCTCCATCCGCTCGTTGAAGCGTACTACATTTTGGGTGCAGGATTCGATGCTTTCGAGACAGCTCTGCATGCATTTGGGTGGTGGGGGCCTATCTGCTGGCTTCTGACGATTGGCGGTGAGTCGGCCGACTTGCGCTGTGTCGACCATGGGTGAGGAATTGAACGTTTCTGGTGTATGTGCTAATTTGTGGTGATCGCTTTGTACTTGAATAGCCGGAGCAGGTGCATCGACCTGCTTGGCAGACGAGGTGGTCATCTTTGACTGTGGAGACTGTGGGTGGGCATCATTGAAGTCAACATGAGTATGAGAAGAGGTGGACAAGGCCGAGGTGGTGCGATCGTCAAAGTCTGAATGGGACTGTCCGGCCACCATGGTGATAGGGATGAGTGCCGGTTGCCGCTCTAAGATCGGAGGTGGGGTCACCAAAGATGATCGTTTGGCGTCGAAAAGCGTTCAGTGAAGAGGAGACGTCGACATGGTGCAATCTTGAAGTAGCTTGTGCTGATGATACAGCGAAAGCGAGACCTGGCTGCTCAGCAAAGTGCCAGCGACTGACGAGAGTGGTGGTGAGTGGCAATGTCGATCACAAGAAAGCTGTTCGAGATCTTGGCCGAGTGAGCTCGACAGTCGTTGCATGAGCGTTGCATGTGTTGATTGTTTGTCGCCGATTTCCCTTCACTTACTGGCGGCAACTCCCCGATCTCACACTCGAATCGCTGCCGGCCGAATTTTCTGCTTGAGCGAATGCGCCAAGAAAGTCGAAAATGCACGCAGCAGACGTGCAGGGAGTCGTCTCGGGATTTGAACTCTGAACCCCGGCTTCCTCTGTGTCAGTTGCGAGTGAGTGAATCATTCCTCTACTGTATGCCTGCGCAGGACCGAGCCAGAGCCAAATCCAAAAAGCTTGCCTAGACTCCATCGGCGGCAGTTTGTCGCCAGCTCGCTTCGCCCATCCCTCCATCTCGTTCACCAACTCCATTCATTCTACAGCATCGCATCTTGAACAAAAACTTGCTGCGTCTTGCCTACTGTCAATATTGCAGGCTTTCAAGGGCAGCCAAGTGGCTTGGCCGCTGGAGTTCTCCCATTTCAGGCTCATATTCGCACAGCTCGACTACGGACACAAGACCCAACACCGACCTGGCTTCTCCTTTTAACGAGCCCGCATCGAGCAGTATTACCTGCAGTTACCGACAGCGACCATGGCAGGCATTCCAATGACGGTAACCGCCGTTCCGGCTTTCCCGACACAGCTGCCTTACAACAGCAGTGCCCCATCTCTGCCTCCGATCGTCACTGCACCATGGGGCCGTCACCTTCCGCCACCTGAGGATTTGGTGGTCATCTCTGCCAGGCGTGTCAACTCAATCCTTCCACCGTTGATCACAGCATCCATGGCATTGGGGCTCATCGTGTCGGACTGGTCGATTCATCTTCCATGGGAATGGAAGCTTCTCTCGAAACGCAAGAAATGGAAGCTCTCGCACATTGCCTACTTTGCATCGCGGTTCGGTGGATTGGGCTATTCCATCTGTGCGCTACTTCATTCGGCGGTCGGAAACGTCGCAGGAGGACCGATGGAGCTCGGTGCGGCGCGTTGGAACTATGCCAATCTTGCCTGCCAAGCGGATCGGCGCGCCAGCACGTTTTTCTCGGTCATCTCTATCGGCGGCAGTAGCGGTATCCTTCTCCTTCGCTGCCTTGCGCTGTATCGCTTCAACATCATTGCCGTCATCTCTCTTGGACTCCTCTGGCTCACTACGCCCGCTTTTCTCATTGTCAACATCTTTGTGCTTGGAAGTCAAAGCAAGCGTAACGGAATTAGCGCATGCGATCCCAGTCCACCCAAACGATTGGGCAACCCGATCATCTACATGATGCCGTGGTTCGTGCTGCCCATCTTTGACTCGACAATCTTGATCATGTCTCTGATTGGACTACGACGCGCTTCGCATCGACGACGCAGCTCGCCATTGGAACGCATGTTTCGCAAGGACAACATCTTCTACTACGCCATCGTGTTTCTTTGCGTCATTCCCATTCCGATCTGGTACATCTGTCAACAACATGATGGCAGAATGATGCCGTATCTCAATCTCTACATCGGACTCTCGAGCATCTTGTCGTGTCGCATGTTTATCAATCTCTGGAAGGCGATTGGAAGGGAGTTGGCGTTGGCACATACTTTCGGAAGCAATTCCCAGGATCATTACCGCATTGACACGAGCATGGAAATGGCCACAGCAGGGCTGGTGGCTACGCAGGTGAGCGTGCCCGGATCGGCGGTCAGCAGAGTGCATCGAGACGGTGCCGACTCGATCATGGAGAGTGGGTCGCCCACAAATGGCAGCATCGTCGGTGCTTCGCCATTGAGCGAAAAGATGACGGCTTCTTCACCGACAGCTGTCGAGGTCAAAGATTCGGATGCGGGCTCAACCACGCAGAGCCTTGACGCGAGACGGCTTCGCACGATTGTTCCAGATTGGGCCGATGTGGATCCAGATCTCGCTTTGAGTCTCAACGGCGATTTCTACGGCGATGTCAATTCGATATCGTACGACTACCAGTCGAGAGGCATGCACTCTACACCGTACTGAACGCAGTGTCTGTCTGTGTCTTCCATTGTCTAATGTACACTAGTTTCTCTAATGATTTGGAAAGGGAAGTCGTTCGTGATTCCCACGCTCATGTGTGGCTCTGTGTCACAATGTCGACTAGACTCGAGAGGCTTGAAATGGTCCTTTGTCTAACATAAGTGAGGTCTTGCTCGGTGTTGCGATCCTTGCCTATTTGCTGATACGGTTGGCTGCCTTGGAGTGTGGTGGGGCGTTGTAGCCAAGCTGCTTGTAGACCAGCCTCGGTTGCACCCCAAAAGTCTTCATGTAGCTGGTCGCCGACGTAGAGGACGTTGGCAGCTTCGAGTTTCACGGTCAAATTAGCCCGACGGACAGCCGCTCGGAACAAGTGTGGGTCGGGTTTTGCGCATTTCTCAAAGTACGAAAGTGTCGGGCCGATGTTTGGTGTTGCTGATGAATGCGATGACGAGGCATGGGGATCGAGTTGTAAAAACTGATCCAAACCAAAGCTCTTTAGCACAGAGAGGATTCGCGAGTCGCTGTTGGTGGCAAGGGCGAGTGAGACTGTTTGCTGCTGGCCAAAGCGGACCTGAGCGAGGCGTTGCAGCGTTGGAATCACGTCTGGGTACAAATCGTAAGCTTCGGTGGTGCCGAAGCGGCGGACGAGTTGGTGTGAGAGTGAATCAATCTTGCTGTGGTACTGTTCCGATGTGATATCAGGATGAAGATGAGGGGCAAAGGTACGCTGAATCACTAGTTTCCACCATTCGTCGGGCGAAGCGATGCTCGTTTCGTGACCGTAGTTAGGATGTTCGACCCAGGTAGACCGAAACGCATGTTTGAAAGCCGATTTGACGGCAACGTTTGAGACTTGAAAGCCATGCTGCCTTGCGACCGCTGCGTATTGCAGATGAGGAGCACTTCGTGGCGTGACGAGCGTGTCAAAGGCATCCAATAGCACCAACCGAATGGGTGCAGGCGTGGGAAACCCGAAACTCATCTCGAGTCGTCGGTGGCGGCAGAGGGTGTTGGACGCCTTCGTTTCATCGAGACTCTCTTCTTCCTTGACCGGTTTTGCAGTCAACCAGCAGAGTAAAGTGCGAGGCTTGGTGATGGTTTGTGGCGAGCAAGCTAGACGAGGTGTGAGCTCAAGGGTCAAATTAATCCTCCCACTTTTTGTCTATGTTTTCACCATTGTTCCCGCCAAACCCCACCTGCTCGGATCGCTCGGCATTCTCGCCCTGATGCTATTGCGTCTTGGCCTCTGACGTGATAGACGCTCTCACTACTCTCACGCTCGATGGCAACCAAGGAGAAGAGCCGGACCGGCCGTCGTTGCTGAGCAGAGGTGGTGCGTGTGTATAGTCGAGCGCAGCTCGTGACGAAATCAGGGTTCAGAAGGCGAACCGCCAAAAATAAATCTCATCTTATGCGCATGGACGAAATTGGATTCCCGACATCTTCGTAGCCTGCGGCTTTCCATTTTCTTAGTGACTCCTGCGCATCAACGGAACAAGGGTTTGGGCTCTGGACAGTGGTGAGCCTACTCTTTTGCTTGCTTGCTTTGATTCGAAGGGTCACAGAGACATCTGTCAGCCGTTGTCCTGGCTCTGCTTTGTCAACGCCCCGGCTCACGTTGCGTGTTGTATCGCGAGGAATCCGTGACTCTGCTGATCCGCTTCTGATGATCTTGGGCAGGTTCGGGTGTGCCGCGCAGACCTCGCCTAAGGAGCACTCAACACCGACTCGCGCCAGCCCAACAATTGACTTGCGAGATTGTCATCAAGTGGTTGTCAGCTTGACCAGTCATCCGAAGTGTGATGGACTGCTGAGCGTTGATGGATCAAGCAAGAATCGCCGGTGCGGGGCGCCGCGGGGCGCTGCGGGGCATTGCGTTGCTGCGCAGAGTGCACCGTCTGACTCCGCTTTCTGCTCGATCTCTGCTCGTCACCTCTGCTCTTCCCACCTCTTTTCGCACGGTGTGAAAAGGTGAGCTCTTCTTCACTCGGTCTTTGTTGCTTCCAGCTCGTTTCCCACCTTGCTTCCTTTCTCACGCCCACTCTGATTGCAGCGCACTGTACCCACCTTATTGACTCGACCTCGTCCTTGACCACATCACCTGCATGCATCCGGGACACGAGAGCCGGTCATCGTCTTCGGCCCTTTCAACGCTCTTCTCAACGGCCTTTTGTCTTGGGGACCAAGCAAGCAGCTCTCGCTCTGCTCAGTCTTGTACTCTGTGCTGCTTGCCTACAAAAAGGAGCTGAATCCAACACCGTTGCCACTATCACCTTCCAACTTGCACATAACCGACCGCAGCATAGCGACAATCTTGGCCCTGTGCGAAACCGCAATTATGAGTATCCCAACTATCACCGATAGCGCAAGCCTTCTGGCTCCTTTCGAAGGACGATGGAGCGTCAACGCCCTCCTCGACGACGTCATAGAATTCGCTCGAGACCAGGTCTGTGTCTCGTACATCAAGTCCACCGAACCCTTCGAATGGCAGCACGTCACAGGAGCCGACCTCGACCGATGCATTCGAGCTGCCACCGCTCACTACGCTGAATCTATCGGTGTTCGTAGCAAGGATCAGCCCCATCGGCAAGTTGGCATCCTCTCCGATTCCGGCTTTGATTTGCTTGTCACGCAGATGGCTCTGATTCGTTTGGGCTATGGTGTCGTCCTCATCTCACCCAACAACTCGGTCCCTGCTGTCGTTCACCTTCTCAAAGCCACAAATTCGGTCAATCTCGTCTACCACTCGGACAAAGAGGATGATGCTCAGCAAGCTCGTCAGCTCATGCTGCAAGAGCAACAGGGAGAGTTAGACATCGTCCGCCTCTGCCAGATCGAACGTGCGATTAAGCTCGACCATTTGCCCCCTCCTTCGACCAAAAGAGATCCGTTCCAAACTCAAGTGCCCTATAGCCAGCAGGAGCATGAGCCTTCCTTCACTCTGCATTCGAGTGGCAGCACCGGCTTTCCCAAGCCCTACTCGTATTCGTAAGTATTCTGTCCTTCCTCTCGCAGCTGGCTACCCTTTACTCACTGGTTTCTCGGCTGCTTCGCTGTTCCGTCGTATCAGACACGAGACGTATCTTGTCATCATCGCCGACTACATGCCTTACGATGCCCTGTGCACCGCACCCATCTATCACGGTTTTGCTTGTGCTGTAGCTTGGAGACAGCTCATCCACCGCCGACGACTCTATCTTTACTCTGGAACCATCCGTCACGAACTCGTCAGCAAAGCAGTCAGCAACAGCACCACCCAGATCATTTATGCTGTGCCTTTCACCTTCAAGATGCTCAGCGAAGACAAGGTCAGCCTCGAAGCCCTGCGCAGCGTCAAGATGTGCTGTTTCAGTGGCGCCCCTTGTCCCAAAGAGGTCGGCGACATGCTCGTGGCCAACGGTGTCAACCTCATCGCTTTCCTTGGCGCTACCGAGACTGGCCAGATCATGGACAGCATTCGCGATTTCGACAGTGACAAAGACTGGAACGTCATGCGTCCCAGTGACCGAGTGGCCCCTTACCTCAAGTTCGAGAATGTTGGTACCACCGAAGATGGCCCTTACGAGATGGTCTGCATCAAAGGATGGAAGGGTCTTTCCAAGGTGAACCGTCCGGATGGCAGCTATGCCAGTGGAGACCATTATCGTATTGTCCGCAACGATGACGGCAGCATCCGGGGTTATGTTTACCTTGGCAGAGGAGACGACACTTTGGTCCACCTCAATGGCGAAAAGACAAACCCGGTTCCCATGGAGCAGAGCATCAAGTCTTCTCCGCTACTTCGCGACTGTCTCGTCTTTGGCGCTGGCCAGCCTTGCACCGGTGCTCTCATTATTCCTTACGTTCATGCTTGGGAGGCACACGCTTCTCTGTCTGACGAGGACCGGCAATCGGCGCTCAAGAAGCAAATCGAACCATTGCTGCGCGAGGTCAATGCCGAGTGCCCCTCACACTCCCGCCTCGTTCCAGAGATGATCCTTTTCCTCGACCCGTCAGCACGCTTTCCCGTGGCGGACAAGGGAAGTGTCAAGCGTGCTCCTGCCAACTCCCTTTTCGCACGCGAGATCAATCAGCTCTATATCGACTTTGATCTTGGCACCTCAACACCTGAGAAGGACAAGGCAGTCATCGAGAACGAAGAGCAGCTCAAGGTGCTGCTAAAGAGCATTCTCGAGCGCTTCATCGAGCTCAACCTCGATGGCAAGCAAGATGCTGATCTGACCGGCCTCGGCGTCGACTCGGTGATGGACAGTCAGATCCGCAGTCAAATCCACCGCTCTGTCCGCATGCAGAGTCCTCTACCCAACACGATTGTGTTCCAGCATCCCACGCTGAACAAGCTGACAGAGGCTGTCTACCAACACGTAAAGTCTGCGAACGGCGATGCTGTTGGAGCCGAGGCGAGCAAGGACGTGCAAAAGCGCAGGACGATGCAGCTGCTTGACAAGTTGCGTTCGGCACTCCAGGCTCGCCATACCACCTTGACCGAGTCAACTCCTGTGGGTCAGAAGGAGGTCGTCATTCTGACGGGTGCTACTGGCTCTCTTGGTGCACACATCCTCGATCAACTGCTTCGCAAAGGCACTGTCGCCAGGATCGTTTGTCTTAATCGTGCAGCCAACCATCAAGAAGCAAGCAAGCGTACGAAAGAGTCCCTCGAAGCTCGTGGCCTCGCTTCCGTAGCAGATCGCCACCTGAGTGTCGAAGTCGTGTCGCTGGCAGCAGACATCAGCAAAGAGCATCTCGGCCTGTCCCCGCAGGAGTATGCGAATCTGGCCAAGAGCGTCACTTGCGTGATTCACAACGGATGGCCGGTCAACTTTGTCATGTCTGTCGACTCGTTTCAAGACGTTCTAGAAGGCACGGTCCGGCTCATGAATCTGACGGGACAGAGCACTGCATGTCGCGCTCCCCGCTTCGTCTTCTCTTCATCCATCTCTGTCGCTTTCAACAGCCCTGATGCCGTTATTCCTGAAACCATCCTCGATCACTTGGATCACACCCACCAGCTAGGTTATGCCCACTCCAAGTGGATCGTCGAAAATCTGTGCCACGATGCAGTCTCGCTCATTGGAGGTGGGTTCCAAGCCGTGGTGATGCGAATCGGTCAAATGGTGGGTGACAGATCGGCAGGCATCTGGAACGAGACCGAGGCGCCGCCGTTGATGATTAAAGGTGCTCAGACCATCGGTTGTCTTCCTGAACGTCAGGACGATCTTTACTGGCTTCCTGTCGATGTTGCAGGTCTCATTACAGCTCAGCTTACTACGGCAAAGTTGCCTAGCGATTCCGAACTGGTTCATGTCGTCAGCGATCAAGCCATGCCTTGGAAGACGGCTCTCGAGACCCTTGCCGAGCCGCAGAATCTGGGCAAATCGTTCGAGGTGGTACCGTTCGCCCGGTGGGTAGAAAGATTGGAGGGGTCCGATCGGAACCCCACACGCAATCCTACCATCAAGCTGGTGGAGCACTACCGTGCTATGCAGAGCGAGCTGGAGCGTAGCAACAGAAAAAAGGGCAAGTTTGATACCAAGAGATTGAAAGCCATCTTGGCTTCATCAGTGCAGAGGGATCAAATCCTTGCCGGTCTCGAAGCTTATCGACCCGAACACCTCACTCTGACAGTGGCCGCGTGGAGACGCTCCGGCTTTCTCCATTAGAGAAGAGGTCAACTCCTGTTCCCACTTGCTTTTTCATTAATGCTGCTAGGTCGTTCTTCGCCATTGTTTCCAGAGAAAAAAGAGCTGCAAATCACATCATCGTTCTTTATAGTATGTTTGAAAGCTGATGTCTGACCGTGTCCCGACCAAAGTGGGACGTCACCAGCTGATTACTCGGTGTAGTGGCCCGGTTGACGCCCCGTGAGGCCAGTTGAGGAGCTGTTGGTGGGGCCTGCTTTCTTGGCGAGGATTGAGCGAGGGGCGAGGTGGGATTGAGCATCGATAGTCGACCAGATCGCATATTGTTTCCGCCGCTGGCAGCAGATGAAGAGGTGCGGGTCACCGTCCCCTCCTTATTTCTGCTGATGAAGTGTTGTCAGTTTTGCTTGAGCTTGTGGTGGTATCTCAAGTGGCTGTGCCTACGAGCAGCTTTGAAGTAGGAGCAGATCGGCATTCGAGGCTGAGCTGAGGCCAGCTTTCAGGGCTATAAGAGGTGGGCAGACATGTTCCATCTCCCTAGCTTTCTGTTCATCACCACTCCCTCAAGTTGTTCTTCCTTTATCCTTCACTCTGTCATCACTATGAGGTTCCTCGTGGCACTGGCTGTGGCGTTGGCCACATCTACTCAGGGTAGGTGTTCCAGAAAGAACCAAAGACGAGTCGATGCGTGACGACCGCTAACAATAGCCTGCTAATTCTTTCTTCATATTTTGCAAACACAGCTGCGAGCATTCCCCAGGGAACCAAGCCTCAACCCGTTACAGTTCCCGGCACAAACGATGTCACTGAAAATGTGCCTGTGCGCAAGGGCGCTGAGATCCCAGTTGCTCAGCAGTCCTTTAATGTTCGCAAAGGTCCTCAGACCACCGATGCTTCCGGAAAGCCCCTCAAGGGTGCTGTAGAAGTTACGCTGGATACCAAGCCCAAGGCAAAGTGCATGTACGAGATGGACACTTTCGTCGAGTCTAATCTCAACTACGGTAGCGACGGTGGCCTGTACGCCGAAATGATCCGCAACCGCGCTTTCCAATCCCCTGCCGACAGCGTCTTCGGAGTTGGTGCCAATGACGCGCTTGGCTCTGGCTCGCTCACTGCCTGGCAGCCCGTCGCCGACTCGAAGCTCGAGCTGGTTGACGATATGCCGCTTTCCTTTGCCTTGCCCAAGTCGGCGAAGATCACCTGCGACGGCAAGAAGGATGCTGCGTGCGGTATCAAGAACTTGGGCTTCTTTGGTCTGCCCGTCCAAGCTGCCGAGACTTACAGCGCCAGCTTCTACATTCGCTCTGACAAGCCCGGCAAGTACATTGTCGAGTACGGCTTGTACAGCGTCGACCTGACCCAGACTTGGGCTGAAACAAGTGACAACATCGAAGTCAGCAAGGATTGGACTTCTGTCCACAAAGTGCTCACACCTCTCAAGGGCGCTCAGGACATCAACAACGTCTTCGCCATCCGCGTCAAAGGTGACATCGAATCCTTCCAGATCAACCTCGTCAGTCTCTTCCCTACCACTTTCCCGGGTACTGTTGCTCGAAAGGATGTTGCCAAGAAGCTGAGCAGCTTCAAGCCCAAGGCGATTCGATGGCCTGGAGGAAACGATCTTGCCGGTCACACCATCGCTTCGCGTTTCCAGTGGAACAACACGATCGGACCTCTTGTGAACCGACCTGGTCGTCTCGGTAACTGGGCTGGCTGGAACACCGATGGTCTCGGTGTTGTTGAGATGTACAACTTTATCCAAAAGTTGGGTGCTCGCCTCATCGTCGGTCTCTGGGCTGGTGTCGATGCGAACGGCAACTCTGTGCCCCTCAACGACCTCGAGCCCTACATCCAGCAGCAGGTCGACTTTGTTCATTTCCTCCTCGACACCGAGGGCAACTTTGCGGATCTCCGTGTCAAGAGCGGTGGTCCCAAGCAGCCTTACGATGTTCAGGCCTTCCTCATTGGCAACGAAGGCGGACTCAAGCCCGCCGTCGACTACCAAACTCGATTCGACCTGATCACCAAGCGCCTCAAGAAGGAGTTCAACAACCTGAAGGGCTTCGACGAGATCGATCTCATCGCTACCGCTGCCGTCGCTGTTCCCACCGGCTACAAGTACCGCGTCGACCTGCTTAACCAGCCCATCTACGGCACACCTGCCGACTTTGTCGAAAGGTATCGCTTCTACGACGATGCCTCGCGTACCAACAACACCGTCTTCTACAACATGGAATTTGCCGTTATCAACTCTGGCATGGAGGCCGATGACAACATTTGGTTCGGTGCTGGACGTCTCCACCACAGCATCATCCAGGGCTCTTTGGCCGAGTCGATCTTCATCCTCGGTATGGAGAACAACTGCGACATTGTTCGGGGTGCAGCCTACGCTCCTGAGCTGTCCAACGAGTCGGACCAGCGCGCTTCTCAGTCGACTCCCGGTATGCTCGAGTTTGACACCACCAAGGTCGTTGGCTCCACTTCGTTCTTGATGCAGAGTCTCATCAGCGCCAACCGTATCAGCCAGAACTTGAAGGTCACCAACAGCAAGGAGCTTGAGGGCCTCAAGCTCTACGTTTCCGCCGGCACCGACGAGAAGGGCAGAATCATTGTCAAGCTCGTCAACTACAGCGAGAACAGCGTTCAGCTCTCGATCAACGCCGGTGTTCAGGTTCGCAACGCTGAGTGCCACGAGGTCGCTGGTCAGGGTCCCTTGGACTCGAACACCCTCCAGAAGCAGCCTATCAAGAAGGCCGATTGCGAGGCCAAAGCTGACGACACCTACGTCTCGGTCGAGCTCAAGAAGTGGTCGTTCACCGTGATCAACGTTGCTGGCTCTTCCAATGGAGATCCCGTGTATATCCCTGCTGAAACCAAACATTGAGGCACTTGTACTCATAAGAAGCGTCATCTGTTATAAGTCTGACTTTCAGATACATGTCTTCCTCTTAGATCCATTTGTTTTCATTCCTACCTCTTCAATCCCATATCATGATTCTCGCTTCCCTTTTCAGGCTGCGAGACAATGATCTTGATTTCAGTATTGCTTGTGATATCCTTCGTGTGATTCGTTGATTGTGCAAGCATGACGTTTAGAGGGGGTTGTTAGATGTGCTGTGAGAGAGAATGCGCTCGGACCTTCGAATTACATGCCCTTGCTGGACCCTGAAATTACACTTTTGGTCTTCCGAACTCATGCTCCACCACAACCACCACCACCATCACCGTCTTCATCATCATCAGCCAGCATCACACCGCCTGTCGTTGCCATTCACCTCATGCGCATTTATTTGTTGCAGCCATGAGCAGAGCCAATAGCAGCCGCCGTCTCTATCAAGTGGCAGTCGAGCCATCTGCCTCAGCCCTTCTCGCAGCAGCTTCCCAGACGGAAAGCAGCAAAGGTACGAGCAACAACGACCTCAACGACAACCTTCGAGTCGGCCAAGCTACTCTTCCCGGATATGTAGCCTTGAACTTCAACTTCAAGCCAGACTCGACACATGATTGCAAGAGGGGCGCCCTTTTCCAGCCTGGATCGAGCCGCAATGTCAATGCCGACTGGCAGCTAGAGCTCGAGTCGACCGAGACAGAGAAAGACAAAGAGGGTGGTGGCAGCTCCACAAAAGATGGTAGCCATACGCCTTCGAAGAAACCAGCGCACGTGTTCAAAGGTCCACAGACTGCTGTCAAGGCGTACGACCTGGTCTTGGTTTGGGATAAGACGGCCAATGTGTATCGATTGGACCGTATTGCTTCCGCTTTCTCGCTCAAATACGAACGGTCAAAGACGACACTTAGCGCTCAGAGCCAGGACGTGTGGGAACGCAGTACGGTACCGGCGAAGAAGCGGAACGTGGCAGACGACATCTCAACACCACGATCAGCAGCTGCTGGTGCCCGAGGCAATGTCAAGCGCTTAGACAGCAGCGTCGGCCATGATCTTGGTAGTCACTCAGCCGGCTCTTCAACAGCTCCACCTAGCATCAAATCATCGGGCGAACTCAAGCTGCGAAGCAGGACAAGCACCGTCCAGGCCCCAGTACGACGATCTTCCCGTAGAAGCCTGGCAGTTGAGATGGAGGAATTCGAAGACCGCCGCGAATCTCCATCAGAATCTTCAAGCGCTACACCTGCGAACCGGCCGAAGAGGAGTAGCTTATCGAAAGAGAGCGAAATTCGCAGCAAAGGAGACAACAAGAGGGTCAAACTTCCAGATTCAGGCATTGAGCGCGGCTCCACTGACGAACCTGCTGGAGGACTGCGTCGGAGTCGACGTCGCTCGAGCCAGGCTCAAGCAGAGGAGGAAGCTTCACAGTCCACCGTGCGAGAACCAGATCCCGCACCAGAAGCAGATGCGGTCGAAGGCATGGAGGGCGACGATGATGATTTGGCCCTCGAACTAGAGCGAGAATTGGAACGCGAGCTCGAGGTCGATATGCAGGACGTAGTTGCGCCCGAAGAGCAGGCGCCTTCCGGTGCTGCTCCGAGCCACAACATTGCAACATCGACGTCGAACCGATCGCTGTCCCCTATCTCTCGACTGAAACTTGGCGAGAGACAGATGAAGATCAGCACACCGAAAGCTCACAGTCCTGATCTCGACGATACGTCTGCCTACCCCTCACCTACGAAAACAAACTCGTTGAAGCGGTCCATCTCGCCACTCACAGACCGTTCCGATGCTGGCAACGGCGGTACAAAGTCAACTTCAGCATCGATCGGCCTTGGCTTGCACCAGACCGGAGTGGGCATCACTCCAACAGCATCGCCCCAATTCGGCATCGCTAGCCCAATCGAGTCATCCAGGTCGCCTCTTGCGCTCGAGCAGAATGCAGCTCCCGATGTCGACAGCGACGATGTCGACAGCGACGATGCCGAAGACGGAGAGGAGGAAGATGACGACCTGCAAGACTTTGCTGCTGAGCTGGATATGAGTCTTGCCGAGGTTCCGGATCCCGTACCGGCGTCAGCACCTGCTGTCGTGGAGAAGAGAAGAAGCTCCCGTGCCCATACTGCGTCTCAGAGCGTACCTGGAGCGAGATCGAGGCAGGTGCGCAAAGCGTACGGCCTTGGTGGTCCACGTCAGGAAGAAGAGGAGTTGGAAGACAGTGATTAGGTGGTGTGTATGGGCGGCGTACACGTACACACATGTTTGTATCCCCGTGTCTGTTCCCGCAATCGAAACAAGCATCGCCAATGCAAGTGGTAGAAAGCGAGCGAGGGTTGGAAACTGTGACTTGGTTGTACAGTACGTGTGTGAGTGTGTTCGGCTGATATGATTGAGAATGAGCTCGATGTCTAGTCCGTAGCGCACAGCTAGCCATTGTCCAGTCAGTCCGGCTATTAGACTGGACAAGGCTTCAGACGACGGGAAGGGACCCTTTTCGTTCTTGTCGCTCTGTCTCGACTCGTCTCGTCACCTTTCAGCACATTCACGTCCGACCATCTTCGAGGTGCCATCAGCATTCACGGTAATGGGCACCACCGTCATCATCTGACCGCAATGTCTGCATTGCGAGGGCATAGAGATCATGTGCTTGTGCTTTTGACGTCTTCTGTCGTCGTGGTCGTAGCAGGCAACCACTCGACATGATGCTTTTTATAAAACGGCCATGCGGGGACGGTTATCTGTTTTCATCCAAGGTTCGTCAGCACTATCATCACATGTACCGTTCGTTGAAGCGTACACTTACCAGAGCGACAAGCAGCGTGCACACGCCGAAAGTGACCATGCACAGCTGCATGTTTTGCGTAAAGTAGCCCAAGAGGAACGCGACGGTTGCTGCGGCAACAAGCCCCTCTTGCATCAGGCGGTCGCTGAGACGCTGGCCGACAAAGTCCTGTGTCATTCGACGGGAGTGGACAGATCGAAAGCAGGGAACACGACCGTGAGGATGAGCCGAAGGAGGAGGGAAAACCCCAAGGGAAAGGGGAACAACTTACAATTCGGCCGTCGATGAACTTTTGGATTGCGTCCATGGTTGACTAGTGTGTGTAGCCGCCTGATCTGAACGAGGCTATGCGAGGACGGTTACGTGTGATGAGAGATGAGCGATGCTAAATGTGGTGAAGCGAGTGAGATGACAAGCAAAGGAGATGAAAGACGTTGATGTTCAAAGACAAGGTCGTGGACCCTGAAATGCACCGATGCACCAGTCTCCACGTCAACCTTCATAAATCGCTTAGCTGAGCAGCTGCCCTAACACCTTCCGCATTTTCCCCCTTGGCGGTCTTCGACAGGCCTTCCGTGGTGGCCACTAACCCTACCCTCTTGGATTGCGCTGCAGCAATGACATCGCACTGGCAGCTTGCCTCCAGCCTCGACCGTGCCCGCCAACCCTACTCGCACTCCCTAGGTAATCAGACCCCGGAGACATAACAGCTGGGCCAAATAGCGGACGGCCATCGCCTAGCCAGCGCCGCCCTGCCACGCCGTTCTCGCTATACAAGCCCATAGTTCGTTTCTCAACGGGGGAGCTCTTGCCCTTGTTACACGTATTCTCTATATCACTCTCTGTAGCTAGTGAAGTGCCTGACCCTTCCTCTCAAAACCCGATGACAGAGGCAGAGCGTAAAGCGAAACATACAAGACAAAACAGGGTCGAGAAATGCTGATTGCCAAAGATGATGGTGGGAGGGAAAGGAGGCTGCAACTCAGCTGAAGGCTGAGTACGAACCTGCATTTTGTTTGTGAACCAACGGCTTGTGCGGCTGAACTACAAAGCCGACGGCCGCTCGATCCGACGGAGGGCGGAGGCGATATGAGGTAACAAAGCGACTACAGAGATGCAGATCAGTCGTCAACAACAGTCGACATTTCAGCACCTCAAAGCCATAATGTTTGTCTCTGCATTCCATTATCGTGTCATCAGAGAACAAACAGCGCCAAATCTAGTGCTAGAAATGTAAGAGCCAGAGAATGACCCCCCTTCGCTCGAGACATCAACAAGAGGAGGGTAAAGTGAAGTCTGCTCTGCCGAAAGCTGAAAAGAGTCCCCCTAACTACATCTTTCGAAGAAAGCTGCGGAGGGACTCTGTGCTGTCGGTGGATCTATTTATGCCCGGCATGAAAATGTGTTCTCGTAGGTTTGAAGCAAGAAGACATCGATTAATGGGCTGTTGTTGTTCGGATGAACGAGGGAAGGGGTAGGGGAAATGGAAGGAGGGAACACAGTCGACGGGGCAAATGAGAAAGCACAGACGGTGTTGGTCGACCAGCGATGCCGGTCTGCGGCATACCGAGGTGCTGCTGAATCGCTTTGTATGTCCGAGAGCGCCTGAAAAAGGGCAGTGAATTGAGTAGAGGTGACAGAATTGACCTTGGTATCGGGTGAGTTGCATGCGAGGAGAAGGAAAACGAGTGAGGCGAACGGGTGGGTGGAGATGTCGAGTAAGAGGCTGCGGCTGTGTGGCGGCTAGAGGATTAGACCGGATGATCACTTGCAAGATTTTGGACCTTGGCCGACAGCACACTGCTGTTCCCAAGTCCAGCCTTGAGGATGCTGCAGCGATTTGGCGATGCCCATGAAGGCTTCCAGTGTGCACAGTTCTGGCCTGCCTTCGAAATGCTTGCCCTTGGGAGCACACGCTGGAAGCTTCATATCGCGATCGCCATACCGGACTCGTACGTAGTGCTGCTGCTGGGGGATTCCAAGTCCAAGAAGGCTTTGCACCTTGCCAAAGATCGAGGATGTCTTGGGTGCCGAAGTGTCGCGGAAGAGCTCGACTCCCATTGAAGCTGTGAACGTTGGCCAGCGGCCATCGAAACAGTCGAGGGTATTGAGCAGTCCAGCCAACGCTGTGTCGTGAGTTGCGTAGACGGCAAACTTGAGCGGATCTTGTTCGCCCTTTTCTGCGCGCGATGACATGCGATTGGCGAGGTCATTGACCAACCGACCCATGGCAAGGCGACGGAACTCAGCCTTGTTTTGCGGATCAGAGTCATTGTAGCCGGAGAACCATTCGGCGACGACGGCGTCTTCGAACTTGCGCAGCATCTTGACATCGGCGAGAGCGGCAGGCATGGGGAAGCCGTGTGCTTGGGCGGCCTTGACGGTGTCGACAATACCGTTGAGACGAGGTCGACCATCGACGCGTGGCTTGATACCTGCGACGGATTCCAATTGGCCGTCGAACTGCTCGAGCGTGGGATTGACTCTGCGTGCAGCAGCGTCAGCAAAGGCCCTGTCGAGAACTTGAAGGCGTGAGCAGCCGAATGTGTTGGGTAAGAGGTTCTCATCGGTACCATTGCGGACCAGCACCTTGGGAATGAATTGGTCCGCCGCATTTGGTTGAGCGGCATTGGAGTGCAAACCTCGGATGACTTGCTCGAGACTCTCGATGGTGCGACCCATGTTGGTGCTTCTGAAGTAGAGTGCATCGTGATGTTTGCTGGTGAGGAGCTGGGGCAAGAAGCCGAGGCGATCGACGTAGAGTCGGCGAAGTTCTCGACCGAAGCGGAGGGTAGAGAGTCGACCGAGATCGGTGAGCTCGCCGAGCAGGCATTCACCCTCTTCGTCCTTCTGACCCCGGCCTGAGATGGAAGACTCGGTCTCGACGCTACGACGCATTCGCAAAATGCTGCTGTACATGGTTGTAGTTTTGCCGGGATGCACCTGACCGCCCTGGAAGGGCGGTATTGAGTTGGACGCGGTTGGCGCGAGCTCGAGGACACAAGCATCAAATTCGCGCCCAGCACGACATAGATTCCATTTTTCGGGGAAGATGTGTGTGAGACGGGTCCGTACTGGTGTGCGTTCGCCATGTCGAACAAGGTAGTGGACCTGAGAGAGCTCAAGGCCTTTGGGAGGATCGCGCCAGCCGAGCCCCGGGCCAGCAGCGCCAGCGCCAGCATCCGAAACTGCTGAAGACATGGGGATGCCCGCTGTGAATGGTATGGAGTTGAGATCGGAAGGTGGTGAGGTGGGGGTGGTGGTGGCAGGAGAGCCTCGGTTTGGGTCAGGAGTTGCCATCCTGTCTGAGCTGACTTGACCGATGCAGGAGGTCCAAGTGCGAACAAGCGCGTGCAGGGGCTGAGGCGATACAGTGATCTGCAGTCAATCGAGACGGGGTATCAGAATTGTAGCTGGGGGAAAGGTATGGGTATCTTAGGCAGATTCGAGGATTGAATAAGGCGTGGTTACTGGCCGTCAGCTGAGATACGTGAGCTTCCGGATTGCGCTTGTACGTCGTACGGATCCAAGGGATTGGGGATTTGCAGATGCGGTGCCTAGCGGGACTGTGCAATACAACGGCGAGATGAATTGCGAGAGATATGAGAGGTTGCCAAGAGATGGAAGGCGTGCGGGAACGGAGAATTGCGAGCAAGAAGTTGGGATGTTTTGCGAGGCGGGTAGAAGCGGACGATGCGAAGAACACGGAACTAGAACAAGGGAGATACAGCGACCCGTAGGCGGTCAAAGATACAGTGAACTGACGGCCATTGGCGGTGTGGGATCTGCGGTAGGGAGTGGCAGCCAAGCGAGTGAGGATGGGAAGAGACAGTGAGGAGGAGGAGGAGGAGGAGGAGGAGGAAGAAGAAGAAAAAGAAACAAAGAAACGAACGCGACGACCGAGGCCAGGGCCGACGAAAGGCTCAATAGCAAGACGAGGTGCGATTGCAAAGCAAACGGAATCACAAAAATTGTTTGCTCGAGTCGACTACGGCAATTCCCCTTTCTTTCCAAATTCAAAGCTCCTCTTATGCGAGCGATCGAAACGTCGCAGCACGTCAAGAAAAGAAGATCCTCTACCGTGGCTGTCGAACCAAACTGCTCGTCTCTCATAGCCAGCGTCTGCATGGCTCGCAACTTGTTTCGCAGCTGTAGCCAATGTCGCAATTGAGCACGGCGAACAACGAAATGAGCTCACACTTCTGTCGCATCGGCCAACACTGAGCTGCTTGACGGAATTGATTCATTTTTTTTTCATTTCAAACGCGACGAAGCATCGGCTCGAGAGACCAAGGTTACATTTTATCCGCCCTTTGCATCTTGCTCCTGTCGCCACAAGTTCATTGCCATCCAAACAGCCTGATGTCTCGCTGCCGCGTTTGTCGAGATACACAGCTGCTGTATGAGCATGCGGTGTTGCTGCAATCTTGAACAAGTGCAGCACTTGGTTTGGCGGGACAGAGGGCAGAAGGATGCAAAGTCTGGCTGTACGGTAACTATGCACGGGCAATCCAGATTAATCCGCCGCTTGCAGCTCCGACCTTCTCTGCTGGTCTGCTGTTCCGCTAACCCGCTCTTTTCTGGATCTTTCCCTTGGTTGTTCGTCCTCAACCATGGTCCCGGTCTCAATCATCGGTATCTTCAACAGTGTACCTACACTTGCTTCCATTCCCAGCAGCAACTTTGAGGTTTTGCAGACCTAATATGAGCTTCCTTTTTTCTCACGCCCTATGAACGCGCTTAGAGGGCCTCGGCTGTCGATTCGGGGCAGCTTGGTAAGGCCTATGACACTTCGCCTGGAACCGTCGTCCCATGTGGCGCCACCGCCGGATTGTCGTCGCACATCCTTCTGGGTTTCGATCCTTTCCCGCGGCCCGCAGTCGAACCAGCCTTTGATGATCAGACGGTCCCGGTTTCAGTAACGAGGTATGATTGCGAAAGTAACCAGAGGTTCGATACAAAGCCTAATCGGAAGAGTTTCAGCCGCTCGTCCCGTGGCAAAGACGATAGGATCCAGCTCAGCGACGCGTTCCCAAGGGCACCCGATGGCGCTCCCGAGCTCGGACCCACATGAATACACCCTTGTTGCCCAGCTTCTAGAGCCTGACCGACCCCATCACCGCCAGCAATGAAAGCACCACCAGATCCCGATCTAGCGATTCAACAGAAAAGGTCAGCATGCCCATCTTCTTGTCTCCCGTCGCCTCCTCAGAGGTACGACGGCTCTCCATCTCGACGCTGCCGCGCGCTCCTGCTGTGCGAGAATCTCCAGAATGCTCATTGAGCAGAAGTGACGCTCTGGCGTTGTTGACAGCATTGTTGTGCACCTGAACCACCACCTCATTCGAAATAGCGGCTCTCTGATGCTGCCACAATGCATGTTGATGTTGATGCGGGCTCCCAATCACTGTTGGCTGTCGTCGCAACAGCGGTCCACCACGAATACCTCGTAGCGGGATTTGCGCCTCTTCTCTCCCCATGGCGCCGGGTACACCTCGGATCGGGATCGCTAGTGGCAGCACCCTAGCCGGAGGCGGTACGACCGGCCCTATGCTACAAACATCTTCGGGAAGCGGTTTGGGAGCGGCTTTTGTTCTTGGTTTGAAAAGTCCCAGTGCATTGCGCACTTGTGACTCAGTCGAAAACGTGGCGAGTTCGATCGTCTCTGATCCGTTGCTGGCGCGCAGCACGAGGTCGTAGCCTTCAAGCACATCGAGGCCTTCAACGTCTGATGAGTCCTTCTTGGGTGACAGCACCGACGCCTCTAATTTGCTTCCTTGCCAGTACCATTGCTGACCCTCGCGCGTTCTGAATGTGGCCGTGAAACTTCGACCGCCCATTTGCTGGATGCGCATCGTGATCCGCTCAACCACATCATCGATTGTCGACAGCGAGCCATCAGTGCGACTCGATCGCGACCGATTGTGGACAGTCTCTCCATTCGAAAGCAGCGGCGACGGGAAGGCTCGCTCCAATTTGTCCATGGGAGTCGAAATTTTGGTTGATCCAGATGCTTGCGAGACATTACTGCTTCCACGCGGACCATGACGACGCAGAATCTCTACCACTTGCTCCGTTCCTTCCAAGGTCGAACGCGTCTCGCTCCGCACTGTAAAGGCAACATCGTTGATCTTTGACACCATCAGCTCCTTCGAAACCACCTTTGTCAACTGCACGCCACGCTTCGTAGGTGAGCCGCCCTGATCTGTTCTGCTAGACCCTGCATCGAAGCTCGATCGCTGGGCCTGTCTTCTCGGACTGCGATTGCCCACAAACGCAGCAAAGATGCCCGTAGCAACCTCTTCCTCGAGCTTCATAGCTCTGCTTGAAGGCTGGCGGCGCACTTGGTGTTCCACTGGCTCCTCTTGCGCCTTGGACGCTTGAATCTCGACTGCTTTCCAGTAGGCCATCGGTCGAGCACTGCGGCTAGCGAGCTCCTCCTGCTCCACACAAGCCCGCAGTTCCTTTCCATGCAACATCACTGTTCCAGGCGCAAGTCGCTCCAGACTCAACGACGGCCTGACCTGGCTGTCGGTCGCACTTTGAGTGGAAGCCGCCGGCGTCTCGCTGGTGGATTGAGAAGAGTATCGGTTGGCCAGATTGACCCGCTGGCCGAAGCGGACAGGCACTTCCACTTCCTCGTCGACCTCGTAGTCCATCTCGTCCTCCGACTCCGACTCTGACCTATCCGAGTCGAACAGATCCGAGCCTTCGTCCTCGTAGTCCCTGAACGGCTGTACTTTCATGACCTCCTCGCTGTGACCTCCACCGTGTCCTGATGATGCGGACCAGTCTCCTAACTCGGGCACCATCGACTTGACCGTGTTCACGCCCGTGCCGTCGAGGCCGTAGCCTGAGTGGCGTTGCTCGGTCACGATGAGATGGGCTTCTTCTGAGTTGCCTGTGCTGTGAGACGGGCGACCTGAGGCGCTTGGGTCTTCGGCACTCGCAGCAGCCATCTGCCTCTTGTCTGAGCTCTTGCTCTGCCTCTTCTCCTTGATCACCTGCGATTTTCCTTTGGCCTTCTTGATCCCCGGCAAAGCACTCGGTTGCGGTACATTGATACGACCACATCCGGCGATATAGATCGTGCTTGCGCCGAGTGCCGAGATGGACCGTTCAGCACACAAGTTCTGCAGGACGACATTGCGGTTGGCGGTCGTGAAGCCCAGGTTGCGCATGAACGGTACCTTTTGTGGCGACGACATCGACTCATCGCCCATGTTTTCTGTCTCGTGCACCTGGACAGACGAAGAACGCCTAACCAATGCAAACGATCGGCGTTTAGGCTGGCTTCTGGACGGCAAGACAACTTCCGAGGCTGCAAAACGACCAAGCTTCCAGGGCTTGTTCTTCTTTGCCTTCCGTCCGCGTTGCTGATTCTCGTTGGAGAATTCACCTGCGCCGCCGTTTCCATATGCTTGCCTGACATCAGGTAGAGGCAGATCGTTGACCGACACCGAGATCCATTCCGCAATCGAGTCATTGTCCCTCGACATTCGGCCTTTCTGCGAGTCGACCAGCATCCGGATGGCGGATGGACGGCTGTCCGCCTCTTCATGCGAGCCAGCACGACGCGTCGATGGATGCACGCCCTGGGCCGGCTCATGCAGAGATGGCATCGAAGCGGCAAAGCGATCTTTCGGTGCATTGGTCGCAGACGAGCGACGCGCATCCACCTCCGCAGGAAGAGGTACAGCCTTGCCCTGCTGCGAAGGGTAAAGCTTAGGTGGATTGCTGAGCGCCGGCGACGGCATCGTAAACGTCGTATTCTGCGAAGAAGAGCTGTACCTTGGATCGCAAGCGTCTCTGTCAAACGAGCCGCGGTCGAGCTGACGAGGCGATTCGGTTGATGAGCCAACAGAGACCTCTGAGCTCCGGCGCGAGTGATAGGGCACGACATTGGGACGGATGGCCACTCGACCAGACGAGCGGCGTTGCTGGTGCGCCCGCTGGGCGCTTGAGGTTGAGATTGCGACAGCTGGAGCTGCGGTGCCTTGATCGCCCGTGGTAGGTCTGGGTGGTGGACGGGATGCTGCATTCAAAAGAATGGGTCGAAGCTCGACCGAACGACGCTGTTCGCCAGAAGTGCGTTGCTGGCTGTCCAACGACATTCTCTTTGCAAAGTCATCGGGTGTTGAGTTCTGTGCGGTGGATGGCAAGTCAACGCTGCTACGATTGGCTGACCTCGAAGGGCTGATCTTGGCTAGGAAAGCCTTTGCGCGAGAAGGAGAGCGTACCGGACCTGCACCGTGAAGACTCTCCTGCGATGCGCGAGATCGCGGCACCTCTGGTACCTCGAAAGAAAGCGAGGTTCTTGATGCTGCTGGCGCAAACGTCTCGGTGTCGGGCTTGGCACTTGGATGCTCTTCGATCTTGGACAGAGTTGAAGCAGGTGCGATGCTAGCCACAGCAGGAGGTGATGAAGAGTAGGTAGACGTGGAACCAGAGCCGGAACTCGACCGTCGGCCCGACGAGACTTCGGAAGCTGTGCTCGGGCTGGTCACCACTACCATCGGACGACCCATGCCCAGGGTATCCGGAACAGGTGTGATGATCTCCTTGGTGGTCTGTACTGTTCGTCGAGCTGCTCTATGCCTAGACTCGGCGGCATTGGCGTCAGCAGAGGTGAAGTACATCTCCAATGGTGTGGTTGATGGCGTCGATGGCCAACTAGAGTCGTCATCCGCATAATCTTCATCATCATCTTCCTCTCCTCCATCACCACCGAGCCTGCTTGTCGACGCGGTGCTTCGTCGACGTCTGCGGCGCCGACCATCATTGCTGGTCCCACTAGCCTCCGAGTCGCTAGCGTGCGTCGAGTCGACAAGGATGGAAGGATACCGATCCTTAAACTGCGGTGGCGGTGGCGGCAGCTCGATCTGTAGACTTTCGCGCCGCTTCGCCGGCTTTGCCACGCTGGACGCTTCGCTATCGGATGGAAGCTCGGACGTCGACGATAAGACCTCGTCGAGATCCGAGTTTGCCGACTTCTCGCTCAAGGGCGGCAAGGAATTTGTCAAGGCAATGTGTGATAGCTTGGGTTGCGTTTGCTGCAAATATGTCGAGAGACCTGCCGTAGACTGCTTTTCGCTGCTCCACTGTCGTGCGTGTCCAATGTCGTAGCTGCTGACCAATTGCTTCACTTTACCACCAGAGCTGAAGAAGCCTTCCGTGTCCGATTGCAAAGGGCTCTGCGCAGTTTGCTTTCCTTTGGCTTTGTAATGGGATTGTGTCGTAGATGCGGCAGAAGTGGCCCCTGTTGTTGCTGAAGCACCAAAAGTCTCGGAAGAAGGGTTCGTTGCTGCGCTGGATGAAGAAGAACTGTTTGTTCGTCTACTTGCGGCCAGCTTTGCCAGATCATTGCGAAGCGCAGCAGTCACAAATGGTGCACGCGAGACGGATGGACCGGGTCTGGACGAGGAAGCGACGCTGGAAGATGCCGATCCCGAACTTCTGCTCGCGGCAGACATGAACTTCTCGTGGTCACTGAGTGCTGAAGGTGGCAGGACTTTGGTGGATGGCACTTTCTTGAAAGTCTGTTTTGGCGGTACGAGCAGTGGGGGTGATGGTCTTCGTCGGCCGTTGCTGGATTCCGCTTCACTCGTCGCACTAGAGGGAGCGTTGTTGGTATGGCCCATGCCGGACCGTGCTTCGCGCGGTGATGGCACAGGCTGCTTTGCGGCTGAGCTTGTATTTGGTACAGGAACGACGGCAGAAGGTTGAGTTGCGGGTGCGGGGGGCTGAGTTACCGATGCTGTTGGGAATGTTTCGCTTATGAGAGCTGGTGATGGTGCTGAAGTCGAAGCCAAGGACGAAGCTCTGGAGGGTATCGATGCCTGGGAAGGGCCTTTTCCTTTGTTCCAGGCGGCTGCACTTTTGCGAGCATCAAAGCTGGAAGGTCTTTCGACCTCCGTGCCATCTTCGCTGGCGATGACCCATCCTCTACGCCTGTTGTTGGAGTAAATTGCCGTGCTCGGGACCTGGGCTGAAGTTGTCGCCATCATGTCTATTATTTAGGCAGAGCGACTTTGGTATAACCTTTCAGCATGGGTCAGTGCTGTGATCGCTTTCAGTAGACAAGGCTGCGCTGTTACTGTTGGTGCATCCGACGAGGTGATGAAAAAGAGGAAACGAAAAGCGCAAGATCAGGATCGTAGTCGGAGCGGGTCGGGTGGTGATGTCTCGAAAAGGTGCTGTTTGGATGGATGGATGGATGAATGGTAAAGATGATGGAAATGGTGTCGTTGAATCTGATTTCGGACCCAAGCGATGCTGCTTGTCTCGACCCGACAGTATGAAACGGATCGGACCCGATCTGAAGCGGGAGGAGGTGTACAGAAGACGGAAAGAGGAGAAGGTGCAGAAGTTCGGACTGATGACGGGAGGAGCGTCAAGTGCAGCTGCGTCCCATGTTTTTGTTGAATGGAGGTCGGAGTCGAAAGAGTATGCAACATTCAACAACAGATGACGAGTACGAGGAGGAAGAGGGACTCAGAATTACGAGCTGGTCTAGAATTCGTCCGCAGCGCAAGGACGAAGAGGATAGGCTCGTTGTTTTTGGACGTGGTGTCAAGGGCGAGATCCTCTTTGCTTCAGGATGGCGACCGAACTACGGCAGGCTTATGAACTTCTCCTTAGTGACAGATGGAAGCAATGGTTTCGAACTCCGATCCAGTGCAAAGCCGTACTTTGCCTGTAGCGAGCTTCCCGGTGACCATTTCGCTACCGCTGTTACAAATCCGTTCGGTGTATGCAGAATCCACGGACGATGCACATGATCACGAGCGCGAATGCTTCTCTTGCTCGTTGCCGTGGCTAATGAAGCGAGGTTCTCGTCCTTCTCATTACCATCAAGCTGCACTTGTATCTCTGAGATTGAGAACATCCCGTGAATACAGCTCGAGCACTGTATCGAAGGAAAGGCGCCCTGTCCACTGTCTCTCTTTGGCTGAATGCATGAGCAGTTCAATTGACACAGCGATGATGCAGCTGCCTCGGCGTTTTTTGCTTCGGCTGTGCTACTTGACTGCACTGCTGCAGTTCTTGACGTAGGCGGTGTACCTTTTTTCTTCAGAAAATGAAAATGCAAAAATAAACACCCTTCCAAATCGAGCAAGATTTCCTTCCCGCTTGTGTGAGTTCGATTTCATGCTGCTTTTCATCCATCCAAGTCACAGAGTCGTCGACTCGAACTGAAACGACGCTATACTGTTGCTCCATCTTAGCCGATTTCAGCTTACAGGGACGATCGATACCCGCGGAGAGTATCTGTCCTCATCGGGACCAAAGTAAAAGCCGTCTCCGCACGCATGTTTGAAGCGACCTGTCTGACTGTCGGAGACACCTCTCCGTCCAGGTCAAGCTCCCATTGCATCCTCTGCGACGCACAGCACGGTCAATCCACGGTTATATTCCATTCACACACTCTTCCCGAGGGATCAGAATACACGAGGGCATGTCTTCCCGTTTCGCCTTCCTTTTTTTCCTGCTATCTCACGTTAGCGTAGCCGAGACATCCATGCGACGCCAAATCGCGAATTTCTGACTGTATCACGATCGTAAAGGTGAGCGTGGGAACATTGGTATCGTTTCGATTCCTGCACAGCCCGCCCTCGCAAGCGCTGCCGGGAAGCAAATGTCGCTCATCACGCTCGCCGATCAAAGCAGACCCTGGAAGAGAAGAAAGCCAAGCGAGCCAAAGTTGCAGCGCCTACAAAAAAGCCGAGTAGGAGCAAGCACGATCACAAGCTGGAACTGAGGATGGCGCAGAGTGGATGGATATCGGATGGATGCGCTAACGCTATGCCAGCCTCGCTACCTTCTTGCTTTTGGTCCAGGTCTAGTCAGGCACGGAAAGTTCAAACTGGACGTACCTTGCCACACCCTTGTTCGTTTTCGCGGCTAGCGAGGACTGTATGGCCTTCCCGCGCCCAACGTTTTTCACAAAGGGGCTGTTTTTGGTCTGGCGAAAATTAAGCCGCCTAATGGTCCCGACTTCTCGGTTCGTGGCGAAATCTGTATCCTTTACGAGAAGAACCAGTCAAGTGCTCGCAGCCTAGAGTCCCGGTTGTCCTCGCCTACTTTTCAGTGCTTCTCAGCACATAAGGCGTCGAGTCGGTGATGTGCTGCCCAAAAGGGGATGGTTCAGAAAAAAAAAAAGTGTCCCTACTGCACAGGTGAAACACAGAAAAGACCCTGTGTCACTGCTGGTTTCCGACACAACGCGCAAAGGCCGGAAATAGTCACGTGATCTCCCTGAGCAGCAAAGTCTAACACCTTGCGTTTTTCGACAGCTGGCACACAGAAGACCCTGAGCACCGACCAGGCTTGGAAGGAGTCCCCGTGTGTGTCGTTTCAATGCTTCCAACCCCTCTTCGATGGCATTCTTGCTAAGAAGAGCTGATTGGAGGGCAGAAGGCGCTGCCACCATGGCCGACACAGCCTCTTCATTCGAGACAAGCTCAAAATACCGCTCATCGTGGTCCCTCCCAGGCTCAGCAGAACGCAACTCGCAACCCATCGCTCAAGCACTTGGATCCTTACTCTCTTCGACCTCAACTAGTCCGCACCCGTGCATCCTCGAAGTAGCCTCTGGATTCGGCCATCAGATTCAGTCAATTGCCTCTTCCCATCCACAATGCCGCTTCTATCCGAGCGAGGCTGACACCTACCTCTGCAACCAAATCAACACTCGCACAGCCCACCTGCCCAACGTCGCACAGGCCCAGCCTCTAGATCTTCTCAGCCACAATGACTGGCTAGCATTCATACACACGGCATCAGCATCAACTCAACAAGCAGAACAGGACGGACTCTTCGACGGCGTCATAGCATGCAACTTGATCCACATCACACCGTGGAGTGTAACAGAGAATTTGTTTGCCCGTCTCGACCCGAGAATGAGCTACGTTACACAGTCAGGGTATACGAATCTGCTCTCGCCCAAGCACGGCTGGATAGCTATATACGGTGCGTTCAACGAGAACGGTGGATTTACCAGTGAGGGCAATGCCCGATTCGATGCAGACATTCGCAGCAGAAATCCAGAATTCGGTCTGAGAGACATTCAGAATGAGCTAGTTCCGCTAGCGGCAAGACATGGATACGAGTTGGTCGAAAGGATAGCGATGCCAGCCGGCAATCTATTTCTGATTTTTCGTGTACGGAAGGAATAGAGGGTTGCACGCACGATCCCAGCAGAACGTTCGACTGTGTGAGGACGATTGTGCTTGTGCGTCATTACCAGTCTTCTACGTCCACGACTGTACGATCTATGTCAATAGTGACAGTCTTGCTGTTGCCTCTCCACTGTGGATTCTGCTGGATCGTATCGAGGAAGAGGTGGTATCCCGGCATGTATCTGTCGACAAAGCTGAGACAGTCAGAAGAGTAGAAAGATAATAAAAAAAAAAAGTGGTCGGAAATTAGCCACAAAAATGAGGCACCATAAACACTAGCCTCACTCACGCTTTCACTCCATCATCTGACATGCCGTACCCGCCATTGCTCGCCTTCATCGCATGTTCCTGCTGCGTCCTCCAGACATAGACGTTGTTGAGGTCCGTCGGTCGTATTTGCAAGAAGACGCTGAAATGCTGGTACCACGCTGTATAGGCCTCCAAGTTGCGATTGATTTGTTGCAGAGCTTCCAGGCTATACTGTTGCAGAGGTGATTCTGGTGCGCTTGCCTTGCGTTTGGATTCAACTTCGGCCGGTGTAATGGGTGAGAAGCCCATACTCCAGCCTTCGAGGATGAAGACGTCTAAGGGTGGCGCGATTGTTGGACCCGCATCGGAGGGTGCTCGATCGCCCTCGCCATTGTGCAGGCTTTTGTCGAATACGGGTAGCCGGATGCAGCTTGTATGCTCGGAGTTGATGGCATATATTTGATCAAGAATCTTCCTACCGAGCTCGATATCATGTGTTCCAGGTTGACCTCGTCCAGAGAGGAGCGGGTTCATCGGATTCTCGTCAGCAACACGCCGCAGATTCTGATGCGAGTGGTACAAGTCGTCCGTCGATAAAATGCCTATTGTGAGGCCAGATCTTCTCAGATATTGAACCAAAGACCGAGTGACGGTCGTCTTGCCTGAGCCTTGCGGACCTTGCATGGCCACGAAGAGCGGTGGGATTTGGCTCTTGGCGGGGAATCGAGAGCGGAAGGCTTTGAGCTGTTGAACCACATGTTGGCTGAAGACGTCGACTGCTTGTATAGGTGCTTTGGTTACGCTGCTCGGCGCCATTGCGTGGAAGATGCGCCTACACCAAAAGGATACGCGGGGAGGTATGTCGAGATGGAGTGAAAGAGAACGTTGCAGATTCAGAGTGCAGGGTCCCGCAGCGTTCAGTGGGGAGATGCTCGGCTTCTTGAACGGCCCGAGTTGGAGAAAAATTGCTTCTTGTTAGGCCTCACAGTCTGACACCTTGCCAAAAAAACTCCAGCATGCAGGCGCGGAAATCGACACATCACTTCGAACAACACCTCCTTGCATGACAACTGTCAGTCTCGAACCGACTTCGACAATACATGAGACACCACTGCTGGCCAGCGGATCACCATCGAGCGCCCCTCTGCCATACAAGCGACCCTTGGGCCCGCTGAAAGGCTCTTTATGTCTCTTTATCTGTGGAACTGCATGACTTTTTGATCGGTGCATAAAAGATCATGTCGGCGACTTACCATAACACGCTACACGAAAGATTTGCAGAACATGTGTGTGGGGCTGCGGCGACCTCGGATGCATGTTGCTGCTGGCGATCATGGCTCGCAAAACATTGACATGCATGCGCCGAGCTAGTGAGAGGTGAAGTGCGAGGTCACGTCAACGCACGCAAGCGAAGAGCAAAAGACGCCGATGCAGTCGGGGGGCCGCGTCTACCCGCCGGCTGAGTTTTGTGCTGTGTGTGCGTGGAAAGAGCAAACATGGCCTTAGGGGTGTGAAGACCAGGCCGCTTTTTGACGTGGGTTCGAAATGCATGCCCAGCCGAACTGCGGAATGTGTGCGGCGTTAGTACTGAACATCCTCGTCTCTCAGAAGCGGTCCGCGTTCTTGGGCGCTCGCACCTCTCCCAACGGCACCCGAGGGTCTCTGTGCCTCACACAGAGCAGAAGCGAGCATGCAGACGAGAGGTTGGATCGTCTGCCTAACAACTACCGTAGTTCCCAGACAAGTGATTCCTGCATACCTCTAGCTCACTCGTCCACTTCAGCAGTGACATTGAACGCTGGCAAGCAACGGCCACGGAGCGTGGATCAAGCTTCTCCCTGAGTCGCCAAGAGTGGCGTCCTTGTGGTCGCTTCAACTCTCAATGAACGATTTGCTCGACGACTGAGCTTGAAAGCCCTTCTTCTACACCATCACCATCATCCTTGACTTCCAGGCGCTCTTTCGACCTCTCCTTTGTTTTCTCTCTGAGGACCGTTCGAGTCATCTTGTTCATTTCCTCAGTTTTCGCTCTCTTCGTCTTCGTCTCTCCACTCGCCTTCAAAGACTCACCACCACCGTCATGCACGTCCGATCGCTGCTAACAAGCGTCACTCTCGGCCTAGTCATCACCACCTCCTCAGCTTTGGCTGCAGCCGCTTCCCCTGAGGCTCAGACTAGCACCAACGCTACCACGTCCAAAGCCACCAAAGCGCCCACCACCTACAACGCAGCCTCAGGCTCGCTCACGCAAGCCCCTCAACCCGATGGACGTCACGAGATCCGCTTCACCTTGCTCGGCTGCCCCACACGCGTTCGACCCAAGATCTCTGGCACCTCTGGCAGCAAAGGCCAATTCACGCCTTCTCCACCTGGAAGTATCATTGTCCCCTCCGACTTTATCGGCTCGGTCTACCTCACGGGGGAAGGTTGTGGTAAATATGGTGACAAGTGTCAGTCCGTCGACCTCACTTTCGAGCCAGAACCGAGCAAAACTGTGAGGAGCTACATCAACTTTGACGCCATGTACGGCAAAAAATTCACCTATCCGGTTAAGGCGAGGTTCGACGACAACAAGGACACGAGTGAGGCGGCGTCGATCGATTGTGACAGCTACGATTGCATTGATGGCAGTAGAGATCCGGATGATTTCATCACGCACAGGATCTACTCGTCGACCAAAGGTGTGGGCGTGGATATCGTCTATGATTGCAGGGCGAACAGTACTTCTACTTCGGACTAGACTGTCCTGCTGTTGCTTTGCATCGTGCTCCTCGTCACGACGCTGTTCACTCTCGGACCCCGGTCGGTCTGGACACTTGATTGTCGTTCCATCCACCCTGATGTTCTGTCCTTCCTTCCTGCATATCGGACAATAACTCTCGATCTCGAGCGCTCTCTGCGAATCACATTCCTACATTGCACATGTCCAACGCAACCTCATCCATCTACTGAGCGCAACCGGTACATTGCCATTCTTACGCCTACGACCTTGGCTTGAGCGCCTGCTCTGTCTCATCCTTGGTCTTGCCCGTTAGAAAATCCTCCACGACCTGAACAAATTCGTTCGGCTTCTCAGCCTGACACCAATGCCCTGTTTCCATGTGCACTAATTTGGCGTTCGGAAAGTACTTTTGGTTGGTAGGGATATTCCTCCTATTGACATACTTGCTCTTGGATCCCTTGATGAACAACGTCTCGCCCTCCCACTGTCGCTGGGGTGCATCTTTGTCACCGCCTGCCAGCTCTTCGCCGGATACGTTGGGAGGGTTGAACGGGAAATCTCCAATCTGAGCAATGTTCTTACGAATCAGGTCGACGGGTATACGCCAACTCCAAGTTTCTGCACTTGGGGGGTTGCGTGTGAGGTTGGTGAGAAGGAATTGGCGGACACCGAGATCGGGTTCGGTAGCTTGCAAGATTGTGTCTGCTTCGTGACGACTGCGACACGGCTTGTCGCGGATCTCGATCATGGCGTCAATGTACTGTTCGAATTCGGGTGAGAGTGGACCACGTTTCGCAGACATGTCGACGCTGATCAAGTTGCGCAGCATGCCAGAAGGCAGCTGGGGATGGAGCGCTACACTCATCGATACCTTGCCGCCCATCGAGTGTCCAATGAGACCGACATTACTGAGGTTGTGGGATGACATGAGCTCGATCACGTCCAGCGCCATGTCGGAGTACGCCAGGCCGTCAACGTGCGGCGACGTTCCGTGGTTGCGCAAGTCGAGCGCGAATACGGGCACACCGAAGCGGGTCGACATGGCGCGACCCAACGAGCGCCAGTTTTGCTTTGATCCAAACAGACCATGACACACGACAAGAGATGAGACAGGAACTTCGATGCGACGTTTGCTGATCTGCTCCTGTGTTGGTTCGTATGCTTCGTAATCGAGCTTGACCGTCTTGCCTGTTGCTGCGGAAGCGCGGGAGACCTTGGGGTCTGAAGATGGAGCTGATAGCCATCGCCTGCTGCAAGCAGATGTACTTGCGAGGATTCGTGTTGAGGAGCGAGCGCCTCGCAGGCACTCGCCTTGAAAGAGTGTCAGCATGGTGTGCTGGTTGCAAGTTGTCGTAGTGGCAGAGGTGAAGCAAAAGAGTGGATAGGAAGATGAAAGAGGAATTGCGATTTTTGACCCGTGCGCCCCACTTTTCCCGTTCGAGCCGAAGCCGAACAAAATCCCGTTTTTCAGCCGGTAAAAAGCGGCAAGAAGGTCTGATGGATCCGGCTTTCGACACTATCTAGGCACAAGTTTGTCGATACCCAGTAAGGGCTTAGACGCTACAGCAAGACACTTCTGCGAGCAAGTCAATGCAGCATTTGGAATGGAGCGTAAAAATACAATTCTAAGATTGACCTCTTGACAAATGTAGCAACATTCACTCATTCGCAACATTAGGACCAGAAGCGCTCTTGGTAGTAGCATTGGTCTCTTCAGGCACCGGCGTCGGTGTAGCAGCACCCGAAGCGGGGCTATCCGCACCACCGTTATCGAGCTTTCTTCTCTTCTTCCTCTCCTCCCTCGCCTTGATCTGTTCTTCCAACTGCTTGCGTCGTTCCGTGGTATCAATGTGACGCGGTCCGCCTTTAGCAGTCAAGATCTCGACGCCAGTCTCTGTGATGAGCAACGTCTCTTCCGCCGCTGCCGATCGAGCACCGTCCACGGTGGCAACAGTCCAGTCGTCTGGCCAAGATAGATCCCTCCACTCGGTGCCGAGGTTGAGCATGGGCTCGATGGTGAAAATGTGACCTGGCTTCATGACGCCGTAGCTCTTTTTGGTGGCGTGGTGGTAGACGGTGGGTGCGGAGTGGAAGCAGTTTGAGATACCGTGGCCTGTGTAGTTTTTGACCACCGCACAGCCTTGTGACTCTGCGAGCGGCTGAATCACTCTACCGATCTCGCCGTAGGGCACACCAGGTCCACAGATGTTGATGGCAGCATCGAGACATTCTCGAGCGACGCGGATGAGCTTCATCGATTCTGTATCTTGTTCAGCCTTGGCGCCAACGGGGAAGGTTGCGTTCAAGTCGCCGTGGTAGCCCTTGTGGAAGAGAGTGACGTCGATGTTGAGAATGTCGCCATCTTCAAGAGGTCGCTGGTCAGGGATGCCGTGGCAGATGACTTCGTTGATGGAGCTGGAGGGATAGCGAGTAAGAGCCTTTGTCAGTCACTGGGAGCGTTGCAGGTGGTGGTGATGATGCTGCAGTGATGAAGATACTCACGTGCAGACGCTCTTGGGGTAGCCGTGGTAGCCTAGTGGGCTTGGGTAGCAGTCTCGCTTGATAGCTTCGGCAAACACAATTTTGTCGAGCTCGTCTGTGGTGACGCCGGGTTTGGCATGTGAAGCAGCAATCTCGAGCACCTCGCGGGCAAGCTGTGTCGGGAAAGAAGGCCAACTCGGCAATGATCAGCGCTCCTCCTTGCAAATTCAACACAAATCATACCTTATAGTGTACGTACTATAGCAGCCTTCCTCACACCATCTTGGTCGGCCTGGGTGTTGACCTTGATGTTTCTTGACTCGAGAAACTGTTTGAAGGAATCGAGCGCGAAGCCGAAGAGAAGAAACGCAATGATGGTAGACCCATCGGGAAGGTCAGCAAAACGTGGTCGTTCCATGAGGAGAAAGGGCAAGGAGACGGTCAAAAGCGGAAATCTGACCTGCCACCAAAACTTGAACCACATTCTCACCCCTTCCCTGGCGTAGTTGGGCCTTCGAATCGACGGAGGAATCTTGGGCTTGGGACTCAAAGGATACACCGCCTTGACGGAGCCCGAGTACTTGAAGCTTCGAATGCTGGCGAACGGATCAAAGGTGAAAGAAGTGGCAGCAGCAGCATCCTTGTCGGTGCTGCCGCTTGTGGTGGCGATTGGCGACATGGTGAAAGAAGATATGATGGTTGTAAGGAAGACAAGCGAAGGAAGAGAAGAAGCTACTGAACACTCTATCTTTAAAAACCTGGATTCAGCGATGCGCGCTGTGCATGTCGAAAAATTTGGCTTTCTCTCCACCACTAAGAAAAATATCTCATTTGTTAAGTTTGGACGCAGGAGCTCTTCAACCACGACGCTCTAGCTCACCAGCACAGCCGGGTTGATGATCGGAAACAATTGCGCTTTTCGATTGATACATAGCGGAAACGAGGTCGTTCTTTCAGATGCCTCGGCCACCAGTGACCTCAAGGATCTGACCAGAGACGTAGGAAGCGAGAGGGCTGGCGAGGAAAAGGATTGAAGCAGCGGCCTCCTCAGCATCACCTGGCCTGCGGAGGGGGATATCGGCGACAGCGGTGACGGATTGCTGCTTCGAGTCTCCACCAGTTGGGCGTCCCGGGATACCAAGGGCGATCTTCTTGCCGTCGATCTCGATGGAAGCGCCCGCCTCTTTCGCCTGAGTGAGACGCGTGTTGATCCAACCAAAAGCAACGCAGTTGACACGGACGCCAAAGGGACCCCACTCCTTGCACATGGTCTTGGTTAGACCAAGGACACCCGACTTGGCGGCCGAATAGTTGACCTGACCGACGTTGCCGTGGGTTCCCGAGGTGGACGAGACGTTGACAATGGCCATGTTCTCCCGCTTGCTCTCGTCTTTGATACGGAAGTAAGGAGCAGCGGCGCGGATGATGCGGAAGGGAGCGGTGATGTGGCAGTCGAGCATGAGCTGGAAGGTGGCGTCGTCGGTGGTGTGGGCCATCTTGTCGGCCGTGAAGCCGGCGTTGTTGACGATAATGTTGAGCTTGCCCCACTTGTCGACGGCTGCTTTGACCACACGTTCGCCAAAGTCCTTGTCCATGACGTTGCCGGCGAGAGGGATGGCAGAGCCGCCAGACTTGTTGATCTGAGAAGCTACATCTTGTGCCTTTTTGCCGTCGAGATCCGAAACGACAACGTGAGCACCGTGACTGGCAAAGAGCTTGGCAGTGGCCTCACCGATTCCTTGACCGGCACCGGTGATGATGGCGACCTGTCCCTTGAGAAGGGGAGCAGCTGTGAAAGGTAGCAAAAGCGAGAGGTCAAGTCAGCGACAGTGCATTGCGAGGGTTCGGGCAGGGACGAGCAAGGCACTTACGACCAGCGAGATGGCCGGCGATTTGAGAGACTCGTTGCGACATTGTGAGGTGTGCCTTGTGATTGTTTCGGAGAGGTCTCGTGGGCAGGTTGACAAAGGAGACGTAAAAGTGTACTGTTGGCCCTTAAGTATGAATGCGAAAGGATTGGGACGAGCGTGCGTTAGCTTCTTGGTGTGAAGCCGGTCAGCCAGCCCTTTGTGGCCCGAAGATGGACCTCGACCAAATCTGGGGTTGGATTCTGAGTAGCCGGGCCGGCACGTCCTCGATACCCGGCCCGCATGAACTTGTCTCGGCCGTCAACGATGCTGCATGGTCTAACATGCGCGGAAAATTGCCAGCCTGCAACACGATGTTAGAGCGCTTCCAAAGGTATGCCGTCGATGCAGCAAAGGCAATCTGCAATTATGCCACTTGCCAACTCAGACTCAGTCATTGTTGCAGCGCTTGCGCAAACAATCTGGGTACAACAGATCATGCAAACAACGCCAGACAAGCAGAGCCGCAAACAATGCACACTCGAAGAGCCGTAGTGGACATAACTCAGCTGGGGTTGGTGAGCTTGAGCTTCCTGAATTGACAGAGGCAAGGGGGTAGAGGCAGCTGCTGGACAATCGTTTTTCTACTGTGTTCATGCTGCCATGTTCATGCATTCCCCAGCCGAGTTAAGCAAGGCGAACCCTGCATCTGCTTCTGCTTCTCCTTCTGCATCTGCTTCTGCAGCTGCAGCTGCAGCTCTCTGTTTCCCTCTCCCTCTCTCTCTCTTTGTAACGCAACGCGTCTCGTGCGTCTTCTGATTGATTTCCCCCACCGTCTCCTTACGAACACGTTGGCCGGAACGGAGCTTGAGATCATGCTCAGGGTGGCCGGCCGAGGTTTGATTCGGAAAGAGTAGAGTCATCTTGCTGTCCTTTGGCTTCTCAGGGGTTGTCGACATTGCCCAAGGCTGAGCTCTCTCACGCACCTACCTTGCGCCACCATCATCCTTTGATCCACACGCGATCAGCACCTCCGGCTTTTCCCATACAAATCTTTCAATGCGCAGCTCAACATCTAGGTCACGCACAAAATGAACCTCACCCTGCGCTTCGTAGCGCTGGCATTGGTGTCCATTCTCTCGCTGCACTACCTGGCCAGCTTCACTTCCACCACCTATCACGATCAAGTGGGCAACCTGCGTTCATCATGGTCGACCTCGAAGCCACACGCCCTCAACCCCATCCCATATGCCGACACGCCCAAGGCCAACGCCACCTTTGTCGTTCTTTGTCGCGAAGGCGAGATCGGCGGGATCCTCGAAAGCTTGCAGTTGCTCGAATCCACATTCAACGATCGACCGCATCATCAGTATCCGTACGTGTTTTTGAACGATCAACCATTCTCGGAGCTCTTCAAGCAACGCGTTTCTCGTGCTGTCTCGTCCAGCGTCGAGTTTGGTCTGGTACCGGCTGAAATGTGGGAAATGCCTTCCAGCATCGACCAGGTCAGGGCAACCAAGGCGTGGGAGAAGGCCAAAAAGCAAGGCATGCCTTATGGTGGTTCCAAGTCGTATCGTCAGATGTGCAGGTTTCAATCCGGCTTCTTTTTCCGCCATCCACTCGTGGAGAAGTACAAGTACTACTGGAGAGTCGAACCAGGCGTCAAGTACTTTTGCGACTTGACCGACTTTGACCCGTTCCGATTCATGCAAGAGAACAAGAAAAAGTACGGCTTTGTACTTTCGATGCACGAGATCCCAGGTACCATCCGATCGTTGTGGATCCACGTCCGCCAGTGGTACGAGAAGAATCCCGAACTGTTGGCGCCAAACAACTTGTTTGGCTTTGTAACCGACAACAACGGCAGGGGCTACAACAAGTGCCATTTCTGGTCCAACTTTGAGATTGCCGATATGGACTGGTATCGTTCGCAAGCCTACCTGTCGTTCTTCAACCACTTGGATCAGGCAGGTGGATTCTTCTACGAGCGATGGGGAGACGCACCGGTACATTCGATCGCAGCATCACTGTTGCTCGACAAGTCGGAAGTGCATTACTTTGACAATGTTGGCTACTTGCATCCTCCCATTTCGCACTGTCCCAAGCCGACAAAGGCGAATGCCATCTCACCACATACCGGCAGGATGAGGTGTTATTGTCCGCACGAATCGTCGTTTTCCTTTGACGACGGCCATCAATCCTGTCTCTACAACTACTTGGACGTCAAGGGCCGCAACTCTACACAGGCTCGCGACGAGCATAGGAAGATGGATATTTGAACATCCTGGACAGATTCGTAAGCACCCCTATTCTATTTGCTGTATTTTTAGCAATGCATGGCTTTTTTCTAGCGCATTGGGTAAAAGGCTTCAGATCGAGCCTCCAATTGATTGTGTCTCCGGTCGATGTGTTTCAGAACGCTACAGATGTCACAGCCGCCTCAGAGGGAGAAAGGGGCACAACGCGTGTCATTGAAAGTGAAAGCAAGTGAGGGAAGAAATTGAACATCTTGCAAAACCAAGTTCGGCCACAATGCCAACCCAAGAAACCGAGAGATCTGGGCTTCTAAGTTACTTGCAGGCTGCGGATCCTGGACATCAGATGAAATCAAAGACGGAATGGCAAGGCCCAACCATGTAAAAGATGAAAAAGCGAAGACAAAGGACGAAGGAGGTTCATGATGATTGAGCTACGCGTACCAATGCAAAGGAAGAATCGGCAAAAAGAACCACGCCCGAATGCAACTAACCCTGGGTGTTGATGTCGAGGAAGAACCACTCGACCTTGGTGACACCCTTAAATTCAGGGTCCTTCTCATTCTTGTTGAAGAACTCGGGGTAAAGGTCGGTGTCGATCAAGATGCCCGACTTGGGACCACTCTTGTCCTCCTTGCCAGTCTCGTCCCAGTAGCCAAGGTCGTGCTCGATAACCCAAGCCTGGACCCAGTACTCGTGGTGCTCGTCCGTCTTGGGCACCTTGACCATGGCGCGAACCTTGCAGCGTCGGTCGTACAGGTTGTTCATGTACAGGAAAGGAACGGCAATCGCATACTTGGGAGCCTCCGGGTAGTCCTGGGTGTTGGCGGTGTCAAAGCAGGCGCCAGCCGTGAGACTGGGTGCAGCCTTGAAAGCCTTGGCCACCGAGTAGGCGTGGTTCTTGTAAGAGGGCGAAAGGTAGCACTGGACGTAATGCTCGTCCATCCAGCCCCAGTATCCTTTGTAGGATCTCCACTTGCACTCGGGGAAGGTGTCCTTGACGTCCTTGGGCTTAGGGAGTCCCTTGCCGCCATACTTGATGTACTGGTTAGCAAGCACCACACCGAACTGGGGGTTCCTGTTCGGGTTGTCCATATCCTTGGGAAGGTCTCGACGGAAGACCTTCTCCTCCGAGAAGCGGATCTCACCGACATTGGCCTGAGCCGCCGGGATGAGCGCAGCGGCGAGACAGACGAGGGCACCAAAGGCGAACTTCATCTTGATCGGTAGGGTCTAAGGAAATGCTTGAGGGAAAGAATCTAGAGAATAACAGAGTTGAAAGAGGGCGAATGGAGAGTTGGAAAAGATGAGAGGATGAGGGGATGAGGAGAGAGAGAACGCTTGACCAAGTCAAAGGTGCCTGTATATATACCTTACTCATCCGTGATACTCAAAGACTTTCGCGGGGCACAAGCTGTGACCTGGACCTGAACAAGTAGCCACAATGTGACTGTCGACATCCGTGACCACCAAGCCCACATTTGCGGTACGCTGTCAAGTGAAGTATCTCATACGAGCCAGGTCACACTCAAGCCAACGTCGATCGTCAGAAAGGCGAGACCCTCCGCTATGTACTGTATGTAATCACGCAAACGGACACTGCCTCAAACCGCATCTGCCCTTCTAAGCAGAGGGTCACATCCGTCACCACCGTCGTCCACCCCCTGCAGCAATGCTCCCACCGGTGGGGCACAGTTGTGGTACGGTCGATTGAATGTGGGAGCAATGCAATCATCTCACAGCCCTCCGGCCGGACCCCTTCTTCCGTTCGAGCTCGAAGCGTTATCTTCGTCGGAGCAAGAACAGGTGGGAGGCTTACTGGAATGTGGAACTCGTGCATCGTCACAATGACGGGATCTGGCCACAATCAGTCTCAGATGGTGGGTGTTACTTATCCAACCGGCCTGTGCGACTGCCTCCACTCCTTAATATCGCAACCGACGAGTGGCTACACGGTCCTCCTCCAATTTCGTACTGTTGTTGGTCTACCGACGAACTCCCCCACAATCTCGGTGGAAATCACAGAGAACCCCTTTGAGAGCCCGGGGACAGAACACATTCGGACCGGATCATCGCCCAGTCTGCGAGCTCTGTGCACAGCATGTCACACGTGGAACGTTGAAAGCTAGAGCAGAATCCGATACTGACAGGGTATCTAAAGGACAAGAAGGCAAGGATACACAGCAGGGAAAAACAAATGATTCCACGATCAGCAACCTCCTCCACCGCCGCCACATCCTCCTTCCCCGCCGCATCCTCCGCCTTCGCCACCACATCCGACGACACCACCGCCGAACGCGCCGGCTGCCATCAGCCCTCCGGCACTGAGGCCGCTGAGGGCAGTCATGCCGTACACGCGGAACATACTGTAGGCATCATTGATGATGGCATCGCCAGTCGAGCCTCGACTGACATGATGTGGGATATTCAAAGGGCTGTGATAGAAAGGATACAGGCCCCGGCTGGTCAGCATTTCTCGTCCCCAATTTTCAATCTGAATTCTTGAGTTTTGCTTGACAAAATAATCTTAGCCAACACGCAAAGAAACGGATCCGACAGCAAAGAGCAAAAAGTCTCTCTGTATAGTTGGACCCTGACAAAAACCGCAATCTTGTTGCTTTCCATCTATTTGTCCTCTACGCCCATCTTTCAAGCTCCTGATGTCAGCGATTCGAGTCGTACATCCAACACCCGACGTCAAGCGCGGCGTTCAATACTGGGAAGGTGTCGAAGCAAGTGTCGATGGTGTCCTCGGTGGTTTCGGCCACGTCTCTCGAGTCGAGTCGCTCGGCTCCCGCTCGTTCCTGCTGAGCGTGCTTCCGCATCTCTCGTACTGCGCTCCTGCATCCTCCAACGTCTCGTCTGTTCAATGGAAGAAGGATCGAGTTGCCGAGAGAGGTGGCAAGGGTAAGGCACGTACTCGTGTCCTCGACTGCGGTGCAGGCGTAGGTCGAGTGACGCAGCACAGCCTCATCCCCCTCTTTGACGAGGTGCATATGGTCGATCCCGTTGCCAAGTTCCTTCAAGAAGCCAAGAAGCAATCCACAACATGGCCGCAAATCCAAACACCACCCAGCAAGTCACCGTTCCAAGCACGCAAGGCTGTCCACTTCCACTGCTCTACGTTGCAGGATATCGAGCCAAGTCGACCTTACTCTTCTGCACCACGCATCGGCGATGGTGACATTCCACCGACCGTGTCCATCGACGATGAGCAGCAGTCCGTCTCTGAAGTGGCGCCAGATGCTCAACCACCTCAACAGGATGGTGTTGCAGGATCGCAACAGGAGCCATACACCTATGATCTGGTATGGGCACAATGGTGTCTGCAGCATCTCTCGGACAAGGATTTGATCGCGTTTCTCAAGCGCTCCAAAGCTGCACTCAAGCAAGACGGGATCATTGGTGTCAAGGAGAACGTGTGCACAGAGGAAGCAGACGGCACAGAGAGAGTATGGTACGATGACGAGGATCACAGCATCACCCGCTCTACAAAGGCATACGAACGCGTCTTTCAGCAGGCTGGCCTCGAAATCGTCAAGTGCGAGGTTCAGTTTGGCATGCCTGCAGAACTGTTTGTCGTCAAGATGTGGGCATTACGTTAGAGGCACTCAGTATCCACGCTATGATAGCAATCTTCGAGCTAGATAGCATCAATGATGATGAAGTGTGTAGATTCTGATGGAACCAAGAGTGACTCTATGGGTATATGCGTCCAAGCCCCTTGAACGCTGCTATTGTGTAGATTTGCGGATCTTGTCAAGCATCACTTCCACCCTGGCTCCCAGGTTCGGCTGGCCTCTTGCCTGACCTGTACGACTACCGCTAGGCTTGTTCCACATCTTGTTCTTCTTTAGTCGCTCCTGCTCCTTTTCCTCTTTGCTTCTTGTATCCCTTTCTACATGCTGGTCTGGGCGGCTGATCGCTTTGGGTAGTGGATGTGGCAGTGGCTTCTTGCCCTTGCTTTTGCCTGGCGCCTTCCTAGGTCGAAGATCTTGCTTGCTTCCTGATAATGCGAGATCCAATTGTGTGCCTTCGTCGTCGCCAGCTTCGGGTGCAAATCGGCCTTGGTCTTGGGGCAGTTCAAACGGCAATCCTGAAGCTTGGTTTTGGTCGGCTACCCCATCAGCTGCGCTGCCTCGCTTTCCTAATGGCGCAGCATTCGAGCTTGTCGCCCCACCTGTATTGACCTTGTCCTGTTTGAGCTGCCTGAAGTACTCCTTCTTGACTTTGGCTTTGTGGATGAGTTCGGCTTTGATGCGTTTGTGCTTGCCCAAGTAAGCACCATCCGGAAGATGCTTGGGTCCGACTTGGAATCCGCCTGTCTTTTTACCATTTAAAGGTGTCGCCGAAGTGCGATGCTTGACCAGCTGCTTCTTGGTCAGCTTTGGTGGAGCCATCCTTGTGTTCTTTCTGTTGGTGTTGGTGGTTAGGTCTAGAAGTGTTTGTAGAGCAGAAAGTCAAGGTCGAACAGGGAAAAACTCTTGGATGTGGCCGCCGTGTGGAGGCTTGATGCCCGAAAAAAAAGGAAAAAAAAAAAGGAAAAAGCAAAGAAAAACGATTTCTTCCACGTTCGTCCTCCCCTCGTCATCATCCTCACCTCACTCGTACCGCCGCCGTCCAATATGGGCAAGTCGACAAAAGATAAGCGCGACATTTACTATCGCCAGGGCAAGTCCGAAGGCTACCGTGCTCGGTCAGCTTACAAGCTGCTTCACCTCAATGAGCAGTACGGGTTTTTAGGGGGCGCTGAGGACTATGCTCTCGATGCAGCAGCAGCTTCAACCTCATCTTCTTCAGCCTCAACAAGCGCTGCTCCGTCAAAGCACTTGCCGACACCAACCAGAGTGGTGGATCTATGTGCTGCACCTGGCTCTTGGTCTCAAGTCCTCTCTCGACGATTGTCCTCGGTTCCCGGTTCGCACCTTGTCGCTGTCGATCTGCAAGCCATGGCACCTCTTCCAGGCGTGACGCACATCATTGGAGACATCACAACCCCAGCAACAGCCGACGCAGTCAGCATGGCCCTCTCCGACGCACCTACTTCTTCCTCCGACACAAAAGGCAAAGGCAAAGCTCGTGCACAACTCATCGTCTGTGACGGTGCACCTGACGTCACTGGCCTTCACGACCTCGACGAATACCTTCAATCTCAACTACTCCTTGCTGCCACCCAGATCACCTTCCGACTGCTCGAGGTCGGAGGCACCTTTGTTGCCAAAATTTTCACTCAACATCCGCAAGCTGGTCTTGGTGCTTCGTTGGGCAACATGGACCTCAAGGGCGCAAGACCTGCCACTTCGGGTGCCCTCCTCGCCGATCAGCTCCGCATCTTCTTTGACCGCGTTGACATTGCCAAGCCACGAAGCTCAAGGTTGGGAAGTGTAGAGCACTTCCTAGTATGCCTTGGTTTCCGACCACCGCAGGATTTACCAGCGGGCATCGTGGGCAGCCTCGCCGCAACCTCGCCAATCACTGTAGAGGACGAGGCTAGAGAAGGTCTCGTTCGATACGCCCAGAAACTCAGATCGCAACTAAAGCGTCCCGACGGTCTGTCGAGATCACACAAGGAGCTCTCGACCAGCCTGCCATTCGTAGCCCATGGTGATCTCAGCGGCTTCGACCAATAGTCTGCAGATCCTTGTATTGCAATGTAAAGAGCGGGCCAACACCTTCTACATCACCCGCATCTAAGAACTTTCCCAGTCGACGGCCTCCTTCTCAGACCAGAACTCGCCAGGCTTGGCGCCGACTTGATGCAGAGCGAGCAACACCGGAGTCTCTGCGCCTTGGTCGAGCGTCTTGTAGCCTTTACCTTTGGTCATATCGGTGTTGACGTCTGCAAGGGTTCAAAGGCAAAGTTGGACAAAGTCAGCTTGCTGGCCATTCTGAAACATGGGAATGCCCCAGGGGGTACTTACATCCAGGACAGCACGAAAATACATCAACTTTCTTCCCCTGCTGTTGGTACTGCTTGGCCAGCGCCCTCGTGTAGGCGATCAGACCGCTCTTGCTGGTACCGTAGCAAGATTCTTTCCAGCCCTTTTGCTTCCAGCTGCCGTCGGTCATGACCTCTTGGAACTCTCGCATGAGCGCATCTGCTTCCGCGATGGTCTTGGCATCGATGAAGCGCTGGCGCACATCGCCAGTAAAACCTTTCAACAGGCCGACGAGCGAAGCAATGTTGACGATCCTTCCACCATCCTTGACGTGAATGTTGTTGATCACATCCTGAACCGCGTAGTAGTTGGTGGCAACCGTCTTCCTGGCAGTGTCGGCGTCAAAGCCGTCCAGAGCAATACCGGCGTTGTTGATGAGGATGTCTACGCCAGACTTGAGTTCTGAGCTGAGCTTCACGATCGAGTCGTGCGAACTGGTGTCAAGTTGACGCACTTCGATCGAGACTCGGTCAAGAACATCTTTTGCCAGTTCAGAGTAGAGCGATTTCTTGGCAGCTTCACCCTTGCTGATATCTCGAGAGCCTAGATAGATCGTGAGCTTGTCTGAAGACGAGCCATAGACGGGCGAAGAGGTGAACTCGTTGGCGAGTCTACGTACGATGCCGTAGCCCAGTCCTCTATTGCCTCCAGACACGAGTGCGGTAACCATGGTCTTGTTCTATTGTCGTTTGCTCAATGGTACAGAGTGAGTGAGAAAGGTCAAGAAGGCTCAAATATCTTCGAGCGGCCTATATAGGAGACAAAGCGGCAAGGCTGACCAAGACCTTGCTGACGAGAAGTCACCGATGCCTGTGCTTTTGTGGAGGATGACGAGCATCGCGCTCGGCTAATGAATCGCCTCGGAAAGCACCAGAAAATGTGGCCGACGATGCTCCGTGGGTATGGACGGCGTTCTTGATCGTCACTGTCACTGCAGTTTAGCTCGTGCCGAGTTGAAAGATAACTCTTGCCTTGACGCGCCCATCTGACTGTTGCCACCCATGTCAGCACCATTCAAGACGAGCTCGGTTCTGCGAACTGCCTGTGAGGCAGTGGCACTTCAAAGATCCACCTCGGCACGCTCCATCCGACCCACGACCTCTGCCCCTCTCGCACCGACTGGTAGGATCTTCCATAGCAGTGCTAACAATCCAGCATCGTATCGACGCTTCAACGATGACGACAGACAGCCATCGGGCTCGGCCTGGGCCCAATGGCCCAGTCAGACGCAGCCGCAACCACAGAGTACAGGACGAGAACAGTTGTCGCCGGAGGTGCTACGCAAGCAACTTGAAGACCAGCTCTTTCGTCGTGTTGGTCAAGTAGGTCACCAGCAAATACCATCACGACAGCCCATACAGTATCAGCGCTTTGGTGGTGGTAGCAGCGGCGGTAATGGTGGCGGTCGACGTTCCTTGTTCTCCTCACGCCCACCTACACTCATTCTCGTAGCTCTGGGAGGTGCAGGCATCTACTATGTTGTACACCTCGAGCAAGTTCCCGAGACAGGCCGATGGCGATTCATCGACGTCAGCCCCGCACAAGAGCACGAGATGGGCCAAGAAACTTTTCGACAAACGCTCAACGAGTACCGCGATCGCATCCTTCCTGCCTCTCATCCGTACTCGAAACATGTCCGCTCGGTTGCCAGCCGCATCGTCGCCGCCCTCGACAAAGCCGTGGATGGTCGCAACCAGCCTCATCACACCAAAGGAGACCCTTACCTCACCCATCCATCGCATGGAGAGGAAGGCGGTATCACCTACGGCTCTAACGCTTCTCTCAGCTACCCCAACGGCGGCCGCGGTGTATCGTTCTTCGGCATCGCATCCAACGCCGAATCCCAACGGCCCGCGACAAATTGGCAGGTGTTTGTCATCGACGATCCCAAGCAGAAGAACGCATTTGTTCTGCCCGGAGGCAAGATCTTTGTCTTCACCGGCATCCTGCCCGTTTGCAAGAACTCGGACGGCCTAGCCACCGTGCTCGGTCACGAAGTTGCCCACCAAGTCGCACGACACTCTGCCGAAAAGATGTCGGGCTACAAAGTGTTGCTCTTTGGCACTTTCCTCCTGGACGCTTTCGGGCTGGATATCGGACTCAGCAGAGCGGCTCTCACACTGTTACTCTCGCTGCCCAATTCGCGCAAGACCGAGATCGAGGCGGACTACCTTGGACTGCGTATCATGAGTCGCGCGTGTTTCGACCCGCGAGAGGCAAGTCGGCTGTGGACGCGCATGAGCGAGTCAGAGGGCGCTGGTTCCGGTGGCGTGCTGAGCAGTGCACAGGCGATCCTCTCGACTCATCCCGTGTCGAGCCAACGCATCAAGAACATGGAAAAATGGCTACCGGAGGCGATGGAGACTCGAGAGGCGTCCAACTGTCCTGCACCTGAACAGATCTCTGGGTTCAGAAGTGCGGCTGCGTCGGCACGACAGGGTTTCTCACCGTTCTAGCTTCACCCTTGCTCTGCCAAGGTCATCAGATAATGCAATTACGCGGTTCTAGTTCAGCCTTTCATGTACTCCATCCTTGAAGGGAGAGCCTACTTGGTCTTCGACTGCAGATCGACCCTCCAAGCGCTCTGCGGGAGCGTCTGCAATTTCCTACACGCCGGAATGATGAACGTTACCAACAATACCGTCCCCACCACAACACACAGCGTCGAAGTCCAGTAATACCCATCTCTTTCAATGTAACATTCTCCACCGGCAGCCGAACACGCCGCTTTGCCCAGATCCGAAGTGCACTCTTTCCCGCCTACACCTTTGGAAGCTGTCGCCCAGAGCTTTGCGATCTCCGGGTCCTTGAGCAGGCTCGAGCTAGACGGAGGTTGGCAGCTCGAGATGGTAAACAGGTCGACGGCCTTGAGCACAAAGTAGCGAGGCCAAGTGCCGCCCAGGTTCGAAACCGTGTTGAGCAGCGTCATGTACGTCCCGCCGATCAACGGGTCGGCTATCTGAGTGTGGAAAGCCGAGATACCCACGAATTGGACCGTCGATGCAAAGCTGCCGGCAACCGTGCTGGCAATGACGATGAAAAAGTAGCCTTTACCGATTGGCGCTTTAGGCATGCCATGCACAATCGCCATGGACAGCACCGCAAATCCAAGACGGAAGAAAAAGGCCACCACCCATGGCTGCAATGCTCGATCGCCTTTACTCCACCTTGCTGCCAAGTAACCGAAGATGAGTTGGAACGGAAAATCGATCAACACGGCCAATGCGAGGTCCTCCTTGCCAAAACCCTTCTCGACCAGCTTCAAACCCGTGACGGCTTCGTTAGCCTGGAAGCCGATCTTGGCGACAAAGTGGATGAGGATGAACGTCTGCACATGCTTGAGCTGGCAGATTCTCCACATGATCGAGTAGACCTGCTTGACGTCCATATCGGGCGCATCGTCCGCCTCTTGATCCTCCTTCTTGAAAAATGCCAGCCACGCTGTTACCACCAGGAATCCAACCGCCCAGAAACGCATGTACGCCGAGAGCGAGAGCAACGGATACTCGAGCGGCGTCGAGCGAAAGTACTTGTTGCTGAACTCGACCGAGTTGAATGCCAAAAACACAGTAAAGCTGAGAAAGTATCCCGAGTTGAGACCCACCGTCTGCGCCGTACTCGCATACGACAGATTCTCTTGCGAGAGCAACGTCAAGGCCCACCCGTCCACAGCAATATCCTGCGTTGCAGCAAACAAGACTAGCACAAAGAAGATCAACGTGATCACCTTGACGTTGGGCAGGTCGGCCAACAGCAGCTGATCGACGTTGCTCGACAGATACCAAAACATGATACCAACCACGGTCTGAATGGGTACGATCCAGCTCTTGCGACGACCGAGCGAGATGTTGCCGAAAAGTGGAAGCTGTAGTTCGTTGACAAACGTCGAATCGACAATCGGGCTCCAAAAGAGTTTGAGCGAGTAAGGATAGGTGCAGAGCATGAAGAATCCAATATCGCCGTAGCTAAGCTTGGATTTGAGCAGAAACGGCATCGTGCCGAACGCAAGACCGACAGGAACACCTTGCAGCAAATAGAGTATGACTAGAAGGATCATGGCTTTCTGATCTTGTGGTGAAAGGTCCATGAATCCGGAAGCTTCTTGCTTTGCTTGTTGTTCCGAGACCGAGATCCCGCTCTTTCCGTCGATGGGCGTCAGTGCTGGGTCAAGCAGCGCATCTTTGCCGGAAGCGACTGCATTGGCTTTGCGTGTGTCGAGCAGGTCGGACTTTTCGACTGCTTCGGCGCTTGGTGTCCCATTGAGAGCTGCTGCTGACGGCCGTTGTCGAAGAGTGGCATTCCTACTCTTTGGAGAGGAGCTTTTGGCTGCTTTTGCTGCTGCCATCGTTATTCAGCAGAGCGAGATAGATGAGGGTCGAGACGGGAGCGATGGAAAAGATCACAAAGCAGAGGAGTGTTAATTGACTTTAGGCTGAGTTTGGACGCCGCGTTCCACGTCGATTGTCAATCTTTGCTCGCCCTTCCGCGCCGCGCTTTCTTCCAAAGCAACAGAGAAAAGCACGATCCCGCTTTGTGCAGTGGTAGATCGGGTGTCAGATCGGCAATGAGATCGAGGATCTACAAATTCCAATTTCAAAACTGATGACCTCTTTCTGGCGATAGAGAAGCGGCGGCAAGATCTTCAAGGAACGCTCGCTGAGCAACTTCCCCGAAGAAGCCGAAAAGTGCCTATGCTCTTGTACGATGCAAGACAAGATTGATAAGCGAATGTCCTTGTCCGGTGGTCTCAGCCAATCAGTGCATGCCTGGATTGATCGAGACAAAAGCGCTTTGATGGAGTTTCAGAGTCTCGCTCCTGCAGTGCACATTCGCTGCAACTGAGAAGATTAGGGAGCGGCGTCTCGCTCATCTCCGAACTTGTCTCCATGTGGTTTCCCCCCGACTCGAGTCATTCGGCCATCACCTCGTTCAGCATCACACCACCACATCATCTGCTCCTGCCATCATCATAATGTCGTCTCCCGTAACCGGCCTTGTCGTTCTCATCCGTCACGGTGACCGACAAGGCTTTTACCAGTCACCTTCCAAGTACACCGCCTCGCAGACCAACCTCACCGTGCTCGGATACCTCCAAGAGCTCAACAGCGGTGCACAGCTACGATCCCGCTACCTCGATGCAAGCTCGCCCTACCTTGTTCAAGGAGTCAACACGACGGTCGCCGAAAATGTCCAGGTCGAAGTGCAGGCAGATGCCGGTGGCGAAGGTGGCGTTATCGTCGAGAGTGCCAATGCATTCATGCAAGGCCTGTACCCAGCTTTCAACGACATCATTGTGCTGGCCAACGGTACCACTGTAGCCTGGGACAATCGCGCACAGCTGATTCCTGTAGAGACTGTCGAGCCGGAACAATCGTTTGTGATGGAGCCCTGGACGGAGTGCAACAAGTTCGACGACTTTAGCAGCGAGCTGTACAACAGCAGCGACTTCAAGAGGCAAAGTGCCCTAGCTCAGCCATTCTACGACTCGATCCCTAAGTCTGTTCTGGGCAACCGTCCCAAAACGCTCGTCAATGCATGGAACGTGTTTGACTTCCTCAACGTGGAAAAGATCCACAATTACACTCTTGCTCCCAGCATTACGGACGATATGTTGTCCAATGCCTTGTCATGGGCCGAGTACCACGAGTCGGAACTCTTTGGACAGCCGAGCGCCGATTCGATCGGAAGCATTGCGGGTCGGGCTATGCTCAACCCTCTCACCGATGCCATCACTCGAGTCGCCAACGCTTCTGACCCCCTCAAGGTTTCCGTCGTGGCTGCATCGTACAAGCCTTTCTTCTCGCTCTTTAGCCTTTTCCAGATCTCCGCCTTGCAGGGTAAGCTTGTTGACTACGCCTCAGCTATGGTCTTTGAGATCCACGAGGATAAGTCGATCCAGCTCTACTTCCGCAATGGTTCATACGGCAGTTTGGATCCTTACCCCGTCCTGGGCTCCTCGCCCATTGCCATGAACAACTTCCTAGCGCACGCCAACTCTCTCAAGATCGATACATTGGCAGACTGGTGCAATGCATGTGGCGAGACCACCGCACGAGGCTGTGCCTCTCTCAACGCTCTCAACGGTACGGGCAGCGGTGCAAAATACTCGGACGTCACTTCGACTACGGGCAAGCACCAAGTGTCGCCGGTCGTGGCGGGTGTGATTGGAGCTATGGTCAGCCTTGCCGTGGCTCTTGTTGTCGTTGCCGTTCTGGCGTGGTTGACGGGATTGACGGTGGTCAAGCGTAGCAAGGCAAAGAATTCTCGACGACAGCATCTGCTCACGCCCGCGTCGACAAGCACGCTTCACCACAGCGGGAACAGCTTGGAGCTTCGTTCTGACCTGGACCGAAAGGCAGCACATGTAGCTTAGTCTCCGAGTTGCTTTGATCTTGACACTGGGAATGGGAGTACTGATCGAACACATGATCCGAGTGTTGAACGTTGAAAGCTGCACGAAAAGGCCGTTTCTTCACTTCTGAGCGAGTCGCGTCAAGAGAATAATTCGCGGAAGTCGGATAGGATTTTCTTTCCCCTCGACTTTTGCTGAGTAAAGCGATCCTTTCCTCCACAAACGTTGGCCTCGTTGACCAATACCACCTGCTGCTGCTCTTGATCCATCCTCTCGACGCCGCAATCCTCTCCGTATCACCCTCGCACAAACTTGACAAACAGGGCGGTTGCGAAACAGACATGTCGCTTCTCAGATCGTTTGGCCAAGCGCTGCAGCGCTCTGTCGAGGTAGCTCGAGATGAAACCGCAAAGAGTACGTTTCCAGCGCACTGTCAGCAGCAGATTCCTCACCTAACAGACTCATACTGACATCCGACCTCGCTTTGATACTGTTGCAGTGATGAGGATGGAAATCTCCCCTACGTCCAAGAATCAAGGCGCTCTTCTCATCTACGCGATGACCCAACCTGCGCATCTCTCCAACTTTGCAACCGGATCCGACTCGGATATCGGCGGCCTGTCGCAGTGCAGGCTCGGTCTGGACGACTCGTCACGAGGCCGCTTCTACGGAACGCTCTCATCACAAGTACCAAGAGGTGGCAAGATCGAAAAGAGTGGGTACGCAGGATTCCGCAACCGCAACCGACCGACTCTGTTCGGTAATCAGTGTTGGGATACCACGGTCCACCCGTATCTCGCGCTGCGAGTGAGGAACAGGCTGGCTAAGAAGCCAGTCGCCAGCGTGGAAAACTCGGACAAGGCGGAAGCTCATGGTGGCAGTAGGCTTCGAGCGGCGCTTCATGCTAGGGACCCATCGGGTCCAGCTGCCAGTCGTGCGATCCACGCTCTAGGTTTGGGAAGGAAGGAACTGCCGGGACCCAAGTTCTTTGTCAACATCCAGACGGATGGACCTGTCACTAGTGACTTGTTTCAACACCGACTCTATCTCGATGAGAGCAAAGGATCCGATTGGCAGACCGTAGTGGTAAGTTACCTTGCCTCACAATCGCTCAAAGTCACTTTGTCGGCATGGGTACAATAACAACACCACTTGCCCCTTCTGAAACGTTACAGATCCCATTCGACGACTTTGTGCTGACCAACACGGGCCAGGTCTCCAACTCGCAAGTCTCGATGATGCGCGAAAAGATCCGCACCGTTGGCATCTCTGCAGTGCTCGACGTACCCGTCCCACCCTCAGCATCCAAGCCGCCTAGCAAAGATGCACCGCCGTCGGCCCTCTCTCGTAGCTCGCGCGCTTCGACAGAGGCAGAAGAAGATGATTGGGCTGTTGACGGCGACTTGCGCGGTGGTGAAGAAGAGCCGGTACGAGGTAGCAAGAGGGGTGCGACGTACAACTTTGACTTGGGCCTGGAGAGTGTCTATGCTGTCGGCGAGCTGGATGAGTTGGATGGTGTGTTTCAGCAGTAATCATGTTCGTTTTTGAAATCACACGTGCACTTGGCAAGGAAACAGATGTTGGTCATCCGAGAAAGTCGGTTCTTTGATTGCACGCTCAAAAGCTATGTGTTAGGCCCGTGGCCAAACATGACCACGGACAAGGAATGTTGAGGAAAAACTGAGATAATGGTGGAATGAAAGCAAGAGAGCTGAGTGTCAGCGGAAGCTCAATCGCGTGAGATCGGCTATAATACAAAGGCGGGATCGGGCTACGACTCGCTCCAGTGACAACGGGGCCACTGCTTCGGCGTGCGGCAGCCATATAGACCGAAAGGAAGAGGGGCCGTGTGAACTGGCGGAGCGGACCGGGGATCTCGACGAATGTTTGCCAGATTACCGGTCTCGCTTGACGCGCGTTCTGAGAAGAAAGCCGGGCAAATTTGGCGACGGCAAACGGTGAATTCGGCACACCGCCGTCAGCTTCTCCGGAGTGTGGAGAAACAAGATCGAGGCCGTGCGCACCACTCCGACAAGACTCACACTTTGCTGGACCGGTCATCTTCGTTTAACAGCCCCACACCCACGCCAAGATCGGCAAGCGGCTCAGAACGTGTCAAGTACATATAAGATCAGCACCGCCCGAGGCAAAGAATCGTCGTCTTTGCTTCTCCGAAACGAATCCTTTCCCTCTAGCCATAGACTATATCTCGGAAAAAATGGCCGTCGACCCGTTCAAACCCGTCCTTATCTCTGCCGATGGCGCCGAGCTGACCGCCTCGGTGCTTCCTTATGGCCTCACGATCCACAGGATCTCGACCGAGCAAGGCGAAGACTTTATCGGCGGACCTGAAGACCCCAAAGATCACCAGACATGTGGACGAAAGTTCCTCAACCCCATCATTGGACGCTATGCCAACCGTCTTCCCGCCAACAAGACGATCGAATACCAGTCGGCTAACGGCAAGACCACCCAGATCAAGTTGCCCGAATTCAGTGCGCCAGGCGTTGTGCTTCACGGCGGTCCCGAGAGCAACAAGCAGAACAAGGTAGACAGCATCGTGCAGCACGGTCCGTTTGACAAGTGCTACTGGCAGCCCGTCGACACCAAGGACAGTCAGCTGTTTGCCGACTCTGGCTTCACGTCGACGAGCAGCCCTACTGGAAAAGAGAGCAGCATCATCTTTGCCATCGAGTCGCCAGACGGTGATTCAGGCTACCCTGGGCAGGTTCGCGTTGAGACGCTCGTGGCTGTTGTGCCCAGCACGGCATCGAGTCAGGAACTGGGCAAGTCGGCGGGTAAGCTGCTGATCCGCTACCGAGCAGCACTGGCCAAGGATGGAAATGTCGAAGCTACACCTTTCAACATGACGCATCACTGGGGTTTCAACCTGTCTGCGTCAAACGAACAGGCTGGCAAAGCAGACAAGGGCACCGTCCACGAGCACGTCTTGCAACTGTACGCTCCTGCAGGCAAGTCGATCTCGTACCTCGAACTTGACCCTGCTATGATTGCCACCGGAGAGGTCCGACCGCTCTCTGGTCCCGCCGAGTCCTTCTCCAACGTCGGCTCGCACGCATGGGACCGGCCGGGCGGAAAGCGGATCGGCGAGCAGATGCCTTCGGAAGGCTACGACGACTTTTACGTCTGGGGCAAGGTCGTGAGCCCTCAGTCGGATGACATCAACAAGATTGCTACTGACGAAACCAAGCGTGTTCGCCTCACTTCGGAAGCAGCCGGACGCTCGGTCACGTTCCACTCGAACCAGGCCGGTGTTCAGTTGTGGACCGCGGGTGCGCAACCCGAGCATCCTGCTGACCCAGCCAAGTCGGGTGGACTGATGAAGAAGGCGCACCGCAAAGGTGGATTGCCGGACAGCGGCAACTTTACCGGAGCCTTTGCGGCAATCGAGTTCGGCGGTCCTCACTGCGGCTTCCTCGAGCCAAGCTTGAAGGGTCTTGGTGGTCAGGAGGAGATCCTGGAGAAGGGTCAGGTGTACGATCACTGGGTGGTTGCTGAAGCTTGGAGGAAGTGAGAGAAGACCAGATTGCAATCGGCGATCGCCCCGATCATCACTCTTCTTCCCGTTCACAGAACGGATCTTGTCATACATTATCACGGAATGCAACTCGAACAACTCGGCTTCTCACCGGATGACGCTGGGCAGAACGCAGTGTGAATGGTTTGTGATGATGAAGTTTGAGGCGTCGTTCCCATTCAGCGCTGCAGCCAGAACAACAGCCCCGACGATGAGCCGCCCGACATGTTTCATCATGTGGCGGTTTTGCCTGTGCATCTGCAGAGCTGTGCCGGCTTCTGCGGGCAAATTTCGAGGGTTGCGTCGGTGCCTCTTGCTTGGCGCAGCGGCAGAATTTGCATCTGTGAGGCGATTGACCTTGTGACACATCTGATCCGCCGCCGTTGGCAGACGACAGAAATCAATGTATCCGTAGGCTCACAGCATTGCCACAGCTGCTCCAGGGGAAGAAGAGGGGCCAACAGCAAAGGGAGTGAGACAAAGATCGACAAACAAAAGGGTTTGAATTTGGCGAGACAGCCACAGTGTGACAAAGCCACTCTCATCCACCGGCAAGCACAGTGGCATAGCAAAGATGCCTTTTTGGGCAAGTCGCGTTTTATATTGGCGCGTTGGATTCACCTCGGAGTTGGAAAAAAGGAGGTTCAACGAGGCACAGGAGCAGAGAAACACCTCAGACCTTGTGTCGCTTTGCACTCTCACGCTAGAGATGCTTTGCTGCAGCTCGTTTGTGCCAGCAGAATGCAAATCCACTCTTTATTGGAACTCGATCTGCGCATGTACAGACGACGGCCCGCTGTCACCCTCGTCTGTTCCGCAGTAGCTTACCGCTGGCGGCCAAGGATACAGCGCTAAGGCCAGAGTCCTGCGCGTTGAAATAAGGCCGTGAGCCCCGTAAAATGAGAAGATGGACTTCATTTGCTGTTCTCACGGTAGTATAACGATACAGAAGCTTCCACCGTCAAAGTCTTTGTCCCACGCTTCTTGTCAGTCGAAAGAATTCCAAGAGAAAACAAAGCGTTGAGCTCATGCTCCATGCAGGACCCGAGCTGCACCAACGTTCGCAACCGAGTCGAGCAACATACGCTTGCCATCCTCCCGCGTTTGCCGACATCGACATCCCTAAACGGCTTTGCCAGCGAAAGTTGACTCGAAGAGGTTTCTAGCAACAGGAGTGATGGCTGTGTACTGTACTGCACAGTGCAGTACAGTACTGTCATGCAGTGGCCAACGGCAGTGTGTGCCAAGCGATGCAAAGAGCCAAGCAGGTCGGAGTCAAGAATGAGCAAAAAGGACTTTTCTGAGCATTCCAGTGGCAGCACAGACGATGCGCATCGCAAACAAGCACAGAGCGTCGACTCGACGATTGCCTTTGCTCGACACCGAGCCGTTGCAATTCAACTCCGAGCCTTGAACTTCTCCCCCTTCTCTCCTCACCCTCCCTCGCCCCCTTTTCCTTGCCATCCTTTCCTTCATCCTCCATCCATCACCCACTCTCTCTCACTCTCTCCTCTCTTCATCTCTCCCCCCTTCAAGACATCACATCCACTCCACTCCTACATATCTCGATAGCTTTGACAGCATCGGACTCCTCCTTCTCTCCCGCTCTCTCCATCAGTCTTGACCTCTCTCATCCCGCTCCTCGGTAGTCTCGAGTCTTTGACAGACATCACCATCGTTCAGCAACTTCTCTCCTCTTTGTGTACCGACTCCTGTAGTTCACTCCCAGCTCTCCAACAACTTCACCACACGCATTCACACCATCTCCCAACACTTCAACATGCTCGTCATCAACAACAAGCTCATTCTCTTGGCCTTCTTGGTCCTTGCCCTCTTCCTCACCGCCTCTGAATCGGTCGACGCCAAAAAGTGCTCCGCCAAACACCACAAACACCACCACAAGCACCATAACAAGCACCACCAGGCCGCTGCTTCGCAGGATACCACCCAGCCCTCTTCATCCGGTTCCAGCTCCTCATCCAGCTCCGGCTCTGGTTCTTCCTCCTCCTCGGCTTCATCTGGTTCTTCCTCGTCGTCCAACTCCGGCTCTGGCTCTTCGTCCTCGTCTTCTTCGTCGTCTGCCTCCTCCTCTGCCGGCAGCACCATCTCTGTTTCTGGATTCACCCCTCCCAAGGGCAAAGCAGGTGTCGCTGGCGGCAACTCGCTCAAGTGGATCTCCAACTCGCTCGGATGGTACTACGACTGGACTCCCAACCCGGACAACCAGAACGGCGACAACATCCTTGCCGTTCCTATGCTCTGGGGTCTCGGACGCGTTGACCACGATGACGACTACTCTCGTTTCCAAGCCTTTAAGAAGGTCAAGCCCGGCTCGGCGCCTTTTGTCATGGGATTCAATGAACCTGATTTCCAAGGATCTGGCTCTTCGGGCAAGATCAGCCCCGAGGACGCTGCGGCGGCTTGGGAGCAGTACCTCGCTCCGCACAAGCACGCCGGTGCCAAGCTGATTTCGCCCTCGATGGCTATGCAGAAGGACGAGACGTGGATGGCGCCTTTCCTCAAAGCTGTCAAGACCCAACCCGACGTCATCGCCGTACACATCTTCCAGGACAACATGGACGGCGTCAAAGGCGTCCTCGACCACTACGCCCAGTACGGCAAACCCATGTGGATCACCGAGTTTGCGTGCATCAACTACCAGGGCCCTTCGCCCAAGTACTGCGACCAGAGTAAGGTCGACTCGATGCTTTGGCAGATGGTCCAGCTGTTTGAGTCCGACTCGCGTGTGGCCGCCTACTCGGTTTCCGATGCGAACAACGGTCCTTTTGGCGATTTGACGCCCAACCAGGCGGGTCAGACGCTGAGCAAAACGGGTAAGACGTACCTTGCTTCGGTGGAGAAGGCAATTGGCAAGCGTGATGGGTTCGTGCCTGTTCGCAGGTGAATGCGCTCAGCGTAAAACTCTCCTTTTCGCTTTCTCTTCACTTGCCCGCTGCCTTTTCAACTGCGTACGAGATTGGCCGGTTCCATCTTGGATGCTGCGAAGGACAGGGTCTCGGCTCCCGGATCTAGACGATCATGGCGAATTTTTTATGGGACCTCTATTGGCGTGCTTTTGTTTCTTTTCGTTGCTTCTTCGTCACCGTCTTTTTGTTTCGTTTTGAAGAGGGTTTTCTGCTCCCTGTTGTTCCTCCTTCTTTGCGAGTGCGATGCTGCAAAGCATTGACGCTTGGCGACTTTCAGCTGTAGCACTCAAGTGGAAATTGCGTCGGTAGAGGAGGATCTGGTATTCTCTGTTTGTAGCTCGAATGCAATGCTCAACTGGAATGTCTTTTACAATCATGCGTCTGAACAATGGTTGTGAGCAGTGACTGAGCCGATGCTGCGATTCTGAAGTGTCCGTGTATCGATCGAGTGCTGGTATAAGAGTATGAATGCCTCGATCAAGCAAAAGGCGTAACACCCTCGTGCGCACTCGTAGGCTTCTCGACCTTTACCTCCGCTTTATCCTTTACCTCCTTTCCATCCTTGCCCTTGTCATCGCCACAGCCGCAATCATAGCTTTCGTCGAGCTTGTCACACGGGAACTCGTCCTTGCCCAAACTCTTGTTCACCTCGTTATGCACGGAGCACAACCACAAGCTGGCTCCAATCCTCGAGCCGACCTGCGGTGGCAGATCTTTGATCAGCTGTTGAAAGTGCCGTGCGCATTCACCGCACGGGTAGAGTTGGGCGAAGTTTTCGAAAAAGGTTCGAAGCGTTTCGGATTCCTGCTTGGTCGGTTTGTCGGGGAATCGGAGGGTCATGGTGTGAAGGAAATGCCAGGTGGAACGACCGAGCGCGGCTTTGGCGGTTGCGTTGGCCATTTTGGGCATGATGACGCCGTCGATACGTTCAATGTCCTTGACCGCGGTGGTGCTTGAGGAGGATGGGTTTGGTGCTGGTTTGACTTTTGAGCCTGAACCCGATGACTGACTAGCTGGGCCGGCGGTGGGACGCCAATGCTCAATGAGATTCTTCACCCGGTCTTCCACCTGATGAACGCCCTTGTTGACGTTGGCCGAGGCATCTTGCCAATTCCACCCGTTCCACAGATGCGCTTGTTCGGCGCCCTTGCCTTGCGACACCTGCGCTAGATCGTTCGTCGTTTGCCCTTGGAGTATCGAGTCGGAAGAGTAGGCGAGCCCTGTGGCGGGATCGACGAGTGTTGGTTGAGCCGGATGTGACAGGTATAGGAACGAAGGTATGAGTAGGATCATCCCCGCCAAGAGGATGAGTTGGAAGAATCTCGATATCATACTGTTCGACTGTGTGGGTGACGGTGGCCTCCTGTGAGGAGAGGATGGAGAGGTGGAAGCAAGGCATTGAGCAACGACGCTTTTGGTTGACAGGTTGTACAAGCCGTCTCCCGAAAGGACCCTTAACGCGCTGGCTGCTGAGCTGCGCGGCCAGCGCCTGCAATCTAACAAAGTTCCATCCGAGCCTCAAACTCGATCCTACATCTGCTTCCTACACAGCGACCAACACACAGGCAAATCTAGTCAAGATGTTTTGCTTGCTTGCTTTGGACATGCACGTCATCCAGCTCAAGAGACACAGACAAGACACATCGCAAATTGCTCCTGAGATACAGACTATTTGGGACGACGGTGGTTGTACATAGTGTGTTTTAGCCCGTCCGGCGCTTACCACCAGTATCGATGTGTCGAGCAGTGGTATCCGTTGGGGTTATTGATAAGGTACTGTTGATGGTAGTCGTCCGCAGGGAAAAAGTCCTCCTTGTTACGAATCTCGAGTTGGGTCACGATCTTCTTGCCCTTGGGATCGAAATGCTTCTTCTGCACCTCGTCGGTCACCTTTTTAGCAATATCCAGCTGGTTCCGGTCGTGAGCAAAGATAGCAGAGCGGTACTGGGTACCTCGGTCGTTACCCTGCTGGTTGAGCTGAGTCGGGTCGTGCGTGCGGTAGAAGAACTCGATGAGCTCGGCGTACGACACCTTGGAGGGATCGTACAGAATCTGAGTAGCCTCAGCGTGACCTGTGCGACCCGTGCACACCTCTTCATACGAAGGGTTCTTGCTCGATTCGTGTCCACCGATGAATCCGACCTTGGCATCGAGCAGACCCTTGCCATTGCCGTACGCCTTGCGGTAGATGTCTTCGGTGCCCCAGAAGCAGCCGGAAGCGACAGTGGCAGTCTCTTGTCCTGACATGGCGTTGGTGCTCCTGATCGCTTGCTGAGCGGCCTGTGCGGTAGGTGTGGTGGGAGGTCCGAGGTGTTGGATGAGAGGCTGGCTAGATTTGGTGAAGAGCGAGAAGAATCGGCTCATCAGAGGTAGATAGATGATCGCTACGAGCCCGAATACGGTTGCGAAGAGGATGCGACGCAGTTTGGGCACGTGTGTGAGGGTATGGCTGTGATGGTACGAAGCCAAGAGATGGATGACGGATAGAGCATTCGACTAAGGTAAATCTTCTCCACGTTCAGGCACGAACAACAAGATGACGTGATACATGCCGCCGAAGGGCCATCTTCTTCGCCACCCAAAGAAAAAAAGGATAGCCGGAGATTGCTAAGATTGTTAGACCGTCTTTTATGATACCTGCCCAGATCGAAAATCCGTTTGCACACGCACAACGCACGGGACAACGCATCTTGCACCTTCACCTTGACAGCTTGCAACCAAACGCTCGTATCGCCGACCTCTTCGATAAAGCCAACTTCTCCAACGGCATGAAGGAGAGCCCATCTGGGTCGATCACAGCAAAGGACCCGCCATCTCGGTAGCCACAGCAGAGGGCCATAGGCCATCATGGCGTACGCTAGCCAAGGCACCAAGGCCTCCTCGTCGCTCAATACCCTTCCTCCTCGTACAGCAACTTCCTCTGCCTACACCCACCACACAGGCGTAGGAAGTCACGACGATAATGAGGTCGCATTTGCCGAGCTTCAGATGCTCTCCCAGAATCAGCGGAAGCTGGCGACACTCACAAGCCGTATGACCACCATCCTCTCCGGTTTCGACAAGCGCCTCATCAAGCTCGAAGGCAGCATTTTACCCATTCACAAGGGCACACAGAAGCTAGCGCGCATGTCCGACAACATTGATCTCACCCTGGCCGCGCTCAACAAAACCCTTGGTCACTACGATGTCGTCCTTGACGAACAGCCGCTGCTCAAACAGGGTCCTGATGTAAGAGACACCCGTCCATACATGGACACGATTGACCGTGTCGTCAAAGGTCTCGACTACCTCCAAAGCTCCAACCTCCAAAGTCAAGAAGGCGTTATGAAGCGCATGAACGACCTCATTGAGCTCGGCGCTCGCAACCTCTGCAATGTCATCTCGGATTGGGTTCGTGCCGATTCCGAAGTCATCGACTTGTACGAATACACCCGCAATGCTCACTACCCCGTGCTCTCCGAGGCGACGCACAACGCCATCGTGCCCATTTTCAACTACCTCTCGACGCTTTCGCAGCATCCACGTACAGGCTATGCCCCGCTGTCCGCCGGCTTTGCTGTATATGCCTCAATAAGAAGCAACTATCTTACGCAGTGTCTTGGCCCATTGGCCTCGACGATGCAGCAGCACGCCCTCGAAAAGATCGGCACAGGTGCGAGCGGTGCAGGCATGGTCATGGTCACCCACGATGACGATTCGGATCATCATTCGGCTTACCGTCGAGGTCAGGCTGGAGCTGTCGAGCTATTCGAAGCGTACTATGGCATGCTCGACAATGAGTATCGCATCCTCCAGGGGCTCCTGTCTTCGGCAGAGCTCAGCAAGGAGACGCTGCTGCTTGCCTCGACCTTCTCGCAGCTCGTTTCGTCCTCTCTTGTGTCCCTGATCGAATCGCTCAGCACGGTACAGTCGCACGTGCGTCGACACCTGGCGACACATACGTCCTTCCTGCTTGACCTCATCGGCGCTCTGTCCGGCGTCGTGCTGACAGGTCGATGGGACGTGCTTCTGCGCGCCATGGAAGACTCTCCAGAAGCTCCTTTGCATAGCAGTGTCCCCATCGACAAGACCGAGCTCGACCTCAATGCAGGTTTTGCACCCGCAGCCGAGCTTCTTGAGATCTACAGCAAGCTCAAGAACACCGCCATTGGCATCTTTCCTCGCTTCATCGAGGACGTCAAGGCCATCCCTGCGCGCAAAGTGTCAGAAGTTCCCAGCACTTCGGTCAACGAAATCACCTACTTGGGTCTCCAATTTATACGGCAAATCACCGAGTATAGCGACGTCGTTTCACCGCTTCTGCACACGCTGGGCAATGGCAACTGGATGATGTCGAGCGGTGTTGCTCCCGTACTGTCGCTCGGACTCGATAATGATCCCAGCAAGCAAAGCATTGTCGGCGACTACCTCAACGACGTAGTCGCAGTCATCCTCACTTCGCTCGAAGCTCGATCGCGCGCCATTCGACAGCCTTCAACCGCATCTGTCTTCTTGCTCAACAACATTGGACACCTTCGACGAACGCTATCCGCACCGCTGCCGAGCCACCTCGGTGCCGCCGAGGACGGAAGCAGCGCCTCCATCATTTCGCTGTATCTTGGTGAGATGGGCGACGACCTCCTCGGCACAGCCTTGCGCCAGGCCAATACGGCATACCTCGATGCGTGGTCGCCCGTCGTCGCGCCTCTGATGGAAGATCAGCCACTCACCGCCAACTACCACCGCCACGCCACGTCGAAGCTGATCGGAGTTGGGTCAGGGTCTGAGAAAAACCAGGTCAAGGATCGGTTCGCCAAGTTCTACGAAGCCCTGGATGATTTGGAGCGCTTGCACCGTGCGTATCCAGTCAGTAGGGAGGATCATGAGTTGAAGGAAAGATTGAGGAGGGATGTCACGCGTCTTGTGTGTCCTATGTATGCGAGGTTTTTGGCGAAGCACAAGGCGAGTGATTTCACAAAGAATCCGAGCAAGCATATTAGAATGACGGAGCAGGAGGTTGAGGAGAAGATCGCTAGTCTTTTCCGTTGATTCACGCACAATGTTGATGGACACGTAATTGTACCCTTTACATTCGCATCTGATTCATTGCAGCATCAGTGATAGTCGATAAGACCAGCACGAAGCGTCAGCGTGTTGAGCCACGACGGTTGTACCGTAGCGTTGTAGAGCACGCTCAAGCCCTGGGCGATGTTGCTAAAGTAAGGCTTGCTGATGTCGTCACCGGGTTGAGTGTAACTACCGTATCCGTCGACTGCGGGACCAGCGACCCAACTTCCCAGCGCTGTCAGGTAAGTCCTGGGCAGGCCTGCGCCGACCAGCGCTTGGTTGACTGCGATCCAGGCTGTACTTTTGGCACCGGTCGGGGTGTTTCGGGCCAAATTGGTCTTGGTGTAGATCTCGGACCACGTGTAAGGATCTTGGCTCGAGGTTCTGGCGAGGTTGCTTTGGATCCAGGTGGCGACGTGGATGTTGATCCATGGTCGGAAGAGGTCGTTGTTGGTGAGAGAGGCAGGGTCGAGGAGTTTGCCCGTGGACCAGTCGAGAAGGGGTCCTGCGCCAGCGCTGATTGGGGTGGTGGTGACGTTATATTCCTCGTTCCACGAGTAGGTGTTTCGTGTGACCATTGCGTGCTTTTGGAAAAGCTTCAACTCGCCAGACCCAAAGGGAGACACCTGCATAAGACCCCAACTGGACCCGGAGTCAAGACGACCACCGGAAACGTTGTCAGGATCAAAGTCGGACTCGGCTTTGATGTCGGCCATGATCACCCGTGCTGCATCACGCGTGGATAGCTCCGGATAGTATCGGGCAGAGGCAGACATGATGGCTGCTACGGTTTCGTCGAGCAACGCACGTTCGGATAGCTGGTCGAGATCTTGCGCCCAGCGACGGATGATGTGGAGATCGTGCCGGACTTGATCTGGTCCATATAACTGAGTGTTGGAGAGTAAAGTCATGTTCGAGCGTCCAGCTTGCACGACATACTGTTTTGGAACGCTGGCAGCTGCAGCGTCAGATGCCGTCGAGTCGAGAGTGGTTGTCGTCCAGTCGAACAGCCCTGCCTTCTTGTCCACGACGGCGCTCTTCGAGGTCGAACTGCTCGATGGATAGGCGTCAGCAAGGTTAGACAGAATAGCGTCGGTTCGAGAAGTGTTGGCCACCACACTAGTCTGGTTCGAGAGGATGAGCGCCACTTGACGAGCTTTTCGACCTGTGATGCCTTTGTAAGTTTCGACGAGGGTATCGACCTTGTTGACAAAATTGTGAGGTAGCACTTCTGCTTTGATGGATACTCGTTGACCTGTGGAGAGAGTCGGAGATGCTGACGCAACAGTTGGGAAGGTACTATGCTTCTGAGCAGCCGAAGCAGTGGTGGAGGAGGACTTTTGGGAGCCAATGACGGATGACGACGCAAGGCTGCCAGAGGAAGAAGCCGAGGTATGTTTCTTTTTGGAGCATTGACTAACTGAAGAAGTGGATCGAGGAGGTGCTGGTGAGGTGACCGAAGAGCTTGGAGCGGACGAGGAAGCGGTCTGTGAGGCCAGAGGTGCAGTAGTGGTGGCCCCACCACTACCAAAATACAGCGTGTAGGTCGAGACGATGGGTAACGGCGTAGGTGAGATTGAGAGGTCGCCTTGCATCGGCTCTACCTTGAAAGGCGCCTTCCGTGGCAGTACAGCAGCGTCGACAACATTACGAGCGATGCTACTGGTGATGATAGCTGTGATCAAGCACAGCACAGTTGCCCTCGAGATCTTGATGCGAGTCATTTTGTGAGGCGATGCAGTGGTCTCGGGGGTTTGTCTGAGTCGATTATTTGAAGCGAAGCGAAGCAAGAAGGTGGCAGCAATCTGATCTATGTACTTTGTTCTATATACTTTGGCATACTTTGGCAGGCTACAGAATACTCACCGGGATCTGTCCAGCAGATATGCTTCTCCCGAAAAGAACGTAGGCAACCTTGAAGCTCGGAGGAACCAGTCCTGCAACGAAAACACAAACGAAAGCTTGAGCCTCGACTAGCGAGTCTGAAAGCCTGGACGTCTGATCTTCCTACGGAATGAGAAACTCTAGCGCCAGCGCTCCAAAAAGGTTCAAGGAGAAAAGATGATAGAAGGGAGGACGGGACCGTCACGGGGTCTTCGCAGAGCGGCAACTTATAAACCTTGCTGTCTCGGGCTGGCTGTCTACTTTCGGTCCAGGCACTGAGAGGCTCAACTCTGGACCACCTTCCGGAAGGAGCAGGCTCAAAGCTTGAGTGTCACAGAGGAAGTTGCTTCAACAGAGTTACACGTGGGCGGGAACACTTCTCAACCAGATTGGGCATTGTCCTCTCATTTGCCGCTCTTCGTTCGATGTCGGGTGCCACTCCGGGAAGATAGAATCTACACATATAGGAGTTGCGACGCCGCTTGCATAGGATGGCTTGTTCCTGCGCGTACAGCCCTAGATCCGATCCGTCGGAATCATCCTGAAGTGTATTTTAATGTAAGCTCAGTCAGGCTTTGAGCATGGTCTTGGCAGAAGGCCGTCGGATGGAACATGTCAAAAGTCTATTTTGACAGCTCTTAAATTTAATAGTCTGGAAAATAGGGTCCAAGATTTATGTTGAATCGGGGCGATCTTCCCCGATATTTTCTGGTCTAAGCGCGGATTGAGACCGCGGAGCGGAAAAAAGTTGAAGATAAAACGCACGGAATTGACGGGACGCGAGCCATTTCGTCAGTTCCCCACAACGGCCGAGGAGTGGAAGAACGTTGGTGTGAGTGTTGGCCGCGAACTCTCTCCGGTCATTAACGGGGATGCACTCCTCGTACGGACAACTCTTTGTACGGACAAGTTCGGATGAGAAGCGCTTCCTCTTTCTCTTCCTTCAACAACGTCGCTATCGACCAGCTCGAGACATTTATCACACACACACACACACACACACACACACTTCGAGCTTGGTACGCCGTTCTAGCAACAGCCTATTTCACATCTCAACCAAGAAAAGCGCAAGGACACGGACACAACTACAGACCATCATGGCCTTCAGGAACAGCCCCGTTGTACGACAAGGCCTGCAGAGCCTTTTGCAGAAGCGGGCTGACGATGTCGTCTTCACCACTGCTCTGCGAACGCCCATCGCTCGCATGAAGAAGGGCTTCAAGGATGCCTACCCGGAAGAGCTTCTCGCTCATGTCTTGCAACGCACCCGCGAGCGACTCGAGTCGCGAGGCGTAGACAAAAACATCATTGAAGACATTTGCACAGGTACCGTTCTGATGGAGCTCGGCGGTGCCAAGTCCGGACGCATGGCTGCGCTTCACGCCGGCATGCCCATCACTTCTGCTTACAAGACTGTCAACCGTCAGTGTGCAAGTTCGCTGCAGAGCATTACGGATATCGCCAACGCCATTCGTGCCGGCGAGATCCAGTGCGGTATTGCGGCAGGTGTCGAGTCGATGACGCGCAACTACGGAACGCGCGCCATCCCGGCCGACCTCAGCCCTTGGCTCAAGGAGTCGGACTCTGTCGACGCACGCGACTGCATCTTGCCCATGGGTGAGACGTCGGAGCGTGTGGCTGAACAGTGGAACATTGGTCGTGAACGACAGGACCAATTTGCTGCCGAATCGCACCGTAAGGCTGATGCCGCTCAGCAGGACGGACGACTAGCATCTGAAATTGAGCCCATAGAGGTGCGCTGGATCGACCCCGAGACGGGCAAGGAAGGCAAGAAACTCATCAGCAAAGACGAAGGTATTCGACCGGGAACCACTGTCGAATCGCTGGCCAAGCTCAAACCCTTCCTGCGCGCGGACGGCAAGAGCACCGCCGGCAACTCGTCGCAAGTCAGCGATGGTGCCGTTGCGCTCACCCTCTCTCGCCGAGACGTCGCCGAAGCGGCAGGAATGGAGATTCTGGGCCGATGGGTCGGCACAGCTACAAAGGGAGTCAAGCCAGACGTCATGGGTATCGGACCCGCCGAAGCCGTTCCCAAGCTGTTGCAACGCTTCCAGCTCAAGACGGACGACGTGGATCTATGGGAGTTGAACGAGGCGTTTGCATCGCAGTCGCTGATGGTGATGGACACATTGAAGTTGGACGCTGCCAAAGTGAACCCTAAAGGAGGGGCTATTGCCTTGGGCCACCCACTGGGCGCTTCCGGTGGACGATTGGTGACGAGCTTGCTCGCTGAGCTTCGCAGGACCGGTCAGCAAGTAGGTGTGGCTACGCTTTGCTGTGGTACGGGATACGGTAAGGCTTCGCTCATCATTGCCGAGTGAATGTAGATACTCTGTTGGTATTGCTTGTAGTAGAGTCACTTTTGAAGTGCATCATCCTGTCCCATCCCGATCCAGACAAATCGGCGATCAGAAAGTGGGCGAGACTGGACACCTCAAGTTTTGCCGTTGCCGCCATGTGAGGCTTATCCGTTGTGCTCTAAGTTCGTCGATCGTCCACTCTGAACGCCAATTGTCCACCCTGAGAACGATGTGAGCATCGCGGGCTGTTGAGTGCTTGACCGAACTCGGTGCTGGACCAGACAACACGATGCTAGTCTGTCTACATGGCGCGCGTATACGCCATTGCTTGGCAGGGCCCTGTCCGTTGCTCCGCTGAGGATCGTGTTCACTGCATCACATTCACGCGTTGCAGTCGTCAGTGTGGATGCGAACAAGTTCCGAAGGGTTGAAGATGGCAGGGCACGCTTATCAACACGGGACCTTTCATTGAGGGCTAGTAGGATCAGCGCAAGGGGAAACGGATGCAGACATCGCCGCTGTGATGCAGGGTCACGATCCCACCTCTGAACCGGAACGCGGAAGCGTATGAGCATATCTTGCATCGGTGCGAGGTGATAAGAACAGGACAGAGAGAGAGAGAGAGAGGGAGGGACAGGCATGTATCTGGGGAAGTTTCGGAGATGGCCGAAGGAGTTTGCGGGGCCAAGCAATCAACGGTCGTGGAGATAGCGCACGTCGAAAGAACACCTGGGTCTACAGTTCCTATCAACAAGATTGCAGCAAAGGCAAGAAGAAAAAGCGGGGCAAGCCATGTGGGTAAGAAGCACAGGACGGATGGAAGCGAAGGGTGACATGCTATCTGTGCCTGAACTAGAAGTGAGGATGGTGGTTTCGACGTGGTTCCGAGCAACCGAGTCGTCTGGACGGATTGTTTTGGCAGGCGAAAGATGTTAGGTTGCAGGCTGGATGCTCGGAAGGCGAAACAGTGGCGTAGGTCAGTCAGCCTGTTTTCATGCAAGATCATGTTCTCTCCCTCGCTCCCCATACCGGCGCGGCCTCCGCTGTCTATCTTGCTGAGCTTGGACACCATCCGAGCTGCCTGATATCGCTATCATGCTCGACAGCCTTCCTAATCGTCCGTCTCTGTGCCCACTCATTTCACCGCCGTCTGCGCCTTCTCACTCGAGCGATTGTGTTTGGGATTGTCTTCGGCCCAAACGGGCTTCGGTCGAATCAGACGATCCTTTTCTTTCCGAAGATCACTCGATCCAGGACTAAGTTCGGATTCAACTCCCTGCCCTTTGCTAAACAGAGTTGTATGATTGGTGCTGAGCTTGGACGGACGAGGGCGACAGTTTCGAAACAAGGGTGTGACGGGCTGCATTGCGTCGCGGCCTTCGATACAGAGTTGGAGCGCGGCAGAGACCAAATTTTTCTTTTGTATTGCATGCATTGCATGCAGTAATCTGTGACAGGGCTCGACCCAGCCGCGTGACCAGGCCGCTTTTGGCTCCAAGCCTGTACCATACGGTATGAAACCTTCCGTCAAAGCCAATAATGAGTTCTGGTCAGTCCCATGCTCACGCTTGTCCTTCACCTAGCTCAGATGACCTCGAGCAGGTACGACATGGAGGAAAGTGTTGTGTGCTGTAGCAGCCTCTGCACGAAAATTGGCTTGTCACTGCGACAATTTTCCGAGGGGTAGCGCACACCTGGCTTCTTGACCGGAAAAGGCGAATCCGCCGTTTGGACCGATAAGAAAGAAAAGAAAAAAATTCTGGCGGACTTCTGAAGGAAAATTTTGCTTTAGAGCTGAACTGCAGGGTCAATTTCCAAAATTGCTTCGTTATCTTTTTTTGGCTTGGCCGGCTGTCCACCACTGCAACCGCTGTTTGTGTGGCATAAAAGCAAAGCGGCGATTGGAGAGGAGAAGAAAAAAATTCTTCCCGTTGTACTCCTGTAACCGGCCAATTTTCACCTTGATACTAATGTGAAGTATGAGCAAGGTGTTCACACACACTTTGAGCTGGTGGTGACGAGGCTCGGTTGCTGACATCGACAGACAATGAGCGTGAGCAAATCGATGAAGGGCTTCCGTATGAGTTGAGGCAAGAGAAAGCTCAAAAGGTCGAATCTGCGCGTCAAATTGTATACTGCGACAGTGCTTTGAAAGCAGCTGCTGGTGCCAGTCGATGCCGCTTGGATTTGCCATGCGTTCGGAAGACGTTGCTCCTTTTCAATTCGCGTCTTGGCTTTGACCACTCAGCCGACCTCTGTGCTATTGTCCGCGCCAAGCAGGCGGCAAGGCAGGCCTCGACTCGCCCTCGTCCTCTCGCTTGTCGAACATGTTGGTTCGCTACGCTTCCCGCTCGTTGCCAGCTTCTTTGGCTGCCTGTGAGGCTCAACGCGAACCATTGGATTGTGTCGCGTTCAGCAAAGAGCAAAGTCTTTCCACCGGTTCGGAGCTCGTCTCCCGCATCGCATCTAAACATCTGGGTTACCCCTTGGCCAGCTTCCCCACCCCATCTCCTCATGGCCGGTCTCGCCAATGCCCAGTGGTTTTTGAGAGCAAAAGCAACCTCTCATTGGCTGCAACTCCTGCCTTTCTGTTCCTGCTTTTGCGTGTGGAGCTTCGTATCGCCGCTTCGAGTCCTCCCAAATGGGAGTGCATGGTTGGTCGTGATAAGCAACTTCCTGGATACTGTCCCCTGCGGTCTTTGAACCCACGCCTATCTCTGAAAGAAAGCTCCTTCCCAGTTTGCCACATGCCTTTTTTCCACTCGCCAGTCGGTTCCTGGCCACACTCGTTCGATGCTGGAACGGGTCAAGCGACATCCCGCGCGCTTTCCTTTCTCAAGACTAGTGTTCGCGACGGTAGTGCGTGGCGGCAGAAGCATGCGAGCTCAATCTTCAGGGTAAATCTCGAAGGTCGCTTCGAGTCTAAAAAAGCTGTCGTCTGCCACTCCCAATTCGCTTCTGTTCAAATGGAGAAAAAAAAAATGATAAAAAAAAATAGATTTTGTGCCGGAAGCTTCAACTACCGTTTTTTCGGCGATGAATTAATTTTTCGTTTTCTGGTTGACTTGAAGCGTACAAAACGCTTCGCCACGCCAAAAGCGACACAGACAGCAGCTGCTCTCGCTCGTCCTTCCCTATCTCAAAGTTGTCTGGCCTCGGCCTCGGCTCGTGTCCCTCCAGCTTTGCCTATATCTATCGCCGCTTCCTTCTGGACATCATCTCCCTGTCTCCTTCCACCAACCCGACCATCTCTTTCCCTCCTCTTTCTACCCGTGCGTCCCGCTTATCCTTCGCGGTTCAGCTTGTCCGCCATCTCGTTCAAGTAACGCAGTGGCAAGTCTCGGCCGTCCCTTTAGATACCCCCATCTCTTCTTCCCCGCCACCACCTCGGGACAAACGAGACATCATGTCTGCCGAAGCCGCCGCTACCCAGACCCCTCAGCTCTCCAAGGACGCTCCTGTTGAGCAGCATGCTGCCACCAGCAGCGGTTCTCACCACGAGGTTGCCGACGACAAGATCGCCTACTCGGCTTCCGACCGCGACATTGAGAGCCATGGCCGCCCTCCCATCGAAGCCATCGAGCCCCACCCTCAGGGTGAGCCCGGCCGTGCAAGCAAGCTCTGGCACTCGATTCGCACACACAAGGCCACCCGTGTCATTTTTGACATGGGTCTTATCTGCCTGATCGTAAGTCTCGCCCCTCTCGGCTCGCACTACGGCCTCGTTGCCGTCTATTGCGTTTCTGGAGTCACCTGACTCGGCTTGTTGCACAGTCGAATCACTTATTGACATTCTTTCTTGCGCAACTTTGCGCCGCGGCTTTCTCTCGACTCGTAGCTCGGTTGGTGGTTGCCTGGTATCATCCGTCAAGAGACCCGCCACCGATGGGTCATCACCACCATCTGGTCCTGGTTCTTCATCCTCCTTATCCTTTTCCACAACGACCGTTACATCCCCAAGGCCCCTTTCGCCAAGGCCATCGAGAGTGCTTGGACCACCTGCGCTGCCAAACCCTGGAGCATGGTCCCTCACTACGGCAAGCTCGCTATTGGCTGGATCGCTCTCCTCGCCCTCTACTTTGGTAGTGCCTTTGGTATCAAGGAGGCCCCCGAGTCGCGTTACGCCGACCGTGCCCGCTCGCTTTTCGGTCTTTTCCTCATCAACGTTTTCTTCTACGCCATCTCCACCCGTCGCTCTCACATCAAGCTTCAGCCCTTCATGACTGGTCTTGGTCTCCAGATCATCATCGGTCTCCTCGTCTTCAAGACTGGCGCTTTCTTCAGCGTCGCCAAGTGGCTCGCTTTCGCCGCCGCCGACTTGCTCGCTCAGGGTCAGCTCGGTGGTGCCGCCTTCTTCTGGGGTAACCTTGCTGGACAGCATTACTTCTTCATCGACACACTCTCGTCCATCATCTTCTTCGTCGCTTTGGTTGTGCTCCTCTCCTACCTTGGTGTCATGTCGTGGGCCATTCGCAAGTTCGCGTGGTTCTTCTTCAAGCTCATGGGCATCTCCGGTGCCGAGGCCGTCGTCGCTGCCGCTTCGCCTTTCATCGGTCAGGGTGAGAACGCTGTGCTGGTCCAGAGCTTCCTCGACCTCATGACCAACGCCGAGCTCTTCCAGGTCCTCACCTCTGGTTTCGCCACCATCGCCGGTTCCGTCTTCCTCGCTTATGTCCAGATGGGCGTCTCGCCCACCCACCTCATCACCGCTGCCGTCATGTCGATCCCTACTTCCATCTCTGCTGCCAAGATGGTCGTTCCTGAGACCGAGACCCCGGTCACTGCCGGCTCGGTCAACATCGAGATCAACGAAAAGTCGGACGCCGTCGACCCCTTGCACGCTTTCTCCAACGGTGCCTGGCTCGGTGTCCGCGTTGCTGCCCTCATCTTCTGCAACGTGCTCTGCATCGTTTCGCTTCTCTATGCTGTCAACGGTGTCTTGACCTACATTGGCAACTTCTGGACCATCAACAACCTCACCTTGACTCTCATCCTCGGCTACATCTTGTACCCCTTCGCGTGGTGCATGGGTGTTCCAAAGCAAGATCTCCTCAAGGTGTCGGAGCTGCTGGCCACCAAGATTGTTGCCAACGAGTTCGTCGCTTACACCTCTCTCAAGGCCCTCAAGGCTGAGAATGCTCTCCTCCCCCGTTCCATCCTCATCTCCAACTTCATGCTTGCTGGATTCGGTAACATTGGTTCGCTCGGTATCAACATCGGTGTGCTTTCCGGTCTTGCCCCCAGCCGTGGTGGTGCCATTGCCCGCCTTGCTCCCCTTTCGTTGCTCACCGGTATCCTCGTCACCTGCTCCTCCGCTTGTGTCGCTGGTGTTCTCGGTACCAACGAGTAATTTGATCAAATTTGGGCAGCACCGTCGCCTCCGCATACCCACTACCGGCGTTGGTTTTGCACCTTCAGAGCATCGTCAGAGCTTCTTATTCTGTGATGCAAATTTTCTTTTGTACTTCTACTTCTCCCGACCTTCTGCTGTCGTATATATTTTGGATGCTTGGGTATTTGTGACACTTAACGTAATCGGCTTTCTCCTTCAGAAGCAGTGCCTTGTGCGATTCTTGTGTGCGATCGAAACAGTGTCCGGTGTAAGGTTCATTGATGTGTGGTCCTAGCATCGTTGTAGACGAGAACATCAACGCTGCTTGCTAGTCTCCTGTTTCCGCTTTTCCACCTCGTCCAACGCATCCTGCCGCATCAGCAATCCGATATACAGACCAACAGTGCCCAAACCCACCACAAGCACCAAAGACGGAAGGGTGATGGCCCATCTTCGCTCCGGGACCCAAGTGTGCACCGGTGAGTCGTCCGGTAAGAAAGGCTGCAGAGTCGAACAGAACGGGAAAGTGAAAGTGTAAGCGTGGGTGCGGTCGACGCAGATGGAGCGGAAGGGGAAAAAGCTTACGAGGACGATGGCCCAGATGGTGTACAGACCGAACAGAGTGAATGCTGTAAGAAGGATGAGGCTACCGAAGAGGCAGTTTGATGTGCCCTGCGAAAGAGCGAACGGGGCGGTTAGCGATGCAATTGAGACGAACCTTTCGGGGGCGGGGGATGGTGAAGCTTACCTGCACTACGGGCTGCAAGTCTCGCCGCGACATGGAATGCAGGCTGCTTGATGCTACCGGAGCATTGTAGTGTTGAAGGGCGCCTGGGCCTCGTTAGAAGATGGAAGGTGAGAAGAAAGCTCGCAGCAACAACGTGAGGTGATGGTTGGACCCTGAGAAAGGAGGTGCTCGGGATTCGGACTATCAACGCTCAGGCCCTCATTCTTCTCGACCATCAACAATCTTCTTGTTTTCTCACCATCCTTCCCCATCGGCCACACACAAAAGGCCGGAGAGCAGATCAACAGCCGCTCAGCGCTGCACCCGCCTTCAACAATGCCACCACTGCCCACAAATGGCACATCCTACCCACCCTCTTCGTCCTCCGGCTACCGACCGCTCAACCTCAACGACGACAATCAGGACGACCTCGAATTGTCTCCCGCCTCAACCTCGACACAGTGGGTCCAACGAAGGACATTCACACACTCGCCCTATCGCGCGCAAGCAAATAACCCGACGCACCTGCTTCAGACGTTTCTCTCGGACACCCGGCCGCACCCTGCTCGCCCAAAAGAGCTTCACTTGCGAATCACGGTTCGGTATCACAATGCCAAGAGCGTCGAGCTGCCGTTGCCGGAACTGACAACGTCAGACTCGCTACCATTTGCGTTGGCGGATGACGTGCCCTGTTTGCGTGGGCTGTCTAGTGGTGGTGCGGTGGGTTGGAAGCAGCGATTGCGAGGCTTCCTCGGGCAGCTCCGAGGCGACTCTTGCTCGTCGGAACAAAAGGAAGCAGCATTGCAAGTGTGGAATACAGCGCAATCGAGACCTCTCTATGCAAGCGCCGAAGAGATAGAGCGCTATCGTACTCGTCTCCAAACCTCAACACTTCCTCCCTGGACACCGCTCAACGACGATTTTCTCCCCAACTCCTCGGCTGCTGAGCCCGACAACACAGAACAACACGTCGAACAGCTCTTCACCGCCTCAAACTCGCTGGGCGACTTTGACCTTTCCTCCGTCTTTCGCAAACCGCGGCATCGCAAGACGACCCGTCTAGTCTCTTCCGGTTTGCAAGAGGCGATCGAACGGTTTGCGGATGACCGACATTTTTCGAAACGGCTCGTTACGAGGCAGTGCGTTTGGGGCTGGAACATGGATGCGTTGAAGAAGGACGTCGGAGAGATGGTGAGGAGTGAAGGCAAGGGTAAGGGTAGAGCGGAGGAAGATGCGGAGGATGTGAAGGTGGACGTGGAAGTGGTGGGACTCGATCAGGCGCCGGTGTATCATGTTGTTTGGGTGCCAATCGCCTACCTTTCAAACCGGCGGGGGTGGGGCTTCGACTCGATGGCCGCGTTGTTGTGCTTGGTCGGGATGAGCGCTGCGCTCATCGCAGCCGTGCTGCTTGGGTTCGTCACCAATACCCTATTCATTGTAGCTGCGCTTCTGATCATACTTGGTGGGTCGACGCTCACGTGGCTGGTGCAAACACAGAACGAATGCGTATACGACGGTATAGGAACGGCTTGGCCTCTGGCTCCTCGATGGGCCAAGCTGGATGCGGATCCGAGTTGCGATCGCGATAGCGTGTTGCAAAAGCTCGACGGTCCAAGCTCAAGACTCACGGTGGAACGACGCGAGGAAGGATGGTTTGTAAAGAGAGGTCTGGATGCCAAAGAGTGGCTGGATGTTCATCGTGAGCGCTTGATACATGGCTTGAAGCCGTAATTCTGTAACGACTTTTGTGCAACTTCAATCAGCATCGTCACCCAGTCTTCCGCCTCTACTGCTCCGATTCCAAGCCTGTCTCCTGCCCTCCTCGCTCCTGAACACCCTTGCCGTCCCCTCCTCCTCGCCGTCCGCCCCTTTCGCACTCGACTTCTCCCAATCCACATACGGACTAATCACCGAATCCTGCGGATGCGCTCGGCTCCTCTCCTTGGGTGCCATGCTGGCCATCTCGTCCAATATCCTGGCTAGACTCGGGTTGACCTGCGTGGACCTGTCTTCCGCCATCGACGACGGCGGGAACTGCGACGGTCTCGCCGCGACCGTGGGTCTTGCTGCCGGTGCGCCGAACCGTTTCGGAGGCCAGAGGATCATTTCGATTCTCGAAGTGATGAGTCCCATGGGGACGGGTCCGAATTCACGACTGTCCCTGCTCTTGTTTCGTAACAATGTGGATGCGGAAGAAGAGTTGGCAACCCGCTCCAAACTACCGGGAACAATGTCTACCGCAGCATCGCCTTCCACCCACACGTGTCCCGCTGGAACCTTGATCCGCGTCCATCGACCCTTCCCCGCCGATCCCGGCACCCACACCCTCACCGTATCACCCGGCAACGCAATGATCCTCTTGGTCAACAGCAGTCTCGGATCTAACGGCGATATCAACGTCACAATATCGCCAGAGCGCAACTCGTCCAGATTGTATTTGATCGTTCGATTGAGTAGTACGACATCGGAAGGGGCGTTAGCGGACGAAGCGCTCGAGTAAGGTCCGTTGAAGGTGGGTGACATGGATCCACCTGTCACGTTGCCAAGACTGTAGAGGTGCGAAGTGATGAATGCGGCGACGGGGATCCAGCCGAGGATGAAGAGGGTGCGCGAGAGTGGGTTGCGTTTGCGTGGTGGTGAAGGATGAGGACGGTAGTGCGTATCCACGTTGAGGTCGGGATACTTTGAGTTCGAGGCAGACGTGGTCACGGAGGCAGACACAACGTTGTTGATGCTGCTGCTGCTGGAGGAAGTGCCGGGTGAGTCGGCGGAGGAAGACACAGCTGTGGAAGATGAGGTGCTGGAGCTGGACGAGGCTCGGTACTGTGCTCTGAAGCAGAAGGACACGGCCAACGACCGCGCTGGTGAGCTGAGCCGCACCACAGGAAACGACCGCAGCATCGACGACGAAAGAACTGGTTGTAATGGTGGTCAAGATGCAAAGGCAAACAGGAAGGATCTTCTGTTTCACCAAAATGACCGGAAAATAATGAAAGAGTGGAGGAGCAATGCCCGATTTCCTTCTTTTTGATCGAAGTTAGCGTTTCCTCAAACATCATCTGCCGACATTCATACATGGCTCACCGACAGAAGAGCACATTATCAAAGCAAATGAAAGACAAAGACAAGCAAATCGCCTTCAAAGTGATACAAATACATAGAACGTAGACTCAATCAAGAGGGAAAATGGGATCGACTAGCTAAGCTCCTTCACCTTTGCCTGTGTAAACTCCTGAAACCTACGATGCTCCTTCCACACATCATCCATCGTCACCTCGGGCTCGCCGCGCGCCGCTCTCTGAGCATTTGTATTCGCCAGCAGCGTCGCATCTGCCAGCTGCGGATACCTGATGAAGAACGGCAGCGTCAGCACCCAGTTCTTTTCCGAGTGCACATCACCGTCCCCCGGCGACAAGAAGCGCATGAGGTCAATGATGACACTGTGCGTTTCCAAATCCGGCATCTGAATGAGTTTGTCGCGGATCGCTGGCCAGGGTAACGAATCGATGGCTTGGTCGTGCGGAGTCGAAAGCTGTACAGGGGTCGGCTTGAGGATAGCTGGCAGGATGTAATTCGGATTGACGCGGTAGTTGTTCATGTGATAGGAGAGACGAAGGAAATTGTCTGCTTTGCTTTCGGTGTCGTACGTGGCTGGAGAGTCGGAGGATGCGCCTCTGTCGCTGCTCATTGTACCGAGGTCGCCCTCATCCCAGCCGTTGGGGAGGCGCGTGCATGCGAGCTTGATGTGCGGGTTGGTGGCTTCTTGCTGCTCGATATACCTCACGTCGCTCTCGTCGAGCTGGTAGTCGTTGGGCAGGTTGAGGAAGTAGGTTGCGCCTCGCTTTGCCCAGATGCGGTTGACTTGAGCAATGGCACGTGCATAACGACACTTGATCGCGAGCACACGCTCGGGCGGTAGTCGAGTGCTGCTGGGAACGAGAAGCGTTTCGATACCGCCGGATGCTGTGGATGGCATCAGGACGGTGGCGCCGGTCGAACCGCCTGCAGAGACTGGCATGCCTTGGCCAAAGTTGTGTGTCGCTGAGCCGAAGCCAGAACCTAGAAAGCTGAGGTTCGACAAAGCATTAGGATCCGATACAACACCGACGTCACTGTGACCGCTGTCGGGCACGAAGCCGTTGAAAGAGGTTGCGTCTTGCGGAGCAAACAAGTTGGGCGTCATTGCTGCGTCATGCGAGAATAGGGAAGCAAGACTGGACAAGTCCGGGTTGCCGCCTCCTAAAAGTGTTTGTGCGAACGTGGAATCGACATCATTACGGAATTGTCGCGGGGCTCCGACCTGAGACGGCTGCCAGAATTGGGTTGGAAGGGCGTAGGACCTTTGCTGTTGCATTTGTTGTTGCTGCTGTTGTTGCTGCTGCTGCTGCTGTTGCTGCCAGTTCGGATCCAAGTCCTTGATGCCCATGTTCTGCGGGGAGGATGTATAGCTTTGACCAGCTGCAATGACATTGGATCGAGTGGAAGAACTGTCTTGATCGGGTGTGGTTGCCGCAGTATTGGAGCCGGGCCCAGTGGCAGTAGCGTTGGTATCGTCGGTCTTGCGATTGCGTTTCGAGTCTTTGTTGGTAGCGTCGTCTAATGTTCTCTTCTTCTTGTCGCTTGACGCTGGCTCTGCACCTGTTGCATCAGCTTTGCTGTTGGCATCGCGGAAGTAATTGATGAGCTTGCTTTCGGGCAAACCTTCGGCGGGAATGTTGCTCTCCTTGCGGATCTGCTTGAGTGCTTCGCATTCTCCAGCGCCTGGCCAATTGGCCCATGCTTCCGACATGACTTTTTCGCTAGACGAGTTCATGGTGGCTTCTAACATTTCTCGAGTCATGCCAGCTTCCACCAAGCATCCACCGATGCTGCGATTCCCAATGAAGTGCGCGAGACTGCCCACCATACCGCGCAGAGTGTTGTTCTCGGCGAGCAAATGGCGCAAGGCGAACCGAAGGCGGTTGACCTGGGTGTCGTGATCCGAGGAAAGAAGTTCGACTCTGGCTTCGAGCGCGCGAATGTACTGTTGCTTGCGCTGGCGAAACTCGCGCTGAGCCGCCCTGTTCTGTTCCTTTCTGTGTTGCGCTGCAGTCTTTGTATCCTTGGCCTTTGCAGCGGCTGCTCCAGCGGCGGCACCATTCTTCTTGGCCCTCGATCCCTTTGCATTTGGTTTTTTGGCGGTGGCATTAGCTGGAGAGACGCCATCTGCGTCGTCGTCATCTTCGTCTTCATCTTCGTCGTCGGTATTGAAATTGGCCGACGTGACGCTTTGCGAGAGATTTGAAGTAGGGATGCCTAGGTCTAATCGTGGTTGTGGACCGAGCGACATGGCGGTTTGAAAGCCGCTCGAGATTGCGCTTGGAGATGCGTCGGTCCATCGATCCATGGGCGAACCGGTGGGACCGCGGTGAGCTGGAGGCATGATGTCGACCGAGCTCCGACACGAGTCTGGTCAGTGTTGACAGGCGCCAATGATGCAGTGTTGAGTGAAGGAGCAAACACAACCTTGTGCTCTGCATAAAAGCCTGTGGGCATGCAACGCCGCCGGATCATGGTGGAGCTGCTGCACCGTCCCACTCAAAAACTGCTTTTCCAATTTTTTTTTCCTCAAATTTCTTTTTCCGAGCTTGGATTGGCTCAACTCAACTTCAGTCTCGGCTTTCGGTGGCACATAGGTTCCGACCAACCGGTTGCTGCTCAGGTTCGCTTTGCAAGCAAAGAAAGGCCAACCTTGAACAGATTGCACCTTGCACCTTGCACCTTGCACCTTGTTTCTCTACTTTTGCTTCTCAACTCTGAGGTTGACTGTAGCTTGCTGTCCTGACCTCTACCTCACCCGCAGCTTTGCTGTTCAAGAGCCTCTCCGGAACGTATTTTTTCAAGATGTTACGTCCACAGACCGAAACAAATCGATTAATCTCGTCGGTGAACCAGCTGAGCCGAGGCACAGAAGCCTTTACAGTAGAATCAGTCTCGCTGCACAGGCCAAGCTGAGTTGAGTATTCAAAATTGATGCGCGATGTCGCAGCACTCTTTGAACGTGTCGCCCCGCGATTTGGACCCCGACGAGCAGCTCGATTCTGACCAAAGACAGACCGCAGAGATAGCGCAGGACAGCTCGTCTCCGCTGGCCTCTTCACAAAGGACTACTCGGCTCTCGTCCTCACCACCACAATCGCTCTATCCCCTTGCAAAATACCCTCTTAATCCAGACCACAGGGTCTGGCAATCACACCTTTATCATGCTCAAGGTGAGTTGCGTCCTTCACCTCGTCCGGCCCTATCTGGCATGCCTGCCCTCACTGACTCTCCATCTCCCTTCATACCTTCGTCATCACTATAGGAGCTGACAGGTCAAGCTCAGGGCTACCTCGGCAACCGCAAGCCCTTCTCTGCCGTCACGGATTGGATCGACCGACTATGCACCCAGCGATACGCCGAAGAGGAGTACGACGGCATCCCCGAGCTCGTCGAGGCCATCAACCTCCAATCCACCGGTCCCGCTGAGGCGAGCCGTGCTCTGCGCAAGAAGCTCAAGTATTCCAACGTGCACGGTCAGAAGCGTGCCCTCATCATCCTCAAGGCTCTCGTCGAAAACTGCGGTCAGCGTTTCCAGACCACCTTTGCCAATGACCAGCTCGTAGACCGCATCAAGATCATGTCGCAGGATCAGCTCGTGGATGCCTCCGTACGTAGGCTTCTCATGCGTGTCTTGCTCTCGTGGCACCAGCAGTTCAAAGACGATCCATCCATGAAGATGGTCGCTGGCCTCTACCACGCCTGTGGTGGCGGTAAGAAGCCCGAAGCCCAAAGGAAAAACGAGGCTGCCGAAGCATACCGCAAGCTACAGGAGAAGCAACGCATCGAAGCACAGATCCGTAGCGACCGCAAAGCTGCCGAGCAGCTTCAGAAGGAAGAGGACAAGAAGAGCAAGCTGCGAAACAAGAAGGGTGTCAAACGTCCCACGTTCAACTTTGAACAGGAAAAACCCGCTATCCTGCAATCGCTTGCCATCTCGCAGCAAGTCGCCACCGCTCTTGTCAACGCACTGCAGCACGTCAATCGCGAGAAGGAAAGCGTCACTCAAAATGCTCGCGTGCAGGACTACCTCGTCAAGACCAAAGTCGAGCGTAAGAAAATCATCCGATACGTGCAGCTGGTCAAGGATGAAGAGTTCCTCGGCTCGCTCATCTCTGCCAACGACCAGATCATCTTGGCGCTCGAACTGTACGATCGTCTCTCCAAGCCTGTCGAACTCGACTCTGATGACGAGCACGAGCCGCTGGCTGCCATCTCGGGCTCAGGTCAGTCTGCCGAGCAAAAGGCGGCAGCACGAATCGCCGCCGACGACGCCGAGATTGAGATGGTCCGCAAGAGGATCGCCGACGCTCGACTCAACGCACCCGACAGCGAGCTCGAGAAGCTGCAGACACGACAGAGGGTGCAAATTCACCGTCACAATTCGCGCGTAGGAAGCATGCGCAGCTTCGACATGAGTCCGCAGCCGACTGGTGCTGGATCAAGTCAGCGAGCAGGTACCGGTGGTGGAGCGATGAATGATCTGATTGACCTCGACTTCCAGGAAGACCAGTACAGCCAATCGCAGTCACAGCAGAGCGGCAGCCACGGCCGACGAGGTCTGATGGCGAGCGAAGCAGCTGGCAGCAGCACTCAGCACGGCGCTTTATCCGACTACAGCGATTACGAGTCCGAAGATTCGGCAGATGAGCACGCCGCTCACCAGGCACCCGGTCGTGCTCGGCAGCTCGCAACATCGTCTTCGCGACCCGAGGGAGGATCGTGGTCGAACCTCAACGACTCGGAAGAAGAGGAATGGCTTCGAACCACGCAGAACCACCGTCCTAGCATCGGACCCGGCTTCAGCTGGAACGAAGACGAGGAAGGTGAAGACGATCCCTTTGCTGATCCCTTTGCCGATGCCAACAACGCTGCTGCTTCAGGAAGCGGATGGGGTATCGAGCGCCCACAGAACCAGCCCCGCAAAGAGTGGGGAGTTGTATAAAGCGACCCACACTACCCACTCCCTCATTCATGTTGTCCTTTCTCGTTCGTCGTTGACTGCAATACAATCATGATCATCATCAAAAGACGCGTGAATGACTTGCAGGAGCTGCAGACTGTGGATCCATGCGATGCTGATGCTGCAAACAGACGCGCTGTGCATTCAGAGAAGCTGTTGATGTTGAAAGCCCAAAAACAAGTCTGAGGCGCTTATTTTCGTTTCCTTTCTGGCTCAGCTCTCTCGGCTAATTAGAAAAGGATTCCCTCTTTGGGCAAGCGTTGCATCTCTGTGCTGTGCTGTGGGGCGCTGTGCTGCAGGTGAAAGGCTCGGAAAATCGTTGAATCAGAAACAAACACGCATGCTCGCTACACTAAGCGCCAACATCAACATTCTTGCACTCTTTTCAGTCTACCTCCATTCAAACGGCACCGTCATCACCAGAAGCCTGCCTCTGGCTCTCATCATTATGAGCGGAAGAGAGCGGAGTGTCGTAGCGGGACCTAGCGACGTCAGTCGCCAACAACAATATCGATCGTCAGCTTCGCCATTCAACTGGACAATGTCACTCTTCGGCCGACGACAGGGCAAGCAGCCTGCCGACACGGCTAGTCGTAGCTTGGGATGGGGTCGACCTGGCGCTTCAGCTTCTGCAAGCAACCGTGACGAACGAGAAGCACTCATCTCCAATACGACATCTTCAGGCGGAGACGACTTTGACGACTCGGACGCTATTTCGCTGCTCAGTAACATTGCCGATCGCGACTCGCGGCGCGGTGGAGGAGCGGGTGCTGCTGCACGACGTCGTGCACGTGCGAGAGCGAGCGCGCAAGGCAGGACATGTGGTACGCTCTGGTTCGATATCGAGGACTGGAGCCGTTCCATGTCGTGCGGTCTATTGGGCAGAAGGCAGCGCAACAGCGACGAGAACACAGGGAGACAACGTGCCGCATCCATCGGTAGCGTTATGAGTCGCGGAGCCAGACGTGCCAACGCCCCCTCGTCCACAGCATCGAACACGGTGACGTCGAGACATTCGCGCTCGCTCAGCGACGCAAGCACCGACAGCGGAGGCAGCCTCGCTGGCTCTGGTTTTGCAGAGAGTGTTGATGCGGATGCCGGCATGTTGGACGATCAAGCTATTGCTCGATTCGGCCAGCCCAGCGCCCCGTCCACCGCTGATGCACAAGAAGAAACAGAAGCCAACGCAGAGCAACTCCAAGCAAAGGAAGCAGAGCAAGCAAGAGTAAGGGCCGAAGCGGAAGCAGCGGAGCTACTAGCCCAAACAGAACGACAGAAAGCATTGGAAGCTGAAGCAGCTCGGTCGCAACAGGCGGCCGAAGCTGAGGCGCAACGTCAGAAAGAAGAAGAAGCAAGACTTGCAGCAGAGGAAGAAGCTGCCATCGCCAAAGCGCGTCGCAAAGCCGAGCGCAAAGCCGCCAAAGCTGGTCTGCTCAAGCTGCAGCAAGAGACACAAGCGGCTCAACGATGGCGTACCGAAGCCGAGGCCGAAGCTGCTGCCGGTGGCTTCACGTTTGCGGATACGGATGGGGACGAATCGCACGATCGCCACGATGCGGAAGGGGAAATGCACGGTGGAGAATACGACCAGTATGGCGATGCAGAAGAGGCGGATGGGTACTATGCTACAGTGCAAGAGCATGGACCGGGCGGAGTGGTGCATCATCACCACTACTATCATGCCGCACCGCCCATTGAGGAGGAGCAAGAAGAAGAGTTTGTGTACCCTGGCTCGTCTGCCGCTGTATTCACAGACCATCCAGCGCACGGCGCAAAGACGGAAGAGGAGGCGGAGATCACAGAGGCTATGGCCGACAAGACGGTATCTGAAGATGAAGCGGACATCGCCGGTCTTTCTTTCGGACGCAAAAAGTCGGGTCCTCGACGCAATGACTCGGGCAGTGCAAGTGGAAGTCGGAGCGGAAACGGTCTCACCGCTCGCATCACCGCTGGCGGCTCGTCATCAGGCGGTAGCGCATCTGGCCGTCGTGCCCCCCCTTCAGCCTCGTCCTCTTCTGCCGCTGGTCGAGCCCACTATCGCGACCGTCCACGACGTCACGAACGAACCTCTTCCAAATCTTCCAACTCTTCTTCCGGCATCTTTTCCTACCACTCGTCCAACACACTTTATCCGGCCGCTGCACCACCATCTACAGCGGCTACTTCGGTCACCTCCCCTCCAGCCCTGCCGAACCTGTACGAGTCGGAACCCGTCTACACCAACGTGAAGCCGAGCGAGGCTGCGGGAACAGGCGACGAAGTGGCTCAGGCTCAATTTGGTAAACCCGACGTAGATGCAAATGAATTTGGCGTCATCACTGCAGGCACGAACAAGGGTGGGGCCGGCCGGGTGAAGAAGTCGTACCGTGACAAGAGGAGTCAGAGTCAGGTGATGGGTGATGAGCAAAAGAAGGATTCGTTCGAAGGGTTTCCTGGCTTTTGAGGATTGCGTCGATCATGATCCCATTGCTCTTGCTCACACAGAGAACGCCTGTCAGTTTATTGCCCCCAGTTGCTGCGAGTGAACGAAGGACGGTCTCCTGAATTTGCGCGTGGCTATACATGAGCAACGCCATCGATACAGACGACACATGAACCACCGATCCAGATGTCGGCCTTCTCCGCTTCACCCTTCGAACGGTCGACCTTGATGCTGATCCTGCCCTTCCGCCCAATCGCTGTTCCCTGCGAATTGGTATACTCATCCGCCGGACTGTCACCGCTCGACTCTAGCCATTTTGCAAACCCAGCATTGAGCGAGCCCGTTACCGGATCCTCACCGATATCCTCAAACACGAATGCTCTCACCTCGTTGGCGACATGTTCGCCTTGGCTGTTCTGGCCGCCGGGATACGCTCCGATGAAGCCCAAAAATAGATCGCGGATGGAGCCGATGTCACACTTTGGCGAATTGACATCGATATCGAGCACCTGTTGTGCAGTTTTTAGCTTGATACCGATCCATCTTGGACCGTTGTCGAGATGGTATGCTTCGACAATGTCGCTTGGATCGAGACAGAGGCCCTTGATGATGCGAGAGAGGGTGGTGGAATCGACAGGTTCGTGGCGGAGAAAGTCGGGGGCCTTGAAGCGGACTGTGTTGGCGTCGGAAGAGACCTCAAGCGCTACCAGGCCGATCGCACACTCCTGAACAAGCTTGCCAGCACGTTTGGCTAGCAATGCGGACGATTCGGAATTGCCGAGGTGACGCAAGAACGAGTGACAGCTGCCGAGTGTTGGGTGACCCGCGAACGGGAGCTCTTCGATGGGCGTGAAAATTCTAAGTCGGTAGTCTGCGACTGTGGCGGCTGTAGGGGGAAGCAAGAAGGTGGTCTCGGACAAGTTGGTCCATCGTGCAAAGCGTTGCATCTGCTCTTGGGACGGGACAGGTTGAGAAGTGTCGAGACAGTTGACGACAGCGACGGGGTTGCCAAAGTAAGGCGTGTCGGTGAAGGTGTCCACCTGGTGGAATGGATAGGTGGTGGTGATGCTCGACATGATGCACAACTGGCTTGACGGACGTATGAGCGCAACAAAGTCCCCGACCGAACAATGTGTTGTTATATCTTCGCCACCCGTCCCGTAGGTTGTGGTGGTCGAGTCACAGACGACGAGATGATGATTGTGGGCCAGACGTTGACGACCCAATTCAGGGTCCAACTCCTAACCCATGTTCGGCTATAACGCTTTTGTCTGCAGACTACCAGCGGGACGCTGCGATGCAAGACAAAAACTTGCCTCGAGGTGTTATGCCGTGGCAACGAGACATTGAGCACTTACGACATGCTCCTGTTGCGAGCCGCTATGGTCATCTCTGCTGATTTGTGCAGATGGAGCTACAGGTATCAACGTCGGCACATGGATGAAAACTCACTTTCGTCATGAGTCGTGACAGAATATGAAAAAAGTGACAGCGGTGGGACAAGAAGAGCAAACAAAGGCCAATCCAATTGCGCAGCGGTTCCCTAAACGACGTGAAAATCGGACAGAATTCGTCCGATGCGCTTTCAAGACGCCAGTCCGGCTAATGGAAGGCCAAGGCGTACTCTCTCTCTCTCTCTCTCTTCAGGGTCTCGGCCAATTCTAGCCGGCTGCGAACTACCGCTTCTGCACAGCTGCGCTCGAGGCGTCCTGACATCCCGTATAAGAAGACCCTCTCTGGTCGACTCTCGGATCGACTGCTTCACAAATCACCGTCCCATCATGTCTTCGGAAATTCCACCAATCACGGCGCCCAAGCCGTTCAAGATCGTCTACGACGAGGACGAGGTGAAAGACCTTCGCAATCGTTTGCGCAACACACGCTACCCTGCTGCGCCTTACCTTCCTGAGGATGCACGTAAACCGATGAAGCTGGTCTACAAGCCGGATCTACCCCTTGTCAAGCAGCTTATCGACAAGTGGGCCGATTTTGACTTTGAAGCTTTCCAGCAGCGTCTCAACAGCTTCCCGCACTTCACCACTTCGGTTGACTGGTGCACACAGCTACACTTTGTGCACAAGCGCTCGCAACGCCCCGATGCCATCCCCCTGATGCTCATCCATGGTTGGCCGGGAAGCTGGTTCGAGTTTGCACACGTGATCGATGACCTCGCTAATCCTGTGGATAAGGACGCTCCTGCCTTCCACATCGTTGTGCCCTCGCTGCCTGGCTTTATGGACTCGACACCACCGCCAAGCAAAAAGCCTGGTGTCGGCGATGTTCGAGGCTACACTCGCATCCTCGATGCTCTCATGCGTGGTCTCGGCTACGACAAGTACGCTTCGCAGGGTGGTGATTGGGGAAGTCCACACGCACGTGCTCTCGGAGCCTTCCACTCGCACAAGGACGGCACCGGCTGCCGAGCGGTCCACCTCAACTTCTGCCCTGTCGCCGCCAAAGGTTTGAGCAAGCTCATGCTCACAACTCTCCCTGTCAAAGTAACTCTGGGTGTTGCCAAGCTCATCTACGGCCAAGAGTACTTGATCATGGCGGCAAAGGGCATGTACTTTGAACAGAACCGCGCCTACTACGATGTTCAGCGCACGCGCCCCGTCCAGCTGCTGTACGGCCTGGTCGATTCGCCGGCCGGACTCCTAGGCTGGCTGGGAAACATCTACGACACCCTCTCTGAGCGACGTCCCGACCATCCTCGACTCAACATGGACGCCTGCCTCGACATCGCCACGTTGTTCTGGTTCACCAAATCCATCGGCACCTCGTTCATCCCTTACACCAACAACATCTTCCTGCCCGAAATCCACGGTGCACCGGAGTACAAGCTTCCAGTCCCCCTCGGATACTCGGACTTCCCCGACGAGCTCGTCAACACGCCCAAGTTCGTGGTCGATGCCACCACCACCAGCGGCAAGACGAGGTGGATCGCAAAGAGCCCTGTTGGAGGCCACTTTGCTGCTCACGAGGAACCGAGCATCTTTGTCAACCATCTGCGAAACGCGTTTGCCAAAGGCGGAAAGGGAAGCTGGAACGGCCACGACGAGGGGATCAAATCGCCACAGATCGCCGGTGGCTTGTGGGATGAGGTTCGGGATCAGGAGGCGAGAGCTTCCAAGATTTGACATGTGCAATGTACAGATAGTGGAAGTGCAATCGACACACTGTGCTTTTGGAAACCGGCTGGGAATACGAATGATCATTCCGTGATCCCATGCTTTTGGAAAAAGGCATGCACCTTTTCATCGAGCCACTTGACATCGTCCTTGGCGTCACCTGGACCACCCGCCCAATGACCCCAGATACTCGGAATCACCTCCAACGTCGCTCTCTCACCTATGATGTTTGCCTCGATCTGCGAGTCCTCCGGAGGGAAGTACAAATCGGTCTTGCATGGCACGATGAGCGTCGGACACTGAATGCCCTTGAGCGCCCTCTCAAACGCCTGGTCGTCTTGAGGCGTCACTGCCCCACCATCGCCTCGGACGCCCAGTCTGCCGCCGTTGCTTTGCGCTACATCACGCTTGCTCTCGCCGGCGTAGCGCGGCTGTGCACCCACGTCGCCATGTTGCCAGGTGTAAATCATATACAGCAGATTGTTGGCGTCTTTCGAAGTGGACCAAGCGTGCCAGAACTGATCGAGGATGTTGGTGGCACCGTCGAGACCAAAGTTGGTCTTGAAGCCGTCTTGACGGTAAAATGCCTGGCTGAATCCCCAACCGGCGTAGATGGTGCCGAACGCCTTGAGACCCTGCACAGGCGGGTCGGTGGGATCGTACTTGCCGCCTTTCCACTTCGGATCGAGCGTCAGCGTGGTTTTGAGCGACTCGAGAAAGACCCAGTTATGGATTGCAGTTCGGGCTGATCCACAAAAGGGTACAGCCGCTCGGACCGACTCTGGGAACTGAGATGCCCACTGAAACGACTGTGCTGCGCCCATGGACCATCCGATGACTACCACTTTGCCCTTGACACCCAGATGATCGTAGACGAGCTTGTGTTGGGCTCGAACATTGTCGTAGAACGTGGCTCGAGGAAGGTCGATCCCCAGAGGATGGTTCGAGGGCGAAGTGGACTCTCCGTTGCCAAACAGCGCCGGAACGATGATGAAGAACTTGGCAGGATCGAGCGATCGTGTCTGGGGCTGTTTGCCAGGGAGCGCAATGAGCCATTCATTGCCCTGGGTGATGGTGCCAGAGTACCATGTTGGGTAGACGATGGCGGGGCTGCTTGCGTCTCCGTAGGTTCGGTAGGCTATATACGCATTGGGAATGGTTTCGCCTGAGAGCAGCTCAAAGTCGCCAAGGCTGAAAAGCTTGACATTGGCATCTTGAGGTTTCAAGTCGGTGTTTGACGACATTTTCGGGTCAGATCTGATTGCGCAAGTAAGTAGCGAAAGGGTTCAACCAGCCTCGATGTTTGCGATGAACGAGCGTGGTAACATCGAAAGCATAGGCTACGGAGCAAGCTCATGAGTTACACACCTGATGCTGGCCAATGCGGGGTACAGCAAGAAAGCATAGCCGGAGTGGAGTCCATCACCGATTGGCGAGTCGCAACGGGCCAACTCGACATCGGATATGATCAGCTAGCTGCTCAGGCGTACAGCAGGCGAAGCGTGTCATGCTGCACGGGAGTTCAGGTCGCCGTCAATCAGACTTGGCATCAAGTGTGACACTTGCTCAAAATTATTATTTTGGGACACTCACTCGTAGCGAGTGACAACGGAACGGGATCGACCAGTAAGCTAACTTGGAGCCGTTGATGTGATTGCGGCAGGCACAGGGGCGATCAGCATGCTGCAGCTGCAAGACCTCAAGCTCGGTGACACAGAAAAAAGAACGATGCAGAATGCTTCTTTCTCAGAAAACAAAACCGAGACTCGCGACTTGCAACGAGCTCAAACACAAAAACTTGCTTTGCTGGCGATCTGAGCTTGAAAAAAAAACAACGCTCAAATGAGGACCCTTTCAAGACAGCAACAGCAAGCACACGAGCTACTGTTCGAGACACTGAGACAGTCACCTACGCGGGCTTCTGACGTTCGGCCTCGGCTGGACCAACACACGCGTATCCAACGCGAAGAGCCACACAGCATTCCTTCGAAAGAGCATCGACTCGTCCCTGTTGTTCAACTTGTCAAAGGAAAAAACGCAATCTGAACGGCGGCTGCAAGTGAGTGGGAGCCAAGTCACTTGCACTGCATGCAATATGAGTGGCAGCCGAGCTCGAACCTCATCCATGCGCCATCAGCTGCGAGCTGCACCGCGTGCATCTTTAGCTCTCGACGGCAGTCGTGCCTCTCAGCGTGATCGTTGTTTGGCAGCATCTTTGTCGCTCGGCATGACTGTTCCTTCTGCATGAGCTCTGTCCGAACTAGAGGGCCACAAGCAGGCCACCGTCCTGTGGCAGCTCGTTTACTCTAGCATCACAAGGCTCCGCCTACAGCCAGCTCTTTTTCCCCTCCGTCCTTCAATCACATCGCAGCCTTCATTCTTTCTTCCCTTCTCCTCTCATCCATATACCAGCTCCCTAAGCCCTCCACCATCTCCAAGTCGCTTTCCTCGTTCCTTTCTCTGTACATTGTTCCTACGTAGATCGCAGGTCCATCGCAAATCACACTCGTTTCAACTCTCCACTCTTCTCAAGCACCCACCCACCAACACACAAGAATGGTTTCTGCCAAGATCACCACCTTTGCCGTGCTTGCGCTCGCCGCTGCCGATGCCGTCGTTTCGACCATCGTGGTCACCAAGCCTGTAGCGTAAGTCCCCACCCCCGAAAAAGCACATCGTCTCCCAGTACTGCATTTGCTGACTCTATTGACTCCACCTTTGGCGCGTTGTATGCCCTTTCTCGCATCTCTGTAGCTCTACCACTGGCCACGGCGACAAACGTCTCCATATTGAATGGAACGACGACGGCAAGGCTCCCACTCGTCGCGACTGGGGCCGTGTCAACATTTTCCTCGCTACCGGTTCGCGCGACGTTCAGTACAAGCTGCAGACCCTCGACACCAATGTTTCGTACAACAAGGGTTCCGGATCTTACAAGATCGATGACTCTGTCGGACCAAATGGAGCCTACTACTTTATCCGCTTGGAAGGCACCAACACCACAACCAACGCCATCCCCGCCATGGCCTTCTCGGCGCGCTTCACCCTCGATCAGATGAAGGGCAACTTCAACTCGACCATCATGTCGACGCTGCAGGGTTCATCGGCATCCGGTCCATTGACTGCCGCCGCCGCCGCCGCATCCGCAACATCGACCGCACCCTCGTTCTTCTCATACGCTTCTTCCGCCAGTGCTGCTGTCTCATCAGCGGCCTCGACAGCATCCAGCGCTGCCTCTTCGAAATCGACCAGCGTCTCGTCCACCTCGGATGCCGCTTCCAACTTAAGGTTCACTGGATACGCTAGCGCTCTGGTGGGTCTTGCTGCTGTCGGTGCCGCTTTCTTCTAAAGCGCCTTAATCAGATGCCAAATCCAAAGATGCTCTGGTAGCCTCGTTTGGTCGGACTGATCAGTGGTGCGTCTCACTCTCCCGATTGACTATGTCCGTCGTTCAACCCTTTCGTCTTTCGCTTTCTGAGCACTTCTGCCTTGTCGCTTAACTTTTTCCTGCATGCGAGCGATGGTGCGCCGTCTCATCTTTTGCTCTTTGTCCTGCAATTTACCTTGTTTCTCTTTGTAAATGCTGTCGTTTCCGGATATAATCCATCGCTCTCGTTATCAGCTCACATTGCTCAGCATTCTCGATGGTGGTGCTTTGTGTATGAGAAGACGAATGCGTATTCCCGGGGGATCACAGAGAGAAATCACATGGTGAAGATGAACGCGAGCAAAGGTATTCTAGCGACTTTCGAATAGGGGGACAGGTCAGAGCTTGGCAACCCTCGACATCTTCTTGACCTCATTCATGAGCACCGTCTGCATCCTGAGACCAAGCATGATGTTTCCCTTGACCTTGACTTTGCCCTTCATGAAAGCCACCTGCGGGCTCATCTGGCCCAGCGCGATCCGGATCATATCGCGATCGCTGATGGTCAGGGTGCAGTCCGGCTTCGGCTTCGCAGGGCCAGGACCCTTGATGATCGTTCCGTCCTTTCGCATGTCGACGTAGAACTGAACCACCTTTTCACCCGCAGCTTCCGAATCCGAACTGGGCTTGACGTTGAACAGGAAAGTACCGTTGACATTCTTCTTGGCCTGACTCATGTTCATCATGTCGAGTCCGGCAAGCAGGCCTTCGTCGTCTTCCGAGTGAAGCAGGGCAAAGTAGACGACGCAGAAGAGCTTGGACACTTCCACGCCGGCCACTTTGAGAAGCGTAGGGTCGATCTGATCTTCTTTGGGCTTGAATGGATCGGAAAAGTCGATGTCGTCCGCTTGTTCCAGCATGATCTGGAACAAGTTGGACTCGCCGAGATCGTCGTCCTTGCCCATCGTGTGGAGTAGTCGGTTGCTTGTATATGAAGAGGAAAGTTGATAAGGATACAAAGACTGGATGCGGATGCAACAATTGCGGTGCGTAGAAGTACGAGGGCGGTGCTGGATGGTCGAGACAGGCACGGGTATATATGTTTTCTAGATGGTGGGGTGGAAGCAAGGAGCAGACTTGGACGGGCTCTGCGTCTTCCCTGCAAATGTCCCTGCTTTCACAAGTGTGGGGGGTGATGGAGAAGCAAAAGCATTGCTAGAATGCATATGGTGCCGCTGCCGAGCTGTCGCCGTAGAACAACTTTGTCTCACTCTTGTCGTCACAGCATAGGCCTCAAGAGTCTTTGCATCGACACTCTCAGACGAGATAGACACAGGCGCTTCCAGCTCGACTGCGCCACTGGGTTTTGCTTGACGCCTCTCAGAGATGGATCGCTCAACGACATGTGAAAAAGGAGGAAAGAGCATGATATGTGTCACATGGGCCTTGCAGCATCCTACTCTAGCTCTTTTGTGGGGTCACAGAGTACCAGGGATGGTGCGCTTTGCATGGAACGGCGGCAAAGAACAACTGAGTGCGGGGTAAGTTAGTTAGTAGCCAACAAGCCGTGGGCGTAATAGCGAGTTGTTCTTTCCGATAGCCGCTCCAAAATCAGACATGCTCCCAAGCTGCTTCGCTTCCGAAAGCGATTTCACAGAGCAGAGAAGCATGCCTGCTGTTCGGGAAGGGGTTTTTTTTTCGACAAATTTAGCCTGTTAGACTGCCAAGTGGTGCCGCGAGTCGTACGAAAAAAGGGCCGAGCGGTTCGGAAAATTTTGAGGAGTTTAGGCCCTCTTTGAGAAGATCTTCCTCCACCTCGACAGCTCTCGACTTTGAGGGCCGCCTTCTTCTCACTACCATCACCACTGGCCATCTCGTCCTCATACATACGACAGTGTTCGCCATGGCAACTTCGGACATTGCCTCGGCATTCTCGCCTCAGCTGCTCGAACCGACCACTGTCTCCGCCTACAGCAAGCAGTTCGAGACCAGCGCGCCATACAAACATGCAGTCGTCCCAGCCCTGATCAACGAAGAGCTTCTCAAAGCTACCCGTCAAGAGATCATCGAAGAGCTTCGATTTGCCGAGAAAGAGACCGATATCTACAAAGTCAACCAGACGGGTGACCTCGCCAACCTGGACGGGCTGCCCGAGGAGGAAGCGGGCCGACTGCAGAACCTGCTGCGCGTTCGCAATGCCATCTATTCGCAAGAGTTCAGGAGCTGGCTGCAAGGCGTCACTGGATGCGGACCACTTAGTGCCAAGAAAAAGGACATGAGCATCAACGACTATCGCCAAGGATGCCACCTGCTCAACCACGACGATGTCATCTCCACCCGCAGAGTATCGTACATCCTCTACCTGCCGGATCCGGATCAACCTTGGCAGCCAGAGTGGGGTGGTGCGCTTGAGCTATACCCTGTCAAGACCAAAGGAACGCCTGACGACCTTCCGAGCAAGATCATCCCTCCAAAATGGAACCAGTTCACCTTCTTCACCGTTCAGCCCGGACACTCGTTTCATTCTGTCGAGGAGGTAATTCACCCAAGCCAGTCGCGACTCAGCATCTCTGGATGGTTCCACAGACCTCAAGAGGGCGAGGAGGGTTTCACCACCGAGGACGAGAAGAAGGAAGCAGAGGTCGAAAAGGAGATGAGCAGTCTCGAAAGTCTCTCTGCCAAAGAAAACGCAAAGCAGTTCGAAGCATATCCAGACGAGTTTGCGCCGCCACTACCAGGATCGCCGCTCACTCAGGAAGAGAAGAAGTTCCTCATCCAATTCCTGAATCCGGCTTACCTGGTGGAGAAGACGCAAGAGCAGCTGTTCGAGCAATTCGGAGACGATTCGCATATCCTCCTCTCCGACATTCTGCGCAAGGAGATCGCGCAGCCGCTGGAAAAGGCGTTGCGGCAAGCAGATGCCAAGGACGGGTTCCAGTGGTGGACCTCGGGTAAAGGTGAAGAGTCGACCCAAATTCAGCCCCATGGTGTAGGGACGGAACGTGCTACGGAACCCGACAAGGAGGCGACACAGTGGAGCATCTCAGGACCACCGCACAAGCAGCGATACGCCGTATTGTCCGAGCAGGCTGCTCCCGGCAAAGCTGGCAATCTGGTGACCGCCAAGATTCCCGACCCACTGCCCACCGACGCTAGTGCGCTCCTCAAATTGCTCAGCACTGTGCTCTTTCCTTCGAGCGCATTCCGCCACTTCCTCGCCAACATTTCACAGCTCGTACCCCTCGGTGCACGACCGGTCGAGGCGAGGAGATTCCGTCCGGGTCTCGATTACACACTTGCCCGGTCCGACACAGAGCCCGTGCTGGATGTCACTCTCAACCTCACTCCAGACGTGGTCAAGCCTTCGCTGGACGAAGAGCGCAAAGCCGGCCCGCGCGGTCTTGCAGGCAAGTCGAAGAAACCCAAAACCGCTCCTGCACCACCGTCATCATCTTCAAAGCTCCTCTCGAAGAAGGAAGCCAAGGACCTGGCTGCGAAATGGGAAAGCGGCGACATTGGTGGTTGGGAATGCTACATGGCGCCACACGAGGGTGAAGAAGACCCGGCTGTTTATCAGAGTGGAAACAGCGGCAAGAAGAAGGCTGCCGATGAGGAGGACGCAGAGATGAAGGAGGTTGATGGAGACGACGAAGAGGAGGAGGTGGTCGAGATGGTCGAAGATGATGGTGAGGAGGAAGATGATGATTTCGACGGTGTGCTGCTCAACCTGACGCCAAGCTTCAACACGTTGAGCGTGGTGTTGAGGGATGAGGGTGTGATGCGATTCGTCAAATACCTGGCTGCACATGCTGGCGGATCGAGGTGGGATGTGATCGGAGAGTTTGAAATTGGTGCAATCGAGGTAGAGGAGGAGGAGGAGGAGGGTGATGCCTAGAAAGCTCCACCAGAAGCGAGCTGCCTCTTGTTTTGCACTTGTACTCGTCCTGTGTCAATGCGCATTGTCGACCGCTGCATTCGTTGTGCACAGCGCCTTCCGAATGCGATTGCGAGCCATGTCGACGAAACCACTTTGGGCCACGATGATGAAAAAGCTTGCCAAGCCAAGCAGCTGAGCGTGTCTCGTCCGAAAATCAGGATGGGCGGAAATCGCGTAAAGTGCGAAGAAAAAAGTGTTGGTTTCCACCGCGCGCGTGTGTGTCACTTTTGGCAAGATGCTCAATGCTTCATCTCCTCTTGCTTTCCACCACCTCCAGGTCACCCTTCCACAAACCGGCGAGCATCATGTGGTGAGTGCACTCATCCTTATCGCTCCACTTCCTACAGTTACCGTCTCAGAACTTACCACATTCCGGTTTCCACGACGCACAGTAAACACATTCTCAACGCCCAAGTGTCGATTCGAGCACCTTGCTGTCAAAAGTTCTTTGACGTAAGTCGTGTTCCTCGTACCCATCGCTTCAACCATGCCACCGGCATCTGATCCTTTGTTTCTCCTTCTCAACAGTGTCCACAATGCCATGCGGAATCGCAAGACCACAATCTGCGCAAAACCATCGAGATGGCCTTCATCTGCAAAAAGTGTCGCAAAGCATTCCGTAAAGATCTCACACAGTACGAAGAGTCGGATGAATTCTGTCCGCATTGCGACAACCATTACGTACGTCCATCACTTTGTTTCCGCTACTCTTTGTCACGTGGTACTGACACTTTGTTTTCACCCATTTGATATCTACCTCTTTGTGCCTGCTCTGGGTAGGTGATCGAAGCCAAAACGCCACAAGCCATGCTCAGCGTCGAAGGCGAAGATGCACGCGTCGACAACCGTATGCTTCGAGATGACCGAGTCAAGTACGATCCGAGAAAGGACTTTTACTTTCGACGTGTCGCAGCCCAGGAGACCGAGAGGATTGATGAAGGAGGGTGGTTGCAGGCAATCAAGGACAGGGCGGCGGGCAAGTTGGGTCCTGACGGATTGCCGATCGATACAGAGGGCCCGATGGGAGCCGACGGGAAACCGTTGTTGGATGCCTCTGCGCTGAGTGGGGCAGGGGGAGGAAAACCGCAGTGGAACAAGTTTAACGATGATGATTTGGATTGGTCGTAGAGCGCAAGGGCCAAGGGGGAAACAAACGTGTATTTGTATCAAACTGCAACACCTCATCTACCACACTGCAGGCGGCGCAACTGTGAAACGCGCTGCCAACATTCGACTCGACTCGACTCAGGTCAGGATTACAAACAAGACTATTCCAACAGCACCTGTATGCGCCGGGATCAAAGAAGAAGGGGTATAAGGTCTGTTGCGTTCCAGCGCGATTGCGCACCTCTACATGTCGTGCGGGATCTCAAAGTACTCGTCGGCCAACTTGGACAGCTCCGCCGCCAATTGCTTCCGCTTGCCATCCGGATCGTTCTGATACTTGGACTTGAGCGCCTTAATCTTCTCGAGCACGGCCTGCTTGGTGGCCTCTGGCATGTCTCTCGGATCACGTACGTAGAGGTCGATTCCGGCGGGGGTTGCGGGCGTTTTCTCAAAGTACGTGACCAACCAGTCAAACTTGGTTCGAGAAGTGTCATCGAGGTCGTAAGGTCCATAGCCGATGACCTGCCACTTTGAGTGGAAAAAGCGGAGCAGACCGTTGCCTGTCCATTGGTACGATGCTCTGGTGCGGGCATGAAAAGACGAGGGGGGTGAGCGACATGGATGCGGCCGAGATCAGAGTTAAGGGGGAAAGAGGGGGCAAACTCACCCATTCTTAGCATCCTTTTGAAGCACATTGGTTCCCTTGATACCAAAAGCCTTGTTGAACCAGCTCTCCTCTTTCTTCCACTTGCTAGCTAAGCCGCTAGCCTGGACGGTCTCGGCATCGGCGCTCTTAGAGAGAGGTTCGGATCGAATCTCGTCGGTAAACTTGACCTCGTCTGCTTTAGCACTTGGGTGAGGGATGTAGCGAATGACGACGTTCTTCTTCGACTTCCAAAGCGGCAATGACGAGCCGATGATGTACCAAAAGTCGTCGATCTTGTCGTGGGGGCGCGAGGAGAAGTCGAGCGGATGCGATGCGTCGTAGCTGGTGAAGGGCAGGTCGATGTCGAACGCGGATGGAGAGGTGGATGTCTCCGTCATGATGAAACAGTTGTTGTCCTGACGGAGGTGATGGATGGTTGGGAGGCAGGATGGACGAGGTCGATCAGACTGAACCAGGTGTTGGTCTTTGACGTGAATGCCGGTGTTTGGGCGAGGCAGATGCTTGGTGTTGCTGCAGCACCACGCAATCACGAAAATGTGGTCTGATTTCGCCGTCGTTCAGGGTCCACTGATCAACGTGACTAATCTTGATACGCTTGGATCGTGTGCCCGATTCCGATCTGTTCAAGCTTATGTGCCAATCCGTTCGTCGGCGACTCGAGCTGCTGTTGGGACATGCATCTTTCCCCGCATTTCTTTGCCGTGCTTTCCTTTGCATGCAAAGCGATCTCTTCTCATCTCCGGCTCGTCCGAATCTCCCATCAAGGCAGAAATGGCCTAGACTCTTGGGCAGTCTCGACCTTGTTTTATGATCTTGCGAGGTTGACTTGCGGGTGCGGCACAAAAGAGCAGTTGACGGGAACTGCACATATGACAGACATACTGTAGAGATCGTGGCTCCAGAGGCCTCTTCTTTTCGTTCCGTTCGATGCCGCTGTCCAAGACTAGCTTGATCATGGTCTTGTCTTGGCGTTATACTTGTTCTTAAGCTTTCGCCGCGAGATCCGCTCTGTCTATAGTTGCCCAGTGCAAATTCTTTTTCTTTCGCTTGCGGTAGAACATCTGCAGGTATGCTGTGCAGTATGATGCGCATTCGCCGTGCCGCAATCCCTCCACCTTTTTTCTCCAGCTGGGCAAAAAAGGTGCTGCGCTTGGGATCGTGGATGCGTGACTGTACCGCAATTCACTTTTCATGGAGGATCCCGACGCTGGGCGTCGTATCGAAAAGGGGGGCATCTCAGCCAGAGTCTTGTGTTGGAGGAGCTACTGTAGGTCAACCCGCAAGGCTGACTGTGTTCGGCCAACCGTTGCCTTAGCAAAAAGCACACCTCATTCGCCCATCATCTCCGAATTTCTCCACCTCCGCTTGAGGCCGTTTCTTTGGTCCAACGTTCCCCGCATCTCTATCTTTGGCCTTGCCATTCGACTGACATCACCTCTTACTGTCACATATATACGCCCCACTCGCATTCGCCCATTCTCCCACTTCCTCTCTTCCCTCCATCTTCCGCAGCACTCATTTTGCAGATCGTCGTTGATAGCTCCGTCCCAAGCATCTCTGCACACAATGGCACCCGGTCTCATGTCGTCCGCGGCACGAGGCGTCTTCAACGCACAGGCTGTCGAAGCCAAATCGGCTGCCGTTGCCGATGGAGGCGCCAAAGAAGGCTTGGGAGGCGGTAAGACGTTCGAGGGTCAATCCAAGCTTCCGCATTTGCCCATTCCTGCACTCGAAGATACCTGCCAACGCTACCTGTCAAGTTTACAGGCTCTTCAAACTCCCGAGCAGCACGCTACCACCAAGAGCATCGTTGAGGACTTTCTCAAGAACGATGGACCCGTCATCCAGAAGCACCTGCAGGAATACGCCAGCACACGAGCCAGCTACATTGAAGAGTTTTGGGACGAGAGCTACCTCCAAGCTTCCGATTCCGTCGTTCTCAACCTCAACCCTTTCTTCATCCTCGAAGACGATCCCACTCCTACACGCGGAAACCAGCTCATGAGGACGGCCAACCTGATCCTGGCTAGCTTGGCGTTCATCCACGACCTACGTACCGGCGAGTTGGAGCCAGACAGCGTTAGGGGTACGCCGTTGGACATGTTCCAGTACACCCGTCTGTTTGCGACTTCGCGTATCCCCACCGCCAATGGGTGTCGGATGGAGGTCGAGCCCGAATCGCGACACATTGTTGTGATGCGTAGGGGACAGATCTACTGGTTCGAGGCGTTGGACGAGGAGCATCGGCCGCTCCTCACCGAGCGCGCAATGCTTGGCAACCTGCAGGCCATCGTGCGCGACGCAGACACGATCAAGATCGAAGACGTCGCAAAGGGCTCGGTGGGCATCTTGACCACCGAAAAACGTCCCATCTGGTCCATGTACCGCGAGCACCTCCGCGAAGATTCGCACAACCGCAAGTGTCTCGAGGTGGTCGACAGCGCCCTCTTCGTCGTGTGCATGGACGACTCGGAGCCCGCAGATGCGGCTGAGCTCAGCAACAACATGCTCTGCGGTACCTACAAGCTTCAACGCGGCATTCAGACCGGCACATGCACCAACCGATGGTACGATAAGCTCCAGATCATCGTCTGCGCCAACGGTACTGCTGGCATCAACTTTGAACATACCGGTGTCGACGGCCACACTGTCCTCCGCTACGCGGCTGACGTCTACACGGAACTCATCATGCGTTTTGCCAAATCGATCAACTCGGCCACAAAGAGTCTCTTCAAGGCCAAGACCAGTCCCTTCGCTAAAGGTGCCGGCAAGAAAGCCAACGGGACCACCACCGAGGTCGACGCGCAGAAGGCACAGGACGTCAACCAGGCTACAGCGCCCAAGAAGCTCGAGTGGAACCTCACCAAGAAGCTCGCCGACGGCATCAAGTATGCAGAGACGAGGTTGTCCGATCTCATCTGCCAGAACGAGTGTCAGGTGCTCGAGTTTGATACCTACGGCAAAAACTTTATCACCCGACACCGATTCTCGCCCGATGCGTTTGTCCAGATGGCTTTCCAAGCGGCTTACTACACGCTATACGGACGATGCGAGACGACCTACGAGCCAGCGATGACCAAAGCCTTCCTGCACGGACGTACAGAGGCGATCCGAACGGTGCAGCCTCACTCGGCCAAGTTTGTCGAGACGTACATTTCGTCCGAGGCCAGCATCGAGGCCAAGATCGACGCGCTCAGGAAGGCGTGTGATGGGCATGCGAAGCTGAGCAGAGCCTGTGCAGGCGGTCAAGGTCACGATCGACACTTGTATGCGTTGTACAACCTGTGGAAGAAGAACCAAGAGTCTTCGAGCGGCGCCAAGCTGGCGCCGCCGGCGATCTTCACCGATGCCGGCTATGCCAAGCTCAACCACACGGTGGTGTCGACTTCCAACTGCGGTAACCCAGCGCTGCGCATGTTTGGCTTTGGTCCCGTGGTTCCCGACGGCTTTGGCATCGGCTACATTATCAAAGACGATGGGATCACTGTTTGCGCTTCGTCCAAGCATTTGCAAACCCAACGATTCCTCGACACGCTCCAGGCATACCTACTGCAGACGCAACAGATGATCATCGAAATGTACAAAGCGGCCAACGTCCGTTCGAGGGCGACGTACATCGATCATGCCGGTGTCGAATGCGATGTTAGGACGGGTCTGCCCATTGGAAGCAAGTCCAACGGCTACACGCAGGACTTCGACACGCTCACGCCAGGTCAGGTGGGTCAGAGTGGATACTCGTTCTGGGGCGACGATGCCAAGGCGTCGGCGGCTAAGGTGGAAGAAGAGGGGGTCGAGGGCGAGGCAAGGAGGAGGAAGAGGTTGGCTAGTGTGGGCAAGACGATTTTGTATGATGAGTATAATTAGACTAGAGGGAATTTGATTGTGGTTGGTCTTGCAGTCAATTCTGCTGTGTTGTTGAGTGTGAGCCTGGCCTTGAGCGGAGGTTGCAAGGCAGGCAAAGTCGGCGTCGCACGCCACGAGCCTCAGCCCGGGTGTTTCGTCGCGGCGGCATAAGCTGCTGGCTTGCTTTCCTCATCTGAAAAGAGCCTGCCAGCTTCAACTGTGACTCTTCGGTTGTTGAGCGACTGCGTCATCCATAGCTGGCGAGCTTTTCGCACTAGCACAGGCAACGAGATGCACTACGACGACCTTTGTGGTTGTATTTCTCTTCTGCTCTACACAGCTATACATCTCTACCTCAGTTCTTGGCAACAAACGCAGTACCGTTCCACTGCGACTTGGAATAGTCCACCGCCTGAGACTGCAAGCTGCCCGAGTTAGGGGCGATACCATAGTTGATCGGGCGGCTCAGCTTGTTGGCACCCTTCTTGACGTTGAACTGGGCGACGAGCAGCTCCTCCGAGTTGGGATTGGTGTTGTTGATGTAGCCAAAGAACTGGGCGTTGCAATCGGTCTTTGTAAACTCGATCTCAAAATAGCCTCGATGAGCGCCTTCGGCCCACTGCAAGTTGCGGTTGATCGACACGAGTCGTTTGGCAGCCGCCGTGTACTTGTCCTGCGTCAAGTTGGCACCGTACGACGAAGGCGAAGATACAGCCGTACCGGCAAACTCGACAGCGATGCTGCCTCTACCGGTGACGGGGTCGTAGGCGGTGTTGTTAAGTCGGTCTTCGGGAACTGTATCGTAGACCCAGTTGGCGTGCGAGTCGCCGGCGAGGATGACGGTGTTGTCGATCCTGTTTTTGACAATGGTATCAAAGAATCGACGGCGGTTGGATTCATAACCTTGCCAACTATCATAGTTGTATGAAAAGCCAGGCGCTCCGTAGTTTTGCCAGTTCATGACGATCTGTTGACCGACAATCTTCCACGTAGCTCCTCGCTTTTGAGAGTCGATCATGTTGCGGTACAACCACTGTTCCTGCTTACCGCCCATGAGCGAGCGGTCCGTGTCGTTGCTGACAGCGGCAACGGCATCCGTGTTCCAGTAGATGTCGGTAATGTCACGGTCAAAGTTACGAGTGTCGAGCAGGAAAAGGTCGGCAAGCTTGCCGTATCGGAAGCTGCGCCAAATACGAAGCGAGTCGGTGGTGTCGACTTGACGGATGGGCATCCACTCGTAGTAAGCCTTGACGGCGGCGAGCTTTCGCTGGGTGAAGCGGACACCTCGAACAGCACCAGTGTCGGTGTCGTTGCCGTCAGCGGTTCCGTGGTTGTACGAATTGTCGGCCACCTCGTGGTCGTCCCAGATACCGAAGAAGGCCTTTTCGCCGTGAAGTGCTTGCAGATCCTTATCCTTTCGGTAGGAGCCGTATCGCAGACGGTAGTCTTGAAGAGTCACAATCTCGTGGTCAGGTTCGGGAACACGGTTGAGCGCTCTACCATCACCGTACGTGTTCTCGCCGGCAACCTTCTGACCATCACCACGTGCCTCGTAGATATAGTCACCGACGTGAACAAAGTAGTCGGCACCGTTCTCGCGAGCAGCAGCAGCACGATAGGCGTTGAAGAAGCCAAAGGGCAGGTTGGAGCAGGAGAATACGGCAAGTTTGAGAGAGTCGACTGCGTCATCGTCGTAGTCAGGAATCGACTTGAAGCTTCCGGTGGGCGAGACGACTGAGTGGTCGTGGCACGAGAAGAAGCGGTAGTAGTACTGCGTCTTGGGCGACAGACCGGTGGTTTCGACCTTGAACGAGTAGTCGACTTCGCTCGTGGTCCAGGCGTAGCTGTCGTCGACGAGATTACCCTTAGACCAATCATCCTTGCTCTTGGATGTCTGGTAGCGCAAGCAGACGGGGAGGTTGGTGTTGGCATCCTCGGGCACAGGGTGGGTCCACAGGATGGCCGAATGAGGATAAGGATCACCCGAGGCTACACCGTACGGGAAAGAGACCTTGCCCTTATAGGCGTCGCGACCGTCGGAACCATAGTTGCCGTCGTACTTTTGAACGAGGAAGTCGGCCTCGGTCTTGTACTGGGTCTTCTTGCCGTTGTTGCGCTTGGCCTTGCCTTCGACCTTGGAGACGACGTAGTCTTCATAAGCACGCTTGCGGATCTGTTTGCCGATGTGCAGAATGTCGTGGCTGAGACCGTCGCCATTACTCAGCGAGAGCGAGGGCGAACGGTAGGCCAGGTTGCGCTCGAGAGGAGCGATGGCTGATACCGAGACGGTGAGGGCAGCAGCAAGGGCTGCGAAGGGAGCGAGGATGTTCTTCATGACTCGCGAGTTGTCTGGGTGGCTGCTCGTCAACCACAGAAGCTTGGATGGAGTAAGTGGACTACTTATATATGTATTCCAGCCTCATCCCGTTGAACCATCTGAGTGCACGAACGGAAGAAGTACATTCTTCTCGATTTTGCAGTCGCAAGCACAACGTTTGGAAGGACAGCCAGAGACTCAAACATACCCAAGTTGGACCTCGCTTTGAGTGACTTGGAGCTTCCAAATGAGCTACGTCTCGCTTGGCATCACAGCCTGTCTTGGAATAAGCGGCACACAGCGGCTATCTACTTTGCATTGCTCTCGCACACTTCTTTTTGTCCGTGCGCCGACCCCGCGCACCTTCCGTCACCACTTGCTGTCCTCTGCAGAAAACGTGGACTAGGTCAACCATGAGGCAACTTTTGGCGAGCCCGTCGGCCATCTGTACAAGAGGGAACCTTGGACCTCGTGCATGCTCAAGATTCAAACACTGCTTCACGGCGGCAACACATTTCAAATCAAAGGGCACGGTGCAGCTTCTTCGAACGGCGCTCAAGACGTTCTCCAATGCACGCAATCTCATTCGTCGAGCCAAGCCTACGGTTGCCAAGCAGAGGTGATGTTTGCTGAATACAGTGGGACCAAAAAATGGCCGGGGCTCGCCAAGAACTGATATGCATAGGCGAGCCAAGAACGTGGACAGCTTTCAAGCATCGCATAACACTAAACCGCTCAAATCGTCACCGACGAAAATCTTTTGGAACACTTTGATCTACTTTCTTCTCGCCACACTCCATGCAGTGGTCAGCACGGTCGTCAACCTGTGGCCTAGGAACGTGTCTTCCGATTGGTGGCCGGAATGGTGACACCCGAGGTCCACATCAGGCTCAAAAGTGAAGCTCGGGTCCTGGTTGGAGACCCTCTTCGGTGAGGCTCCTATTGGCATCGTCAAAGTCAAATTGTACAGGCTCTCCGATCGGTTGTATCGCTCCGACAAACACGTTTGGCAAACGCAGACAGTACAAAACAGAAAGTGACTGAGTGTGATGCATCCATGACATTGCAAGGGGAGCCTAAGACGATTCCCACCTGCTCAAGCCGAGAGGCCAAGACGAGAGAGCATGTCGCTACTGTGTATGGCATGTTGATGATGAAACAATACAACTCAGCTGTGCCCAACTACCAAGAGCCCGATTGCCCTGAGCCCAATCGCGATTGGCTCTGCAAGCTGGGGCCCTCCACCTCGCATGCAGATTAAATATCATTACCACATCGTGGTCAGGAAATCATTCAGTCTACACATCACGAAGCGTGGCAAGGATATGTCAACTCGAACAACAGCGAGTGTTACTGTCTTTGCACGCTGAGGGTACATTGCTGGACCATGGATACGGTGGTAGCTGGAGCGCTAGCTGCGTTCACCGTGGACCTGCTGATCTACCCACTCGACACGCTAAAGACTCGATTGCAAGCTCCCGACTATACCACGCGCTTCCCGGCAGGTCGAGGGCTTTATGGTGGCCTATATCAGGGCGTTGGAAGCGTCATCATTGCTACGCTTCCAGCTGCGGGGCTTTTCTTTACGACATACGAGGAGAGCAAGAGCATTCTAGCTTCGACTAGCTCTCCATTAGCCAATGCACCTCCGGCCCTATCTCACATGCTCGCCAGCTCAACAGCGGAGCTCGTTTCCTGTCTTGTTTTGACTCCAGCAGAGATTATCAAACAGAGAGCACAGGTGGTCAACAAGCAACCAAATTGCGCGCAAACCACTTTCACCACCAAGACTTCGACAGCATGTCCAGCGACCACGGCAGCGAGTGCGGCAAAGGAAGCGGTGCAGACTGCCGAGCCAGGCGCTTCGAAAGCACAAGTCGCAAAAAAGTCTGTGAAGCATGCAGCTGATGCGGTCACCAAGCAAGCTCCTCCGGGCAGTGCGGCATCTACGGCGAGAAACGTCGTCCTCGACGCGCAAGAAAGGCTTCACCAAGCAAGCTCGCAGCGTCTTAATCGATCAACTCTAGCGCCAATCGCATCCACATTTGGCCGCTCTTACCTCGCTCTAGCTGGTCGCAATCTTCCCTTTACAGCATTGCAGTTTCCGCTGTACGAAACGCTTAGGGACAGACTGGGGAAATGGGCAGGGCTCAAAGCAAGGACGCACAAGGAGGATGGCGGTGTCGAGGACGTACGCTCCTCAGAAGACTTCAGACGGAAAGCGGCAAAAGATGAGACGAGTGTCGCAGCAGAATTCGTCAAGGCAGGCTTGGTCGCCGGTGGATCAGCTGCGATAGCGGGGTCGTTTGCCGCGGTAGTCACGACTCCGATTGATGTAGCAAAGACACGGATCATGCTGAGTACGGGCACAGACGCAGCAACACGGCAGCAGGGTGTCATTGCAACGGCCAGGGACATTGCGGTCAAGGAAGGCTGGAAGGCATTGATGAAAGGAGGCGCACTGAGAGGCGCCTGGACTGCTCTGGGAGCCGGCGTATACCTGGGAAGCTACGAAGCCGGCAGATTGTGGTGGAGAGATAGACAGCAAATGTCGAAGAATGCGTAATGCCAACGAGCTTTAAGCTAGCGATGATTGCTCCTGTTCAGGGTGTGATGGTGGTCTTTGAAGGCTGATGTGTTGTTTTGATGTTGCGACCCTGAGCTGGTTCGAGGCATTTCTTGAGATGCGGATTTTGCGGTCGAGGTGTTGGCAAGAGAACCCTGCGTTTCTTCTCGTCATTCGCTTCCCCTCTCCCTTCCACTAACAAATCACACAGCGATGCCTTCGCACATAGCGGCATAACCAGTCACGGCTCTGGCCTCGCCGAGCTGACCACGCCACTCGCCTCAACCAGCATATGCACATCCAGGCGGTGTCCCGGTCCGCGCAGCCATGCCATCCTCGGTGACAAAGCACACCATCCCATCCTTCTACGCCTGCTACTTTCTTCGCTCGCTCTCGTCTCCTGGTACCACCTACATCGGCTCCACTCCCGCTCCGCCCCGTCGGAAGCGCCAGCACAATGGCGATCTCACACAAGGCGCCTACAAAACAGCTCGTGCCCGACCATGGGAGATGGAATGTATCGTCTACGGCTTCTCGTCCAAGATTGCAGCGCTTCAATTCGAATGGGCCTGGGCGAAACCGCATCTCTCGCGTCATCTCAAGTTCATGTCGGCCGAGTACTCTGTCGATGGCAGCCAGATCGACACCTCTTCATGGGCTGGAATGGCGCTGTTCCCATCGACCAGCATGACACCGGGTCAAACTCGTTGGGGCAAAGCAAAACGACGGGTCGCTAGACCACCATCGACACCGAATGCTAGACTGCTCGCTATGCGGGCGCTACTTCGCTCAGAGCCATTCTGTGGATGGGGTCTCAAGCTGGCTTTCTTCACCGAGTGGAGCTGGTTGGCATACCAAAGACTCGACAACACGGCAAACGTCAAATCGGCAAGCGAAGCTGTTTCGTCTGTTTCAGCATGGAACATATACAGTCGATCGGGCAAACCTCTACATCCGCTGTATCCGGTGGCGGTCTGTGATTTTTCTGGTGTCGACGGCAAACGTATTCCACTGGTCCACCTTGCTGCCCAGCAACGACTCGAGGTGGGCGTAGCTGATCAGCCGATCAAGAAGCGGCTAACTTCAATCAAGAAGAAAGCAGAGGCTGAAGAGACGCCGCAGTGGCCAGAAACGCTTCCAAGGACAGCCAACCTGAAAGGGCTCGATGCCTGTGTGCAGGATTTCGCAGCCTTCCCTTCGCCCAATGCTGCTGTTCAGAGCACAGACTTGACCAAGAAGGCGGAGCGACTGAAGAAGACGAACGACGCGACTCGTGCCGTGCACTCTGAAGTCGACGAAGAAGATGCAGAGATCGAAGACGAACAAGAAAATGGCGATCTCGGAGCGGCAGACGCAGCCACACCTGTTGCTTCAGAGCTTACTCCCGAATCGACACGACTGCTGCACAGGCTGAGGTTTGACGACCTCGATGTAGAAGAAAGCGAATGGAAGCGATTCGAACAGGCCATCACTGCGCATCTTGCCTCTTCAGCAACAACAGTCGATGGAAAGCAAGCCATGAGCGAACTCCTGCAGCTCTGCGTACAGCGACACATCGCTGCACAAGACGCGCGCACATTGGACAATGCTATTGACGTACCCACGACGCCTTGTGCTATCTGCCACGAGCCGATCGATCTCAGCAGGCAGCTTGACTTTGCTTTGTGTCCTAGTCCGCATACAAGCACTTTGCCGATCACTTACAATGCTTCTTCGAATACGATCGGCGTTGATTCCGTGCCAATCCCCGACGGCGACAGAGATTGCAACTCGATTTTTCACCTCTCCTGCTTGGCCGATTCGTTTCTAAAACAGCAAAGTGCCGTCTCAGGGACCAGCAGCAGCACTGTCCTTCCTACACACGGGTCATGTCCCAGTCACGCTGGCAAGCAGAAGGCGATGGGCTCGTGGGCAGATGTTGTGCGAGCAATGTATCGCAGACACGAACGGTTCGACCGTCTGATACAGTTCTTGGTACGATCGGGTCGAACCTATGCTGAGCACCTGGACCCATCGCCAGAGATCGAGCCGCCATCTAAGCTCAGCAGAGCAAAGAGCAAAGCCAAGGCTGCAGATGGGCAAATGGAGATGGAAGAGCAAAAACAGGATGCAGCTGGAACAGCGAAGAAGACGAAGTCGACGACTGCAAGGAAGCGCAGGAAGCCGCCCGCTGTACAAGCTGATGCCGTAGAGATTGATGGATCCAGTGCTGACGAGCCGGTGTCAAGGGAAATGGGATCGAAGGAGGTCGCGAAGCGGAAAGTCACAAGGAAAGCGAAAGCGGCAGAACCAAGAGATGTGATTGATCTCACCTGATATGTATATACTACATTACAACAACAATCCACAGGATCATAGAGCAGCTTCTCTTCCTTGCTCACAATTCGTCACCATGACTGAACAGCGACCCCACCAAATTCTTCTTCTTGCTCCTTGGCTTGCTCTTCGGCTCGGCAACCTTGCCCTTGGCCTGCAAATCGTTGCCCCGAATCAGCAGATTCATAAATTCATAGATCAAATCGCTGGCAGCATACGCTGTGATCTCTGCATGGTCGTAAGACGGGCTCACTTCGACCAAGTCAAAGCCGACAAAGTTCAAGCCTTCGAGCCCTCTGAGAATCCTCCTTAACTCTCGGGGACTCCAACCCGCCGATTCGAGTGTTCCTGTACCAGGAGCAAAGCCGGGATCGAGGGTGTCGATATCGATGCTGAGGTATACGGGCATGGTGCCGACACGCGAACGGATGTTGTCGATGATCGCTGGAATACCGAGGTCATCGATGTCGTCGGAGGTGATGATGTCGAAGCCGATCGAAGCGTCGTGTTGAATATCGTCGTAGGAGCCGAGACGGGTGCGGATACCGGCGTGAATGGACTGGTTGCGTGCGATAAGACCTTCAAGTGCAGCCTGCCAGAAGAAGGTGCCGTGTTGGATCTGATGCTGTCTCGTGGGCGAGCCTGCAGGAGACACTTCGGGTGGCCAGGTGTCGAGATGAGCGTCAAAGTGGATCACCGCAACGGGTCCATATACACGGTACAGCGAACGAAGGATGGGTAGAACAATCGTATGGTCTCCACCCAAAGAAACGATTTTCGGGTGCGATTTGCCGTCCCTTGCTAGGCCAGCACTGCTGAATGCCTGCCATGCTTCCATCGACACCTCTGAACTAGGCGGCGACGCAGCGGTGCGAGTGGACGGATCAGACGCTGGTGTACGTTGAAGTAGTGACGTATAACCAGCTTCGATCTGATCGATCGCCAGAGCAGGATCCATAGGCGAAGCAGGGATATCATCGCAGTCCAAAAACCTCAGCCCGGTATTGTACGGATCCTGACCGTGATACAGCGAATAAGTGCGGCCAGCTCTCTGTCGTCTACTCGCCTGCCTGATCGCATTGGGACCAAACCTCGCACCTGGTCGATAGGTCACAGTGAGGTCGTACGGGATACCGAGGACTGCGACGTCGAAGAGCTGATTCGGGTCGTTGAGACACTTGGCAGTGGGCAGGTGGGCATAGGTGGTGACACCAGAGTACGCTGGGATGCCGACGCCGGCGTACTTGGTCGTCCAAGGATCAGCAATGTCGTTCGACGGGAACTCGACCAGAGGGATCGGTGCGAACTCGGAGGTGCTGTGCGGTCCTGCACCGTGATGGTCTTCGTCCGGACCAGGAGAGTAGGGATTCGAATGCCAGTGCGAGCGTGCCAACGACACACAGCTAAGCACAAGGGCTGCGATAGAGACGGTCTTTCTCGTGATCATGGTTGCAGAGGTCTTCGTGGAGGAGTCCAAGATGGTGTTCAAAAGGAGCGAAGGCATAAAAGGGCCTTTTCAGGTCATTGGTTCCCCGACATTAAATAGCTCACAATCATGTGGCATTCGAAAGCAGCAGTAATGCCTCAGTCTATCAGCTGCCAAGCCAAGAGTGATGTCTTGTGCCTCCCGTATCAGCCGCCAAAAGCGCGGGGAGAGTACAAGCTCGTTAAGGTTATTAAAGGTTATTGGTCGACAGCTCGTTAAGCGTATCTTCGACAGCGCCGACCAAATCGCCGATATTTCCGAATTGTTCTCGAATTGTTCTCGAATAAAGATATAACAACCTCGCATTTTTCTTTCGATGCTGAGAAGATTTCGGTGAATTTTCAACCCGTCTCTGTTCGGCTTTCTTCGCTTTGTCTGACATTGCCGGTCTGTGCGCTGCTGTGTCGGTGAATTGCCACTTTCTTTCTTCTTTTCCACCGGAAACTCGAGCTGCGGTTGGTGGCTCAAAGCTTTCTACCAGGCAAACATTTTCGCGTGTCCTACTATCATCAACACTCTGCGATACGACAGGCTGACAGCAATGACAGACAGCCAAAATAAGTTCTACTACATCGGTGTCGATGTCGGTACCGGCTCTGCGAGAGCAGCGCTGGTCGACGACGATGGCAACATCCTCGCTGAATCCACCCATGCCACGCAAACATATCGTCTCGAATCAGACGCGCGCATCTTTGAACAGTCGACCACCGACATCTGGCTGCAGATCAAGCTGGCCATCACTCAAGTCGTCGCTGCATCCAAGGTCGATCCAAGCCTGATCAAAGGTCTTGGGTTTGACGCCACCTGCTCTCTTGCAGTCACCGACTTCAACGGAAATCCGATTGCTGTCACGCCTCAAGCATCCTCATCCAGCGCTGAATGGGGGCCAGGGGAGCGCAATGTCATCTTGTGGGCGGATCACCGCGCGGAAGACGAAGCAGCCCTCATCAACTCAACTGGCTCCAAGGTGCTCAACTACGTCGGCAAGACCATGTCGCTCGAAATGGAGATCCCCAAGATCCTCTGGCTGAAGAAACATATGCCTGCAGCCCTGTTCAAAGAATGCATGTTTTTTGATTTGCCCGACTATCTGACATACAGAGCGACGGGATCATTAGCGAGGAGCAATTGCTCGTTGGTGTGCAAGTGCTCCTACATTCCGCCTGGAGTGGATGGATCGGAACTGGGATGGCAGCCCGAGTTCTTTGATCAAATTGGACTGTCCGAGCTGGTCAAGGATGACTTTAAACAGTTGGGCGGTGTTCCTGGTCGAAACGGCATCGTTCTCACGGCTGGCCAACCGGTCGGTGATGGTCTTACTGCCGAAGTCGCTGGTGAGCTGGGGCTACTGCCTGGAACCGCCGTTGGATCGGCTCTCATCGACGCATACGCTGGTTGGGTCGGCACAGTCGCTGCACCAGCCACCAATGCCGTCAACGAATCCAGCAACCATCCATCCCTGATTAGCTCGCAGAACCGACTAGCAGCCATCGCCGGCACCAGCACATGCTACTGCGTCCAATCGCCCGACGGCATCCTCGTCGACGGTGTGTGGGGCCCCTACAAGCACGCAGTCTTTCCCGGACTTTGGATGAACGAAGGCGGACAGTCGTCCACCGGTCAATTGATCGACTTCATCATTGACACCCACCCCGCCGCACCTTCCCTTCGAACTCTGGCCTCGGAGACCAACCGATCGCCGTTCCAAGTGCTTCACGACAAGATTGACTCACTCGCCTCGGATGCATCCCTCACGCACGCGTCGTACCTCACCAAGGGTCTCTTCATCTATCCTGATTTCCACGGCAACCGATCCCCGCTCGCCGACTCGCAGATGAAAGGCATGATTAGCGGCCTCAGACTCGACCGTTCCATCGGCGACCTGGCACTGAAGTACTACGCAACACTCGAGGCGATCGCTCTGCAGACGCGTCACATTGTCGAAGAAATGAATGCCAAAGGGCACAAGATCGACTCGATCTACATGAGCGGCGGACACGTCAAGAACCCCGTGTTTATGCAGCTGATCGCCGACGTTTGCAACATGCCCGTCCAACTGCCGTTCAGCTCGTCGGCGAGCGTCGTGGCTGGTTCGGCGATCTTGGGCAGGTTTGCCGCCGATGTCAAAAGCCCCCAAGACACGGGTGCAAGCGGACCACACGCTCCCCAGCAACCGACACACATTCAGGATCAAAAAACGGCGGAAGAGTCTTCGTTCAAGTACAAGGACCATCTGTGGGACTTGATGGTCAGAATGACGAAGCCGGGCACGCTCGTGTTCCCACAAAAAGACGAAAAGTTGACCAGGTTGTTGGACGTCAAGTATGCCATCTTCCGCGAGTCGATTACGATCCAGCGCAGGTGGAAGTCGATGGTGGCCGAGGCGATCCATTAGAACACATTTGTGCTGAACTTGGGGTCGATGGTCACGAAAGCAATTAATTCTGAACAATTGTGTAGGATATGCATTGCGGATATGTGTGAGTGATGTTGTACAAATGTTGAGCGTGTGAGTGTGTCTAGAGAAGCTTGAGATTGCCCGTGAGCTGGTTCATGAGCGAGACGGGTGCTGGACCGAGGCCGAGGACTGTGCGTGTGTTTGGGGCGATCTGTGTGCGTCCGCTGCAATGCAACAGCAAATAGTAATATCTCGAGGTCAGTATATAGCACCTTGAACCGTACCGTCAAAGAAACTTACGCATCAATGATACTCCTCGCCGCAATGCCCAGCTGCTTGGCCTTGTTTTCCAAGTCCAACATCATGGGCTCATCCGGACACTTGACCGCCACTTTTGCCTGTCCCCTTTTCTCCCACTGGTTGACAAATTTTGGCGTGAGCTTCTTGGCCATCTTGTACGCTGCCAATGTAGCATGTCCGCACTGTGCAGCGATCTTGCCCTTTTCCATCTTGATGTCCATCCTTACGGCTAGGATCATTTTGCATTCTTCCGCCTCCAAGCCCGTTCCGGACGACTTGTAGTTGTCAGCGATAGCGGCTCGCTCGTCTTCCGAGTCGAGGTCGGATTCGTCGTCAGAGGAGGCAGAGGTGATGCGTCGAGAGTTGGCATTGTAGGCGACGAGGGAACGACCCATTCCTACAAAGTAGCCGACGGTGAGAGATGCGATGGAGACGGCGATGACTGTTGGTAGCATGGAGGAGGAGGATGTAGTTGGCATCGACATGATGGTGATGAGGTGGATGCAAATGCAGATGCAGATGCAATGGCAGATGAAGAAGTGGTTGTGTTGGCAGACCAGATGAAATGAAGTCCATGCGTTGACCGAGAAGAAAGTGTTGATCCGGAAAACGCGAAGCAAAAAAAAAAGGAAATGTGAGCAAAAAAAAGTCGGTCACAAAATTCCCGAGAAAAACTTACGTCGAGCAAAGGAGGGATGATGAGTCAAAGCTCTCTCGACACCGTTTCACCATCCCCACCGTCCCCACCGTACTGATTGCGACCTAGGGCAGATGGGGGTTACACCAGATCCTCGTTTTGAGTCTCGTCATGCTGATGATAGTCGAGGTCCACAAGTCGCCGAGGCTTGCGCCAAACTATGGTCAGTGATGATGATGATCAAGCAGACCTAAAGGGAGAGGCGGGTTTTGAATTTGAATTTACTGCAACGGGTTGTTTGATGTCGTGTGGAGCAGCGAAACCAGGCACGAGAGCAGTGTGTTCGTTGATCGTCTCACGACATGATCGCTGTGCGGATATTTGCAAGAAGCGAGAAGAAATCGAGTCAACGTGGGCGTTTAGCGTGTGTGTGTGTGTGTGCGTTGCACGGCCTTTCGCCCCGAGATGTCTGACTGAGATCCTGTGCTGAATAGCCGTCTGCTCCAGTTCTTTGCTCAGCCATTCAAAGACAAACAGCCACATTCGACTGCCGAGGATCTTGTCTCACTACCACATCGTCCTTTCTTTTCACCCTCTCTCATCCCATCATTCAAAAATGCCTCGCGGATACGGTATCGCTGACACCAAGAACTGGACCGACTTCAAGGTCTTCGACTTTGAGCTCAAGGGCGAAACCGACGACGATGTCGACATTGCCATCACCCACTGTGGTGTTTGTGGTTCCGACGTCCACACCATTTCGGGTGGTTGGGGTCCTTTGAACCACGACTTCTGCATTCCTGGCCACGAGATCGTCGGTTACGCTACCAAGGTTGGCAAGAACGTCAAGGACATCAAGGTCGGCGACCGTGTCGGTGTCGGCGCTCAGGTTGGTAAGTAATTCTTTTGACCCACCCGACTCACCAACACCCCACTGTCCCCACTTTCGCAAAGCGCTACTGCGCATGCATGTGTGCACCCAGCTCCCACTACTCATGCACGTGCGGCGTCCGAACACCTGACCTTTGCGCATCTCATTCGAGTCCTAGCTACTCACACCATCTCGCCTCTCGATTGCTTTTACTCCCTCCTGATTGCTTCTCCATCATAGATTCTTGTGGTACTTGCGTCCCCTGCGTAGACCTAGAGGAACAGTACTGCGCTGGTTCTTCCACGAAGGGCCTTGTGGATACATACAATGCTCGCCACCACGATGGGACTCCCGTAAGTTGAGTGACTTGAAAGCTTTAGAAAGAAAGGAAGGGAGGAAAGGGAAGAAAGAAAGGAAGGCAAGGAAGAGAGGAAAGGAAGAAGGAGAAGTTCGAATAACAAGAAAGAAAGGAAGGAAGGAAAGAAGCAAGGAAAAAGAGACACTGACAACGCATATCACCCACCATGATGAACAGGCTCAAGGCGGATATTCCACCCACATCAGGACCCAGCAGCAGTTTGTCTTCCCCATTCCCGACAAGATCAAGTCCGAGCATGCAGCTCCCATGCTTTGCGGTGGCTTGACCCTCTTTTCGCCTCTGATTCGTAACGGTGCCGGCCCCGGAAAACGCGTTGGAATCGTCGGTATTGGTGGTCTCGGCCACTTCGGTGTCATGTTCGCCGCCGCTCTCGGTGCCGAGGTGGTGGCAATCTCGCACTCTCCCCGCAAGAAGGAGGATGCACTCAAGATGGGCGCCAAGGAGTTCGTCTCTACCGCCGAAAACCCCAACTGGGCCGACGACTACAAAAAGAAGCCTTTCGACCTCATCATCAACACTGCCTCGTCCAATGCTGTCGACCTCGTGTCCATCATGAGCACGCTCAAGGTTCACGGCCGTCTCATTTGCGTCGGCATGCCCGAGGACGAGTTCAAGGTTCGCATCCAGAATTTTGCCGGCAACGGCTGCCTCATGGGCTCTTCGCACATTGGTAGCAAGAAGGAGGCACTGCAGATGCTCGCCCTCGCTGCCGAGAAGAACATCCAGCCTTGGATCGAGGTTCTGCCCATGAAGGACTGCTCCAAGGCCGTCAAGCGTGTCGAGGACAACGACATTCGCTACCGATTCGTGCTCGAGCAGGACATCGAGAAGCACCAAAAGCCCTGAGATGCATTGCTTCAGCTGCCCAAATCTAGTTGCAATCGCAACCCCTTTTTCCTCAGGCAAACAGACTGTGGAGCAGGCACACACACAACTGATTCAAATTGATTGTGAAAAGACCAAATGATAAGTGAGAGTCCATGAGATACATGACGATGGCTATTGTTACAAGAATGAAGCAATCGCGGCATTCCTACGTTAATTTTCGAGATCTGTCGAAAGCTCTTCTTTCCTCCTCTTCGACTGCCTCTGCCTGCTCTCCAACCCTTTATCCCAATTCAACCGCTTCCCGACCCACATTGCGACCCAACTGAGCACCAACAGCACGGGCACCTCGACCAGCGGACCGATCGTCGCGGCCAGAGCCTGATCGGAACCAGCACCAAACACGGCGACGCAAACCGCAATGGCCAGCTCGAAATTGTTACTTCCCGCGGTAAAGGCTTGCACAACAGCCATCTGATAACCCCATTCCGTCTTACCGTATCGAATGGACAACCACCAGATAAGCACGAAGCTTCCCGTCCACATCAGGGCAAAGTAGAGAACCAGAGGTACAAACGTGCGAAATACGGGGCCAAGGTTGTCCAGAATGTGCTGCGCTTGTTCTGCAAAGATGATGATGATCGTGTAAAGCAGAGCGATCAGGGAGAGAGGACCGAAGAACGGTAGAAATTTGCGGTGAAAAAAGTCGCGACCAAAGAATCCTAGTACCAGGAATCGAGTCAGCACACCTGCAGCTAGGGGGATCCCCAAGTAGATGGCTACCGCGATTGCTACATCGCTATAGTCCAGTGCAAACCCGTCGTCTTTTCCAATGACGTTGACGAACAGCACCGCAAGCGGAGCATACAGTACGATCTGCAAGATCGAATTGACAATCACAATGATGGCACAGGTATTGCCATCACCTCGAGCGATCTTGTTCCAGATCATGACCATCGCAATACACCTCGCCAGACCGACCATGATGATTCCCACACGGTAGTCGTCGAGATCTGGCAAGGTCGCCCATGCCAACCCCAGCATCAGAAACGGCCCGACCACCCAGTTGAGCATCAAGCTCATAGCCAAATGATACCACAGCCGTTTGGTCGCAAACATCTGCGGCAAGCGCTCGTACTGCACTTTGGTCAAAATGGGCCACATCATGACGATCAGTCCAACAACCAGAGGCGCCGAGACACCGCGAAAGTCTCCTTTCGACAGATTGCGCGCTGCGTTGGGTGCAAATTCCCCAATCACAACGCCAAGGATCATCGCGATGATGACAAACAGCGATAGCAGGCGGTCTAACCAGCCGAGCGAGAGAAGCACGCCTTTAGCGGCACCCGTGGCATTGCGTGCATCTTGTAGTGCCGATCGAAGCTCGGGCACTCCACCGCGACTGTCGAGAATCAGACCGTCTTGGTTGGGTTCGTTATCCGTTTCTGTTGAAGGGTCGTCAAATATGGTGCTTGTCGACGGCTGTAGGTTTGATTCGGCGGGTTGGTATGCAGCGGGTGTTGTGCCGTTCGCTTGCGAGCCTAATGTCGAGCTTGACATTTCCGATGCCGCCTGCTGTCGAGCTAAGCCTGTGGTTCCGAGGCTCTTTGTTCACAGCTGATATTGAAAGATATGGTCGTCAAGAAACGCTTTCCAGAGGTGATGATGGTAGTGTCGTAGCAAGCCTTGGTCAGCTTGGCTTGGAGAGCATACCATGAAAGGCAATCCGTAGCTTCTTCCCAAAGAGAGCCAGCTACAAAAACGTGGGACACAGCAAACGCCGATATTCAAATTCCTACTCCTTGTCCGCGTTCTTTTGACAGTTCGTTACAGTACAGGAGGTAAGCGCGGTGGCAATTTGAAATTCCATTCCCGCTCATAGATTCGCCCTGAATCCTGACATGCTCGACAGCTCAGCGCTGCTCTCTGAAACATCTTCCGGTCAAAACAGCGCATTGATCCTATAGGCCATGGATCCATCGTTTCCATGTCGTTCTTCAAGGCTGTAGACGTCAGTCTTAGGAAGCTGTTGAACAGTTCCTCTTCAGCAAGGTAATTGTAGTCACGCAGAAGGACATCCGAATCTGAAGGTATCATTGATTGGAACGACCGTAGGACATACATGGCCAAGAGAATCTCCCGGAGCGGCCTCAATCGTCCCTCGCTTGCACCCTGATCTTGTACGGATTCTTGACCGGCAACGTCAACGAATCATCGTACGTCGGAACATCGTTTGCCAACGCCTGATGGTCAAACTGGACATCAAAGTTGCCCAAAATCTCTGCCACAACTGCGCATCCTTCGTACGTCGCCAACGTTTGACCCAGGCAGAGTCGAGGACCCGCATTGAACGCATGGAACAGGTACTGCGAGTACGTCTTGATGCTCGACGACCCATCTGCTCGCTGTTCGATGAAACGTTCCGGTTTGAACTGCTCGCAATCCTCGCCCCACAACTCGGGCATTCGACCCATGACCCAATCTTGCCAAGACACCGTTTCGCCCTTCTTGATGACGAGGTCCGGAAGCTTCGATGCGGTGGGCACAGCATTGGGCGCAGCTTCGGCTTCCGAAGATCCTTGGGCGTACGGTCGAATCACATCGTCCTTGACCGCCACTTTGAGGTTCTTGGGTACCGAGGGATGCAATCGCAACGCTTCCAAGAAACACGCTTGAACGTACACCATGGACGAAAGATCATCATAACCCATGCTACGGAAATCCGACCCTGACCCAAGTCGATCGTGAATCTCCCGACGTGCCCTTTCGACGCATTCTGGGTTCTTGCTCAACTCCCAAAACAGCCATGCTAGCGCTTGAGCCGTGGTATCGCGACCGGCGATGATAAAGTTGAGCACAACAGGGAGCAGTTCATCGCGGTTCAAGTTCTGTTCCATAAACAGAGCTAGGAGGTCCTTGTCGCCTTTGCCCGATGCTGCTTGAGCTTCACCCCTAGCGCGAGCGGCGAGTCTGAGGTCGATGATCTTGTAGCAAAAGCTGTGCAGATTCTTGATCGTCTTCCTCATCTTTCTACCCTGAGGCGAAAAGAGCTCCGTAAACCTCGCCAACGGATCAACAAAGCGTTCGTCCATGACTCGTTGCGCATAGTCGAAATTGGCCGCAAACTCCACCACCTTCTGCAACCCTTCGACGTGGGATGGCAGACACTTGATATCCGCGCTAAACGCCATCAGCGCAAACGAGCTGAGCGTGAACCTGAAGAACAGATCCGGCAGATTGATCTCGGTCTGGCTCTCGCTGGCGTTTCGGAACAGTTTGTTGAGGACCGCCAAATCGCCCTGAATCGTCTTCTGAACGTGCGTTCTGAAGTTTCCGACGCTGAAAATATGAGAAGCCATCTTTCGCTGCTTCCTCCAGATCTCTCCATCTGCAACAAAAATCCCATGAAGACTCATGACGTCTCCCATCGAGTTTTGAAACTGTGTCCCCTTCACGTAGTTTTCGAAGTTGGTCTTTTGCACCCAGCGGATGTACTCAGGTCGGTTGATGGCAGTCACACGTCCTCCGAGGTAGGGGAAAGTCGCAGCCCAAGGTTGCCCACCGGCACCAATGGTCTTTTGCAGGTGGAGGAATTCATCGAGGAAACGTCGTCGTTTGGCGGCGATGTCGAGGAGCAAAGGGAGATTGCCAACGAGGGGAAGGGCTCCAGGGGGCTCTTTGATGCCTTTACGGTGCGAAGCGAAAATGTAGCGGTCGGGAGCGATAAGGCAGAGCAGAGCGAGGATGAGGACAGAGCCGATGGCGATGTGTGTGGGTGTGAGATGCTTGAATGAGCTCTGAACGGTCGGTAGGAGGACGGACATGGTCGAAGGATGTCGTCGAATCTGCCACTGTCGCCGATGTGATTGGGAATGCGGTGCGGGGTCTCAAGCAGCACGATAATCAACCTGGGCTATTTGTACTCCTGCGAATATGTGGGGCCCACTTGCAACCACCAGCACGAATCGACCGGTCCAATTTGGTCGTGGAGAAAAGAACAATAGCCGATGCGAAGCAGCACGAAGTCCTTCAGCTGAGGTTGGCAAGGGCTTCAAAGAAGCCTTCGCGGCATCGTTGTGCCGCAGTTACCTCAATACGATGCGCAGCGGTCCAAGCTACTTTTGCAGTATCGAGCAGCGGCTCAAGCGTCTTCGGCTTGGCGAAGGGTAAAGGTTGGGAACTTAGCCGCTGTTCCAGACAGCTATCCAACTTGACGGCAAGAAGACTTCGTCATTATGCGATGAGATTTGTATTTCTCCGACAAGCAGCGGTTCCCTAGATAGTGGTATAGCCGCGACTGTTGATGCCCAGATGAATGGGCAGGAACCAGATCAAAGGTTCCAGATGTATGGGATGTGAAGCAGTAGGCTGAGCGCTCTTGAAATTTGTCAAAGACGTCGGTGCGTCGGCTCCTGCAAGATTGTGTTTGGCATGATCCGCAACGTGCAACGTCGGACTTTGGGTAGCCATGCGCTCTGTTCCTCCACCCAATCATTCGTCTCGCATTTGCCGTGATGCTATCTCGTCAACTTCGATCCTGGCCCCAGCCATTCATTTTGAACAATGCTAGTGACTCTAATGCATCTGTGGAGCAATGGGCCTGGTCGGATCGCCAGTCGAGGCCAGCACCATATTGTATTTATTGTATGACGATGAGTTTGCAAGGAGAGCCGCGCTTCCGGCATTGGGTCGCCTTTTTGCGTTTCCTTCGGTAGCCGAGCCTGGTGATGTGTCTGCCTTTGCTATTGAAACAGAAACGCCGCCAATAAAATGGTTGCGGCTGAAGGGAACACCGCGGCTCCCAGTCGTTGCCTGTCCATCTAAGGAATGCGTTCCAGACTGGCGATCGACGCACATGCGCCTCTTTGCTGCTCTCATCATGAAGACGGGGCCCCCGATTCCCGCATTGTTGATCGGGCCAAGGTAATACACTCTACATAGGCTCTTTCAGCAGCAGCTTTGCCTGTTCCGTTCCAGGAAATGTGAAGTTGCTGCTCTCAGGATCGTTTGTGAGTGGTACGGAGTGGAAAGGCTCGACCGATGCTTGGGGCAGCCGACACCCGTTTACATTTCAAGTCAGTGCTTCCTCAGGTCGTACTTATGTATTGCTTTCTCACAAACGTCTCGCGCCAAAGTCTCATCGAAGGCTAATCGCAGAGACGCAGCGATCGACTTGCTCAGTCGAAAGGCCAGTGGTCATCAAGAGCCTCGCTTCAGAACCAGATTTAGACTTTGAAAACGCTGATCGCCAACGCAACAAGTGGCCGACGCCGAGCTAGGGGCAGAACTAACGTAGTTGCTGCATGCAGAGAGGCTAGATGTGGTATAAACAAGGTGGAGTGGATCAAAAGTGCCGGAGAAAAGCTCACGAAGCTGCTTGGGCGTGCAAGGGTGCCGACCGCGAATTTCGCGGGAGCTAAAGCTGAATACGGCTATATCTTCGGTGTACCCCAAGTTGGCAGCCGCAAAACGCAATGAAAGCGAGGTAGATGATAGCTGCAATGTAGCATGTTTGTCCAACCGCCAGTCCGTCTTCGGGGTCTGAGGTGCTGCCCATGAGTGCTGGCCAGTTGTGCGAGAAGCCGTAGCCAAAGATGGCAAGGATGACAGCGCCAAATACCGAGACGATCGTGCAGCAGCTTGCTGTCATGTTGCAAGGTCGATATGGAGCGGCCATCAGGTGCGCATACGAAGAGAAGAAGGTATGTACGTCAGGATCAGCTTGCTTTTGCTCGAATTTCAAATGTTTGCGCCGGATGAACTGCACGAATACTTACCAAGGCCGCTGCCGACAACAGGCCGTGCCATCGACATCTTGACTTTGGTGTGCTGGTGTCAACTCTAGTGGTTGATGAACGACAACCTTGCCACCGCGATGGTCGTCAGATGGCGACCAAATGCGAGCATTTCAGAAGGCCCCTGCATCGTCGAGACCTAACATTCGCCCTTTCGCACGTGACGATTCAAAATTTCCGAAGCTGAACTTTTTCTCTTTGAACCCTGAACCAGGCGCTGAGAGCACAGCTGCAGGCCAAATGCACGATTGGTGGAGGTGCAGCAAAAACTCAGCTCAGTTTGGTTCTTGCTCAGCCACGCTCGATTATGCCACCACCACCAACAACCATCCCACAGGCTCGACTCTCATGTCGTAACGAGCTCGAGTAAGGCAGCAATGCATCAACAGCATGGCACCGTCCGCCGCCGTCTCTCCTACAAAGAGGAGGAAGCTGGCGTCTTCGAGCCCCTCTAAGCAGGCGGGTCCAAGTGGCTCGGCTCAGCCCTCTCTTCTTTCCTTCTTTGGAAACGGCCGTCCAACAGCAGCTTCGCCAAAGACCTTCGACACATTGCGGCGGACGTTATCCGATCCAAGCCAACACCAAGATGCTGCGCTATCCAGATCCTCATCCGACCACAGCGAGACCAAGGCGCAAAGCACCGCCGACTGCCCTATATGCAACAAACAGGTCCCATTCAACACGGTACAAGCTCACGTCAACACTTGCCTCGACGCTGCAGATTCAATGACTTCAGAGCCGCACATATTTGGAGAACATATCAATGGACAAGCTATTACGCTCGTCGATCATGTTGCGCCAAGTCAGTCGTGCTCCCCGGCACCAACCCCGGAACCACCGCCTCCTCCCAAGCACATTTCCGCAGAGAACGCTGTGCAGCCGCAAAACGCCAAACTCACCTCCATATCCGAGCTTGCCTCTACACTGGATGTGACCGTCGCTCCAACTAACGCAGCCGCTTCGAGCTCAGCCATTCCTGCTGACATTGGCCCTAAACCAAGTGCAGCCACAACCCCTTGTTCGATCCTGTCCACGGCCAAGCGCGCCACCTCCTCTGCATTCACAGTGCTCATGAAATCACATTCCGAATCAAAGCAATGGGCGACTGCAGATGCAGTCGAAGCTGCCAACTACAAAGGCAGGGCAAGATCTCGACCAGAGGCACGCACTGCTCCCTTCTACAAGGCACTCGAGGGGATGCCACTCACCGTTGATGCCTTTCGATTCGGCAAGATTGAAGGTTGTCGCGGCTACTTCCTCACCCATTTCCACAGCGATCACTACGGAGGAATGACTTCCAACTGGAACCATGGTCCCATCTACTGCAGTCTCACCACCGCCAACCTCTGCCGTACGCACCTTGGCGTCGATCCCAAATGGCTGCGACCGCTGCCCATGGAAGTGACGGTTCCTGTCCCGGACAGCGGAGGCGTCATGGTCACCTGCATTGAAGCCAATCACTGTCCAGGCTCATGCCTCTTCCTCTTCGAAGGTCCACAAACCACGCAGCTGCTCTCACGCAACCATGCTAGCCCTTACATCGGCACCGGTAGGATCTTTCGCTACCTTCACTGTGGCGATTTCCGAGCAAGTCCGGTACACACCAATCATCCGTCCATTGCAGGCAAAAAGCTCGATGTCATCTATCTCGACACAACCTACTGCAACCCGCGCTACTGCTTCCCGGCTCAGGATCAGGTCATCGAGGCGTGCGCAGAGCTCGTGCGCCAGATTGTACCCGAATCACAGCTGCTAGCTAATCGCGCTGCCATCAAAATGGAACAAGAAGGAGGCGATCGCGAAGATTGGAGAATAGCACCGCCTCGCAAGGGCAAGAACCACATTGAAGCAAACAACGCATCTGCAGACGCTTTCAGAGGATGGTTCAACACCAAGGTTGAAAATCCAGATGGCACCATCTCGGCACTGCGGCCTCCATCGATATCTCGAGATTCGAGCAGTACCGAACTCAAAGTCGAAGACGAGTCTGATTCCACAATAGTCAAGCAGGAAGAGAGAAAGGACGAAAGCCTTGGCTATGACGATGAGGACTTGTTTCAGCAGCAAGATGAATTTGACGAGGACGAGCAAGGCAGCGCGTACGAAAGTCGTCTCTATGCATCCGAAGCCCCCACGCCCCGCATCAAGCTCGAGCCGTCCGAAGATGCTCTTCTTGATTTCACGTCACATACCAACAAGGGAGAAGTCAAGCCGGATCCTGACACGACAAACACGCGCATACACGAGATCAAGGCCGAGGAGAAGCCTAACGACGACGACGACGACGACGACGTCAAGCCAACGACGTCCGACGGCATGAATGCATTCAATTGGCTCACGAAGCGTTCCGAATTGTCTCGCGATGCTGTCGCTTCAACGCGACGTCGCGATGGCGGCCGGCTGCTTGTCGTCATCGGCACCTACACCATTGGCAAGGAGCGCATCGTCAAAGCGGTCGCCCGTGCGATGAACTCCAAGATCTTTTGCATGGATTCGCGCAAGTATCGCGTCTACGCGCAGCTCGAAGATCCCGAACTGCACTCGATGCTCACACGTTCGCCCTCGGCATCGGTGCACGTCACCAACCTGCACGCCATCAACGGAGAAGGCCTGCGCGACGTCGTTGCCGCACTTCGCACCCAGGGCCACGACTTCACGCATGCAGTAGCCTTCCGCCCAACGGGGTGGACATACAAGCCGCCAGCTGGAATGGACACGGTTTCGCCCAGTCTGGATCGCCTCATCCAGTGGAACCAGTCGCGTTCGTTCGGGTTTCAGAACCTGTACCCCACCCGAGACAGCACGCCGGATTACATGATCTACGGCGTACCGTATTCAGAGCATTCGAGCTTCTTCGAGCTGACCGCTTTCGCGTTGAGCACTCGGTACGACCGGATCATCGCGACGGTGAATGTGGGCAGTCCGGCCAGCAGGGCAAAGATGGCCAAGTGGTTTGAAAAGTGGATGCTGGAAAAGAGGAGGCGGGAGAAGCAGGGGATGGGGCAACTGGAGGCCCGGGCGGTTACGTATTGGTAGTCGTCGCTCGATACACAGAGCATTGTTGCATCGCATCGTCATCGCAAAAAAAAAAAAAGCATTTCACCCGCAAGTTTCAAAGCCAAAACGCTGACCGTACCTCGAAATCTAGAGCTTTTCCAACTCGAACCGTACCAACAGCGTCGAGTGTGTCTCTCTTCCCTTAAGGTCGAGCAGCCGGATGAAGCGCCAGCCGGATGCAGCGTATACCAGTCTGACGGCCGCTACGGCGAAGAGCGGATTGCGGGCGAATCTGTCGTCGCTCTTGATGAGAATCCTGACAAACGCGAGATGGTCGTGGTCAAACTCCCACTCTAGTGTCTCTCTCCAGAGTGGATCTGTGGGGATGGGCTGTTCGCCCTTGTGGACGATTCCGAGTTTGTGCTGTTTGTAGGCGGCGGTTTTCTTCTTGGGAGGTTCGTTGTCTAGGTCGGTGGGCAGGATGAGCGTACACGTTACGTAGGGTCGAATCTCATCGGCTTCTCTGCCCTTTGGTAGCGGCAAATCGGTGGCACCGGCAATGTGCAGCTTCAACCGATGTTTGCCCAACGAGGTATTGCCATCCCCACCCATTCTCAAACCCGGCGGCTTCAAAACGTATCCATCCGAGCCCGAAAACAGCGCCTCGTTGAGCTGCAGACTGTGGTCAAAAGTCTGCCAGTTGAGCGCGCACACCTGGGCACCGACGCCCCAGAAGGGAACCGGGTTGAGATTCTTGGAGCTGATGCGCGTTCCTTTTGGGTAGACGCGCATCAGGTGCTCTGCGTTGTGCTTCTTGATCGCCGCAGCGTGTTTCGGGAGCAGTTCGAGGAGACCGGTTTCCGAGATATTGATGAGGTGGTCGTGCGGGCCGTTGGTCAGCGTCGAGGTGTACCACGAGTCGTTGGTGGGTTTCACGGATTGTGCGTAGACCCCGAGGGCGCAGAGTTGAGGGATGATGCCCGCCTTTTTGGCTTCGTTTCGTTTGGCCTTGTTCTTGAGCTCTTCCTCGTCGTCTTGGTCCGGATCCTTTTCTTCCACCGGCGGTTGGTTGGAGGGATGAAACTCGACCATCACTGCAATCTTGGCTCCGAGATGCTCGAGAGCCGTATGCTCACTTGCGCTCTCTTCGGCCTTATCGACGGGTCCGGAGATGAGCAGATCGCCCCACACTTCGTGCATGATTTCGACCAGCCGCTCTTGTCCGGGATGACCACAGTGATTTTCGAGAGACAGCAGCACGGGAGCCACTTTGAAGCTCGGATTGCGTTTGGCTTCCTCTTGCTCCTTGTAGATGGCTTGCTTCATCGTCTCGCATACAGCTCGGAAGGGGATGTGGGAAGCCAGCGTATATCCATGTGTCACCTTGGGCTCCAAAGGATCGTCCTCGTTATCCCACGCGTCGATCTCTACGCACCTCGCACCGGTGACCAACACGTGCTCGTACGCCACCGCCGATGAAGAGCCGTAAAGCTGATGAGCGAGCAAGTACGTGTTGTGGGACGAGCTGATAAAGTACTCGCTCAGCGGTCTGCTGCGGTCTCTCACGTATTCGGGCACATCGATGTGCGGCTGATCCATCAATTGCTTGAGCGCCTCTGAACTGGCTGCCTGTGGCTCGTCCAGCTGCGCATCTTGCGCGGAAATGAGTCGCTCGTCGACTAAAAACTGTCGCAAAGCATGGCTTACACGGAGTTGCGACTTTGTGATCTTGGTTCGTCGTGCAGCGTGTCCACCACCGCCGATCGAATCGAACTCGACTTCTTCACCGAGATTGTCGCCTCCTCCTTCCGGGTCGGCAGCACCGGTCTTGGAGAAGGGATTGAGTTTGGCGAACTTGGAAGTGAGGATGGAGGGGGCTGCTTTTCCGTCTTTCGTGTTGGGGTCGGTGTCGGACATGGCTGCTATTCCGTGTCACTTGACGTGGGAGGAACAAGCAAGAAAAGGTGATGAGAAGAATTTCGGGGACTCTTGAGAGATACACCAGTCTAGCTTCGAGTGGACGTCTTTAGGTATGATGGTGTGTCGAACCGAACAAAAGAGGCAAGGGTGGACGTCATAAAGCAGGCCATGCAGGTGCGCCGCATGCAAATGGTCCTGCGTCCAAAAAAAAAGGGAAAAAAAAAATAGGCTTCGGAGAGTGGAGTGCATGTCGGCGCGGGGCAAGAGCGCGCTCGAGCCAGCTTTTCGGTTTCGACCATCTCTCGCCCGAAAACAACTCAAAAACAGACGTGGACCCGTTTCTCTCAGCTTTGTGACTTTCTCTTTCTTTCCGTATGCATATCTCGTCCTTGCATTCATCTGACACCTTCGAACGCATTCAAAGAGCGCCAGAGCCACAGCCATGGCGGACCAGAAGCAGCCTCTGATATCCAACACCGGCGGAGGATACCGCGAATCATTCGAAGACGACCTCGACCCACGCTACGCAACCGAATCCTACCAACACCAACCTTCGTCCACTTCGAACAACGTCGTCTTTGACGCCGCATCGTCCATCGAATCTCAATCGCAGCCCGCACGCTCTTTTTCCGCCCCCACGTGGCAGTCACAGTCTTCCTCGTCGGCGGGCGGCAATGGCGGCTACTCGCACTCCTTCGGCACGTCCCAAGCGTGGAGTCTCAGTAGCATCTGTGCGATCGCCTGGGCATTACCGCCGTTCAGTTCGGCATTTGTATTGATCTGGGAGACGGAGAACGATCTGGCGAGGTTTCATGCGTATCAGGCTGGGTTGAGTGGCGTAGGCTTGATTGCAGTGCTGTGGTTGTTGAGGACCGTGCTGGGGTTGAAGACGATAGGCTTGTTGGTCGGGATGGGCGCTTATGGATGGTTTTGGGTCAACGCGTAAGTGGCCAGAGACGATCTCAATCCAAAGCAAGAGGCAGGCGACACTGACAATGACTTTCGTTTTCAACTCTACAGATCAACGGCACACAAAGCAGCACCGTCGCTTTCAAGGAACCCTTACCTGCCACATATCGGCGATATAGCTTCCAGATGGGTTGGAGAGGAGTAGAAACATCTCACAGTCTCAATGTCATACCAATTACGCACACAGCAACGCATCACGAACAACGAGTCTTTTGCACACATGCACGAAAAGGGATTTCAGCTACGAGTTGTGCGTTAGCACCTCGGCAACCATTCTCTATACGGCAGGTCAGGGAAGGCCTCCAACCAGCGATCCAAAAAGATGTCCAATCCACCTCCGATCGTACACTGATGGGTGTAGAATGCCTGCTCTACCCATCTCCTCGTCTCGTCTTTCTTTCCCTGCTCCAGCGTCAAGTTGGCCAGCGTCAACATGGATGTGATTCCGCCGTCAAAGTGCAACCAAGGCAACTCGTTGAGCATTCTCCTGTCTGCATCGTTCGACAACGTACAGCCGATCGACTCGAGCGCCTTGATCTCGGACTCGATGGCTGCGTCGACGTCGTACTCGCTCTGATGCACTGCTTTGAGCTGGTAGATCTTCATCAGGTCCGGACGCAGGCGGGGACGCTGGGGGTGGAACGTCGACTGCACTTTTTCGATCATTTCTTCGAGTGAGTCTGCCAGATCTCGGTGATCTTCCGTCTCGTTTTCGTTTGGCTGCGTCAACGACTTGAGAACGATCCGACTGCGTTCTTGCAGCATCGAAAGCGATCCTCCGATGATCTGGCCCCTTTCGCGTACGCTCTCTTCTCCATCGCGCTCGTCGAGCTGGCAGATGCCACAAGCGCAGTGGAAGCCGTGTTTGGACAGCTGCGAGCGTCGGATCAACCACGGCTGCTCGCCTTTGACGTACTGGTGCATGATCTCGGTGCCCTTTGCGAGAGGGTGCAGTGCACGCGTGGTGACAATGTCGCCGAAAAACACCGACGAGACGTTGGGCAGGCATGCGTGGTTCAGAATGGCAGGGAGCGGGTGGACCATGGTTGAGCGCGTTAATTCCGAGTCTTGGGTTGCTTGGTCGTTGTCGTGGGACGATTTGCCACCCGGGTTGGCAGCTGGACCAAAAGCGTTGAAGCGCAGCACGCCGTCGACGTAGCTCGAGTCGATCGAGGGCCGTTGAAGTCCTTCCAGCACTACCTGACGCCATCGTTGTGTCTGATCCGAATCGAGGTCAAGTTGGGACTGTGCGCGTACCAGCGCTTCAATCTGATCCGCTGACGTCTGCGCATCCGTATAGCTGCGTTTCGGCGGCGCAGGATACTGCTCAGCCACCCATTTGGAATACTCGACGCCGGGTCCCGCGGTTAAGCCCATGATCGGCAAAGTGAGTTCGCTAGGTCGATCGATCATAGCATGGATGCTCTTGGTCGCTGCCAACACCTGCGTCGTCGTACTGGTGACACCGCTTTCCACCGAATATCGCAACAGATAGACACCTCTACACCCCGCATCCGCAGCATAACTCGACGCCGCCGCTTTACAGCACAGCAGAAGCTCGCCTTCTTGCACATCGCGAGTCAGCACCAGTCCACGTCCTGCTCCGGGGATGTTTTGTATCGCGATGGGACCGAACCAATCCTGAACATCGAACCGAGGCGTAGCGTACGACTGCGAGTCAAAGTAGTAAGCCCAGACATTTTCGTGTGTGGGACCGAAAGCAGATGCCTTTTGTGCAGCACGGACGGTGTTGAGCGTTTCGAGGATCCGGTCTTGTGCAGAAGTGCGCTGGGAGGGTGGATAGGCGGAGAGCGATGCTTCGAACGCGAGGCGGCTGTGTTCGTAGTCGCACTTTTTGAAAAGTACTTGGCCTTCTAGTTCGAGATCTTCGGCAGTTGAGGTGTTGGCGGAGGTGGAGAGTGGTAGACCCAGAACTCGGGCGGCACAGAGTTCGCGATGGGCTGCACCGGGACGGTTCTCACTGAGGAACGATTGGATGAGCGAGCGCGTGCTTAGACTGAGCTGCCTCATTTGCTCCTCCGACAGGAACTCAACATGCTTTCCGAGTTCTTGAGAGCTGGAAGCAGCGACAATGCGGGAAAGTGGACCATCCTGCAACCATCGACATCCTCTGCTGTTGCAGGCTGCTGGTGGCTCACCGAGCAGCGAATCAACATCCATGAAGTGTTCAGCATCGTCCTGCGCTACGTTGACCTTCCAAGTGGTAGCATCCAGCACCTTGACATCCGCCGCATCGAGTCGATCAAGAATGTGAACGTCAGTCGGCGTATCGACACGGACACCGGGGACGCTCTTTCCACCCTGGCAAGGCCCGCCTTTGGCAAAGTGATTGAGACTGACAAAAGGCTCTCGTATCGCAAGAACGGTTCCGATGGGTAGATGCGCGTCGAGGTGAGGACCACCAAGGTGGAGGTTGCTGGTGAAATGCGCAATGCTGACTGGGATCGCATTACCCGAGGGCAACACAGCGATGAAGGTGCAACCGACATAGAGGTTGAGAGCCGAGGCTACTTTGCAGAGGATGTATCTGCCTTGGAACCTCTTTGGCGCTTGCAGCTCATCTGCATCTATACTTCGGAGCTGTTCAAGCGGTAGATGTGACGCATAACTACCGGCACCGTCGAATGTCTGACGCGGAAGATAGAGACGTCGTCGTTTGCGACCGGATTCGGGATCGTGACCTGCAACGTAAACTTCTTCTTGACGCTTCTTGATTTCTGCTGCCTGCCTTGCTAGCAAAGCTTTCAATGGAACAGGTTTGAGCTTCTTGGGCGATGCAAGAGCTTCGTTTTCTCTACGAAGCGCATCTCGCTCTTTGTCGATCGACTTGTTGTAGTTTTCGAGTAGCGCCTGTACTGCACCTTTGAACAGGTCGGCATCTACAAGTGGATCTGTGGTGAGGTCCTGTTCGTCGTCCGATGCGTCTTGGACGGCGTTGCTGCTGTTGGTTGCGTCGTTGGCGTCTGGGACTAGATCGTTCTTGGCGGGTGTGAGAGAGAGGTGACGGGCGAGGTTGTCCTGCACCTCGGCGTCGGGATCTGAGAGCTGGAGCAGCTGTTCTGGATCCGGCAGCGCCAATCCGATGTTGCGGAGCGCTCTCAGCAGGTCCTCCATGGCTGCGAGTGCGTTTGCCGAGTGGTGTTGCAGAGCACCGTGGCAGGTGTCGGGTGTGTGTTGCACACTTCAAGAAGAAACGTCAAAAAATTGATGCGTTTCTCGGAAGTCGGGCTTAGAGCTGTATCGGCCGACTGTAGCCACTTGAAACTGGTGGGCGAGTCTTCGGGAAGGATCATGTTTGAGAAACGCCTGTTCGCCAGCAGCTCCCTTGGACTGCCGATAGCATGCAAGACAGGTCAACGTGGTGATTAGCCTAGGAACGGCATGTAGATCACAGGTTGCATAGCAACATAGAAACTGCTGGAAAGTGCGAAGCGTACTTGTGAGAAAATGTCCGTAAGTCGGAGAGGCGAGAAAGGCGCTTAGGCGAGGCGGCAGTGCGTTTCAAACTCGCCTCCGCTCTTTTCGGCAGGATTGCAATTTAAGCATTGCGAGCGAGCAACTGCAGCCACTGCCTCTAGGCCAATCAAAGCTGCAACGTGCCCGTCGACACCTTGATCATTGCATGTATGTTCACCGAGTCACATTCACTAGTCATGAGCCTGTACCCGTTCAACTCGCTTGTGACAATAAAGCTTCCGCATGTGCCAGGGCAGTGATTGCGAGCCGGCGGCGTATGCGAAGCGATGCGGCGACCTCAGTCTTGGAAAGGAGAATTTTGGTTCGAGGGCGACAGGGTGTCTGAGCTTGGCGGTCAAAAAGAAGAGAGAGGACGATGGTTTGCATAACTCGGCAGGTGTCGAGCGAACGTGCTCAACTGAAAAATCGCTCAAAAGGTGGGAGAGAAAAGACTGGATTGCATTGCAATGCATTGCATTGCATTGCAGCGCGGCAGAGGCAACAGGGCGCCTATTTCTGGCTTTGAAACTCAGTCCCACACGCGCACCCACACACTCAATCAACCGCCGCTAACAGCATCACTTGACCGCCGTCTTGGAGCAGTAGAAAGCGCAGTCTTCGGATTCGAGTGTTCCTCGCTCGCTTGTCCGGAGACACGCTAGCCGAGTTGCCATGGATTTTTCGGTTGTTGCTCGAGAGCAAGAGCACGAGCACAAGGCAACCACATTGCTATCAACCAGGTCACACGGCGCGCTTCTGCATGGACGACGGTAAGGGCGAAGGAAGCATGCCTCATAATCCAGGTGATGCACTGTTCTCCGTGTGTCCCTCTTCTGGTTCAAGCGGCCCTTGCTTTCATCTGCTCCCACCGAGGACAATAATTGTGCTCACCCTGATACCCGACCCCTGATTGTGTTCTGCATCCCACTCTGCGCCACCAAAATCCCCCACCTCGTATAAATGCCTCGCTTTTCTTGGGTTCAAACTTTTCTTGCCCCCTCCCCCCTCCCCCTTCTCCCCTTCTCCACTGTCCACCAACTCCCCTACCTATCCTTCGTACATTCTGCCGCTTGACACCTCGTCCAGCTCACTAGCTACGCGAGCAACCATGGCAGACATTCAGGAAACACGTCGAGAGGAGATCTCGCCCGTTGGCGAGAAGGACATCCAGCCCTCCTCCTCGTCCTCCTACGAAGCTCCTGCTCAGCCTATCACCAAAAAGTCTCGCCTCGGTGCCGTCGGACTCATCTTTGCCTGTGGTGCTGCTCTCTTCTCTGACGGCTATGTCAATGCCGCCAGTGGTCCCGCCCTCACCGTCCTTTCCTACGCCTATCCCGACTACCCAGGCTTCTCTCAATTCGAATCGCGCTTCTCCTCCCTCGTCTTTGCCGGCACCGTCTTCGGCATGCTTCTATTCGGCTTCCTCGTTGACCGTATCGGTCGTCGTCACGGAATGTGGTTCGCTTCCATCTGGCTCGCTCTCTGGTCCGTCCTCATCGCCGGTGCTTGGGGTGCCGGCGGCTCCGTTGGTGGTCTCTTCGCCGCCCTCTCCGCATACCGCTTTATCATGGGTATCGCCATCGGTGCTGAGTACCCCAGTGGCTCCGTCGCTGCCTCCGAGAACACCGAGGGCGAAGGAGTCAACAAAAGCCGACAGCAAATGTACTTTATCATCGCCACCAACACCATGATCGACCTTGGCTTTGTCGTCGCCGTCCTCGTCGCCTACATTCTCCTCCTCATCTTCGGCATGAACCACCTCGCTTGGGTTTGGCGACTTACGCTCGGTCTTGGTGCCATCCCGCCTTTGCTCGTCTTTTTTTTCCGCATGGGCATGAACGAACCCGAACATTTCCAGAAAAACGCCATCAAAAAGAACGTCCCCTACTGGCTTATCTTCAAGCGATACTGGGTCCGCCTTCTAGCAGTCTGTTTAGCGTGGTTCTGCTACGATTACGTTTCGTACCCATCTGGGATCTACTCTTCCATCATCATCAAACAGCTCAACCCGACCGACGGAGCATCCGACTACACCGTCCTGAAGCGATCTTTAGCCTACTCGACCGCTCTCAACTGCTTCTACCTCCCTGGAACCATCGCTGGCGCCTTCATAGCCGACAGGCTTGGTCCTCGCTACACTATGATCATGGGTCTTCTACTCCAGTCTGTCCTCGCCTTCGTCATGGGAGGTGCCTTCGGCCAGATCAGGGAGTCACTCGGCGGCTTCATCGTGGTCTACGGCCTATTTTTGGCACTAGGCGAGCTGGGACCGGGTAACTGCTTAGGCCTTCTAGCGAGCAAGGCATGTGGACCTGCAGCTGTAAGAGGTACATTCTACGGTATTGCAGCTGCGGTGGGGAAAATTGGCGCTTTCTCGGGATCTTATGCCTATCCGCAGATTCAGGCCGACCTCGGAACGCCCAATGACAACATCTACTACGCCGGCCCCTTCTACATTGCCGGCGGCTTGGCGCTATTCTCGGCTGCCATCACGTTCTTCTTCATTCCCAACATCGGTCAGGATAGCATGAAGAAGGAGGACGAGGCTTTCCGACAGTACCTCGCAGATAACGGATACGACGTTTCTCAGATGGGTCTGCTCGATGCGGATCATCCGGCTAGCTCTGAAGAGGGTGCCGCAAGGACGCACTCCAACTCTGGCAGCAGTTCAGACGAGAAGAAGGAAAAGAGCAACGAGCCGGTTGTCACTTCTGCTCCTGTCAACTAGAGCATCGATGTCAACCGCAACATCAAAAACGTACGATCCATGTACTTGATCAAAATCCCGCAGTTTTTTTGATCAGCTGTAGACTATCAAATGTCATATACCCGCCATTGTACAATTGATCCAACCCACCATCTCACACCTGAACCGACCGGACTTTGCCGTGCGTCGAGTCTTTATACCACAACGTGCGGTCGCTGTGTTCGGGCATTCTCGAACGCAGAAGTTCTCGCTGCAAGCGAGCCAACTTCGTAGCAGCAAGGAGTATGGGTGATCCCTGCTCGTCGCGGTGGCGATCTAGGTGGTAGTGTCAAGGCAAATCTATGCTTCCTATGCGGTAGGAACAGTCATCGGTCGGCCAGGAAAACAAACTTCCAGTGCCCAGACAGGAAGCATAGATTTGCCTTGACACTACCACCTAGATCGCCACCGCGACGAGCAGGGATCACCCATACTCCTTGTTGCTTCTTCCATCCGGCAGTGTGTTCGCTCACCCAGCGTAAGCGAGCAAAATTCTATCACTTCGTACGGGATAGGAACGAAACAGATTTCGACTCCACAGACCCACTACTGCGGCGCAGGGTTGTATTACAAAGAGCGACAAGCTTTCGCAGCGAGCTCAAAAGACGACGTCTACCAAGTCACAACCGAGCGATCCCGTCCGCGACCGGAAACGTCGTTCGTGGTTGGCATTGTGAAACGCCAATGCCGAGGTTGTATGGGACCAGCCAAAACGAGGAACTGTGTCCACTTCATGTCCACAACCAGTGTTGACTTGCAAAAGTCTGAGTTGATTGCCGCTGCGATCTTATGATGGCTTAACCCACCTCTCCGTGTCGTTACGCGTCTTTTACTAGATCAATGACCTCTCCGCACTTTCGACTCTGACTTTTTACTGCCGCAAGGTGCAGATCAAGCCTTCGAGTCCTGCTACCGCTTGGTATCGTCCTGGACACTCTCGTCTTTTAAATGGGGCCCATTACTTCGCACCTCGCCCTCGTATATATTACTTCCAATGCCTCCGTACTTGTGCGTCTCACCTCCACGATCATTCACATTCCTCGCCCATCACCATGGCCTTCCACGGGCGCAATGTGGTCGACCAGCATGCCCTGGAGCTCCACTACTTTCTCGAGGAGGCTCAAATCACACCAACGGACCTCTTCGCTGCAATGGCAGACGATCGATACCACAGGAGCTTGCTGAGCGGCGTCAGAGCTGTCGTCAACGATTACAAGGAGCGTGGTCGCAACCCTCCGCCTGTCATCTTGAGAGGTGATCAGAACGCTCGAGGACAGCCAGTCACAGGTATGGTGTTTCTCCAGCCTCAGCACAGGCCCGGCATCTCGACGAATGCTGTATCGCCTTCGAACGTGGTTCTGACCGAGACCAATCGAGGCGAAAGGGTGAGCTCATCAGCGCTTTCTGCAGCACGTCAACCGAGGTTGATGGAAAATGACTCTCCACGCATCGATCCTAATGGTAGCGACACCAGCAGCCGTCGTACCGTCAACCCACATGTGCTGGCCTATGCGCCTACAGGAACTATTTCGAGTCCGATCGAATATGTACCCGGAACCGCCATCCGCATTTCCAGCCTCACAGCTCCACAGTCCTGCGAAACCATCAACTTCCCGATGTCCTTTGTAGCCCGGATCATCGACCACAAGCAAACCAAGCAGGGCGATCCCCTAGTAATGCTCGACTTTGGCAATGGCGAAAGGTGCTTCACTGATCATCGACAGGGACGCCCGTCAAGGTCTTTTCTACACTATGCAGTACCACTACACGGCGGGAAGCTTGGTTCACGTCCACGAGGTGACTAAGTTCGAGGTGGCGCCTAGGTTGTACTTGCACTTCAGCCAGGATTCGTCGATTGAGCTACTGCATGGGTTGAGCTTGGAGATGATCGCAAAGGTGAATGCGAGGTGCAATAGGGATAGAAAGAGGAGCTATGCTGAAGTACTAGAGTCGAGCCACGGGAACGTCTTGTCGTTTGTAGACGCTTGGACTCGTCGCCAGAAACAGCGTCGTGTTGGAGGACGAAAGTGAAGCGCATCTTCTAATCCACGAATTCCGCAACTGCGATAATGCCAGCACGAATCCGCACCGCACTGCTTCAAGGCTCGAAGATCGTAATCATTCCAAATAAAGAAAAAGCAAAAGCAACTCCCCAAACGATCTAATAGTAGTTGTACAACAACACTCCCAAACTCGCCAGCATCGGCAATGCAATCAGCACCAACAACATGAACAGATCATCATTCGGCTCCTTGAACGCTTTCTGTGTAGCCCCCGTGGATGTATAATCCTTGAGCAACGAATAGAGCGACTTGTGCGCATTCTCTCCTTTACCCAGCGCCGTCTGGGCCATGTGGAACGTGTGCCAAAGCGTACCCCAACCGGCGCCGACGATTTTGGTTGGGATGAGGGCAAGACTCGACACGGCGGGCACTTTGTACTCGGGCGTACCGGATTCCGGCGAACCGTCTGGAATAGCTGTGTCGGTAAGACGGTGAGGAAGTGTGGGAAACAGTGCGGCGGGACGACCGAGACAGGCCATATCCGCCGCGCCGTCGTCGGGGTGGATGGCCGAGGCAATACCGTGTCTCGACCTGAGTCCGCCGGTAAGGACGATCTTGAGGCGCGAATCGGCGGGTAGGACTGACCGACATCGACGAGCAAAGTTCTGAAAGAAGGCTTCTCGTTTACCCGTCCGCGCGGTCGTCTTGGCCGTAGGATCTACACCCGCACCTTGAATCGTAGCAGCACCTGTCGCCGTCGCTTTCGGATCCGACGCTTGGGCAGCCGCAGTCTTGTTCGAAAGCCTGTCGATCTTTGCCTTTTCCTTGTCCGAGTCGAAGTTGTCCATGATGAAAGAAGGGTTCTCGTAATTGCCGCCGCTGATCTCGACAAAGTCGACATTGCCACTCTCAGCCAGCCACTTGATGTTCTGCAGCGCATCGTCCTCGGTCAAACCGCCTTGGACGTAGTCGGAGCTGTTGAGTTTGACACCGATCAAAAAGTCGTCGCTGACCTGTTTGCGGATGATATCGGCAATCTCGAGCAAAAGACGGGCGCGGTTCTCAGGTGATCCACCGTACTCGTCAGTTCGCAGGTTGGTCTTGGGACTTAGAAAAGCGGCGAGTTGATAACCGTGACTGCCGTGGATCTCGACACCATCAAAGCCGGCTTCGGCGCAGATGAGTGCAGCTTCGACGAATCGATCGCGAAGCTGGTGGACTTGTTCCAATGTCATGGCTGCCACAGGTCCCCAAAGAAGATGGTCTAAGAAGCGGCTGATCGGTCCCAGGCCAGGCATGGTGCTCATCGGCACGGCGGAAGGAGCCAGACTGGGCGCGGTCATCGCTCGACCGGATCCGCGCATCGACTGTCGACCTGCATGCACCAGCTGCACTACCGCAAGCGGCCGTCTCTTTGAGTCAACAGCGTCGGGTTGATCACGTCCAGTGCATGCGTCAGCATACCGCTTCATGGCTTGCTTGAAGAAGGGAAGGTGATCCTTGTTGGTCGGGATGACGACGTCCCAAGGTGTACCGAGGTGGGTTGGGTCGATTGCGATGTTGCCGGTGATGATGAGCCCCCATCCGCCGCGAGCCCATGCTCGATAGAGTTGAAAGTGGGCATAGTTGGGTGGCCCTCCTCCTGTGCGTGCGAGCGTCTCTTCGAGAGGTGCCTGCGGTGAAACAAACTAAATATCAGCATCTTGCTTTTCGCAACGTCAGGTGATAGAGTACGGAAACACTTACCTTGGCCAGACGGTTAGGAGCCACTTTGCCACCCTTGAACTCAAGCGGGCGAGCGATGAGCTCTGCGTCAGATGCCTTTGTGGTCGACATGATAGGTGATGGTGGTCGTTGAAGAAGTGCCAAGACTTTTCAAGATAAAAGCACAGATCTACATTGGACTCGGATGTTCAATTTTTGCGGAGGAGCACCTTCCGATGCTCTGCCACGACAAGAATTTCACGCCGATATCGGAATTGGTCGCCACCGCGTCGTAACGTCGTAACACCTTGTTTGCTCATCAACGTCCTGCTCACCGTTGCATTCGACACAGACACTTTTCAAGATCCATCGGTCTGTTGGGAACTGGCGGGACCAACAGTCATACATTCCTAATTGCAACAAACCACTAAGGCAGCCCACGACCCTTGTTGATAGCATCAGCCACCTGCGAAGTCATGGGCCTGTTCTGGGCATACCTCACGTACGAATCCAGATACAGCTCGTCCGTCGAAGTGGTCGCCTTGAAAGCGTCCAAGCCAAACACCGCCTCAGTCCACTTTTCCCACCTTTCGTACACATCGGCCTCGAGAAGCTGCTTGGGTTCAAAGCCTCTGAAATGACGCAGGACGTTGGTCGATCTGTACAGCCAGGGGGCAACAGTGCAGTCGACGACGGAGAGCGATTTGCCGTCCCAGAACCCGGCCGAAGTGGAAGAGGAAGAGGATGGCATGGTCCGGATGAAGTCGGTGAGATGAGCTGTAAACTCTTTAGCGCCTTCGATCTGCTTGTCGACCTCTTGCGCTTGGAGGTAGCGGTAGAAGGAGGGGACCAGGTTGCGGTTCGCTTTATCGACGGCGAGACGGTAAAGTGCTCGTTCGTATGGGTCGGAAAGGGGTGGGAGTAGCGATTTGCCCGAGTTGCCGTACTTTTCGTTTAGGTACTCTAGGCTACAGTGGTTGAATGAGAATGTCAATCAGTGCAATGAGGCTTCAATGTTCGAGCTGTTGGAGAGACTTACATGACAGTCGACTCGGCCAGTCCTTTGCCGTTGAATAGCTTGAGCGCTGGAACCAGACCTTTGGGATTGAGCTCCAGAAGGTCTGCTGGCTTCTTGTATGGGTCCACCTCGCGGTATTGGTAAGGAGCTGCAGGTGGTTCGAGCGAGCTCAGTTAGAAACATTGATCAAGCTCGTTGACATCCTGACACAGATTCACTCACCTCCAAGATACTCGAGGGCAATCCATACCCGATGCACAAAGGGGCAGAAGCATGCGCCAAACAGCGTCTGCTCCGAGGGCGACGAATGGGCCTTGACCGTCTCGAGCGCCTGACCCGTGCACTCGGTGTGGTAGACGGCGTCTTTGTGTCCCGGTGCTGGTTTCGACATCTTGTAATCAGCGCTTGTGGTGTTGAGTGATCGACAAAGAGGTGTAGGGTGAGGCAGTCGAGGTGGGATGACGGGTCGACAGCGGTAAGTGCAGGCAACAAAAAGCTTGAGAACGATGACGGTTGGTGCGTGTGGAGGTTTTAGCGTCGATGTCCGTGCGTTGTTTGCATGCAGGGTCCACGCTTTCGTGTAAAGAAAGCAAACTGCTCCCTTCCTGGCCCTCCTCAAAGATGTTCATACCGTAGACAGTACAGCCTGCGACTCTATCCCATCATATCGCTCTAGGCCGGAAAAAAGACCGGCCACGATGCGCACACGATCCAAACTCGTATACGTCATCGCTCTGCTCGTCTCACCGACCGTCTCGACACAGCAAGTCTTCGATGCCACAGCCATCAATGCTTCGAGTCCGCTGGCGCCAGCCGCAATTACCCTCAACAAATCATGGCAAGTCCTCGGTCCATTCCCAGGAGGAATGCGAGAACTCCCTTTTGGCAGCTTCCCTCCATCTGTAGCAACGACTTATGCCGCTCTGCTCCACCCACTCTCCGCTTCTCGGAGACACTACTCGGTTTATGGACCCACAAATGCCACCACGACCTTGAAAACTTTTGAAGCTTCCGTACAAGTCAGTGAGTCAGACCGCATCAAGCAATCACTCACCGTGGAATACCCCAACGTAGACTGGCCTTGGATACGCAAGAGCGCAGGATGGTCCTCTTTACAGTGGCAGATGATCGCAGCTACGAACCTCGACGTGGCGGACAACAATACTGCTCTGGCCATTACTATGGACAAGGCTGCAGAATTTGCCGTCGTGTCCAAGTCCTCTTCCTTCGCGAATGCCTCGTTGCATGATGAGCTGGATGACGAGGTTGCGATCGAGTGGCATACGGGAGACTGGTACTCGTATATCGCTGCCTTCTCCAAGGAAGATGCAAGCTCGTCTCAGCTTGCGACATCTCAGCATCTGCTGCATGTCGATCAAGGATCATACACGCTGTTTTTCCGGTCACAGTATGAGATCCGAATCTTTGGCGACCCGCGTAACAACGGCGGAGAGGAGAGTCCGAAGATCACCATCGGTATCGATGTTGCTGCGCGCAGCTTGCAAGGCGTCGAAAAGGCCGCCCTTGTCGAGGTGCATACCGACCCGCACCACAGCAATGTCCCTCATGTAGTCGGCGGCTGGATAGCAGGATGGGGATTGTCATTCGCAGTTCGGAACGTCGATCTGAACGACACATACCTTTTGCACAGTATAGACGTAGCAAAGTCGGTTTCTCAAGTCCATCAGTCATCCGTGATGGTCGAGCTAGGAGCGCAGCTGACAGTCGCTCCGGGTCAGACCATCTCGGTCCCCGTCAAACTAAGACAAACCTCTCCTCTGGATTCGACTCAGACCAACCTGGATCTGATCCTCCACCTCAGCACAGCATCGAATCCGACCAACGCTTCTATTGAGAAGACCGTGCAGATCCCGCTCATCCGCAAACCTGCTTTCTGGAACGCTTCGAGTAGCGACGACGATCACAACGCATACATGTACAGCTATCTTGCTGGCGATGGCACGGTTCAGATGGCTGCTGCTACGCCACCGAAGCGAGCGGGCGGAGCTTCAGCTGGCAATGGATCGCTTCCACCTCTGATCCTGACTCTGCACGGAGCAGGGGTAGACGTGCGCGACCTGTACTTCAGCAACAGCATCCGCCGTCAGGAAGAGAACTGGGTGATCCTCCCCACAGGTCATACGCCTTGGGGGTACGATTGGCAGCTGGCATCACTGGAAGCGGCAGACTGGGCAGTAGCAGCTTTCCACAAACACCTCTACGGCCTTCCAGCTACAATGTCGGAAGAAGAGAGGCAGGCTTGGCAATTTGATCCCGAAAAGCTGTTCGTCATGGGACACTCGAACGGCGGTCAAGGTGCGTGGTACCGTCTTTCGCGGTTCCCAGACCGAGCCATCGGCGGCATGGTAGGATCAGCATACACCAAGGTGTCCGACTACGTGTCGTTCGGATGGAAAGTCGGAAGACACTCTACCGATCCTGCGCTGCAAGGTGTTCTGCACACCGGCGTGACCATGTTCGAAAACGATCTCTTCGCTAGCAATCTTGCTGGGCTTGATCTGCTGGTCAAATTCGGCTCTGCAGATGCCAATGTGCCACCGTGGAACTCGCAGGACATGGCGATGATTGTTGATGGTTGGAACCAAAGATCGGGGCTGGTGGGTAAGGTTAGAATTGCTGAGGTTGATGGACGTCCACATTGGTGGGACACGTTCTTTGCGGAAGACGATGTACAGAGTGCTATTGATGCGATGTGCTCGTCTAGTAAGAACCCTGGATATCATCTGCCAGAAGCGCCAGGAAACTTTACCTTGACGGTGTTCAATCCTGCCGAGGCTGGCTCAAAGGGAGGATGGAGGATAAGAGAAGTTGGTGTTCCGGGACGACTCGCTAAGCTGGAGGTGCGGTATGTGCCGCAAAGCGACCAGGAAGGTGGCATTAGTCAAGGTCACTTTAAGTTGCAAGCCCGAAATGTGGGGCGGTTCGAGCTTGACTTGGACGTGCTGCGGCGCTCAAACATTGGTGCTGCTGCTGTTGCTGGCAATGCAACCTCGCTTCGATTCTCGCTGAACGGAAGGGTGGAGCAAATAGAAACCGACAAGACGGACCGAGTGCATTTCGTTGGATCCGATAGCGGCGAATGGCAAGTCTTGACGGACGACAGCTCAGCTACTTTTGCAAAGCCAGCACGTCGAATCGGCCCAGTACTGCGGATCGTGACATCCAGAGGTCCCATCGTACTCGTCACACCATCGAAGGGATCATCGAGCGAGCTGAAAGCTTGGCAGGGTGTAGCTCGTCGCTTTGCAGCAGACTTGTTGCTCTACGGCGCTATCAACTCTCAAATCGTCACCGACGCAGAACTTGGCCATGCTCTGCAGAGTGCCGTGCTCAAGCACAGTAATATAATCACGCTGGGCGGACCACACATCAACACGTTCACCCGCAACGTCTTTGACAATTGGCCGACCAAGAGCTCTATCCGCTTTCCCTCACCCGAGACGTCGGCTCAATTCGACATCCAAGGCCGAATCTTTTTTGACAACGGAACCGCTCTGCTCACTCTTGCACCGCATCCGACGGTCGGGGAGGCTTTGACGCTGGTAGTGCACGGAATAGGCACGGACGGCATCTCGAGAGCAGCGCGCTTGCTACCGACTAGAACAGCGACGATGATCCCAGAGTGGATCGTGACGGATAATACGGCGGAATGGATGGGTGAAGGCGGGGTGCAGGCTGCAGGATGGTATGCAACAGACTGGGGCTGGTCCGAGAGTGTTTCGTATGTGCAGTAGCGCGATCAAGGTTCTGCTTCGCTGTTCCGTCACATTTTGAGATGTAAGCATGCGAGCAACAGCACTGACCTTGGCATTAGACAATAGAACAGGGTTTCAGTGATAGCGAGATAGGCCATGCATGGTCCGCGGGATTGACTGCGGCTACAAGCTGGTTTAACCGGATAGAGATGTGTCACGCCTTGCTCCTCGATAGAACAAATGCCATTGCCCCCAAACCCTGCAATGCTTTGCTCAGAGCAAGCTTTCCAAAGGCAAGGAGGCCGCGGTGGAACCAAAAAAAAAAAAACAAAAGCAGAACAAAACTTTTCCCCGCATTTCTTCTTTTTTTTTTTTTCATCGTCTGAGCTCAATTTCGGGACCCTGCAGCGCTTGCCCCGCATTCTTTTTCTTTTGACAAGGCTCGAGCGTAAAAAGAGGATTAGCCGAACGCACTCATTTGGCCAATGGAAAAAGCAGCGCATCTGTGACTGGACCCTTTGTATGTGCTTGCCGCATGCACCGCAAACCACACGCTGGTTCAAGGCTGGGGCGGACCACTGCAGCCGAGGCTCAAGCAGGTCATGTGTTCTCGACATGCGAAGCGTTGTTCTGTTGCGGCAGCTTGCGCGCGTCTGCACGGCTAGCTGGCCACCATGTACCCGGTACAGTGCGCTCGCCACGCTGTGTCACAAACAGCAACTGCGGACGGACCAACATTTTCGGTATAGGCTGACAGCTGTGTGACTGTGCGCAGCCATTCGACGCCTTGGCTGTGATTATGGAAAGCGTCCCTTTGTAGTCTCTTGACTGAAACGAATATAACAAGCTGAGCCTGCAATTCTCTCCTCTGTCTTTGCGCCCATCAGCCCCCTCGCTGTTCTCATCTCCAGACTTTGCGCTTGATCCTCTTCCATCATGGGCCTTTTCTCTTCCCCTACCATGCTCTCGGACGCTTCGGCGTATGCCACCCCTGCCAACATGGCGCCTCAGACTGTCGAGGAGGCGCAAAAGGCCAAGAGCTACGACTTTATCGTCTGTGGCGGTGGCACGGCAGGTTGTGTGATCGCCAGCCGTCTTTCCGAGGATCCCAACACCTCGGTGCTCGTCCTCGAGGCCGGTGGCAACAATGACGCACTCGAGGTCAAGGCTCCCCTCATCTTCGCAAAGAACTTCAAGACCGAGCGAGACTGGGACTACACCACCACGCCTCAGGCCTCGGTGCTCAACAAGGAGATGCAGTGGCCACGCGGTAAGCTCATTGGCGGCTCGTCTTCCATCAACGCTATGATGTATCATCACTGTGCTCCTTCCGACTACGACGAGTGGAGCGAAAAGTTCAATTGCAAGGGATGGTCGTACAAGGAGCTCTTGCCTTTCCTCAACCGCGCTGAAAAGTACACTCCTCACGCATCACAGCCTGACGTCAAGGCTGAGGAGCGTGGCAACTCGGGCCCCTGGCAGACGGGTCACTCGTCGTACAAGGCCGACATCACCTCTAAGGGCTTCGTCAAAGCCTGCGTCGAGGTCGGCATCCCCTTCAACCCGGACTTGAACACCCACCGCGGCACCGAGGGTGTCACCCAGTTTACCACGTTTATCGACAGCAACGGTCGACGATCTTCTGCAGCTACCGCATACCTTTCACCCGAGGTGCAAAGGAGGCCCAACCTCACCATAGGCATCAATGTCATGGTGAATCGCATCATCTTTGACCGCACCGGCACGCGCCCCAAGGCCATCGCTGTCGAGCTGCAAAACAAGAAGGGTGGCCAAAAGTATTACGCTGCCGCCAACCAGCGCGTCGTCCTTTGCGGCGGTGCCATCAATTCGCCTCAGACGCTCATGCTCTCTGGTGTGGGTCCAGCAGCGACGCTTGAAAAGCACGGCATCCCCGTCGTGGTCGACAATGCCATGGTCGGAGAGCGCCTCAGCGACCATCTCTGCCACACCACCATCAATGCACGTGCCAAGCCTGGTCATACGCTCGACTACCTCGGCAGCGACATCAAGGCCATTCCCTCGCTGGCACGCTGGCTCGTGACTGGTGGCGGGCCCGTTTCGAGCAACGCTGGTGAGGCTGCTGCATTCGTTCGATGCAACGACCAGTCTCTACCTTTGGTCAACTCGCTCACCAAGCCCGAGAACCGTCCGCAGTTCTTTGGCTCCATGGGCAAAGGTCCCGATATCGAGCTCATCTGCACCCCACTCGCTTACAATGACCACGGAGCGCTTCCGGCCCCAGCTGGCACCGGTTGTGTTTCCATCGTGGGTCTCAATGTCCGACCTCGATCCAAGGGTACCATTTCGATCAGGTCAGCCGATCCTTGGGACAAGGCCGTTGTTGACCCCAGATACTTTACCGACCCCGACGACAATGATCGTAAGGTGACGCTGGCCGGTGTGCGTCTGGCTATTGCGGTTGCCAAAGCCAACGCCATGCAGCCTTACCTCGAGGACTACAAGAGCGACGACGAGGACGACTTCTACTGGCCTGTCTGCGCTACGGACCCTAGCAAGCTGACGGACGACCAGCTGATGAAGTTTATCTCGAAGCGTGCCTTTACGCTCTACCATCCTGTTGGCACTGTCAAGATGGGTCCCGATGCGTCGGATTCGGTGGTCGACACCAACCTGCACGTACACGGTGCCGATGGATTGGTGGTGTGCGACGCTAGTATCTTCCCCGAGCAGATCTCGGGACATCCTACTGCCCCCGTCATTGCGGTAGCTGAGAAAGCGGCAGAGTTGCTCAAGAACATTGCGGCTGACAAGGCGTCGTCGTCTAACATTTCGTCTCATCTCTAAAGTGCCTGTTTTTGTAGATCTGTTTTGCAAGGTCATGGTATCCAGAAGAGCATGGTCTGTGATGGGTCCGTGTGTGTGTGAGAAGCTAGACCCTTCTGAAAGCGATCGAAGTGGTGGTGGACCCTTTTGCACCGCCAAACGTAAACGACGGCGTAGGCAGCACTTGGTCGACCTGGAAGGAGTGAGAGGTGAATCGTGCGATGAGTTCTTGTTCGGTAAAGTTGCACGAGGTGATCAAAAAGATGCCTCCTTGCTTGACGAGGGTCTGGACGGCGTTGGAGTAGAGGTCGATGGGCAGAACGCCGTTGATGGGGAGGGAGGAGAGGGCGATAGCGTCTAGTGTGCCTTTATCGCAGACGAGGTGCCAGCCGTTGGGCTGTGCTTGTGGGAGGGTGAGTAGCTGGTGGACCGAGTGGTGGTTGAGGAGGTCGGCGGAGGTAAAGTGGATGTGGGGATATGGATCGCCGCGTTTGTGTGCGATGGAGCGGGCTAGGTGGATCGAGGCGTCGGAATAGTCGATTCCGACCAAGTTGGTAGCGTCCAGATCGACCGATTCGAGCAACTCGAATAGCAGATGGCCATTGCCCGTGCCTAAATCCAAGACGGTCTCGAGAGTGTGCTCTTGAGCGTAATCTTGAACAAATCGAACCATGCGCATCACGGCGTCTTGACCAAACCATACCTCGCCCTCTTCGCCAATCTCGTGAAAGTTAGACACCTCGCGCGCGTACACCGCATCCCAGTGCTCTTTGGTGCCCAGTTTGGATTCTGGCAACGCTTCTTCGTGTATCGCCTCCGACTCTGCAGCAGCAGCGGCCGACGACGTGCTAGCGAGCGATACAGGCACGCCTACACTCTGTCCGATCTCGACAACGTCAAACTCGCTCGCGTCGAGGTCGAGCTTAGCCGCTTCGTCGCGCAACCGCCGAGGCGGCTCGTTGACGTCCTCGGGTGTGAGACGGAAGGAACCCCAGTGAATGCCGTAGCTCTTTCTGCTGTCGACATCGCGATGCACCCGGACCGAGTCGTGCGGCGCAAGGTGGATGGTCGACATGACGTTGCGAGGCAGATACGCACCGATCGGGATGAGCGATAGATCAAACGGTCCCAAAACCTCGCCGATCTCCTTGAACGCCGGACAGCATGCAAGCTCGTCCTCTTGCTCTCGCTTCATCCCGCGCCGAACCGAGCGGTAGCCGGTATCGCCGGCAAAGTACACATTCGCCTTGGTTTGCGTGGCGCAAAATGTCCATCCGGCCCACAGCGTACGATCGCGATCCATGATCCCCCTGCCGCTAAAGTGCTGCGCAGGTACACACGTCAACTTGAGCACGTCTGCACCGCCCAACGATACCACACTCTGCTGCCACCAATCGCACTCGGTTACGTCTTGCTCCGTCAGCCCATAGTTGGACTGGAACCAGCTCTTGGTTCCGAGCGTACAGTACACATGCGGACGCTTGACCGCAGACGACGTCGGATTGAGCAGTTTCTGGATCGTCGTGTAATCGGTGTGATCGTAGTGGTTGTGCGAGAGGACGAGGATGTCGGGCCATGCGTTTGCACCGGCCTCGGTGGCAGATGCCATCTCTTCAACGGTCACCGGTGCTTCCGTGTATCGTTCGGGACCGAACCATTGTACAGGGGAGACCCGACGCGAGAGTACGGGATCGCAGAGGATGGTCACCTTGTTGCCATTACCGATGGGGATCTGAAGGTGACAGATTGCATGACCGAGCCAGGTAAAGACGATGCTGTCGTCCTTGGCAGCCAAATTGTCCGAGGGAGACCAGGTCGGCTTGTGAACGGGTGGTAGTGTAGCATCTCCAGCAGAAGCGGCGGTCTTGGGAGGCAGCGGAACCTCGTCCCAATCGAACAGTCGCGCGCGTAGGAAAGGGAGAATGCCGTGCGACGATGCGGATGGCCACGGGGATTTGAACTTTCTCTTGGAGATATCCAAAGGTGCACTATCGCTCGCAGGTTTGTTGACGTTGATCCAGTGCGGAGGAGGTGTTGTCTGGTAAAACGCAGGAGCTACGGCGCTTTTGGCCTCTGGTTTGGAGAAGGACCAGGCAGACGCGCTGGCGGTGATGGATGAGGTGGAAGACATTCTGCTCGCTGATCGAGAGAGAGAAGGAGCGAAGCACATTCGACAAGATCCAAGTGCCCGTACCAGCATCAGACGGCTGGTCGTCTAGAAGCTGGGATGATGGAAGGAGGAGGCAAGGATGAAGTTGAGCAAGAGAAACCAACGTTTTATCCTCTTTTTTCTCTCTCTCTCTCTCTGTTCGTCTTTGCGGCGCAGCCGAGAGCTGTCAAGAAAAATCGGACATCCCGCGGAGTTGGCTCGATGCGGTTTTGCGGACGCTTTCTGGCTCGGACCAACTTTATCGAGAAGGTCGTTAGCTAAATCATCGCACCATCATCTAGAGCGACGGTCGCTTCCCACCATGTCGAGTCTTGCGGCAGAACCATCCGCGGCCAACGACGAGCTGCTTTCCGTTGACAATGTAGCCAATGTCGAGCTCGATAGCACCGGTGCCGCCTCTCCACCAGCGGCGCTCACTACCTTCGAGGCTCGTTCGACCACCCCTCACAATGTCTCCACGACGGCCAAGTCCCACCACCCAAGCAGTTCTGACGCATCACTAGAATCCGCCCTCGGCCAGGTTCTCGTCATCAGCGGAGGTAGCGGCTACAACGACCTCGTCGGCGCTACACCGGGCGCAACGTACGTCATGCCCATCTCGGACAACGGTGGATCATCCTCCGAAATCATCCGCGTGCTCGGTGGACCATCCATCGGAGACCTTCGATCGCGCCTCAACCGACTCATCCCCACGCCGTCCCGACACCTTTCCTCCTCCTCCACCACCACCTCCTCTTCTTCTTCAACCTTTCCAGCACCACCACCCTCTAACGAAGCAATCCACAACCTCCTCTCCTACCGTCTACCCTCCCACTCGCGTTCTCGCGAGATCAAACAGGAATGGCTAGACATCCTCGAAGGACGCCATCCTCTCTGGCGTGGCATCGAACCGGAACGCAAAGAGGTCATCCGTGGATTTCTGGTTCACTTTGAGAGCGAAGTGCTTAGACGTGCACATCGACACTTCAACTTTCGCGGTGGGTCGATTGGCAATTTCTTCTTGGCGGCAGCGCAGATGTTTTTCCGTTCGATTCAGAGTGCCATCTTTCTGTTTGCAGCCACGACGCAGATGTCGAGTATGCAAGGGAGGGCGAGTAGAGTTCTGCCCGTGATCAATACGAACCATACGGCGACGATTGCGGCTGAACTGACAAATGGAGACGTGGTGGTTGGGCAGTGTGAGATCAGTCATCCTGCGCCCAAGGCGGCGGTGGGTGGCGATGAAAAGGGGATTAGCTTGGCGTCGGGGGCGAGTTGGGAGGCTCCACCGCAACAGCAGGGATTGTTGTGCGTCGATGGTGCGCAAGGGTTGAACGATGGTGGACTTCGGACGCCTGGGTTTGGCCCTCCTGCGCACTATCACGTGGAAGCGTTTGGCGAGTCCACCTACACCTCGATCAACGGCAGCCTTGACATGCTTACGACCGAAACGTCTCCACGTTCTGCCGCAGGCAAAGCCGCTGGACCAAGCCCGCTCTCGGCACAGCTCATTGACGATCGCAATGCCAGGAAAGGACTCACCACAGTCGGCAATCAAAAAGACGGCCTCGATCCAGAAGACGACGACCAAGATTCACAGGACGGCAACGATACTCCGGAGTCGCCTCGCGCAGTCGCTTGCGAACCCGCCGTAGCCAAGCGCGAAAAAACCGGCAACATCCTCTTTTCCAAAACCCAAGAATCGCACTCACCGGCTCTGACTTCACCGATTCGACGGATCCTCTACGTCAATGCGTATCGGAACGAGATCTACCCCGCGCCCAATCCTTCGTTCGTTAGCGCTCTATGCACTAGCAACACACTGATCTACTCTTGCGGTAGTCTCTACACAAGCATAATCCCATGTCTGTGCCTTCGGAGCATCGCCACGAGCATCGCCACGTCGCCAACGCTGCGGTACAAGGTGCTGCTGCTCAACTCGGTACCGGACCGCGAGACGATGGGCATGGACGCCGTCGGGTTTGTACGCGCCATCTGTCATGCATTGAACCAGAGCGATCGAGGCGCAGAGCCTAACGCCTGGTTGCCCAAGCAGCTGGTTTCGCATCTGGTCTACTTTGCCGACGGGCAGGTCAAGGTGGACACGCGGGAATTGGAGCAGGAAATGGGCATCACGTGTGTAGAGGTGGAATCGAGGTTGAGGAGCGATAATGGGACGCCCAAGTTTGATGAGGATAGCGTGAGGCAGGCGTTACGCAAGATTGCAATGTGAAATTGGAAAGATTGTGGATCTGTATACAGGCTTGGGAATCGCAATGCGACTAGTCGGCGTGAGATCGATTCCACGCAGGGCCAACGCTATCTACTCGTTCTGCATCGTCGCCAAGTAATGCACCTGGTCGCACTCGCGGATCCGCTTGGCCGCCTGTTCGGCCGTCAAATCCCTCTGCGGCTCGGCCATCATTTCGAAGCCGACCAAAAACTTGCGCACGCTCGCCGACCTCAACAGCGGTGGATAGAAATGGACGTGGAACTGGGCGTACTCGTCCTCGTGCGCCTTGCTCACCTGCGTGGGCTGTTGATGTACGCCCATCGAATAGGGGAAGCTGCACTTGAAGAGGTTGTCCAGCTTGCACGTTGTTTCGGCGATCATCTGGGCCAGTGCAACCACCTCGGCGGACGACATTTGGAGAATGTTGCGAATCTGTCGTTGCGATGGCAGCAGCAACACCTCAAAAGGCCAGACGGCCCAGTAGGGTACGATGGCAACAAAGTGTTGGTTCGACGTGATCACCCTCGGCTGTCCCGGAGCGGTCAATTCGAGCTTGGCTAGCGTGAGGAGCATCGACGGTCGACCTTTGTCATCGAGGGCACCCAAATTGACCTTGGGATCGCTGTTGGCAGCGTCGTTGGACCAGGCTTGCAGCGAAGAAAGCTCCTTACTCGGTTCCTCGGGGATGTAGTCCAACGACCACACTTGGCCGTGCGGATGTGGATTCGAACATCCCATCGCCGAACCCTTGTTCTCAAAGATCTGAATGTACTTGACAAACGGATTTTCGGCCGGAATCTGCCTGTAGATCTTCTGCCAGCTTTCGATGATGGGCACGATGTGCTGTTCGGGCGAGAACGGAGGGGTGCTCAGCTGGGCCAGCGTCAAGTTGTGCTGCGGGTTGAAGCAGATGACGTAGCATCGACCACGTGCAGGCTGAGACTGCAGCAGAGGATGCTGGTTCTTTTCTGCGGCGACGGCTTGCGGTTTGAGCGCGGCGTAGTCGTTTTCAAAGAAAAAGGTGGAAGTGTAGTCGTCGTTCTTCTCGCCCGTGGCTCGAGTGTTGCCGGGGCAGAGGTAGCATTTGGCGTCGTATGCGGGGAGAGAGGTGCCTTGCGGTTTCTCCTCTTGGCCTTGCCATGGCCGTTTGGTGCGGTGGGGTGAGCAGAGCACCCAGCTGCGTGTGAGCGGGTTGTATCGGCGGTGAGGATGTTCGGATGCGTCGAATTGTTCGGGTAGCTCGTCGTGATTGATATCTGCGGTATCGACTTGGTCGTTTTCAAAGTTGCCGCTGTTGGTTGCGGTTCCTGCCATGATGGGACAAAGTGTCGTGTCGAGTCAAGATCCGATGACACTAGGTCAAAGAGCGTAAGGTGTTGGCGGCCTGAAGCAGGATCTGGGATACAGGGAACAGCCCTAGCAGGTATTGTACGACCGGATCTGTCTTGAAGCTTCTGCGATCGTTTCTATATCCGTCCCGTCTTGAACGAAGTTGATGGACGGAAGACAAGTGACACAAGTCAATGATTACCGAAGAGCAATGCAACGTGTGTCGTACGCATTCCCGCTCGAGCCTTGGATGATTTTTTTATTTTATTTTTTGCGCTGCTGTTGCTGCTTTATGACGTTTTAAGACAAATTTCGGCTTGGCCACACCGACAGGAATCGAAATCCGAACGCAGTGCGCTTCACCGACCCGTACCGAACACCAGCAAACTTGAAGCAATCATAGAACGCATGGAAGACGACGGTCCGTGATTATGATTGGACCTTGGATTTACTGTATAGTGCACGCAGATCATCGATAGCCCCGGCATATCTTGTTTCACCGTTCCATTTCAATGCAAAGCGGCTCAGAGTCTGAGCAAACATCCTTTCGGCGATTTCGGCGGGCCATAGTCGGCCTCATTGATCCTTTCCGTCCTGCTTTTTGTTCGAAGGCGACAACAGTCCAACAATGCGCAACATCATATCAACCGTGAGCAGTGTCGGTATCGCACAAAAGGGGACGTAGTTCCTGTTTTGCACACGGACGTCAGCTTTGCTTGTCCACCACCACGTCGTCCGCACAAACATCGACGCGAACAAAAACTTACTGTAACAGTCCGGCAACCTGTTTCGAGCTGAGCCCGTTACCGTCTGAGCCGAACAGCACGCTGCAGATGCATTGGAGGGTGGAAGAGGCAGCTGTATTTTCTCGCAACATGACCGTTAGCCCGGTGATGAATATCTCTGTCGATGCGTATTTCCCACTTACCAAGCGTCCCATAGCATACCATGAGCGGATACGTTCGTTTATCGTCTGGTTGGCACCGCACATGCAACTTCCTATCAGCCATATGCCTCCTGACCCAACAACGGACCAGTTTCAAAGCTTACCCTTCAACAATCCCCGAATCGCAACCACAAAACACGGAATCTGAAACACCGTCTCGCTCGCCAACAGCACCCGAAACCACACATGGTCGGCCGAGCCTCGTTCCGCTGCAAGCAGAAACGGGTCCGCAGACGTCGTCATATACTCCTGCAATACCCAACGTAGCGGCGCAGCGAAGAGGCGCTGCGAGTAGGGCGGGTACGTTAGCTGTGCATCGATGGCGAGCGAAGCAAGCAGGTGGATGCTAAAGTAGGCGACGTAGAGCATGTCCAGCGGCCGGTGCACGAGCGGCCGCCTGACCGTCGATGCAGGCTCCATAGTGTTGGTGTGGAATGTGATTCAAAGATGGTAGGATCGTGTTGCAGAGAGGTGGCTCGTTCGCGATCAGCAATCAAAGATCCACCAAAAAATTTAAAGCTCAAAAGGTGTTCAGCTTCAGTCCCGATCATCACCCCGATTTCACCATAAAACCCTCCAACAACGGCCTCATTGTAACTTGTCACCACAAGTCGCAATTCCTCAGACCAAAGCATACAAAAAACGTCCATTAGACACATCAGACATTCGACCCATCCCTCCCCGAACCACCACCGTTCGAATCGATGCCCGTCTCCAAAAACGCATTCAGATCAAACGGACTCGCCGTAGCCGGCGCCGGAGTCCTTGCAAACGAAGCCGCATGCGAACTCGCACTTGCCGCCACCGTCCCCGCATTGACGATCGGCAACCCGGCCAGGAACTCATTCATCGAAGCACCAAATGCCGGCAGTTCGTCGGTCCCTGGCGTACTCCACGATGCAGACGCAGCAGTGTTGGCCGATACACCATCGCCGCCATTCGCATTCCACGGCAGCTCGGTCACATCCGCCACAAACGCCCCCGCCTGATCTTGCATCACTACAGCGGGTTCAAACACGACCGAGAACCGAGCACGCTCCTGCCTCAGCCTGACGTCGTTCGTCGCACCCAGGCCCGGTATCATCTCAAACTCGGTATACAGGCTCGATAGGAGCTTGCGCATCCTCGCAGCTTCCGCCTGGGTATCCGGATGACACTGGTACGTGCTGAACGCATAGATCTTCCTCCCTGCCTTGGATAGCAGATCAGCGGTGAGCTCGTGCAGTCCAGCTCTGAAGCTGAGTTTCGCCATTTCGAGCGTGTAGTAAGCGCCACGCTTGATCGAGCTTCGGAATGCGATCGAGCTGTAGTCCAGCAGGTTGACCGAGGTGAACGAAGGCGGCACCGAGATGGCGGCGAGTTGAGGAGCAATCTCGGACATGCAGTCAAAGGCGATCAACAGCATCGCATCGACACGCTGTCGCGCACGAAGGTACAGCGTGCCTTCCAGACGCGAGCCCGATGCTGGACGTTGCAGGCCGTGCGCTCGAACCATGGCGTGGATGCATTGATACTGGCTCCAAAGCAGCAGGTAGAGGAAGGCCTTGCGCACCAGGATCGAGATTATGTCTTCGCTGGTATTGTCGTGGGGAATCAGTTCCCGCAAACCAGTACCTTTGGTTTCCCCTGCAGATGAATTCCAGCGCAGCGCTTCGGGCATCTGTCTCTCGAAGCGTTCCAACTGCTCGAGCACTTCCAGCACCGCTGACGGCGGGAGGCCGAGACGTCGAGATTTGGCAGCGCAGATGGTGAGGTTGTTGGTCCGCAGCACGGACGCCATGATGGACAGCTGCCAGGCCCACTGATTTCCGATAGGCCCTCCGAGATCGGCCATCATGGCATCTGGATCGATATCTTCTTGCAACAGCTGGTGTCGGTCAAATAGGTCGAAGCTGCGAATGATGTCGTTGGTTGCTGCAACAGCTAGAACGAGTGGCATACGTTGGTCATTGAGCTCGTTCAAGGCGCCTTGATTCGGGCCGTGCTGCTTGAGCCTCTGCGCTTTGACGACGGGATCGTCTTTGGAGCGGTTGAAGCCGTGGTAGGTGAGCAGACGGATCATCTTGGTGTGGCTCATGGGATGCACAAAGCCGGCATCCAGGCTTGAAGTGGTTGCTTCTTCGACGCTCTTGTTGCGAGCGGGCACGTCAAAGGTGAGCAGAATTGCCTCGAGCACGTCGAGGGCTACGGTGATCTGCTTGGTACATGCCTGCGCGACCAGCCTTTCGAGGCGTCGAAAGATGCGCGCCTGAAGCTCGAAGCGGTGCGAGACGTAGCCGAGCTGCACAACGCCAACGCAGGCGACGGCAAGGATGATGATATCGGGTGGAGGAAATACATCGTACGCTGTCGATGAGGTTGCTGCACCCTCGATCTTGCTGAGATAGCGGCGGTATCGTGGATGAAAGTGTCGCGGATGCACGGCCGGATTGCACCAGTACGTCGTGCGGAAGTGGGATGAGACGGCATCGTCCAGGATGGCTCGAGTGAGGCCAGTGACGTTGAGCAAGCTCGGCTCTGTGGCTGGTTGAGGCGTCACAAAGTCGTCCGTTCCGCGAGATGCTTCATGACCCGGATGCGATAAGCCTTCGGCATCAGACACTTTGCGCCTCTTCTTGGCTGCATTCGGTGAAGCGTTTGGATCGGTGTTGCTGTGGGTTGCGTCGGTGTCAGAGGTGTCGGCATTAGGGCGGGCATCATCGGTGATGACACAGTCAAATCCTCTTGCTACGCAGAAGGAGCAGAGCGAGATGCCTTCGGCGTTGCGTTGCTCTTTGTCGCACTTGACCTTTTTACGACGGCAAGGGTCGCACGAAGCTCGAGGTGTGCCGCGTCTGCCCATGATTGTCAGCGTGCAAAAGAGATTGAGGATGTCGACCAGGCGAGAAGGAGCCTCTGTTTAAAGCTGATAACGTCTGCGAGTCTTGATCGTTGACATGTTTGCAGTGCTGATCGTGGCCTGGCGCCAGGCTTCTTGCCTTGGTGAGTCGGATGACTTGATTGCGAGCGTACGTCGAGCAGGAGCACTTCGTACAAGCATAAAGGTATGCGCCTAGCACAGCCTCGTGAGCCAGATCTAGCCACGAGCGCACAGCTCAAAAGTGCCTGCGCTGCCACCCGCCGGGATGGTCGGAGTCGAGATGCCAAGAGCCGAGCCAGGGATTCGCATGGAAGGAGCGAATCTTATCGCAGCGTGGGAGTTGCCATGTGCAGAAGGATCCACTAGTGTGCGCGAGTCGCCGTTGAGCGTCAAGTGGATCACGGTGGATCGAGGCTGAGGCGGATGTGGTGGGCGGTGAACGATGAGGATGGTGAAGGATTCTTTAGAGTTGGATTTGACAGTTCCATGCAGTACGAGTCTGTTTTTCAGCTGCCGCGGATGCAGTTCAAATTATGCGCGACGTGCGATACGCAATCGCCCAACGGCATATAGCAGTCTAACAGAGCTAGAGTGCCGGCACTGCGGGCAAAGAGAAGACCGGCGTGGCAGCTTAGCCGACCTTGGCCGGTGTTTCCCCTCCACCTCGCAGCAAGACACTGAGATGGCCAGTGCGAAACATGTTGACTTCTGCCTTCATCATCCAAGTTGCCATCACAACATCTGCTCGTCAAACAAACAATGTCAAAAGGTCGCTCGCTCCCACCTGCGCTCAAGCAGCTTCTCCAGCAGCCCACGTTTCCAGCTCGAGCCTCGAGGCTATCCGCCTCGCACAAACTGCCTGCTGGACGATCAGCCGACCCATCACCCACGCCAAAGCTCTCCAGTGTCAGCCACCACTTTCAAACTTTACAGGCCGAAGCCAAGCAGAAAGGCATCGGATGGGGGGAATGGATCTCGATCGCCACGGCAACCTTGTTCACGCTCAACAATCCGGGCAGCTTGCAAGTACTCCACCGCTTTGCGGCCAGCCCTTCGACGGGCGATCTGCAGCACAGAGCCGAAGTGGCCCTGTTGATGCGCGAGACGGGGCTTAAATGTATCGGCTTCATCGGTATTCCCAAGGTGATCAATAACTTAGCTGCGCTTCGAAAAGCCGTCGAAGAGGACGCTGAGCTGGTTCAAGCTCTTCCAACAGAACCGCGCAGACAGATCAAAAAGGACCGACTGGAAGCGGTGCACAAAGCAGCCTATGAATTGTGGGATGACATCTACACGCCTCACTCTGAAAAGTTGCTCAAGATCCTCGGAACCTCGCATCCGGATTTGCCCGTCTTCATCGTCGAGTCCGAGTACGGACCGCTGTTCTCTTCTCCCGCTTCGTTTGCTCTGCCCTCGGACCCACAGTCGGCCAAAAAGGAGCCGAGTTGGGACGTGAATCGACTCCGAACCTCGCTCGTTGCCATCTCGGCGTTGAGAGCTCAGGGAGGTGTGGGTCCGCAAGTCACGAGCCATGTTTGGGGCCTGTTGAAGGCGAAGGACTCGATCAAGGCCGACGACGTTAGCAAGAAGGGCCTCGAATGGCTGACGACGGAAGAAGGCGCCTTGTGGGTCGTGCGCGCGGTCGATGGCGTGAGTATCTTGCCAACGGCTTCGCACTAAAGTGAGCGTGAGACTGACCAACCAATCTCGCTTTCTTGCTTTCATTCGTAACCAACACAGATCTGTCAGGCCATCGAGGGAGCAGAAGAATTTGAAGGACAAAGCAAGGAGAGCAAACTTTAATCATTCCACTTTTGCAAAACACAGCAATGCAATCACCTTGACTGCGAAAACCACCAGGCAGTAATGACGCCAATCACAAATACCTCGATCAAACCTCCAGCCAGACTTCCGCCACCAGCCAGCAGTAGCAAACTCCAAACATACCCGACGAGTCTGTCCAACACGAATCCACCCGTCGACAGCACCAGCCTCTGGCCCGACGACAGCGGCTCGTACGGGTTCAAAGACGACAGCAGTTGGACGCTTGCACTGGGTGGAAGACGAAGCAGCGTCGTGATCGGCTTGTGATCCGAATGGGTGTACTGCATGATGCTGCGATAGAACTCGACTTGAACGCCGTGCTTGTCATTGTCGTCCTGACGGGGAGACGAAGCCCAGAGGATGCGATCGGTCCACCCGGGTATGCGCTTCTTGCTCAGCGTTTGGCCTTGGAGCGCTTCGGATGTGATTCCAGCGCTCTTCTTGCTGGTCTGCTTGCCCGGTCTCGAGACGGCGTATTTGTAGGTAGGGGGGATGCCGGCTTCGGCGATGGGTACCTCGGTAAGGCCGTGGAAGGCTTTCGGTTGTGGGGCTAGACGCTGGTGGCTGAGCTGATCGTGACGTGCGAGCAGAGACCAATCTCCGACTTGGAGCGCTTTGGCAAGCGATTCCTTGGTGAGTTCAGAGCTGGCTTTTTCGCTCGCAATCTCGCTTTTGCCCAGAGCAATACGATGGTTGAGATCGCCAAACACAAACAGATGGGTCGAGTCGTAGATCGTGTAGCTGTTCTTGTCCAGGGCTTTGGTCTTTGGTGCACCGTTGGCGGATGTGGCTTTCTCGTGCTGTGCCTTGAGAGCGTCCATATTCCTGGGGTCTAGCGGCTTTTGATTGGGCTCTTGCAAGATCGGGAGTCGCTCGATCGAAGACGGCTCAAACACCATCCGCTGTACAATCTGCCGCCAGTCCTTGTTTCTTCGTAGCACGTTGTGGTCGTGAGCAGCCAGGTGCGCGCTGACAAACGTCAATACTTGGTCCGGTCCCTTTCCGTCGGCTGCAGCAACGACGATGCGTACACCTACGGCGCCTTTGTTGCCCATCACGCCGCCCAGGCCCGTTCCGACCTTGGCAGTGCGGACCTCCTTGACACGATGCGCGGCACCTTTTGCACTGGCTGTCTTGGCTTTCGAAATGGAGAACGGAGCACGTTCACGAGCGTACACATACAGTGCAATGCCAACAAGATCCACCCTACAAATCAAGGGATAACCCTCCGGCCCACCTCCCTCTTCCAGACTAGCGTACAGGCCCGAGCCCGACACAATGGCTTGGTGCGGACGGATCGATCTACGAATGTCGAGATCCGTATTGTACAGCGCGGTATCCCCGAATCCAGACAGACCCATATGCAGCGGCAGAAGCTCCTGAAAGCCTACAGCGTAAAAGTCCGGTGCTTCGCGTGGCAGCGAAGGGTGGGTGGAGAGCGTGTTTGTGTTTCTAGATTTGTATGCGTCTGCGTGCAACACGTCGCTGTTGGTCAGAGGTTGGGTGGATTTGGGAATCGCTGGGTTCTGTTCCGAGGTGGGGATGAGCCATGGTGTGAGATCGTGACGGGTGGTATCGGCGCCTGCTAGGTTGGCGTTGAACGATGCGATTTGCACCCTGAGGCCGTCGGACGTCATTGCAGGGGTGAGATGTGAGGCGAGAAGAGACGAGGCGGGTTTGCAAAAGGTCTATGTGGTGGCAGAGAGTCAGAATGTTTTGAGGGCAAGACTCCTGAGGTCGGTTGGTCGCTCGCTTTGTTCCAAATTTTGACCAAAAATCGTGCGGGGTAAGGCAGCCGTACGCCATCCTTCCGTCATAGACAGGTTCGGTGCAGCCACAAAAGCGCAGCTGAAAAGGGTCCGAGCTCAAATCAATTCCAAAGTGTTTGAGCTTTGATGCTAACAAAAGTGCCAAAAAAAATTGAGGCTGGCTTGAGCTCGAGCCAACGAGCAACGAGCAACGGGCAACGAGCAACGACGACTCCGAGAGAAAGAGAGAGAGGAGGTGAATTTACGCGTCGTTTCTTCTCGTTTTTCCGCTTCCGGCCAAAGCTTCTTGGTCTCGACAAGAGAGAGAGAGAGGTTGGCTTTGCTTGTCCACAACACCATCCTCTTCACTTCGCCTCAATTCTGACGCTATGGCGGCCAAACAGCTCGCCAGTAGCACATCTCCTTGGCTGCCCGCAGGCGCAGTCTTCGCCATGTGGACAATGATGCTGCTCGCTTCGCCTTCGGCTGCTTTCGAATTGCCCTCCTTCGTCCGTTCCGCCATCCCGGTTCAGAAGGCCAACTTGCCCACCGGTGCCACAGCGTACCAGGCTAATCAGCCATACGACGGGCTCGAGATCCCCATTGCGGGACGTTTCGTTTTCCGACCCGCTCTCTTTTGGCTGGAAGGAGGAGTACTTGGATTCTGCCTCTTCTTCATTCTCATTCACCTCGTGGGCAAGACGCGAAACCGTCACATCGCCGACCGTTTCGCGTCGGCTGCAGTGCCTGTACTCGAACAGGAATTTGTAGTCGTCGCCAACGATGATGGAAAAGGACAGTTGCTGTGGAACGGAGGAAATTCGGCGCTCATGTTCGCCTCGGGTCGTCGAGGATGCGCTAGCTTGCACGTTACGTTCGAGTTGATCCCGCGCCACGATCCGATCGAGATCCTCTTCTCGTTGGCAAAGGACATCGTTCTGGCTTCCACCACTTCTTCCTTCCGCGACACGGTCACGTTCACCTTCACTCTACCCCCGACATCGGACAATGTCTCTGGCGTCTTTGCTCTTGTCAACAAGGGTGCACTTCAACAGACTCGAAGCGGACGATTCGACCTGTCTTTTACCAAGGTGGTTGACTCGGACGTTGCCGTCACCTCCCGCGGTCTCTCCCGGCAGTGGGCTATCATGAGCGAAGCCTCGGAGCTCACCGACGGCTTCCTCGGCGAGCCTGACCAAAGGGGCGTGGCTCAACGCGCAAAGCTCGGCCTCGTAGACCTCCTCGAGGGACAAGCAGGCCAGTTCCTCCACAGCCTCATTCTCACGGATCAGCCCTTCCAGCGCCCCACTCGCGGCCCGATCCCAGTGGAAAAACGTCAACGTCTCCTCATCCTCACCCTCCAAACCCCCAAATCGCGCAGCGACGTTTCCAAAGCACTCGAACTCCTCCAGCTCGGCTGCAACCTCGTCGATGCGCTCGATCAGGGTGTCATCAAGCTGCGCAACGAAACCCTGGCCAAGTTGAGAAAGACCCGAGCTGCCGTCGACAAAGAGCTGCAGGATGAGGCGACCAAAGAGCAAAGAGAGGCCGAGCAGGAGGCGAGGGAGGAGGCCAAGCGCAAGGCGGAGAAGGCCAAGTTTGACAAGTTGACTCCGGCGGAGCAGGCCAAGAGGAAGGAGGTGGAGAGGAAGCGTGCCATGAAAAAGGGCGCGCAGAAGGTTCGTTGAAGGCGGTGGAGAGCGGGTTTGGATTGGCTTGGAGAACGATGATAGCTCTGGTTTGTTCTTTGTTCGATATTGATTCGGTGTACAATGGAAAATGGAGGTATTGATTGAGGTTGCTGATCTGTGCTGTTTGACTGGCGTCGCACTGCGCCCGTTGTGTTCGGGGTGGATATGAAGCGTGAATCGTCGAAGTACGAAGTGGGGCGTCTACTTTCCTCCACCAGCCGCCTCTGCCGCCGCTTTCGCCGCCTTTGCCTGATTTCAGTGATTGTGTGGGTCAGTAATCCTTGTCTACTGCTGGTCGCACTGCTTTTCCGGAGGGTGATGGAGAACAAGGAACGTACCGCCTGTTTGGCTCTCAAAGCCTCGGCATCCGCTTCCTTGCGCTTGGCGATCGAGGTGTTGGATTCGCTGCGCTTGCCCTTGTTGGCGTCTGCTTGCTTCTTCTGGTTCTTGGCTCGGGCGAGCTCTCGCTGGTTTCCTCCTGTATGACGCGGAAGACCGACGGTTGGGGAAGATGTCAGCTTTTCACGTATCGAATACCGATGGCAGCCCAGGTGTGTCGAGGTTGGTGCGCTTCGAACGACTTACGCGTCATGATGGGTCGATTTGCTGCAATGTCGTCAGTCGATATGGGGCGTTGTGTGTGTGTGTGTGTGTGTGTGTGTGAGGTGCAGTTCAGAGCACACAAGGCCCGAAGTTGTGCTCTGCTCGGTGCTGGGATGCGTCGCAGCCGGATGAAGGAGGATGAAGAAGGGGAAAGGTCAAATCTCGGAAGAAAGACCAAGTCGCGGTTTTGGGTTCCCCTCGACCCTGAGGTGCAAAGTCCGATTTCCGCGCAGACCGGTTGCCACGTTGATTCGAAACCACAACGATGTCCACTCTCATCGTCTCGACGAGCCCGGCTGCTTTCAACATCAACACATACTATCTGAATTGTTCGTACAGAGTTCGGAACGGCACACAATCTTGAGTCTGGCAGTCGAAAAATCAGAGTTCGAGGCATCTACAGAAACGAAAAACAAACGTTGGAGCAACGACAATCCTGATCAAAGCAAGCAAATGGAAAACTCCGAGTCCGCAAAAATGGGAGCCATGTCTGTCAAAACAAGGCTAGAGATGACTCTGAGGCAGATTGATATGCGCCTTCTTGAAGTGTTCGGTCAGATCCACACCAAGCATCTGCTTGATAAACCCATTACAGAAGCCAAACAGCTCTGCGCCCAACTTGCCGTCCTTGTCCTGAGCCAGCTTGCTACTCTTTCCCACCTGCGCCACGGGTACCAGATAGCTTCCGTTCAAATCGAGCCGGTCGACCTCCAACGAAGCACAGGCGTACAGCTGCGTTAGCGCACCGTCTTCGGGAGCGGTCATGAACCTGGTGCCAATAGAGATCAACGCACCGATCAGGCGGCCGTACGACTCGACTGGACCTCTGGTCAATTGCGTCCTAACGACACCGGGGTGGAGGGAGATGTTGCTGATCTTTGCATCCTTGGGTAGAAGCTTTGCGAGCTCGTTGGCGATCAAGATGTTACCCAGCTTGGATTTTCCGTACCTGTCCCAGGTACCTTTGATCTCGGGCCAATACTGCTTGTTGACCGCTTCGAGGTCCTTGAAGCTCGAATCGGAAGGTGCAAACAGATGGCCCATACTCGACAATTGGACAATTCGAACCGAAGGCGAATCGGGCGAAGCATACTCGGGCAGCTTCGACGTAGCGTACAGCGTAGGCAGCAGGAGCACGGTGAACAGATAATGACCCACAACGTTGGTGCCTACCTGAAGCTCGATACCGTCCTTGGTCAAGGTGTACGGTGTGCCCATCACACCGGCGTTGTTGAGCAGGATGTCGAGGCGCTTTTCGCGCGAGAGAAAGTCGTCGGCGGCTTTGCGGATCGCAGCGAGCTCAGTGAGGTCGAGCTGGAGGAATTGAATGTCGGCAGATGGCACGACTTGCTTGATCTTGTCGATGGCTTCGATAGCTTTGGATTCGGTTCGGGAAGCCATGTACACTTTGGCTCCGTTGCGCGCGAGTTCGAGGCATGAAGCTCTGCAAAAGGCGTAACATGAGATATGCAAGTCAGTCCTCCTTCCCTCTTCGCGGAAGACTTTGTGCCAGGCTCGTACAACAATACTCACTCGCCAAGACCACTATTACCACCAGTGACGATGGCAACGCGACCCTTTAGGTCGGGGATGTCGGAAGATTTGAAAGAAGGCATTTTATCGAGGTCTACGGCAAAGGTTTCTTGGACGATCGTTCCGTTCGGGGGGGGGGTGGGGAGATGGTGGTGTGAGAAAAAAATCGACAGCGCCGTGTGATACTCTTGCCCGAAGCATACACAAAAAAAGTAAGCGTAGTAACCGTGTGCTTGAAGGGTTTCAAAGAGTCGCGGGGAAGTTGCGGTAACTGCGCAACAAGCGAACGAGGTGGTAACTTTCCTGTGCTCCGCGGACCGTGCGTGGTGGTGTGCAGACTGCTTTCGCTGCGTTTGTCTTTTAAGCAGTAATTGGGCGCGGAAAAGAAAATGTTGAAAAGCTGCGAGAAATCGAGGCTGCAAAATTGAAAAGCTTTGCTTTCTGCAGGCAAGCAAGACTGAAACAGGCATGCTAGCAAAAGAGCTCATTGCAATCCAAGAACCTGCCCATCAGGGCGCGCGCCGTCAGCTGCTCAGCCTTTCACCTACACGGTGTCTGTGAAAAGAAACTCGCATGCGCAGCAACCAAACCGTCGAGCGGGTAGAGGTTACCACAAGAGAATCTCTCTGTTCTTCCTTGGATAAGATCGCCTTCAACCTTCTCTGAATGTACGTCAAGCATGCACCACCACTCTGTTCATGTTGACGGCGTCGCTTCTTCGCATCACGACCAATGGCATCTTCAAGGAATGTATGCAAACCCGTAACGTAATGCAGGGAAGTGTGTCAAGTGTGCCAAACAAAACGCCCTGGCCGGACCAACACCAATATATACAATTTGCCCACCCAGCCCATCAGAAATCATGACGATCAGCCAGTGGGTCGCGAATCCGACTGTTACGGTTTCCAGCACCGCCGCCATTGCTGCCGCCATGATTGCGTGAATTGTCGTCGAGGCTATAGCTGTCCGCGGAGCCGTACGATTGCTGGGTAGGCGTTCCCAGAGCTTCCGCCTCCCTAGCCCAACGATCCTTCTTCTTAGACTTGGACGAGTTGGATCGGCCCCATTTGCTGCTCGAGTTGCTGCTGTCGCGCGCGTCGTTGGCGTAGCTTAGCGAGCTTCTGGACGAGGCTTCGGTGCCGTTGCCGCCGATACCGTAGCGCTCAGCGTAGCGGCTGCCGAGACTCCTCCTTGAGCTTGAACGGGAGAGCGAGCCGGTGTCACCGCGTCCACCGTCGTCAATCACTGCACCCGTGATGGGGTCGCGCACCACATTGCCAGCACGACCAGCGTTCTGTCTCCTCTCATCAGCGTAGGGGTCTTCGCGCTCTGCACGCGGGCTATCTTCGACATTGTCAGCCCAGGGCGAGAGGAAGTGGCTTCCCGCTCGAATGTTGCCCGTCTTGCGAGCCGATGCAGGGTCGCGGCGAGTCTCGCCCGTGATAGGATCGACGATGACGTCCTGGTTCCGCCACTCGGTCGCCGAGTCGCCGTACCTGTCCGACCAGCCGTTGGCAGTACGCTTGACACGATAGTCCTTGACGAGACCGTATCGGATGGCCCACGAAGGCGAGTGTCGTGAGTTTTTGTTGTTTCGGATGTTCTGAATCCAGAAGTTGTGGAAATGACCGGGAATATAGCCGCAGATGGTGCAGATGATGTTGATGAAAAGATCCAGACCGACACCGAAGCGGATGAGCACGGCTAGAGGTGGCAGGAGCCAACCGCAAATCATAATGACAACGTGGAAGGCATGATGCCTCTTGACGGGTCCTTTGCTCTTGGTCGGCATGTTTGCTGAGTCGAAAGCGCTTCTCTACTTCGAATCCGAGAAGGAGGCTGAGAGATGAAAGCAGTCGAGTTTCAACTGGGAGAGTGGTGGTGGCAGGTGAGAGAGAGAGAGAGAACAGGAAAAGGAAAAGGGTTTCCGACCGATGTGGCTGTCCCTGGGGTTTGAGAGCGGCAGGCTGAAGCCACACCGAGTGACTGACCCGGAACCCAACTTTCGGCGCGGGGTCGGCGGACGGCCAACAGCAAAACAGCAGAAGGGTCTCTCTTCTCTCGCCTGCTTTGCTGATCAGAGTCGTCTCAACACGGGGTTCGGCACAGCCCGATTTCATAGTCATGTCCGGCGCTTGGATCTGTCGATCTCAGAATCGCAGTGCCAATCTCACACTGCGCGAGAATACGTTAGGTGCAGAGGGGACGGGCAAGCGAAGCAGTGAAATCACGTCAACTCTGAGAAAGCACTTTCCCAGCCGATAACGAATGCAAGCCGGACCGTGCCAAGGTGGAGGAAACCGCTTTGGATTCAAGTTCAATGACTTTCTTGGCCCCCATCTTTCCATCCCTTTCATTCATCACACGACAAGCCTCGACTCAGAGCAACTCACCCCAACCATGGCGCTCCCTCCGTCCCTTCAAGCACTCTCGATCGGCTCCCTCACCGCACCCAACACTCTCGAGCTGTTCCTTGACTACCTCTGCCCTTTCTCCGCCAAACAGCTCAAGGGTGTCAACGAGCACCTGCTTCCCCTTGTCATCGGCGACTCTGCTCAGTACAAAGACAAGGTCCGCATCGTCATTCGACCCTACCCCCAACCCTGGCACTCTAGCTCGACTTTGCTCCACGAATCCGCTCTGGCAGTAGCCAAAATCGCACTCACCGACCCCACCGTAACCGCCATCCCCGATCGTAATGCTTTCTGGCTCTACTCTCTAGAGCTGATGAAGGAGCAGGAACGATTCTTTGACGGTCCTGCACGCGGCAAAGCACCCGATGGGATCAGAGGCGAACTAGCCACGCTGGCAATCGAAACCGTAGGAGAGGCTCCCAAGAAGCGTAAGCAGGAAGCAATTCATCGAGACTTGCAAGGTACCCCCTTGGGCCAGTCGGTCAAAAACTTGATCCGCGTGGAGAAGGAAGGCAATGGCGGAAGCGCGGTTGTGCCGGAACTCAAGTACTGTGTCAAGCTGGGCCGTCAGAACGGCATCCACGTGACTCCAACTTGCCTGTGGAACGGTCTGGTGGAGGGCAGCATTTCGTCTTCGTTCGGTCAGGCCGAGTGGAAGGAGTTCCTCGACAAGCAGCTTGCTTGACGTACGAATGCATAATCAATTCATTTCGTTTACACTTCCTCCGCTCACGAGTCATTCATCGCACATGTGCTCAGCATCCGGCATGGTGACAAGCAGAGTTGAAGTAGATTGTTCGATACAGTGGCGTAAAGATCTCCATGAAAAAGTCGATAGAAATGAGGTAAGGATCGGGGCTGATAAACGAAAGGCGAGACACGAACCATGTCGAGTCGCGAATTAGCGCTGAGCACGAGCCGGAACAGCAGCACCAGCAGCCGGCTTCTTACCGGGCAAATCACGCTCCTCAATAAAGAACAGAGCAATGAAAGCGAACAAACCGGCAGCAGCAATCACCATGAAAACGGTGTGCATCGACTGCTCGTATGCGCCGATCGCAGCGGCACGAAGCGGCTTGCTGAGCGTCTTGATGGTGCTGACATCCTGACGGATGAGCTGGATCAACTTGCGAGGGATGTCGGTCTTTTCCAAGTTCTTCTGCAGACTGTTCTGCAAGATGGCGCTGGAGAGCGAGATACCCAACACCGAACCAGTTGCACGGAAGAGATAGGTGACGCCAGTAGCAGCCGCCATATCCTTAGGATCGACGGAAGCGATCAGAGCCACCAAGGTGATGGTCAAGATCGAACCGTACGCAGCACCACCCCAGGGCATCGACAGCCAGTAAAACACCTCGCTGGTACCGCGGAACCAGAAGCACATCATCAGCGGTCCGACGAATCCGGCAAGACCACCGAGCAACAGCATGATACGGTACCGTCCCGTACGAGCCATGATGAGACCACTCCCCAAACTGCAAGTGGAAGCAATGATGGCGTTGGGGATCAGATGCAGACCGGCGTACTGCTTGGTGGTCTGCTCGACGTTCTCAAAGTAGTTGGGGACGTTGAAAATGATGCCGAACTGCGACATGGTGATGAACCAGCAGGCAATCGCGACAAAGCCGGGAGTTCGGTTGAAGAGCACCGCCATGGGCATCAGAGGTTCACGAGCCACGAATCTCTCGACGAGCACAAAGAGCACCAGAGCAATTCCACCACCGATAAGAGAGCCGACGACGAGCCTGTCGGACCACTCGCGCTCGTTGCCTCCCAAGCTGAGACCGACGAGGATGAGCGTGACCGAGGTGACGAGAGTGAGCGAGCCAAGAGCATCGATGCGCTTGATCTTTTCAATCATGCTACCGGGACCGGCTGGGATGTCGATCTTCCACGAGACGACGACAAAGTGGACGACGCAAAGCGGCACCTGGACGAGGAAAGCCCATCTCCAACCGAGACCACCGTCAGCCAGAGCACCACCCAGGGGACCACCGAGAGCAGCACCGGTAGCGTAGACGAGGTTACCGAGACCCTGCCAGGTGCCTCGCTGCTTGAGACTGACGAGATCGCTGGTAACCAGAGTGGACATGGTGGTGAGACCACCACCACCGATACCGGCAAGCGCTCTGGCGGCACACAGCTGCCAGAAGGTCTGGCTGAGACCACAGAGAAGCGAACCAAGGAGGAAGATGGCCGAGGCGAACAGAGTAGCAGGCTTACGACCAAAGATGTCAGAGGCCCTTCCATACAGAGGCTGGAAAGCGGTCTGGGTGAGCAGATAAGAGGTACCCAACCAGCCGACTTCCTTGCTGACGCGGAACTCGGATCCGACGGCCGACAAGATAGTGGCAACGATGGTACCGTCCAGAGCAGCCAAGAAGGAGCCGATCCACATGGCGCCCATGATGACCCAGATATCGGCGCGCAGAGGAGGATCTTCGGGCTCTTCGGCGATAGCGGGAACGCCAGAGACGGAAAAGTGGCTCTGATCGAGGGGGACGAAAGCGGACGAGTTGGGATCGACACCGTGAGCCGCGCCCTGGATGGCGCTGAAGGCCGATTCTTGAGCGATGGCATCTTCCTCTTCGGCAGTCAAGTCGGGACGACCAATGCTGGCAGCAAAGCTGGGACGGTGTCGCGAGACGGACGACGTCCTCTGTTGCGACCCCAAGAGAGGGGTGCGCTCGGATTGGGTAGGAGCCATTGTGGAGCAGAGGAAATGTTCTTGATGAACACGAGAGGATGGATGTGGTCGGAACGATAGCCATGAATCTCAAATGGATCGGCAATTGAGCCTTTGACGAGGAGGAGCAAAATTTTTCTTTGTCAGACGAGGAGCTTGAACCATGCGCTCATCGGCAAGACTGGCACGAACTGCACCTGGACAGGCTGTGGCTGCGATCGACAAGCTCCTTCTAAAGCAGGCTTGAGCACACTAGAGTCATGTGTCCACTCTGTCTTTTTCAGGAAGCGAGCTGAGCTCTACAAGAGGAAAGCGAATTTCTGAGCAGGCCGTCATTTGACCACCGCGGCCAAGCAACAATCGACTCGAAAGCCAATTGAAGAAGCGGGTGATAAGCTCGTTGCTTTCTCCGCATCCACCTGTCGCGCCCGAGATTCCGAGCTCTCTGAAACATTGCAGACTGCTTATCTTTCCACTTGATATCACACTTGTCTGTATCGCGTTCGTCGATCCATCTTGTCATTATGATATGACTGGTCCAAGGTGAAGGTTGTTTCTCTCTCTTGCGCAAGGACAAAACTCTCTGAATCCATGCCAAGGCAGAACAGGGAGAGGAGGCACGGACACGAGGGTTTTGGTTGCTGCGACGTTAGAGGCTCCAAGTTGCAAAACTTGTTTCAAGCGAAACTTGCGACGAGCGACCGATAAGAGAAGCAATGCGTGTCAAAGTGGGGCCACGGCCAAACTCGACAGAACAGCAGCTGCACAGACGCACGGACGCACCCGAGAATTCTTTCTCCGCAAACCAAAAAACTAAAAAAAAAACTTTTCGGAATTTGCGGTCGAGGTTGCCATCGTTGCCCGATGCGAGCAGCTTGATCTGGGAGAAAAGAGACTTTTTTGTTAGACCGAGTTCAAGCCTCACTTTGGTCGGTCGAAAATTCCATCAGCCCGTCCGTGTGTTTGTCTCCGCCGGAAGATCAGCAGAGCGAGTCGGAGAAAAAGCCCCAAGCCTTGCACGAACGGCAATGCATCGCGGTGACAAAACATCCACCCCATCGGCGAATCCAAAAATTCCGTGACATCGTCCTAGTGTGCCAAGATTGCGAAATTACGACTCTGCTTACTGTCCGTGCCAAGGGATGTTCGATGCAGCATCAGTCAACTGTCAAGGTAGCGTGGCAGAGCGGAGTGGAGTTGGAAAGAATCCCATCGAAAGTCTTTCTGATACATCCCGTCAGCTTTATAAGACCGGGCATAGACACCGGCACCTTTGTGACTCCATCTCTCCCCTCGTCTCTGATCCCCATCCACAAGTAGACAAATCATGAGCGGCACACAAAAATTCTACACTCTGCCCGAGCCTTCTGCTCGCAACGGCTTCTCGTCGCTCAAGCTCAAGGAGGGCGCCATTCCCAAGCCCGAGTTCAACGAGGTGCTCATCAAGGTGCACGCCGTCTCGCTCAACTTTCGCGACCTGATCATCGCTCAGAACGGATATCCGTTGCACCTCAAGCAGGGCGAGCTCATCCCCACCTCGGATGGCGCTGGTGAAGTCGTCTCGGTGGGCAGCAAGGTGACCAAGTGGAAGCAGGGCGACCGTGTTGCTAGCATCTTCACCCAGGCTCATCAGCACGGCGCGACTCCGGACAAGGACGAGGTGAAAACAGCTCTCGGTGGAAGCCTCGATGGCATGCTCGCCCAATACGTCGTTCTCAACGAGAACGGTGTTGTGCGTATTCCTTCTCATCTCTCGTACGAGGAGGCTGCCACTCTGCCCTGCGCTGCTCTGACGGCCTACAACGCGCTCTACGGCATTCCCACCGAGCAGCTGCGTGCCGGCGACACCGTGATCGCTCAGGGCACGGGCGGTGTGAGTATCTTTGCACTCCAGCTCGCCGCTGCTGCGGGTGCCAAGGTGGTCATCACCTCTTCATCCGACGACAAGCTCAAGAAGGCCGTCGACCTGATTCCTCAGAACCTGCGTCACCTCATCACCACTGTCAACTACAAGACCAACCCAGACTGGGACAAGGTCGCGCTCCAAGTCACCAACGGCAAAGGTGTCGACCACGTCGTCGAAGTCGGTGGACCTGGTACGCTTGAAAAGTCGTTCAACTCGATCAAGCGAGGTGGCGTCATCTCGACCATTGGCTTTGTTGCTCAGGGTGAAGCGCCCAACGTTGCCTTCCATGCGCTGATGACGGGCGCCTACTTCAGAGGTATCCTGGTGGGTTCGCGGGAGCAGTTTGAGCACATGAACCAGATCATCGAGGATCACAAGATCAAGCCTCTGGTCGACAAGGTGTTCCCCTTCGACAAGGCCGAGGAGGCCTATGCCTACCAGTGGAGCCAGGCTCATGTTGGTAAGGTTGTTATTAGTGTCTCGTAGTCTGTATAAGAACGCAGGAATCGGATTCAATTTTGCGCCTGTTCCCTCTTGGTAACAACTGCCAAGTTAGAGCGTGTACAGATGGAACAGGTCACTTGGCCCGTGAGTTGTGAGGAAAACACCGTATGAATTACTGTTGCATAGCCACAATTACGGTCCCTCGGCCTTGGGTGGGACAATGTCGCCATGGCTGGCCTGTGAAGAGGATTGTTGAGACGCCTCCTTGAGCTTGTCCTCCTGTTCAGCAGCAGCAGCGTTCTTCCTTGCATTTTCGGCGGTCTGAGCGTACTTTCTGTCCATACAACCAACTGGATGGTCAGCCTTGGTCTCAGCATCTCCACCATACAGAGTGACAACTCACCCTTTGAGGTAATCGGTCTCCTTCTTGACGGCGTCAAAGTTGACGGTGCCGTCTGGGTTTTTCAGAATGTGCGGCATCTTGTGGACAGAGTGTCTGATGTTGTCTGCAGACGTGGTGGACAGAAGGCAAGCTAGAAAGAACAGCACGCTAAGGATGAAAGAAGCAGCGTAGAGCCGGTGCATCGGTGCAGTTGACAGATGCTAAGGAAGGAACAAAGCTCAAGAGCGTTGGGCAGTGCTGAAACGTAGTCGAGTGAACCGAGTGAGCATTCCCTTTTGCTGCTCAGTCGGTTGCAATACAGTGACACAGCCTGAAGCCGCACAGAAAAAAGGGCAGCTTTGACAGGTGACAAGGTCTAGCAAGGTAGAGGCAGCCGAGCACGGATGGTAACGCTCCGAAAAAGAGGCTTAACCTCCACACACACCGCACTCGAGACTCGGCCTAACGTTACATACACAATAGGCTGCTGAACACTGTCTGATGATCCACACTCGCAGCTTTTCAACCTTTCCGGATACGGTGTAAAATCCAATTTTAGAGTGGATCAAGCGCGCAAAAAAAAAACGACCCGGCACAGCAGCAGTGGCAGCCCAGTCCCGCAAAGGCCCACAAATTGGACCCCCGCAAGGCTGTGAGGGTTGTACTGCACTTCACTCAGTAACTCGCTCGCTCGCTCGCTTTACATCCGCGCCGGGGCCCTATCTCTCACACACAAGGACAGATCGACACTGCCCCTTTTCCAATTTGTTGATTCGACCCTTTTCTACTGCACCACCCCCACCACCCCCCCACCACCACCATCTCTTCCTCTTATCAGCAACTCCTCTCTCCTGCTGATATCCATATCATCATGCGTTCCTCTTGGCTCTCCACCGCTTCGGCCGTGTTTGTGTGCGCTGCTGCGCTCGCCAATGCCGCCAAGCTCCCTGCTCCTCTCGAGCAGATTCACTACGATCAGGCCGGCAACCTCGTCTGGAACGAAGACGCTGACGTCTCTCCACCCCTCCCTTCTCTCGGTCGTCCCGACTTTTCCGCTCTCGACATCAACGATGCTGCTGCTGCCATGGGCCTCCCTACCAAGCAGTCGGTCGACGAGGTCATGACCGACGCCATGAAGCAGGCTGACGACGTCCTCACCTGGGCCGAAAACGAGATCGAGCGCATCGAGCACAAGATCCAAGACGTCATCGCCGGTACCAAGCAGGGCGTCAAGGACTGGATCCACACCGGCAAGGTCTTTGTCGATGGTCTCGAGTTCGAGCGTCTCACTCACCCTTCCTTTCCCGAGTACTCGCTCCGTCTCAACACCCAGCAGTCCGAGGCCTTCTGTGACAAGGACGTCGTCCAGCACAGCGGCTACCTCGACATTTCCGACTCCAAGCACCTCTGGTTCATCTTTTTCGAGTCGCGCAGCAAACCTAAGCAGGACCCTGTCGTTCTCTGGCTCAACGGCGGTCCCGGCTGTTCGTCTTCCACCGGTCTCCTCTTCGAGCTCGGTCCTTGCCGCGTCACCGACCAAGGCAAGGCCGTCAAGAACAACCCACACTCGTGGAACAACAAGGCTAACCTCCTCTTCCTCGACCAGCCCGTTGACGTAGGCTACTCGTACTCGGACAACGACCAGGTCAACAACTCGCCTGCCGCCGCCGAGGACGTTTACGCTTTCCTCCAGCTCTTCTTCACCAAGTTCCCCCAGTACTCGGAGCTCCCCTTCACTGCTTCCGGTGAGTCGTACGCCGGCACGTACCTCCCCAACATCGCTTCCACCATCTACAAGAAGAACAAGAAGGCCTCCCTTACCCGTTACAGCAACCCCGAGCTCGCTCCCAAGCACATCAACCTCGACACCGTCATGATCGGCAACGGTCTCAGCTCGCCCCAGTACCAGTTCCCATCGGTGCCCGAATACGCCTGCGGCGCTGACAACAAGTACGCCCTCTTTGAACCTGGTAGCTCCACCTGCTCCACTCTGGAGCAGCAGGCCGCCACTTGCAAGTCGCTCATCGAGTCTTGCCAGAAGTACAACTCGCGTCTCACCTGCACTCCTGCCGCCCTCTACTGCTGGAGCCGTCTCTACGGCCCTGCTCAGGAGACGGGTAAGAACCTCTACGATGTACGAAAGGACTGCGATCGCGAGCGCGACGGTCCTCTGTGCTACAAGGACATGGAGTACATCGAGACGCTCCTCAACACGCCCAGCATCAAGAAGAACCTCGGTGTTCCCGACTCGGTCAAGTTCCAGTCGTGCAACATGAACATCAACCAGGCCTTCCTGCTTCAAGGCGATTCCATGCATGACTCGGCTGCTCTCCTCCCCGAGCTCATCGAGGACGACATCCGTGTCCTCATCTACGCCGGTGAGGCCGACTTTATGTGCAACTACATGGGTAACCTCGAGTGGATGCAGAACCTCCAGACTCGATACCTCGACGACTTTAACAACGGCACCGCTCAGGAATGGTCGGTCAACGGCAAGCCTGCTGGCCTCATCAGGAAGGGCGGTAAAGGTGCAGGCAATGTGGCGTTTGCCCAGGTGTATGCGGCTGGTCACATGGTGCCCTACGATCAGCCCGAGGCGGCTTCGGATATGATAGAGAGGTGGTTGGCGAACAAGTCGATTGCTTGATTGGCTAGTTGGCGGCGTAAGGCGCTTGCAGCGTGGTTCTGAAATTTATCTTTTATGTTTGCTTTTGTATGCGCGCCAACGGATGGACGATTGAGAGAGAGGGTGTGCTACAGTGAGCGATTTGCTGAGGCGGCAACTGTGTTGATCCGGATGGTGACGGTGCTCACGACAGACCCTGACTTTTGCAAACTCAAGAGTGTCATTGACAAAGCGAAGGAAACGCTCATGCATCACACTCTGGATGATCAAGGGAAGGGTGTTGAAGAAAATATATTTGTCTAGTCTACGCTGCCTGTTTGGCAGGCGGCAGTATCTGGTTACAATCGCCGACGTCTAAAACGAATCTGCCAGGATCTGGCTCACCTCTGGCTGTGCTAGACCTCTATACATGAGCTGTCTGCGCTCGTACTCACTTCCACGCTCCTCCTCCTCCGACGACCTCCTCTCAAAGTCGTACGGGTTGTTTTCCGCTTTTAAGCCGTTGTCGAAAAACGTAAATGGCTGCTTGCTCGACAGGCTATCGACTCGACCGAGGAGGAATTCGAGATGGCGGAAGGCGGCCGACGGTTGGTATTGCGGCACCATGTGGCCGCTAAGGTTGATCGAGACAAAGGTGAGTTTACGTTCGGTGTGCGTTTTGCCCATGACGCCCGAAGCGGCGAGGGTCGAGTACTGGGCGTCGTTGTGGAAGGGGACGTAAAAGTCGTCGGTGATGGGATGTTGGAAACCCTGTTGACCTCCCCAGGTCATGTTTTGGATGGTGAGGAGCGTACCGTTCATGAGCAGAACCATGTCGAGCATTCCGTGACCAATGACGGTTCGTTCGACGCGGTCAATGACGCCGGGAAGAACGGTGACCGAGCTGTAGCGTCCCAGTTCGGCACCGCGATCGAGTCCGGATTGCGTGTTGAACACTTTGCCGACCGAGCAGCTGGACCAGTCGGCATCGACAGGTGCATTGATGGCCTTCTTGACATCGGTACGGTTAAAGTAGATCGACGCACCCGCAGGCAGGTAATCCATCGATCCCGGGAAACCAAGAACATCCCACAGCAACGGACATGTTGTCGCCACCTGGTAAATGTCAAAGCACGGATTAATGTCAAACACGGCATTGTAGACAAAGTCGAACAGATCGCACGCCTCGGTCGTCGGATGTGGATCGGGCAGCTTGCCCTTGGGCGGATACTGGAGATGTTGGTTGAGGTAGGCGGTATATCCACATTTGTCATCCATCTCGCGAATCTGCGCCTTGATCGTATCGTTGAACGGGAACAATCCACCCCAGTAATCGACAAACGCCGCCACGGGCACCTGTTCCAGTACGCTGTCGCGGTTGATCGAAGGATCGTAGATCATTACACCGGTCACGTTGAAGTACTCCTTGTTCTGCTCGTCGAGCATCGAGCTGGCAATGTTGGGCACGTACTGTCCCGCGTACGATTCGCCAGTGATATAGACGCTGCGGTTGTGAAGGTCAAACGTGTTGACAAAGTTTTTAAAGAACCCTTTAAACTGCGTAGCCAGCTCGGCTTCGGTGGTGATGTTGGGCGTACCCTGGGAAAAGCCGGTGCCAACGGGCTGTTCGACCCAGACGACGTTGGTGAGGTTCTGCCACGTCCACGGGTTGGGTTGCGCCTGAAATCCGGATCCGTACTGCCAAAGCCAGGGACCGTTTTCCTGCATCAGACCTTCCAGCGAGCTACACCCCGGTCCGCCGTTCAACCAGATCGTCACCTCGTTGCTCGCCTTGGGATTCTTGGTGGGAAAGTACCAGAAGTAGAGCTTCCTCGTCTCGTTCGGATCCTCGCTGATCGGCAGCAATCCGGCATACGATTCGCCAATGTCGAAATTGACATCGGGGACACCGGTTCCGTTGACGACAAACGGCTTGGTCTTGTCGTTAAGATGGATCGTCGAACCAGTGACGGCAGAGGTGGACTGCTTGGTGGCGAGCAGGCGCGACGCTCGCAAAGCAGCACGCTGATGAGGATCGACGTAGTTCGACTCGAGTTTGCCAACGTGTTGCAGACCACGGGCGCACGTGTCGTAGACTGCGACGCCGGCGAGTAGCAGCACGGTGGGGAGGAGCTTCATCTTCTGGCGTTCTGGACTTTCGAAGCGGCAACGTGATGAACAAGGCAGATGTATGAATGAAGGTCGAAGCTCTCTACCGAGATGTGTCTTATTATATATCAAGAGACTCTTACTTCAGAGTGCTTGCGACCCTCCTTGGCACAGCTCCGAAGGACGGCTCTCGACAAGCTCAGGGTGGCCCTATCGATCGGCAACCCTCTGACCTTGTCACCCAAAAAACGGAAGGCAAAGATTACAATAACGACCGGAATCGCGCAGAACCGAGCTGTCGTCGTGACACGATAAGGGATGCAGGCAACGAATCGTCGGCAGCTAGGAGAGGAGAAGATCCGGCGGAACAGAGGCAGAGGTGCGGTTGGCGTACAAAATGTAAAGCCGCGGGGGTCTCAGCTTCCCCTCAAAAGGGTGCAACTTGGACAAAGGGGGGGGGTATATGCGGCAACCCACACAAGCTGCACAAGGTGTGTTGCTGAAGCCCTTCGCTGTTCCAAAAGGCCTTTTTTTCCTTTCCAGAACGATGCATGAGGTCTCTTACCTTTTCCAAATAGGCCTTTCCCTTTCTCGCCTTTCCTTTTTGTAACAAAGTCTTCTGCGCACGACTTCATTGAGAATAAACGCAAGCTTCGCACGAAGAGCGTGATACGAACAAAGCTTTGCGCCGGTTTTCCTTGGTGGGGACCAGAAAGATCGCAAGAGAGTGTTCCGCAGGAGCAAGATGGGAATTTGCCGACATGCGAAAGCACGCTAAAAGGGAATTGTAAAACTTCGCCATCTTAGGCGAGGTTTCGCGGAACCATCTCAGCCGTTGCACTTATTTGTTGTTCTAACCGCGGACGATTCGTGCCGCTTTTCCAAACAGCACTTCCCCCTGACAGTCAAGGGTCCCAGAAAGAAAAGAACTCGGCACAGAGAGGTCCGTCACCCACTGTAACCCCCCGAAAACCGCCGCCTGAACGACTTGTGCATATGCAATCTTTACGCTTTGGTGGCAGAGATGAGGCCCGAGTTCGTCTTACGCCACACCAAGTCACGAGATTCATCTCGTCGCAGGACACCATGCGCTGTGTGGTGGTTCAAAGCTCCCACAACGCCACGGCAGCAAAGCCTCCCAAGAGACGCAATTGAACCTGCTCACCATGGCCTCATCTTGCCCGCATGGCGACACTGTCATCGCTCATCAGCCTTTATTCTCACAACCTGATTCTAAGGGTATACTGAATGTGATATTAGAAAAATGACTACATTCTCGTCCCACCGCTTCACGGCCCAAGTGCAACCTAGGATCGAGGCTCGAGCTCGAGCTCGGTATCCATGGCGCGTCTCAGATCCAGCTGAATCCCGCTATGATCGGCATTGAGCTCTTGTGCCGACAAGGAGCTAGGTGGACCCGCCGTCTGCTTCCTCTTGGCCGCCTGAGTGATGGCCTCGAGGTTCGAAACGGTGGGCTTGAAATGCAGCATTCCACTCTCCCATTCCCACCATCGCTGCATCTCCTCCAAGTTGTCCTCCACGTTGGTACACTTGGGCGACTCGATGGTGAGTCTCGTGTCGTGTCGCAAGGCGGCGGGTGCTTTTCGCGCAAAGATGGCCTGATCGGTAGGATGCAGCGTCACATAGACCGATCGAAGCTTGCGTTTGCGCGTGACGAGCGCATACATGCTGGCCTCGTGCGATCCGCCCGCAGCTGTGATGCTGCTGCTCAACGACGAAGAAAGCGCCGAGTCCGTCATGGCAGAGCCGCTGGCACTGAACGGATTGGATCGACGACGCGAGTCTCCGTATCTTCGACGTCTCTTGCGCTCGCCAATCTCTCGATACGTACCAGTGCTGGAAGTAGATGTTCCGAACCGGAAGCCAGAGCTTGAAGCAGAACTGGATCCGTCAATGGCTGTAGCTCTAGCTGTAGCTGCAGCTGCCGCCGCTTCCTCCTCGGGGGTTGGAATGTCGAGAATAGCACAGAGCGTCTCGACCACACCAGCAGGGTGACCTTCGACATGGGGTTGCCAGAGCGACCACCTGAAATGACGCAAACTGGGCAGCTGACCGCCCAGACCGCCCACCGCCCTTGCTTCGGATGGGAAGAGCATGCATCCCGAGATATGAAGGGTGCGCAGCGTCGAAAAGGCGGGGGATGGAATGAGAACACCCGGCAAAGGCCACACGCTGAGAAGACGAGCATCGTCTGCAGCGCCAAACTCGGCGCTTGGGAAACCGTGCATTCTCTGATGGTAGCTCAGCCTCTCGCGACGCTTTGTCTTCATGGGATGTCCAAACAGCAACGGAGAGCTCCAGTAAGGCGGCGGTGGACCGAGCGAGAGACTCTTGAGCTTGCCCATGTTGCACATGGCTCGACGACCACAGATGCTGCGTTCCAAGACACCGTCGAGAGCGAGATCCTTGAGTCTGGGTGTGAGCATCATGACGGTTCGCAAGCTTTGCAGAATGGAACCGAGCGTCATTTCAGAGAGAAGGCGATCCTCCTCGTTGCGTCTTCGCTGCTTTTCCTTTTGCAAACTGGCGAATTCGGTGCCGTCGTCGAGCCCAGTGTCGGGTTCGTCTAGCAGGCCGGCGCGGAGTGCCGAGTCGAAACCGAACATGCCACCGCGCGAGCCCAAGATGCTATTGCCCGCACCAGCCCTCTCATTGCCATTGGCAAAGTTGAAGTCGCCTCCCCACAAGTCGGCAGGATCTTCGGGTTTCTGCTGCTCGGGCTCGACAAACTCTGGCAGGGTGAAAGTGGATGAGCCAGCGGCGGCAGTGCGACTGCTGCCGGAAGGATCATTATGAAACGGTGCCGGCTCTCGCACGATCGACATGTCCATGCGAGCGGTGGAGGTCTCCATCTCGGAATCGTAGTCGCTGCCGTCACTGTATGACTCGGCCTCGGAGGCGGTCTCGCTGTCGGAGTCCGACACGCCGTCGATGTCGCCGTGTCGTCCGCCGTAAAGCTCGTCCCGACTAGCGGGAGGTGCACCGCCAACGAGCAGATGGGTGGCACCAGAACGAGCAAAGAGTGTGGGATGCGTAAAGTGATTTTTGGTGTGAAGCTCGGGACGAGGGCGAAGGGGTCGCCAGGTGCGAAGCTTGGGGTCGTTTGCAAAGTCGGCTTGCCAAATGCGGCGAGCTACAATACGAGCACGCGCTCTGGTCTTGGCGAGAAGCCAGACGACCCACCACTCAACCTTTTGGTCACCCACCTTTGTGATCTCGGACCAGTTCTGCGAGCGCCAAGCGGGCTTCTCGACGCCCATCTCTGCAAAGCATCGATCGCGCTCTGCATCGATCTCGTCGAGGTCAAGCTCTTCCGAGTAGATGGGCTCGTCATTGTCAGTGATGCGGGAAGGATTGGGCTGAGGAGCGTGGGTAGCGTCGGCCCAATCTAGTGGGTCGTGGTCGGTACCGGGAATTCTTCGCTCTGCGCCTTGAGCGATGAAAGGTGTGACCATGTCGGTATCGAGCAGACTGGATGAAGGTTCGCCGAAGGCGGCTGTGGCCGCAGATGCTGTGCAGGGTGATGCTGAACGTGGAGAGGCGGTCGAGGAGCAAGGCGGGGAGGACGATGCTGAGGAGGAGGAACCGTCCGAGTGAGCAGCAAAGGACAGACGTTTGAGCTCAAGAAAGAAGGCACGCTTGGCGACTTCTCTGAAATGCTTGACGAGATCGCGGCCGTCCCAGAGACGAAGCACCCATTCGTCGATGCCTATCGAGTTCCAACCACGATGATCACGGTCTCCGGAGCCTGGCGCATCGATGTGAATGCCTCTTGGAGCGCGTCGGGGGTCGATGGTGCGAATGTTGGCCTGGACGTTTTGAGCAGCCCACTGGGCGATCCTCTTCTCAAAAGCAGGAGAGAGAAGGTTGGGTGGAGCGATACCTTGTGCAAGACACGTGCGCACGTCGTCGATGGAAGCTAGATCATCGTTGAGACTGTATGCAGTGTGGCAGCCGCCTAGACCGAAAGTGAGTGCATTTGGTGGGATGCCCTCGCCTTGGTAGGTGTGGCCGACCCAGAGATGCCGGACGAGTCGGCCGAGGGCGGGACGGTTTGTGAGGGTGCGAGCGAAGAGCGAAAGACTGATGGGATCGGAAAGGCGTGGGCCCTTGTAGAGGATGGAAGCGATGTAGGGATAATGCTGCGGCGAGACGAGGAGGAGGTTGAGTGTGGTGCGCACATCGAGGTGCGGTGCTGAGGAGCGAGCCTTGAGCCTGTTGGCGTCGAAGGCGGACGGCTCACGAAAGTCTTTGGTGCGTAGTGGTGGTAAGGTGCATGCAAGGTAGAAGATGTGATCGACGATTTCATCTGGAAGCTGCACTCTAGATGGCGGCGCCATGGCAGAGGCGGGTCCTTGACGACGCGTCAAGAGCGACGGAGTGTCGCAGCTAGCTCGAGAGGGGACGAGGATGAAGGGTCGTGAAAAGAGATCGGCAGCCAATTGACAAACGAGGTGGAAAGCGAAGCCAAATGAAAGCAGGCAAAAATTGATCAAGAATTTAAAGATGATGAAAGCAAGACGAAGCCGATGAGATGGTGGTTGGCCCGAGTGATACGAAGCGGCAAGGGCGAACGAAACAAGTCGGGTGATGGTGGATGATGTGGTGAATGCAGTTGCGGGAGGTCGTGGTCGAGACGATGGCTGAGCAAGCAAAGGGAGAGTGCTTTCTTTTTACGCATCAATGAGAATTTGAAACGAGAAACAAAGAAAAAGGTGGAGCGACGCACGACGCCTGCATCCCAAAAAATCACGGGAGCACCCCAGAGATTCAGTACACATTTGGATCCATTGACAGTAATTCTCGTACGCGCGTCTCACACGGCGCAATCGCAGTCTCACACAAGGACACTACTGTCAACCCTCTGCGTAACTTAGACTGACTGCTTCGAGCCTAGTGCGGGGAGATTCAGCATCCCACCAACGGTCAACACTCTTCCGATCCTACCGGCACAACGTGATCCGGGACAATGTCGCTCTTTGCAACAGCAACAGTCGACCGTCCACCTCTGTGCAGAGCATCCGATTGGATGGTCAACATGCCGCAGCTCAAACCCAGCATGTAGCTGCGTACACTGACCGTTTCCGTTGCAAGCTGCCTTCTGATTCGCTCACCATCCAAGCGAAGGAATCTAATCTAATACACGAAAGAAAAACGGGAATTCCAATCAGCACATTCTCGACGCCACCCTGCCACCTCTGTCTTGTCTGACTCACTTTGCTGCAATGATCCCGTTCGACAGATAGGCTTCTGTCGCCGCCTTATCCGCGCGGGTCACATGTCGCAAGCTCACTTTTGACTCCCTTCATATCAGATGGATTCTTTGTTCTCACTCTGCAAAAGTCTGAGCAAATTGCAGATCAGCGAGCTGTGCAGAACAGTCTAGACGAAGTCGCGGAACTCTTCTGGCCGTATCGGAACCTCGTTAGTCGGAGTGTGTTCTTCCGCATCTAAGCCGGTCCTTAGCGTCGATTGAGATTGTGCAGCTTCCTGCCTTGCCGGACGTCTCCATTGTTGTGCTCGCTTAAATGTTTTTTGAGAGTGGTGCCTAATGTTTTCATGCTGGAATGCGCTTAGAGAGGCGCCAGCTTTGCATCCTCGCTTCCGAGTCCAAGCATTCTAACTGACGCTTAGCCTCCTACCGGCAGCACAAAGGATTGCTGCCCAACGGGATCGAGTATCGATTCTCCTCCGTTGCAGAGTGCCTTGGCCGTCGTTTCTTTCGTCGGCGCGAGTTCCTCCGTTTTCTGACGCATGTCATTGGTACCTGCCTCCGCTGCATCCAATGCTTGGCAAATTTTCGCACTCCGTCCACGCCTCCCCTTGCCCCGCCCACCCTGACCATATTCGTCCTAAACCTGCTAAGGTCTTCTGCGGCTGATTTGTCCATTTTATCGTATCGACGACCGCCGTTGCTGCAGCGGACCGGTCAACTTTGGCATTCTTTCTTTATGTGAGGTTGTTGTGGGTCGACTTTCCGGCTGACGGTTGTGCTCGTCGCCTCGTGCGGTGCGGTCAAGCGGGCCTCGCTTGTGGTCCTTGTTTGAGTTGTGTGCCTTTGCTGCACAAAGAGACAGCCAAGCACGTGTGTCCTCTTGCCTCCTCGTCCATCTCGGTCTTGCGTCTGCACATGCTCACACATGGTCCAACGGGGGTCTTCTAATTACAGATCCAGCTCGTCTTCTTCCCTTACTGCCGTAGTACAATCGTTTGCCAAGTGATCTTTGATACCACAGTGGCTGCACCTCTTTGACCAGCATTCCTTCAACGTGTGTGGTGCTCTTGCGTCGGCTTTGCAAAATGTGCAGCTCTCGGGTCTGCCTTCAAAGTGCAAGGGAAAATGGGTGCCGTATTCATCTCTGATGTATTCCGGTAGATCTTTCGCTCGCCTTTCGGTTCTGAGCTTCACCAGCAAGATCAGCGTCATGGAGGGCTCTGTTCGACGTTTGGTCCTGTAGTATGGTGGCGGTTTGTGACCGTCAGTCCATTCTGTCGCTTGGCATGTGGCCCACGCGTGTTAAACTCAATCAGCGCGTCGAGCACGCTGCGAGCTTTGTTCCAAAAGCCCTGAACACGCCTTGGGCTGATCTGATGTACCGTGATGATCGTCTGCCTCCGCAGGGTCCGGTGCGAGCTTCTCGCTATCTGCAAAGGCCGATTTCACCACTCAATGGCTGTGGTTCCCGCTTGCATATATGCCTTGAACCTGCTGAAGTGCACTTCGACATACTGAGTCCGGTCGTCACGCGGAAACGTGAATGTCAATTTGGCTCGTAAGATGTCGGTCTCCTCCTTCAGTTGTACGGCAATGTTTGCCTCGATGGCTTTCATCTGCTCGCGCGAGGCTGGAGCCGAGTCCTGGAGGCTCCAGCGTCGATCATTGTCTGCGAGCACATTTCATCCTGCACACCAGGTCCAGGTTTCGGACAAATGATCTTGTTGTAGAATGTTGGGAAGCTTGAGTATGCCAAGCGAACAAGTTCGTGCCCTGATTGAAAGGACGAGACGGCCGTCTCTACCATCGTCGATGATCGCTGAATTGAGTTGTTGGGTTCGGCGCCGGGACCCTCAGGTCGTCCTGAGTATTCGTGTATTAGCGTGATCGAGCTTGAACGCTGCCTGTTGGGGGAGCCAACAAGGTTCGAGCCTACCTCTGAATTTGGGCTCGTGGGATTTTCATCTTCTCGTTCCATCCCGAGCTGCTTTCTCCGTTTCAAGAAATCAGCAAACCCCCATGAGTCGGGGCTCTGCGACCGTTTGAGAGACACGCTCGAGGGCTCATTGCTCTCACTTGCCGCTCTTGTGTCCACGGTTGGAGATAGCGTGGGGGCCATCCTTACGTTTCTGTGCCTTGCTTTTGCAATATGTGCAGGGAGCGAAAACAGGTCTGAAGGGAAAAGAGACGAAGGCGACTCTTGGTCTGAAGGCGATGACAAGTCGAAGGGGGGCTCGCTTTATTTAGCAACATTCTCCGCTGCGTGCTCTCATCTCTGAAGCAAACGTAAAAGTTTTCACATGTAGCATCAGTATGCTGACCCAAAGGGGTCCAAGGTTTGCATATGCGACAGCATCACCTATTGTACTGTAACTGAGCTTTGACCGCCCACGGCAGCTTCTGAGGTTTCGAGTGTGTTTGATTCATTCGCCCACTGTCGTCCTCTATGCGGGCCACGGTTTCTGTCTCGCAACCCACGTTCTAAGACTTTTTCATCGTGGGCTGTGAAGCACTTTGCTGGGGACCGTTGAGCGAGTGAGGCTGGGTCGACAAGGACAACAAGGCGAACAAAACCCTTGTTGCATCGTTGTCAGCTGTCGCGTTGGCCCTTTGTGGCGACACCATTTGGGAACGCACGTAAATGCAGACTCCTCTTGGCGACAGCGATCAGATGAAAGTCAAAACAATACAAAACTGCAGAAAACAATACAGTACTGTACAATACCGCTGTGGTGGACAACCTCGACCCACTTCGTTTGCGACATCTTTTGTTTGAGACCACAATGTGACCCTGTCCAATTTGTACTTAATGCGAATTCTGAAGTGCAACAATTGGGGAAAGCTGAATGGTGTAGAAAAATCGCAGCCCTGCCCTGCAATATGGATGCACTAGTTCCTCGCTGGGTTGCTGTGCACAAAGGGATCTCTTGCCACTTTAACTCGGATAGCTGACTGAATCACCAGATCATTTTTGGTCTACACCGCTAAACTCGTTGACATATCAGACAGCAAGTACAGAGAACATCATGCGAGATCGTCATTCATGCTAGGCAAGCAAAAGTAAAAGCACATATCTGAAGGACAAGCCCGGGCGGCACGTTTTTTTACGTCTAAGTCGTTCCGAGAGCATCGTCTATTACTTGGCATCACGAACGCCAAAAGCCGTGGGAGTCGAGGCGTACGTCATCTCCTTGTCCTTGTCCATCACTTTGCTTTCGAGCGGGTATCGAGCACTTCCAGGAATCTGCACGAGAAGAATTGAGGATGTAAAAGAACGAATGAGTTGGTCAGCGTCGATATACCATACGCACACATACCATACGCACACCCCCTGAGCTGCTCATCAATACTTACTTCTCGGTCGGAATCTGCACCCTCCCCACACCCAACGCCTTGAGCCTCTTCTTGCCCTCCTTTTGCTTGTTGAGATGCTTGAGTTTCCTTTCGTAATGACCGCCGTACAATCCGGCCGTCACATCCTTACGATACGCGGACAGCGTTTCTCTCGCAATCACCTTGCTGCCCGTCGTAGCCTGGATCGACACTTCGAACTGTTGCCTCGGAATGATGTCTTTCAACTTTTTCGTCCACTGTCTTGCATTGTACATCACTTTGGAGCGATGCATGATGATCGACAGCGAGTCGAGCACCGTGTTGGAGATCAAAAAATTGAGCTTGACCAGGTCGCTTGCTGCATAGCCGTCTTCGGAATACTCGAACGAGGCGAACCCGGAAGAACACGACTTGAGCTTGTCAAAGAAGTCGGTGACGATCTCGGACAGCGGTAGACGGTACGTCATCTGAACCGATCGAATCGCCGATGCTGTCGGTGGGAAGCAGACGTCGAGCTGTTCTCCACGATGTTCTGCGCACAGCTGCATAATCTCGCCCGTATACTCTTCGGGACATCGTACTACGCCTTTGACCATCGGCTCCTCAAGCAGGTTGACTTTGGCTTTGCGTTCCGAGTCGTCTGGGAAATCGATCGGATTCGAGACAATTTCTTCCCTCCCATCTCGCCACGTCACTCGATAAGGCACAGATGGAGCTGTAACCAAGATCGCATGTCCATACTCGTCTTCCAGCCGTTGACGAAAGACGTCCAGATGCAGCAGACCTAGAAAGCCCAATCGGCATCCCTGACCAAGAGCCATCGACGATTCTCGTTGCACTGTCACCGACCGATCGTTCAAAGCTAGTCGCTGAATCGCCTCTTCCAACTTCATGAAGTCCGTTGTTTCGATGGGAAAAATTCCAGCGTAGACCATCGGCACGGTCGGTGCGAATCCTTCCAACGGCTCCACCTTTTCCGATGCCAAGTGGAAAGTGTCTCCGATCTGCGCTTCCGACATGTCCTTCATGTTGGCGATGATCCACCCAACTTGACCTTTTCGTAAGACGTCTGTTGCAATCATGTCCGGCGAGTTGACACCCAAACTAAGCACTTCGTACCTCTTCCCCGTATGGCATGACGTTATCCGATCGCCCTTCTTCACCGCCCCATCGGCAATCGACACCAGCGAGACCACTCCTTTGTACTGATCGTACCAGCTATCGAACACTAACGCTCGGAACCCCGGTCCTTCTCGTCCCTCCAGCTGACCCCCTTCCACGCCAGGTGGAGGCTTTGTCCTCTCCAGCAACGCCCTCAGCACACTATCTACCCCTTTCCCCGTTTTCGCGCTGATCAGCAACGGTTCTTGACCCGGCAACGTCGTGTCGATGCCTAGGATTTCTTCCATCTGTAAAGCGCATCGATCCGGATCAGCAGCAGGTAAATCGCTCTTGTTGAGCACAGGAACAATCGCCAAGTCTTTCTGCTTTGCCAGCTCAAAGACCGTTATAGACTGGGCCTGCACCCCCTGTGTAGCGTCGACAACGAGCAGTGCGCTCTGACAAGCGGAGAGCGAACGGCTCACCTCGTACGAAAAGTCCACATGTCCTGGACAGTCAATGAGATTGAGTAAGTATCGGCCGGATTTCGGGGTGAAGCCGTCGTCGAATGCCGATATGAAGTCTTCCCGGGGTCCATCGTAGTCGTACACCATGGTAACGGCTTGTGACTTTACGGAAATTCCTCGTTCTCGTTCGACTTTGAGCTTGTCAAGTACTTGTTGGTTCGAGCCGTCGGAAGGAATGGTGCCGGTGAGTTCGAGCAGGCGGTCTGCGAGTGTGGATTTGCCATGATCGACGTGGCTTATGATGGAGAACGTGCGAGTTTCGAGACGGTCAAACTGGGAGGTATCGCGTGCTGCTGCTTTGGAAGTCGAGGATAAAGATGCGACTTGGTGTGCTGGTATTGATGTCGAGAAGTGGCGACATGATGTTGAGTTTGCACGGCTGAAAGGAGACTGTCTTGGACTTGAAGCTGAAGTTGGCCGCCGTGAGACTTGAGTGGCTCCGACTGTGGAGCACACTCCCAAGCATCTGGGCGAGTTGCTGCACCCGTTCGAAGCCTCCGAAAGGGCCGTTCTAGCTGTCCGACATGCTGAGCGGATCATCGCCTTACATGTGCACATAGTCCTTGCGCATTAGTATGATGGTTGATGCCACAGAGAGAGCTCAAAAAATCTCAAGTCTTCGTGGGTAAAAGATCGGAATTCGGTCATGTCACCCTCTGGACCCTGAATTCCACTCGAGGACATCATGCCTCACACACACACACACACACACAACACACATACATCATCAACGACTCTATCTGGATTCATTTCTCGGCTCTAGGGCTAGAAACCTAGAACGAACGCTCAGTGCTATCGGCGCCCATCGCCTGCGTCGCCGAACTTCCCGAGCTTACCGCCTGCAGCATCCTATCCACGTACGCAGCACCGGACCACTTCTGATGTGTGAGCACGTCACACCCGATCTCCTTCTCCTTTCGCTGCACGAGCTCAACATACGCCAGCATACCATCGGTCTTGAATCGTTGCGAGAGTTCGCAAGTCATGGCACCCGTCGAATGCAGGCCGGCGAGCGAGATTAGCTGGAACACGAATCCGGACTTGGCCAGATCCCACACAAAGTTTTTGAGGTCCTGGTCAGAGAAGCCGTGGGCGGACCAATTGAAGCTGGGGCTGAGGTTGTAAACGAGCCACTTGCCGGGAAGGTCTTTGTGGATGTCGGCAGCGAACGTCTGTGCCTGCTTGAGATCCGGCGTCTTGGTCTCGAGCCAAAGCATGTCGGCGTAAGCGCCGAAAATCTTGACTCGCTTGATGGCTGCGGAAACACCGCCCTTAAAGTGGTAGTATCCTTCCTTAGTTCGAGGAGCGTCCCAGCACCAGACGGGAACCCCATCGGCACCAAACACCTCCTTGGCGATGGCGCGAGCTTCCCCGTTGGAGACGCCACCGGCCACCTTTTGGTTGTAAGCCTCGATGCCCTGCTTGTTGGAGGCGTTGTGCTTGGCGACGGCTTCGTTGAAAGTGAGCAGCTCGCACTTATCCATCCACGCCTTTTCGGCGGCATCTACCTCGGGTCCAGAAGCACCGGAAGCTTCCTTGGCAGCAAGGGTGTCTGCGAGACTCTTGGTGCCCTCTGGCAGGTTGTAAGCGCCCTTGATGAACTCGTGGTCACGCGCATCAATGCTGGAAGAGATGAGCTTGGCTGACTCCGAATCGGTTCGCGCAATCAGGATGTTGGCCGAGCCAAGAATGTCCCAGGCGAAACGGGTAGCAGTGAGGCGGTTGACGTGCTCGGACGTGGGAACCAGCACCTTTCCAGCCTGGTGACCGCACTTCTTGCCGCCGTGAAGCTGATCTTCGAGATGGATACCGGCAGCACCCTGCTCAGCAAAGAGCTTGGCAAGCTTGAAGACGGTACTCAAACCACCGTGGCCCGTATCGGCATCGGCAATGATAGGTCGAATGTAGTCTACGAAGGGCGTCTTGGCCTTCTGTTCGGGAGTGAGCTGGCATCGCTCGTCCCAGTGCTTTCGATCGTGGTGCTGCTGGGCCTTGAACAGACGCTGAACTTGATTGGGAACGGTAGTGTACGGGTAATCGGCAAGATCAGGACCAACCTCGTTGTTGCATGTGGTGAGCACCGAACTGCAAGCCCAACCGGAGACGTAGACGACCTCCTGATTGTGGGCCATCTGAGACTGCTGAACGGGGTCGATGGCGCCCATAGTGTGTGCAGGTGTGCCTTTTGCAGCGTGTTCGGAGAGAAGAGCGAAGAGCTTGTCGGCTGTAAGAGAGGAAGCGGGAGGCTGAACGGGCATCGAGCCGCGCTTGGAAACGACTGCCTCAGGGCCGTAGGGACGCTTGATGCCCTTGAAGCGAGGGCTGTCGAACCATTCCTGCACCTGTTTGACGGCAGCTTCGTAGTCTGCCTGCTCCTGTTGGGCGGTGGGAGGCTGCACTCGCAGAGGAGCTGGTTGAGGGTTGAGCGAAGTTGCGGCTGTGGAGTTCATTCGGATGAACGAATTCGAGATGGAGGCAAAGGTGGGGAGCGCGCAAGTGGATCTCGAGGAAACACTGAGTCGAGTAAAGCTAGGAGATGAAGCAGCAGATGCAGACAGTCGAGCTGCGTTGACGCGAGCCAGACGAGCAGCGATGCGGTTGGAAGACATGGTGATGGTCTCGATGACAAACCGACCTCGGGAACAAGTTGCGGGTCGCAGCGTCGCCCGTCGGTATATCTTGGTCACGAGTAATAGTAATGGTAGTTGTGATGGAAGGAGAAAGGAGTAAGAAGTTCTTAATCTCAAAGTGTGAATCCCGTCAACTCAGCTGCAATCAGTTGGGGACCGGTGTTGCCGAAGCGAGGCAGAGACCGGAGCAATCAGCAGCTACACAAAGCGCGTGTGAGAGAGTGTGTCACGTCCGAGCAGAGCCGATGCGTGAAATCGTCTTCCCCGCAAAACGGCCGTTTGCAAATTCTCGGCCGTGAGCCTGTCTTTGAAATTTGGAACCCTGCATTTTGGTGGGCGAAACACTCAAACTTGCAAAACTTCATTTCTTCCAGCCGCCAGCATCAACACCATCGTCATCACCTTCCAGCAAACGGCACAGTTGTGCTCGCCAGTAGGACATACCATCAACCATTGCGACGACTAAAGCTGCCTTGCGGTAGTCTCGGTCGCTTCCATCGACCGCCAATATGCTCTGAGATCATCCAACGCAACATTCTCGAGTCGTGCCCTTTCTAGACCTCCCTAGACCTCTGTTATGCAGCAGCTTTATCCAGCCGCGAGTGCTGCTCCTGCTGCGTGTGCGACTCCCTCAGCATGTCCATACACGCGTTTGCAAACCTTGTCAATCCGACAAGCTGCCTGCCTCGCATCAAAGATGAACCTTCATCGACCGATGTATTTCGAGCTCTTGCACATCTCTCCAACCTCTACTCGCCGCAATCGCTCAGAAAGGACGAAGCAGCACTCTATGCAGCTATCCAGACCGATGATGAACTCAACAGCGATCATGCACAGTCACTTAATCAGGATGCGCTCGATGCGGCCAAGGTGGACGACAACGAGAAACGGTATGCCATGAGCTGGCTCACTCGGCTCATTGGAAGCGGTCTTTACTGGATCGAGGATGACACTGAGTTCACTCGCGCAGACGCTCTCTTGGACCTTGCTGGACGCATCCTGGGCGGGCATGCCAGTCTTGAAGAAGCTGGAGCGATCCTACGCGAGTTTCGCTTTCCTCTACAAGATCCCGTGGGCATTCCGGAAGAAGCCGCTGCATTGCATCCTGCGGTCTTGCCAAAACATGCGATCGAGATTGTGCTGCGCGACGACCCTCTACCACCCTCCCATACGCAATCGGAATCCAATGCACAGAAAGGCACTGGATCGAGTCAAGACGCAGCTGCCGCGGTTGGAGTGCAAACGTGGGGTGCATCGATCGTCGTGAGCGATGTTCTTGTTCGGCATCCTGCGCTGTTTCACCCTGGACTTGCAATGGCTTGCAAGGAGCAGCTAAAGATTGCCGAATTGGGAGCAGGCACCGGCCTCTTGGGCATGGTGACAGCAAAGTTGCTCGAGCAGAACAACATCTGCGCCGACGTAGTGCTGACAGACTACCACGACCAGGTTCTTCGAAATTTGGAGCATAATGTTAAAGAGAACTTTGTGGCCTCGATTCACAGTAGAGAGCCTGCAGGTCCGGTCTCTGTCACGGTCGATCACCTGGACTGGCTCGAGATCCATCAAAAGATGCTTCAAGGCACAGCAGACATAGAACAGGCCAAGTACGATCTGCTTCTGCTTGCAGATGTCATCTATGCTCCCGAGCATGCCGTCTGGATCCGCTCGTCGATCCAAGCGCTGCTTCGAAAGCCAAGTGCTGCAGATGATGCCAGACCTGCACCACGTGCCCACATTATCATGGCTGTGCGGGGTACGGGCAAGTTTGAAGGTCTCTCCAGAACTGTTGAAAAAGCTTTCAAGCCGCATGCCCGAAGCGATCTGCCGTCTCTCAGCGCCTCGCGCACTGCAACGCCGCTCGACACAATGCCGGGCACCCCAGCCTTGGCGCTGGAATCACCCAGCGATGGTGAGCAGAAGGGCCAAGTCAAGCATATCGATCTACTGCGCTCTCGCATGGATGACCTTTCGTTGCGCCAAGCATGCTTTGGGAGGGAGTCTTCCGCGGAACTCAGGATCCTCCAGCGACGCAGACTGGACAAGCGCGCTAGTGTAGGCCGGGATGACGAGCAAGAATATCTTTGGTTTGAGATTGGCTGGTCCGCCTAAAGAGTCTCGAGGCATAGAAGGATAGACCTTTCACAGACATTGTACATTAGAGATATAGATTTGAATTGCGATAGACAGTCTTGAACATGTGCACCATGGCTGCATCTTGACAGAAGCAAGTGGTAGGAAGATCGGACTTTGCCGAGGGCGGGGTATCTTGTTTACAGTATCTGTCATGCTTAATTGCCAATTTGGCGTAGAGAGGTAGAGAGGGGGAGAGGGAGAGCGAGATATGAGGTTGAAAGCTACAAATGGTCATTCATGCACATCCTCACTTACTGTAGCTCCAAAAGTGGAGACGGATCCTGAATTCCGACGGATTTCCCCCGACAGCTGCCTCTTGAAAAGCTTATAAAGACGCTGACGCTGACACTCGATCGAGAAAAGATCAACAGCTCGCATCTGTCTTCTTCGCCACCAACTGTCTCATACTTGCCAACGACATCGCTCCAAGTTGATCGGAAGATGGTCGCGATCAATGGAACCTACGATGTGATGCTGGTGCCTCTTCTGATGCCAGTGTCGCAGATCCTCAACCTGCTGCCTCCCAAAATACGCGACATCGAGCCATCGCCGTTGATCTCTTTCACACGGGATCAGATCTCATCGCTCGGTCTCAATGCTGGAGAATACAACGCTGGCGTCAACCATCCGGTGATGCTTGAGCTAGGCTACCAGAACCATACCGGTCCCGGCCCGCGCCTCTTCCGACCCAGCTTTGACGAGGCGAAACTCGAAGTGTTGGGGATGCGCCATCCGTCTCTGTCCGGCAAACAACCGGCCACAGCCGACAAGGGATTCGTCTACAAACAGCAGATTCTGTTTTCCAACTTTATCCTCGCGACATCCTCCAGCATCATTGCTGGACTGAGGAGCACGCTTGCCATCATCACACCAGCCAAATCTCCCTCGATCTACTCTGTCGACGAAGCAACCATCCTGTACAACGTCAAGGACTACATCGAAGCACACTTCAGCAAAGATGGCGAGCAAGGATCGGCGACGAACAACGGTGCTGTACAGTGGGCCGGTCGACCGTGGTACGGATGCAACACGGGCGACACCTTGACGCAGTTTGTTTTCGATATTGCCAACCCCAAGATCGAACCAGTACCGTACAAGGCGGATACGAGGATCAAGACGGGTTCTTTCTACGATGTGTCGGTGGCTGCTCAGGCTGCAAGCGTATCGCCAGAGTGGAGCGAGTTTGACGGTACAGCCAGCTGGAGGTTCCAAGCGGATTACTACAGTCGTGACATCAAGGCTGCCGATGCCAGCACTGCTTGATGGCGCAGAAGCAAAACCAACAAAGGATTGCTCCGTCGACCTTATCATCTGCTGATCGATCAACCCATACCCATTCCCAACGTCTCTGGTGTGCGTGTGTGTACTGCGGAAGGGCAAAGGGGCGGGTCAAAGCTCTCGATCAAATGCTGTGCGGCCCGATACAGTATCACAGATCGGGACGATGGGGAGGTACAGTAAGCAATTCGGCAGCTTTGCTTGTGTGCCTTAGAGAGAGAGAGAGAGAGAGAGAGAGAGCGTGAAATTAGAAAAGGGCGGCAGAGTCGGAATCTGAAATTCGTGAGCCCAAAACAGTTTGAATTGTTTGGCTGCATAGGCGGCTAAGCGAGGTTGCAACCAAAAAGCAAACAACGAGCAGAGACGGGGAATATTTTTAGCTGACGAAAAAAAAGGATCGTCGTCTCGCGCTGTGGAGCCTCTTCTCTGTGCTCCGCCTCTGCTCTCTCGCTGCGGGGTCTCAAAGCGTTCAAAAAAAGAAAAAGAAAAAAAAAGCTTCAGCCCAGCCGTAGAGTCAGCGACAGGATCATGCAGATTTGGCTGCTGCCTGAGAGAAAACGCTGCTTTGTGTGCGCAGCCGCCGCGTTTGGATGGGGAGCGCTGTGAGGTTGGAGCGTTTCGACCCAAACTTCCCCGCACGATCCCCTTGTGACTCCATCTCACCCATCACCATCGTTCCTCGTCGACCAACGCTTTCCCTGCCATTTCCTTCTTTGTTATACTCGCGATCGTTTGCGACCGGCCCTCTTCCTTCGCTGCTTGGAAATCCTTCATCTGGAACTCGTTAGTCTCTGGTCGACTTGGATCGCAGGACCGGGACTATCGACCTTTTTGCTCTTACCCTAACCACCTGCTCGTGAACAATCTTTTGCTTTCTTGCGGGACGCTCGTTGATATACTTCTCCTCAACTGTTCAACTCCTTCCGGTTTCCTTAGCAACAATCGAGTTGGAATCACACCATCTCTAAGTCTCTCTCTCTCACACAACGCGTGTTTGATCGACTCTCCAGATCGGCATCCACGATGCACACCTCAACATTGACATTCAGAGCAACCGCTCTCTTCCTCGTCTCCACCCTCCTCCTCCTCGCTTCCACTATCACCGCTCAAGTATCCAGCGCGTTTGCAGGCACCTCTTTCCCGCTTTCCTCCTACTCGGTCTCGCAAACGTTTACACCCGTCACCACCTTTGCTCAGGCCACTGGTGGCAATCCCACCGTTATCGGTGGTCCAGGACCTTCACCCGCAACAGAATCGTATCAGTTCTCCTACACGGTGCCAACGCAGACCGTGCCAGCCGTCTTCCCCTCCCAGGTGTACCAGAGTCTCGCTTCCAGCGCAGGATACAATACGGCGTCGGACGCCAAGAATCTCGTCCCCGATCCGAAGAATCTTCAGATCGCAAACACGGCCGACTACGTGATGGCGACAAAGGCGATGTTTGTGACGGTGGCGGCGATGGTGGTGGTGGTGCTTGTGTTGTAGAAAGCGGGGAAGGCATCTTACTGTCTTTACGGATTGCTGGGGGAGTTTTCGGCATGAGGGACCCCACGTGGTTGGGCGGATGTCTTGGGTCCCTCCAAACCTTTTGGTTCTACTGTGCGCTTTTGTACACGACTTCCGCTCTTTTATACTTTTTATGGAATCGCAGATGGCTTTCAGTCGAGTTATACGAGTGGATTTTGCAATGTTCGGTCTAATCGGCATGTGTTGCGAAGTTCACGCGAAGGTGTGAGTGTCGACAACTCGTCTGCCTTGGTAGTATCTTGGGATCTGACAAGCGGTGTGGTAATGGTATACAAGTGCGTGTGTCTGTGTGCTGATGCCTTAATGAGATCCCGTCGTAAGTTTCTGAGTCGGTCGCCGCCAACATTGTCCGACTGTAGCTGTGTCTACTAAAACGCTGACCGATCTTCCTCCTCGACGGCTCACCTCGTCGAGCCGTCAACCTGACTCGTTCCTCCAGGTGCATTGTTCCCACCCGCAGCCGGCGGGGCGTTGCCTCTGAATCTCTTCCTCATATCCAGCTATCAAAGCGCTTTTCTGTATCAGTCTTTGTTCTTCGCTCTTCTTTCACCTCGGAGTGGGTTGTCAAACTTACCATTCCACGACGGCATTCTACAAAGCTCTTGTACAGCTGTTGACATTCCAACGGCAGTTCGGCCATATGCGAAGTGATGCATTCCTGCGCCGAGTTGCCGTGCTTGAGATAGCAGTCGGTTTTGAGAATGCAGTCGGTAAGTTCAGTTCGGATGTGCTGACACTGCAAGAGGTGGAGCAAGAGAACGTCAGTCCAGAGGCTAACTTCGAGTTCAAAGATTTGGAAAACGGGGGAGACGTCTTACAGATCCGACCATCTTTGCTACCCTTTGTTTTTGAGCCTTGCGCTGGAGGTTCGATGCTTTACAGCCTGGTTTGAGGGTGAGATGCGGATGTGGAAGTAATAAGGCTGCAAGGGAGAGGCGGAACAAGTACGTGAGGGACAAGATCTTTGAGAAAGTAAGGAAGTGATGTTCGGGTGTCGGAGACAAGAGTTGCAAGAAGAAGAAAAAAAAAGTGGAGAAATGCAGCTCAAAATTGCGCTTTCCTGACAGGTCAACCTTTCATCATGCTCACCACCAACCCTATCGAGGATCTACAACTCCGATCTGGCCCGCTCTGTCACATCGTATGCTGTCACCGTCTGATCATCTCTGCGCACTTTTCAACTGCAAATGCTATTCAAAACCAAAGTGCAAAGTTCTTTTCTGGGCGACAACGTGTCTAGGCTTTCCACAGCGACATTCTACATGAGCAACCGGCGCGTACTCGACATTTCCAACTCGTACTCTCGGTCGTTGTAGTTGTCGCTAAAGACCAGCGGTAACACACTGAAGAAGGCAATGATAAACACCACCGATCCTCCCAGCAAAGCCGTCGCAATGATACGGTGCATCGGCGTCGAATACATCTTCAGCTTTGGGTGTTCTGGATCGTGCCGCGTACCGTTGTGATGTGTACCGTTGACGTGCGTTCCATTATGATGCTGGTGTCTCGGTCGATCGCCTGGATTGGTCGAGTTGGCTAGCGGCGGGAAGCTTGTATTAAAGTCGCTCAGAAAGATGCGCTGTATCGACTTGTCCGCTCGAATCATGGGATAGTCTTGGTGCGATGTTCCAGCGATCACGTCGAACGTCTGGCTGGGCGGGAATCCTCCAAGTCGACCCAACGACAGAACAAACTGCGAAGCGCGGTCTAAATGGCTTCCTCCCTGCATCTTGGCTTGACAGTGCGTGTCACCAGGTCCAGTATCCGCAAGTCCGGCCGCGTAATGCACCTTACGCGAACGGAAACGCTCGACAATCGCTTCTTTGCTCGCATTGACGTCCCGACGGGCGTAGCCGATGACGCTGGTGACATTGCCAAATCCATAACCCCAGTTGTTCCATCCGGTGCACGAGTCGTTCTGGTACGGCCGTTGGTCATCCAGCCACGCCCACGAACCTGGATTGCCAATCCAAAAGTGGACATTGTCGTCGTACGGCTTGGTCTTTTTCAGAACCGCATAGCGCTGCACGGCCTGTCCACCCATCGAATGACCGCCAAAGACAACTTGCTTCATCGAGGGGAACTCGCCCGAGTGGAAGATCCAGTCGGTGATGTTGTCCAAGACGTGGTACGAGCTGAGATTCACCTTGGGCTGATCGTTGCGCACCTTGTGGCCCGACTGCCATTGTGAACCGTGCCAGTACAGCTCGCCGTCCTTGACTGCCCCTGTGGTCTTGTCGTCCGAGTTGAGAAAGACAGGTCCGACGATCATAACCTGATCTGTAGCGATACCGTTGGCTGGATTCGACGCTGCCACCGCAAGTGCGTTGCGAAAGAAGTTGGCGTACTTCCACGAGTCACGCGGCTTACCTGGCATTGTGATGATGGCGCGCTGGATGCGACTGTTATCGCCTCCCGGCTTGTAGTTCTCCGACACGTACATGGGCATGATGAGGCCAGGTAGCACGTGCCACGTGCGGTTGAGCGTAAAGCCCTGAAGATCCGGCACCCACTGCCAACCCGTCTTGCCACCTTCGAGGGTAGTGAGATTCGTACTCGGAGTTGGTATGAACGGCACCTGCGAAAGCCAAGGCGGATTCGATGAACCGCCGTCGTCTTTGATGATGAGCCAATCCGGGTTGGGGTCCGAGCTGTTGTTGGGGACGTACTGCATGCCTTGAATGTCGGAGGCGGCTTTGAGAGCATCGGGTTCGTCTACGATGTATTGATACTGCGCTTGACGTCGGTCGAGCCGATCATGGTGCTTCTGAGCAATCGCGCTCACCAAGCCGCTTAACGTCAGCAAGTGCAGGCTGAGCGCGACGGTTCGGATCAAGCTCCGATGTGACCGCATCTTTGCCGTAGGGTGGCTTCAGCCCTAACAAGTAGTTGGTGGTGAGGAGGCAAAATCAGGGGCTCAGCGGAACATCCGAGCAGCCAAGGGGCAAAGCTGAGGCCCACTCGACAAAATGAAGTCGTTCCGCTTTAGCCGCAGGGAGCCGCGCAGCAGTGGGACCATGCGCAAAGACAGTGCGTCTGGAAGCCAACATCGATACATGCACTGTATTGTGGGTTGTAAGCAAATCAGAAACGCATCAAAAGACATTGAGCGTGCTTCGCATTTCTGTCGGCCCTTTTGCTGCATCATGGAAATCCTTGCGCACTTTCAAGGTCTGATCCTTGTGAGATAAGGGTTGAGGTAGAGCTTAATGTTGTAGTGACGTGACGAAGTGGCAGACAGCGAACGAGGTTATCTGCGCAGGAAAACTTCATCTCAAGGCTTTGCCGGTTTCAGATCTTTCTCCGTGACAAGGGAGAAAGAAGGCGTCGCCACAAATCTCCACGAAGCATTGCCGACCAAATCTGCATAGGACATTCGATGGCCAGGTCTCTCTTCTCTAGTAATTGCCTTGTGTTCCGCTTGGGCAGTGCGCAGCGCATTCATCAAAGCTTAGTGGAGAGACGCAGATCAGCGCAATCTTGAGCTGCTACTTCTAGGCTTCCACTTGTGTAGATCGATCGAGTCTCAGCAAAGATTTAAAGAACACAGTTTAGATTGACAGGCTTACCATTGTCCGACTTTACACCATCCAGAGTTCAAGATCCTTCGCTTCTTTCCATCGAGAGAATCTCCTCCTGAACTCAAAGAGCCTCTTCGTTCCGATGCTCGACTTCTGGATCAGCGATGGTTACTGGTTTGCACAAAATCCGCTCGACGTCACAACAAGCTGCGAAGGCGAAGTGATCTTCGGATGGTCGCCCGGAACAACGCCTCTAGGGTTCGACTATGTGGGATTGGAGTTCATGATCTCGCTTTCGGCAGGCATCGCCAAAGTGGAGTAAACGATTGCCTCGCTTTTCCCGGAGGATGCGGTGAAAGAGCATGCCTGGCTCGATCTAAGCCTGTCCTTCGAAATGGAAGGGTCTCCCTACTCATTGACCTTGAGCAAAGAACGGGCAAGGTTCATCAAGGGCGAATTAGGCAGTCGGGGCCCTTACGCCTGCACTTGGGAATTTGATTGTATCAGCATGAGCATGTTGAAGCTTGTGGCTGCAGCAAGAGAGGGTCAGAAGACGATGATCACCATCGAAGGATATCGCGATGGATCTACTCGTTCCGAAAAGCCCCTCCCTCCTCCCGCCTCTGTTGCTGCCTCGTCGGATTTAGATTCTGTCCTCCTAGCGCCTGGACTCCCTGCTGACGAGGATCGCGTCCTCCGAGCACACGTCGATGTATTGTGTAAAGCTAGTAGCCATTTTGCCACAATGCTTCGATCCGATTTCGCTGAGGGATGTGCTCTTCGACAGAGCAATCAACACCATGCCGATCCTTCAACTTCTCGAACACAGCCTTGCATTCCGAATGCCGAGTACTCTCAATCGGAACATAACAACGACACAAAGACGGAGGCGAGCCTTGTCGTGCAAATGCCGAAGTTCACTTTTAACGAGCTTCAGACGCTCCTCTTCTACATCTACACAGGCACGGCAGCCTTTCGCAAACGACCTCGCTTTGAAGGCAAGTACGTAAATTTGGAGCCTTCCTTCACCGAAAGCAGCGGCAAAACGACGATTTCGTGCAAGAACAAGGATGCATGGTGGCACGGCCTTCTCGAGCCTGCGAATGCTTTTGCTATGTACAGGATCGCAGACATGTTCGATGTCTTGGGCTTGCGCGACGCAGCACTACTGCATATCAAGCTGGAAATGTCCGCAGCGTACCTTTCGATGGATCTGAGCTTCTACGACGAAATCCTGCTGTACCCCGAGATCAAGGCTGCCTACAAGGACTTTTGCAAGAAATATGAGGGTCAGATCCGACAGGTGCTTTGGGGAGAGTTGCTGTCATTGCTGACGAACTAGACTTTCGCCGAGCTCGGAAGCATATCAACGAGCCACTGCCTCGATTTGCTAATCGTCAGGCTCTTCTATCACACCTCCGGCTCGCAGAACTGACATTCTCTCGGTAGATATCGCCAAACCTCAAAATTCTCACTAGATCTGCGAACATGTAATTGTGAGAGATGATCACGATTTCTCATTGTAAGCGACAACTGAAAAGGTCAGCTGAGAGCCCATGGCACAGGTTTGCATTGCACACTGCAGCACTTCTACGAACGATCAACGGAGAGGTGAGGGATGCCAAGCTCATGCTGCTGGCTCGACATGCAGCGGCCGCGGTCCAAATCGCCATCTACTCGCCTATGCTGCCATCTTGATGTATCGCTTTCCACCTCTGTGATGATGAGCGCTCTCTACATCGTCCAGAGTCGCTCTGTAAATTGATGCATATGAGCCGACTGCAGTGTTGAACAGGCAGCTTGATAGCGCCGTATTGGCGAGATCGGGCTTTGCTTTGTCCGGCGTGTCAGATTGCGAAGGCCCTTGTCTCAGCCTTGCGAAGGCCGCTACAGTAGCTCAGAAAATGAACGTGCCGAGGCAATTTGATGGAAAATCTCCGTTGGGCGCAACTGTAAGCAGCACAGCGGCCCGGGAAGAAAGAAAACGCTTGTTGACTTTGGCGCTCAGCAGCGCAGAACAGCATCATCGTGCCTACAGAGCTCTAACTCAGATTTTTACCAGAGTGGTGCAGTGGCACAGCCTTGGTGCGAGTTTCTTCGACGCCGAAAACCACGCTGCCAAGACCCTTGGATTGATCGCTATCTTGTCCCTCGATGACTTCCGAGATGCCGACCGTCATCGGCGTCCGATGTCGCTCAGTCGACTTGCCTCTTGAACCCTGGCCTGGCGATGGCAACAGGCTTGCTTTGCGACGATGACCACCCTACCACATTCTCACCTTTTTTTCCTTCCGTTTGATTGCGACAATGACGTCGACTCTGCCGTTTCCATAGAACACCTCGACTCGACTCGACGCGGGGGAAAACCGTTCCTCATAGACTGCTCGATATAGACCGGAGTCCGGACGAACTCCGATACATGCCACGATGCTGTTGCAGTGCTTCTCTTTATTGACGGCGCTCATAGCGGTTCTGCTGTCGTCCAGCGCCGTCCTAGCTGGTAACTACACGCTGCGAGACGAGATCTCAGGGCGACAGTTCTTGGACCGTTTCTGGTTTTGGTCATACGCTGACCCTACACACGGCAGCGTCGACTATGTGGACCAATTCACTGCGGTCGCCAATGGCCTTGCAACCGTTGACTCGACGGGCCGATTCGTGATCCGCGCCGACAACACCACGGTCCTGTCACCGGGCAAGAATCGACAGAGTGTACGGATGCACAGCAAACGCCTCATGAGCGATGGCGTGCTCGTCGGCAAATTCTCGTTCCTTCCTCAAGGATGTGCAACATGGCCAGCGTTTTGGACATGCACCAACGGCAACTGGCCATCGGGAGGAGAGATTGACATTGTCGAAGGCGCCAATGATCAAGGACCGCGCAACTTGGCCAGTCTGCATACCACGTACGGATGCCACATACCCGGTGGCTATCGATCGGATCAGAGCGGCTTCACTTCGCAATCGAATTGCGCCTACCAACCGGGATGTTCCGCTTCGTTCACTGCCAACAACTCGTACGGCCCTACCTTTAATCAGAATGGCGGAGGCTACTTTGCGATGCGTCGCGAAACGCGACCGGGCGAACCAGGCATCGGCGTGTACTTTTGGCCCATCTCTACTTCGCCATCTTCGCTGCCAGCAGCAGTTTCTGCGGTCGCAGACGGCATGTCCGCACCCAAATACATCGTCACCGACAGCAATGCCACCGGCCGTGACCGTTCTGAACTCGATAAATGGGGACGACCGTCTGCGTTCTTTGCCAACACGGCCAACTCTTCGGCCTCGGCAAGTGCGCTCGCTACGGGCGATGGATCGGTTTGCCAGATGCAAAACTACTTTGGCGAGCACGAGATCATCGTCAACATCGATTTGTGCGGATCTTGGGCCGGAGAGACGTTCGCATCGAGCGGCTGTGCAGCGAGGTACAACAACGTAAGTTGCGAAGAGTTTGTACGCAACAACCCAAGCGCGTTCACGGATGCCAGGTTCGAAATCGACTACATGAGGGTATATGATAACGGCTCTTTGTCGAGCGGTCGACCTGCGCTGATGTTGTGTTGGACACTCGCACTTGTGATTGTAGGATACCTGGTCGTGTAGAAGGCAGGAAGAGCATGTACAATAGCAGTCGTAGAAACAATAGAAACACTGGGCTCAACCCACGTCATATATGGCTGAGCTAAACAGCTGTTCTGCAAATTAAGACCACGAAAAGATGGTTGAAAATTAGCTGAAAAAGGCTGAAAAAAAAGAACTGCAGCACCCAGGATTCCCGCGTGGTCCCCCACCGCAGTACTGACTAGGCGATATCGTGCTTAACTTCGCAGATCGGACGGGATGCGGTGCTTTCACGATTCTATGGCCGCAGATGTTTGCGAAAACATTGCAGCAATATATAAGGTATGCCCTTGTTCAGCCGTTGGCTTACGATTCATCTCAACAACCTGCACAAGCGAAATTCAACACTCGGCACATTTCGGGCGCATCCGCCGAAGATGCCGGTTGGACCGGTTCAACGTGCACCTCCTATTCTTCGACAGCAAGGCGTCGGTCGTTCTTGTTGCTATCGTGCCAGGCAATGCCGAGCGTGATGTCGAGCAATGACTTTCGTCCGTTAGCACAACATTCATCAGGATGGCCAAGGCCGACATTGGTGGTCTCTTACGCGGTGGCGTGTGGTTACACGCTGCAGTAAAAGTTTCGAAACTGAGTTTGTTACTCTCGGGTAAGCTGATTTGGCAAACAGACGATGCACTGTCGGCTATTTCTGACAGATGCCGCCGTGCCTTCTCTCGCGCCTTTCCGCCTATCACAACTGAACAAACTCGCGAAAAATTTCCGACGAGTCAACAAGAAATTGCCTAACCTTTAGCCGAAGAAAGTCGCAATAGGCGTATGCTTTTCACAGCATTGCTCTCCTGTATGCGCCCTAATCTCACGCTTGTTCAACCCTATCGATGTCGTATCAAGTTGACCGTACTCGGTGGACGATGGATGATGCATCTATGAGATAGGCGACCTCTCCTGTCATGGTAAGGGCTACTCCCTGAACAACCGCTCTTATGACAAATGCCACCATCACCATCACCATCACCATCACCCTCACCCTCACCCTCACCCTCACCCTCACCCTCACAAATCACACTCGACTTCGACTCGGTTATCATTCTCGCGCTTCTCTGCGACGCAGTCCAACCGCCACAGTTTGCCATCCACTACCTCGAATCTCTTTGAAGGGCAAGATTGTGCGCACGGGGCCGTTCTATCGAATGCGACCCTGATCGGCCAGCATCAACCTTGTACGGCTCATCTTGTTTCCTCCCGACGGTCACATGAATACTCTCAACTCTGTCCTCTGTCCACCATCTATTCAACCAGCACACCCGCTCTTCCACTGTGTCTCGCTCTCATCGGCTCAACTGTCAAGTCTGCCTACGCTCAAGCATTTTGCATTTGGTTTCTCCGACTCCGCCGCAGCTACTCTTTGCGCAAACTCTATACGTAACACAAAGTCAGCTTACTTCGTCCCTCATCCCCACGTCGAGTTCCACGGACTTAAGCTGTCGCGGTTAAGCACATGTCATAATCACCATTCATCATGTCTCCCACCACACCATCAGCCCCGCATGCTGCTGCTTCGTCTTCAGCTGGAGCTTCGGAAGCGGCCCGACATTCTTCGATATCGTCTTCACCATCGCGGTCAATATCTTTTTTCACCCACCATGATCAGCACCATTCGCTCCATTCAGACCACCAATCCTTCTCCATGGCCCAAACAGCCGTTGCAACCCCGATGAATCTTTCACAGCCGCCGACACGAGTCAACTCGGTCGACTTTTCGGCAGCAGAGCAGACGCTTCACAAGCTTCACGCTCAAGTCGAGAAGGGCGATCCCACTGCCATTGCCGAGTACGAGAAGCTTGCTCATCTTCATAGGCTTCCTTCGCACGAGCATCTCATGCTTCATCCGCATCATTCTCATGCTCATGAGCACGACGTCTCGGGCGCTTCCTCTCCGGACGGTGCCGCCTTGGAAGAATGTCGTCCATCCGATCAGGCACAAGACAACCTTTCAGAAGGCAAGGAAAAGGTGCCTTCCGTCATATTGACAGACGCTGAGGACCCGACAAAATGGTCCAACCGTCGAAAAAGGGCCGTCACCGCTCTTGTTTCTTGCCTCTACTTCAATGCCACCATCACCTCGTCCGTCGCCACCGGCGCCACTCGTCAGTACATTCACCAATTCGCCATCTCTCAAGAGGTCGCAGCGCTCGTTCTTTCCGTTTACATGGTCGGCTTTTGTATCGGTCCTCCGCTCTGGGCGCCTCTCTCCGAGCTCTATGGCCGTGTGATCGTCAACTACATTTCGGTCCCGGGCTACTTTTTCTTCAACATTGGTTGTGCTCTTGCTCCCAACATCCGCACACTGCTCGTCTGTCGCTTCCTCGTGGGTCTCTTCGCTGCTGCACCTCAGGCCAACTCTGGTGGCACAATCTCCGACATTTGGCTGCCGAGGGTTCGACTTTGGCCCATGTTCACCTACTCTTTGTCTGCCTTCATGGGTCCAACCCTTGGGCCTTTGGTGGGCGGCTTCATTGCCGGCAGCAATGCCGAGTCGCATCGTTGGAGGTGGATCTATTGGCTGCTGTGTCTCATTTCGGCAGTGTCCATGGCTTTGGTGGTCATCATCCAGAAAGAGTCGTACGCCCCCGTACTCCTCAAACGCAAAGCACGCCGTATGCGAGCTGAGACGGGTCGTACTGACATCCTTGCACCGGGAGAGACACTCGACGGCGATGGTGCTGTGGCGCCCATTTCGTGGTCAGAGATTTTGCGCGTTCATGTCGGTCGACCCTTCCACATGCTCTTCACCGAGGCACCGCTCATGTACGCCACACTCTGGACTTCTTTCTGCTACGCCATCATCTTCATGTTCTTCGAGGCGTACCCGGTCGTCTTTTCGGGAATTTATGGCTTCAACGCTGGCGAGGTGGGTCTTGCCTTTTTGGCGATCGGACTCGGCATTGCTCTCTCCGCTCCCATCGTTGGGTACTTCAACAAGCGCTCGATCAAGGCGCGTATCGCTGCTGGCGGTAAGCCTGTCCCTGAATCACGCTTGCCCCAAGTCTCCCTCTCGGCGCCACTATTTGTGATCGGCTTCTTTTGGTTCGGATGGACGGCGCGCTCATCGATCCACTGGATCGTGCCGATCCTTGCCGGTCTGCCGATCGGTATCTCCCTCATGCTCGCTTTCAACTCGTTGGCGACGTATGCTGCTGAGTGTTATCACATCTACACGGCGTCGGCTTTGGCAGCTATGGCCTTCTCGAGGTGCTTGTTTGCCATTTTTGTGCCGCTGTTTGGCCGGCAGATGTTCGAGAGTCTAGGAACAGGATGGGCGTCGAGTCTGTTGGCCTTTGTGTCGATTGCAGCTATTCCGGTGCCGTTTGTCTTTTTGAGGTACGGCAAGGCGATTCGGCAGCGCAGTAAGATGTGTCTGAATGCCTGATCTCTTCTGCTTATTGTTTTGTACTGTATACTATGCATCCGTCTCGAAACTCATTGCATTCTCTCATCGCATCTCTCATCGCATCTCTGCTTGCCGTTGGAAATATCGTTTCATGACGCTCTCAACAAGCTGTACACGCTGCAATGCATCTCACACACAAACTCAACCATGCTAAAGCGAACAAATTAAATTACCATACAAAGCCTTAGAAAACATCGAGACAAAGGGGAAGATACAAACTTTCAAGCACCAGCTTTGCGACCCAGGTTGCCCGAGGTAGCACGCCAGAACGCCTTGGAAGCGATGATACCCCAGTACTCGAACGTATACGTAAACGCGATGCAGAAGACTGTCAAGAAGATGTAGCTTGTGAAAAATACCACCATGATGGTCGCAAAGTAGTTCACGCCCTTGGTGAGCATGGTCACCGAGAGCCACGCGCTCCAGGTCCAAAAGATGATACCGTGCAGCAGGAAGAAGGCCATCGAGTGTTTACCCAGGAACGACCAGATGCGCAGTCGGAACAGCTGGCGGAAGGCGGTCGAGTGATCGGCGAGGATGAAGATCGACATGACAAAGAACCAGGCCGAAGTTCGCGGGCGTTGGTACTTGTAACCGGTATCGTCGTTCCACTTGTTCGGACGCGAATTGTAGAAGTTGGGATGGACGCCGACGTCCCAGACGTCGAAGTCTTCACCGGGAGCGTTGGGGATGTAGGTCAACCACTCTTGAACGCAGCAGGCCAAGAAGAAGGCCCAAGCTAGCACTTTGCCCTTGAGCGCAAACTTGTGACGGAGGCGTTCGGGCATGCGAAGCAGCTTTGCGTAGCCTTTGGGGAGAAGCGGAATGCCCTTTTCTCCCCATTTGCGGTACTTGAGATTGATATCGAGATCCGCAATCACCAACCCGGCCATGAAGAAGAGATCCCACGTCTGCGCATACCACGAAAGCAAGAGACACATAAAGTAGAAGAAGAAGCGCTTCCACGTCGTCTTGATCTCGTGCGCAAACACGGCGCAGAGCATACACGTCCATGCACCTTGAACAATTACAGGAATTGTCCAGAGTACACCCGTAGCGTAGCGGGTGACCAAAGCCGGCTGGTCGGGAGGAGAAGCCCACCAGAGCGCCAGGAACGAATCGAAAAAGTCGAGCGCGTTGTCAAAGTTTTCCCAGTACGACCAGGTGGACCAGGTTAACGAGTTCATCCTGGCTACCCACTTGTACGCGCCCACATCGATCATAAGGTAGTTCGCAAAGCACGCACCGGCAGCCGGGATGATGAGACGCGGCATACGACGCACAGAGTTGTCCGCGAGGGACTGCACGCCTCCCTTGATGAGGTAGCGCGAACCCATGGTTCGCGAGGGCAGCACAAAGAAGATGCCCAGCACCAAACCGGCGTTGATGACGATGGGTCCAAAGATGACTCGAATCCAGTATTCAAACTGGTAGTAGTGGTGAGGACCGTAGAAGTTGGCAATCGCGTTCCAGAACATCAACATGAAATGACCCAGCGATACGAACAGACAGGCAAATCCACGCATGCCGTCCAGATAGTCGATACGCGCGTCACCCGAAGCCGTCTTCATACCATCACCCGAGATGAAGAAAAAGTTATAAACCCTCTGGTAGATGACCGTAAAGAACGAATGCGTCGCATTCGGAGCCGGATGAACCACCGTCGACAGACGTCGAGCGGCATTCTTATCACCCATGGCGGGCTGGGCGAGCTGACCAATGGTGAGATCTACACCCATACTCTTACGCTTGTTCCACTGGATGATCTTGGGCTCGGTGTTCCAGTCGATGTTGATCGAAGACGAGTAGCCGTGGCTTGCACCGACGCCAGTGTTGTTGCCTCCGCCGGAACCGGTATAGTTGAGCAACGAGGCGGTGGAGTGGGCGGCGGAATGGAGACCACCGGAAGCGGCGTACTTGGGAGCAATGTATGGCAAGCTGACGTTGCTGCTGCTGTCTTGGAGGTATCGTTGGGTGCGTGCGGCGTCGTGCGAGTGGGTGGGCACTGCGATGTCGGATTCGTACGAGTCGAAACGGCTCAAGTCGGGACGAACGGGAGGATAGCTGCTGCTGTTGGTGCTGGCATCGGCGGCGTCCTGGTCAGTGTACTGGTCGAAACGCAGACTGCTTCCCACACCACCGGTGCTGCCGGCGACGTTGCGTACACCCGTGATGTACGGGTTGTTGCGGTCCATTCGCGAACTGGCCATCTGCTGACGCAGGTTGGTGTTCTCACGGGGAAAGTTGGGACGGTTGACCAAGTTGAACTGGTTGGAAGCGGGAACACGGTTGGCGCTGTTGGTGCGACTGTGACTGCCAAGACCAGCTCCGGCATCGGTGCGAGGAGAAGCACCATTGTTACGAGAAGGGAACTTGAAGTCGTCCAAACTCTCGACGCTAGCAGTCGGCTTCAGAGCAGTGGCATCCTCAAACTGAGGCAGACCCGGCCCTTCCGCCTCGCGCTCTTCTTTGCTACGAACCACGTCGACCGACTGCCAGAAGCGTTCATCGTCTTCGTCAATGTCGCTGTCGTCGTCGGAGCCCCAGTCGTCCATCAACTCGGGAACAGCCCAGATCTGCTTGTACGGCTTATCAAAGTCGGCGGCGGCTTTGGAACGAGGCGAATCGGTCTGGTCGTCGATATCGTCGTACTGCAACAAGGCTGCCTGTTTCTCCTCTTCTTCGGCCAGTGCAAGCGCAGCAGCTTTGCGTTTCTTCTCGGCATCTTTGATCTTGCGAATGTAAAGGCCGTGAACCAGCGTAACCAACAGAACGGACAGGAAGAAAACCTCAATCACCGCCGCCCAGAGAGGCACGTGGAACTTTTCCTTCTTGGGCTTGATCTGCTGAAGCGCAGCCAAGTCGAACGGCGTACTCGTTCGCAAGGTGGGTTCTTCCGTACTGCATACGGCTTTTGCGGACGACTTGGCAGCAGAGCACTGCTGTACAAACTGGTCATGACGCTCGATGCGCGACGAGTTGAAGAAGAAACGCGTATACATGATGCGCACGACGTTAGGCTCGTACCTAGGAGGTCCCTGGGAATTGGACGGCTCACCATTTGCCCAAGCCTGCAACGAGACGGGCGCGGGCGTTGAAGGCAGATTCTTGGTGTTTTTGCCCTTGATGACCTCGTAAAAGCTGACCGACTTGTTCGCGGCGTTGTTCTTGTACTGAATGACCGTGTTGTTGAGCCATTCCATGCGGTGCTCGAGGAAGATGGTCGAGTTGGTCTGGGTAAAGTTGTGGAAGTAGGTGAGGTTGTTTTTGAAGGGATCGTCGTTCCAGCGTGCGGCCGAGTAGGACCAACCGAGAGTAGAGTTGGGCATGAAGTCGTTGGTCAGGATGTTGACGTACATGTTTTCCGATTCATTGTACGCGAGGGCGAACTTGAAACCTGATCCGAAACCGTGGTCGAAACCGGGGGTATTGTTGATGAACGGAGGCTTGACGCTCACTCGGAACGAGCCGTACAGGATATCACGTCGGCGAGTGACAATGGTCGATCCATTGACGACGTGCGTCTTCTCGTTTGCCGGCGAGACTTGCATAGCAAGGCCCTCGGTACGGTTGTCAATGTAGGTATTGTTGTAGCTAACGGCGCTGAGGTAAGTAGCACCAAAGGAATCCTCGTACGGGTTGATGTGGTCGCCGACAGCAGACCAAGTCTGTTGACCATCGCCGGTAAGACCAGCTGTCTCAATTCCGTTGATCTTGGGCGACTTGGCGGGATTGGTGACCATGTCGTCCAAACCGGACTCGTTGAAGTAGGTAAAAGCTGCATCGGTCCAAAGATGGTTGGTAGAGGGATCCAAGTAACCACACTCGCAGTCTGCTTTGACGCGAAGCGTGACACTGGACAGAGCCAGAATGGCGCTTGCAACGAGGGAGAGTGCCTTGAACATTTTGGCAATGAGGCAGCAGTTGGATCAAGGAAGAAGAAAGGTAGGTACAAGTCAATACTGGAGGAAAAAGAAGGGAGTGTTGCTTCTGGCAAGTGGGATTGGTTGCTTGCGAGTCTGTTGCCTGCCGACGCTTGCTGTTCGCTGCGCGGACAGGTTGCAGTGGTGGCTATAGAGAAGGAGACGAAAGGCTTTTGATGGAGATTGTTGACCAGGTGGAAGAGGTGACGACAATCTTGCCTCGAAGGAACAGACGAGGAATATAAGGGATCCGGTACAGTCAGGTCAACTTGGCTTCCCAAAGCTCGGGCAGGCCGGTACAAAGGGCTGACACAATCTATCTCAGTCATCTATCGCACACCGAAGACACCGTGGCAAGCAGATAGCGGCACATGTAGGCGCCTACACGGAAGCAGAACATCCCAAAAGGGGCGGTTCTGTGAAGTCATTCGCATTGGCTGCATTGAAAGCGGCAAGCTTGTAAGAGAACAAATGCAACTGCACCGTGGCGGAAGCTGTTGCGGAAGCGGTGAGACAATATGCGGAAAGAGGCAGGAGCCTCGAAAGCAATACGGGCTTCGGTGTCTGACAGCTTCAACGAGGGTCTGCACGTCGTGAGCGAAGCGAGGCGACGAGCTCTTATGAACGAATGAATAAATTCAGAAGAAAAGAAAAAGTAATGTCCCATTTCGAATCGATACAGTAGAGAGTCAATCTTTGTTCTCTAGCCGTGCCCCGTCCCTGATGCCATCTAGTTTGCAAAGTCGAGTCGTAGATCGACGATTCTGACAGCTTTGGGGGGGGGGGGGCAAGAACAACTCAACCAAGAGTAAAGGGATGTTGACTGTCAAGATTGACGGAAGCAGAGTAGAGTTGGAGCGGGAACCGGATATTGGCCAAGAACTCGACGCGAGATAGATAAATGGTAGCGCAGGCTGGGCGTGAATTAGTTGACTGAGGCCTGAGAAAAAAGAAGTGCCAAAGTTCCGAGCGGAGAAGACCAGGTTGCAGCCGCCAACAGGCAAGTGGGGAAGAACGATCGCATGCAGACTTGCGTGAGACATGGCGGAAAGCGGAGCTTACAGACGGGCGATGACAGTCAATGTGTTGGAGAAGAGACAAAAAGAAAAAAAATATCACTAGCAGCCCCAAGCGCCGCCAGTGAAATGGTCCGAAGAACAACGGCATGAAAAACGGGCAAAGAAAAGGGCTAGACACGTGTGCCTGAACAGTCGAAAGCTGCAAGGCAAGGTGATGTTTTTGCACCTTGCGCAAGCGAGAGTGAGAGTCCAAGACCAGTAGCCATGTCTCGGGCTTACAGTCGTGGCTTGGTGGAGGCGAGGAATTGTGTCGAGAGAGGATTTCATTCTGAGTTGATCAAGCGCCTGTCCAACAGAAGGGGCGGCTAGCGACGATTCATTTTTCTTTTTTCTTGTTTGACAGCCCCGATTATCCAAGCATTGCGTGGCCAAGAGACTCGTGGCGTGCCTTGCATTTAATCAGGGCGTGCATACTGCAATTGCCGTTCCGAATTTTCGATTCTTGCTTGGAGAATCAGGCTGGCTGCAAAGGCTTTCGAGGCGTGTGACGGGGTTTCAATTTGAGCTAAATCACATCGTCCTTCCGCATTCGGGTCAGAGCCTCGAAGAGAGTACAGTATGCCAACCTCTTGACTTGCTTCGCCGATCCCACGTCTTTCGCGCTGGCTACTTATCAGCCCACTTACTACGAGGGGTCTAAGCGATCAGCAGATCTAAGGTGCAGGAAGAATGGTCGCGCAACGATGATCGCCTTGGATGTCATTTTTTATCCCGTTTTGATTCGATTTTCTTTTCCACGCTGCATGGCAAGCCTTTTCGCACGCTGATGTGTCTCACTTTTTGTACCACTAGCACCAATCTGAAAAGCCGGGTGAAACATCTCTGCCTTGCATTATATCTTTGCCGCTGCTGTTCTTTCTATCGTCAAAGTGGCGTCGATGGCTCGAGTACGTTAGTGCAGGTACAAATGTTACAGTGTACATGCACAAACTTCGAGCTCCACAGTGCCGCTGTCTCGCGTGTTAGATGACCAAGCAGCTGGGCTTACTTTCTCGTGACGGAATATCATTGTGACTTGACGTAGCATCGATCCAGTGATGGGCATCAACGGCGACCGATCATGTTGAACGTTCCGTTCCGAGTGTACGCTAGCAAAAGTGGACGAGACAGCAATGCTTGCGTCGAGCAACAGCCGACTTTGGCGTAGAAGGTATGGATGCACAGAGGCAGGCAGGGAGGCAGGCAGCGTCGTCAACGAGCGGGGCTTCAAATTCTCATGTCTAGATCAAAATGACTTTTGTGTTCGAGGTCAACAAGCCTCGAGACGCCTCGCCATGCGAACAGAAGAAACGTCTGCAGTGCCGCATACGTACAAAACATTCTTCGCCTCCGTCCAAAGTGTCCCGCTTCATCAATGTAAGCCACCCATCTCTGCGCTCTTGCCGATCAGCTCGGCGTTGGCACCTGCCGCAAGCAGAATTGCTTTGCAGAGCCAGCCGCTACAGTTCCCAAGTTTACTTTCGGATTGTGATAGCGCCGCATGCCTTTTCACCAGCATTGACCGTAGCCACGCCGACGACGCCGCTGTCGTTTCACTTGGTGGTGTTCCGCACCGAGACTCGAAGGCGCAGCTTGGACGTTCCCTAAGAAAGCATCCCATATCTCTCATTAGCCTCGTAGTGAGCGGCCCTGCGCCATTGCACATCCTTGACCTTCCAGCCTGACTCATCGACTCTTGTCATACCAAGGTCATTTGTTTTTGCATTGTTGCTAAGATCATCGAATCTTTCTTCAAGATCATCAGCTTTCTTCCTCAACCGACCCTCTTCCCTCACGACCATCACCCTCTGAAAGCTCCCTCCAGGACGATCACTCCAGCCTGCGTCGGTATCACACACCCACGCAAACACTCCGCTGCTGTCTTTGTCAGCCGGCAAAGAAGGCAAATCGACTTGTCCAACAACCTCACCGCCACCGAATCCGAGACAAGATGGCCGGCTCTACGTTCTCAAAGCTGATCAAGCAGGCTTCGTCGTGGTACTATGGCTGGACACCCATGATCATGCTCGTATGCTACGGCATGCTCTCGTTCTTCTTCTACCTTCTCATCCCTCCTGGTCTTCACCGAGCGATCTGGTATACCTTGGTCTCTTTGCAGACTTTCACCGCGCTGTCCGTGTCCACCGAGGCGATGCAGAGTATACGTCCTTCCATCAACGCACGCAAAGCTTGGCGTCACGCAAAGGTGCACGGGTTCAAGCTCGAAGACGGTCAGGAATGGCCATTGATCGATGTCGTCCTCGTCGCTTACCTCCCCAACGAGCAAGAGATCATCATGCGTCAAGTCAAGTACGCCCTCCGTGAGCTCAACTACCCCGCTCACCGAATGACCATCAACGTATGCTACAACACACCTTACCCCATCGAGCCTGTAGAGACCCAGCTGCGCGAGCTCGCCAAGGAACGTTCCAACGTGCGTATCGTCAAAGTGCCCAAATCCACCTCCAAGGCCGACAACATCAACCACTTCCTCACCCTCGAATCCAAGGGCGAAATCATTACGCTCTACGACACGGACCACTACCCCGAGCCCGACGCGCTTCGATGGGTCGCCAAGCGCTTCATGCAAGGCGGTGTCGACATCATCCAAGGCCGTTGCTGTATCTACAACTACTCTGAAACCTTCATGACCCGCCTGATCGCTTCCGAGTTCGACCTCATCTACGGTGTCATGCACTCCGGCCGTGCCGAAGTCCAAGGATACGGATTCTTCGGTGGATCCAACGGCCATTGGAACGCGTCGCTCCTGCGTACGCTCGGGATGCAGAAACATATGCTCACCGAAGATATCGATTCCTCCATGCGTGCCATCATCTCCGGTGCCCGTATCGAATACGACCTCAAAGTTCTCTCGTATGAGCTGGCTCCCGAAACGCTCCCCGCCCTCGTCAAGCAGCGTCTCCGTTGGTCTCAAGGCTGGACCCAGGTCGCTTTCCGACATGCCATGCCTGCCATCCGTCGTGGCGCTTACTCCGACAACAACTCTTGGCGCTCTCGAATTGGTCTCTTCCAGCTTCTCGTCTATAGAGAATTTTACTTCTTTGTCAAGTTCGTCTCTTATGTGCCCAAACGTCGTTGAAGGAGAAGATCAAACGAGCTAACCATTTTTTTTTTCTTGGGCTTGTTGATAACAGTGTGCGTTTCTCTGGACGATGTCCCGGATCTTCGACCTCTAGAATACGTTCTCGACAGCTGCTAGAACAAGATCCTTACAGATCCATCCTCTCGCACATCGTTCATGAGATCAAGACGGCTGACAGCATTATTCTTTGCCTTTGTACCACTGACAGAGTCAACTCGTCTGCATGCTTGCTTCCGGTATCTGTTACAACATCCCCACCCAAGGGTTGACGAGATACTTTGAAGATTTCGGCGGATACGCCCTGTCGATGTTTGCGCTGGCGGTCAACCTGATCTGTTTGGGCTTGACCGTGTGCATTCAGGCTAGGAACAGGAGTCATTTCACTGGGTTGTGGGGTATCATGCTGTTTGCGCTGTGCAGTCCGATCTGGTACTCGGTGACGTCGTTCATGGCCATCTTCTGTCACTTTAGGGAGTTCATCAAGTTCGAGAAGTGGAATCCGACGGCGAGGACATCGGCTGGTTCCAAGACGACTACGTCGGTAGCCAACACGCAGGCTCCATCCACGGCGAACAGTATCCGCAACGAGTGACGCGGCGGCGTCGCTTTCAGTTTGTTCCAGCACTCTTTCCGGTTCCAACCTTCTAGGTCTTCACGTTCGTTCTCTGAATCACAAATTGGTTTTAAGATCTACCACAAGGTGTGTGCGATTAAGGATCAGCTCAGAAAGAGTGCGTGGGTTTTGTTTGAGTTCAAGTGAGACACTGTGAAAAGAAAGGTACCAGCGTCTTTACTGTGGATAGAAAGGGTATACTGTCCAGTACTTTTTGCAGATATGCTCGGCACGCAGGCTCTCATGCTTAGAACGCATACGTTGAAGTCACATTGGCTAAAAGAGCAAGGCACACCAGGAAGGAACTCAGCCAAAGCGTAGTCGGAACTCAAGCCGATGGACTCGGATGCGCCGGCTGCAACGAATTGCGCAAAGTCAAAAAAACAATGTCGACGCGTGAGAAGTGAATCAGCTGCGTGCTGAGCTATGCGTTCCGTCCTGTGACCTTGTTGGTTTTGATCCCGTACCTTTCCATCTCTTGTTCGATCAACTTGCCCACATCGGCAATCGCATCGGCCATCCTAATGCCTACATCCTGCCACATCTTCTTCTTCTCCACCGCGCTACTCGTATCGTCTCGCCAGATGGCTCCGGCATGACCGAACATTTGACCCGGCGGTGTATTTAGCCCTGCAATGAAGCCGACAATTGGCTTGACAAACTTGCTCCGATCCTCCGTCTGCCTATACTTGGAATCAGGATCGTTCAGCAACTCGTATACCTCTTCCTCCATTGTGCCGCCGATCTCACCAGCCAGGACGATGGACTCGGTATCGGGATCGTTGAAGAAAAACTCGAGCGCTTCCACTGTTCTTGTCCCAGGGTAGAAATCGCCTCCAAGGCCCAAGATGTACGACTGACCGATACCCTTTGTAGCGTATGCAGCTTCGTACGACAATGTGCCTGACCTCGAAGCGATCCCCACCGGTCCAGGTGCGCAAGTGATCATCGGGGCAATCCCCATCCGACACCCTCTCGGGTTGCAAAACCCTGGACTGTTCGCTCCCAGCAATCTCGATTTCGACTGCGAATGCAACGCCTCCATCACGCGAAACTGATCTTTGACAGGTACACCTTCGGCTACGCTGACGATCAACGGGATTTCGGCGTGGATCGCTTCGATAATTGCATCTGCAGCAAGTGCAGGCGGCACAAAGACGGAAGTGGCGTCGACGTGAATACCGGCATCGAGAGTTTCGCGAACAGAGTTGAACACGGGTCGACCGTTGAGGTGAGAGGTACCGCCTTTGCCGGGGGAGACGCCGGCGACCACGTTGGTGCCCATGTCGAGCGAGATCTGCGTGTGGACCGTGGACGCTTTGCCGGTGAAGCCTTGAACGATGATGTTGGAATGTGGACCGACGGCGAGGTTGGGGATGGTGGATGAGTAGGTCCGGGGGTGGGCGGTAGATGACATGGCTCGCCGCCAAGTCGGAGCTGTATGCGGTATCGAGGTGGTTAGGCCACGAATGGGCCGTTTGGCTGTACGAGTGGTGTTGAGCATCATTTTGTTAAGAAAGCATTAGCTAGCATGCGACAAAGAAGATGAGGCTGTCGTTAATATAGCGTTTCAGCTCTACCAAGATACGATATCCATAGGAAATCCTCTCGAGATTCTTTCCGATCCGTTGGTGAGCGTGTGGATGTCTATAGACCCTCTCCGTCCGTATGTGACAGTGTCTCCGGTCGAAAGACGAACGAACGTGTAAAGTACGCAGAGGTGCGGCGTTTAGCTCCCGAAGCACACAGCAGGGCGCCCTGCTGTTGTTGTGTGCGGGCAAACACAACCCGAAACTCTGGTTGGTGGGCTGACAGGTGTTTGTGGGTGGGGAAGAAGCGGTGACCAAAGCTCGTGCAGCATAAAAATAGAGCTCCGTAATTGCGCATTAACCGACGGACGTGATGGAATTTATCCCCGCACTCGTTGGATGGACAATGGCGGCCTGGCGAGGACAGAGCGCTTGGTCAGGTCGGCTTCTGTATTGCTCTTTCTGTCACATCGACAAATACGTACCGACCCACCGTTCGCACATCAGCTTGAATCTGGTTCGGATGGTACATCAAAGTTAGACGTTCATACCATCATACCACGGCTGTCGCGAACTGGAGGAAGCTTATTGACGCTCAAACCTTAACCATGCTCTCCAGAGTTTCGACGCGAACGATGATGGCCGCGCGGCGACTGTCACCAACTCACAGCACCTTGCAGCTGAATCGCGCTCTACGAGACTTTCATCTAGAGGCAAAAGACATCCCTGCCTTCCTCTCCAAAGCCGGCTCAACACTGCCCGCATCGGTCAAGATCGAAACCACTCGCTCACCTTATGCGAGCGGTGACGGCATCGCAGTGCTCATCTCCGCCGACCGCGTTCCACAGCCGTCTTGGCCAGGCAACGACAGCACTCACAAATGCAAATTCTACGGACCAAGCATCCTCTCCGCACCCCTCTCCTCACTTTCAAGCCTCGACAAGACATACTTCGGACGAGGCGGACTAGGCTTGCTCAGGTTGCGCCGACAGTCTCCGGAACGGATCGCTCATGCTGCTGTACGATCCAACACATCCACTCTTTCTGCTCCGCAGCTGCAGTCCCTGGTTCATGCTTTGCCTGCCCAAGAGGCCTCCGCAGTCATAGAGGCAATGTGGAAGATCTTCGACGAGCATGAAGGACTTTGGTTCAGCTTCACACTCGTTGCCACCGACGGAGGCCGAGTGAAAATCGTCGAGCCATATCTGGAGTTCGACGATTTTGCAGTCCGTCGTCAACCTCTACTCAAACCGTACTTCGAGTCTCGCCCTCGTCACCCCAACACAGCCAGGGCGGAAGACGGAGGGCTGTTCTACGTAAAGCTCTCCGACGTGGATGCTCCGACACCGACGCAGTCAGATTCGGGCAGAGAGTTGCCGGAAGGCAATGTGGGATGCTTCGGCTACGGAGCGGGCAACGCAATGGCGACCATGGATGGGCTCAACGTGGCAGGTGGTAGACCCGCCAACTTCCTGGACGGAGGTGGAGGAGCCAATAGGACAAATGCAAAGTTGGCTGTGGAGACATTGAATAGAGATCCGGCGGTGAAGGCGATCTTCGTGAACACGTTTGGTGGAATTACTAGGACTGAGTAAGTTCGAGCTGCGACTCTAGGACAAGATTCAAGCAATAGTGCTGACAAAGTTGCCTCTGGATGATCGAATGCAGCATCGTATCACAAGGCATCATCGATGCAGTCAGGGACGACAAGATCACCAAACCCATCGTCGTTAGGATGAAGGGGACGGGCTCGGAGGACGCTGCCAAGGTGGTACGTCTACGCCTCCGAACCAGAAACTCGTGGATAGTTGCTGACGCTCCCACCTCTTTCTTACCCTCTTCACAGTTGCAAGCATCTGGACTCGAGTTTGCCTTCCACGACGATTTCAACGCGGCGGCTGCCCACGCTGTCAAGGCTGCCTACCAGGGGTATCTCTGACCTGAGGCAGCCGCAGGTTGGTGCCATGTGCAGAAAAGGGACGTTTTATTGAGTTATGGTATACAACTTGTTTGGCATCGAGTCATGCAGCGATGCACCAACCTGTGAGAGCGACCAAATGGAGATTGCTGATGGGTGCAGGCGCGCGTTAGTCGAGCGAAGGGCCGAGAGCAATCAAGTTGAAGTTGACCTCGTTCGGGTTGAGCGCCATCTGTGACATAACAGTTTAAAGGGGCTGAGCATCAGTATTGGGAGTTTTCGCACTTGTCGCGCTGTGGACCGTCAATGATGCACTTACATAGTTGTCCTTGACGTACTCGACCGCGACAGGCAAGAGCTCCTCTTGCGAGGCGACCCTCTTTCCCCTGTTCAGCGGACCCTTCCTCCCACCCGACCCATCCAGCTCAACCAGCTCGCCATCTTTGCTCCTAACGAAGCACACAAAGTGCAGGATCACATTGTCCAAATCCTCGGGTGCCTGGCTCTGACCTTGACTCGCAGTCGCTTCATGTACGGTCTGGAGCTCTCTCGAGTTGACCAGGATATCGGCTCGTTCGTCTGGATCCTGCGTTGACCTTGCCTTTTTGAACAGTGTATCGAGCGGTGAATCGGGCTGGATGGCGGAGGCAGCAGAAGAGTTGGCGAGTGCGTGCAGCAGACCAATCGTACCGCATGCGTTCCCAATGGTTTGCTTGAACCACAAGATGTTGCCGTCCGAGGAAGGAGGTTGTGCGGAAGCGTTTTCGGTCTGACGAAGCTTCTCCATGGATTCGGTGATGGGGAAAAGCAGGAGGACAGCAGCAACTGGCTGTGGCACCATAGCAAGCAGGTCGGGATCGGTACCGTAGATGTCATGGAAAGCGAACTTGGACGTGTCCATGCCCATGGAGGAGCACCAGCTTGTGAACAGCTCCGGGTTGGATTCCAGCGGCACCCATTTCATTCTTGTTTCGGTCATCGTTGCTGTTGATTCTTGAGGACGTTTATGAGACCTGAAGAGAGGTGCAAGTACTCTGTGTTGTAGAAAAGCAACGTGCGGGCAAAGGCGGAGAAAGATGCATGATGGTCCATGCGAGATGCATCCAACTCTTTTTTCAGGCTGGGTTTGTTAGACTGCCGAGCTGAAAACGGAACTCGGCTTTTCGAGACTCTGGAGCTTTCAAGAGACGCTTTCGCTCCCACCTTGGGCCTCAACCTTGATCTTCGACGTCCACATTCAGCTGGTTGACCGGACGACAGCGTCTCTGCGACAAGCTCTGCCGTCCAAAAATCCAAGCAGTCACCATGTCGTCAGCAGCAGGCAACCGCAAACCACGCCAAATCACACCAACATCACCCTCTCCCTCTCCCGAACCACAACCAGGCACAACCAACGGCTCTTCTTCCCGCTCCGCCGCCGCTTACCCACCTCAACCGCAACCACCGCCGTCGGAACCCATTGCAACCGCTCCCGTCGATCCAACAGAAGCAGTTCGGAGCAAGCTCGAAACACGCGTCCGATCCGTCGTCGACCTACTCTATCAGCTCGCAGTGTGCTCCGCCGACGTGCAGGAAGGTTCGCAGCATCTCGTCGCGAATAAAGTCAACGAATGCATTCAAGCTCTAGCCGCCCTCGATGCAACGAAGGACGAGGTGCATCGAGCTCATATGATGATCCCGCAGGATGTGTTGGAGATGCTCGACACGGGTAAAAATCCGGATATCCATACGCGAAACTTTGTCAATAGGCTGGCGAGCGAGAACCAGTACAGCTACGGCCAGCATAAAGCCGTGGAGAGCTACAAGAATCGGTTGGACGCGGCATTGGATGAGGCGTTTCCGGAGCTGAAGCAGGCGCAGATCGAGACAACCGAGTAGAAGGACAGAGAGCGTCAAGTCTTTATACCCTCGCCGTCCAGAGGACGATGGCGACTTGGATATCTGTGTAATTGGGTCTCAACTCAAATTGACGGATCGCACACGGGCAGACACACAAGCACAATTGAACGACTGGGCATTTAGAGATCCAAGGTGAAACGAAACAAGGAAAGCCTATCAGGGAACAGTCCTTCCATAGACTCCGAGACTCTTTTCTAAGGATCGAAGCTCCATGGACCCTCGATCTTGCGACCGTACAACTTCTCTGCATTTTCGAGCACCTCTTTGCGACCTTTCAACTCCAAGCCCTTGGGACCCATTTCTTCCAACCTGAATCCACCAAAGCCCTGAATCGACCCGCCTTTCTCTGCTTTGTCCTGCAGCTGCTCTGGCACAGGAAGCGAGGCAGGCATCCAACGTTGTGCGCCACGCCTGTCCTCTTGCTTGAGCAGACCAAGCGCAATCTTGACCTCTTCGGCAACCCACGCAGCCGAACCGCGCGGGTAAGGGCGCGAGTAAATCGGTTCGTTTTCGTACCACGTCAACTCCATTCTCCAAGGCGCTGGTTTGAAGCCCTTCTCGCTGGTCGTCGCAGATGCGGAGTGATCGCCGACAGGACACACCTTGCCGTCCTGCGCACGAGCGCCCGAAGCAGGACAGATCGAAGGAATACCATCCGAAAGCAGATGTTCGACGCTAAACACGTGTCCCTCCTCGACCGATGCGATAGGCATGTTGCTGAGTGGTTTACGTCTCGGCAACACCAACGTCCTCATCACCAGCGCTCGAGCCCGGAATAGCTGATTCTTCAACGCGACAAGCCACCCCGGGGCAGCCTTATATCCCATGGCCTCTCTCAATCTGTCATCCATCATCGACGATACCAAGGTTCTCGCGAACCCTTGCAGAACCCTCGGCATAGCATAGATGAGCAAATTTGTGGTATGATTCGCAACTTCGTGGTTGCACTGTTGGAAAACCATGTAGGTCCTCTCATACTCGTCACTCCAATTTACCAGCTCTTCCAACGTTTCGGGAATGTCAGTGATGCCCAAGCACCGACCATAGTGATAAAAGAGCGCGAACAGAGCTTCCTTTTCGAGCACCGAGAGGCGTCTCCATTCGTACAGTTCGATCCATTTGGGGGGTTCGATGATGAACGTGCACAGGGTGTAGAGGAGGTCGTCGTTGGAGATTCTGCTCTTCCAGCGCGAGTGGAGGTAGTTGACACGTGCAACGGCGATGGCGGCACGTGGATCGTTCGGGTCCTCGCCGAATTGTTCCCAACCGCTTTCGGGGATGGAGTCGGCCTCGCCGCCGTCTGGCAGATCGAAACGGGGGACGGGGAAGATGGCGAAGGCCTGGATGAGGCCTGCCGAGTCGACGTACCTGCGACCAGCGTTCTCGGCTTTTCCCAGCTGGCCGGTGTGCAGAAGGAGCGAAGAGATGTTGGGGATGCCGTAGGTTCGGAAGAGAGAGAACTCTATCGCCTTGTTATAGACGTACGGGAAGTCGAAACAGAGCGAGAGTCGGATGATGCGTTGTGCATCGCGAACGCCACGGTAGGTGTCGATCATGCGAGGTTTGTCCGGATTGGCACCGGAGCTGGGGAGCGAGTAGCGAGAACCATAGCGCTCGTGAATGTGGCGATAGTGGGAGTAGCGTTGAAGTCGAACGCGGACGATGTGGACGGCGAGCAGCGCTGCTGCGCCAGCCCACATTAGATAGCCTGACATTGCGACGATTGTGCGGCAGACAGAGTCGCAACCTCATGACTGGGTTGGGGCGACTCTAATATATGGATCTGTGTTGGATGCTGTCGAGCAAAATCACAGTTCACTCCCAATCTAACATAGGTCATAAATAGTCTCAATTACCCCGCACTAGTTTCCCCGCACGACCTTCCTCTGTCTTCCTGGCGAAGCATAGGGAAGCCATCTTCGTATACAAGGAGCTTGCTCCCTACATCCCGGGATTGAAATCTCAGTTGCGAATTACACCTTTAACAATCTGGAGGTGAAGACGAAAGTGGACCGTGCCAACAAACGTATCCGATAGCACATGTTTGAGAAAGCCCAAATTTTGACCCTGGCAACTCGAGTCGTTTAAGGTTTAGGGCGAGATAGGTGTCTCGCTTCGGCAGGCTCGCATCCACTCAATGGCTTGTGCAAGGACACTGTACAGTGTACACTCTATACGCACTGTCAGCTGGCCTCGCCGCTCTCCATACCTGGAATTTAGCACTCCCACCAAAACTAGGCGTGTGACGCGATCCGCTGGTACATTTCCCCGTGCTTTCAGTTTGCCAAACGCCACAGCTCGACAGAATAAACGTCAAAGCGCTTAGCATACGGTGACTGTACACACATTCTGTAGATAAGAAACCTCGACGTTTGCCCGCACGTTCTGACGCTTAATCTTAATCTCGATGGGATTAGGGGTCCGGTCAATCTAAGCGCTCTTGTGCCACGCTTGGAACGAGGTGTCAAAACGTAACCTCGTGCGTCAAAATTCGGATCAAAATCTGGCGAGATGTGCCAACGCTCCGTGCACACACGCCACCGGTCAACAAATGTCCTACTGACTGTACAACTTCGAAACTGACATCACATCGCGATCTGCAGACAATGTTGGGAAGTTTGATGACGTTGTCATCGGATTGGCGATTGGCCCTTGATAGACGGTTGATATCTCCCAAACGAGGGTTCACCGTGGCGTTGTGCGTTGCAAGCTTATCAGCGGCAGAGTGCAACAGTATGGTATATGATTCCCAATCGTCCGTCAATACAGTGGTGGAGCGGAAACCAAGCAAAAAGCGTGACACTGGTCCAACATCGCAAGCCACCAATCCCAAGAGCAACAAGAAGAGATTGAAACGTGCAAGCGGAGACCATTCTTCTGCCAGTGTAACGACGTAAACCTACCTCACGAGAAGAGCCTAGATCGTTGCACGAATCCCTCCAAGCCCACACGCAAGGCTCGCTTGAAGGGGGGGGGGGGGGGCGCTCCCTATTTGAGGGTAGCGAGCGAGGTAGCGAGAAAGCTAGATCAAGAAACCTTCCCATCAAAATCCTGAAAAGGTGTGCGACCAAGCACCACCGCCGCCACTCGCACTGCCAGCACCGATGCTGTTGGGTGTACCAGCATTCGACGGCGTGACATAGTCCAGAGGCGAATGGTGGTGCGAGTGGTGAGCACCGACGTGATGTTGCGCTGCATGGTGGTGTCCATGGTGATGATGTTGGTGATGCTCGTCGAGAGGAGTGTGCTGATGCGTGTGCGAATGCGAATGCGAATGTTGCCCGTGATGAAGGTCGGGTTGCGACGAATGCTCGTCTGCCGACGTGTCGTGAATCCAGTGGGCCATGCTGCTGCCGTGTGCACCATCGACAGCGGCGTGCGGGATGTTGAACGAGTCCGATACTGCCGCTGCTGCTTGCGCTACCTGTGCGGCTGCAGAAGCGTCTGCGTCTCCATAGCCGCCTGAGAAGAGGTGATCCTCATTGACACCCGAGTCTTGTTCTTGCTGCTGCCTCCTACTTGCACTCGCAGCAGCACTCGATCGACCCACACCTTTGCCTTCGCCCGTCTTTTCACGCTTGGCCGCACCTCCGCCGGGCAACCTACTGCTCGGCACGCTTTCGTGTCGAGGCACGATATCGATCAAAAAGTCAAACAGATCCGACCTTCCGATAGCACCTGCAATATCCGACCTCTGAATCGTCCGCCTCTTGTGCTCTTCGGCGATCAGGAAGGCGCGACAGGTGAGATCCGAGATGAAGATCTCGCAAGCCCGGGCAAACAAGATGGGCGCTTCGGCAGAGATCATCTTGACCTGGTCGTCCGACTTCATGACTTTCTTGATACGCGCCAGTGGCAGCTGCCCTTGAGTGGGTAGTCCGGATTTGAAGTCGACAATGTTGCCATCAGCATCTCCGCCTTGTTCGACGAGGTCCATCTGGTAGCGCCAAAACGAGGCTTGGAAGTCGTCGAGGTCTTGTGATGCGTGAACAAGGGGTCCAGAGGCCGGCAATGAGCTGCCAGGGGCCCGACTGGATGAGGCTCCAACGCCACCGCTCGTGTCCATGTTGTACTGCTTGAGCGGCTTGTGGTCATCGGAGGCTATCGAAGACGCTCGGGATCGTTTCTTGGGTGACATGGTGTTTGAAAGCTGCTGAGTTGTGCGTGGTAGTGCCGGTGGTGACGGTTTGCTGATCTTCTGTGTACGATGTATCTGTGACGCTGACGGCAAGACTTTCAAGCTTGGACAATGGACGGGGACAGCATAGCGCCGCCCACCATTTGGGCATAAAGAAAAGTTCGCTGCAAAAATTCTTTTTTTGGAGGGTAACCCGAGTTCCGAACAGGAAAGAATGTGGGCGACTGTGGCTATCAGATAGTGAGACTTGCAGCTTGCATCTGCGGCCAAAAAGAGGAAAAAAAGTTGGTCAGCTTTGTTAGAATTGAGAGTCGAACATTGCATTTCTTTTTCGACGTGGCTCTGTCGCATGGGTACATCAGGGCACGCAGTGACACGGACGCTGTTCTTAATGAGTCAATCAAGAGAGTCGACCTCGTGGGCCGGAAGCCAAAGCAGAGCAAAAAGGATTTACACTGTAGTCATGACGGCTTGGCAGATCGGCGAATGTGGACCGACATCCTTGGCCCGCGGGTGTGCTGCTCCGCGGTAAATCATGTCCAACACCCATCCATGCCTGCGGCTTTCTCTAACGTTACAGTAGTGATGAAATTCCGTTCATCGTGTCTTCGTGTCGCTGTTCGAGGCTGAGCTTCTAAGGGACAGAGAGAGTATTTTTTTTGGGGGGGGGGCGTTAGCTCGGATTGCTATATCCGCGTTCGGAATCCTAGAGCCGATGTTCAGCAAGTTTGACTGTAGCAATTCCAAAAATTTCATTCCTTAAGTTCGGATTCGCAAGCAAAGTGACGTCGACCCGCACACCCTTTTTTTTGTTGAAGGGAAACAAGGAATCGGAAATGCGATTTGCCGTCGCTCCCGTTCTTTTCATTAAGCCGTGCAGGTGGGCTTTTAATGTACTGTTTGCGGAGTCACTACAAATCGCTATTACTATGAGCAGTGGCCTACTGTGGAGATGAGGGTCAGAGTCAAGAAGAAAGACAAAGCTCAACTTGGCGATTTCTTTTGCATCAAACAGCTCATAGTCGCGAGCGGAGAGAAGGAAAAGGAAAAGCCGGCGTTTGTCATGGACTGAGATTCGCTCACTGGTGAGGTCACTCGGATGTTGCGTTCCTCTTGGCTGGTGCCTGCATCAAACTTGTAGATGGACCTCTTTCGGTCTGCGTTCTCGGGGTTAGGACTTCTCGATGCGAGTCTATTCGCAAATTGGCCAAAGTGACTCAGCCTTGTTGGTGGAGCAAATAGCAAGACGACGGGCACAACATCAGAGTTGAATGTGACTTTACAATCAGATCAACAGTCAGCAAACAGTGACAATCGATCCGCGACAAAGTACCACAAAAGCCGCCAAAGGTAACCCTGCGGGTATTGGCATCCGAGCCTCGATTCACCTCAAATCGTCCAAAGCCAAGCTAGAATGCAACGTGCCCATATTTCGTTACTGTCGCTGCCATGTCCGAGGACGACCATACTGTACATACAACGAAGCATCTCTGATCTGAGGTTTGATTCTGCAAACTTGGAATGCCTTTTCCGACAGTGTCTGTGCAGTCCTCCACACGAGAGGACTAGGAGGGGTAAAAAGTGTGAGAGGGAAGCGCAAGAAAGAAGGGTCTCTGGGTGTCTTGGAGCGGATAATGAGTGAAGGCATGGCTGTTTTCGAGAGGGTCGCTGCGACTTGACGGCTGGGATGCCGCTGGCTGATGCACTCTCTCCCTCTCACAGCGTTGTTGGTTGCTGTTTGTCATTCGGTCCCTCATCATCACTGCGCTTCCGATGAGTGAAAGCTTGTTTCTCTCCCTATCTTTCCCTCTTAATCGATGCTCATGTCCAAGGTACATTAGTCGCTCTGTTTTGTCAACGGCTATCATCTCCTGCCTTTGCCCCCCTCCTCTCTCCCTTCCTCCGTCTCAGCTTAACCTTTGCCAGCTCGGTATCACCTCCACGTCCAGTCTCGACTGTGTGGGCTGCTATCGCCGCGACTCTCTCTCTCACAAAGCTCCATAATACCTTCCTCGAGCAACTTCAAACAAAGCCTCAACTTGTACGCCATTCGATCGCATAAGATCGACTCGCAACCATGTTGAAGCGCGCTGTAGCCACACTCACCAAGGACTCGTCCAATGGCGAAAACGGTCACTCGAAAGCTTCCAGCTCGCCTGCAAGCGGCCAGACCACTCCCAATCCTCCCTCGACCAAGTCCACCATCGACTCGAACAATGCCGGTGCCGAGACTCCGGACAAAAAGTTCCGCCTCTCCCACATCTTTTCCGGCCATTCGCTTCCTGGCACGCGCAGATCCACCTCGCGTGGAGGCAGCCTCGACGAGCCGCGTCCTAGCGCAGTCAAAAAGGCGCAGCGAATCGAAGAAAAGGAGCGCAAAGCCATAGAGCAGGAAAAAGTCAAGGAGAGGATTGCAATGGCTCGCAAGTACTCCGACTTGCGAGCGGCTCAGGTCGAAACACCCGAACAGCGCTCACGCTACGGTACCCAGTATCCGCCCGAGTGGAACAAGCATCACGACGAGTGGGCCAACATCTTCACCATCTGCGACGATGCTCAGATTGGCGACACGGTAACGTTGCGTGCTCGTATCCACACCATCCGAGACGTCAGCTCGCATCTCGTCTTTATCGTTCTCCGACAGCAGATCTCGACCATCCAGGCCGTTCTTGCCGAGGAGAGCGACATCATCACCGGTCACATGGTTCGATGGGCCAAGAGGCTCCCGCTCGAGTCCATCGTTTTGGTTCGTGGCAAGCTGCAACAGCCACGCGAGCCCATCACCGGTGCTACCACTCAGCAAGCCGAGATCAAAGTACAGCAGCTCTACCTCATCGCCGCCCCCAAAGAGACGCTTCCTTTCAATGTCTACGACGCCGAACTCGTCCTCAAGAAGAGCGATGATACCGACAGCGACCTTGCTACCGACTCGGAAGCCGAAGGTTCTCACTCTCACTCTCGCGATCAGTCTCGCGATGAGAACCACGCCATCGAGAGGCACGAGACCGCTGTCATCACTCAGCGTGTCCGCCTCACCAATCGTATCATCGATCTGCGTACACCCACCGCTCAGGCCATCTTCCGCATCAACGCCGCCATCTGCAACGCCTTCCGTTCGCACCTCGACAAAAACAGCTTCATCGAGATCCATACCCCCAAGCTGCAAGGCGGCGCCTCCGAATCTGGCTCGAGCGTCTTTATGCTCGACTACTTTGGTCGTCCGGCTTTCTTGGCACAGAGTCCGCAGCTGTACAAGCAGATGTGCATTGCTGCCGACTTCAAGCGTGTCTACGAGATTGGTCCTGTCTTCCGTGCAGAGAACTCCAACACGGCTCGTCACCTGACCGAGTACACTGGTCTGGATATCGAGATGGAGGTGGTCCACTACTACGATGCCATCCGTGTCATCGACGGTATGCTCAAGAGCATTTTTGCGGCGCTCAGAGACAACTTCAAGGCCGAACGCGAGCTCATCAAACGCCACTTCCCACACGACGACCTGGTCTATCCCGAAGACACGCTCATCCTTCCATTTGCCCAGGGTGTGCGTTTGCTCAAGGAGTCGGGCTACGTCGAGGAGGACGGCAGCATCCCCAAGGAGGACGAGGATCTTCATACACGAGCCGAGATCCGTCTCGGTGAGCTCATCAAAGAAAAGTACAACACCGACTACTACATCCTCGACAAGTTCCCCACCTCGGTTCGACCCTTTTACGCCATGGAGGACAAGGACAATCCCAAAGTCACCAACTCGTTTGACATTTTCATCCGAGGCCAAGAAATCTGCACCGGTGGTCAGCGTATCCACGATGTTGAAGAGCTCGAGCGCAAGATGCAGCGTCTCTCGATCTCGCCCAAGGGTATGCAGGAGTATCTCGAAGGTTTCCGGCTCGGCGCCCCTCCTCATGCGGGATGCGGTATCGGTCTTGAGCGCTTGGTCATGCTCTATCTCAACCTGGGCGATGTTCGGTATGGTACGCTCTTCCACCGTGATCCTCGCAGTCTGCCGCTGCAGAAGAAGGACGATGACGAACTGCGTCATCCCGAAGCGAGCACCAACCCACCTCCTTGGAAGCATCCCCGACTGGCGCTCAAGGCGGATGGCGAGAGCGAGCTACGTGACATGCAGCCGCTGGAGAAGCTGATCGCCAACTACGGTGATGCGTCCAACACGGCGTGGCTTGACGATAGGTACAAAGTGTGGCGACACCCTGACACTGGTGGTGCGGTGGGCTACTCACCGTTCAAGGGCTACGCCATGATCATTGGCGATCCTCTTTGCGACAAGACGCAATTCACGCAAGTGGTGTCGGCATTCTTGCAGTTCCTCAAGAAGGAAGCCAAGCTGAAACCCATCTGGATGATGATCTGCGAAGAGGTTGAGGAGATTTTGGGCGGAAGGCTCAATTGGTGTTCGCTCTCGGTTGCGGCAGAAGAGCGCATCGAGGACCCGGCCAAGAATCCAGCTCGACACGATCCCGACATTCAGAAGAAGGTGCGCCATGCCCGCAAGGAAGGCGTCAAGATTACCGACTACGGCCTCAGCGAAACCGTTCCCGACGAAGTGGTTCGCGAGACCGACGAGCGTATCGAAGACTGGCGAAAGAACCGCAAAGGCGAACAGGTCCACATGACCGAGGTCCACCCCTGGCAAGACATGGCGCACCGTGTCTACTACATTGCGCGTGATTCGACGGGCAGGGTGTGCGGTATGGTGGTGCTTCACCAGCTCTCACCGCAGCACGGATGGCATATCAAGTGGGCTCTCGACTTCCCTGGTGCTCCCAACGGTACGATCGAGCATGTCATCTTGCATGCGCTCGAGAACAATGCCGGTAGCAAGATGACCTTTGGTGCTTCTGCGACGTCGACGTTGGTAGCCAAGCACGGGTTGAGCAAGGTGACGACCAAGTGGTTGACTAAAGCGTACCACTCGATTGCCGAGCACAACAGGTTGACCAACAAGGGCGAGTTTCGGCAGAAGCTCGGTGCGGTCGAGGACAGGGTGTACATTTGTTACCCGCGACATGGGCTTTCGCCGGCGGGGATCCAAGCTATCATTGGGTTCTTCAAGCAGTAGATGGGGACGTCTCTGTGGTTGTAGATACGAGATCAGGAGGGGTCAAAGGTTCGGATTTGTTGTACGATACCACGTTGATACTTTTTATGCAGATAAGATGATTTGTTATTGATCTGTCAAGTGCCTGAGTTCTGGACTGCGATGAAGGGAGTGATCACGGTCGGTCAATGACAGGTCCGGTATGTGCAGTTTGACACATTCTGTTAGGGGCCGTGAGTGTAGTTCTAGAATATGAGGACGATGAGGATGAGGGTCGGAAGTGAGAGTTGACCGGTAAATGCGGTGGAAATCTCGGCGTGGACGAATCGCAGGTTGAGTAATTGAGCACGTTTTGTCTGCGTGTGGAGAGAAACGCAACGTGCTTCGAAGAGGCTTTTGCTTTCTGCCCATACGCTTTTTGTCCTTGCTAGAATCCGACGAACGTCGGTCAACATGCGAGGCCTGTTGAGTGGTGGCATACAGTAGGCGGAAAGATGAAGAGCCGTGTGCCTTGCGCTTGCTTGACAATTCGAAGGTCTTGTGGTCTTGCATGTGCGTTTTGGCTAAAACACCATGCCCTCTTCAGTCTGCAAGTTTGCTTTTGGTTGGATTTTTTGATCTTCCCCGAATGTGCACAAACCATTTCAATTGGAGACCTTTGTCCGTCTCGGTTATGCTGACAAGTTTCGTCGGCTTGATTGCTTCCGTTCTCACCGAGCTGAACCAACACGTGGGACGCTGCCTGCGTGACCTCAACACCAACACGCATCGCTCTCCCGTCGTTACTCGCTGGTCGAGTTGGACATGCATATATAGAGACCAACGTAAGTCGCTTCTGGTTGATATTGACATCCCCGCATCGTTCATCCGCACCTTCAAGGTCTCCTCTGACAATGGTCTCTTTGTCTGCTTTCCTGGCTCTCCTCGCCATCGCCGCTTCGGACGTTCAGGCTGCCCCCGCTCAGGTCATCCCCTTTTGGAACCCTTTCGCCATGCAAGCCAAGTCGTACAGCTTCAGCGTAAGTTGCAACACCCTAGCCCGCACAACATCGCCAAGCTCAACACTGACCTGCGTTTCTTCTCAATGTCCCCTCTGCTTCAACAGACGTACACCGGCTTCTTCAAGTACGACACGGTGGACGGTGCGTCTCTGCCCGCCGTTGCACCCAACTTTGGTCTGCGTGACAACACCACGTGGGACGACCTCACGCGCACGCTCTTCAAGCTCAACGCCGAGGGCGCACTCAAGGACGGTTCTTCGTACAAACTCTTGTTCGCCGGACGTCACGGTCAGGGATACCACAATGTAGCAGAAAGCAAGTACGGTACGCCGGCTTGGGACTCGTACTGGTCCAAGCTGTACACGGACGGCAACCTTACCTGGGGGCCCGATGCCAAGTTGACTCCGTTGGGTGTTCAACAGGCGCAGGCAGTCAACGCGGGATGGAAGGCGATGCTCAAGCAGTCGGATTCGGCTCCTTTGCCCACGAAGCTGTTTTCGAGCCCTCTGAGCCGTGCGCTGTCGACGCTCGAGATCTCTTACGATGGAATCCTCGTCAAGGATCCCAACAACACCGCCAATGCTGCTCCTCCTCAGCGGCAAGGTGGTCTCGGTGGCCTCATTCACGACATTGAGAACACTTTGCTCCACCGCTCTGTCGTTCCGGAGGTCAAGGAGCTGTTCCGTGAAGAGTATGGAGAGCACACGTGCGACCAGCGAAGCACCAAATCGCAAATTCATCAGGCTTACCCCAACGTCCGATTCGAACCAGGTTTCAGCGAGCAGGACACGCTCTGGACAACCGCCCGGGAAGAGGACAGCCACCTGGATGCGCGTATCCAGCAGGCGCTGACGCAGATGTGGAACGAGGCGCAGGCGGATCAGGTGGTGTCGTTGACGAGTCACTCGGGTGTCATGCAGAGCGTGTTTAGGGTGACGCGACATTACCCGATCAGGCCTTCGACGGGTGCGCTTATTCCGCTCATCATCAAGGCGACCCCGCAGAAGTGAGATTTGGCGTCACATTCTGTCCTCACATTCATACGCACGCATATAGATCTCAGCTGTAAAAAAGGAAAGGACATTTGCTGTGTTGAATTCCGCTTCGTCTAATAACGTCTCACTTCCAAACCTTCTTGCCCTCCATCGCCTTGCTGAGATTCCACCTCTCGGCCCTCTCGGTATCAATCAGCACTGCCACTTTACCCGAGTTGTCGCCGGTGAACAGTCGCAAGAACGCATCCTCGGCGCCGTACACGCCAAACGTCACATCCTCGCGGTTCTTGATCTTGCCCTCTGCCAGCATCTTTGGCACCTCCTGCATAAATTGACCGATCCATTTGGGGATGAAGGAGCTGACGATGAAACCCTGATACTTGATCTCCTTGGTGACAATGTTGAAGAGGTTTTTAGGGTAGACAACGTCTTCGGGTTTTTCGGCGTTGTAGCCAGAGATGTATCCGCAGGCGACGATGATGCCGTAGCGCGCTGCGTTGGAGATGTAAGCTTCGAGCTGGTCGCCGCCTACGTTGTCGAAGTAGTAGTGGATGCCAGTTTCGGCGGCAAAGGACTTGAGTTTGGCGGGGAGGTCTTCGGTCTTGTAGTTGATGGTCTCGTCTGCGCCTAGGGACCGGACGAAGGAACACTTTTCATCGGATCCGGCGGAAGCAATCACCTTGACGCCAGCTTGGTGGCAGAGTTGTACGACGAGCTGTCCAACGGCTCCGGCGGCACCAGAGACAAACATCTTGTTGCCCGGTTTGAGGTCGCCAATGATTTCCTTGAGCGACATGTAGGCCGTCATACCTGCCATACCCGCGGCTCCGAGGTACGTCGTGATGGACAAGCCATTCTTCAACTGCTCCGGATCGAACTTGCGGAATCCTGCAGCCGCAGCAGGAGGATGAATCGTGTACTCCTCAATACCCATCGACCAGACCATAACAATGTCACCTGCTGAATACCCGTCCACTTCGGAACGCACCACCTCTCCAATACCGATGGCCGTCACCGGTTTGCCGACCTCGTAGGGTGGTGTAAAGTATCCAATGTCTCCCTTCATTCGGTTGCGCATGGTGGGGTCGAGCGAGACGGCGATGTTGCGGGTGAGGATTCCGCCGTTGAGGGGGACATTGTCGAGATCGAGCTCGGTGGAGCCGGGGCGGGTGGTGATGCCCGGTTGGGGCAGACCAGTGGGTTGGACTTTGTTAAACAGCACCTGACGGTTTGTGACCATGTTGGGAGAGAGAATGAACGAGGTGGTGAGCGAGATTGTGTGCGGAGGGGGAACCTGGAGGAGGCAAGCAGCAGCTTTTTTATAGGGATCTTGGAAAGAGAGTCAGCTTCCAATTACCAAGGCTGTGCGCACTCAACAGCTCACCTTCGGACTTTACACAGGAAGTATCAAAGATCAGCCTTCGCTTGAACAAACGAGAAATGCCTTAGTTCGGTCGATTCTGGCCTTACAAAGATGCTTCGACGCGGTTCGTTAAAGAAAACCGGACCAAGTTGAGCCGTATTCCGATTGGCAATGAAAAGCGGACCGATGACACACCATCTTGGCACCGCGTGACGAGTACAATACTGTACAGTACAGTAAGCGCAAAATTTGAGCACCGATGCATTGCCGATCCTGCCTCCACTCGACCCTAAACGCCGAAAGCCGCAAGGGTAAGCTTGTTAGGTTGGTGTACAGTATTGTCCGCGTGGCTTCCAGATCCGAGCCAGATGCCGAAGCAATTCTCCACCTGCTCATGAGCATGGACGCTGAGCCCTTCTTGTTCTCTCCCGGACCATCACGACATGCCTTCCTTGACACCTCCATAGGACGTCATCACCGGCTGCTCCTCGCGCACCATGTCCTCCTCCTCCAGCAACGACAACAACGCAGCATCCACCTCCCAAGACAGCCGCTGGAAACGATGGGGCAATACAGCATTCAAAAATTCCATCCTTGTCTCGGACTGGGCTTCCGGCTATGCCAACTCTGCATCTGCCAAGCTGGGCGGTGAGCGATTCTGGCCCAAATCTAACGATTTCCCGCAAGAGGTGGCTAAATGCGAACGAATCTTGCGCGCATTTACCGTCGAAGGCGTTGAAACCAAACCTAACCAGGCTGGTATCTCGACGAGTGATGCTGATGGCGCAGCGGCAACGACGACAGAGGTGGAACACGATACCAAGAAGAACAGGTTCATACACAAGGAACGCAAAGTGCTTCGCAAGATCCCGCCGTCGGTCATCAAGAGAGCCAAAGGCATCGTCATCTACACGGCTATGCGCAGCGGCATTTCTCCCCTAGGCGGTGCTGGTGGAGCAGGACTCATGCTCGCCCGTTTACCCGACGGATCCTGGTCAGCTCCTTCCTCCATCTCTCCCAACAACCTCGCCGTCGGCCTGCTCCTCGGCTTCGACATCTTCGACGTCATCCTGGTCGTCAATACAGATCGAGCCATGGAAACCTTCAAATCGCACAAGGTGACCCTGGGTGCAGAAACAGCCGTTGCAGCCGGTCCCTTTGGAACGGGCATCAGCGGCGAGATGGGAATCGATCGGAGTCCCGTGTTCTCGTACGTCCGAACGCGTGGGCTGTACGGTGGGGTTGAAGCGATGGCGCAGGCGTTTCTGCATCGCTTTGACGAGAATGAAAGGATCTACTATTGGCCAGGTGTCACAGCGAGGGATATCTTGGAAGGTAAGGTGAGGAAGCCGCCCATCGTCGATCCGCTCTACAGGGCGCTCAGCGATGCCGAAACCGGTGTAGCGCAGGGCGATTCGCTCGAACGAACGGTGTACGAGCCGGTCCGTGCACCACCAAATGTTGCGGTCAAGCAGCTGCAAGAGCAAGAGTCGGCCGAGCTGTTGCAGGATGGCGAAAAACTCAAACTTCCACCAACGCCAGAGGAGTTGGAGGCGATGGAAGAAGCGGGCATTCCGGATGAATTTGATCTGGCGTTAGAGCAAAAGGAGAGGGAAGAAGCGGCGAGCAGGGCGCAGGAGGAAAAGAGGGAGATCATGGCGCTACCGCCGCCGCCGAAGCATAAGACGGTGGTGGGGTACTGGCAATCGAGGGGCAGTAAGCCGGGGGAGAGGAGGAGGGTGGCTCCTTCGCCGTTGAAGATGGAGGCTGAAGAGTATGCAGGGGAAGAGCGGAAGATGGACTTGATCGATCTGGACGAGTCGAGCAAGCCGCCTCTTCCGCCGAGAAGGGAGGTGGTGGGCAAAGTGGCAGACGAAGGTGAGTGTACGATTTTAAACGATTCCATGGATCCACTTTCAGACAGTATCGACAAAGTGACCAGTGGTGAAGCGGTGCCTCTCATCTCCGCCGAACCAGTCTCAGAATCGACATCACAGCCAGTCACCCCCAAATCAGCCGTGCCTACCGACCTGGCACAATCCGCCGACTCTCTATCGCGCTCCACATCGCTCACCCGCCCCTCTCGACCACCACGACGAACCGCACCCACCACACCGCACACGCCCACCGCCGCTTCCACCACCTCCGTGGCCTCTGGATCCACCCTGCACCTCTTCTTCGACTGGGACGAAACCATCACCTCCTCCGACACGCTTTCGCTCATTGCTCCGCCTCCTCCCACTCAGCACGGTCCGCCGTTCTCGCACTACACCTCGGCCTACCTCTCGGACCTGGCCGCGTTTGAATCGTCATTTGGCGAGCGCGAGACGTGGGAGCGACAGCTCGAATTCCTGGCCAGCATCGATGCGGTCGAACGGGCCTCCGTCGCGCGCGTCGAACAAGGAGGGTTGTTCAAGGGTATGTCGCGCACGTCCATGTTGGAACGCGCGCAAACCCAAGTGCAATTCAGGCAGGGTTGGAAAGAGTTCTACACTTGGCTCTCCGAACAGGTCCAAACAGCTAAAGTCGATGCCGACATTATCAGCGTCGGCTGGAGCTCGACTTTTATACGACACGCTATCGAGCACAACTCGCCCACTCAAGTCATCTCCACAGTGTATGCAAACGAAGTCGAAACCGACTCATCCGGTATCGCCACAGGCAAGCTCACCAAGTCCACCGAGCAGGGTGCGATTCGAACCGCGCTCGACAAGTTACGCGTCATGCAATCCATCCCACCCGCCGTCAGGGTGTACGTGGGCGACTCGACTACCGACCTCCCCTGCCTGCTAGAGGCGCACATTGGGCTGATCATCAAGCCGAAAGATGACTTCCAAGAGAGTTCGATCGGCAAAGTCATCCGCCAGACAAATCCGCCCATTCATAAATTGTTCCAAGACCACAAAGAGTTCCTCGATGCGAAAGCACAAAGTGCCGAAAAGGGGACACTGATCCGAGTCGACGACTGGACACAAGCTCTACAAGTCATACAGCACATTCAACGGCTGTAAAAGAAAACCCATGCGATTTCAATGATTAAACCCAAGCTTGGAGAGAATCGCCTTGCCTTTGCCCATCTTGTCATTGCTTGGGCTATTCTGCGTCGCTGGCTGGGACGGCGATACCGGCCGGCCAGGCAGAGTGGGTTTCGCAGGAACGTCCAACCCGGTCGGAGTGCTCTCCGGTGCAGTCACAGCGTCAGACTGCTTTTTGGGCTCCAACTCGGCGATCCTCTCCTTGGACAAAAGAATCTTGAGCTTACTCGGTGGTTGATAACCCGTCGCTTTTGCGCTCGTACCCCCGTCGCCACTCTCTGGAGCATTCAGCTTGATCACCTTTTTCTTAGGCGTTGTTTCTGCCGGCTTGGGGCCCGGATCCTCGAGAGTCTGAACGTACTGATACAGCTCGTCCTCGATGGTACCAGTTTGAGACCTCCCATAAACGGTACCCTTGGCGTCGTCGGGTAGCCTGTAGTAGGCCGCCTTGATCGCCGCGGCGAGCTGGACTGCTTTCGGAGTAGTCTCGGCCGTGTCCGACAGCAGTGCGATGAGGTACATGGACCGACCTGTACCGTCGGTACGAAGTAGCTGGAGAGCATGCTCAACGTACTCGTCGTTTGATCCCCACTTTGTGATGAGGAGCTCGTTGGGTTCCAAGCTGGCAATCCGATCCACTGTCGCCGCATCGATGTCAGGCGATCTTCTCGACTCCACCCCGCTTCGCGCTACTGCAGGCGAACCTGCCCTACCCTCCGCATGCCTCGCCTCGACCTCCCTCCACACCCCACCAAACGACTGTGCACTCAGATCTGTCGGAATTCCACTACCACATACGTATACATTCCTCTCGCCCCTCGCCGCCAGCTTCTCATCATACTCCTGATCCAGTATCGCACTAATCGACATGACCAGCGCCACCTCCAAACCTTTCTTGTCTTGCACATCCAGCCGGTTGAGGTTGTAATCCATCAACTGCAGTGTTCCCGGCTTGCCTTTTGCCGAAGGCGGCCGGTACCTTGCGGCCAAAACATTTGGATCTGGTTTGCGAATCACTTCGCACTCGTAAGCCGATTGCGTTGACGAGCCTCTTGAAGAGCCGGATTCACGCCTCCACGAAAATACTTCGGCAGTGCGTGAACGAGCGTCGCCAAACGAGAAGCGCCAAGCTTGTTGGAAGGTCATGCTGCGCTTCTCGAGTTCGAGCTCACTGGCGGGGTTGTACAGCAGGATTTGCTTCTTTTTAACTGCATACGGTTGCGAGATGGAGGCAAGAAGACAGTCGGTCATGAGTCCGTCGAGCAAGACGGTGCTGTACTGGGTGTGATTTGTCGCTCGAACTCGTGTATAGCTTGGAGTCTGTTTGGAAAAGTCGAGAGAGTCGAGAACGAGCGCTCGCTGAGCAGCGATGTCGGGTATCGTGCCTGTGAAAGCCGTGGGTTTGGAAGAGGAAGCCTCGGTGTCCTTTGAAGGTACGGGTGGGGCTGTCGAGTGGCTAGGGCCAGCGGAGGAAGGGTAGATGTCGACGATCCACGGTTCCTTTCGACGGCGTACGAAGTGAAGCGTGAAGAGCGCTGCGTCTAGGGTCATGGCTGAGGGGAGTGGGTTGTTGGCTGGTAGTCAAGAGGGAGGGGTTATTGATGTCGAAGCAAAGCCAAAGGGGTCAGATCCAACAGCGCCACGAGCACAGCCATGCGACCCAACTTCAGGGTCCACTTGGCCTGCTCAAACCTAACACCTTGTACTTTTCCACTTTCCCTCCACCTCGTGCAAACGACATGCTCTGCCTTGCTTCTCTCACCTGTTCGCTTTCTTCATCCAACCTCGTGCTTGCAGCAACAACATTCAGCAGTGGCATTGACAGGTCTTGTTCGGAAATGCTAGCATCAACGTCACGCATCCCAACGCTCGCCTCTGCGCGATCAATACCAGCTCGACGCAGTCTGTCTTCAACCTCCGCCGAACCATCTCGACCATTACGTCCTCAAGCACCCAAATCCCAAGGCTTGAATCAGCCGAAGGCCATTTTCTGGGGGTAAGCTTCTCCCACCATCCCCTCGCACACACTGCTCACCCGGCCCTTTCACTCACCCTTCTTCCCCCACGGCTTGCGCTCTTCACAGCTGGGCAGCATTGACCCTCATCGCCGGTTTCGGATACTTTACCGTCAAGTCGAACAACACGGCCAAGAAGCGCGAATTCATGATCAAGCAGGGTCAAGAGCTGCAAGCCAAGAATGCTGCAAATCTAGAAGCTGTAGACAGCTCGTCGCCGGTCCGTAAGTGTTTTTTCTTCGCAAAGTTGATTGGAAGTGAAGAGCTGACCGAATACGGAGGGCTGACAAATGCCTGTTTTGTGGTTCTTTTCGATGGCAAAGTGATGTCGTCAAGCAACCAGGAGAAGCACGCTCAGTCGCCGCTGCAGAGCTTGGCGGCTGCGTTGAACAGACAGACTACGCAGCGGTCGAGGAACACGGACAAGGCGGCGAGCGGGTCGAACGAGTAGAAGGAGGCTAAGGTTCGGATCGGTTCTCTGCTCGTCCAGAATCTATTTGCTGTATTGCTAAAGTCATGTCGCAGTTTGTGAACGTTTTGACGTCGAATGCGACTCTGTAGAAGGCTTGATGATGTTCGGTGAGAGTAGGATGAGCAGGCCAGATTTCCCCGATCCGATTTCCGATCTGGAAGCGCCGAAGGAGTAACCGGCTGACGGCTTCTGGCCTAGCCGAAAGTATCGCGCAACATGTCACTTGCCTTGGTCCTTCCATCACCGCTACTGTCTCGACACTTGCTTCGTATCACTGCAACCACATCGACTATTTCAACATGTCATTCCCGCAACCTTACCCCACCTTTCCCAACCCGCAATACCACAAGCTCACCCTCCCCGCCGACGGAGTCCTGCTGCTTTCGTTCAACCGCCCACCCGTCAACGCCTGGATCGATCCCAAATGGCGCGAATTGGCTGCCATCCTCCGCACTGCTCGCGATGACCCGCTCGTCGCCGCCATCGTTGTCGCTGGCGAAGGTCGATGCTTCACCGCCGGACTCGATCTCAACAATCAATCACTCACCTCGATTCTGGTCGACCAACCCGATGCCGCGCGAAAGGCCTTGCATATGCGTGCGCACATTCGAGATTTTCAGGAGGCAATCTCGTGGCTCGAGTATGTCGAAAAGCCGGTGATCGCTGCTGCCCACGGTGTGGCTTTTGGACTGGCGGTTGATATCATGAGTGCCTGCGATATCAGGTATGCTGCAAAGGGTACGAGGTTCAGTATCAAGGAGGTGGACGTAGGGCTGGCGGCGGATATCGGGACGCTGCAGAGGTTCCCCAAAATTGTGGGTAACGACTCGGTGGTGAGGGAGCTTTGCTATACCGCGAGAGAGTTTGATGCGAACGAAGCGAGGCAGATTGGGTTTTTGAGCAAGGTGGTCGAAGGAGCGAGGGAGGAAGTCGTTGGTAAGTTGCTATCCAATCGAATCGTAACGAAAGTCTAGACACACTGACAAGACGATACCTCCTTTTGGGATTGTGGTAGCTGCTGCCGTCAAGACCGCCGCCGAAATCGCCTCCAAACCCCCGGTCGCTGTCAGAGGTACGAAAATCTACCTGCTGCACAGCCGAGACCATAGGTACGTTATGATCCTCACCAACTGTCCCTGCTACCTACTCTACTGATCACTAACGTTTTCTAACTCACTCTGACTCGATACAGCGTGGAAGAAGGCCTTCGCTACACTACAGCATTGAATTCGGCCCTGCTCCAGTCCGACGAAATGCCGGTGGCGATGATGGCTGTGATGCAGAAGAAGACGCCAAAGTTTGCCAAGCTGTGAGGCTGCTCGGAACTGCGCCCATTTTATCTTTGGTGTGAATGCATCCGGTTCGTACTCTTGTGGCAAGTGAGAACCGAGTTGGGTGGTGTGTGCATGTGTGAGCCGGCCTAAGATGAGAAATGAACCCTTGAAAGCGTTGCTCCCAACTGACGAAATTGCGCCTTGCTGTTCCATCTTTGCAAAAAATTCCTTGCTCAGCCCTCATCCACCACCCTTTGCTTGATCAACATCCATCTCACCAACCCCCATCGGCTTGCCGTTCCACCCGTCCCACCATGGGCGATTCATCCTACAAAGGTGTTTCCGCCACCCAAGATTCTCGCTTCACCAACAAAGAAGCACAGCTCCTACGCAAGCTCACCTTCCCCCCTCACTTTAGCACCAAGGTCGACATGACCAAAGTGGAGCTGTCTGTGATCCGGCCATGGATTGCACGTCGCGTCACCGAGCTGTTGGGGTTTGAAGACGACGTAGTGCCCGAGTATGCGGTGGGCATGTTGGAGGAGGAGCGGTTTCCCGATGCTCGCAAAGTGCAAATCCAGCTGATGGGGTTCTTGGAGGGGAAGACGGCCGAGTTTATGAGTGAACTCTGGGAGTTGCTCGTGTCGGCGCAGGAGAGTCCGGGTGGTGTACCGAGGAGGTTTGTGGAAGAAAAGAAGGAGGAGTTGAGGAGGAACAGGGAGGAGGGGGAGAGGGTGGTGAGGGAGGCGAGGGAGAGGGCGGAGAGGGCGGCTGCGAGTGAAGGTGTGGGGAGGAGGAGTGCAACCAGATGGGATCAAGGAGCGCCGGAGAGAGGTTCAAGACCGCCACCATACAGGCCGAGTGGGGGAGACGAGTACAGGCCAAGAGACCATCGTCGTAGAGATGACGCCAACACTGGTCGAAGTAGAGATTCCGGATGGGGCTCAAGACCTTCTCGCCAAACCGCAGACTCGCGGTATACAGCTCGACGCTCACCATCTCCCCTGTCTCGGCGAAGAAAACGATCGCCTTCCCCCCCACCGCGCAGCAGACGACGATCTCCTTCACCCACTCGCTCACCACCACCACGCAATCGTCAACGCTCACGATCCCGCTCCCTCACACCAGACTACCGAGCCTCTCTTCGGGACCGCAAACAGCACCACACCTCAGATCGAACGCACGCAGACCGAGCCTACTCCCGCACATCACTCCGTGTCGAAAGGCAAGAAACACAACCGGAACGAGAACTGCGAGAAAAACTGCTGCGCGCCAAAGAATCAAAGCACCGTTCTGAATGATCAACTGAAAAACTCACAATCCGGCCTCTAATGGTGTACGCGAATCGATGCTGGTATAAAAAGTATGACTGTCAAGTGCGTTGTAGGGTATATATCCAATGCCAAATCTGAGGAGCATTCGGATCGGCAGCTTCGACGGCTACTGGTATCCTTTCCAATTCCTTCCATGGCCAGACAAGTTTGATGATGTCTTGCCATCTAGCAGAGCTGTAGCTGTGACACAGCCATTGAGCGTCGTACTTGACGATGGAGCCGAGATGAAGGCCGAGAATCTGCGGTGTTGCTACGCTGTCTTCTGTCGCGCTCGATTGCGTCGCCAGTTGTACGAGCGATGGATGGTGGGATGACGGGAATCGAGCAATGGTGGTGAAGTGTAGATCTTGACCGGTCGATATCGAGTCGGTTGTACTTTTGTCGAGCACCACGTCGAACGCACCCGCACCCAGCGTGGCTTTTACCTGTTGCCAGTTGAGCAGATCCAGTACGTGATACTCCATCAGTCCGTTGTCACTCTCCCCCAATTCTTCCAGGAATCGCTTCTCTTCCCGCCTCTGAAATTCAATACTCTTTGGCGAAAAGTCGACATTGACGATGCTCCTTGCACGAGCCTTCCAGTCCCCTGGCGAGCGTTGGCGGAGCGACCGCAAGATGTCCTGCGAGAGCCGAGACGTTCCAACGCCGATGTGCAGTATGCGCGGCGGTGGATCGCGTAGCAGTAGAGACGGCGCGATGAGATTCACAAGTGACGAGCTGGAAGATAGCCATTCAAAGCCGTGGGTTTCGCGAGGATCGGTGGAGAAGCGGCTGTTCCAGTAGTCGGGCGAGTGGTACGAGAGGCCCGAAACGGCGGTTTGGCGGGGCTTTGGTGGTGGATCGGCCATGGTGTGAGTCGAACGGTTGAAGTGAGAGATGGAGGATAGAAGCAAGAGCAAGAATGGCTAAAGTGGGAAGATCGACTTTTCAGGGTCCAACTTTTTCTTCTCGACGCCAAATCCAGCATCACTCACCTCTCACACCGACAGGGTCTCTCATACGCTGTCGACAAGGTATACACACAATTTCGCTATCGCATACGTCTCAAGTCTGTCGTGATACACATACATCAGCCGCCGCCATTCTACTTAGCATCCTCTGCACCTCCACTCGCAAACCCACTCAAAAAGCTCAAATCCACACCCCCACTCGCACCGATTCCGGCATCACCACCACCACCACCAAGACTCGAGAAATCAAAGTTGCTCAAATCCAACCCGCCACCACTTGTGCCAAACATATCCGTATCGTCCGTATACCCGCCCGCGCCTCCTCCAAAGCCTCCTAGCGACGAAAGATCGTTGAGCACTGCCGACGACCCATCGTTGTTCGTGGAGGAAGAGGAAAGACCGATACCCATCATCTTTTCGAGCTCGCTAAAGTTGGTAGCGGGTGCCAGGGAGGCAGAGGTATCGCTGGATGAGGTGAGGTTGGTGAGAGAGGGGATGCCGAGCGAAGAGAGGTCCGAGAGGTTGGAGAGGGAGGACATGTCGATGCCTAGTGCGGAGAGGTCAATGCCCGCAATGGATGGGGCGGGTGCTGCTGCTGCAGTGGATGTTGATGATGGTTGCGGCTGCGAAGCGGCAGGCTGGGATGGCTGCGTTGAGGTTGAGCTGGTAAGTTCGGGATTGGACGCATTGGCAAGAGCTGGCGACTCGGTGAGATCAATCGTCTTGGACGCGCCATCCGAGGCACCTGGTTTGGGAGCAAAAGCGAGCGGCACGTCGTCTTCGTCATCGCCATCGCTGTCGATTACAATGGCATCGTTTGAGGCTTTACCAGCGTCTATGTCCTTGACATCATCATTGCTCTGGTCCTCCTTGCTTTCTGTCGGCAAAGGTGGTGTTGCAAGCCCAGCCATAGAGTCGTCTTCCTGCTTACCCTTCGCTTCCTGTGCACCTTCTGCTGCACCCTTGCCCAAGTCCACTGTGTTCGCAGTGTCTGCTGGTTGTTCGGTCTGTTTTCGCGCAGCCACCTCTTCAGCCTTCTTCTTTGCCGCCTCCTCGGCCTCCTGCTGCCTCTTTAGCGCATCAGCCGCAGCCTCAGCAGCCCTCGTGGCCTCTTCCGCCTCCCGCTGCGTCGCTGCATCCAGCTCCATCTCTATAGCAGCCTGCGCGTGCAAAAGATAGTCTCTGAATCCATGTACCAACGACAGATATCGAGTGCAATCTCCTGTAAGCTTGTCCAGGCTCGAGTTGGCATGGCTGGCACTTTCGGCTGCTACGACTGCAGACGTTGCTGATGACGAGGCTATGGCTGCATGAAGCCGTGTTTGCTGTGTTCTAGCTCGCAAGGTTGCCGCTGTTTGAAGTACGATGGCTTTCAGAGCGTTTTGGATCTCGGTTGCGCGCTGAGCTGCAAGTGGTGGGGTTCTGGTAGATGGACCGGCTTGCATGCCGGGTAGAAGAGGTGCCGACATTGCTGGCACAAGAAGTAGAGCAAAGGATCATGATTGCAAGAAGGAGGGCACTGCGGGGGAAAGCGCAGCTGCTGTAAAGAACGAGAGCCGAATTCCGCAATTTTTGAGTGGAGAAATGCGCTGCGAAAGACCCAACTCGCGTCCATTTGATTCAACTTGTTCCGGATCGACCTTGAGCGTCTCTTGTCTTCCACATCAATTGCAACCCCAGGGGCCAGACCTGATCCCCCTCTCGAATCGATCAGACCACTAGTGACTAGCAACGAACATGTCCGGCTGGATCCTGTAAGTCTCATCTCGCCCTCAAGATGGTTGCACTTGAGGAACAGTCAGAAAGCTTGATCCTAACCTCGTACTTGTTGCGTCTTCTATCGCAGTATACCCTCGGTGCTCGTACCGCTCATCATTGTCGGGGCAGTGGCATCACGCTTCATGGGCGGCAACAAGCGGAGTGGATATACGGGCAAATATGACCCCAAGACAGGTCTGGGCCGCGGTGCACCTGGCTTCCGTACGTATCACTTGGCTTGGTCTACATTTTGCACTTTGGGCCAGCACTGACGAATCTCGCTTTGTTTACCACTGCTGTACCGACGACAGAGACGGGAGTGAAGCGCATGGCGGTGACACCCGAGATCGCAGCTAGGATGCGCGCAGGAGAACAGGTGTCAGCCGAAGAGATTGAAGCCGCCGTTGCGAAAGCCCAGGCGCAGGAGCAAGCCAGTTCGACGGCGATTCGCAATCCTAACGTAGACCAAGACTGGCTGCCACAAGGACGCAGCAGTCCTGCTGGCAAGAAGAGCAAGAGACGCTGAAGCCAGTGTCGATCCTCATGCCCGATGTGTGTTGTACTTTACAATCTCAATTGTCGCTCTTTGCACGTTGCTGGACGCTGCTCTGGGAGATTGGTTTGGCTGTGCTGGATGGTTCTTCATTAGGCAATATATAGAGACATGGAGCCTACGAGTGTCTTGGCTTATCGAGATCCTCGGGCCCAAAGCTCATGGGCAGCAAGTACTCCAACGTGACCACCTCGACGTTGGGCTCATTGAGCTCTTTGCCACCCTCATCTTTGACTGCGCCCTGAATCGTCTGTGTGGCAGATGCCTTGCTCCAATTGCAGCCGACCATGAGAATGCGGGCATGCAAGCTGCAGTGCTCGCGAATCACCTGTCTACAGATACCGCATGGACTGCAGCTGCCTTCCAGATCGCTCGCTACGGCTACAGCGATGATATCTCCACGTTGAATCTTTCGTGCTGAGCTCTGTTCCGAGATGTTGAGCTGGTCGGATCGAATGAGGGCTTTGGCGAGAGCGGTGCGTTCGGCGCAGGTGGTGCCGCCGTAGGAAGCATTTTCGTAGTTGGCGCCGAGGATGATTTCACCCCAATTGGTCAGCAGGGCTGCTCCGACGCGGAATTTGCTGTCGATATGCAGTAGCTATGGAGGTGAGCATCGACCTCGCAGAGCCGGATGTGAGGCACAAGAAGACCTACCTGTACGGCGAATACGACAGCTTCCTCGCCTCTTGCGCGGCGTGGAGCAGGTCATGCTTCTTGTTGGCGAGCAGCTGTAGATCTTTTGGATCCATGGCTGCTGTTCTTGATCGATCAGGAACGTGTTGATGGTGTGAAAGAGGATGCTCCGAGTAAGGTCGTCACAAGACATCAATGAGCACGAGCCTATCAGTGGGAGAATCCTACGTTCTCGGCGTCTTCCGAGCATCCGCAGGGTCAATCGGAAAGAAACACTGGGCCGTGCGTGGGAATCTTGTTTGAATCAGCACTGGGGTGAACCCGATCGAACGAATCGGCGGCTATTCCGTCGACAGCCAAAATTGCATGGGTAAGAAAAGCGGAGGCTGATCAGAATGTGTCAGCTCTCCCTTTCGATTTTGCCGTCAAATGCGCACAGGAGGCCACCCCTCCGACACACAGAACAAAAGCCGCACAGTCATCAACGATTCCCACGCTTTGGGCTTTGACCGGAACAGCCTAAGCAAGAGTCATGGCGAAAAGAAAGCGCGAGACCAACGGGGGTGCCGGTGTCGCAAGTGCTTGCGGATCAGGCGACGCTGCGGTTATCTTGAACAGGAAGCGCGCGACAAGCAATACAGTAGCCGAGATTGCCAGACGCTCGCTCCACTTGTCGAGGGTCATGCGCCTTCTTGCTCTGGCGTAACATGCGAAAAAGGGTCCTTGAGAACGACGCCGCCGCCGCTGCTGCTGCTGCTGCTGCTGCTCTGTAATGTAAAACGTCGCCCTCCTCGGCAATCAACTGCATTGGAGGCAGGATGAGCAATCAGTGCATGCTTTCTGTATTCATTATCACCGGCTCTCTCCTTTCCGTTTGACCTAAATACTACGGCCCGTTGCTTTGACGCTTCCTCTCCCACCCTTCCTTCTATACCGCAATCTACTCATCTTCCGACACGACCGAAGGATCGCTCCTTCAAGTCTATTTCCAACTGGACCACTTTGACACGCAATGGAACAATAGCCGCGCTGCTCACAAATCATACGACCATGTCGAGCCCATCATCATTGTCGGCCACGCAAGCCAAGCCGCCTCACAGACTCGTAGTCCAGCCACTCGGTCAACAGCTCACCATCACTACCACCATCAACGGCCGCAAACGCACTCTCGTCGACACATCGGATGCTCTTCAGTTAGCAGAGACTAATTACCCACTCCGCTTCTACTTCCCCCGAGACGCACTCCAATGGTCCTTTGCCCTCAAGCCAAGTGATCACCAGGATACCTATTGTCCGTTCAAAGGCTTTGCTCAGTATTACGACGTTGCTGAAGCCGGATCTCGCATCGACAAGCTCAAGGCTGCCATCTGGTCCTACTCAACTCCATTCTCCACAAGCGATGCGCTTGACATCAAAGGCCTTTTCTGCTTGCCAGCTCCCAGCGATCAATTCCACGTCAAGGTCAACGGTCGCAACATCACCATCGATGATGCGCGCAAGATGAGCGAACACATCCTTGCTGCATCTCCCTCCGAGACGCCTTCGCCTTCGCTGCCTCGTCAAGTTCTCGAACAAGAGCGCCGTTCTCGAGCTCCTACCCGTTCCACCAGTACCACCCTCCAACCGCCGGTCATGAAACGCTCCGCCAGCAACAGTTCCCAAGCGCCACCCGAGTCTTTTTCGATTGCACGCCCGCTCGGTGGAGAACTGGAAATCGACTCGACCAACCCGGTCGTCGCCGACATGCTGTATCGCTTCGACGACCAAGCACAACATGATGAGCGTCAATCAGGTGAAGGGAACAGCAACAGCAATGCTGTCGATCTCACGGACGCAGCCACAACAGCGGCTGTCGACGACCATTTGCTCTGGTTCAAAGACCAGCCATGGTACCGTAAACCTACCGAAAAGTGGTTACGTCCATTTGCCTTCTTGATCGCCATGGCCGGTGGAATGTGTATGGGTCCTAAACTCGAGCTTCTCAACATGTTGGTCTGCGAAGACGTCCTCGGAGACAGCTACGTCGGCGGAGGCTATGTCATCGTTCCACAGCCTCCCCTCAATGCCACAATGGGTCAAACACAGCGTATTCGCATCGCGACGCAGCAGAACATCCACCTCGACAGCTTCCAGCCTTGGACCGACTCTTCTAATGGACAGACATCCGATCAAGATGCCGTCACAGGCTACTTTGCCGCGCTCGACCGGCCCAACTCGACTGGCATCCCCGTGCCTAGGCGACCCAGCAAAGCGTGCTTTGCCAGCCCAGAAGTTCAGTCGTCCCTCGCCACTTTACAGCTGATGATGACCTTGTCCATGGGCATTCTTGCCGCGCTCACCACGGGCTTCTGGTCGAATCTCTCTTCCAGACGTGGTCGTCTTCCCGTGCTCCGCATCTCGATGGCCGGTATTGTGTTCACCGATCTTGTCGTTCTCACTGCTGCGCTCGTACCTCGCTCCAAGCTTCCCTTTGGCTACAGCTTCCTCGTGCTTGGCACCACTGTTGAAGGCCTGCTTGGCGGATACAGCGCTGCTATCGCTGTTCATCAATCGTACATCTCCGACGTCACTCCGAGTGGCACCCGTGCCCACATCTTTGCACACTTTATGGGAATCGTCTACGCTGGTCTTGCCGTGGGTCCCACGCTGGGAGGTCTCATCGTCAAGCACACGGGAAATCTTCTTGCGCCTTTCTGGTTTGCGCTCGTGATGCATTTGCTTTACGTCGTTGGGGTGTTTTTCATCATTCCCGAAAGCACGAGCAAGGAGTTGCGGGCAAAAGCGGCGCACGAGTACAAAGAATCGCGCGCGGCCATGAGGCGCAAAGTCGAAGAACGCAAGACGGCCGAACAGCAGCCTCTCTTGGGACCGAACGCAGGCGCAGCCGAACAAAAACCGCTCAAGAAACGCGCTTGGAAGCGGGTCAAGGTGCTCTTCATGAGCAGCGTCTTGTATGCTCCTCTGGAACCGCTCACCTTCTTGTTACCTAAAAAGGTCGTCGTTGACGAATCGCAAGTGGCAGCAGACCAGGCAGGCACTTCGGGCACAAGCACGCCGCGCAGCAATGCTTTGGCTCCCCCCGAAGCCTCGGCGTCCCACATTTCGGTTTCGCGGGTGGCACCCAGGACGCGGTACGACTACAATCTGTCGTTCCTCTCGCTCACCTACTTTACCGAGACGTCCATCTTTGGAATCATGTCGTACAAACTCCAATATGCGCAAGAACAGTTCATCTGGGGCTCGGCCGAGCTAGGCATGTACCTCACCTTCCTCAGCATTGCCCGTGTGCTTGCGCTCACGGCCATCTTGCCTCTGGTCATCAAGCTGCTCCATCGACCCGTCAAGGCGCTCCGTCTGCCGCAGGATGGACCACCGGTGGAAGAAGAGCAGACCGTTGCGCCCGATTCCCGCCGTCACTCGACTCTCGATGATGAAGGCAGACCGCATCGTAGGATGAGCTCGTACGGCGCTACTGGTTCCAGCACGCCCGTGGACGGTGAAGACGCAGATGAGCATCTAGAAGACGATGAGGGCGAATGGGACGACACCAAGAAATCCGTCGAAGAGCTCTGGACACTGCGGGCAAAACACCTCCGCCTCATTCACGACAGCAAGTTCGACCTCAAACTCGTCAAGATTTCCGTCTTTATCAATGCGCTCTCCTACGGAATGTTGATCTTCTCCAACACGCCCGAACTCTTCTACATCGCCACCGCCCTCACTGCTCTCGGCGGTGGTGGAGGAGCAGCCATGTCGTCACTCGCACTGGCGCTCCTCAAATCCCCCGCAGACGCCGGCAAACTGTTTGGAGCCTGGTCCATCGCTTCGGCGATCTCGGGAACCGTCGTCGGACCTATCTTGTTCGCCGAAGTGTTTAAAAGGACCACCAAGACGTTCCCGCCGGCGATCTTTGTGGTGGGTACGGCGCTGTTTGTGGTTTCGCTCGCTCTGCTGTGCGCGGTCAAGGTAAGGAAGCCCATCAGTCTGCCGGCGCTGCCGGCGAGACCTCATCCTCCGGTAGGGGAGAGGCAGGGGGAGGAAGAGGTGGATGGGACGACAAAGTTGGCGTATCGCAGCTCGACGTTCGAGGGCGCGTTTACCATGAAGACTGCCAAGCGGAGTGATGATAAGGCCAAGTCGGGTCGGCCGGGGTTGCCTGCTTTCGAGTAGATCTTTGTCGCACAGTCAGCGTGGAAGGCACGCTTTGTCTGATGAAAGGAATCGAATCTTTAGGGAAAAAGTGGATTGTCAAGTGGTGATGTTTGTGAGATGATGTTTGAGCGTCGAGATTGTGTCGTGAGGTAGGCGATGGTAGTGATTGGCCGTGGTGACGGTGAAGAAGTGAAAAGCGAACGGCTGCTTCAAATGAACCTCAAAGTCCTGCGCTGGGAAGATCTCGTCGACTGGGCATCGTCATCGACCACCTCGCTCTGCACAGCTCCCAGACCCGCTGCCGCCGTCTCGCTCGCCTCGCGTCTCTCGGCCTGATTCTGGCCGCCTTCCAGCTGAACCACCTGACCCTCAACCTCGTCACCTACGCCACCTCGCCTCAGCATCTCGGCCAATCGCCTCTGCTCCCTCTGCTCGCCTTTCTCCCAACCCCTCTTCGCCTCGGTCCTTGCTTCATCCCTCTCGGCATTCATCTCCTTGTCAAACGCCCTGAGAATCGCGAATCTTCGTGGGCTGGCTGTTCTTTGCAGCTTTGCCATCGCTGGTTGTTCCACCTCCCCCTGCTGCGGTACCGAACTCGGCTTGCTTCCCGTTGTCGGCAATTCCAACGCAGGCGGAGGCAGTCGAGGCTTGACATGCTCTCCATCTGGGACGACTTGATCCATCGCCCGTGTGATCGCGTCGTCTTCCACACTCCGCCGCTTGACGGGCTTCGAAGGAGCTGAGATCTCCGCCTTCGTGTGAGCAAACGAGTGTTTGGACGGCGAAACGTCTTTCCGCCAGAAACTATCCTTACGCCAAAACGCAAACACATGCACGCTCCACTCCGCCACGGCAACCAGAGGGTTCCACAACGGTTTCCCGCTCGCGTCGTACCCGACATGACCACGCGAAGAGCCATGCAACGAAGGCGCACCTCGCCCAGGGTCTGAATTGGCCGACGAATCTTCGGGAGACCCATCCCGAGCGTTGGAGACTGTGATGGTATTGTTCCGACTCATTGGACGAGAAAACGTTATGGATCTGGTTTTGGTCAACGTAGCCGTCCGACGCATCACTCCAGGACCGAGTTTCGAGATCGGAATCGTAATGCCGTGCGTCAGAACGGAAGAAAACACCATAAACAACACCACCGGTGAGTACACCGCGCGCAGCCGATCGCGCGTCCCATCGTCCGGTAACTGTTTGAGCGCTACTTGTATGTAAAACACCGCCCCAACGCCGATCGGCCCAAACCAACCTGCAAACGACGACTCTTTCAAATCCCTCAGTGCCGGGATCGCTTTCGTAGCTGCAATAACCCACGGCGGGCGTCGGAGCAGCAACACGGTAATACCCAGCACAACCATTCTCCACCCAGACAGCTGCAGTTCCGAACTAGAGTAATCATGCCACGGAATGATGGCGCCGATATAGACAAACACGGCCATGTTGAGCACCGCATCGATGATCTCTTGGAAATCGTTGTCTTCGGTGCGGATCCTGAACCAGTCGTCCCAGGTGAACGAGTTTCCAGCGATAAAACATGCCAGAATATCGTCCGAGCCAAACAGGCCTGTCGTGCCGAGGGTGAAGAACGCCAATCCCAGACCGTAGGCGAAGAAGTTGGCCTTGTCAATGTACGATCTGGACTCGGCCCATTTGAGCGATTTGCGGGCCAGATAACCAATGAGTGAGCCGAATGCAATTGAAAGAAGGATTTGGTACACCACGACGGCGTACACCCAGCGTCCGACCTCGATGCCTACACTGCTTCCCTGATCTTCGCCCGTACGGGCCAGCAGATAGATGGCCAGGTAGAGAAAGGGAAACCCCAGGCCGTCGTTGGCACCGGACTCGGCGACGATGATGTTGCGCACGTTGGCAGGGACGTGCTTCTCCGCATATCGACCGGTCGTGATCGAGTTGGCCAGCACCGGATCCGTCGGCGTCACAGCTGCAGCGATGCACAGACTCTCCAAGAAAGTCAAGTTCGGAATGAGACCCCAGATCAGCAGGGCTGTCGCAAACCACGCCGTCGTCATGATGCCAAACAGCAGGATCGTGAGCGAAAGCTTTTCCCTCCATAGATACGCTTTCGGTAGGGATATACCACAGAACAGCACCTGGATGCCGACAACGATACGGGTGAATGTGTAGGTGACGTAGTTGGTCTCTTGGGCGGTACCCCAGCTGATCGGATCGACCCAGTTCAGCACATACGGGCCAACGATGATTCCAGCTGTCACGGCAAGCAGCGGTTCCGAAAGATAGAGTCGTTCCTTGACGACGTATGAAAGTAGGCCGTAGATGACAATGAAGCCACCAAGCACGGCGAGCGACTTGGACACCTGGGTCAGGTCGACCTCGATGATGTGAGCCGGCATTACTGCAGCGCACTCACTACCGTAGCCGATCGAGAGGATGGGGGGGGGTGTCTTAATAGAGTCTAATCCCGTGTTCAAAATAAAGTTGCGCCCAACAAGGACTACAAAGCCAATGTTATTGACCGTAAGAGATGGTGTTGCGACCGTGCAGGTTGACCGTGAAAGCGTTAGCAGAGACGAGGCGCAAAGAGGGCTGCATGGGAAAGAAAATTAAGCTTGCTGAGCGGAGAACAGTGCTTGACGATGGGTGATGTCTCTTGATTCTGCGAGTTCCAAGGTCCTAGTGTGAGCTCAGAAGAGTGGTGCGACGATGGTTGTCGATGAGGTTGGTGATGACAATGAGAAGGAAAGAAGCGTCATTTCGGTGCCAAGAAATCTGTGAATCGCCCGACATGCCCGATTTCATAAAGTGATTTGTTAGATCAAGATGTCTTGACTCACAGAAAAATGCACGCGTGTCGGCAATCTCGTGCCCAAGGTTGTCGTCGGCAATCTTTTCGCCGATACATTCAACCAGAAGACCGGCGACCTCGTCTTGGCTCCCTTGTGGTGTGCGGGGGGCGTCCCTCGTGTAATACATAAAGCACCACAACACCAGACCTTCGGGCGTCCCCTTCTTGTCTCTCGAAGCCTCCCGTATACGCCTTGCTCAAAATGGACGGCAACGCACCCCTCTTCCTCGGCCTCGACGCGAGCACCCAAGCGCTCAAAGCTTCGTTGCTCGATGCCGACCTCAACGTCGTCTCCGAGATCGAGGTTCGCTTCGACCGCGATCTGCCCCACTACAACACCACCGGTGGAGTCTCTGCGCCTGACGCTGACGACGATCAAGGCACCGTAGTCGCACCTGTGATGCTCTACGTCGAGTCGATCGACTTGCTTGCTGAGCGGATGAGGTCTGCCGCATGGCCGCTGGCTCGCATCCGTGCGGTTTCGGCCGCGGGTCAACAGCATGCTTCGGTCTACTTTTCGCGTGCCGCACCGCGCATCTTTACCACCCTGTCCGCTGCCAAGTCACTCAGGGAGCAAGTTGGACAGGCCTTTAGCCGCAAAGTCGTGCCTAACTGGCAGGACTCGTCCACGGTAGACGCATGCAAAGCGTTCGAGCAAGCCGTCGGAGGAGCAGACAAACTGGCCAATGTGACAGGTTCCAAGGCGCACACGAGATTCACCGGTCCCCAAATTTACAAGTTCAGGACGCAGCAGCCAGAAGCCTACAAGGATACCGAGAGGATCGGTCTGGTGTCGAGCTTTATCACCACCATGTTGTGTGTGGGAGATGGCGAAGATGAAGCGACAGTGATCAAGGGGATTGACGAATCGGACGCATGTGGCATGAACTTGCTCGATATGCGACCTGCTTCGTCCATCTCGACTACCGAAGCCAGGGGCAAAATCGAGCCAGGCTGGAACCAAACGCTACTCGCCCTTGCTTCAGGTGAAAGCCAAGGTGCCGATGCATCTCTCGGTGGAGCTGCAGAACTCGAAAAGAAGCTCGGCGTCATCTATCGTGACGCCGGAGCACCCGTGGGAAAGATCGGCAGCTGGTGGACAAACAGGTACGGCTTCAGCCCAGACTGTCAAGTGTTCCCAGGAACAGGCGACAACCCAGCCACCTTCTTGGCTTTCAGCTTGGCCGAGCGTCAGGCCATCATCTCTCTGGGCACCTCGGACACCGTCATGGTGGCCACGCATCAGTATGTTCCTGATCCCGACTTCCATGCCTTCTTCCACCCAGCAAAACTGCCCTCGCGCGGCGATGCATTCTTCAACATGCTCGTTTACAAGTCGGGTAGTCTGGCGAGAGAGTGGATTCGTGATCAGTATTGTTCTAGCAACTGGGACACATTCAACGGCGATGTGGAAAAGTTCAAGTTGCAACAGCAGGATGGAGAAAAGAGGACAGGGTTCTTCTGGTTGAGGCCAGAAATCATTCCTTCTGGTGCATCGGGTGTCCATCGGTACACAAAGCCAGCTGTCGGCGGCGAATGGAACAAAGTCGTTGATTTCTCCGACAAGGGCATGAACGCAAGCGCTATCCTCGAAACCCAATGTCTCAACTATCGATACCGCTCGTCGTCGATTGTTGCCGGACCTTCGTCGTCGTCCTCTTCCACCGTCGACACATCCACCCTTCCCCTCGAAGCCATCTACGCAGTCGGAGGAGCATCTGCCAACGCGACCATCACCCAAACCATGGCCGACGTGTTCGGCTGCAACATTGTCAAGCCAGTCCAACCTGCAGAGGACGGCACAGGCTGGACTCCGGCCAACTACAACTTCTGCTCCGTCGGCGCTGCCTACAAGGCGGTTTGGGGATGGAGCAGATTGCAGCTCAAGCAAGGCGACAAGGTGCCAGAGTTTGACGAGTTTGTACACGCGACCAAGACAAGACAGGCCAACAAGGCTGGTATTGTGGGCAAGGGAGTCGAAGGCGGTGTACAGGTGATTTGCAAGCCGAGGGATGGCAGGACGCAGGTGTATACCGATGTGATTGGCGAATGGAAGCAGCTTGAGGAACGGGCTCAGAAGGAGAACTGATCGCAGCCAATGGAGACATTGCTGGCAGTACAAAGCGCATTCTTACTGAACATAGTTCTGCGCCCTGGAAAGCGCTTCGATGGCTTCGTTCGTGATGTCTTGTACCACCTCTTTTGCCGGCACGATAGCATCAATAGCACCTACGCCCGTACCTGCCCAAATTACAATGCGATCCGTATCATTCTCCTTGGCTGCCTGCTTGTACCTCTCCATCCTCCTCTTTGCGCCTCCGGAATCTTCTTTACCCGCCTTGACCTGTTCCTGCAAGTCTCTCTCATACTCTTCGACCGTCTTGTTACGCAAGCCTCTCCCATCTGTACCCTGTGGCCAACCAAGCGTACCACGTGCATCGTCGAATGCGAACGTACGCAGCGTGGCCGAGCCTTTGGCTTTGACCAGCTCTTCCTTCTGCAGTTGCGAGTACGTCGATTCAGGAGTCAGCACGAAGCGCGTACCGTACACGCCGCCTGCGCAGCCTGCTGCAAGAAGCGCTGCTAGAGATCGCCCATCAGCAAGACCGCCAGCCCCTAGCACAGGTGGCGTAGAGTTTGTCGCATTGTTCGGCTTGAGAGACGGCAGGCGTTTCAACACGTCTGCTAGCAGAGCAGACAAAGGTGGCGCTTGAGAATGCCCATGACCCCCAGCTTCACAGCCTTGAACGATGAGCACGTCACAGCGACATTTCTCGACTGCGGCTTGAAGCTCCTGTTCCGTCCCAATCATGACGAAATACTTGATCTGTTCGTGTGCGTTGGTCTTCAAGTCGCTATTGTGCTGCTCGTCGAGCTGCGTGATGAAATTTTGCCATCCTGTGAGCTCCTGCTCATCTCCGAAGCTGAGCCAGATCGCTCGCGGTCGCGCCTTGACAATGACGTCCAAGAACTCGGTGACAGTCTGGTTTGGCTGCGCCTGATCCGGCTTCTTGCCATCGTTGAGCTCGGTCAGTCTCCAGACGAGGATGCCAATGCCAAAGTCGGCTCTTTGATGGTTAGAAAGTAGATCGGCATGGGAGACTGAGAGCTGTTGATACGCTTTGTCTACTTCAGCTTGTAGCGTGATCGGTGTGAGGTAGCCGGCTCCGATGAAGCCAAAGCCGCCTGCCGAGGAAACGGTGCCTGCAAGTTGACCGCCCGAGGCGCCTGCCATGGCACCGAGGACGACTGGTGTCCTGACTGACGGCAGTACGCGTGTGAGCGGAGTTATGATGCTTCTACCGGCCATGTTTGAGCTGGATCGTGTTCCGGGTTGTGGTGGTGGAGAGACAGAGAAGGCGTCTTTGATGACATCGGATTGACAAGTCCGAAAATGCGGGGAACAAGCGGGGTCTGCATGAAATCTCAGTTAAAAGCCGCTTCGACCGCACTCAAAAATATAATCGCATTTCCGCATGGACCAACACGGTAAAAGGCAAATCGTGTTGGACCGGCTTCTTCGGTTATCGTCCAAGGCGGTTCTGATGATCCACCATCAACTTGCTAAGCAAGTCACTCGTTCGTCGCTCTGAGTACATATAGACACGGCTCGAGCAAGTCGCCACAACATATCACACAGACGCATACAACTTCGTCAAGAATGCACGCGATATCTGGCGGCGTCCGATCGCTGCTGCGGGAGCAGGCGATTCGTACCACCTCAAAAGCGGTTGCTTCAAGAGCACTTGCAGCGTCAACTTCATTCGCAGCCATCAGTCAAAGGACGAGGGCAAACCCTCTCCTATCCCTCTCTGGGTACAGACGCAGCTTGGCAACGACTCCGGCGAGACACTCGCTCCCAGTCGCAGATGCTCCGTCTATCCCTCCACCTCTCAACGGCATTCGTATCGTAGACTTGACCCGTGTACTTGCAGGTCCGTACTGCACCATGCTCCTCGCCGACCTCGGTGCAGATGTGATCAAGGTCGAGCATCCTAAAGGTGGTGACGACACACGTGCATGGCTTCCTCCCTTTGCCCAGCCGCCGACCGGCAAGGATGCACCGAAAGCACCAGCATGCAAGGAAGACTACTGGGCATCCTTACCTCCCGAATCGGCCTACTTTCTCAGCGTCAACCGTTCCAAACGGTCCATCACCGTTGATCTCAAGTCAGAAGCAGGGAAGAAGATCATCTATGACTTGGTCGCCAAAGCAGATGTCGTGGTGGAAAACTATCTCCCCGGCAAGCTCGCCAGTATGGGTCTCGGATACGAGGACCTCAAGAAGATCAAACCGGACATCATCTACGCTAGCTTGACAGGATACGGTCAGACGGGCTCATATCGCGACAAGGCAGGATACGACGTCATTATTGCAGCGGACGCAGGTTTGATGCACATCACGGGCGAAGCGGATCGACCTCCGGTCAAGATTGGCGTTGCCATGACCGACCTCACCACAGGCCTGTACGTGCACGGTGCGATCATGGCTGCTCTGCTGGGACGCGCCCAGACGGGTCAAGGTGTACATATCGATGCAAGCCTGTTCGAGTCGCAGATCGCATCGCTAGCCAACATCGCCTCCAACTACCTGATTGCCGGGCAGGAAGCTGGACGACACGGCGACAAGCACCCCTCCATCGTACCGTATCAGACTTTCCAGGCTAAAGATGGGCGTATCATGTTGGGCGCCGGTAACGACGGCCAATTCAGGTTCTTGTGCAACCTGCTCGAGCGACCGGAGCTGTCGTCGGATGCAAAGTACGCCACCAACGCAGCACGTGTAGAGCACCGCGATACGTTGATCCCACTTCTGGACCAGCTGCTGCAGAAGAAGACGGTGCAGGAATGGTGCGATCTGATCAATGGCAAGATTCCAGCTGCGCCAATTCGAAACATCAGGGGGACATTTGACGAGCATCCTCAGAGCAGAGATAGAAAGGTGGTCGCAGAGGTGGATCATCCCAGGGCCGGAAGGATCAAGATCGTGGCGCCAGCTGTGAGGTACGGTAACGGCAAGATGAAGGTTCGAAGTCCACCGCCGGTGTTGGGACAGCATACGGATGAGGTGTTGACGCAAGAGCTGGGGATGTCGGACGAAGATGTGGCTGAGCTTAGAAAAGCCGGGTCTATTGGGCCGTGAGTGTAGATACATCTCGGATTCAATCGTGAGTATGCGTTCATGGGGAGACGGTATCGTGGCAGTGCTGAGGTACCTTTGAGAGGGGGTGTTGGCATATCGCGTGACTGAGTCTGATGAACTCCTAAACGAGAGAGCAACCGCGGAAGAGCGACCAGCAGAGCGAGTCAGGGTCCTTTTCTGGTCTATGCACAGCAGAGTCCAAAAAACAAGACGGATTCCAATACGCGCTGTTGAGCGATCTTGACTTTCGACCATCTCATCGTTGTCGCTCGACACTTGCTAGTCTACGTCTGACGCACTCTGCATATCAGCACGTCAGCCACACCCCGTCTGCATCCGCAAAGCGAGAACTCTTCTTCATCACCTCCATACACGCTCCGTAAAAATGTCTTGGTTCGGCAGAGGCAACGGCGGCGGCAACGCCTCGTCGAGCAGCAATGCTTTTGCAGGCACCGGTCCATCGCGGTGGATCAACATGGACACGAACCACATCAAGAACTTTGGTGGCGAACTCACCGGTGAAAATGACGCCTTCTCCAAGACGTTTGGCATCGAATTGACACGACAGCAACGGATGATTGGGTTTGCAGCATGCATGTTGGGCGGATTCGTCATTTCGTTACTCGGAACGGTACTGTTGGTCACAGGCTCGATTGCGATTTTTGTCGTACTCTACTCTGTCGGCGTGCTGGTGTCGTTGACAGGGACGGGCTTCTTGATTGGGTTCATGAAGCAGTTCCAACAAATGTTCAAGCCGGTCAGGATCACGTTTACGTTGGTCATGCTTGTTGCGTTCATCATGGTGTGGGTGTCGGTGTTTGCGATTGACAGCACACTGCTGGCGATCATCTTTGTCATTGTCCTATAGTAAGTAGAGAGAGCGCGAGTCCGTCAAGAGGACGAGAGCGAGCATCCAGCTGACTCTGTTTTGGTTATTCGCCTCTTGCAGCGTCGCATTCTTGCTGTATTCGCTCAGTTACATTCCATGGTGTATCGACTTTATCAAGCGCATGTTCAACAAGCTCTTCTAAGCGGTGACGATGCCTCGGAACCACTACACTGCTGTCATAGCGCTGTATCTCTCCGCTGCCGAGGTATCCGATCTTTTAGGGGGCTCAGCACAGCTCAGCACAGCTCAGCACAGCTCGGCTCGTCGTGTTCTCTGAACTTACTGTAACTTTAGTCATCTTGCAACTCTTTCTTCTTCCGGGAAGCATCAATCCAGCCACGAGTTTTTCGATGTTGCCTGTATCGTCGTATGCCACCGACAGCATCCAGTGTGGACTGTACTACATATGAAGATGGCTGCCTGGCGGCGATTTTCTTCCTTTTGTTAAGTCTGAACGGCCAGGACCAAGCCTCGTCGCGTCACAGAGCAGCCAAAATGGGATTTTAGCGAGGCTCAAATTCCGCTTCGAGTCGGCAGTCGGGCTTAGACGCCACGCCCTGCAGCCGCGGCCAACATTGATCAGAACCTGGTAATCATTAATTGGTACCTGCTCGTGATTGCCTCGATCCTTCTTCAATACCATCCAACCTCTCGTCCTGGAAACGAGCTCATCGTGGCAGCAAAGATATCGATTGCAGCCATCACCTTCGCCACTCACAATTACTCACAGGCTGCATTGCCCCGCAGCACCCACCGACAACCTCTTCGCAAACTCGCACTCTCGAAGCGGTAGACAACCACGTCGTCCATTATCGTCAGACTAGAAAAGAGCTTTTCAGATTGAAGCTGCAACTCTCCCAAGACCAAGCTTCTCACATATGCGCTCATAGCACTGCAGAGCTTTACATCATGTCCGGTGCAAATGGCAACAAGTCGGCTCCACGCCCGGATGCCAACCCGTCTTACAAACCGAACTATTCGTTACCGCCCCATCCATCTACCACCAACTCGCAGCAGCGACAGCAAAGCCCCGCATCGCATGCTGCAGCTTCCACTCTTGCTGCCCTTGCGTCAAGTCCGCCCGCTACCTCCAGTGCGTCTATCTCACGAGCTCAGCATACCTCTGCCTCGTCTCCTTCTTCCTCTTCGGCGCCTCGCTCCAGCACAGCATCCATGTTGAACCAGAGTCTGTATTCCAACGCATCCACTCCGGCTTCCAAGGCGTCTGCAGCAGCCGCGACCAAGTCGACAACCGGCTCTCCACTCAGAAAGCAAGTCGACCTCGGCGCCACGCCGAATCCTGCATCTTCATCCTCCACCTCGACGCCGAACAGACCTACTTCTTCTTCGTCCACAGCGGTAGCCACACCTGCATCGTCATCCGCCAAGGAATCTGGCTCGAGCAAGCGCAAAAAGGCGAACCGGGCCTGTCTGCATTGTCAAAAGGCTCACTTGACCTGTGACGATTCAAGGCCATGTCAGCGCTGTGTCAAAAAGGGGCTCGCTGATTCGTGTATGGATGGTCACCGAAAGAAGGCCAAGTATCTGCTCGACGACGACGAGCTGGAAGAGCTCAAACGCCAAAAGGAGGCCAAGAAAGCGGCAAAGCAAGCGGGGCAAGCGCAATCAAAGACTACTCCGAGCTCGCAGCCACCAAAGTCACAGACACCGCAGCAGAACTCGACGCCGCCGCAGCAGGCTTCAGCATCTTCGCCAGAGAAGGCGCCGGCATCCGCATCCGCATCGACATCGGCTGTCAACAACGTTCTCGACCAGGTAGCTGCGGACACACTCACGCCCAGCTCTTCTGGCCATGGCCCCTCGCCGCATCAGCACGACTATCTCTCAAGCACTCCTTTCGACGCTTCGCAAGGAGGCGACGTTGCGCCATCCACCAATAACGGTGGTGCACCGTTTGACCTCTCCTTTGATCCTTCCACGCATAACTTTGGCAGTGAGGCAACGAGTTTAGAGTACTCGATCCTGTCGTCGATGCTCAATGGTACGGATCTGCACCTGTTAGGTCCATCGGGGGCAAGTCCAGATTTCCAGACCTCGCCGGCAGTCGGCGTCATGGATGGCTGGAACATTGCCAGTGGTGGATTGGACGCGATCTTGAACATGGGATTGCAGCAGGAGCAGCTTCCGGGAGCAGGTGGAATGGACACGGCCGCAGCTACGTACAGCGACACGGCAGGGATGGGTGCCTATGCGGAGCCGCAACCAAGCACGGGCATGCAAGAGGTGGGCGGAGGAGAAGGCGCATTCAATGCGCTCGAAGTGCCTAGCCCCAAGCCGACGATGGTGGAAGAGCCCAACCTACTGACGGGAAACGACGAAGCACAGCAAGCATCTGGTGGTGGTGGTGGTGGTGTCGGCGGTGCTGGCAACAATGTTCAAGTCGATCTGGGTTCCTCTTCTCAGCGTTCCGCATCCAACGAACCGGTGGCAGACATCAACAAGGCGATTGCCTCTCGTCGGGTAGCGCGTCAGCAGCAGGACACCATCTGGCGGGCTCGAATCGCCAAGACGTACCGCGACAATACGGCCCCTTTCCCTTACCCGGAAGGCTATCATTTCTTGATCAAGTACGTGACGTCCAAGTTCGAAAAGCAAGACGTGCTACGCATCGTTCGTGCCCTGGCCATCTTTCGACCTTCGCTGATCGCGCTTCAGATGCCGCTAACCGAAGAAGACGAGATCTTTGTCGAGCGATCCTTCCAACGCACCATGCTCGAGTTTGAAAAGCTCATCAGTTTCAGCGGTACGCCGACGGTGGTTTGGCGCAGGACGTGCGAGATCTGCGTGGTTGGAGCCGAGTTCTGCATGCTCACGCAATGGAGCAAGGACCAGTTGATGGGGCGGAGGATCTACGAGTTTATGGACAAGAATTCCACCTTGGATTACTGGGAGAGTTTCGCCCAGCATGCGTTTGAGAACACGACGCAGAGCGTCATGACGACGTGTACGCTGGTGAAGCCGGATGGCAAGTTGGTGCCGTGTGCCTGGAGCTTCACGATCAAGCGGGATATCTTTGATCTGCCGAGTTTGGTCGTTGGTAATGTAAGTAAAGATGTCAAGGGGCGAAGATGAGATGAATAGTACTGACGTTTTCTGCTTGTTTTGTGTCGAACAGTTCTTGCCGATTCTATCGTAGACAGGATGAAGTGTCGGATAGAGGGAAGGATGACGAGCAATGGGAGGACTGACAGCGCATGGGAGAGCCTAGTTTGGGTCGAGTTGAGTGTGATGAGGTGTGAGGTTTGTGTTTCCTGCGCATGGTGAGGTGAAGCGTGTGGTTTGATGATCGACGCAATTGCACAGGTGGGGCCGGGTTGTTTCTTTGGTCGCTTGGCCGCAGGGCAAGGTATGCTAGTACAAATAACCCTCTCCTCGGCATGCAGACGAGGAGGACGACGATAGTAGTGTGTTTTGTGACCTTGAGGAGTCTATACCACGAGCCTGTTGGATTTGAGCAGCCTTTTTGAAACCTCAATTTCCAACCAGCTTTTTGTTACTTGACGAGCGCACGGAGCACAATGCGGCTCTTGTTACTTTTTCTTGCCCTTGCTTGTCTCGTCCTCACCACCAACTCTTTTCGCCATCTCTGCTCAGAACCATGCCAACGATACTCCCAGCCGACCCGTCGTACCGCATTCAGTCATGGTCACTCGTCGCACTTTCAGCAGTAGCAGTACAGTACCTGCTCGATAACCCACTTCTCACCCGACTCGAGCTCGCCCGCGTCGCTGCTACGCTCCTTCTCCCAGTAGCCACCTTTAGTCTTCTCTATGGTCGTCACATCACACTGCAGCGTGTTGCGGCTCTGCGACTGTCGCACACAAAACCGGACTTTGACAAGACTGTGCAGGCCAAGACCATCCTAACAGCATCTGGCATGTCTACGATCTTTCACATGCTTACAAGCACCAGCTTGCTGTCCAACCTGCCGCTGGTCTATCACAGGTTGGTGAAGGGAGACGTACCCGCGTGGTGGGAAAGGCTGCAGAAGCCCGTGGGGTGGTTCTTCGCAGCGGTGAATCTGGCGGTGGTGGTGGTGTGCTGGGCGATGGTGATGACTCAAGAGGAGATGGCGGTCGAGTTTGTGGACAGCGTTAAGGATGATCAAGTGCCATTGAGAATCTTGAAACTTGGAGAGGCGTGGCAGAAGGTAGCAAGCACGTCGAGACGGCATGATGTGTACGTCAAACGTGTTCTGCTGCCCAACGGTGACGCAGTCGGCGTGTACGAGGTGACCACTTGGTTGGCAAGCAATCACCCGTTGTACAGCGCCGAATCCGACACCAAACCGTCCGGTCCGACTTTGCGCATCTCACTACCCTAGTCACTTCTTCTCCGCACAAACACACGAGTCAACTCTGGCTACACTGAAACTACTCTTCGCACTGCTTTGCAACATGCCGCTTGATCTGACACCAATCCGTGCAAACGCATTACACTTCGACCTCATCGCAATCCAACACGGGCTGGGAATCCGACTCGTTGACAATGCACGCAAAGTCGGTCGCCTGCTTACCCAACGCAATCATCGGATGGTGCCAAATACCAGGATGATACTGGATCGCCTGTTCGGTGGTGGCCAAAAACACTCCCAGCGACGTCAAGTCTGGACGGTCATCTGTCATGTTACCAAAACAAGGAAAAGCAAGTGTCAGTTATCGTCGAATCTTTGAACGCTACCGAGAAAAGAGGAAAATGTACCTTGACCATTCAAAGCCACGACGACGAGATACCCCTGCTGCTCTCCGCCGATGGGAACCATCGGAATAAACGCCTGGGTGGTAAACCGATGCCTCTCCAACAGTTTCACCTCGAACGGCAGCTTGGCCGCCGGATCACATCGGTACACGTGTACATTGGTCTTGGCACCCGCTTCCTTTGGATAGTTGTTGACAATCTCGGCCAAGTTGAGGTACTTTTTCGCCGTGCCCTGATTGACAATTTTGAACGCTTTTGCCTCGTCCGAATTTTGCTGGGATGGGCCATCGATGACCGCTCCATACCTCTCAAAGGCCGATGTTGTCAACGGCACCGCGGGCAGGAAGCGGCCGTGGACGACAATCCCCATCGTGGTCGCAGACGTCATCGTGGTCGAAGGGGCCAGAGAAGAGGCGGCACTTACCGGCGCAAACGGGTCCGAAGTGGCCGAGGGCAGTGGATCTTGAATGTCCTGCGGAACGGGCACTGCGGGGAGAGAGGCAGGGTCGATCTTGGCCGCGAGGACCGGATTAGCTCGTCGTCCGTGAACTCGGAAGCGCTTGATGCCGCCGTCGGGGTGCATTTTGACCATGATATGGGTAAAGGGCGCAGAGTGGCCATCGACGAGCGGGAAGAAGTGTCGTCGACCGGGGCCGAGTTTGGTGCGGTGCAGCAGCGAGACCCATTGCGCATCGGCCGAAGGGACGGTGGGGGACGAGTGGACGGTGCCGAGGATCTCGGTGGATTCCGGGTAGTTGCCGAGGAAGTGGGCGGTGTCGACTTCGGCGTAGGAGAGGAAGCCTGGTTCGCCGAGCTTGACGATGGACCAGTTGAAATGACCCTTTGCTCTCGATCGACGGGTTTCCCAGCCATCACCCATGTCTTTGCCTCGACCGGGCAGGATGATGTTGCTTCCGACACCAAAGTGGTTGTCGTCCGTAAACACCACCCGACCGCCGTTCAAACAGTGGGCGAGATCGAGCACGTTGTACGCCGGGTTCTCGGCGCTGACCTGCTCGCCCTCCCCCTGTCCGACCGGCGGTGGTGGGATCACACCGTACACCCTGAACCTGGCAATACCACCATCGGGAATCATGTGCAGCTTGATATGCGTGTAGATCTTGTCCCCCTTACCTTGTGCAACTTTGAACAGATGCCTCTGCGACGGACCGCACGGCGAGACGGGAACCATCAGCTCCCACCTCTCGTCGTTCTCTGCGAGCGTGTTGCCGATCTTTGCTTCCTCCTCTGGCGTCAGGGCCAGAGCGTGAATCGAGATTTCGGGCGCTTCGTTGCCGTTGAAGTTGGCCGTGTCGACGTCGAAACCGACGAGTCGACCGCCTGCGTTGGGGCCAAGGCGGAGAATGACCCAGTCGTACGTGGGGTTGTGACGACGCGTCTCCCAGCCGTCAAAAAGGGCCCCCTTGGGACCGAATTGACCTTTAAGAGACGGAGCAGGACCGACCTTGAGCAGCGAAGAGGCGGGTGCAAACCATTCGTCCGAAGTGCTGAGGATGCGTCCGCCCAGAGCGACCGACGAGATTTCGGTCGAGGTGGAGCCGAGCACGGCGTCGAATTGATCGAGGGCGATAGCCGTCATTGTTTTGCGCTGAATATGAAGGGGGGAGAGCTGCTATTCTCAGGCTTTCGGGGAATGGCGTTGGGAAGGGTTGGTGTAGGAGGATGGGCGGAAAGGAAGAAGAAAATGGACAAATGGCAAGAACAAGAAGGAAACTGTCTGTGGTGGACTCAGGGCAAAGCGGAGTGTGTCTGTGCGAAACCAACACTGCTCCCATCAACGCTCTGTCGATTTAGACCGGGAAATGGGCCGAACGAAAGCTTGGCAGCCCCATCGTACCATCTTGCTTCCATTTGCCATCCTCCCCATACCATTCCGTTTTTGATGAGGAGCCCCACGCGCCGACCAACCGATCCGCAGCGTTCTTGCCTTTCCACTGCCAGTCATCAGATCTACATCTCGTAGCAAATGTCGTCGCTAGCACCTCAAGATCTGTGCTAGGGTTGCGTTCGGCCAACTCCGAAGTGGCACTTGCACTTGGCCAAAAAAAAAAAAAAAAAAAAAAAAAAAGGAGAGATAATTCGAAGCTGAAAATTCAAATTGTCACGACGGCTCGGTCTTCAGTTCGGGACACAACGGCAACTCGGCCGCTTGTGTTTTTTTCTTCTCATCAAACGATGATGCTCGTCGATGCCCCCGATCTACACTGGTCGACGGCTGCTACTCGTCATTATCGATACTCTATTCCTGTCTATCGACACATCTACTACAGTCTAGTCATACGTGGGCAAGATGCCATCTAGAGCGCGTGCACAATCAGCCTTCCGAGTCGGCTACCATCGCTTCCCACCGTTCCTGCATCCAACTCGCCCGGTCTCGCTCGACCTTCCTTCCAGATCCTCCAATCCTGTCCGTCCTTCTGCCCCCTCAACCCCGTAAACACCCCATCCTCCTCCTCTCTCTTTCCCTGCAGAATCATCCGTCTGGTCAGCTCGCTATTCACCTCGAGAATGCTCTGCGATGGCACGGTGCCGACAAACTTGGGCATGCGAGGCAGCAGAAACGGGAAGTCGGAAAACGACGTATGTTGACTCGCCTTGTTCGTTTGCTCTTGCGAGTCTCTGTGATACGTCCATCCTTGGACGCGCGGAGCTTTCGAAGCGACATCGCGCTCAAAGGCGAGGATCTTTTCGGCAATCTCTTCGAGATTTCTACCCACCACGTCCGGCGTACCGTAGACCGAAGGGCACGAGTAAAACTCTTCGTACGTGACCCAGGCTGTACGGAATCCGGCCTGTTTGGCTGCGAACGTGTCCCACGTGTGCGAGGCGACGAACCAGATCCCCTGATACTCTTTTTTCGCTGCATTGGCATCGATGGGTTCGGCTCTGATGCGACGTACAACTTCGGCGTAGACTTTGGAGTCCGGTTTGGCTGCTCCGATCTCGTCGCAGCTAAACAGGCCTACACCGGCTCCAATCGAGTTGTCGTTGGCAGATCGGCCACGACGAGCGGATTCGCTGTCCAGGTCGGCTCCGTCGCTGTCTCCGAGCACACGCAGGAAAGACGACCTGCCGAGCTCCAAAGATCCGTTGGTGGCTGCCCACACATCCACCTTGTCGACTCCCGGCGGCAGACGTCCCTTTCCATCGCGATCGCGGTAGATCTTGGTCAGCGCTTCCACCATTCCTGGTCGCGGTAGAAGATTCTTGAGTGAGCCCATCATCGTCTCCATCACCACCGGGTCAAACGGGTTCTCCAATGCCTCCTCTGCCGGTCCGTCGTCGGCAAAAGACCCCGCTTGCGTGAGTGCCTTACCCTCGGCATTCTTCTTGGGCAAAATGCCTGCTTGAAGCAGAACACGCGGGAGCGTCCCCTTGAACACCTCGCCGATCGGCTTGTACTGGCCGCATACGCTCGAATAGGTGAAATCACGCTGCGTGCCGTGGAACCAGTCCATGATGACCAGCTCGGGAACGATTCTGGGTACACCCTGTGCTTCCTCTAGCTGTTCGGGAAACAGCGACGTGAGCGCCTCGATGCAGGCCGAGAGACCGAAAAGCGTGCCAAACATGTCGTGCACAATGACCAGCCTGGACGGTGGCGCGGCTTGGGCCGAACCAGCTGCAGCCGCCGCATCTGGCTTCTCGGTGCCTTCCGCGCCAATCGTCATTAGCCAGCCTTTGCCACCGGTGCTAGCTTTCGACTCGCGTGAGATGGTGGTCACGTCGTTCATGTGCGACTTCCACTGAGTAAAGTCTTCGCTGTTGATTGTGTAGAGCGGCTTGCTGACCGGCACCACGTCGGTACCCGTGATCGGAACAGGTTCGACCCAAGGATCGAGCACGAGCGCTTGTCCAAAGGGGCAGTCGGTGTGACGCAGCGTCTGAATGGCCGTCGAGCCTCCAAAGCTGTGTCCGATCAGCCACGGATCTTGCATCTTGAGCTTGCCGCTGAAACTCGCAAGCGCCTTGGAACGGTGCTCGCGTGTCTGTGCATCCTCGTGCAGAGATCGAGTGCACGACCCAACCAAAGCTTTGCCACGGTTGATCTCGTTCAAGACGTCCACAGCGGCAAGCACCTCACAACGACGAAATTCGACCTGAGCCCGACGCAATTCCAGCGGCTCAGGCTTGCCATCCACCTCATCTGGTCGCACATAGATTTTGTTTTCAACACCATTCGAGCCACCGAACATCCACCTGAACAGACCTGACGATCCTTGACCATCTTGCGCAACAGGATGGTGGATCGTTGTCGACGCCGAGGATCCATCTCGATGCTCAACAGCAGCAACGATGATGCCCGACCCCGCGAGTGAAGTGCAGTAGGCGGAATAGGTTGTTCTTGTCCCACCCATGCCATGGCTGAATACGGCCACCGGAAAGCCGTCCAACGGCGCATCTGCCGCCAAAGCATCGACGGACACCGGTAACTTCTGACCAACAACGCTATATGCTGGCAAAATAATCGGAAGAGCAAGATACTTGGAGATACCCGCATACTTGAGCAGGCCGCCGATGGAGCGCAGCTTGGGGCCTTCTAGCCAGTCGAGCGAGCGACCATCTCTGGTTGCATTTTCGAGCGTCGGATAGTAGATCGTCAGCAAAACGGTGTCGGCGATGAGGATCGGCTTGGTCGTACCGCCTTCTTGATAAGTGTAAGGTGTAGGGGCATCCTGCTTGATGGGTTCGGCGAGCGGGATTTCTAGAGTGATGGTGGAGACTCTATAGCGTGCGTCCGACGGCGGGTTGGGTAGCGACATGGCCAAGATCTCGCCTATACTCAACCTGAAGAGCACAGAAGCGTACAAAGTCGAAGAAAAGCTGAGTGGTGGATGTCGAGGACACAACGGTGGTGCACAAGAACAAGACTCGTTCCTCCACATGTTGCTGACGTTTGCACACGGTCCCCGGCTTAGAAGGGAAAAAAAGGGTCAAGATTCCCCCGCAGACGCTCGGCCTTGCGGGTGTTGACCCGCGCTTCTCCGACGCTGTGAGCAGTACTGCAAGTACACTTTGCAGGTGGCATCTCGAGCGTGCGTTTCAAAGTTGCCTTGCTATGCGAGGTGACATAGGGTCGCTCCCATCTTGGACTCGACGGTTTGTTTGATCATGATCGTGGCTGACGATCTCTTTGGAGAGATCACCGATTAGATCGCGAGCTGACTCGCGGTGTGCGACCCTAAAATAATGGCACCAAGGCTCGAGGTGTATAGAAATGGACCCCCGCAACAGTTCAAACATGGTGGCTTTTGTTTGCCGCCCGAAAAGCCACACACACACACCCACACCCACACAAACGAGTCGCATTGCCGCGTTCATATATGCCTCTGCACACGGTTCCCGAAGAGCTGACTCTCGTCCCATCGAGTCGACAGCCGTCAGCCCATCCGGTTCTAGACTCTGCCAAGCCGAAGTCAGCGCCTGCTGCACCGGGAATTGAGTGCGAAAGCCACTCTGTATCAACCGATGATCTCGCTGTTGCGAGATCCAGAACAAAGTTACAAACGCTTGAAGCCGAAAACAGAGGCTGTTGCATCTCGAGCCAACACTGCGGAACAGCCAAGCTATGGAGGAAAGGTCGCGTCGAGGCGGTAAGTTGTAAGTCCATCCTGGCGGTGGCTTTCTGACCACTTAACTTCGGCCAGGCAAAATCTGCTCACCCTCCCGCTAAAAATGATCAAGGCTCAAGGCTCAAGACACCCAAATCACCCAAGGCTGAAAGGGCGTTTGAATTGCGTTTTGCCTCTTAGAAGGTTTAATTACCCGTCACTGCACTGTATCGACCCGCTCAGACACGCCACTATTCCGATCTCGCTTCGAAATCTTGAACGCATGACCTGCTCTCCATGCAAGCGATGCGAAGCGATGCGAAGCGATGACAGGCAAGTCATTGGCATCTGTCACTGACTAGAGTACCAATCGGAGAGAGCGTGAGAGAGTTTGTTTGGTTGGCCAAGTTGGTTTATTGGTTCGCTTGTTGCAACAAACTAGCCGAGATGGGTGCTAGCGTGGGTTTCTCAAGCAGCAATGTGTCAAACGAGCCTTGGATTTCTTCTGCGGCCATCTTGAACGACAATGTCCCTTCGGTGTTCTCCGATCCCCTTGCTTGTTTCTGGCGAGAGAGCGAAAGCCATTCATTGCTGATGTTCGGCTCAAAGGAGGCAGCAGGAACCACTGCTGATAGAAGACAATACCAACCAGAGACACCGTCGCTCGAAGTGGTGATTAAAGACAGAAAGCCAGCGAGACATCTCAACTCCAAAAAGAAAAGCGCTGCCGTTGAAAAGGCGGACCCGGCTGACCTTACAGTATTTAACCATTCGGAGAGTGAAATGTTGCCAAACATGTGGGAAAGTACGGCCATGGGTGCCGCCCAACTTGGAAGCGAGTCAACAAGAACGTTGCAAGAGCCATGCTACGCTTCAAGACTCGAAAACGGAACCGATAAGGCTTTTTCACCTTGTTGAAAGGAATCACTTGGCCAACCGGAAGACGGCCGTATGGGATGGCTCTGCTTGACGACAGTTGCTCTTTTTGCTGGTGAAATTTTCACGCTCGTGACGGCCTCGTGCTACTTCGGGTGGCTTCGTGGGCGAGCTTCTGCCGAGAACACCCCGCTTTTTTCTGATTCGCTCCCTCTGCTTCCTCAACGCTGGTCTTGGGCTCGTTGACAACGAGACCCACGCTAGCAGATGGCTTCCACGCTAGTGACGAAGCCTCTCACTTGAACACCGTCAACGCGGGCTGAGCACGCTACTCCGTCTCGATCTTAGCAGATGTGAGACATAATATGGTGGCCGCATGGGGTAGAGACGGATGAAACAAGGGTCTTTTGGCACAGGGAGCAGATCAGAAAGTTTTGGACGTGCAGAATCTCCTCGTTTGGCGCTAATTGAAAAAGGTTTTCCCTTTTGACAGTAACTACAGTAGCTTGTAACTTTGCTCGGTGCTAACGGGCCAAGCTGGTCTTCGAGTGTGCAACTCCGCCAAGCATGATCAAGACCTTCTATTGCTTCTGCTTCTGCTTCTGCTTCTGCTTCCGTTTCCGCATCTGCATCTGCATCTGCATCTGCATCTGCATCTGCACTTCGCTTGCACGAGTGCATGGCAGCTTGCTGAGCCGATTCCAGTTGCATCGCTGCGCCCTTCCGCTTTAAGCAGCCAACGCATCGTGAGATGGCCTTTCTCTCTCTCCTCTCTCTGTCTCTCTCTGATTGCCCCAAGCCCTTCCGAGCCGTACGTCTGTGCTAGCTTGACTGCATGAAATTTGACAGGCCCCAGTTTTCTTTTGCAGCTGGCCAACGCTGGCTGCCGCTTTTTCAATTCCCGCTCCTTCGTCGTCGAGGCACGAACTATCCTACTCTAGCTCCGCACTTTCACTGCTGACACCCTCGAGCTTGAATGTGTGCGCCCCGAATCTAAGGAGGCGCAGCCGAAACAACCTCATGTGCATCTCTGCCCTGTCAGCGTGTGCAGCGCCACACTGCAAACGCATTTCCGCCCTGTTCATTGCCAGAGTATATAAACAGTCACACGAGCGATGTTCTCCGTCGTCGAAAAGCTTTCCCTCCTCTCTTGGCCTATCTCTCCGCACCCCTTACCTGTCACAGCCACCAACGAGGTCGTCCGGCATCAACGTAGAATCACTCTGGTAGCTACAAAGAACAACTTATAACAGCACAGCTCGAACTTCTGCATGTCCTCATAGATACCCGGTGATTTTGCTGATCCGCTTCCGACAGCCTGCAGAGGACACTTGCAGAGCAGCGCAAATCCCGGTCTGCCCTCTTCCCTCCGCATTGACATCAGTATGGACCCTCAATCTCTCCTCGATGGCGCAACAGTGCTCCCACGCGCCGCTACCGCAGCAGCAGCAGCAGCAGCCGCTGCTGGTGCTGCTAGGGCCGACCCCGCGGTCATCTTCAACGTGATCCCGCCTTCAGCAGCCAGGTCGTTCCTGGTGCTCCTCATCGTCATGTGTCTGTGCCTGGGCGCCACTACAATGGAGCTCTTCAACCACATTCGTTTCGACATTCAACTCCTTCGCAAGCCCGGCTGGACCGAGCCTGCCAAACTCAGCTCTCGAATCGCCTATCTCTGCTGCCGCTACCTCTCCGTCACCTGTCTGCTCTTGGTCGTCTTGTTCCTCTCGCTCAAGTTCGATGACTGCAAGGCCATGCCTTGGACGTTCAACTTGTTGAGCTTATTCTTGCTCAACTCGGTCTCGCTGGTGTTTGTGCAGCGTACCATGGCCCTGTATGCCTGGAAGCCGAGAGTGGTGCTTCCTCTTTCCCTTTACTACGCCATCGTTCTTGCAGCCTCAGCAGTCTGCATTCCATTCTATGGCCAGGGCTATCGTATTCCCAACTCGCAGTTCTGCGCCTACGATACTCGACGACATTTGACCCGCACGCTGGTCGCCAACATCGTGTACAAGTCGCTCTCGATGAGCCTCGACATCGTGCTGCTCCTGCTCACCTTGCACCGCTTGCTCGATGGCGGTCTGGGTGCGATCCGTCATAAAAAGCCGCAGCAGCTTTATAGCGGCTTGAACGACAGGAGCTTGTCGAGCTTCCTGATCCGTCAAGGTTTTCACTTTTACGTGCTCCAACTGGCCACCGACATCTTTTTCGTTTCGACCTACTTCAGTATGGACGAAGCTTCATACCAGGTGCTCGGCACTGCGTTGTTGTTCTGCATCCCTCCCATCGCTGCGGCGGCGGCTTTCAGAGAGATGGGTAAGAAGGCATCGCTCATCACGGCAAAGAATGCCAACAAGGTCAACGAGATTATGAACTCGACCGCCTCTCCCTCTGGCGACAATTCCGGTGCTCCTTTGTCCCGAGCTGGACGCATCTCTGGCGCTGCACCCAGCGGTGTCGGTCGAGTCGCCTCAACCCACGCCGGCGGCGTCAACTCATATGTCCTCCAGGCACGCTCCAATCCAGGTGGTATTACGGACATGCCTTCACCATCCGAAAAGAACCCGCACATCTCTTGGAGTGACCACCGCACCAACCCCTCGCACTCGCGTCACGATTCCACCGACTTTGACGGCAACGGCATCACCGTCACTGTCGGCACGGTTTCGCGGATGGAAGAGGTGGACGAAACCTGGGAAGGCGGCTCACCACGATACTCTTCCGACAACGCGGATCCCGAAACGCTCGAAATGCAACGATACTGGCCCCGACTCGCGAGCAAGACGAACTCTGAAGCAGCACACCAGTCGTCAGAGAGCCACAGCTCGACGGAGAAGCGGCACAAAGACGGCAGCATCAGATCTGGGTTTGAACCCGTGCCAATACCTACGCTGGGGAGAAGTCCAACAGTATCCTACTCGCACGGTTCTACAAATCTTCCATCTAGCCCATGGATCCCTCAAACGCCGGAAAGCCCGTATCCAGAACAGCTGCTCTCACCACGATCGTTTGCGAGAAGTGCACTGGTCGCAGACACCAGCTCAAGAACCCACGGCGTTTTGCGTTGCCCCTCCAACGGAGCACCTTCGCAAGACTCTGGCCCGTGGCGTAGGAATGTGGTCTAGTCCCGAGGGATGCAGCTTTTGTACTTTAGACATAAACCAATTCACTCAGATTCATCAGCGTGTATGATCAGGATCGCACTGGGTGGCGCAGCTTGACACGGGCAACCCGCAACAACCGATCCTTCCTTCCCATTCGATGTTGAGGGCTGCGGCTGCTGCAGATGAAACGTCCAATCTGACCCAAGCGACCATGATCGAAAGGTGCAGTTGACTTGCATAGAGCCAGTCACCACAAATTGGACACACACGGATCTGTTCACCATCGGGCTCATCCGCTCTCTTCGAGGTTCAAGGATTGACAGCAACACAACCAAGCCACCTTTTCATCCATCGCTCCTTAAGAGACGCCGCTGCAGAGCGAGGACGAAAGCTTCCTCGGCCATGAACACACCTTGGCCTCAAATCCGACCTTCACTTCTCGCTGTCTTCGACTTACCCTCTCAACGTCGAACCACACTCGCACCACATCAGCTCCACCAACTGAGCAATCGATCCAGTGCACCCTTCACCACCGCAAAATCGAACACTTCACGTCTATCAGCGACCCATGAGGTTCATGCCAACGCTCCACCTGAACATGCTAGGAATAACGTTTTGATCACAGACAGCGACACTACGCAACAGCGCATCAAAGAATCTTGGAATGACGTTATTCAAACTTGGTATAAAGATAGGGAGCGCAACACGCCGAGCTCAAGTCCAAAGTGCCGAGACTCCATCGCGACATAGAGTACTGCAAAGGACGACGAACCAGACAAAACCACATGCAATCGCTCACCAATCTCTGGGTATCCTAGCGCTTCCACCTTGCACCCTCCACCCTTCAACCTACACCCTCTGCACATCCATCGACACATCCATCGCATCCGACCAGACATCGCGCCGCTCCCTCGCCTTGCCCACGGGCATATCCGGGAAATCCAAAAACGTCCTAAACTCGTGCAACGAGGCCAAACTCGACCGGTTGCTGGTACCCTCGGACGACTCGTATCCAGAACTAGGGCTTCGACTCAGCTCGGGCTCGGGACTCATCTGCTCGCTCCTCCGTGCTAGCGAAGACGCAAAGTGCTCTCTGGCCCCAGCTGCTGGCGAGACCGGCACCAGTCCAGGCGCCACGATGATCGCCTTCCTCTTATCCTTGGGACTCGTCGGTACAGCAGGCATCGCCAGCACCACATCGGCAGCCTGGTCGAGCGCCAACTTGCTCGGTCTTCGAATCGACTTTAACGGCCTCAACGGCGACTTGGTTAGAGCAGCGTACAACGGCTTCTCCTCTCCATCCTCAGCCGAAACCCGACTCTCTGCAACCAAAGAACCAACATTGACCGTCGACGCTTGTGTCAATGCACCTCCTTTCGGCGCAGACTGACCACCCTCACCCGCGGTTGCAACATGGACAAAGTTGGTCGGACCCGAAATGCTCAACTCGGGCGTCGTCGGCTCCTCGACCCTGTTGCGTCGCAACGACATCTTGAGATGCGCCGAGATGCTCGTCTTGCGACTCAGAGTCGGCTGCCTCGGTGCCGTATTGGCCGACAAACCGGATTCGGAGTGCTCGTCTTTAACCTGCATCCATTTCGTCCTGCGTGTTCGGAAAGACGTAGTCGAGGGCGAAATGGTAGCTGCGCGAAGAAGCTGCTTGACGGTGTCGTCCTCAGCACCGGCGGTCCCTTGAGGGGTAGACGGGGCATCGATATCGAGCAAGTACTGTCGTTGTGGCTTCTGTGACGAAAGCCCGTTGGGCTGGCGCTCTTGTGTCGGAGTGGTGTCGGATGGCGCGGGAGAGTTGAGCGACTTGGCTGCAAGTGCAAGCCTTGGCGAAGTGGCGCCGGGAGAGGTGCTGCTTGAGGCCGGTGGAAGCGGCAAGAGCTCTGCCGGGATGGTGGGTACTGGTTTCCTCCTGATTTTGCGTACGCTCGATGCTGCCGATTTGACAGTGTGGGTTGATGACGATGCTGCTGGGCCACGCCAGACGTTGTCGAGTGCGTCAGATGCCAAGGAAGCGTGCCGCGACGACGACAGAGCGGCGGTTGCTGTCATAATGCTTGGGCAGCTATGTTGGATCAAGTGGGGTCAACAGTGGTGATTGTGAACAGGCAGATAGCTGAGGCGGACTGGCGACGATCCTCTACGTCTCGAATGATCTCCCGCTCAGGGGGGGGACGCAAGATCGACTCGTAGATATAAAGCAAGAAGAAGCAATGGGAACGCGCGGAGTTTTTGGGTAGCCAAGACACTGCCACGGGCAAAGAATCAGGCAACGACCTGGGATCGGAGTTGACACGACCGTTTTTCGAGTGGGGAACCTCTTGTGCTAATTCATCCCTTCCCACACCAGCTATCGCGAAGCCGAGCCTGGCGTGGCTTGACGAGTGGGAACCCACGCAGCGAAACGATTCGAGCGGCCACTGCAGGCTTGCTTCGCCAGGCTAAAAAACGAGCCTAAGCGAAAGAGAGGGAGAGGGGCACGCCAAGCGAAAGGGAAGTGAAGCGAAGGGAAGACATCGCAATGCCGTGCACCTGTGCCCGTGTCTGTGTAACACAAGCTTGTACATAGACCCTGCCACTGAAAAACCACCGCAAGCCGGAAGCACCTATTCGAACAAAGCTATCTCATCCGCCACGAATTGCCGATCACTGATACACTGTGGCAAACACAACAAGTGGATGATTTGCTCGCGGCCACATTCCCACACCTATGACCTGCCAAAAGTGGGTCCCACTCGATATCCAAGAAAGAAAAGAAAAAGCGGGGAAAGACGTACACACACACAAAACGGGAATGTGAGGCAGAAACGCAGCTGCCTTTCGTTCTCGCGCGTTCTTCTGAACCCTGCATTCTGGCCAAGCGAAAATGTCTCTGTGTCATTTCCCCCCCCTGTCGAAGCGAGAGAGACCGAAGGCGGTGCATGTGCTCGCACAGCACCAAGGAATTTCTGAGAAAGGCATGTTTGCTGCTAGATGACGAAACAGGAGCCAAAAAGAATCCGGCTAGAAAAAAAACGCGAACGAGGAACTCCGCCAACCAATATTTTTTCTTCTCTTGCGACTCTCCACAAACCGGGCCGAACCAACCCCTAACCGACACTCAGTTCCGTGTCCTCTGTCGACGGGGAGCGGCGGCGTTGGTGAGCGCCAACATTGGAGCATCATGAAAGGGTCCAGAAGTTTCCTGCTGCAGCACGAGCATTGACAGTGAGCAGAACAATGGATGCAGATTGACGACGTACAGTGATCGACTTGGAAGCTGCCCCCGATCTGCCTGCGACGCAATCGGGAATGCTATGCTGGTTCCAGAGCAATCACTTCACTTGAACAACGCTATCACCAGTATCAGCGTCACTATGAGGGCAGCGAGGATCCATACCATGCCTGTTCAATCACAGAAAACGGCCGCTTGTCCAGGTCAGCATCGTCATCGTCCGCTGTCAACCGAGCTACCAAAAAAAAACTCACCATGGTCTCTCAAACTGCTCGTCAACCGATCCATCTGATTCGACGCTGCCCCCAACCGCAATCCCGTACGGTCCATGTCGCTGTCAAGCCCTTGCAGAAGCTGTTGGTGCAGGTCGAGCTCGTCGTTCATCTGCAGGCTCATCTCGTGCTGCCGATGGAGCGAGGCCGAGAGCGCATCGAGGTGCTGGTCTTGATCGTCCCAGTGTTGATGTTCGAGTCCGGCAAGGTTCCTGTTTGAGACGGAAACATGATTGCTGTCGTTCGTAGAGCGGGCTGGTGGCTCAGCGGCCTGTGTCGTGTGAGAGTCTGCTTGGTCCTGGTCGTCGGCAAACGGGTTGTGGTCGGGCGCTAGAGGGCCGAGGCTCGACATGGTGACTGTCGATTCGGGCAAGTAGCAGCTATGATTGACCATCTCACCGCATCGCGCGATTCTGTCGTCTGTGATGTGATGCCACACAGCTGGTCGTTAGCAAGAACAATGGTGGGGAAAGCAGGAGAAGATCAACAAGATCAGCGTCGCATTCTCTTGAACCGTGCGTCGAGATTCTTACCCTCGGAATGCGGAGCAGCCCGAATCGTGGCCATGTTACACCCCCTTCACCAACATTGCGACCTTTTTTCTCTCCTCTCCGCGACCAGCTTTGCTATGCAGAGCCCTCGTGCATAGCTTGCCTGCAGCGCATCTCCAACACACAGCCAAGCATGGAGGCCATGAGAACCGGAACACAAACAGCCGGTTCCAACGGCAAAATCGCCGTTTCCTCTGCGGGTCGAATCAGAGTCGGCTCCAGGACTGTAATTCGCAGAGACGCTCCATAGATTTTTGGTTGGCTGCTTCGAATGGAAGCCACTTCCGAGAAGGCTTTGCATGACCTACTCGCAGCTTTCCACCTGGTTCAAGTGCACAAAAGACGAGGCAGCCACAGGATCCTTTTCTTTTCCGCGTAGAGTTGTTCGATGCTGCCTTGACATGAACACGCCGCGTTGTACTTTAGAAGCTCGGATAGATTCGAGCTCCTTGCAGACGAACCCCCGCTTGGCAACGACTTGGCCGGTGAATTCTTTTTCATCGCCACGGCAGCGTCTCAAGCCGAGAGGAAAAGCAAGTCTGAGCGATAGATTGTCGATGCGCGGACAGCTGCTTTGCTCACGAAGCAAGCACAAGTAGCTCGTACTCTTCGGGCCCAGTGACAAGGCACACAGCCGAGACAGCAGCATCAAGAGGCCACCACCAAGTCTCGCGTGACCAAACCACTTACTGCATGGCGAGGGCTCGTTTGGTACCTTTCCGCTTGCTCCGTTGGAAGCTTGTTCTTTCCAGTGTAGGCTTTTTGTGCGCCTACCGTCTCCCCATTTTTCCGCCACCTTTTGGACGCGTTGCATCTGACTTGGCTTCCGAGACTATTGTTGTCGTCGTTACAGCCTCTTTCCTTGCGTTTTTGGTTTCCAGTTGGCGGGGACAAGGGAAGGATCAGGGCAACCCGGCCCGCCCTTCATTTCATTTCTAAAGCTAAACTCAAAAGCCGTCCAGTTTTTTTCTTCTTCTGCGGACTCTTGCAGAGAGTGCACAGCAGAGCCTTTTCCGCAAGTGTCGGAAAATATTTCTTTTATTTTTTTTTCTTTCTTTCGTTTCGAACAGCCAAACAAAGCGCAGCAACTTTCTAGACGGGACAGTTTAGCCGGAAATTTTTTCGTGCGTCACCGGTTGCAGGAAATGCATGCGATCTGTGGACGCAAAGAGCTTCTCCGCGCTACTGTGCCACAAAACGTCTCAATTTTTTTTTGTTCGCTCGGCTTCGGTCTGTCCTCCACCCTGGAATCGTCTGACTGATCGTGTCTTGACCCTGCAGCTCAGCGGAAGAGAGAGAAGCTCTGGGTGCCATTGGTTCTCAGCGTTCGTTTACGTGGCAACCAAACGGAGTTTCCGACGAATGAAGACAAAGAGAAAGGAAGCTCTTGGCTCGCTACCACCACAGCAAAAGCAACCAGCAAAGCGCTTCATTCGAACTCTGTTCCAGTCTCGCCAACCGGTTGTACCGCGTCAAGTTTGTCCCTGCTCATCAGGTCTCTTTTGTTTTGCAGGTCGTGGGTCGTTTTGCTCAACAACTCATTTGACTCGGTCTTCCATCGTGGTTGACCCAGACTTTTGCGCCTTTTTCATCAAGGTATTCGTCTTTGTCCTCTTGGCGTTGTTCCCGCGCGGCTTCATCCAACCAAGCGAGCTCGTCCACAGCTGCATGGAGTGCACAGGCAACCTCGGCGGCTCAGCAACATCCTTCTCTGCCTCGCCGTTCCGGTGCCCCTCAGAAATAGAGCCACACAAGGTACCGCCAGAAAAGGGGTTTTCGCTGCAACGACAAAGGCTACAAAAGGGCATAGCTTTTCACTCGCAACAAGGCCCCACACAGATCCCACAACACGATACCCACCCTTGCTCTCGTGGCCACCATGCGTTCCCGTCGATCCAGCATGACGGCGGACCACCCCCCCACAACAGCAGCCGACATCGCCGTGCCCATCGAGATCAACCTGGCCCCACGCGACAGCGTCAGCGGTAGCGCCAACAACAGTCAGACCGATCTTACGGGACATCAGATCTTCCTGCCTTCCGAACAGCCGACGCCCGGTGCAACGTCGGCGAAAAACGGTGGCCTGTTCGAGCTCAGCCAGGTCGGTGCGCACGAGCACGTCACTGGCGAAGTGGTCAAGGACGTCAAGACGGGTAAACATTACAAGAAGATTCCGGTTTCCAAACCGGCCTTTTCGCTCGGACATACGGCGGGCGCGCCGACGGTGTCGGGTGTTGCCAGTCGTTCGACGGGTCGCATTGGACTGGGCCATGCCTTCCCGACCGAGGAGCAGAACAGGCAGTACAAGGCGGACAAGGCGGACAAGGCGGCGAGAAAGAGCAACAATGGGTCCGGAACCAGGTCGCCTTCGGTTGTCGGCGGCAGTGCCTCGGGCCATCGTGCCTCGATGGACGTCAATACTTTGGAAGGCAGAACGCAATTGTTTGCTCAGCTGCGCGAACTCATCCATGAAGAATTTGAAAAGGTCAACCGTGGTCAGACGGAAGAGCTGCGAAGACACGTTCACCAGGCGCATCTCGAGCAGCGACAGCATTTGCAAGAGCACATCGACGATGTCAAGGAGGCGATTGCGGATCAGCCAAAGGAGGACGAGGAGGCATCGAACGAATCTGACCACACCAAGCTCAAGGGCTCCGATACCACCGAGACGGCCTGGGCGACGACCGACGAAGACAAGCTCGGGTTGGGTGAAAAGGGCAGCGAGCGGGCGCTAACGGTGGGCGGCAACGACGCGGCAACCACAGTCCGGGATCCACAGCCTGTAGAGCGTGGCTACAGCGACGACGGCGTCGACGGTGACGAGGACGAGTACGAGTTTCCCAACCGATGGGCGCAGATCCGGTACACGCTGCGCGAACCATTTGCAGAGTTTCTCGGCTGCTTCATGCTCATGGTCTTTGGCAACGGCATCAACTGCCAGGTGGTGGTGTCCAAGCTGTACGATGCGCAAGACGCAAAGGGCGACTACCTGTCGATTTCGTTTGGCTGGGGTGTCGGTGTTGCGATGGGCGTATGGGTGGCCGGTGGCATTTCCGGCGGTATGATCAACCCTGCGGTGACGATTGCCCTGGCCATCTTTCGCAAGTTTCCGTGGAAAAAGGTGCCCATCTACATTATCGCTCAGATCCTCGGTTGTCTGATGGGATCGCTCTGCATCTATGCCCTGTACGTCAACCCGATTCGCGTCGTCGATCCGGATCAGACCGAGGTGACGGCCAGCCTGTTCACCACCTATCCTGCCGAATTTCTCCGCCAACCGAGTACCCGCATGAGCGCCTTCTACAACGAGTTTTTTGCGAGCATCATCCTGCTCATCGTCATCCTGGCCATTGGCGATTCGTCCAATACCCCGCCTCCGGACGGCCTGGCTCCGCTGGTGCTCCTCTGGCTGGTCTGGGGTCTCGGAGCCTGTCTCGGATGGCAGACAGCATATGCGGTCAACCCAGCCAGGGATCTCGGGCCCAGACTGATGCTCTACATAGTCGGTTATTCGCCCAAGCTGTTATGGACGTTCAATGCGTGGTATTGGCTCTGGACGCCCATTCTGGCAACGTGCTCGGGCGCGATCATGGGTTGTCTGATCTATGATACGCTTTGCTATACAGGAGGCGATTCGCCCATCAATAGGAAGTCGAGGAGGGGTGCGCCCGTGCTCGGCAAGGGGTCGAAGGACAAGATGCCAGCGGCTCTCAGTGAGGCTTGATTGCTGTGCGACCACGTGTGCTCACGAATACCTTTGTAGTTGTACCGTCAATTTGCATTGCATTTGCCGTATTCAATCTTCGTCGTGATGGAGATCCTCGACACCTGTCCATGCATCTTGTACAGCGGCTCTGCGGTGTGGCTCGCTATCGAGCAGACGCGAGAGGTACGCATGTACAAGCACAGTGTCTTGGAGCGATTTTTGCACCTTCACCTTTTGATACGTATATGGGCAGTCCAAGCTGATGCATTCCACCGCACCTGGTCGTTCCATGCCAGCGCAGGTCGAACAGATCCGGTCGATGGCCGAGGCTTGCGTTTCCAACTTGTGCAATCTGCTCGATACGCCATGGACGCTGTCACCGGGAGACTGCCTACAGTCGAGACAGACGAGCGATTCGGTGCGTGACGAGCAGAGCAGGCAGGTCTCGGTTGCATAGTGTGAGTTGAGCGTTGCCACTGCCGCCACGCCGGCGCCCTTTGCTGCTGTTGCGGGCCGCGATGACGACGTTACATCTCGTACGTCACCATTTTGATCGTCTTGCTGGGCAACGACAGTCGACAGCAACGTTGCAGTCGGTCTTTTGCTCCAATACGCATTGTTGGGTTTGGGCATCTCGTGGAACCAGCTTTCTACGTCGGCGCCGAGCAGATTGAACACCCGAGCGAGGGGTGGGATGATGGTGCGGGTGATGTAGTACAGCGCATTGATTTGGAGCTGAGGATTCTTGAGAAACGCCTCGGGTGAAACAGCCTGCTGGTTCAGCTTCGCCCTGGGTTCGCCCTGTGAGATGATGTAAGGCACTCGCTCTCCGTACTGCGGTTCCGATCGCGGGTCGGCCAGCATGCGTCGGGACGAGACCGCTGCTCCCGGTGGAGGCGCAACCTTATCGCTATACGACCCGAGACGCACCTCCTTGGCAAAGATGAAATCTTGCGGGCTGACACGGCCCTCCAAAATCTTTCGCCACTGCCGCTGCAGATAGCTCTTGACGATGCTCAGATCGCGCGATCGGAACAGGATGCGGATGCATGCTTCGAGCATACGCTGGATGGCAGGATGGAAATCGCGTCGCACCGTCTCGATACCTTTGGCATCAAACCCAGGCTCTTGCTCGTCGAGCGTTTCATACTTGAAGCCAACGTATCGTTTCTTGGCCAGCAGCACCGAAGGAAGGTACACCTTCTCAAATTTGAGCTTGACAGGACGCGGGTTGAGACTCGTCACTTTGTCAGCGATGACGTTACCCAGCCGGAAAGCCTCTTCCTTGGTCCTACCCGGCAGATAGACAAACAATGAGTCGGTATCGCCGTAAACAACCTGTGCACCCCACTCTTCAGTGCCGTTGATCAAGTCCATGGCCTTTTCGAGCGTCTCTCTGCCTGTCTGCACGATGGCATCTGCGATCTCGACGCATGGCATCCGGCCGGAAAAGCTTGCAGACGTGTAGCCATAGGTAACGTTGGCAAGCAGCTTGAGCGAGAGCTGTCTCGCATTCTGGATGCGCTGGAACGACTTGTCTGCCTTGGTGCCCTTCATGGATCCTTTCACCATTACACGCGTGTCGAGGATCTCGGAAAGCATCTTGGCTAGAAGCGACTTGCGCACTTCGGGCTTGACAAACAGCAAGCCGTTGCTGGAAATATTGACATGGTCCTGAAGCAGACTGAGCAGACCTTTCGGCGGCGCATAGTCGGTGACGCCAAACTTGCTCGTCCCTTTGAAGCCCGAAACACGGCCCAGGCACGTCGAGTAGCACAGGTTATACGCGATCATGATCGAAGGATAGAGTGACTGGAAATCGAGCACAATGAGCGGGCCCTTGTAAAACGCTGATTGAGGTTCCATGATGAGCGGCAGACACTCGGCCGCATTCTGCTTTCCCACCTGTGCCCTGCTCGGCGAGATGAGCACAAAGTTCTCCGGCTTGGCTATGCGAAGCATGATGCTTTCCACCTTGAATTGACTTCCCCTCGAGATGACCGAGAAGAAATCAATGCCGTAGATCCTGGCAAACTCGGCTGTTCGCAGCACAAACTCGGATTCCGCAATGATCTCGAGCTCCAACTCGACCATGTTGATATAGTACAGCAGCGCCTTCCTGATCAGTTCTGCGCGCCCCGACTTGAACCACTGCGTCAGCGTCTGATGCGAGAATTTGGGTATACGACGATGTAGCAGGTGGTAGCAGACGTTTTCGAGCGTGTAGAGGTTCAAAGTGAGTTCGCCTTTCATGAGCCGCCACAGATTGAGCGTGTGTCGACCAGTAATGCGGAGGGCAGACGACTGGGTATATGCGTAATTATCCGACTTGCCTCCGGCTCGACCGGTGTTGTGTACGATGGATCGTCCAATCTGAGGGACGAGGTCGAATTCGTACTCTTTACTCGCGCGCTCGATGATGTAGCCCCACGAAGAAGAGTGGATCTCCCAGCCGACGACGATTTCGGGGTCGAATGCGCGGACGAGGTCGATGAGTGCATTGAACAGCTCCAGCTCGTCTTCGACCACTTCGAGAGCCAGATGTGAGAGTCCGAGACGGTCGACATTGACGTCTTTGCCAGCGACGATGATGAGACCGGTACGAAGATCTGGCCGACTGCCAGTATCTTGCAAATTTTCGTCCTCGTTCTGGAACGAATAGATGACGGCCTGCACAGCGTCAAAGGCTGGATCCGGGAACAAGTGACCGCGCGTGGTCGTCAACACCTCGACGGCTAGCGTCGTCATGTGCTGCTTTTCACGCATGACCAGCGCGGTCGCCTTGTGCTGCGAAATCTTGAAGCCAAAGTCGTTGGATTGAGTCAGCCTCTCGATCTGGGAAAGCAGTCGAGCGCGTCGCCGCTTGGAGCGTTGCTTTTCGACTATTTTCTCCTTTTGTCGCCACACACGAGCCTCGAGCATCGTTGGCGGCGGTGGTCCGTACTGCCAGTGTAGCCGTCGTGGCGCCTTTCCCGGTTGAGATTGTGCAACGGAATCAGCAGACGGGTACCAATGCTCGAAGTGACGCAAATAAGGCAGCGTGCGAGATTGGAACTGAAACATGCGCCCAGCGTATTCTCTCGGACGAGCTGGAACGTCGTTTGGGTCACTGAAGAAGGGTTCAGGATGGACTTGGCGGACGATGGAAAAGAGCGAAAAGGTCTCGACGACGGTGCGCACGGAAGGAGCTGGTTCATGGAACGTAAGGAGACGCTTCTGGGATGCCAAAACGGTCCGTGATGATGGGCTCGCGTTCTGCTGCATCTTTTCTTGTGGAGAGGGCGAGGTTAAAGCGGCGAATCGGACCTTGGTCGCGCGACTGCTCTCCTGAAGGCCAGCGGATCGACTTCCAGGAGTACCATTGATACTTGCATTTGAGTGATCATGCTTGGCCTCCTTGAATTTGCGCACGCTGTCTTGGTGAACCTCCTTTGATGGCCTGGAGGACGGGCTGGATGTTGGCGTTATCGCATCGTTGGCGTGTGGATCGTCGATGCGCCGCTTTTTGGGTGTGGACGACGGGCTTTTGCTGAAAGTGCTACCTGTCGACATGTTGGATTGCGAGCTGTCCGTCCTCTGCCACTTGCGAGGAGAGCCCGGACCATTGAGCTGAGCATCCACTGGCTCGGCCAGATCCGCGTCATTTACCTCCTCTTCATGGTCAGACGGCGGATCTACATTGGCGGCAACGTCGTCCTTTTCAGCTTGCTGAAGCCGATGATTGAATTCTTGGCTCTTGAAAAACTTGGCGTCGAACCCGTCGGTTTCCTCTTTCAAGCCCTGCGTCAGCTGTGTAGGATCCGTCTGAACTGATTCGCCGCGCTGGGTTTGAGAGATGGCATGTTGCAGGTCGTACATTTTCGAAGATGCAGAAGGACCCGTACGCTGAGAGTAGGGATCTGCGGCATAGATCTGATCCTGGTACGGATGGAAAACTTCGACTGCATCAAAAGTGGTCATGATGTACTGGTCCAAACCAGGTCGGTCGGTGAAGTGGTGCGCAGTGCGCTCACGCGGCAGCGTCCTTTGCTTTTCGTCAACAAGACGCTTTTCGAGTAGCAGTCGCATGCGATCTTCGGACATCCATGGTGGAGACTCTCCTGTCGCATAGGACCGCGGATCTCGAGCTGGGTCTTCTGTCGGTATGGTGGACGGCAAGCCAGCTGCGCTTCGTCGATTCTTTTCGTCTTCCCATAGGCCAGACAAGCTTGGAACAAGGATGTTTTGGTTCGGCGAAGCGCTGACGGCCTCGTCAAAGTCGCTGTGAATATCTCTCTGCTTGAGCCGGCGACGGTTGATGATCCACGGAGCACTCGCATCGGCTTCGAGCTCGCAGTGCGTCCCTCGATGGACGTCTTCGGCCTGAACGTGGGCGTAGGGTATTGAGTTGCGGTTCCAAAACTTGCTCCGAAAGTCGGGCGGAGACGGATCGTCCGTGGCTACAGTGCTTCCCTCTGGAATGGGAAGTCGAAATCGCACATCGTCCAGATCAACATAGTCGCAGCCAAAGATGTTGTAATCGAGCATGAACTGAAGTTGGTATCGAATGTGAATCTCGAAGGGCTGAAAGACGGTTCTCATGACTCCTCCTGACTCCAAGATAGCGGCAATGCGATAGTTGTGGGAAGGGTCGACAAAGGAGATCTTGAGAAAGTACGAGTATCCGACGTGATATCCGTAGAAGTTGACGCCTTTGCACAGGTGAATGGCAGCGATAAACTGGTTGGCTTCCGGGTCGTCTGCATTCCGACGAAGGGAGGCAGCCATAGCAGCATTGAGCTCTCCACCAAGGCGGTGAATGTATCTGAGCACATCGTCTGGATCGAGGGAGCCCTTGTATTGGACGTAGCAGTAGGGATAGACGTTGTGGATGTGTAGGCAAACACGTTGTCCTGCGGGAGTAGCGCCAAAGATGCGGAGGACGGGTACTTTGCGGAGAGGCTGACCTTCGGCGTTGAACGCGCATTGAGTGCGATCTATTGGAGTTGGCAGCGTCAAGACGTGGTCGATGTTGATGAGACGTACGCGAAAGAAAGGATCGGACGAAGCTGGGCCGATCTTTTCGGTGCGTTGCGGAGCAGGCTCGCTCTTCGGCGTCTCGTCCGCAGAGGTCATGGTGGAAATGTGGATGCCAGCTTGGCGGTCAGAAGTCTCTTCATCCTTGCATTGCTGCGTGTCCTGCGAACATCGCCATCAGCATGATGGCATGGCGCTCGTCGTTGGTGGTCGTGAGGATGCTCCAATGTTTGCTCGTTCAGGGTCCAGCTCAGCTTCGTTTTGACCGAAAGTGGAGGTCCCAGTCCCATGTCGCTCTAACATTGCAGGGAAATATTACGCGGTACGCGGTGGTGCTGTACGCCATCGTGACAGCCGAGAGTACCACCGCCGCTGAACCAACGCTCACTTCATCTGGCACACGCTTCCATCTCGTCCAGTGCGACTCAGCCATCGTCTCATCCGTCGGGACCTCACCATCACCATGGCCTCAGATTGATCATCGCCATGGCTCACGTTCAGGATAATGCTGCTGCAGCAACTGGCGGCCAAGGTGCTTCTGCTTCAGCAATCCGCGCCATCCCCTCCCATGACGTCCATCGAATCACCAGTGGTCAAGTCGTTCTCGATCTGCAGACGGCTGTCAAGGAGCTCATCGAAAATGCCCTGGATGCTTCAGCGACCAATATTGCGCTCAACTTTCGAGACTACGGTGCCGACTCGTTCGAGGTGGTCGACAACGGAACCGGTATAGACCCTTCCAATTACGCCTCGGTGGCTCTCAAGCACTACACCAGCAAGCTCTCTTCGTTCTCGGATCTCGCCCTTGTACGCACATTCGGCTTTCGCGGCGAGGCGCTTTCATCGCTGTGTGCTCTAGCCAAGGTCACCATCCATACGGCCACTTCGGATCAGGCACCCATGGGCACCATCTTGCAGCTCAACCGGTCCGGAAAGGTCGAGAGTGACTCGGGCAGAGCCGCAAGGCAGCGCGGAACCACCGTCACCATCGAGGGCCTCTTCAAATCGCTTCCCGTGCGTAGGAAAGAGTATGAAAAGAATCTTAAACGCGAATATACCAAAGCGCAAAACCTGCTCCAAGCCTACGCTCTCGTCACCAGGGGAGTGCGATGGACAACGACAAACACCCCGGCGGGGGGTCGCAAGACACCGCAGTTCAGCGTCAACTCGTCCAACGCAGACAACTATCTCTCTGCCAACGTTTCGGCTCTGTTCGGTGCTAAAGTGGTGCCTACACTCATGCCGCTCAACCTCGAGCTCACCTTTTCAGTCGCCAGGTCTCGCAGCAAACTGCTTCACAGAGCAGCAGAGGCGGACTGCGACGAAGATGAAGATGGGACTGCGCCACACGACGAAACGTCGACAGTACATGTCGTGGGTCTGATCAGCAAGCCCGTCTACGGCTCGGGTCGTACTTCATCTGACCGACAATTCTTCTACATCAACGGACGACCGTGGGAAGCAGGCCGAGTCAGTCGAGCCTTTAACGAGGTGTACAAGTCGTTCAACTCGAATCACTTTCCTTTCGTCATTGCGGATTTTCGACTGCCCACCGACTCGTACGACGTCAATGTCAGTCCGGACAAGCGCACCATCTTCCTGCACGAGGAGAGTCGTCTGATCGAAAAGGTCAAAGAAGCGCTCGAGAACCTTTTTGCTCCTAGCAGAGCCACTTTCCTCGTCAACGGAGCCAGTCATTCGCTTCGCAACGGTAGCGGCGTTACGAGCTTGAGTGCACAGTCTAGGCTGAGTGGTTTTGTGGCCAGGACGGAAGAAGCGTCTTCGAGCACTGACCAAGTCGATGACCCTGCCATCGACTCTGCAGCCGAGTCTGCTGATGACGAGCAGGTTGACGAGCAGCAAGGTCGGGATCAGAGTGATGATGAGGGCGACATTCCTGCAGACGCACGACAGCGCAACTCGGGAACGCGTCACCTCGAGTATCGCGAGGAGTCCAACTCTCTTCCACCCATTTCGGGCCGGGGACGTGCGGAGCCATTCGAAGACGACAGCAGTGAGCCCGACGTGCCGGCACCGCCAGCTCCCGGACCGTCCTCCCCCGAACCTCGATTGTCGAAGCGGGATGCCGATGAGGTGCTCGACACGACCCGAGCATCCTGGTCGCCATTCAAAAAGCAGCGCACAGCGCCTCTTCCAGAGGGGCAAGCCGACAGAGCCTCGTCCGAACGATCGCAGAAGAAAGCTCGAAATGTCTTGGCTTCGCTGCGGGCCTTTGCGCTCCCTGGGAGTCAAGCGGAACAGAATTTGCCCGTCTCCACGCGGATGGTTGAGGGAAGTCAAGACGAAGAGTCTACGCCAATGGTCGTGCCAGCAGAGGTAGCAGAGGTCGCGGAATCGTCTTCAGAGGACGAGCAAGATTTTGTTGATCTGCGCGGAGCCGGACAATACGATGATCAGGCCCAGGACGAAGCGGACGAACCTCTGTCTAACAAGCTCGCTGCGATGCACGAAAGCGTTGTCGCCGACCACATCGCTGATGACGACGAGGTCATCCTATTCGATATGGATCGTTTGCAGAGGCGAACAAGGGATCGACGAGCGGCAGCCTTGTCGAAACAGTCGGCGCCACAAGAACTGCCTGCATCGGGAGACGAAGAGCTGCTGCAAGGTGCTGGAGTGGAGAACCACGACGAAGCGCAGGTCGAGCGGGCTCTCTCTCGCGTCATTCACAAGCAGGACTTTTCCGCCATGGACGTCATCGGCCAATTCAACCTCGGCTTCATTATCGCGCGGCGGCGGACCCAACCAGATGCCTCTTCAGACGAGATGGACGATCTCTTTATCGTCGATCAGCATGCGTCGGACGAAAAGTTCAACTTTGAGACTCTGCAGCTCACCACACAGATTCGCTCCCAAAAGCTGATCGTCCCGCGTCCACTGGAGCTCTCGGCTTCGGACGAGCTAGTTGCCATTGAGCATCAAGCGACGCTGCTCTCGAACGGCTTCGAGATCGCTGTATGCGAAACAGGCCTTCCTGGCACAAGGATCAAGCTGGTCGCTCAGCCGATCAGCAAAGCGACCGTTTTTGGCGTCAAGGATCTAGAAGAGCTGCTGTATCTGCTCCGAGACATTACCGCCGGCTCGGAAGCGGCCAAGGGGATACGATGCAGCAAAGCGAGGGCCATGTTTGCCAGCAGAGCGTGCAGAAAGTCGATCATGATCGGGACCGCGCTCAACAAGAGCAGGATGGGCAGCGTTTTGAGAAACATGGGCACCATCGAACAGCCTTGGAACTGTCCGCACGGTCGACCGACGATGCGTCACTTGGCCTGTCTCAAGACGCTCGACGCGGTAAAGCAGAGGGACCAGCAGCTGCAAGATGGCGTGAAAGACCCTACGTGGGACGAGCTCGTACAATGTCTAGCTTAGCAGAATGGAAGCAATGCTTGTCACCTAACATTGCTGGTGAGCAAATTGGGCGCACATTCGGATCTTGGGTTTCAGCCCAGCTGAGAGAGATTGCGGAATTTTGCTCGTGAAATCGCCAAAGACTCGAGCGGCTGCTGCTGGTTTTTCCTGGTTTTTTAGGCGCTCCCGACAACTGCAAGCGCATGCATCGTGAGCCAAAATGAGTTTCTGAGGATCTCGCAGAGCCGCCGTTGGGCTTTCCCTTCCGCCTACACATACCCATCACGGTAACCTGTTCCCCTTTCGCAGCCATATACCTCGACGAACCCATCATCTCCTATCTACAAAATGACATCCGTCGCCCAAGCAGCAGCGCTTTGCATCCCTCCAACGAGCTTCGACGACTACGTGCTGGATCCGCGCAAGTCTCTGCCCGACTACCGTCGCGAGATCTACGATCTGCTGCAGTACCTCGACGAAGAGCAGGACAAGATCGAACGGCAACTGGCCCGCTACTCTTCCACATCCAACGCACCTCGCAAACAGACAACACGGCGTCCCTCGGCCTCGTCCCAGACCATGCGCGATTACGATGACATTGCACGCTCGGAATCAGAAGACAACGCCGACGACGACTTTGTAGTCGTAGAAGATCTCAATGCTTCGAGTAGGAAGAAGCAGCTGCTGTCGCAATTGCAGCAGCTGTGGAGGACGAGAGATGCGTTGCGCAAGAGAGCCAAGCAGCTCAATATCAGGATTGACAGTCTGGCGCATGGGAAAGAATCGGGTCTGATGCGTTTGGAAGACGACTTGCAGAACGAGATCGACTTGGGCGCTCACGAGGAGAATGACGAGCTTTGAAGTCTGCATACTGTATACAGAATCAGATTCGAGCTCCTCTCACCTTCCGGTCCAGCCGCGAGTACTGGAACATGAGCACTTGTGTCGATGGCGAGCAGGGGACCTGTTCGCATTCCTTATCTTTCGTCTTGTTGTTGTTTTTTCGCCGAATTTCGCGTTCCCTTTTCTGTTTGCATCGCATTTCTTTTGTCGCCTATAATTCTTTGCTTGCATCTTTGCCGTCCAATGCATACTCCTTCCCGGTGTTGCTTTTGTTCGAACGGTTGCCTTGGCCGCTCGGCACAAAAATATCTTTTGCGAATCTCCAAGAACAGCAGCGATTGAGAGGTGTAAGGCGACCAGGCCCTATAGACTCGTTGAAGCGGCGCCCCCAAATCCGCGATACGCATTCGAAACGCGTTTTGTGGTCTGATTTTTGACAGGTTCGCTTCGGAAATGAAGAAAATCAGGTTTCTTCTTGTTCCTGGAAGAAAGATTATTATAGAGGGTAAAGTAACACTTTTGCTCGCTTTCCTCATCTCGTCAACCACCATTGTGCTCATCACTGTCCTTACGTGTTTGTTCTTTTCCCTCTCCACCTCGAATTCCTGTTCCGTCTCTCATTATGCCATCGCACCGTCCTCGCAGCAACAAAGCCACTAGCGGTGCTTCGCCAGCACCCAAGCGCACCTGGGTGGTCCTCTCGGCACTCCTCGTTGGCTTCTGCGCCCTCATCGCTGCTCTCGACTCGATCCGGTCCAACTTTTACATCTTCGACCACAAGCAGATCTACAAGGTCGCATCGACTGCTGTTGCCAATCATCCCGGCAATGCTACTGCCATCTTTGACGATATCCTGGACACGCTTCGTGCCGATCCCAAACTGGCACCTTATATCAACAAGAACCACTTTAGCGTCGAGTCCGAATGGATGTTCAACAACGCCGGTGGTGCGATGGGAAGTATGTTCATCATTCATGCTTCGGTGACCGAGTATTTGATCTTCTTCGGTACGCCGGTAGGTACCGAGGGTCATACTGGTCGTCATACGGTGAGTTTGACACACACGATATTCGCGGCGGTTGTAGCTAGATACTGATGCTTATCTGACTCTCTTTTATTGCGATGGATTAGGCCGATGACTACTTCAACATCTTGACAGGAAACCAGTACGCTTTCCCCGCTGGTGCGCTCAAAGCCGAACACTACCCTGCCGGATCAGTGCACCACCTGCGTCGTGGAACGGTGAAACAGTACATGATGCCCGAGGATGGTTGCTGGGCGTTGGAGCTGGCTCAGGGCTGGATTCCTCCTATGCTTCCATTCGGACTGGCGGATGTGCTCAGCTCGACGCTTGATCTGCCTACGTTCGGTGTGACGGTGTGGATCACTGCCCGAGAGATGATTGGCAACTTGCTCCTCGGCAAGTTCTAAGCTCGGCAACAATCACGTAGATCATGAAAGAGCGAGCCTGAAATAAAACATAATTGCGCTGAGCGCAAACCACTTCCGGAAGAGGCATCAGAGTGGAATCGCAGACAGAGACTTGCCATCCCATGGCTGACCTCTGGTGTCGAGCGGTCGCTTTCCGTGCTTTTCCGTCCAAGCAACGATCCCACCGGTGAGAATGAGCACCTGCTGTGCGACGCTCTGCTGCGCCTGTGACTCTGAAGCACCGGATGCGGTGTGCACCTTGACCAGCGCGTCAGCCACCCATCCTGCGGCCCGTGTCCCTCTGCCTTTGCTCGAATTACAGTGGAAGATCAGCTTCGGCACCGTCGAGAGCATCGGCAGTAGCGAAGGGAGTGTAGCTGGCAGGGTGTGTGCGGGTAGATTGATTGCTCCGGGTAGGATGTACTGTGAAAGAGAAGGAGCAGTAAGCCTCTACAGATTCGTGATGGATTGAGGATGAAGTATCACTTACATCGCAATCGGAGCGTCGCACATCCACAACGGCAAAGTCCCTTCCGGGCGTCTTGTCGGTATACCAAACGGTGAGCTCGTCGACGCTGATGGATCCCGGCTTGGTCGTGGGTTCGCCGTAGACTTTCCACCAGTCGCTCTGGCTGATTGGGTGTTGGTCTGCTGTGGACATTGTCTGTAATTGCGCTGTGATCCGGGATGGACGTGGTTCGGGAAGATTTTCGAACACGAAGCAATGCGAGTTGGTCTTGGTCCAAGCTCGAAGGAGTGGGAAGAATTTGAAATATTCCCGATTTGAGCGATGTCTTGTGAATAGTAGACCTGATGCTGTTTTAGCGGCACCTTCGGCTGTAGCGGTCTTGCCGTTTGACCGGTTCAGAGTTGGGGCCAGCGACGCGGCAGTGCGGGGTAAGTAAAACGTTGGAACCAGGCGGCCGAAAACAAGACTACTTTTTCTTAACTTCATACATCCAAGACCACCCCATCGACGAGCAACTCGCTCTCTTCACAATACCATCAACATGCTCGTGCTACGACCGAGTCTGGCCAGAGCAGGCTTGATCGTCGCTTCGCTGCGTCGTTCGACCAGCTGCGTATCCAGCAATGCTCTCCGCAGCTACTCGACAGCCATCGACCCATCGCAGCTTGCAACACTTACGCCTCTCTCTGACATTGCCGAATCCGAACTTGGATCAACCTCACCCTACGATGAGCACGTCTCGGTACTGACGCTCAACCGTGCGCCTGCCAAGAACGCCATCTCACGAGCGCTTCTCTCCGAAATGGACCATCACGTAACGTCGTTGCTCACATCTTCCACAGTACGAACACTGTTGATACGCTCCTTAGTCCCCGGAGCCTTCTGCGCAGGAGCAGATTTGAAAGAGCGCAAGGGCATGTCGAAGCCGGAAGTGGATGCGTTTCTGCTTGGCCTGCGCAAAGTATTTACCAACGTCTCGCGACTACCCATGCCGACGATCGCCTGTTTGGACGGACTGGCTATGGGGGGAGGACTGGAGTTGGCGCTCACGTGCGATTTGAGGATCGCTGGTCCTGCTGCAACCAAGCTCGGATTGACGGAAACCAAGTTGGGCATCATCCCCGGTGCAGGGGGGACGAGCAGGATGACTCGACTTGTGGGTCCGGCTCGCGCGAAAGAGCTTATCTTTAGTGCGAAGCTGGTCGACGCGGTCGAGGCAAGTAGGATTGGATTTGTGGACATCGTTGCGCAGGAGGGAGATGGGTCAGCTGCTTTCAAGAAGGGCGTGCAGCTCGCTAGGTCGTTTGCTAAGAATGGTAAGTTTTGTCGCCCGATCTTGCAACATACAGGTCCTTGCTCCCCGACGGTTGCTTTCGCTCTTACGAGTCGCAAGGATGGCAGTTCTGTGCGGAGGAGTGATGACAACTTCTCGGAATCGACGGCATGTCGCTCAAGTCGAGGGTGGACCATGATCGTACGAGCCTGCCATCTCTTGCCCGTATCTGCGGGTTTGCAACTCGGACAAAAGTCTGGTTTAGCTGGGTCCCGGGGTTTACACTCTTCAGCCTAGCCTTGTTTGTTCACGCTCTGGGCTGAGCGTATGACATGCGTCCAGCAGCTGATGACAAGCTTGAAACAAAGCAATGGAGCATGGCCCAAAAATACAGATGACAATGAAGACAATAAACTAGAAACGTTTCTAGCTATCAACTCGGCGAATGGAGTTGGTCTCCGGAAGCGGTCGTTCACGGAACTGTTCAGATGATCTAACAAGTTTTACCTTTTTTCTGTCTGTTTTGCTCTGCAGGACCTTTGGCCGTTCGAGCAGCCAAGCTGGCCATCGACAGAGGCGAACAGATGGACCCGGAAACAGCGCTCGACTTTGAACGACAGTGCTACGAGACGATTTTGGGCACCAAGGATCGCTTGGAAGGGCTCAAGGCGTTTGCGGAGAAGCGGGAGCCGGTGTATCGTGGCGAGTAGACCTTCATAAGCGGACTCGGGAGACGGCAGACGAGAGCTTGTTCATGAAATCTGAAATGTCTTTGCTGTATTGAAAGTGTGAAGTTGTGCGAAGAAAAATAAGAAGAAGACAATGGCACGAAGAAAGAGGCGCTTACGATTGCCGCTTTCGGAAGAAAACCCGGGCTGAAAAACGGAAAGCCGCCAGAACTCAATGTGGCGCTTAGGCAGGTTCAGGAACTTGTCTAAAGTCGGAGTTGAAGGAGCAACACAAAATGGAATCGCGCTTAGCTGCTGCTGTTGCTGCTGGTGTCCCCGCAGTTGCAAATGAGTCGGCGATTGCAACTGTAGCGACACACGAGAAGTGAAACCTGTCTCATATGTATTCTTCCGCCCCGCTCGCCATTGCAGCAGCATGAAAGCTCTGCTTGTGGTCTCGCCTGGAAGGAAAGCGTGGGAAGTCGGTGTCTCATGACAAATCGATAGCACCAACGGGATGTATCAGCTCTCGTTCTGGTACGGAGACACTTGTTGATGCCCAGACGATCATTCGCTGTCAATTCGCCTTACTGTACCTGAAACGTGGTCGTGGCAATAGACGACGACGACGACGACGACAGCCTTGCCCTCGCCTGCAAAATGTCTGAGCATGGTGGACAAGTGTGGCTCACTCGCTCCAGGTCAGACGATATCGACACCAAAACCACGAAAGCTTCATGCTAAGCGTCGATCCAACCACATTTCGCATCTGCTTCCTCTGGCAACCTATGCGATACGCAATTGTGCGCCCAAGAACGGACATAGTCGCTACTTGTTGACCACACGTTCCTCGAAGCTGACACTGTCAACACGATCAGCAAGTCCTCGATGCGCACGCAGAGAGAGTCGGTCGAATGTGACGGAAGAAGATCGAGAGAGAAGAAGAGGCCAGTGCACAACTGCACAGGACAAGCCGTGTTTCACATTCGTTTAGCGCGAACGAAAACGAGGCAGAGGAGGTGCGGGTGGTAACTGGGCATTTCCGACTTTTTCAAGCCCTGACGACGCTTTCGGCTTTTCCGAGCCGTGACTGCATCCGTCAAAAGGTGTGGGATCCACGGTTGGCCCGAAACTGCAGCTCGAGAAGCAGGCAGTCACACGCTTTATTTTTTTTTTTTCCATTCACCATCCTCCACAATATCACTGGGTGGTGCAGATCATTGTACGGCTGGCATCCGATGGCAGGCAAGACAAGTCCAATGCAGTGATGCGATAGACAAGTGCAGCCTCTGGATCAAAAAGAAGCAAAGCGGCGTGAGAGAAAGGATGCATTTCGAACCGCATGGAAGCGCCTCTTTCGAAGGCGGCTGAGTCCAAGTCGAATGCACAAGTCAGGGAGATGCACATTCGCCTGCAGCCACTCCCAGACTGTCTCGAACTCGGCCTCTCGCTCTTTCTCTCCGTCACGGCCGTCCATCTCGCCGTCGACCCCCTTTCCACTCCTTCCCCTCCTCCTCCTCCACCACCATCCTTACAGTCCCCGTGTCCAGTCCTTGTCTTGCCGATCTTTTGGGCTTGGAACCCCGCTACTTCCCTTCCGTGCCGTCTCCTCGCCGCCCTGCCTTGATCTAGGCCCCATCTGCACTCCACATCCGTATCCGCCTCATCCTCAAACCTTAACCTCGTCTGCGATCCTTCACGTCTACCAGCCTAGCTATTGGATCTCCGCTGCAGCAGCGACTCGCCTCCGACCTTGAATTATTGCGCCCATCGTCCTATCCATGCGCTTTGGCTTGGCACTGCGCAAAGTCGAAGCTGACAATCTGCTTTGAGTCTGTGTCTGCCAGCGTCCAGCCTTTCTCAACAGCGTCCCTGGCTGCCTTTGCGTATGCGTTGTACACCATCCAAGAGCCAAAAGTTTCAAGCCTTGTTTCTGCCTGCTCTCGCTTGTGTTCAAGCCGCCGCTCATCCGCCTTTTGCTCACTCAGCTTAATTTAGTTCTGCTCCACTAGTACTGTACTGTACAGTACTGTAACTTGGCCTTGGCTGCCAGCGCAGCTCGGGCACGGCACTCCCACTCTCAGCCGCATTCTAATCCCTCAGCGCCGTCTAAGAGGCCGCTGGTATATATCTAGCCAAGATGATCGACCAGTTCCGCAATTCGCTATACCACCTCTCCGACTACCTACACGCTTTCGCCCCCTTTACAGCCTCGAACCGATCAGGATCCAGTCCAGCTGCTGTCTCTCTACCTCCCTTTTGGCTCTACGTCGGAATCTTTGCTGCCTCCTACGCCTCTCTCAAGCTTGTTCGTGGCGCCACGACCGATTACAAACGCAGATACTACATGGAAAAGGACACAATGATCATCAAATCGCCCCACCCTTTCACCGCCCCGACCAACTACACTCTCCCCGAGTTCCTCTTCAAGCCCATTGACGTTCCAGCATGCAAGGAACGCGCCAATGCGCCTCTGCTCTTTCCTGCTGATCCCGAAGTCTCGGGTCGTCCTGATGCCAAGCCATTGTCGCTTGTCGAGGTGCGCGAGTACGCCACCAACCTCGCTTCCGCTTTGATCTCGGGTTCGACGGAATCCGGTCGCAAGTACGGCAAAGGCGATGTCGTCGGGATCAACGCCTCCAACCAGCATGATTATCTTGCGTGTGCTCTCGGTGTCATGATGACGGGTGCTAGTGTTGCGCTCTTCAACCCTGCTTACAAGCCGGTGGAAATCGCTCACCAGATTCGAATGGTCAAGGCTACTGCGATTATCACCAACGAATCGTTCTACAAGTCTACCCAAGAAGCTGCTCAGGAGGCTGCGATGAAGGGAGAAGACGGTCTCGAACATCTCTCTTCCGTCCCTGAGATCCTTGTCTTTGAGGAAAGCCACGCGGCGTCCATCACAAAGATCCTCAAGGTCGGCAAGGACGAGTTGCCTGAGACCCGCGCATTGCTGGACAATGTCAAGGTCGACCCCAAGACCACCACGGCTGTCTTTTGCTTCTCGTCCGGTACCACCGGCGGCCCAAAGGCCGTCATGCTTTCGCACTATGCTATGGTCGCCAACGTCATCCAGTCTTCCTATGCCATGTTGGACCGAACCAACGATCCTCTGTTGGACGAAGGCAACTGGTACCAACACGGCCGCGAGTATCTCAATGGCTACTTTACCACTCGCATCGCCCAGACCTGGAACACGGCCGCTGACTCGATCAACACGGTCACCGACAAGCTTGGTGGGTTGCACTTGGCACCTCGTCTCAGCCGTGGCGAGTTCCACATGGGCCTATTGCCTCTTTTCCACTGCTACGGCCTCCTGATGGGCTTTATGAGCCTGCACACTTGTACGCCTTGCATCGTCTTGCCGCGTTTCCAGCTCGACGTCTTCCTGTCGACGGTACAGAACTACCGCGTGACCTTTTGCTTTGTTGTACCGCCCATCCTTCTCGCGCTCGCCAAGCACCCAAGTGTGGACAAGTACGACCTCAGCTCGCTCACCAAGGTTAGCTCCGGCGCCGCGTCTCTTCCTCAGCAACTTCGTCTCGCCGTCAAGAAGCGTCTCGGCATCGAATCGACCGACGGCTACGGCATGTCGGAAATGTCTCCGCTCGTCTGCAGCCAGAACGCAAAGGATCTCGACCACTACCCCGGCACCGTCGGACAGCTGGTACCGGGAACCGAGGCCAAGGTGATCAACCTGGACGGCCAAGAGGTTGGATTCGACGAAGAAGGCGAGCTCTGCCTGCGCGGCCCACAGATGATGCAGGGCTATCTCAACAACGATGAGGCCAACGCCAAGACCTTTATCCCTTCCGTCGACTCTCCCGATCGCTTCCTGCGCACCGGCGACATTGTCAAAGTCAACAAGCAAGGCTACGTCACCATCACGGATCGCCTCAAGGACGTGATCAAGTACAACGGCTTCCAGGTGCCCCCCTCGGAACTCGAGGCGCTCATGTTCAAAGAGGACCGCGTCAACGACTGCGCCGTGCTCGGCGTACCCGATCAGGAGGGCACCGAGCTGCCGTGGGCGTTTGTCGTGCTCAACCCCAAGACCAAGGACGAGGTCGGTCAGGACGAGTACAAGAAGCACAAGCTCGAAAAGGAGCTCCTCGACTTTGTCAACACGCGCGTTAACGCCAACTACAAAAAGCTGCGCGGATTGACGTGGCTCGATGCGCTGCCCAAGTCGGCGTCGGGCAAGATCCTCAAGAAGGATATCCGGGCCATGGTCGAGCAGCACAAGCTTGCCGGGAGGAAGTGAACGCTTTGGATACCCTGCAGTTTCTCACTTGTACTTTTAAGTTTTTCGGTCGTCGTTGGTTAATCGCTCATTCCTTATGTTTCTGGAGAAGAGTCTATGTGTGACATGGTCGAGGTGAGCGGGATCTACGACTGAACGCTTCCATAGCCCTGGGGACACTGCTTGCCGAGGATGGCCGAGCCGCTCTGCATGTAGCAGATTTTGGCGGCTACGCACTCGTCTGTCAGGCACTTTGGACTTTTGGGGCTGTTTCTGCCCTGGTAGACGGTAAACTGTTGGACGAGGTTGTGTCGTAGAGCCATTTCTTCGGTGAGTTTTGCCCAGAAGGTGGCGTTGAGAGGGGCGTCGGATGGCCAGAGGGCGTTGGGGACGGGGTGGGTGGAGTTGGGGTTGGATGCGGTGAAGTTTGCATAGGCGGTTCGGGCGGAGTAGAGGTGCTCGTAGACCGGACCGTGGGATGAGGCGGGTAAGGCGGGGAAAGTGGGTACGCTCGTATAGAACTGGTGGTAATCCATCACTTCGTACGTCGACGCGTTGACGTGCATGATCCTCAGTGCCGGATTGACGTTGTTCCCGGGCGTGATGGACGGCGCCATGAACGAGACCGCTTTGGCCATGGCCGCAGTTTTGACGGTACCGTTGTTGGCATAAAACACGTTGAACTGATCTTCGTGCGTATGGCCGAAAAAGATGTGCGCAATGACGTGCGGCGCAAAGCGGTCGACAATCTGATAAAACAGGTTGGTCGGATTGTCGAGCGGATTACTTCCATCCCAACCGGTCAGCACGTGGCCGACAATCCATACCCGTTCGCCCCTCTTCTCGGCGTGGAACAGCTCATCGGTCAGGAACCGAAGACTGCCCGAATAGTCCGGATTCTGCGTATGGATCATGTTGAACACGTTGTTCTTGTACCAGAAATCCGTATTGATCGCGATAATTCGAAGCCCCTTTCGAGGAGTCACCGAGTAACCGGCATAGTGCGATCGAACCTGTTCAGCTTCAGCGTGGTCGAACCAGCCTTGGGCCTCCCACAGCCGAGCCAGGTTGTTCCAATCCCACGAGAGTTGATCCGAACGTCCATCGGGCAGCGCGCCCTGCGAGGCAAAGTCGGACGGCGAAGAATCGTGGTTGCCAATCGCATTGAATACGGGACCTTTGCCCAGCAGCGCTCGGATCGAATCGTACAGACTCTGATGGGTGTACTTGACCAAATCCTGCGAAATGTACTGCGCCAGATCATGCACCACCATATCACCAGTGTGGATGGTCATATCCACCTCTTGACCGCCGTTCAACGGCGTCACCGCTTCCAGCGTCGACAGAGCCAGCGACCACGGAGCATCGCATTTGAAGTTGCCCCAGTACGACGCGCTCTCGGAAATGTTGGCCTTGGGCAGCATACCCTGCGTAAAGTTGCCACTGCTCAACGTGGAATTGTACGCATCGGCACGACAACACCGTCCGTTGGTACACGCCGCTTCACCGCCGACAAAGAAGCGCGGGTCGACGTGGATATCCGACATGTGCAGCACGCGAAGGTCGTTACCGTCCTTGGTCGGCTCTCCGACGTTCCTGTTGTACGTCGAAGGAGGCGTGCGCTTGCCGTGGAACCACTTGTCGAGATACTCGCCATCCAGATGTCGCGGCTTGGGAAGCGAACAGTTGCTAGTCGAAGATCCGACCACAATATTGCAGATGTACTGCGCGTCGGTGCTGTCAGTCGAGGTGAAATCCGCATAGCTCAGCACCTGAGCGTATACGGAGCCAAGCACTTGGGGAGCGTAGGTCTTTGCGCAAGTGGAAGCGGATTTGTACTTGTACTGTGTGCACATGTCGACGAGCATACCAGGCACGTCCTTGGGAGATTGACGTGCGAGCTTCTGCGCCGACTTGAGAGCCTGTGTGCACTTGGTGCAGTTGGCGGCAGACGAAGCAAAGATGTCGGTGAGCTCCTTGCGCACTTTCGCAGCGATATCTGGTGAGGCGATACCCGTAGCGAGCGGGTAGACGGCTTCGGCGGATGACGGGCCGAGGGGCAAGATGGTCGGATTGGCAAGAATGTCTGGGAAGACAGAGTGTCGCTGAACGTCGGTCACAACAGGACGAGGTTCTGCTGTCATGGATGCAGGGGCATTGTAGTAGGATGCGAATAGGGAGGTGGGGAAGGCGCTGGATGCGGTGTAGGCCGATGTTTGCTGGTCGATCCCGGCAGCTGTAGCAGCTGAGGAGGACGGCGCAGAGGACGCAGAGGCATTACCACGGGCGGCAAATCGAGCAGGTGATGAAGTAGACAGCTGGACCAAACCCAGCAGGACAGCGACGGATGCGACCACCTTCATCCTGTACCAGAGCGAATGGGTCCACAGCCGAGGAGAGGTGTTGGAGGACGTGTGGAGGGGTAGAGATGGATCCTTGTCGTTGAGGAAGGGCTCCTTTTGTATGTCGTCCGACATCCACAGGGCCGACATGGCTCTATAGGGAAAAAAAGGCTAGCGAGTCTTGGTCGACAAGCTGCCCTGAGAGCACCGCTCTCGAGTTCAAGGTGATGGTCGGCAAGAAGAGAGAAACAAGAGAAAACTAAGCGAAGGAGCCTTTAGTTTCGCTCTTGACGCTCTCGGACCACCTTCTTTGATCCCATTCTTTGCAGCTCCGCCTTGTTCCCACATTCCATGCACATCCGATACTAACGTTTCTCTGAACACACATGGCTTCAATCGCAGAAGCCGGCCAAGTTGGCAACAAGTGTTTGAGGACACGAAGCGAGCTGCCGAACATGCAAGCTGGGCACGTTTTCAGGGTCCATGTCGATGTCGATACCGTTGGCAGGCACGTTTTTAGGCTGGGATTTGCAAAGCCGACGCAGCGGCGATCTGCCCAAAAGGAGAGATCGGCTCAGCTCCACGTTTTGTTGGTAACAAGATGTCAGATGGCCGTATGGACTTGTTCTCTGCCCTCAAGGTGGACCGCCGGTGAAGCGTTTGCTCGCAACCGTCGACCAATTGGCTCTATCGCAGATCGGGATCGCTTGCTTTGCAGATCCGTAGCTTGGAATCGGCTGGAACGGAAACATCAGTACAGTAAACCGCGGTATCCAAATATGACCGCGGATGTCCACCTTTATGTGGAGACAGCCGAGCCAACAAAAGACATCGTTCGCAAGCAATGGTCGAGCACAGATGTCTTCCATCACTAACACCAACGAGTCTGTCGTACCATGTCGCAAGTAGGCCGGCCGCAACAGATCCGCATCGATTTTCCCTCGGCAGACCTCGACCGTCTCCAGCGCAAGCTCGACGACATCCGGCTGCCGGACACCGAGATCACTGGCGGTATCCAAGCGTGGGAATACGGTACTGAGCTGGCCAAACTTGGGCAGATCCTCGACGACTGGAAAAGCGGCAATCCAAAAGACAGTCATCGTCAACCCGTCGGCGCTCTTGGTCAAGGTGTCAAAGAGTGGTGGAGAGCTGTCGAGTCGCAGCTAAACCGTTTCCCTCACTATACGGTGCAGATCGAAGGCATTCAGGTGCATTATCAGCATTTCAAGCCGTCTGTATCTGATGATGAAGCGGTCATTCCGGCAATCCCGTTGATCTTTTCCCACGGTTGGCCAGGTTGCTTTACGGAAGGGTTCCATTTCGCAGCAAAGTTGGTCGAGTCTAGAGCGCCGCGGTTCGAGGTGATTGTTCCGAGCCTGCCTGGCTTCGGTCTTTCCCAAGCGCCTCTGAGCAAAGGATGGACGTTGAAGGATACAGCTAGGGTGTTTGATACGCTCATGACGTCTGTGCTCGGGTTTAGATCGTACATGGCCCAAGGTGGAGATTGGGGTTCGTTGGTCACTCGATTCTTGGCCAACAGTCCGCACTGCAAGCTTGCTCATATCAACTTTGCTCCACCTCAGCCTCCGGCGTGGAGCATTCCGGCCATGGCACTGGAGCATATGGGCTACAAAGGAGCGGGAGTTAGAGCTCTTCAATGGCTCGGCTACCATCCTCAAGAGATCCTCGGCATTCAGCGTACGTTTGCATACCTCGATCAAGGCAGCGCCTATACCCAGATCCAAGGCACTCAACCTTCGACACTGGGCTATGCGCTTTACGACAACCCGCTCGGGATCCTCTCGTGGCTTCTGGAAAAGTATCACGCATGGTCCGACCCTCGTTGTCCCGCTTTCAACGATTCCGCCAAAGACGCCTCGCCACACTCGCTCGTCACCGATCAAGAGATCCTCACCACCGTCATGATCTACTATCTAACCAACTCGATCCACACCTCGTTTCTGCCGTATAAGGAATCCCACCACCTCTTTGCCAAACCGGACTTGAACCTGTGGCATGACGCGAGGCATACGCCGTTTGGGTTTTCGAATTTCCCGTATGAGATCGTCGCCGGCCCCAAGAGCTGGTTGTCCAAGTACCGCCTCAACTGGCAGTTCTACAAGATGCACGACTACGGAGGGCATTTTGCTGCCCTGTAAGTATCAATATCGGATGATACTCGCTCAAGTGAACATGGACTGACCACGACTTTCATGTGCTTTCGTTTTTGTGGTTGTTCTGAACAGAGACAACCCGGATGCGTTGGTTCAAGATATGCAAGAGTTTGCCAATCAACACTGGCCTGGTTTCTAGCTATTGGAAACGAATGTTGTACATCTCCTCAAAACGTCATGTGACATAGCCCAAGATGCAAGAACGAGTCAGGTCCAGCCTACGAAGCACTAACAAAGTTACGAGCCTTGATAGCCTCCTTATTCGCCTTCCTCAACGCCTTTCTCTTGACCTTTTCCTCCTCTGCCGCTTTCGACATCATCCTTGCCATCTTCTCCGCGGGACTCAGGTTCGCCTCCTCTTGCGCACCAGCATCCTTTGTCGCTTCAGTGTTGCCCGCCTTGGCAGCGCGCTCCGCAGCCTTGGCTTCCGCCTTCTCCTTTGCCAACTGCGCAGCACGCAAGATCTTGGACTGACGCTTCTGTGCTGCTCGCGCTTCACCTTTCGACATACCTGCCATCTCGATGGAAGCGAGAGAAGAGGCAGAAGCGATCGAAGGGTCGTCGAGAAGCTTGAATAGCCACGAGGGGTATTCGTGGTCTTGAAGCGCAATGGGGTCGGGCTTGTCTTTGAAGATCGAGACGCCTTTGAGCACCGTGCCGGGAGGTGCTGCTGATGGGAGCGATGATGTTTCGGTGGCTGTGCTCGATGACGACGCTGATGATGCTATGGTTGAAGCGGATGCGTATGCGCGCGAGACCGGCGCTTGTCGCAAGGAAGAGCACGAGGCTCGTGTTGATCGTGTTGCCGCTCTCAACATGTTTGCGAGGAGTTGTATTGTATGTGACTGAGCTGTACCTTGCTTCAAATTTCGAGTCCGTCCTTGCGATGCAAGCAATGCAGAAGAAACCGGAAGAGCCAGATGAGCGAGACAAGATGAGGGCAGGACAGTAAGTGCGCGACGTTGAGAAGAAAGCAAAAAAGAGCACTTTGCAGCTTTCTCATCAGAAAAAAGGAGGCAGCACGTGACAAGACCCAAATTTTAATGATGTTAGAGTATTATGTTATAACATAGCCCAAAAATCCGGTCATTGCAAGCTCAAAGCTATGATGATCATCTACGGACCACTGCTTCAGACTGTAGGATGGGCATCTTGAATTGCGAGCTGAGCGTCTACATCCAGTATCCAGACAGAAAGAGATAGAGACAAAGTGTAGAGCAAGCAAGTGGGAACGAGGCCCTGTCGGCTCAAGTCGAAACTGACATGTCCATGTGTCAGCTAGCCGTGCCCGCCGCGGACTGGGTTTGACTCCTCTCGAGCATCTTCTTCCTCGCCTCGAGGATCATCTGCTCCTTTCGATCTTTCAGCATCTTTGCACGCTCTTCTGGAGTAGTAGCCCAGCTGCTAGGACTGCCTTGACTGCCGGTGCTGGTGTGCGAGTTGGGTGTCGACGGCAGACCGTCTCCTTCCAAGCGAGACTGCAGACCGAAGCGAGAAATGAGATTTGGGGATTTGCTAGGCGTGCTCATGCCTGTTGACGAGCTCGAAGTGACGCCATTTGCCGGTGTTCGATCGGCATTCTGGGCTCGAAGCGTTGCCGCATTGGACGGAGTGGAGGGTTCGGCGGTACCAAAGAAGCCTGCTGGAGGAGACGGCAGACCGCCTTCGTTCAAGATGCGTTCACAGGTGGCTTCCACGCTACCAGATCGTTGGAGGTCGTAGCGGATCGATGCATCTGGGATGTGCGGGAAAAGCATCTTGACCGAGTCGACCATGTGTTGTGGCACCTGCCGGGAACGAGCCGCATTGAGTGCCGGTACTTGGTGACCACCGCTCGAGTTATTGTTACCACCGCCGAAAGCAAAGCGCAGAATCGACCAGAGGACGACGATCGCCAGCAGTGCTCCGAGACTGTCGTTCATCGTGTGGTCACCTTGATTATGGCGAGCTTGCAGTAGCGAGGTGAAAGCTTGAAACTGAGCAAGATCGTTGTTTGGCGATAGATGTCCAGCGATGAAGAGGGTCGAGAAGGAACAGGGTCAGAGCAAAGGTTGGATAGTTAGTACAAACGTCTTGATGCAATGATGGGAGAAACGATGGCGATGCGACGATGAATGGGTCGAGAAGGAAGAAGTGAGCAAAGACTGTGGGCGAACCGAGGTGAAAAGCTCTAAATTGTGGAGTCGAGTCGAGTTGCTTTTCCAGAGCCGCACGCACTGACCGCCCTCGTGAGAGATATGCTTTGGTGTCCGCGGTTCTGCTTTCCGAATCACCTTTTTCAACGGCGAAAGGGTGTCAGATCGTCGTAAGAGCTTCTCGTTCTCAACGAGCCACGGATCATCATTGACTCGGACTTCCAGGCTCGACCAAAGGTCTGCTACATTCACTTGCGAAACATGCGCAGAAGAGCGGTCGACTTTGGGACTTGCTATCAGCAACTGGAACGATTTGCCCGCACGGAAGAGTCGCTCTGCGAAGAGCTGTTTTCGCCCGAATAAGCGCGTGGGAAAAATGTCAGCAAAGGGTTCAAATCCAAAGCACCGCTCCCACCGCAGACCGGAAAAGCCGGCCAATAGCATAACCGGCCAAACCTCTCTCTTCGTCGGGTTGCACATCGCTTCCCCACAATCAGCTATCATCAGATCAGAACGCAACCCGTACAAAAGGCACCGAGACAACCACCACCCTTGCCCCTGCGTCTCATCATTCGAATCACCCCGCCTAGTCCTGCCAGAGAAGGCGTCGACAACATCATGCCATCTCAAGACCTCCGACCGGCAGATCTGCTGCCCTCTTTGGAGCCTCCTGTGCCACCTCAAAGACCCGTCATCCCAACCCTTTCACCTCGTGTCATCTTCACCGCTCCATCACAAACCCCGTCTTCGCGAAAGACTCAACAATGGATCTCGACGACACACGTATACCCTGCTGCTTGGCCGCGGTCCCACGTCCGCTCGGCCAAGTCGGACATCTACGACGCCAAAATTCCCAGCACATACACTCAAGGCCCACTCCCTTCCGATCCACAAGCCGCCAAAGCAGAACAGCGTCGGCGGAGAGAAACTGATTTTGCTCACTGGTTACACGTCTGCGGTGGAGAGGATCACGAAGATCAGCGCAAACTCATGCGTCAACTGCGCCAAGGATGTTTGGAGTCGGGTCATGCTGCCAGAATCACACAAGCCACAACTGCCAACGAGGCGCAGCTTTGGATGACGGTCAATCGAGTCGTTCCTTCCAGCCTGGAATATGACGTCGATACAGGTGCAGCCACCAAAGACCCTCGAGAGGGAATCACGCTCCTCGTAGCGCATGCAAACGGCTTCCACAAAGAGGTCTTTGAACCAGCCCTTGAAGCGTTCATCAACAAGCTGCAGACCAAAGAGTTCAGTGGCAAACACAGGATCGACGAGATTTGGATCTTTGACTGCACCCATTCCGGTCAAGCTGGAAGCATCAATCGTCAAGTACTCGGCGATACCATCAGCTGGGCAGATCATCCGCGCGACATGCTCAAGTTTCTCGAACATTACCTTCCTGAAACGCCTTCGCATCCGTCCTCTTCACCGACATGGCTTCCCACCTTCCTTCCCTCGCACAAAGCGTCCAAACCAAGCTCGAAACGCAGACTCGTTGGACTCGGCCACTCGTTTGGCGGTGCATCGCTCACTTTCCTCTTGCATGCCCGACCACGTATGTTGGAAGGCCTCATGCTCGTCGATCCTGCCATCATCCACTGCGAGGACGAGGACGAATATCAGATCAGCAAATTCCCCAACGACGTAATGTGTTCATTGCATCAGGTCCCGCTCGCCCGTGGTGCCATTGCACGCAAAGACACGTTTGACTCGTTCCCCGACGCTCAAGCTTACTTTGAGTCCAAGCCCTTCTTCCAAGTATGGCACAAGAAAGTCCTCGACCTGCACCTCCGGTTCGGCCTTCGTCCATCGGCACTGCCCGTATCGCGAGCACTTGCGGCGGACGACTTGGCCGAAAACGACCTCAAACGCACTCCCTTGGAGCTCAACAACACCAAGTGGCACGAAGCCGCCGCCTTCTGCTCCACGTGGATGGGCTACATCGGACGAAAAGGAATGCTCATCACAGATCATGGTGCGTGGGTCGGCATGGTCAACATGCAAGGAGGCTTTAACAACTTCCCGCTTGCCGCTGAGATTGACGCTTTGGATCGTGGCATCAGCTTCACCATTGAAGGCAATCATCTGGTAGCGCAAGAGGACCCCGAAAACCTGGCGGAGGCTCTGATCAGAGTGTTGGAGACGCAGGCGGATCCGAACAAGCTGAAACAGGAAAAGCTTCATAGACAGGTTGGCAAGACTAAGTTGTAATTGTAGAGTTGTAAAGGTCATCAATGCGATCGGTCCAATACTCCCACCCATCCTGCTTGCAAAAAGCGGCTCGGCAAAAGCTCAAACCTGCCTGTGCCCTTCGTTTCATCCCCGCAGATAGTTCGAGACCTGGCTTTTGATCTTCACAGGTATCAAAGGGAGATATGAGATCGCCATTGTACCGAATGCGCAAACCTGATGTGAAGGGTCGCACTCGAAGTCTCTGTTCGACAGCTCCACGGAGATCATCCACCTTTGCACGAAATCACGTAATTCCACCGTGCAAATCGTTGCATAACCGAAAGCTCGAGTCGCCTGCACAGACACCTAAATGAGATTGGATTTGCACTCCTCATAGGACCAAGTTTGGCATGCGTCCCTTCCATCACCCCCTTTTCGCCATTCTACAAGGATTCGCTCACCAGCATGCCTATCACGAGGCTGCACAACAAGGCGCAGGAAGGATGGCTTCCCGTGTACGGCGAGAGAGCGGTTTCGGCCAAAGGGCCATCGCCGCCAACTGCGATTAGATGGGTGGTCGTATCAGTAGCACTCTTTTGGATCTACCTCGCTGTACCCAGCTTCGAGTCCATCACTGATGCTGTTTCGACACTTTGGCAGCCGAGCATCGATGCCCGATGCAATGCAAGCTCTTCATCGGCTTGGCGCTGTCGCAATGCACGCAAGCATGCAGAACGTCTGCTTTCAAATCATCCGCTCATAGACGGTCACGTAGACGTTCCCGTGCAAGCCCGATATCGCTATGGGAACAAGATTGAAAATATTCCTTTCGACCAGCCTGCCTATAGCAACGGAAGTTTCCCTACTCTTGGCCATGTCGACATTCCTCGTTTGCGAGCGGGCAAGAGCGGAGGCTTGTTCTGGTCCGCCTACGTCGTCTGTCCCAACGAGACCACGGTCGGCAACGACTTCGAACACGCCGCCACCGACATTGCTGTGAGGGATACGCTGGAGCAGCTAGATGTGATCAAGCAGATAGCCAACAGATTTCACCACGACTTTAGCCTGACCGGAAGCGTCGATGCAGCTCGCAAGGCTTTCAAGAGCGGCAAGATGATCAGCTTTATCGGCATTGAAGGCGCCCATTCGATCGGCAACTCGCTCTTTGCGCTGCGTGCCTACGCTTCCATGTTCACCAACGCGATTCCAGGACCAGTGCGATACCTCACATTGACGCATACATGCCACAACGCTTTCGCTGACAGCGCCGGCCAGCAGCCACCACGATGGAACGGACTCAGCAAGTTTGCCCCCGCCCTGATTTACGAGCTCAACCGCCTTGCCATTGTTCCAGATCTATCGCATGTCTCGGACGACACGGCTCTGCAAGTCATCCATGTCTCCAGAGGCCCCGTGATGCTTTCGCACTCGGCAGCAAGAACGTTCAAAGACCTAGCACGAAACGTACCCGATTCGGTGCTCAACAAGCTCGCCACTTCTCAAAAGGACCATGTTGTCATGATCAACGCCTACCCTGGCTTTATTGGTGGCAGCGAGGATCTTGAGCAGTATATCAAGCATATAGAGTACGTCAGCGGTATTGTGGGCAAGGAGCATGTGGGTGTAGGTACAGACTTTGACGGAATCATGTCTGTCCCAAAGGGGTTTGAAGATGTTAGACGCTACCCGGACATGGTGGCCAAGCTGGTGGAGCGAGGATGGTCAGATCGAGAGATTGTAGGCTTTGTCGGTGGGAATGTGCTCAGGGTGTTGGAAGATGCTGAAACGGTAGCAAAGAAGATGCACAAGGAAGGCGCACAGCCGGACAATACAAGCTGGAAGGACATCTTCGGCTCAGGAACGCACCAAGAGCTGTGGTAGATACCATCATCTCGACACTCAACACATTCAATACCGCATCCCAAGCTTCCGCGTCCGGCACACACTCTGACCCGATCACGTCGAAACGAACTACATTATTGAGACAGCTATGAAGAAGAAAGACACTTAAAGACCAGCGACAGTGATCGCGTACGCAGTCTGGCCCTTGTACAGCATGGTCTTGTTGGCGCCCTGCACCGATCGCGTATCGGGTCGGGGAAGCACGACCCAGAGCGTGTTACCCCAGAGAGGCTTGAAGTCGTTTTTGACGGCAGTCGCCTTGACCGAGACCTGGTCCTTGCTCGATGAGATCTCGACCTTGATCTCGGCAGTAACTGGCTTAGCGGACACACCGTCGTCTTCGATCCAAGTGTACGTATACTGAGCGGGACTTGAAGCATCAGCAGGCGAAGGGAAGATCTCGATACCTCTCCAGTCATCCAGCACACACTGACCTCCCTCTTGCTCGGTAAGGATCTTGGTTCCGCTGCAAGTGACAGTCGCCAGGCCCTCGGACTGCGTAAGAGTGACTTTGGGCAGACCGACAGGGACGACGGTACCTTCCCGAGCAAACACGGCAAAGTGAGACAACGGCGTCGAGACGTTTTCCACCCACTGACCTGCTTTGTAGACGCCAAAAGGTGCGTGGGTGTCGTAGTACACCTTGGTGTCGTTCTTGCCCGCAGCGGGGAGGTAGACACGTCGAGTCAGCTCATTTTCATGGTACGAACCGGCAACGAGCAGCTGTCCGTGACCGATCCAGTAGTCAAAGCCTTGGAGCACCTCCTTCTTGTATACCTCGGGGTCGGCAGCAAACTCGTTGTATCCGAGCCAAGTGTTCATCGGCTCAGCAGCCAGATGCGAGCGCCAGTTGAGGTTGTTGATGTACGGCAGCAACTCGTATCGACGCTGAATGGTGGAACGGATGATGTCGACCACTTCGGGGTACATCCAAGGCAGGTTGTTGAGCTTGACACCGGCTGGGTCTTCTTTGCAGGGTTTGAACGAGTGGATGCAGAAGCGCGGCTGGGTAACGCCCGACTGGATCCAACGTACAAACAGCTCGGGGCTGGGAAGAGGACCGGCAAAGCCTCCAATGTCGTTTCCATACGACTGCAACAGAGACATCTGCGCATTGAGGTTCATAGCGATCGAACCACGGAGGTTGTGCCACGAAGTGCGGTTGTCTCCACTCCACGTGCTGGCGGCCCATTTCTGTGCTCCAACGTTTGCCGAACGGGTGAGAACGAAAGGTCGGCGATCGGGATGATGCGTAGCCAGGGCATGGTATGACTCTCGCGCCATCAACTCGGTGTTGGTCATACGACCCAGAGCCCCAACTGCAGTAGGCTTGCCGGTACGGTTACCATCGACCTTGGCGTCACCCGTGAGCTCGTTCTTGCAGACGAACGCCGAGTCGAACAGCAGATACTCGTTGTTGTCGTTCCAAATCGAGTCTACGCCGAGCTCGCAAAGACTGGTGACGCCTTGGTTCCACCAATCACGACCGGCTTTGGACGTCAGATCGACCCAGGAGCCGAGAGCAGTGCATCCAATCCCACTCGACCAGATGCGTGTGACGACCGGCTTGTTGTCGTTCTCGGGATCCGTGAAGAGAGCACCGGCATCGTAGAGCTTCTGATAGTGAGGATGCGACTGCATGACGTACGGCTTGATGTTGGGGGTGACACGAATACCAGCTCGGTGGAACGTCTTGACCAGCTCTCCAAAGTCTGGGTAGCGACGCGTGTTCATGGTGAAGACGAGACGGTTGCCTTCGTTGTCGACCGTGTAGCCAGAAGACAGGTGAATGGCAGAGCATGGAATATCGTGCTTCTTGCAGGTAGCAGGGAAGCCGGAGAGCAGCTCCTGAGCAATAGGTTCGTCGCTCTCACCAAGGCCCATGCCACTGGCGAGGTATCCCAGCCAGTCTCGTGGAACAAGCAGAGGACGACCGACGAGATCTGAGAACTGGGTCACGACCTGCTGGGTTTCTTGGCCGATGATGACGTACTCTTCAAGGCCACCAAAGTCCTGGGCATAGCGCTTGAAGATACCCCAAGGCTCGTCGATGAAGCGACCGACATCCCAGGTGCCGTCCGAATTGGAAGCCGAGTAAATACCGACGACGGAGCTGAGGGGTTGCGGGTTGCCCTCGGCATCAAAGGGCTTGGGCAACGACATGAGGAACGGAGTATGCTTGTAGAGAGGATCCGTAAGGTATGCATCGTAGCTGGCAGAATCGCTACCAGTAATAGCAAAAGAGCGGGTAGTCAGATCGAGTGGCGCAGCTTTCTCTCCAAGACCAACATGAAGATTGTCCTTCTGGAAGCGGGTGTAGCGGATGAAACCGTCATCAGAGTAACAATACGACTTGTGGGGCGAGTCGCCAAAGATGTGGACCTTTTCGCTGCTATCCTTAACCGTCTCGAACACATCGACAAGCGGAGTGTCATCCCACTGGACAGTCACCTCGTGGGTCAGGCCCTGGACACTGAGCGTTGCCGTCTTGGCAGCACCATCGATCTTGGACGAGAGAGCGAGCGGCTTCTTCGACCATTGAACATTGCTCTGTTGAGGAAGCGAGTGTTTGGGACCAACGACGACAATCTTGAGGATAGTGGGTGTGAGGAAGCTCAACGACCATTCGAAGCCTTTTGCGTTGGTGAGCTTGAACGCATCCGCCGGCTGCTGACCTGCTGGGGTGAGGTCGGTCAATGATCTCTCCACGAGCATATTGATGATATGAAGTCTGTCTGGAAACGATCAAGCCAACGAGAGGTGGGCAAGGAATGAAGGGTAAGTGTGATGGTAAGAGACAAAAGAGCAAACCGTCACAAAGAAGTTTTATGGAGTGTAATCATGCGACTCCAACAAAGGCGCAGAGTGCCAGATGAGAGCGAGCAGCCTTCGACCCCGAACAAAAGACCGACGGACCAGTCGACCTTGTGTCCGATCGGAAAGTCTTCCCCGCAATCCCGTGTTGCACAATGGCCGTGACGCAAAAAAAAGATGCACACATTCGTGGATCGACACTACTGTACCGCGCTAAAGGTGGGCGGGTCGTGGCTTGTGCGAGGAGGGCATAGACTTGAACGTGCTCAACAGTATTGCAATTCAGGGTCCATCCCTCCGCGAGATCTCACACAAGGAGTCTTGTGACGGCCAAGCTGCAGGGACTTGCGGAACGAACGGACCGTACCACAGGCCAATCGGACAAGCCTGCAAAACTAAACGCGGCTGACCGGTCCGGTTTGTCGTGAATGCGGTGGATGCAAGAGACGGATGCATCGTCACAAACGCAGCATGGAGCGGGAGGATGATTGGAGTGGGGGAGAACGGGTTATGTTCGGGAAAAGCATTGGTTGTGCCTGAGCCGATGCTCGGTCAAGTCGGGGTTGCTCTCGGCGGTGACTTAATTCGCCGGTGCCAACTTGCGAATTTCGTACCCGTGTCTGCCGCGAGATGCCTCGCAATTTCGCAAAGGTCTTCGTGTCGCTTCCTTCGAATAGAACCTTCTCTTGAAGCTCCCCCGCTCAGTCACGATGCACCCGCTTCCGCACTAGAGACTAAGCTAGCATCAAGATTGTTTCCGCATTACTACCTTTAGCAATAAAAGGAGGCACAAGCTCAGAATCGTACCCGCACACATTGTACTGATGGCGACGGCGACATCACCCTGTTGCTTGACGTGGTACATGACCAATTTTCTTGCCTTGCCACGTTTGCTGATTGTTGAAGAGCCCCGCGTCGATGTTTTCCCCGTTTGGAGGCTGAGAGCTTTTAAACAGTGAGAGATTTTGCAACGGGTGCGTGGAATCTCCAGCTGATCGAACAGCTTCTGCGTTTAGCTCGTCGAAGCGATCCGGTATTTCAGTGAGGTGCTTGTCCTAGTCGCTTGTCGGTGTTTGTCAGGTAGGGCGACGCTATGGTTGACTGTTTCGCGTATCTTGAACTTTTTGCCATCGCTGCATGGACAAAACATGTGGGTGCTCACTTTCCTAGTTCATCTCGTCTGTATCTCACTTTGACAGCAATGGAACACAAAGCAAGTCGTTACTGTCATCAGAAAAAGCGTAGCGTACATGAGCGAATTCGTACAGGCATTGTCCTATAACCACAGTAACCGTGTCTACAGTACGATCCTGGCAGCACCGCCGACCACCGCAAACGCCGTCGCCGCCACCACCAGCATCGCGACCCTCCAACCTTTCAAAGCCTCCTCCATCGCCGACCGTCCACCGGAGCTCTGGAAGATCGCGCCGGTACTCGAATCCTTGTATCCGGCACCCGTCGTTGAAACATCTGTATACGTCCCGGGATTCTCCGGTACCACCGTTCCCACGTCGCCGTTGACCGAGGCTACTCCGCCCAGCAATGCCGATCCGAGTCCGCAGATGCTCCTCAGGTTCGAGATGACCTTATTCGCCCCCGTTCCCTGTGGATCAGTGCCGAGATAGTAGCACTGATCCGTACGCTGGAAACAGTCCAGACACTGCGGATAGACGGCTTGGAACGTATCGGTACAGGCGCACTTGATGACGTTGATGTAGCCGATCGGGTTGTTGAAGATGGATGAAGCGTTGGCAAAGACCGCCGAAGCACCCATGCACGAGGAGAGCGAAGAGTAGCGCTCCTGGCATTTCGGACACGAGGGGATGTCGGAGGGGAACGAAGGTGGGCCGAGCGAGGAGAGGGGTACCGACGGTTGGTCTTGTCGTTTGATGGGTGTGGGTGCATCGTCGAGGTGGCGTGGTGAGTAGAATTCGTAGACTTCGTCTGGAGTGGAGCGTGGGTCGAGTGTAGGTACTCGAGGAAGAGGTGTGGGCATGGGTGATCGTTTGTTGTAGAGCTGCGGTACAGCTTGAGTCTCGATGACGGGTCGTGCATGGCAAGTCAACAGGCAGGTGCTGACGAAGAGGAAGCTCGAGACGGTGAAGATGGCCATCATCCTCAACCTTGCGCTAGTAACGTGAAACTTCATCGTGAACCCACCTTAGCTTTGACAGCAGAGAGAGGGCGATTCAGGCAACGGTTTGCTGTGTAGGTGGTCGTGAAAGATCGCGATGGTTCCTGGCCGGTGGTGATGGCGTTCAGGATGATGGGAGTATACATAACAGCAATCAAGGTTCGTGATGCTACATGCAAGCTCTCAAAAGCGCAGGTACGGCCGATCAAGCAGCTCTGCAGACTACATTGCAGAGGCGCGATGCTCAATCAATGCTGTCAACTTGGGAAAGCGAATCTTCCGTGCGAAGCTGCGATCAACGACAAAGCCAAGCCCCATAGTCTGCATGATCAAACTTTTGAGCCCCTGTCGAAAAGCTTTGTTCCCCCACACATGGCGCCCGCAACGCTCGACGCCTCCATTGTTTGAATTGACAGGGGTCGCTGTGAATGCTGTACTTGTTTCCACTGCGCCCCTCGCTTTCGCACACTTGTACTTTCCTCCCGTCGCAGCAGCCGTGAGTACACTTGTCAAGTGACACCTCTCTGTTCCACAGAGGCTACAGGACTGCGCTCGCAAGTGCAAGAGGAGGAGGTCAGGAGCGGGAAGAAGAATGCAACTGACCCCTAACGAGCTTCGTTTGCGAGGTTGCACCTGTCAAAAAAAGAAACGTCCAAAATGGAAGCCTCACATTCGAAAGGGGCAGGTTGCATTTTCGCCATCGAATCGGGGGATTGCTGCTCAAAATCTACAGATCGACATTTTCCGCCGAGGGAACACACGTCGCTAAAGGGTCTTCCTTGTTCTTGTCTGCCTCAACCCTTGAAGCTTGATTATCTCCATCTCATCCGAATCGCTCAGCGACACTCCGGGCCGCCTCTTTTCAGGTGAGGTGTTTGTTGCACAACGGCCCTCCCGAGATCGAATGTAGCTCGGTGCGATGGCAAATGGCTGTCCGAGCGATGGCCGGTATGATCCACAACCAACGTTTCCTGACGCAACGGCCTCCTTCACACGTACGCTCGAACAACTCCGCTCGACGCTCGCTCGTACCTCGCACGACGGTACGCTGCTGCGCGACGATGCATGGCCGAGCATCCTGAAACGCATCCACACCGCGCTCGACACGGGCAAACCGATCACTGGCGCAGGACCAAACCGAGGTCTGCCGATGGCCGTGGTGGTGCAGACGTTGAAGGCAAGCTGGCATGCGGACGGCACATGGCCGATCGGGCCAAACGCTATGCAGCTGCTGGAAGAGCAGAGTAGAGAGCGGGCGAAAGAGGACAAGGGCCCAGAGGCTAAGCAGGATCCGAGCCCAGAACAGGTGGCTACGGCGTACCGGCTGAGAGGCGTGCCCGTCGACGAGCCGGTTGAAGTGAAGGACGAGGATTGGTGAGGCCTACATGTCACACCCCGTATGGAGACTCAACTCGGAAATCGCGCCGGCGTAAGTGTGCGTGTTCTTCAAGATACCACCGTGAACCACGGCGGTTCAACAAACCTTTGATGTACAACACACATCTCCTTCTGTACAATACGACTGTGTCTATTGATAAAAAATGCCAAAGATTACGACAAACATGGGAAACGTAACACAAACACTATGCTGCGGAGGTATGAAGAAGTGTGCTCTCAAAGCTTGGCTTGAGGCTGGTGGCTGTGAGCGAGCTCGTTCTGGCGCGCCAGTGGGTTTGCCTCGCCATCCTTGCCCGCACCAGGCGCGCCAGGTACCGACGACTTTTGAGGAGCCGACTTGTATTCAGCCTTGTACGGCTTCATCTTATCCGCCTTGGCGATGCCCGTCTCGTCACGGTAGACGCCGAGCTCGATGAGCTTGGCAAACACCTTTGCAAAGTCGCTGAAGAAAGCGTCACGGTCCTCTGCGTACTTTTCAACCCAGGGACGCATCTTCTCGTCCTGGATCAATGCGTAGTCGGTAGGGAGCATCATGAGCGGTTCGTCGTCGTCATCTGCACCGGGTGCTTTGGCGACGTACTGGAAGGGGCCGTCCCACTTCTTTGGTTGCCACTTGAGCTTGAGTAGCAGCTTGTAGTATTGGTTCGAGAAGCGTGTTGGTGAGTTGACCCAGGGACCTTCGAAACCGGAACGGTCGGAGTGGCATCGACCGAGGTTGTGTGCACCAGAGAGTGCGACAATCTCTTGGTCGTTGAAGCCCATGCGGTAGAAGATGAAACGCAGATGGTCGGCACCCTGTGCACCGTCAGGAAGACGGCCTCGAGGCGGGAGGCGAGAGTCGTCGGCAAAGTCGGTGCGGCCTGGCTTCCACTGGATTTTGGGACCGCCCATAGCCTCGATGGCGGTGACACCGGCAAGCGTCCAAAGATCGGCATATGTGATCCAAGAGTGCTTCTCCTTGATGGGTTCGAGGAAGACACGAGCATGCTGCAGACCGGCGTTGGCAGGGTCTCCACCTTCGGCCTCGTACCGCATACCGGCACCGTTGGATCCACCCGTGTCAGTCTCGGCACAGTAGGTGCCACTGGCGTGCCACGCAAGACGGACGAGAACAGGACCAGCGGAACCGTCATCGTACTCGGGCTGTTTGAGAACGGCAATGATGTCCTTCTTTACGGCCTCGTAGTCTCCTTGCTTCGACATGATGGCGGGCTGTATCTTCTGCTATATGCGGCAAGTGTTGGGGATGTAGGTCGTTGGGTTATCTGTGATGGATGTACAGGGAATCGAGTATGGATGGTGATGGAAGTGTGCAAAGAAGACTGGTGGCTGCGTTTCCGGAGAGAATGTGGGGCAGCTAGCTCGTAGGACGGCCAGAAAAGTAGCAGCCAATGGAGAAGGGTGGATTTGGTGGCCGGCTGCAAGAAAAGGGTTTCAACTGATTGTGAAAGCTGAGCTGGCTATGCAACCAACTCGACGACCACCTATGCAGGGCTGTCAGAGACGGCAAGACCAGAGTTGCAGCTTCGAGAGGGTTGTGGAGACGGGTTGCAGCCACACCCGACTCGATCCGGGCGTAACGGTATTCGACGCAAGCTCAGAGCGGCTCTTGGTTTTGCGAACCGCGCGTCTCAGCTTTGCGTGCTCTGTCAAGCGGCTTGAAACGGACACACGCACAATCAAATCACACAGCGGCTGACCACAGTTGACTGACGCCACCTCTTCCCGGCTTGCTCGATGCTATCAACGCCTCTTATCGCGCTCAGTCACCCATCCCTGAATTTTGACGCAAACCTTTTTTGTTCTGAACAACGGGAAACTCCTCCTGTATTTTGATTCGAGCTTGCGTTCGTCTGCACAACATCGTCCGCATCCACACTCGACTCGCCCTCAGAAGAGATATCGTCGAGTGGAATCTCGACCACTGGTGAGCCTACCTCTCATCTCGAAACCCTTACGTGATCGCGTTGACCAGTGTCGATCCCGCTTGCAGGCATTATTTCGCTCAGCTCGGCTGGTCCGGTTGCAATTGCTCCAAGCGAGATTGAATGAAGCCATAAAAAATTCTCCTTTTTGGTCTCGTCATCGCGGTGGCACTCTGTGTCAGAACAATTTCATGTCGGAGAAAACAAAAATCTCGCGAGCAGGAATCTTTTGAATTCCACGTTTTCTGAACATTTTTCGAGGCTGCAGGTGCTGAAGCGAGAGAGCGCATGTGAATCGGCTTTTCTTCTTTGCCGTTTATGCAGTTCGATATCGACGTCCGGCTTCTCACATTCATTCTGGTACCGGTCATCAACTTTGCCCACCAGCCTCTTTTTGTCAACATTTCAACAAAGAGACGGGCACATATGACACTGGATCATCTCGCCTCGACAGTCGGAGCAATGTGAGCACACCCTGAAGTGAGCGACATCGAGTTGAGATGTCTGACAGCTGACAAAGAAGAAGCGAGAAGCGAGCTCAGAGGCAACAAGCCTTCAGCTGGATATGCCTCGGCTGTGGCTCGCGTGAAAACCGGCTTACAGAAGCAAGTCCGATTCCGCGCTTTCGAGACAGATATGATATCACTCGCAGCGACCCTGAACCGTCAAAATTCCGTTGCTGGAATGTGCCCTTGCTCGGCCTAACAGTGCCACTTTCGAGTGCCCCGATAGCGTTATGACATTGACGAGAAGATTCACAATCGGGCCCAGAAATGTGACTAAGATGCGGGTAATACTTGTAAAAGAACATCAGTGACGGACCCCTCTTGAAGCGCTACTCGAAGCGTTACTCGAGCGTAAGATCGGGACAGATCGCGACAATCACTCTCTCAAACAGCAGAATGGCCAACAGCGTGTTCGGTCCTGCCGCTTGAGGAGAGCAAAACGGTTCGAGCCACGACGTGAGTCGTTGCACTTGGAATTGGATATCTTGTTTGCGCATCTCTGCATCGCCTCGACTCAACCCAGCATCAGCGCTTCCTAGCAGCATCTTCTTGATCAGCCATGGAAGCACGGCCTCTTCTTTCGAGGCAGATACTAAGCGCATCCGCAGGCGGATCCATTCGGCTTCTTGCGTCTCCACATCCGGATCGGTAACCGACGCTGGCAGGTGTCCATCCGGCAGTAGGATCCTGCGAAGCTCGCGAATCGCTCCACAGAGCTTCTGGGTATCTCTGAGCTCGGCATTGACCCTACGCGCGGTCATGCGGTTGACTGATTCAACCAGCCCGGTCGTTACCAGCATTGTCCTCGCCAGACCGAGCAGTGCACGCAGAACTGAGTGTGAGCCGGTGGAGAGCATCTCCTCAGCTACATCGAGCCAGTTGCCAACGTAGTCGGGGGGCAGATCTGCCTCGTCATTCGACTCGAGATCAAGCGTCGTGTTCCGGAATCCAGGTGCATCGTCCATGCTGTCGGCAAGATGCATCTGTGCATAGTCGGCGTCGATGGCCGAGGAGCAACCCAGCGCTGTGATGGTATCTTGGTTGCTGAAATTGTACTTGCGCGAAGGATAGCGGCCGTGCATCTTGCGTTCGATCAAGCTGCCTGTAGACAGCGAAGAAGGGAATGAGCCCTTGATACTGGATGAGCGTTTGTGGCTCACAGCACCGTCGTGCTTCAGGGGAAGCGACTGAGTGGGTTGCATCCGCTTCTTACGAGCACGTTGTACGTTGAACAGGTCGAGATAGGCGCGCAACAGAAACGGGATCGCCGTGAGAGCAACAAAGGACCATAATCGCAGGAAAGTCCCTGGCAATCGAGTGAGCAAGTCAACAACCGTGGTAAGAGCTCCTCCAACCGTCGAGCCATGATCGACCAAGACGGCTGTCGCACATCGTTCTTCACCGTTGTAGGATGGATCGCTCGGCGAACCGGCCGCATCCAATACCTTGTGGATGCTCTGGACAAAGAACCAGGGCCGGAAGGATCGAGCAAGAGCGCCTCTGAGTACTGTTACAAGGACATCGCGAACAACAAACTTTTCGGTGTCCGGGGCAAACTCGTCTGCGGGCAACAACGAGGAGAGAAGATTGAGTACGGCGATGCGAAGATAAGCAAGCTCGATCTTGCCGTCGAGTGAGCCTGTGGTTGCGTCTAGACCCGGATGCGGACATGCAGCTTGAAATTGCTGAGCTACTTGCAGCGGCGTTACAGTTGAAGCGGCGAACGACGACAACGCTTCCCGATAGTGCTCGGCTACTTGCTCGCGGACCTGTTGACGACGTCGCTCGTCTTGTTCGGACTGCGAGATGATCGCGGGCTCGATCGATGAGGCCGTCTGTGGCCCCAAGGGAGCCCAGACACTCTCCGCCTTGGTTTTCGCATGTCGGTATTCGGAGCAGTGTTGCTGCAGGATGAGCGGAATGTCGCGGGCGAGCACATGTTGGATTCTCGGCAAGTTGGCGTCGGCGGTCGATCTTGAAGCGTGGATATCGCTGTCTGTGGCCGTCACGGAATTCGATCCGGCGGTCTGACGCTCGACCACAGTGTGGATGATCGAGGTGATGATGGAGGTGATCTGCGTCAAGAACTCGCGATCTGGAGTCAATTTGCTGTACCATGGAAGAACAGTCTCGCGCAGCAGGTAGGCCAGAAGCAGGTAGATCTCGTGATCCAGGTTGGCATCATGGGTGATTGAAGGAGGCTGCGTCGATGGAGAAAGATTCTGAAAGAGGATGCGACGGTAAAATGCCCGCTCTGCCGCCTTGTCGGTGCCAGATGATATTAACGAAGGCTTTGCGGCAGAGCGTGTGTGACTCGACGTGGATGTCGACGTCTTTGTTGCTCGAGCGTCGTCACTCGGCTCATGCGCTGTAGCTTTGGCACAAGCGGGTTGCGGAGCAGCCGAGTCGATGCGATAAGCAGAGGGAGACGTGGGTGAGGCCGCAGCAAGCACTGGATCTGTGCCGAGTGAGGCGTGTGAAGCGCTGATCGGTGTTGCAACGTCTCGGAAGGGGGCCGACGGCACAAACGGAGACAGCGTATCCCTTCGCACAGCGAAGGCAGCAACGGTGGATGGCGTGGGGGAGGATAGCGGCGAAGGCGACGTCGCACCTCGTCGGAGCACTTCCCGAGCCATGTTGGCGACGATCGCCCAAAGCCGACGGGACGAGTCTTGCCGCCCGTTCCGAGTGGATCAGGTGAATGTGCTGCACTGCTGCTACGGTGTCAAGAGGTTCATCGTTGGCTGTTGTGTCAAATGATGCGCATCACTGTAGCTACGGGGCGAGTCTAGATTGTCATCGATGTTGCGTCGTTGGTGATTGCGACGTTGCCGTGGCTGCGTCCCGAGATGCAAGTGTTGGTTGTTTCTCGCAAGGTCTCCCACCCGTGGCGGATTCTCGACTCAGAAAGGGGTCCGATCTGCTCAAGCTCGAGCGCGCGTGTGTGTGCGTTGAAAGTATTCCGAGAGAAAAGAAAAGGGCTTAAAAATTACACGCTGAAATTGTGGACACAAAAAAGGGCAAGAAAAATAGAGGCAACATGCTTTGCTGCCTCAGCTGTCCCATTGCAGTTCATACAAAGGACCGCCGGCAACAGCAATGGACTGCTGTTCGGCTTCAAGTGTTCCGGTACTAGGTTGTCTTTTGTATCTAACCGCCCACTAGGTGTAATCAAATGAAGGTTGCCATCAATCAAAGCGCCAACGTAGGCACCAGAAAGCCGATGTTCTGAGCTCACTGCTGCTCTGTGTACAATGCATTGACAGCTGAGCTCACAACGGTGGACCCCATGTCCGACCGGATGCCACAGTACTCAGGGCCACTTGCATTGCGCCTATTGTTTTCTCACACCCACCTCGGTGGTCGACAATCCGGCCTGACTGTATTGTGCCTAGTCTGAGAAGAACGCTTCTGTGAGCTCTCAATTTGCCTCAATGCATGGAGCAGCCGCATTGATTGCCAACTTGCTGCTCAGTATTGTGCGACTAACTGAATACCAGTGCAGACCCAGATTGAACCTTGTCGCTACCGCTGCCGTCCTCGACGCTCTCCTCATCGACAGGCACCCGAGGTAGGACCGAGAGCCAGATTCCCCCACGCTGTTGCACTACCCTGACCACACTGCAGGATCATGCATATCCGCAAGTCTCGACGGCACTCGTCTGCCGTTCTGGGGTACGAGTCCATTTATCACTGGATTAGTACTGTAGGGTGGAAGCAGCGCCATGACATTTGATCGCAGAACGACGCAGTCCCAGCGAGCTGCAACCACGGAGCAATTTCGCTCCAAGCATACTCTCGCTTAAGCTTGTCTCGGCGGCCGTCCATCAATGCCGTTCCTCGCCTCGCTTCGCCTCGCCTGTACGCTCAACCGCTTCCATTTTGGCCGCTTTTACTGTAGCAGCCCTTCCGTTTCCATAGCCGGGCAAAAAAAGAGGAAAAAAAGTTGAGCGAAGCTGTGCCAAACCCTGTCTCGGCGCTATTCTCATTTCAGCAAAAGACTGTTTGCGTCAAGAAGCTTGTGCGCCATCTAGGCAGTCGGATTGGGGACCAAGTGTAGGTGCAAAGTTGACCTTTCGACGTACAGAGCACAGAATCCGACGACTGTTCGACCAACTAAATGTCCGATGATCGACCGCCAATGCTCAGCACAACGCGCTCCAAGCCATGCCATAGTCGATCCAAATCTACGAGAGAGTTGCTCAGACGGAAGCATTGCCGCTGTTTCGATTCTTGCACATTGCAAAGCACAAAGCACGAAATCCTTGGATGCGGCCCCACACACCAGTTTCTGCAGCAGACGGTGGGCGGTTGTCGAGTCTCATTAGTCAATCTTCATCTTTGACTCGGCAATTCGTCCTCCCCTTTGCTTGCCTCGCCCACCTTCGTTGCTTCGCTCCTTATCGCGCTCCAAGGTCGCTTCGGGCGGCCCAGTGTCGCAGCTAGAACGTTGCCGCGCTGCGGTACCGGCTTCACTTTGGGTGACAACGGCGTGTACCGGCTAGTACGTTCGCACCAACCCTGGTACAGTAGCCACCGTGCTTTTGATTCGACTTCATCTCTGCAACGACGTTGTTGCCAATGCACAAGCGGACGTGCTCAGAGGCCGTGTCAACGTAGACTGGCCGCGCTAGCCTCACAACCTCGAGCCCACGGTCGGTAGTCGCACACTGCTTCCTGTTGATCCACCAAGGGACGGTCAACCCCATTCATTTTGGGCCTCGCTTAACCCACGTTCGTGCACAAACGTCGTGGAGCAATCTCGCTTCTGCATCCTTGGTCGTTCCTCGGTCGATCATGGACACTGGGTTGCTCCAACCGCATCGCCTCCCCACACTTGCCTCCTCCGTCATGCCTATATATATCGCCATTCCTCATCCTCCCATTTCTTCTGCCACCTCATCTCGCACTCCCTCCCTCACTCCTCCTCCCAAATTCGAGCTCGAGTGATTTCCCCGAGAGTCTAGCATTACGACGCATCTCTGACGTTGGTCGGATATTGGATTACGTTTCACTGCAGGCCATTTCACTCTCCGACATAGACAGTGCATTGCCGATCCTTTGCAAGTCCGCCGTACACAGGGTCCATCCGCGTCGCTGTTCCCTTCCCTGGAAAGCATACGCCTCGGTCGTCGCCCTCTTTCAAGACCTCCACCATGAAGTCCACCTTTGTCGGTGCAGCGTTGGCCACACTCGCTGCTGCGTGTGTTCGCGCCGCCCCATCGCCCTCGGATCCCTTTGATTTTCGTCAGTCGGACCTCGTTTACGCCAGGATGAGCGATGCTGCCGATCAATTTGAAGCCAGCGCCAAGGGTCAGTGCCGCAACTCTAACGGCAGCTCGCTCGCCGGTTATCAGCCAGCTCTCTACACGGAGCCTGTTCGACCTCAAATCCACTTCTCCCCCACCGTCAACTTCATGAACGATCCAAATGGTCTCGTCTACAGCAATGGAACCTTCCATCTCTTCTACCAGTACAACCCCACTCAAAATGTCGCCGGCAATCAGCACTGGGGTCATGCCGTCTCCACCGACCTGTACCACTGGAAGAACTTGCCTATCGCCATCGCTCCTGAAAACGAAGGTGACGGTATCTTCAGCGGTAACGCCGTCATCGACTTTGAAAACACCACTGGTTTCTTCGACGAGTCGACGCCCAAGGATCAACGCATCGTTGCTATGTACACGCTCAACACGCCCACCTCACAGACGCAACACCTCGCCTACTCGTCGGATGGCATCCACTTCACCAAGTATCCTGACGCTGTTATCTCGCGAAAGCAGACTCAGTTCCGTGACCCCAAGGTGTTTTGGGACGAAAAGTCGTCTCGCTGGATCGTCGCTTTGGCCCTCTCGCAGGAGTTTGGCATCGTGTTCTACGCATCCTCCAACATGAAGGAATGGACCGAGGTGAGCCGCTTCCAGTCGTGGGGTGTCCTTGGCTACCAGTACGAATGCCCCGACCTGTTCCAGGTTCCGGTCGAGGGCGGTCCCGAAGATGGCCAGATGAAGTACGTCTTGGCGATCTCGATCAACCCTGGTGCTCCCGTCGGTGGCTCGTTTGTGCAGTACTGGGTTGGTGACTGGGATGGAACCACCTTTACCCCTCGCGACAACGCTACCAGGACCATGGACTTTAGCAAGGACTTTTACGCCTTCAGCAGCTGGAGCAACACTCCTGGCAAAAAGGCCTACGCCATCGCCTGGGCCAACAACTGGCAGTACTCGCAGGTCGTGCCTACTGCGCCCTTCCGATCGATCCAGAGCCTTCCTCGTGAGCTGACGCTCAAGTACTACCGCACCACTCCTCAGTTTGGCGACTTGATCCTCAACAACAAGCCCGCCGATATGTCTGTCCTCAAGAGCAAGACTCTGTACAAGTCCGAAGATGGCCAGCACACGGGCAACAAGACGGTCAAGCTCAACGGCAAGGGCGCCTTCGACATTACCGCCACCTTCAAGCTGCCTGCCAACACCAACATCACCTACAATACTGTCGGCTCGTTTGAGATCTTTGCCGGCGATGGCAAGCAGAGCGTCAAGACGGGTATCCAGATGGGCGAGCCCGCTTTTGTCTACATCGACCGACGTGGTGCCGGTCAGTCCTTTGCGGATCACAACCCCTTCTTCACCGACAAGACTTCGGGCATCATCCGCTACGAGGCCAACTACACGACCGCAGCGGATGGCAATGTCGACCAATACATTCTTGGTCCGATCCCGTCCTCGGCTTACATCGACGCTACTGGAAAGGACCAGTACCTTAAGCTGCAGGCTGTCGTTGATAGGTCGGTGATCGAGGTGTTTGTCAACGATGGCGAGCTCGCCGGGACTTCGGTGTTCTACTTTGACGATGGCCAGATCCCTTCCAAGGTAACGGTGTCGATTGGTGACAACAAGCTGCAGCTTGTCGATCTCGAGGTCAAGGCGCTCAACTCGATCTGGTCCAAGTGCAAGCAGTGAACGAATGCTTTCGTTTCTCTTCTTTCTTTGAGCTCGCAGCATTGTTGAGCTCGGCGCTGGTTGATTGACCTCTCCTTCGTCCTTCAAACAGTCTTGGTGTAGATCATTGCGCAGACATCACCTTCAATGCATTTCATTTCTGCCTTACGTTGTTCTGAACCTTTTGTCTGTGCGCGGTTTCGCTGGAATAGAGGAGATCAAGAGACGGCAATTTCGAGGAGGTACTCATCGGATTTGCAGCGTGTAATATAGTCTGGCGAGAAGGATGCCGGTCTGATGACCGATGCCAAGCTTTGTTACGAAGCTGTCATGACAAGGTCGCCGAGCTCAACGGACCGAAAGAGTCGCATCGGTCCGCAACAGCATCCTGATGTATGGCTAATGGTCGCAGTATCGTGAACGCCAAGGGCAGAGTCAGGGCCGCGCTCGGAACGGCTGTCGTGTGGACACTGTGAGGGACCACACGTGAAGGATCAGCAAGGGGGAATGGTTTTGCCGGAAGTGATAAATCGGCGCGGTAGACTATGGCATTGCCGGTTCAGTCGGCCGGAGCTCCTGTACAGTCTCTGTACGGCCAACTCGGTCATCCGAGTACAGTGACATGGAAAAAGCGGCTTTAGGCCCATGAAATGCAGCCGACGCGGTTAATGCAGCCACGGGCAACTTTTTGAGATGACCGAGCGGTGATATGTCGCACCGAGCCCGACCGGCCAACCACCATTCGCGACACTGCAGCCGTAGCATCCAGGCTTGAGGCCTTGGCAAAGGGTCGCGCCGCTCCTTCGCAGGGCTATTGGCCGATGCCGCAGGCGCGGGGGCTCAATTCGCTCTCGACAGCCCATTGTGCTCCATTTTTGCTCGCTGCCGAGTATTCATGGCAAAGCATTGGTTCTGCCGCGTGTATCCGAGCTGTCTCTCGCGTTCTCCCATGCACAGCGTCTCTCCAATCAGAGTCCTCTGGGGGCCCCAGGATCGTGTTGCCCCAGCCCGCCCCCACACATCGTCGAGCCGAGCTTTTGCCGACTCTTTCCTTGTCCGTGGATAGATCCGCTGCCACAACTTGGCCGCCCCCTTGCCTCCGTACGTTTGCCTCCGCATGCAAGACGCATGCATGTTCGTACCGATGTTCCGGTCCCTTTCTCTCTTCAAGTGCCCTTTTCCTTTTCCAGTACACCGATCAACATGGGCACAGAACGTGGTTCCAGACTCAGATTCCTCGTACCGGACCGTCACTTGCCGTATCCTCTGCCGTGGTACTTGAATGCGCTCCGATGTAGCTCCAAGCGAGCCCCAACTTTCTCTCTCCGACCTCGAGGTCCTTTCCCGAGTTTGCGTTGTCTTGAACTGCCAGTAAAGCCGTCTCGGGACACATGTAAATGGGACCCTCTCAACTGTAATGCTCGAATGTCGACTCGACTTATTTGTTCTCATGTGCTGGGCGTGCAAGTCTGTGGGACTTTGGTTCCTGCGCTAGTCTCTCCAAAACATGCAGCGATGGATTGGCCGGGGCAGGGAGAAATTTTCATTGCTCGGCAGCCATTCTCTACGCCCTCCAATCGAGAGTCACTGTGAATCTGCACGAACGCATGGCATGAAAGTTTCTTCTTTGTCGCAAGTTTCTCCACGGGGTCCCCATGCAAGGCCTACACTGTGTCTGTGCTTATGCTTCAGCCTTTGCTACAGAGGTTTGACTGTAACCTGTTTGAGCTCGCCCTGAATGTATATAGACCTCGTCTGTCCTTGTCTACCCCACAGTCTCACCACCACCTCTCGACTTCATCGCCTCTTCCCCGCATCCGAGCCTCGGCTTCCACCGTGCTTCATTCCGTTTCCCCCTATACTGGTACACGAAGGCTCTCGTACACGGGCCTAGGATCCCTCTTGAAACTGCACCACTGAACTTCATCCACCATGGCTGAAAAGACGCAGACACCCGATCTCGAGGGTGCTCACAAGCTGGGCATGGTCGAGTCGGTCACCACCGACGCCTCGGTCCTTGACAAGGAGAGCGTCCTCAACGGCAAGCCCTCGAACGGCGTCGCCGTGCTTCCCGCAACCATCATCGAGGAGGCTGACGAGGAGGTGCTCAAGTACACCGATGCATCCGTCAAGATCACACCTGAGGAGAACAAGCGTCTTCTTCGACTGATCGACAGGCGAGTCCTCACCATCATGCTTGGTACCTACTTCTGCCAGAGTCTCGACAAGCAGATCCTCTCGTTCGCCGCCATCATGGGTATCCGTACCGATCTCAAGCTCAAGGGCCAGGAGTACAGCTGGCTCTTCACCTGTCTCTACCTCGCCATTCTCTGCACCGAGGGTGTGCAAAACTACCTGGTCCAACGTCTTCCCATCAACCGATGGCTTGGCTTCTGTGTCTTTGCCTGGGGTCTTTCGTGCTGCTTCGTCGCTCTCTGCCACAACTTTACCGGTATCCTTATCTTGCGAATCATGCTCGGCTGCTTCGAGTGCGTCTGCCAACCCGCTTTCGTCGCTCTTTCCGCCATCTGGTACAAGAAGGACGAGCAGGCAAGGACAATCACACTTTGGTACTGCTGCAATGGCCTTCAGGCTATGTTCGGGGGTTTGCTTGGCTTCGCCTTTTATCACATTCAACATGCTGCACTTGCTTCTTGGAGAATCATGTTCCTCGTCCTCGGCTTGCTCACTGTCATTTGGGGTTGCGCCATCGTTTATATTCTCCCCGCTTCGCCAATGACTGCTCGTGGCATCTCGGACGACGACCGCATCAAGATCGTCGAGCGAGTCCGAGAGAACCAGACCGGTGTCCAGAACCGAAAGTTCAAGATGGACCACGTTTGGGAGGCGCTCAAGGATCCTCAGGCTTGGTGTCTCTTCCTCATCAACTTGCTCAACACAATCCCTACCGGTGGCCTCGGATCGTACGGCAACATCATCATTAAGACCAACCTCGGCTTCTCGGTGCTCCAAACCAACTTGCTCGGTCTTGCTCAGGGCGGTTTCCAGATCACCGTGCTTTTGCTCGCTGCCTATGTCGCCAAGAAGTGGAACCAGACCATCCTCACCGCTGTTTTGTTCACTCTCCCCAACATCATCTCTGCCGTCCTCTTCCTTACGGTCCCCAACACCAAGCAGCACGCGGGCGGCCTCCTCTTCGCCTTCTACATGACCATCTGCATCCAGGCTCAGGCTACCCTTTCCTTCTCGCTATTGAGCCGAAACGTCGGTGGTCAAACTAAGAGGGCGGTGGTCACAGCGATGACCTTCATTGGTTGGGCTGCTGGTAACTCTGCTGGCCCGCAGCTGTTCCAGGCTAAGGATGCGCCTCTCTATCGCAAAGCCTTCATCAGCCAACTTGGCTGCTATGTCGCCTCGATTCTGGTCCTGATTGGACTGCGAGTCTACTACATGGACCAGAACCGAAGGAAGCGCCGCGCCAACAACGTCCTCAAGGGTCGCTCTGAAGAAGCCGAGGATGAGATCGACCTGTCTCAGGCCTTCCTGGATCTCACTGACAAACAGAACATCAACTTCCGTTACAGTTACTAAGCACTTTCGTATAGATATACCAAAACGTATTGCCAGAAAGAAGAATGAAAGGCACATCATCAGACGTTTTGACATGGTTTGCGGAAACAAACGAAATGAAATGAAGATTTTGCGATGCAGCTGTCAGAGTACGCAGCCTGCATTCTTCTCCGCTCAAACAAACAGCCCACAAAGCTCGGTGGGTGGGAGCTGCAACTGCATGGCGTAGCGTGATGACAGCAAGCCGATTGTGGGAGGTTCGCTGGGACGGCGACGTGGCTCAGAAATCTGACAACTGAAGCCTTTATGCCACGGTTCTCAAGAACTCCATCAATGCTATCCTCGTGGAAGTCGGCGAGCTGACAGCCACGCTCGAGCGTGTCAGCCCACAGCTAAATCGGATAAATCTCGTGGCAAGGCCTCGCAAGTTTGTAGCACAGCGGGTGTCGGAACTGGTACTTAAGAGAACTGCCAGAAACCAGCCCATGGTTGCAGAGTCTCCTTCGGACTATTCCAACGTACCGCCGCTGTTGGAGCGACTGCGCTTGCTCCTCGCATTCTCAGGTACGTTCGTCATGGTTCGATACGCTGCTGAAGTACTGTATGGATCACCTTCAACACCCTCCACTACTGGCACAATGCCATGTTCCGTGCGGAAACCCCACATATCGCACCGCACGAGATGCCAGACATGAAGATCTGAGCCCTAATGCTAGTGATGAAAGGCTCGGCTGATGCTACGCACGCTGTCACTCTTTGTCCGAACGAAACCGCAGCCGGCGAGTTCGAGTAAATGCAGTCATATCGCCACGGCGGTGCTGCGGTGCTGCTTCTGAATACATCGGTGGCATGCAGTTTGCTACTGGTTTCTGGAGCCTGCTGCTGATGTGGCGGTGGTCCGAAGAGTGATTGTCGCCGATCGGTCTCGACAGGTGGAACGCTCCGGGTGGAGCAATCCGCAGGGCCTTCAAGGCTGAAACTTCCGCAAGGTATTGATCCGACAACTGAGCATCAGCCTGAACGGCGGGGTCCAAGGCCAACATGTTGCGATTTTCCGTCTGTGAAGAAAGCATCTTGATCGAAGACATTCGTCGTTACTGACAACTTTCCGGCTGGCTCACCGCCCTCATAGGCCCAGTTGTACCCAGTCTTAGAGAGTTCGGAAAGCAGCACGCGCGGCCGATGCCCACTCCAAAGGCTCAGACAATACACTCAGCGTCGTGCTGATGGATCCTGTGCTGTCATTGATCGACCAGTGAGGGAGAAGCTCTTCTCCAAATGATCGCTACGTGGTCCATTGCCTTTTTACCATCACAAAGGCTCGGCTCTCTTATTAACGGTTTCATTCTCTTTCCCTTCCACTTCTTCTTTCCAACGGGGTTTCTTCTCCTAGTTGGATAATCCACGAAATGCTGATGACGGCTCCTTTTCACCTCTTGTGTGTAATGGTCCGCAAACGTTGTTCTTATTTGAAAGTATCTCTGTCTTGCACGTTGAGTGTATTTCCTGCTGGACTGACATGGCTGAGATGAGTCTACCACTGTCATGGCTCTAGTTAGGCGGTAGAGAAGCTGATGATCGTCAGGCGGTCAATCATTGCAGGCGAATAAATCGGAGTGGGGGGGGAAGAACAGAACAACGCGGGGGGAAGGAGCGTTGACGAAAGTCGGCAATTTCGTGGTGCCCCACCATGAAGCCTCGAGATTGAGCATGTGTGTGTACCTTGATCTCTCGGTTGATGCATTGCCGAGCAACGTGAGTACAGGCAGGTATTTGTTGACCCCGAGCTTTCCAGGTTCTGTCGCCGTCAGTACTTTCCCTCTTGGCCAGCATCAGCCATCATTCTTCAACATTTTAAGCCCTCCTCTCGACATGACGTCCGGCTCACCAGCACTCGACCTTTCACCCCTCTCGGCCTCCCAGCTGGTCGCAAAGCTCATCCACAAGCTCTTGCACAACGAAGACTCGGATGGCAAATTCCTCCTCCCGCTCGACGATGGGCGCGTTATCGACACCAAAGGCTGGAACGGCTGGGAGTGGACGCATGGTGTAGCGCTCTACGCTCTCTTTGAACACTTTGAGCTCACCTCATCGACCGAATCCCTGTCGATCATCCACTCGTGGATTGCCGATCGACGTGCGGAGGGCGGCACGACGAAAAACATCAACACCATGGCCGCCCTCCTCTCCGTCGCGTGTGTTTACGAGCTTGATCCATCTTCACATCCCGAATACAAGCAGGACATGGTCGAGTGGGCAGAGTGGGTCATGAACGATCTTCCCAAGACCGACGAGGGAGGATTCCAGCACATCACGTACGAACTCGAGAACAAGGGTCAGCTGTGGGACGATACGCTCATGATGACTGTTCTGCCGTTGGCCAAGATCGGTAAAGTTCTCGGCGTCGAGAGGTACGTGCAAGAGGCAAAGTATCAATTCCTGCTGCATATCAAGTATCTCTACGATGCCAAGACCGGACTCTGGTTTCACGGCTGGACATTTGAAGGCCATCATCGCTTCGCCGGTGCTCACTGGGCCAGAGGCAACTGCTGGATCACGCTCGCCATCCCGTTGCTCTTCCACATCCTCGGACCACAGGATGCAGATCTGGCAACTCACGAATCGTTCTTCGCTCGACATCTGATCGGCACACTCGAAGCTCAGCTGAGTGCACTCTTGCCGCTCCAAGATACATTGACGGGATTGTGGCATACGCTGTTGGAGTACGACGATTCGTACGTCGAGTCGTCGGCTACGGCTGGATTCGCTGCGGGTGCGTACCTCGCCTTGAGGTTTGGGCTGATCAAAGATGCGCAAAAGCGCAAAGAGTATGAAGATATGGCGGAAAAGGCGCTCAAAGGGGTGATCGACATGATTGCAGAGGATGGAGAGTTGCAGCAGACGTCGTTTGGAACTGCGATGGGACACGATCTTGACTTCTACCGAAAGATTCCCATCACGCCCATGCCTTACGGTCAGGCGTTGGCGCTCCTTGCTATTGTCGCAAAGATGGCGCTTGATGGCAAAGATGCAACTAAGGCTTGATCTACACAATGACAGCGTTGGAACGACGAGAATAGCGTTTCCAAATCCAATCTATTTCTAGCAAAAGCTTACAAAGGCACAGCAGGTATTACCAGCGACTCCGGCACCGTGTAGCCAAACTTGGAATGAGCTTCTTTGAGCGTCAAGATCTGAGCACCCTGTTTGTCAAAATTGTCTTCGCTCAGCCACGTTTGAAATGCACCTTTTCTGGCTGGCCAGTCGTCATCGACAATGGCAAACCAAGCCGTGTCCCTGTTCCTACCCTTGAGCACAAACATCTTTCGAAACAGCCCTTCGTACGTGAAGCCATACCGAATGGCAGCACGTTTGGAAGGCACGTTGAGGTTGTTGCACTTCCACTCTACCCTCCTATAGCCTAGATCGTCGAAGGCATGTTTGAGCATGAGGTATACTGCTTCGCTGGATTTTCGCGATCGTTGAAGGTGGGGCGAGAAGAGGACGTTGCCGATCTCGATCGATCGGTGGGTGGGGTTGATGTTGAGATACGAAATCATTCCGAGCACTTTGGGCGAGTCGGGAGTTGGTGGTGATTTGTCGACGATCGACCAAAAGACCATGTTGTTGGCAGTGCCTGTACGTGATGAGATGTACTGGGTGAAGCGTTGGCGATCGCCGTTGAACGGCGGTTCCAACATGTAATCCCATAGTCGCTCGTGTTCGGGTAGCGCAACGAGAGGGTAGAGTGCGTCGCTATGGTCCGAGTCGAGCGGAACGAGGTCGATGTATTGCCCAGGGACAGTGACGCGGGCTGGAAACGGTGCAGGTTCGGTGGGCACTCGGGGTCCCAGTCGTTCGAGTGCCTCTTCTTCGCTCAAGGAAAGCATATTCGATCAAGGATGGTGATGATTGGAAAGCCTAATCAAGAGACCTCGATGGCGAGCTCGTGGAATCTGATGAGGCGGTGTCGAGATGATGAGCGTCTCAGTCTTCGAGTCAACACAGGACGAAGGTCGAACAGAAAAACAATGAGCCGATCAAATCCCCGACGGTAAAATTCCGAGTCACTTGAGCGACAGAACGTGGCACGACAGATGTTGCAATAGGAACCTCAGCTTGTATCACGGCATTCAGCTCTTGCCGCCGGACATCCAACAACTCAGTTCCACTCCTTTTCTCATCGCGACACAAACGCACATTGCACCGTGGAGCAAGATGGCCTGATCCCACCGAAAAAGCGTTCAGATTGTTTATACAACGATAAGCTGATGCAGATTCAAATCTTTTTGCGCTTCATGGCGCCAGATGTTGTGTTGACAGGAATCGTTTCGTGGTCGGCAACCAGCTCCTGCGGCGGCGCGCCTTGTGCAAGCACCACCTTCTGACCATTGTCGACCATGGCAGCCCTGGCACGCTTCTTTTGAGGGGCGGTCAACACCGGTGCTTCTGCTCCAGCAACGGCGGCCTGAGATGTAGCAGCCGCCTTCTTACCGCCTTTTTTTGGCTTGACATCGCCATTGTCGGCGGCGACACCATCCTCGTCCACGTTGTCAACATCATCACCATCCTCATCTGCGGCTGTACCTGGCTCGGTGCCGAAAGGTCGTCTTTCCCTACCTGCTTGCAGTTCGGCACGCACCCAATCTGCTTCCGCATGCATATCACGCAACACCTCTTCACTGGTCTTGACGTAGCCTTCTTCTTCGAACTTGGGATCGGGGGGAGCCAGCTCGATGCCTTCGTCTTCGCCTACGTCGGTACCGGGACCCGTGTAGACCCTTCCGAGTCGCTTGGCTACTTCTTTGGCCTTTGCAATTGCGCGTTCTGCCTTGGACAGGCTCTTTGGGTTGAGTTGAGCCGCTGCCTTTGTTTCTCCATCGGCATCCTCGTCTGCCTCATCGGAATCCTGCTTGATTTTGCCCTTGCGCGGCTCCCGCATGAGTCGCTCGCCGCCCAGCTTGCTCTTTCGACCTGAAGTCTTGACACCAATGTCCTTGGCTGGTGGTCGCAGGGATTCGTGTTTGACTGGACGCAGATTGTAGATGCGATGAAGCTCGAGCACAGCTTGCTCCTTGTCTTTGGCTTCAATCATGAGATGTGCGTCGGCTGGCAGGTCGGGGGGAAGAAAGCCGCAGCGGTCCGAATGAGCTCGACGCTCTCGCAGGTTCGACGCTCCGGGCCGAGGCTCGGACAGATGATACTTGGGTCGAATCCCCTTCTTGTGCCAAATAGCTTGAATCTCGGGCAACAGCTCGCACGGAGGTCGCGATGAAGGACGGAGCAAGTCGTGGTGGAAATCGAACACCATGGGAATGTCAAGCTCCTTGCAGAGTGGCAGGAGCTCCTCTGCACTCCATGCCATCTCGTCGTTCTCGAGCACCAGTCGATCTTTGATGTTTTGCGACAGCCGTGTGGTGTAGGTCTGGCGCATGCGATCGAGTGTGGCTTGTCGGTCGCCGAACGTGCCTCCACCGTGGATAATCATGACGCTGTCCTTGCCCATGCCCATGAGGTCGAGCATCTCGCAGTGAGAGGAGAGATCGCGGATGCTTGCTTCGATCACCTCGGGACGATTGCTTCCGAGCTGCGTAAACTGGCCAGGGTGCATAGTGAGACGATGGCCGAGCTTCTTTGCCAGATCTCCGGCAGCACGTAGCTCCTTCTCGGCATACTTGAGCGAGTATCCGTACTTTTCGTGCGATGCAAAGGGAAACACTTCGGAAGAGAGACGCATGAACTTGATATTGTTTTCCTCATTCCACAGAATCATGGGGATCATGTCGCGCGCATTGAGACGTCCAAGTTCCTTGATGTAGTCAGGTCCTTGCTCGTCCATAGTCTTGATACGGGCGGTGCGACTGGAAAAGACAGGTGGGTCCTGCCATCGCAGAACGGTGTTGAGACAAGCGTAGCCGAGCTCACCAGTGAATCCTTGGCTGCGCTCTTGTCGCTTCTCAGGAGGTCCTTCTAGGCGGAAGTCTCGCTGAGGAACGTCTGGGATCTCGTAAGCAATGTCCTTCTTCTTACGTTTTGCCAGGCGACGGCCGTTCTTGTCTCGTCGGACGGGGTCGCCTTCTTCATCCAACTCGATCTGATACTCTTCGCCATGGACGTTGACGCGCATCTCAAAGTGGGTGGGTGGCTCTACCTTTTCCTTCTTGGGTGCCTTGGCGCGCTTCTTCTTTGGCGGCTTGGAGTCGTCTTCGGCAGATGACAAATCTGAAGACTCGCTTCTGGGTGGCGTTGGAGGTGGGGAGGCAGCTTGCTTGACGATCTCTTCTGCAACTTTGCGTGATATCGCTCTGGTTGAGCTTGTACTTGTTGCATTTGGTTTGGCAGTCTTAGGAGATGTCTCCTTGACTGTCTTGCGACTTGATTTTGGGGGAGGTGCTAGCTCGCCAACGTCAGCGGCATGTGTGTCAAGATCTGTCTCGGCATAGTTGATCGATGCGGATGCGGATGTACGCCCGCTGCGTCGGACCATGGTCAGAGGAGATGTGAAGATGAACCTGTTCGTTGTGTTGAGGGACTGGCAAGGGGGAACAAAAGCTCGAGTCTTGAGCGACAGTGAAAGCACCCGGGTCGAGACTAAAAGTGGTCGACAGCCGATCATGCAAAGATAGAGATAGTGTCTGTAGCGATCAAGCTTTGACAACGTCGAGCAGAAGACGGTGGGCGGCTGTGCTTGGGTGTCTTGAGGGTTATAATGATGGCAGTGATGGAAGTGACGAAAGGAGAGCCGCGTTCTTTGCGGCTGTGTCGAAGGTGGAACTGGAACTGTTGGTCTCTTTCGCGTGCGACACAAGACGACTCGATTGCAGTCACACTGGTCACGCTTCTGACGCCATCCACAGACGACTGTGAGTTGTGGCGGCTTTTGCGGTGAGCTCAGTCACCGTCACCCAGAACAATTCCTGAGCTGTCAGCGAGTGAGCTCATTGTGCGTTTTGGCTTTGGGCCCTTTTCCGCCGCAGGGTCTGCTGCACCTCGTGCATGTCACAGTGTGGAGGAAAATTTCTTCCTTCACATTGGGAATCTTACACCACAGAAATTTTTGACTTGGGAGGCGCTTGCTTACCAATCATCCGCCGCTTAGCTGAGAATGCAGCACCGCTAAGACCACCGAAATCATCAGCTCTTGTTTGCTTCTTGCTGCTGACCGACTTCAACCACCGGAACATCATCTTCGTCATCACCGTTGTGTTGGTGGCCTCCCTTGCTCAAAATGGCGGCTCCTATCAGTGTTGCGAGAGCCATGCCTGCTCGGTCAAGCGCTGTCAAGGCACTCGCTTCGAAGGCTTTACGGCGCCAAGCACCATCGACGCTACGGACTCACGCGACGTCTTCTGGTTCTAACGTCACTGCTGCTCGCATCGCTGTAAAGAACTCCGCCTCTCAACGCCTCGGTCGCAATGGCACTCGATATGCTACAGCCGCTGCGGCAGTCACTGCTGTTGCTCTTACAACTTGGTACGCTACCGCATCTCCCGTGCACAACGAGGCTGCTCCCTCTGTGGCCACCAACGACGACATCACTCCCACTACCATGTCTCAGCAAGATCAGATGCGTCAGCGTTCCAAACTGCAAGGTGTATACGCGTGGGGTTCGAATCGATACAACGTTGTTGCACCTGATGCTCCGCAAGTCACACTCATTCGTTCGCCCAGGTCCATCCCCTTTTTCGACGGAGTAGCACTGCGTGATATCAACCTTCAGGAAAAGCACGGCGTGGCGGTTGATGCCAATGGTGACGTCTACCAATGGGGTCTCGGATTCTTTGATCCTTCCTTGCGAGAGGCTACCGCGATCGAAGACGTTCCGCTGGGTCGTAGACGCGAGAAAGCTAGGGCCAACGTCAACGCTCCCGTCGCTAGCACTGCCAGCCTGATCCTCAACCCGGTCAAGACGCTCACTGGCAAAAACATCATCAAGGTCGAGGCCACAGAGGAAAAGATCTTTGCTCTCTCCAAAGACGGCCACGTCTACGTATTCTCGGCGAATCAGCAACTCCAGGCCAGGCTCAAGTATCCCTGCTGGTCTCCCAACCCGCTCAAGCTCTTTAATGCTTTTGCTGGTCCGACCATCGATCACGAGGTGCTGCACCCTGCTCCATCTGCACACTGGGGTAGTACCGAGAAGGTGCACGACATCATTGCTGGCGACCACCATCTGTTGACGCTCTCTAACAAGGGCCGCACATTTGCTACTCCGATCGGCGAGGAGGGCAATGCGTTCGGACAGCTCGGCACACGCCGCGTGTGGCTCAACTCGCCTCGGACCCCGGATAGCAAGCCTGGCCACGTCGAGGCGCTGCTGGAGCCACGAGTCTTTGCTGAACTCGAGGAGAATCACGGCGGACGTCCGATTGCGACTTTGGTTCCGTCCGGTTGGTTGCCCGCTCCCTCTTCCGAGACAAATCGCACGTCAAAGCCCAAGGTGAGCTCAGAACCTGCATTCGAAACTAGCACCGATCCTGCACCACCTCCCAAGCCGCTTACAGAGCCGAGCAGCAGCATTCGATGGTGCACCACTCTCCACGAGATCCCTGCTCTCCGCAACGTCAACATTGTTCAGATTGCTGCTGGCAATGAGCACTCGCTTGCACGCACCCACGACGGCCGTGTGCTTGCTTGGGGTCGCCACACCCATGGCCAGTGCGGTCTAGGACCCAGCTTCAGCATGGAGTGCGTCCCCGTCCCTACCGAGGTTGTGCTCAGTCGATCGTTCCCCAACAGCTCGGTAGACGTGCGCGCAAGCTCGATCGCAGCGGGTGCCGACAACTCGTTCTTCATGACCACACGTCGCGAGTCGGGTGCTCCTGGCAACGGACTCAAGGTCGATCTGCTTGCTTCGGGTAAAGGCCAGTGGGGAACCATTGGCAACGCCATGTGGAGTCAAGTCGTATCGCAGCCTTCGCGAGTCAAGACAGTTTCGGGACTGATGGAGTTTTCCGAAGCTACAGGCATGACGCATCCCGTGCCGATCCACAGCATCAGCGTGGGCAAGCCAGGCCATGCGGCGCTCGTACTCGATACGGTCGAGTCAGCTGGCCATCTCGCATTTGGAAGGGATGTGATGGTGTGGGGTGCCAACGCCGGGTTCCAGCTGGGTCTCAGCAAACGATCCAACCTCGCTGTGCCTCAGCATCTCAAGCCATTGCCACCGCTCACCTCTGTCGCTGGAGGAAGCGTGCTTTCGGAACAGGACGGATTGGTGGTCAGTGCCAGCAAGACAGCCGCTGTGGCAGCAGCGACCATGCCGACCGTGGATCCTAAGCTGAGGGAAGCCGACATCAACTCGGGCGCTCTCACTCACATGCCTCATAACCGACTTCAGCTAGCGTCCAAGACCAAATCTGATACGCTTTTGCCACCCACCGTCTCGTCCAAGGACCAGCTAGCACCGGGAGCCACAGCCGCACCAGTCAAGCAGGGCAAGGCAAAGAAGGGCTTAATGGTGGAAGAGAGTATCAAGACTGGTACTGTTTCGACTGTTGTGTATTGGAAGATTCTCGAGTGATTCGAGTCGGAAATGTCAAAGTACAGTAGTGTAGCGTAATAGTCACCGATCTGCTCAACGACGGAGTGTCGTTCGCTGGCGTGTGTGCTTGAATGGAGTCGCTGGAAGAAAGCGGCAGGTGGAGGCTTAAGAAAAATTCTGATCCGCGGAAAGGGAGGTTCCCGAAATCCGAAGCGTTCAAAATTTGTCTTGGTCTTCTCACCCGCAATCTTGTCATAAACTTCATATCACCTACACTACAAGAGTTCTGCACCGCATCCAGCCAACCGCCATGTCAGCAAATCGAGGCGAAGACTACGATCTGGACACGTCGGCGCTAGCGGCGCTGGACAAATTTAGAGCAGAAAAGGCAGCCGAAGAAGCATCGCTACTTCGATTCGCTCAGTCGTCGTCGTCGTTGTCGGCAACACGCGAGTCGAAGAAGAACAAGCGCGAGAAAAAGGTGCTTACACCGGAACAAGAGGCAGAGGAAGAAGCGAAGGCGGAGGCGGCGTTGTTGGCCGAGATCGAGGCGATCGCCGACTTGGAGCGGCTGAATGGCGTTGCGCCGGAATCATCCGATTCGATGCTTGCCGCTCTTTCTTCACGACTCCAGGTTGAAGAGAACGATGAGAAAGCCAATGAGGAGGCAGCGGGGAAGAATTTGGATGTCGATACCTTCCGGAAAACGTTTGGCGAAAGTTGGCAACTATCGCAGTTTTGGTACTCGGCCAAATTCGTCCACGAGCTGTCGCAGCTCATCTTTCGACTCATCTCGCCTTCGTCCACTACCATCCCCACCGACCCTACCGAGATCAAACGCGCATTCGGCAACGCACGGGTCGCCTTCCTCTGCTGTCCGACGGCCTGGGTCGGCTTTGTCCATGAATACCCCGCACTCACCAACCAGGCATTCGTTTTTGAAGTCGACAAACGATTCCACGCCCTCAGCAAAACTTCGTTTGTCTACTACAACCTGCACGAACCCGAAAACGTCCCCAAGGAGCTCTTCGGAATGTTTGACGTCATTGTTGCCGACCCGCCGTTTTTGAACGTCGATACGCAGTCAAAGGTGGCTACCACAGCCAAGTTGTTGGCGAAAGACACAGGGACCAAGTTCTTGCTGTGTACGGGCGAGAGCATTGCGGAAGAGGCGAGAAAGATGTACGGCGAACCAGCGCTGGACAAGTTGGATCTGGTGGTGGAACATCATGGCTTGGCGAATGCGTTTGGTATTTGGGGTCGAGTCTAGGGGTGTGTAAATTTACAAATAAGAGTCGGTCGTCGTTCGATAATGTGTATGTTCAGGGCAACATGAAGAGTGAGATCTACCCCTCAATCGCCTGCTTGATCGCCTTTGCGTCCAAAAAGTACTTGGCATATCTGGGCTCGACAAAGATCGCCCTACACTCCAACAGCAACTGCCCCTGAACATCCTTGACCGTGCCCTTGACCACCGCCTTTCTCCCACGCTGCTCCACCAGCTCGGTCTGCAACACGACAAACTGATTCGCCATGGTTGGTTTCCTATAGTCGATCTCCAATCTCGCAGTGACGCCGATCTTTCCGGGCAAGTTGTACATTGCAGTTCTGGCCAAAGCTTCATCGCAAACGGTCGCAAGCATTCCGCCGTGAACGATGCCGTCGTGGCCGCAAAGACTACGGCCGAGGTGGAGGACGATGGTGCTGTCGCCCTCTGTACCGCCGAGCTGTTTAGCGCCGAGACCGGTTTTAGTAAACACAAGCGGAGGAACGGCGACCATTCCGGGACCACGAAGCGATCCAGCTGTGAGATTGTGCTGTGCCTTTTGGCGGCTGTATTTGAGGTACGGCCGCGTCATGACGTATTCGTGTGTATCGGCAGAACCGCCTTCGACGGGTGGACCTGCGACAGCGACGTTGGCACCCGAAATACGACCGTGTGCTGGAACCTGGACCGAAGTAGTGGGATCGAGATCGGTGATGTGTTTCCCCTGCGAACGGAGCACTTCGAGTTCCGCAGCGGATCCGTGAGCGACCGAAGTCGATTTGAGTCGTTGAATGATCGGCAGGGCATGGAGAGCATCTTCAATCTCTCGCGTGTGCGCTTCTGCTTCCGGGCCGTCGGATCGGAGTCGAGGCGGTGTGACGGGTTTGAAGAGCAACTTGAGCACTTGCGGTGGATAGAGCGAGCCAAAGAGGTACGAAGTGATTCCCACCAAGCTGAGAGCGATCGTGGCTTTGATGAGCGTGCTTCCTCCACCTGATCTAGGCGTGGGTGTGGTGGAGAGCGGTCGTCGTGGCGTCGCGGTTGCTGCCGATGGTTGTGGGACCACGACGACGGGTGATCTGGGTGCCAAGAAAGGGGTGGATGAACCAAGCCATCGAGACGAAGGACGTGTACCGCGCAGACTTGAGTAAGCGATCCGCTGTGAAACAGCAGATATTGATGTGGATGGCCGCATCTTCGGAGTTGCACCCACAAATTTGGGATGGTGATGATAGCAAAGGAAGTCTCGAAAGTACGCGCGTGTTTGCGGTGATACCAATGTGTTGGAGTCTGACGTTGGTTGCGTCGCGCTGCAGTGCGTGTGAAATTTGCGTGTTCCCTCGATTGCCGGTTCATCCGAGTGAGATTTTCCATTTCCTTCTCATGCTGGCGTTTTTCGGAGAATTTCCGAGCACAGCCCTTTGCTTCTGACTGACAAAAATGCAAAAAAGGAAAAAGAAACTGCAGCACCTAGGATTCCCGCGTGGTCCCCCACCGCAGTACTGACTAGGCGATATCCTGCTTAACTTCGCAGATCGGACGGGATGCGGTGCTTTCAGGATTCTATGGCCGCAGATACATGGATTGCAGTGTGTGGCATTTATATCACGCTGTAAATTAGGGTCTCGCTGCTCAACGCCTCCGCAAAACGAAGCTTTCAGTGACACACGCACCCATTTGACTTGACTTTCGTTCCTCTTCCTTACGACTCAGCTTCTTCTTCACCCTCCTCGCCCGAACCACTCTTCACGGGTCATCGCTACCCACCACCGCAAGGATGCCCAAAACATTCAGACAGGAGCAACACTTCTCACATCCATGGCATCAGACAGCCAATGGTAGGTACACGCATCCTTTCTTCCCCTCATATCCCCTCCCTTACCTCATCCTCACTGACACCTTCCTTTTCGACCTCAATAGCCGTCTGGAACAAGTACCCAAACCCGCACGCCGACCACGTAGTATCCGTCGACGTCCTCTCTCAAACACTCGACCCGGCTTCTGGCCAGCTGCGGACCGAACGCATCATCGGCGTCCAACAGGGCGCACCCACCTGGCTCAAACGGCTCGTCGGCGCGAGCGACGATACGTACGTTCGCGAGGTGGTTATGATCGATCCGGCAACCAAGTCGTTCGAGATGTCGAGTACGAATCTGAGCCTGACTCAGTACATGCTGGTGAAGGAGTATATCACCTACAAGCCGTCGTCAGAAGCGTCGACCGTGTTCAATCAAACAGCAGATATCAACTGTACAGGGTTCACGGGCATACTGGCATCGGCGGCGAGAAAGATTGAAGAATGGTCGTATACGCGGTATCAGGATAACGCGGCGAAAGGAAGAGACGGGTTGCAGAGCGTATTAGATTCAATGTACGGACCTTCTCCCTCCGGAAGCACATGATAGACACCCGAATACAGACAGCAACGGGCACAAGCATGGACACACGTTTTTCATCACACCACGCTGACTGCAAAACACTCGAACGACATGAGGATAAAAGCGACCACCAAACACAGCAGAATCGCAACCAATCAATGAACCACCTTCATCATCCTCTTCTTGCCATGCGCACCCGCACCCCTCTTCAGCCAGCCCATATTACCCAACGTGTTCACACCCTCGGTCGGCAACTTCAACCCGGGCAGCCCCGAAAACACAGGCATCGGTACATCTCCCAGCGTTTTTGTCCCAATCGGCGCCTTCTCCTTCTTGGGCTTCTCCTCCTTCAGCCCCTTGACCTTCACATTCGGCGCACCGTACGTCGCCTTCTTCGGCTTGTCCACCAAGAACGGATGAGCCTCGGTGTTGAACACGTACTCGTCCAGGTTCGCCACCTGCGGATCCGCAAAGATCAGGTAAAGATATTTGAACGTCTCGGCATAGAGGAACGACTCGGAATCGTCGAGCTTCGTCGGCCTGGTAGCATTGACATTGGCCAGCGCAGCCAAGGCTCCGTTGCCACGAACCAGACAGTTCTTGTAGATCGACGTCCAAGCAGCCCATGCGATCTCTTGCCACTTGGTATCGCCGGTGGTGCGGTAAGCGTAGAACACCGACTCCAACACTTCGGGACGCAAGATGTACTGCGTCACTTCAAAGTCGAATCCATGCTTGTTGTAAAACTCGCGATCGCTGATCGTGACGCCATTCGTGTTGTTCCCCTCACCCACAAAAACAAAGCTCTCCGGCCCAATCCCCGACGGACTCGAACTGTACGTGTTGGCGCAAGCACCTGTCAAGGCCTGGCCATACTCGTCAAAGTCGGCCCGCCCAATCATTTTGGCGCCCAAGATCCAGTTGCCACCCGCAAAACAGCCCAGGTGCGACCACCTCGGCAGAGTGCCGCCGTTCGACTTGGAATAGTCGGTGAGGTAGACCAGCTGGCTCTGCTGCGTCTGCTCCGGATGCTCCACGAGATGTTCGATCGACGAAGCGACGCTGTTGACCCAGGTCGGGATCCAGACATCCTTATCGTCGCCAATCAAGTACGCATACTTGATCAGATACTCGAAGAACGAATCACTGCCTCCACCCCACGTCACGTAATCATCCACCGGCTCTCCACTCGTCGGACTGTACACCTGGGCAAACAGCCCGGGGAAGACCGCCTTTGACTCGGCAATCGTCTTCATACTCTTCTTGGCCAGCTCGAGATATTTTGTATCGCCCGTATACTTGGACAACCGATCCATCTCCAGAATTAATGTCCCCGATTCCGCAATGCCCGACTGTTTACAACTATCCGGTTTGGCCAGATTGTTCCACTTCAACGTATTACACGGCAACGGATTCTCACCCAGCCAGCCGGTAATCAAATGGTCGCCCACGACTTTGGCCTGGTCGATCAACTTGTGCTCCTTCTTGCCTCCCAGTTCGTAGGCCGAGATGAGACCGGCGAGGTAGCGAATATTGGTCTCGAACAGCGAGATCGATTCGGACGAAGTCTTGGTGAAGTCAATCTTTTTGGAGTATTCAACGCCTTGGTTGTAGAGGTCGGTGTGACCCATGAGGAAAGACGTGCTGAGCGAGTCGACTACGCTTGCGCCCCAACCGCCGAAAGGGTCGGTGAAGCTGTTGGACAGCGGAAGGAGGGCATCATGACCCGAAGCGTACTTGAGATAGGCCGAGTACGAGGCTCGGTAGGCTGCTTTGATTTCGTCGGCGCGAGTCTTGGAGAGCGAGGATTGGGTCAGGCCGGGCTTTTGGATCGTCGCTGCGTCGACGGTGACAGAGAGAAGCGCGACGAGGAGCGCGCTGAAGGGTTTGGTGAGCATGATGAGTGGCTCAAAGGGGTTTGGGAGAAGGGTGATAAGTGTGAGGGATGGCGTTTGTTGTTCTTCGCCGGCGAAGAGGGGTGTCTATATAGGATCGATGCTGGGAGGGGAAGAGACCTCAGAGGATGACGGGCGCATGTGCATAACATTGGAGACCTTTGAGAGGGAGAACCATACATGCGTGTCAACAAGCCACATAGGGTTCACACATACCTCGTCGGCAGACCCAAAAAGAGGCTCCAGCGGCTCGCTCGCCATAGCCCATCCGACGGAGGAGCGTTCGCCAGTCTAGATGCGCCGCCGTGCGGGTCGACCGCCAAAAGAAACCCTAAACATAACGTCCGCAATGCATACTTTTCGCTGCGCTACACCAGCTCCCGACGCCACCACGAGCTTACTCTTAGCTTATGAATTGTTGTTCTCACGCTCCTCTCTGCCCACAGCTCGCATTCATTCAGCCAACCTACAAAGCGATTCGATTGCCGAACAGTGGTCACCCCCCCCCCCCCCCGCGCGCTGCCTTCTTACCCGCACATGCAATCTAGCAACACGGGTAGAGCGACAGTACTAGCGAGACGAATCCACTTGGAGTGTTATCAGGGGCCGCACCTACTGCACTAACACTCACGGATCGACAATGCATCGCCGCTGTGGCGCCAAGGATGCGCAATGTGCATCCAATCTTGACAGCCGTCGACTCCTGTTTTCCGGCACCTCTCAAGTGTTGGACTCGCGAAGAAATAGGGAACCCAAAAAAATAAGGAGGCGCGCATGCACCCCGACTTCGGCTAACTCGAGGAACGCAAGCAGCATCATCACGGAACGTTCCTTCTCCAACCCACCTCTTCGCCTGACGCCCCCACCAGCTCTCAAACACGATCAGAGACACATGAGACCTCTGCATCCATCAAATGGCGATTGAAGAAAAGAAAGACTGTGTGAAATTGAAACACGAACCCATAAGACTAAAAAAAGTGAGAGGTGGGAGAGCAACAAAACTGCGGGTATCTAAAAAATCAAGCATCGAGCACCACAATAGCAGCAAACAGTAGAACCGAAAGAAATTTGATGAGGGGCGACGAGATGATGAGGATCATGAGCAGCATCAGTGCCAAAAATTGCGCATTGGGTACGAGCGACATGACTCGATCGCTTTCCGGGTTGGTCTTGTGCGCAGCCGCGTCTGCGCTCGACTCTGCTGGAGCTCGCGCCGCCTTGGGATCAAAGTTGGGCCGAACCGAATTGCCCGACCCGGACGACGAGGAGCTGGTTCTCGAATGGAGTTTCTTGCGCGAACCGCCGGTGGGCGGCAACGAACCTTCGCTGCCCGACGCCGATCGCGGCGTCAGGTAGGAAGCAGGCATCGAGGTGAGCCACGATATGCGTTTCTTCTCGCAACGACTCGCCTGCACACCACCTTCGTTGTCAAAGTACCCATGCACCACAGACGTACCCGGCGTCGAGATCGGCGAAGCCGCATTCGACGTCCAAGGCGATCGAACGCCATTGATCCACACGTCACCATGTCCCTCGTCCTCCTCCGAGCAGCCAGTGAAGGCCACTTTGCCGCTTCGCGAACCGAGGCGGGGAAGCGCGCTAAAGCGTCGAGAAGGTGAGGAACTCGAGCTCGCTATCCTAACCTCGTCCATTTCGTCCTCCGAGCGCCTTGCCGTTGCATCCGACACGCAGAAACGGGGCATTGCCGACGCAACCACCTTCTCGGAGAATCGATCTTGACCTGAGCTGTCTTTCCTCACTCCGACCTGGACCTGCTCGTGCGAGCCGGCCGGATCGTCGACCAAACAGCCTCGGCTTCATTGCGTCTTGCTAGCCGGCACCGCCTGAGCCGCCTCCTCCTTCCTACTCGCCAGCTTCTCGTGGGCCGCTTCGATGATCTGCGCCGCGGCATCTTGGAACGCCTTGCAAATCTCTTCTGCCAGATGCTCAAACTCGGGCACATCGTCGCACGACACTGCGAGCGAAAAGTCGTTGGCGTACGAGATCATGCCGATCGCCATGGTCGACTTGCCCGGGCTCGAAGGCGGCAGCACATGGTAGCTGTACGCCTCGTGCTCGCCAAACTTGACCGGCTTGGGCGGACCGGGAACGTTGGTGGCAACGTGATACTCGCGGAAGGCGCGGTAATAGATCTGACGGAACAAGGGATAGTTGGGCAGATACGAGATGCGTCGTTTGCAGACCGCGTTGAACACCTTGAACAGGATCTTGGGACCGTAGGATCGCTTGACGCGACCCATCTCGCGGTTCACTTGGGCCAACTGCTCCTCAAAATTGGGCTTGTCCTCCCTTTCAAAGCGGAGCCAGGCGATTGAACCGGTGGTGGCGTTGCTCAGCGACCAATCGCCCTTGGGACGCACCGAGATGGGCACAAAGATGGCGACACGCTTGTCCTTGTGTCTCCTGCTCGGGTCGACACGCTCGGAGGCAATGCGGAGCGCACGTGCAAGGATGGCAAGCGCCACATCGTTGAGCGTGAGGTTGAGCTTCTCGGTGCTGTACGCCTTGCGGATCATCTTGATATCGTCCATGTCGATGCCTTCGCTGTGACAGTAGAGACGACCTGCAGCACGAGGACGCTTGGACTGGTAGAGGAACGATTTGCGCTTGCGGAAGTAGAGACCGCGAATGAGATGGCCGGCGTGCATGATGGTGCCGCCCATGGTGGGCTTGTCCTCGCGTTGACCGGGTCGCTTGTTCTGCGAAGTGTTGGCGTCGACCTTTTTCTGAATGTCACGAATGCCGATACCCTGCTCGAGGGCACCGAGGGCAGCGTGGTAACTCTGGATCATGCCCTGACCGTCGGAGAAGCAGTGGTGGATCTTGATCATGAGCGCGCTGCGACCGCCATCCGAGGTGTTGAGGCCATTGACGACCATTGCTTCCCAGATGGGCTTTGAGTAGTCGTAGTGTCGCCCAAGAAACTGACCGGCGAGCTTGTTGAGCGCCTTGTCATCGCCTCCGTCGGGGCACTGAGCGACGTGCTCGATATTCTCCTGAATGTTAAAGTCAGGCACATACCTCCATCGAGCAGGTGAGAAGAGCGAACCAGCTTTGAGACCTTTGCCATAGCGAGTGCGACGACCTGCATCGAAGCCTTCGGTAGGCGGTGAAGTACCGGGTTTGCCGCGAGCCGTCTCCTTTTCGAGCTTCTTGGATAGCTTGGGATCGAGGTCGACGACGTAGCGGTACTTGGGATAGGTCTCGGCGAGCACCTCGAAGAAGTTGTCGACGGTCTCGAGATCGAGCTCGGACTTGAACATGTAGATGGAGAAGCACGAGGTGGTGTACGAGTCGTCCTCCATCAGCAGCGCGAGGTTGTCGATACCAGTCATGGGGTAGACGGGAGGCTTGACAGGCGAACCTTTGCCGATCTTGGGTGTCTCGCCATAGGCGGCGCGCAAATGACGCTCGCGTGCCTCTCTAGTCTCGTCGGCAGTGGGCAGAGTGGGTTTCTGGCCTTTGCGGAAGGCAGCACCCTGGGCTGCGGCTGTGGAGACCCTTTTTTCGTTGGTCGTCGTCTGCTCATCGTGGACAGCTGGATCGCGATGGCGGTCTGCGTAATGTCTTGAATTGCGACGAGATGATCTGGCATGCTGTTCCTCCTCGACGACACCGGATGTGCGAGGCGAGTAGCGACGGTGGTGGCCATCATCTTGTATGACACGCTCGGGTGTGCGCGGCGAAGCATGGCCGCTGGCACGGCGAGAGGATCGTCGCGAGGTCTTGTGTGCATCCGAGATAGAGACTCGACCGACTTCGCGATCGGCAGCCTCACGAAGAGCAGCGCCTTGCTGGGCGGCGGTGCCTCGACCATGAGCAGGTCGAGCTTGTTCGGTTGAAGTGCGAGTAGGCATGACGAGGTGGTCGGGAAGATGCTCGAAATGGGTGATTGGAGACGAAGGCGAGCTGATGGACGAACGAATGAGCGATGGAGTGGGAGCGGCGCTTTCGAGATCGTCGATGTGGTGATCGCTCTCTACATCCGAGTTGGGATGCGAGTCGAGGTATGCCTGCTTGACCTGGGTGCTTGTGCGAGGTGTGCCAAACTCTTCGTCGATGACTTGAACCGAGGAGTGGAACGAAGTAGGAGGTGGGCGATACTTGCGAGCGCGATCAAAGGCAGGAGTGTTGGTGGATGCAGAGGACGAGGTGAATGCGGATGGCAGAGCAAACCTCATGCTGTACTGTACAGTATATGAGCAAAAGACTTGAACAAGCTTTTACAGCATCCGAATTGGCACAGTATGGAGCGGTGCGGCGGAACTGGACAAATGCAGCCCAAAGAGAGTGCCGTTGCGGGATGCAAGCGCAAGTGCAGCGGCAGGTGCAGCTAAAACTGCAGCCGGATCAAAGGCAGGAATGGGGTCACAAGACTTGGGCAGCGTGTCGGATTCTGCTGCAGAGTCGGCCTCGGTTTCTGCAAAAAGCGTGTCGATCCTAAAACGCGTTTAAATTTCCAAAACCCAAAATTGAGATTCGAATCGTGGCGTGCTGCTGCTGCTGCTGCTGCTGCTGCTGCTGCTGCTGCCTGCGGTTACCACAGCGGATCGACAGATCAGGAAGCTCGATGACGAAAAGAAAAAAAAAGAAGGGGAAAAAAGAAATTTGGGCGCGATGCGACTGGAAAGGGGATCGGAGCTGAAAAAGGGCTTGGCTGGAACAGGGTGGAGGCCAAGGATCGAAAACGTGGTCTTGCCTTGGCCTATTGCTGGAGGTGGTGTGGGTCTTGGCAACTGGACTGCGGGTGGTGAAAGAGCAGCAAGTGATGTTGCCAAACACAGGGCTGTATGATAAAAGTTGGAAGCAAGAGGGGACGACGAGGGCTCAGCTTGCACTGAGTGTCTACTTCTTATATCTAGCTGGAGGTGTACGCTGAAGGGGCAGTGGCATGTGAACGACGACCATTAAAAAAATAAACTCAGCATCACTCGGGCAGCGGCATTCACGAGCAGGCCAAACGTGACTCAGGATCGCCAGGCATAATCTCCTTCTCTCTTTGTGTCCTGGTGTGCGGCACCCCTTTTCTCACCGTAACAAGAGCGTCGTCAGGGCGGTGCGTGTGGGTCCCGATGTTCGGTTGGAGGCCACGTAGTTCATCACGCAAAACCACAAAGACCCCGAAGATCTCGAAACGCTCGCAGCCGCCATCAGCATCCCAAAGCTAAGCGAGCCTTCTTTTCAGGGTGCAATTGTCTGTGAAAGCAGCACGCACGCCGATTCAACTGCATCAGCCCGCCTACTGTATACGCTTCTCCCACCAGTTGGCGGCCACCGAGCTGGTCCCGCGCTCATCTTGCGGCATCCCTTGCGAGTGCGCGTATCAGCCGCCGCCCATTGATCGACCCACTCACGACTAATTGTGAAAGCATCAAGTGGAATGGATCGGCAGCCTCAATTCCCATGCTAGGCTCGACCACTGTTTCCAAAGACCGTGACAAAGGGCCGCCAAGCTTTTTGTCTTGCGGGATCACACCACGCAATTTGGACAAGGTCACGGCATGAGCGTGGCACCCTGAAACTGTCGGAGATTTTTTTTTTCCTTCAGGAGGTTTCGATTCGAGCCTGCAGCTGTACTCATTGACAGGTCGCTAAATTGTCCACCGAAGAAATTTACCGGCCCGCTCTCGGTCATAACGAGCTTGCCTGCTCCGAAGAAGATCATAGAAGGGTTGCCGCTCTCCCGTGGCGGCTTGACTACCGCTGACACTGGCATTATTCTACGGCTCGTTCTGCAAACACGCAACTCCGGTGGTGACTGCCACCAAGCCGCGTCACCCTGCCGACATCTGGAAGGTGGGATGCGACAATCAAATTTCAGATGCCAACCACTGTATGTTCAGAAAAGGACAATGTCCATGGATATTATCGGCCAGATCACCTCAAAATCTATCACGCACCTCTGACGTTTGAACAAACCAAAAGATCTGCCGAGAGAATAAAACAGGGGTCATTGCAGAACCATGCAATCCAAGGCCACGGCTATGCCACCTACCTGTTTAGTTTGCGAGCTAGAGCCACTTGCATGAAAATGGGCTTCAGGTCGCACGACGTGATGTCCAAAATGCTCAGTTTTGCGTACCTTTCACGGACTTGCAATGCCGAGCGCGACACGCGATACGAAACAAGACAGCGGAAGACAAGACCCTGGATTCACGCTCTTGCATTCTCGCAAGTAGAGACTCACTTCGAGTACTGTAAGCTGTTGCAAGCTCTATATGCAGCTGTCGAAACTATGATCGCACCGCAAGCTCTAAGTTAAACCCACGTTCCTCGTGTCGATCGTTGTTCTTTTCTTTTTTGTCGTCTCGTGTAATTCTTTTGCCGATACAGTAAAATTCTCCGTACGCGAGCATCGGAGGATTTTTCCCCCTTCTTTCTCTTCAATCAGAGCTATTTTTGTCGTTCTTTCGTCCAGAGATCACCTGCAGGCATGATATATGCAACTGCACAATGAAAGCAAGGCCCGGAACCTTTCTTCAAAGCAACACAACACCTTTTTTTCTCATGACATAGACGAGGCCGAGTCGGGCAGAATCGACTCAGATCCCATCTATCGCGTGATTCAAGTGGGTTGTGAATCTGCCATTGATGTCCATCGTCATGAGCCGCAATCATATCAGCACATTCCCACGCCTCCTTTTGTGGTCTTCGGGTGAAAGAGGAAACACCTTACATCCCGAATCTCACCGTCAGAGGCCCTTGCTTCCCCTGGCGCCGACTATAGGCTGAGTTCTAAGTATCGCAACTAACTACATGCGCGATAAGGAGAACAAAAGACCAGGTCTCACCTCTCTCTATCAACCATCCAACCGCTTCCGATCGTCCGACGCAGCAGCAAAAGCGGGCACCGAAGTTGCATCGGCAGGTGAAATGGGTGAGAAAAGATTCACATCCGTGCGGACCGACAAGGACCGAAGTTACGATTCTGGCGACCTTTCTGTCTCTCTTTCTCGCACCCTGATTCCTGCTCGGCATTGCGGTTGTCTCGTGAAACAACAAGCTGCTCACCGCAGCCAATCGTTCACTTTGTCGGCCAACAATCACATGCACGTCGAATGCAAAACGGGCAACACGCACGCAGGCACGTCATCTTTGAGCTTCGACAACGGCCCAGACCCATCACGCTCGGATGGTGAAACGAGCCAAGTCAACGCCGAGGGCTGACACCAAATGCAATCGGGAACCGATGACAAGTTCCAACATACGCAAACAGTGTCGACCTGAATAGTGCGATCCAGATCGGCGGCATCTAACGTGATTGTGGTGTTAGTGTCGATTCAAAGTGAAGATGCCGGCCGCCATGTGGCGAAGCGGCATGCAGATCTGAGAAAGAACGTGAAAGCGATTTTTATGTATTTGGCAAATTAGCGACGGTAGAAAAGCTAAACTCTAACAAAAGTGATCACCAAATCGGGCATATGAAAAGCACTATGAGCAAGATCGTCGGCGGTTTCCTGCCTCCACATCGACAGTGCAACAGCAGCTTTCGGCCATGCTCTTTGCTCGGGCCAACCTCATCCATCGAGCCTCTCCATCGACCTTTTGCTGCTGAACCACTCACTTCCACGTGCACTCATCATCCTGCCAGTAGCACTGAACCACCAGCACTAAAATGAACAAACCAGAACTCTTTATCCAACTCGTAACCGACGTCATCTGTCCCTGGTGCTTTGTCGGCTCTCGTCGTCTCAAGGCCTTTCTCGACTCGGACGAGTACAGAACCCAAATTGCACCTCACGTGCAGACCGTCCTCAAGATCGAGCCTTACATTCTCGACCCTCGTCTGCCTGCTACATCGTTCGACACGCCGTCCAAGTATTACGACGCCATCGAGACCACGCCGTACGAGAAGAACACGCCGCCTACGAAAAAGTCTTACTACAGCTCCAAGTTTGGCGGCAATCTGGATGCATTTGACGCAAAGATTTCGGATGCGGCCAAGGAGCTAGGGATGCCCAAGTTCGATTGGACGAGCGAAGGTAAGGTAGGCGCGACGTGGAATGCCCATCGATTGGTGCTCAAGGCAGCTCAGATGGATGAGCAGAACCAAGGATCTGTAGACAAGGACGATCCGATGGCTTGTATCCGAACCCTGCAGGTACGACTTATGGATCGATTCTACCAAGACTTTCATTCGAATAGCAAGGATATGTCCGACAAAGACTACCTCGCAGGCGTGGCGACAGACTTGCACCTCTTTGACTCGGAAGCAGCCGCACTCAAGTGGCTCGATTCCGACGACCTCGAATACGAGCTCGGCAACAAGCTGCAACAGGCCGAGATGAACGGTGTCCAGAGTATCCCGTTCTACATTGTCAATGTGAGTAGCGTCCGAGAGCAATGGTTGGAAGAGAGCAAGAAAACTAACACGTGCTTCGGTGGTGATTGTGGCGGTGGTAACTGGCAGGACGGTGCGGATCATATGAGCGAAACCGGCTCGCACGAATCGTTCCTCAAGATGATGCAGATGGCGGTGGCTCCGTATGTTCGTTGATGGACAACTTTTGCAGTTACGAGACACATCGGCTTTCGAAGTTGGACAAATGTTAGCTACCTCGATCCTTGTTTGACGTACTTGTTTCACAGCTGTCAGACAATGCAGTGTGGGCGGGATTGCCGACTATTTATCTCTGCTCCTTTAGAAAGCACCGCTGCTCTGGGCTTGAGGATCCACCGTCGTCTGCGAAGATTGGTTGCAACAAAGTCAGCCCTTCCTTTCTTCTCTAGGTTACCCCAAAAGTTACCCCAAACAAAAATAATGTCAAAATGCAAAGTTACCACCACCACAGACGTGTTGCTCTCCGCAATTTTTTGAGCTTTTTTTTTCTTTCACACTCGAAAGCTGGCCACCGCCAATGCTATGGAGCTACGGCTCGCTTTCACAATGTTCCTTTCCTTACAGCAAGAGTCTTGCTTGTATATATATATATATATCGCAGCGCTCTCCGAACCATGTCTCTCCTTCACACTCCTCACAAATTTCTCCGCCGCCTTACGAACAAACCTACCCGATCATGACCTCCAACCTCCCCTCGGTCTACGACACGCACTGTGACGGACCGGGCCTGCTGCCAGTCACGGTTCCTTGGTCCGAAACGTACTGCAGACTTCGCAAGTACACCGGTGAAGTGCTTACGGATCTCACTTTCCCTGATCCCACTTTGCCAGAGTACGACTGTACCGGCAAAACGGTCATCATCTCGGGTTCCAATTCGGGGATTGGGAAAGAGGCGGCGATCTATTTTGCTTCGGCTGGGGCTGATGTGATTATGGCGTGTCGCATGACGGCGAAACACGAGCAGAATCCGGAAGAGGCGAGGAAGGACGTGGTGGCGCAGGCGCAGGTCAAGGATGAAAAGGTCGAGTTGTGGGAGATTGACTGTTCGTCGTTGGCCAATGTCGAACGGTTCGCCAAACGGTTCCTGGCGACGGGGAGGACGGTGGATATTCTCGTCAACAACGCCGGACTGACGGCGGGACAGAGAAGGATCACCGACGAGGGATTCGAACTGACCCATGTGATCAACTTTCTTTCGCACTGTCTGCTGACGTTGTATCTGCTACCGACGATGAAAAAGTCAAAGGCGCCGAGGATCGTCAACACGTGTTCGTGCTTCCACGCCGGTGGCAAGTTGGACTTTGCCAATATGGACAACGAGAAAAAGACGCCGTTGGGAGGCAGCTGTGTGCAGGCGTACTGCGACACCAAGCTGTGGTTCTTGATGTGGACCGTCGAGCTGCAGGAGCGACTCTCGAGGTCGCAGGACTACAGGCATGTGATTGCGCACGGCATTCACCCTGGGTTCGTTGGCTCGAATATCTGGAACAACCCCGATACCAAGACCCCCTACCCTATCCGACTCATCATGGGAAGCATCATCGCCCGATTCTCGATCAACTCGAAACAGGGCAGCTACGCTATCATCCACGCAGCGCTCGATCCGGCGCTCGGCCTACCCACCGCCTTGACCAGCAACAAGAAACCGGCACAAGGCGAAAGCGCCAAGTTCGGAGCCAAATTTATCAACCGCAACTTCGCCGATATCAGGCGTCCCGAGGTCGACGATCCACTAGCCAGGTCGAGGCTGTGGCAGAGAGTGTTGGAGGACGTCGCAGCGTCCAAGCGCGGTCTGGCGACGGACCTGCCGGACCATTTGGAGAGTATCAAACTGCTCGGTCGTTCGTCAAAGTAGACTGCCTCATTGTGAATCAATCTTTCTAGCGATTGTGAAATTTGTGATGTCGGGAGTCAGCTCTGCGTTCATTGATTGCGGTTGTGCGACTTGTGATGTCGGAGTCAGCTCTGCGTTGAGGGCAAGGGCAAGGAGAGAGGGTGAGATAGAGAGAGAGAGAGAGAGAAGAGAACGACAAAGCGGCTAGTTTCACAAGCTTGCTCACTCTGTCCTTCTTTAGAATAATGAGGACGCCTGAGCCGATTAAGATTACAAAGAGGCGTACGTTTCGTACCCTAGATTACATCGAGCGTGGTAAGAGTGTATTTGCCAGGCGTGGATATCTTTGTCTATCAAGTTTACGTATGAGAACTGTCTATGGTATTGCGAGTTGGTATGTGTGACCGAGGCTACGAGATCAACGGACTGCCGAAATAGGTAACGCTCTCTCTCCACGAGTCGGACTCTTCGGACCAGACGCGTCCGAGCACATCGAGGGCGGCATTGGCTGCCGCTGGACCCTTCCAGTGCGCACGCTTCACAAAGGTTCGCACCTGCTCGCGCTCCGAGTGGTCTCGAGCGTAGGATCCAAAGACGATGGCTGGCCACAAGAGGCCGTGCTCGAGCTTGTCTGGCACAGCGGTAAGCAGTGCGATGCTGCGCGATACCAGCTCCCGCACTGCTAGACTGGAGGCAGGTCGGTTGAAGACGGTCACGTACAGATCGACGAGCAACGCGTTGCGGTACAGGTGATTGCCAAGACGAAGACGGTTCACCACTGGCTTCTGCTCGCCGGTGGACGATGGCAGGAACAGCGAACCAGACTTGAACCTCTTGGTCACAGGACCGCTGGATGGACCATCGCCTTGATCCGTAATGGACTCCTCTATCTTCTGCTCGACCGTCTTTCCACCGACGATGTCGAGAACCAAGAGCTGCTCCGCTTCGCTCAATGTGCGAGCGGCACCTTTCCAGAACGAGCCTGCCTCGAGATCGCTGATGACCAATCCGAGCTCTTCTCTGAGCGCAAGACTGTTAAGCGCTGCGGTGCCGTCTTCAGCTTCGCTTCGGCTGCTTTTGCGATTGCCATAAGCAGCTGCCTCGGCTCGTTTAAACTTGCGCATCGTGTCCATGGTCTCGATGACCAGCTCCAACGTGACCATTGACACGCTGTACGTTGTCTCTGCAACCGTGCCGCGCGTCAGATCGAAGAATGCCGCATCGGACTGGCTCCAGTTGAAAGGCAAGAGCCTCTTGAGACGGGCTGGATTGTAGTCCCAATCCGTCACTGCAGTGTACTGCGACAAATAGCATTCGTAGAGACCTGCAACCGTGGCGAGGAAGAGAAGTCCACCAAAGTTTCCGAGGTCTTCGGGGTTCAAGAGGAACGGTTCTTCGGGCGAGACGTCGACAGACTCGCCGCTGACGGATGGAAAGAGTCGATGAGTCGAGACGTGCTCAACAGCGTCAGCCAGGAACTGCTCGCACTGGTTGAAGTATGATGGCAACATGAGCGACTTGCTGATCTCGCCACAGGCAGAGATGAGTAACATCATGGTGGCAGCATTGCTGCCAGCTGGAAGCTCGTCGGCACTGTTGTTTGGGTTGGATTCGATGACCGAGAATCTACGACGTCGACTCGGCTGTTGCTGCGTTTGGAGGGCTTTGATGGCTGAAAGGTGATGTCGGTTGGCCAATTCCACCATTGTTGCTGCACTCTTGTTGGCGGCCGACTTGCGATCGCTGGAGGCCTCTGTATCGTCAGTCTTTGGTTCAGACTCTGCGGCACGGCTAGTGTTGCTGTTCCTAACCTGCGAGCAAGCTACTACGGCTGCCAGCGCGTGAGCCATTGCTTGGCCTTGTCCCAAACGCGCGATCGCTTGAAGAAATGTAAAGAAGGCGTGCGCACCATCGGTTTGCTGCGAAACGACCGACTCAGGAAGCGAATGGATGGCGTTCAAGAACTGCTCCGGATCAGGTTCGGTCGAGGTATAGTCGAAGACAAGCTTGTGACGAGATTGCGACGAGCTCGAGGAATGCCTGGGGGAGGGGCTGGGCGGTGCATCATATTGTGCATACGAGGCGTCGACTGTGCGAGATGACGCAGCTGAAGGGGCATGATGGATCGGCAAGGTATTCGGAGCTGGTCCATGCGATTCAGAAGCGATCTTGTCCTGCGGTGGCGGCGCTGCAGCTGATGGATATCTGGAACTGTTGACGGCGTTAGGGCTGCTTCGATTGGCAGGCGAAGTTTCAGCAGAACGAGCTGCAAAGTTGGGCGAAGCGATGGAACGTTGCGCTGGAGGTGAAACATTGTTGTTAGAGGAGAGGGAGGCCGAAGCAGCCATGGGGAACGAGTTGGGCTGATGCGGAGAGATGGAAGGCAGTTGATCGCGACCCTTGCCCTTGCTGCTCGTTTGGCTGTGATTCGAAGGGATCCTGTGATGTGCATCGAAAGCTTGACGAGAGCGGGCGTCCTGGTATGCCACATTGGAAGAGGTGGACGAAGACGACGAGGCAAAGTCATCGTAGCGGGAACGTTTGAAAACATGCTGGTCCGAAGTGTGGTCCCATTCAGCTGCTGCACTCGCCGACGATGGCGGAGGTGGTAACTGGTGCTGAGGCATCTGCGACTGCGGGGTGGTATTGGAGGCATAGTACGCATGATGGCCCGCCGACGTCGCAGGTGAACTTGGCGACTGATGGGCCATGAGCCGTTGCGCGTGGTAGTCGCGATGCTGGTGCGACGCTGGTCCATGATGGTCCGAGGACGGAGCGTACGGGTGGTGATGGTACGAGGGTGGAGGTTGACCTCGTCTGGAGAGATGCTGTGATGGATAACCCGAGGTAGAAGAAGATCGCGCTAGCATGGGCGATGCGTGCATGGACAAATTGGCGGGATACGAAGAGGAGGAAGGGAGGGAAGCCGAATTGTAGTCGATGGGTGACATGGGGCCGTTGAGATCACCAAGCGAGTCGGAGTTTGCATCTGGATAGCGACAGCTCTCACCTGCTCGTACGCAGCGAGTGCAGTGTGGCCGAAGCTCGTCGCACTTTTTCTTTTTGGAGCGGCAGTTCCAGCATCCTGCTTTGGAGCGCCTGAAGAGCTGGCGTCGCGCCGAAGTGGTCATGCGTGCAGAGGAAGGGGCGCCTGCCGCGACCTTGGCGAGAACGAGGAGCGATATGGAGGCTGTAGCGCTCAGGCTACGCTATGCCTCGTCAAATTCAGCGAGAGATGACGGTTAGGATATGGCAGATGTCGGATGCGTGAGTGGTCGAGGGGTAGATGCTAAACCCGAGGACGAAAGAGGTTGCTAATCCGAGGCGGAGACAGAGACGAGATGATGATGGTGTCCGGGATGGGCGAGGGGCGAGCAGGTGCGGATGATGTAGGTTGGTGGAGCAGCAATCGCCAAGGAGAGTGACGACGGTGCAAGTCGGGAGGAGCCAGTCTGGGTCTAGCGTCGATCCGTTGACAGGGCTCAGCGCGCACTGAAGTGCTGCAGGGAAGAGCGGCGATGCGATTGGCAGATCAAACTGGCAAGGCTGATGAGCAGGTATGTGTGTGTGCGAGAGAGAGAGAGAGAGAGAGAGGGAGAAGGAGGTAGTAAAGATAGGTGGTGGAGACGAAAGGGAAAGAGGAGATGAGCGGCAATTTGCAAGCGGATCAGCGTAAACGAGGTGGCTAGGCGAAGGCGTTTGGCGTTTAGCTCACGCGAGTGGCAAGAAGAGAAGCGACGGGCAGCTAGAGAGTAAGGAGGAGGAGCGTAGTAGGAGATGATGAAGAAGAAGAAGAAGAAGAGGGACACGATTCGGACGAGGTCGTCAGAGTAAAGAGCAAGGAGCGGGAGTGCGGAAAGGAAGAAGAAAGAGAGAAAAAAAGGAGGATGCTGAGCAGCTGGGTACACTTGGAGCTGGCGTGCAGAAGGACGCATGGAAGCAGGAAGCCGGGTTTTGTTTGTGGCTAACTAGCCGAGACAAGCGAACCGAGCCATGATGAGAAGCAAAGTGGGAGCAACAGAGCGCAATCGAGATTTTTGACGGGCGGCGTGTCTGTGGGCTGAATCTGAATGAAGGCCATGAAGCCGCCGACTGACCTGAGCACAGCTCGAGGCTGGGGTGAAGGCAAATGAAAGAGAGAGAAAGGCGACAAAGCCGGAGGCTGAGCATCGACTGTCTTGGATCGGCGAGCAGCCTTGAGTCGAGTCGAGCCAAGAGAGAGAGGCAAAGGGAGAAGGGGGGAATGAGGAATCGAGGGGACCCAGGAGATGTAGCTGGGTGCTCTGGCTCTTGCAATGCATGTCTCAGGGGATAAGGAAAAAAAAAACCAGGGCGCAGGGGAAAGGGAAGGACGATGGATCTGTGGTGGTACAGTCCACATCCACTGCAGGCAGTGCGCTATACAGTACCAGTGCGGGACCCAGAACGCCCGCTCACCAAGTCGACCTAGATCGAGGCAGTGAAACCAAAGCCAGGCCTGAGAGACTGAACTGAAGCACGTCTACTAACATGCACCTCTGCACGCGCGCGCTGCTTCACCTGCATCTGTCTTCTTGCCACGGGCTGCTTTTTTCGCACTGAACCAACAGAACTCCATGGAGGAGCTCTGCGTGGGTGACTGCAGTGGATACCAAACACTTTTCATATTGTTACTGCCAAGCTTTTTGAGGGCCATGCAGAAGGGGGAGAGCAACCGAAAGCGCGACCGGTGAAGGAATGATAAGGCACCTCGGCAGGACAATAGCGAGATGGAACGGGACCGGGAAAGCAAGCGGAATGAAGGATAAGTTACCATGGTCGATTCAAGCAGAGGCGCAGTGGCAGTAGCGAGGAAAGGGTGGCGAGGAGGATCTTCGCTCGGCTATTGTCATTTTAACGTCAAACTACAAATACTACCGATCGATACATATTAAACCCAATATCATTCGACCATCTTGGGGGCGCGCGCCCCCGACACGCTGAGACGCCGAGACGGCGAGGCAGTTTTGACTGTGAGGCAGTAGACGCTGCAGTAAAAACAGTACTGTATAGCGACCAAAGAGGGGAACAAAATGGACTAGGGACGGCTAGTGCGAAGCACGGCAATCACAGGCCAAGTCATATTTTGTGTGCGGCTAGAAAACCAGGATATTGCCGTTGAAGAGTGAGCTGACGTGACCGCGGATGCAAGTGCGAATGAGTTTTGGCTGCAGTGCGAGCAGAGATCTCAGACATTTTTCAAGAGCTAGACCCTGGTTTTGGGCACAAGAGGGTCAGTTTAGCACCAAGGCGGGCGTTAGATGATGAACTGTTGAGCAACCCGACGTGCGGGTCTGCGGGCATTAAATTTAGCTGCTGACGACAGAGTGCCTGATCCTCAGCAGCAGCAGCATCATCATCTACCGAATCAACATTTCCAACACCGCGACTGTGCACGGCCACGCTACGACGAATGCATCGGTACCAATCTGACTGGACGTGTGTGCAGTGAAATGAGATTCACATCATTCTTTTTTTTTCTGTATTTATTTTTTTTGGTTTGTGCGTCCCGCCGTGCCTTGACGGGATCCTGGCCGGGTATCAGCCTGAACAGCCACTGGATAGGCTCTTGATCGAAGCTGATCAAAGCTCACCGTATCAGCCCGGCGACCTGCAACTCGACGGTGTGATTGACGAACAACGGTGGTCCCACATGCCAAGGTTGCGAAACAACCTTGCAGAAAGCCTTTGTCGAGCTCGGGTTGATGCGGCTGTCTGGTTGCATACAGGAAAATTAGAAGCCAATTGTGGTGGTACCAGCGGTACCAGCGGGGTAGGGCGTCAATGTACAGTTATTTTCCCATGCTGCAAGTGGTCTGATGCATGAGCAGCGGCTGCTGCAGCAGCTGCAGAACAATGACGAGTCTGGCCTCTGTCTACTTTTGCCGGGCCAAGTGGGTTGGAGGATGGTGGGAATCCCCTTCTGCCTGCCTCCGGTGGGTGTAGGAACAGTGCAATGCTGGACTCGTCCTCTGGGCGAAAGGAACAGCGCCTCGTGATATTGAGCAATGCAGACAGTCGATCCTCAAGTGCGACTATACATTTATGAAGTGGCGCAAGGCGGCTCAACTCGTCGGCGATCCGTTAGCTTGGTCGCTTGTCTCTGTTTCCTCTGGATCGACAGCTCGATGTGCCACACTGAACGAGGGAGGTAGGACTCTGTGACTTTGAGAGAGTGCGGTGTTTTCGGACGTGGCATTGACGCCCTACTCGGTGACAGCATGAGGGAGCGCTATGTCAAAATTCATGCCGCCGCCGCCGCCAAGTTGAAGCTCAAGACCAGAAAAAGAAGAGCGGAAAAAAGGCGATATGACGAGCGCAAAAGTTTTTCGATCTGAGACATTAAGAAAAATAAGGCTCCGTTTGGAGTTCGCCTTTGTGCATACCGTGCGAAAAGACCAAGCTCCGCCTACCACCTCCGACCCTTCTCGCTGCCTCTTTCTTCATATCTTCAGCTGTCCGCTCTGTTCCACTCGATGTCGTACATGCGCGTTGATCAAGATAGATGACACAAGTATGGCATCCACCGAATCATCTTTTGCTCAACTGAATCGTCTCGATGGGCAGGTTCATCCGTCTTTGTAGTTTCAGTCACTCAGCGAGTGGACCCAGAATGCTTTCACTACCCCTTTGCCTTTTCTTTGATCAGCCAATGAAACTCTTCGCACCGGTCGCCCAACTCATCCCTATTTTTGGAACTGGGCCCAGTGAGGCGATGAAACCCAGCGCGCCATCGCCTGCCCTCGATTCCCCTTCGAATCCCCCTTTGCCTCTGCCTCGGTGTTCTAAAACGCCGTGCTGCCTTTCCATGCACCGGTTTCCGCCAGTGTCTCTCCGGCGTGTCAGACCTGGGCGCAGATCAGGGTTTGTGTGTCATGCAAAGGGAAAAAAAACGATGACAGTGCGCATTCGAATCCGCTGGAAAAGAATGTGGCCGTCGTTTGGTCGACTGCTTGGTGAACGACCGTCCCCCTCCTTGCCAGCTACGGCGAGTCACGCACCTACTCCATTGGAATCCATCGGCAAAAGGCGGTCTGCCAGTCGTTACAGAAGGCCTCCTTTTCAGACCCAGAAGCAAGGCGTGCAAACGTCGACGGCACGAAATCGTAGTCTTAACTTTATGTGTCTGAGCAAAGTCTGGTGCCGAGTCGCTTCCTCTCGAGTAAACAGACGGGCGGCTGATCTCGCTACCGGTCAAGCGGCTGCACGTCGGCTTTCGTGAGAAGAAGAATGGGCACATTTGCTCGAGCTGCAAAACAAACAAATGGGTTACAGAGCGTTCGGAGTACAACTTTTGCAGTCCCCTTTTTGGAAGCCCGCCCTGGCAAGACCCGTCTACGCATCTCGTCATAGACGATCGTAATCCGATCTAGACACGGCTGAGCAGACAGATTCGTCATCAGAGAGTGTCGGCAGAGACGCTTTGCCAAGCCACTCACTTCAAAGTTGACACATGATATTTGTTCGGAGCCCGGCCTTTGATCTTATGCTCGGTCAACCTCTGGTCCATCTAAGTGCCTTCCCTCGCTGGTCGAGCAGCTACGGATGGCAACTAATGAGCGAGCTGTAGCCGCTCCATAACAGCTCTGCGAGCGCGAACGGCAATACGACAGTCGCGGGACGTGGGACAGGTCCAAAAGATGCGACGAACGAGCAGGTTGCTGGAGAGAAAGCTGATGGGCCTTGTTTATTTGCATGAAGCTGGGTCCTCCTTCCAACTCCGCTCGCCGCCACCGAGCTCTGAATGTGATTTGGTGCCTGACTTTAAAGTCCGTTTGACCCTGGCGCTAATATGTCGTTGGCGGGTGACACGCAACTTTACACGACGCGTAAACAGGCTCTTTCGATTTGAGATGCCGATCCTACGACCGATCACTTTGCTAATCCGCGTTGAGACGATGCCCGTATCATCACATGCACGACGGAAAGAGCCGTCCCAAACTCAGCTGGAACAGCGATTGCGCAACAACAGAGAGAGTGCTTATCGGAAGGACATCTGAAAGTACCGGACGAGCAACTGGCGACGTACACTACCATCAGGTTTGCGGGCAAATCTATCGTTAGCGACGGTGTCAACGCTCGGAATCTTGCGCAAACACCGAAGATGCACTAGTCGGCGAGCTTCGCTTTTCGAGGACAGAAACCTATGCAACCATTCGACACTCACCCAGGTTGACCACAGATTCACATTGCTGTGCAGGTAAGGAGAGAACTCCAGTTGACCGACATGAACAGAGCAAGTCGGCGACGGTGCGGGTCTTGCTTTTACAATTACAGCTCTAATCACGCCGTGCTTTCTGCGACAGCTCATGGAAGGGGCCATCTTCATGCCTTTTGAAATGGCTCGGCGATCATACGCAATTCGCATGAAGCCGACCTGATCTTTGTGGATTCGGATCGTCAGACGATCTGGCCGACCCATCGTCCCGTTTGCTTCCCGCTCAGCATCGCCTTTTTCGGCAACTCATCTTCCAATCAAAAGGCAAGCGAACAGCCGGTCAACTCGGGCGTCCAGGCTACGAGAATGGGCCCTTTTTAGCCACCAAAGGGGTAGCCGACACAACCTCGTGCTATCCGATCTAACTTGGGCTTACCAACCACACCAACCGAGGATCGGCAGGACACAGTCCAGCGCCCGTTTTTGGTATATATTTTTAGCCGTCAAAGGCGTGGTGTTCCAGCATCACTGTTCATCGTCTCGGTTACGTTGTTGATCTTTTTTTTTTCATGTGTAAAACTTGACTCATGAGTCGACTTGGAACCGCAAACGCCGTTTAACTTCAGTAGGAGGCAGCTCGAGGCTCGTGATTTCTCGGGTGCAGCATCTTGGCATGTAAAGCGGCAATTGGTTGGCGCTCGAACCTCGCTTGTCGTACATAGCGATGGGAATCTCCACGAGCATATCTGGATAGTCGAGAAGCGAAGTCGACAGAACGACATGCGACCCTTTTCGTCTGCAACAGAGGCAAATGATTCATGCTTTGATTCTCTAGCCTCCCCGCTCCTGCACCGGTCACCGAAAGCCGGTGTTATGGCATTCGTACGCTTCATGCCGGGACCTTGATGATTTCTAGGTGGCAACATCACAGGCAAAGGCGACCGCTACAAATGTGTGTGTCCACGCGTGCTTCTATCTGGCGATAAGGCGGTGTCCCAAGCGATGTGCTCTCGAGAGCAAATGCCGGAGCTCGCTAGTTGGTCGTTGCAGGATTAGCGTTTTAAGAACGTAAGAGAGCGGGCCACTCGGAACTTTCCACTCGAGCTCTTCCGGAAAGCATTATTAGCGGACGAGTGAGTGGCGACGAGATCCGCTGCGCGCCGCCGTCCTCGCGGCTGAGACGCCCTTTGGCTCATCCACGAGCATCTCCATTTTGACTCTCCAGCCGAGACTCGAGCTCATCAGTTCCGACCCAGCACACCGATTCCATCACTACGCTCTCAATCAACGTTGAAACTCTTGTCTGAGTGAGATTTTGCTCTTCGAGAACGCCTCTTCTCAACCTCCTACACCTTGTACACACAAGCCCCACCAGCAGGCTGAGTATCAAAGCAGGCATCTTCCAACTGCTCCTTCGATAGCTCTGGGAACTTTTTGCCATAATACTGCGTCCTCATAGCCGCAATGAACACCTCGACCTTGGGTTTGGGTACCAGATGAACCGTACATCCACCCCAACCGGCTCCGGTCAACCTGCTGCCGAGACTGCCGTTGCGTCGGGCAATGTCGATCACCTGGTCGAGCTCGGCACAGCTGCAATTGTAGAGGTCGCGGAGCGACGATTGCGAGCCGTTCATGAGGGATCCTAGTTGGGTGTAGACTTGTTTGCCGTCGGAGGACGACGACGAGGCGGAAGAGGAGGCGTTGCAGAGCGCTTGGAACTGCAAAACGCGCAGAGCTTCGGTGAAGACGTGCTTGGAGCGTTTGTACAGCTCGAACCCGTCGGTGCGGATGGGGAAGGAGCTCAAGAACTCCTGGTGGAACTCATCACCTGCGTATCCCGTCAACTCTTCCACCTTTTCCCGCGTCAATCCGGCTTTGAGACTGTTGTTGGAGTAGACACCTTCGACCTTTTCTTCCAGCACTTTGATCCTCGCCGCTTCCTCTCCTGATTTTTCCAGCGTCTCTTTGACAGCCTGACTGTTCTCCATCTCCAACTCGAGCCTTCCACTACCTCCATTCTCCTCGAAATACGTCTCCAACACTCCCCTCAGATCCCTGCACCCAGCTCCCCTTGCACCCTTCAGTCCCAACGCCTTGGCCAACGCTCGCGCAGCCATCCTCGTCTCGACCACTCGCAAATTGTAATTCACTGGGCCCGTGACCTTCTTATCCGACACCACCAGCGTATTGACAATGACAAACGTATGCTCCGGTGTGCTTGTGGGCAGCTTGGTCGGCTTGACTTGCAACGACGGATAAAACGAAATGTACAACGCATGGTTGGGAATACTGAAAATGCTGGCAGATTGATCCATACCACCCGAATTGACGCCTACCAGCCGCTCGGATTCGATGGCCACCTCGGCCATTTCCTTTCGGTCGATCAAGAGGCGTGCGTCAAAGGCTTCGAGGATGACGATGCTGCTGCACGTGGTCATGGCTGCAGACGAGCTTAGAGATGATTCGGGTGGAATGGTTCCATCGACCAGCACCTGGATCTTGACGGGTCTTTTAGGATTGGTAGCATCCAGCACTTGAGCGGGGAGGTGAGAGTGCAGGCCTTTGAATGCAACTTTAAAGTAGTTGGCCCATCGTTCGTCGCCCTCGTTCAGCAAGGAAACGGAATCAGTCGAGTCGTAAGCCGAAGAAAACTTGTTCGCCGCAAATCTCTCGGTCGTATTCTTTAGTTCTACCTCGACGTGCTCGGTAGGAGCCGAGGAATAGGTCACCTTGGTAGCCATCAAAATATCCTTCTCGACCGCAGCCGGAAACACGCTGAATCCAACATAGTCGATATGTTCGCCGATCAGGTTGACTCGACCGGGCGCACGAGCGATGAAGTCTGGTTGCTGACCGCCGTAAGCCGCAGCAAACTTTTGAGTCAACGAAGACCACCGCGTCGAGTTCTTGAGTACTCCAGCAGCGGAGTAGATGTCGTCTAGCGAGCTGACGAGGGGTACTGGATCGCTGACTGTCATGATTGTGAAGAACGGTGTTGGATGTGCAAGAGAGAAGGCCGTTGATGAGGAGGGGAAGCAAGATGACAGCAAGAGGATGGAAATGTCCACAATAATTTCTTTTCTTTGCGCCGCGGTTTGATCGGAGTTTGACACGAATCAGCTTACTTTGTGCGCCAAAAGGCTCGTGCGCAAAAAAACAAGGGAATTCACCGGTCTTCACCGTTCCTCCAATGAACCCCGGCCACATTACGCTCAAGACTCTCTCACACCTCACACGACGTCTGTACACAAACCAAATCGACTTCGAACCAAGCCTGATCACTGCAGCTCTTCAGCCAAACAAACTCTCCATCCCAGTCTCTAGCGTACCTTCCCCCGTCCATCCCGATCCGATCGTCTGCAAGATGCCCTCCCAGTCAAACATCTGACCCTCGCCCGCATTCGCGCTTCCAAGCGCCCCGGCAAGACCGGGCGAAGAAGCCGCCATCAACGGCTGTCCTCCTCCGTTGCCTGCTAGGTGCTGAGGATGGTGTCGCATGGATGTAGCTTGCATTCCAGCTGGAGGAGTGGCGCTGATCTTGCTGCCCGCTACAATGGGCGTATGAGCTGTACTGTTGGCTTGTGAATTGGTTTTGGTATCCGGTGATTCGAGAGCTGTTGGTGTGAGCAACCATCCATAAGGGTCGATCGGGTTCGCACCGCCTACACTCGGCGCAACACCACTACCGGCCCCAAGAACAGGCATGCCTCCAAATGATGCACTGTCAAACTGACCCATGCCCACCTCTGGTGATCCAGTGATCTGATGCGAAGGTGGCAGATTCGGCATCGCAGAAGAAGCTGTACCCACGTTTCCGGCGCCACTGGAGCTCGACATGGTCGGAGTCCCTGGCAGACTCGTCGATAACAGCCTGAGAGAGTCCGCCGCCTGCTTCTCCTGCTCCACTCTGGCTGCCGACGCCGCCGCAGCAGCAGCCTGACTCCTCCGCACCGGATCCTGCATGATCGTCGCCCTCATCGATCCCTTTGCTGCGGCCAGTTCGCCTTTGCTTTTCTTGGCCAGCTCCCGCGGCAAAAACGGCTCCAACCTTGATACCAACACTTCGATCACCATCTGCTCTCGCTCCGCCGAAGCGTCCACGTTACCCGCGTCAAAGTTGCGCCGCAACTGCGTGATAAAGCTCTGCAGATATCCGATCCTCTCGTTCAAATCCGCCGTGTCGATTGTCTCGCCCAGACTGAACCCGATCAGCAACGACATGCCGACGACAATTGCCGAGTTGAACAGCGCATATGCTCCACCGAACGATTGCGTCAGCTGCTCCTTGGACAGCAAGCGTGCATATTCTTTGCGGAGTCGCAAATCGTTGAGCGCCGTCTCGACGCAGACACGGCGACTTTCAGGGAACGGATGCTTGCCGTTGGTCGCCGGGCGTAGTAGATAAGGTCGATGGAGGAGCGAACGATAGAAACAAACCTCGCCCAAGATGAGGTATCGATAAAAGGGCAACAGCGGATGATCCTGGTCCAAGCTCGTGTCGGTTTTCGACTTGCCAGAGGATGACCAGTTAGGAGCCAGGTACGGTGGCAGCGAATCGACAAATTCAGCGATCATATCTTCCACCTCGAGTACGCGGTAGTATGCCCTAGATGTGCGACCAGAGGGTCCTCGACCGGCGGATCGCTCCTCGAAGCAGTGCGTGATGGCTTCGAGGCACGAGGTGAATCGGTTCCTCGCCAGCAGGTACGTTTGGCAGGCGAATCCGAGCGGTTCCATGTCTTCGCGCGTCGGCATCTCGGTCGTGAAAAACGTAATGGTCAAAGGCCGTCCTAGGATGATGGACCATTCGCGATCGTTGTGAATCACATGCGACCACAGAATCCTTCGTGCAGCCACTTGCTCCTTGGGCAGGCCGAACGAGCTTCCATCTCGATGCAACCCCAAGTCCAATGCGTCCCTGATCCACGATCCGATCTCGTGCCAACTTGCCCGCGTGACACGAATGACGTCCAAGTAGCGCACCAGCACACCGTGAGCCCAGCACGAGTCCAAACTCGCCAGACCCAACGTCTCGCACAACACGAGCGCCTTCTTGGTTGCCCAGAAAAATGCATGCGATGTCGCCGACGACAAAGGCTGCACAATAGGCGGCACGGATCCGAGCGTCATGATGGCCAAAACGAGCGCAACAAACGGAAGCGTCTCTGCATCCATCCTTACATCCGAAGGGCTGGGCACACCAGCGACAAACTGCCGGAACCGATCCCGCAGCGTCGCTTCGTGCAGCGGTAGACGGGCCCAATTGTAGTGCGCAAAGTAGGCATCAAAGTAGCGTTCGATCTGATCTCGCGAAGGCAACGTGGCACGAATCGCCTGAACGTCGGCCGACGGAATCGGGAAGCCTCTGCGTGTCGGATTCGGATGGATGTAGCTCAACAATGCCTGCGGAGCAACATCGCCAGTACCCGCTTTGCCATTGGAAGGCGGCAATCCGTTCTTGAGCTGCAACGGCACAGCTTCGAGCGCCGAAGTGCCCAAAAACCCGTCGTTGTCGTCCAGGTGTCCGTCGGCGTGTCGATCGCCTTCGTTTTCTTCAGCAACGTAGCTGGCATGTCTCGACATCTGCCGATCCGTCTGCGGATCAAAGTCTCGCAGACTGGTCCCTTCTTCTCCCAATGTGAGCCTGACCGCCTTTTCGGCCAATGCAAGCCTCTGTTCGAGATAGGATGCATCGTTGAGCGCCAGGATGCGTTCGAGTCGGGCAATTCTGGAGGTGGTTCGTGCAAGATCGTCGATCTTTCGATCGTCCCAGGTGGACTCGTGATCGTCGTTGTTGGTCAGCCGTTGTCGTTTTGCTGCCGGTGTGTAGGAACCGACGCTGGAGCCGAGCTGGAGGTCGGATGTGGTGCGAGAGATGCTGTTGCGATGGACGACGGTGCCGCTATCGGAAGCGGTGGGTGACTCGGGATTGGTGCGTGCGGACGGAGGTGGAACGCATCGTTCTGGAAGACGACGCTTGATGCAATTATTGCATGGGAATCGTCGATCGCACTTTTGCTTTCGTCGGACTGTCGGTCAAAAGTGAGAGGCGACGTCAGACTATGGGTCTCTTCATCAACAATACTTCCTTGCTTCAGTTGATGGGGGCACTTACAGCATTCTACGCAACTATACTGCTCCCGCGGTCTCTTTGCTGTGGACTTTTTATCGTCCTTGTTCTCCGCTTTGGCCGCCGTGGGCTTGGACGTTGATGCCGAAGAGGATGGCTGATGGTCCGTGGGCGGCGCATCGGCTTTGATGGTCGAAGCGTCCGAAGACTCTTGCTTGTACCTGGACGGCGAGGGATGGCTCGGATAAGAGTACATGCTAGCGCTAGTACGATGAGATGAATATGAAGGAGAATTTGCGTGGTTGCGATCCCCGTAAACCGTTCGAGGGGACGATGTCTTTGGCGTATGGCTAGTTGGTGATGAATCGAACGGATGGCCCATTGTGGCTCCCACCGGGCGCAACTGTAAGGAAGCGAGGGGTCAAGCTCTAGACCTCTACAATGTCTCTTTAGCTTTGAGCGCGTGATCGAGGATGGCGCCGGTGTTGGAGAAGGAAGAGGCAAAGATGCAAGACGACGATAAGGAAGTAAAGAAGAAACGACGATAGCAAAAGTGCGGGGACGAATCCCAAATTTCGGCTTTGCGACTGCCGAAAAAGAAAAGCCAAGTCAACATTTACAGGCAGCAGAACACGACATTTTTCGAGTCGAATATCAACCACAATTTTATGGCTTTGTTTTCCAACACCTATTTTTTTTTTGTCGCCGTTTATTTACGATACTGTATCAGTCCACCGATGGTCAACAGCATGGTCAGTTCTACAAGTTCTATTCCATGACGAGTGAGAGCCACATTGAGGTAGCTACAATAAATCTAAGCACTCGACTGACCCTGTCTTGGCCTTGCAGGAGCCTCGTCTCCCTCTACGTTCGAAGGAGCAGTAGCTGGCAGCTTATCCGACAAGTCATACTCTTCCACCGGCCAGCACACGGCCATATACATCAAGTTGAGCACCGTCACCAGCGTAAACACCCACTTGATCGAGTTCATGTACGATATCTGTGCAGCATGCCTCAACGCCGGAGGATGCAGCCGCGGCACCAGCGAGGCGTCGTGTCTCAACGCCGAGATCAATCGGCTGACCCCGGCCTGACCTTGTTCTGGATCCGTCAGCAAATCCGGTGTAATGTTGCGATGCATCTGCGACTGCAGCAGCATCTGAAACATTGCGGTCGACAGCGAGACCCCCACCACCTGTCCCAGGCTTCGAAACAGATATACTGTACCCGTCGCCACCGCCGCCTTGTCCTTGGAGACGGAAGCGATGAGACCGATGAGCATGAACGTAAAGATGGCACTGGTTCCAAAGGCCTGTGGGCAGAACGTGAGGTATTCCGACCACGCCGATGTCGATTCGTTCCACGTAGCCCCGTAGGCGGTAGCTGCGACGTTGAGCAGGCAGCAAACCACATTGGCTCGCCAGTACTTTCCAGTTCGCTTCATGTAGAGTCCTGCCCATAGACTTCCCGCCGCAGCCGAAAACGATATCGGGATCAGATGCAAGCCTGCTTGCGATGCGCTCTGCAGCCGAACCGACTGGAACCAGAGTGGCAAGTGAAAGATGGTCGCAAAGTGGGCAAAACTGCCCAGGAAGTATGACGCACCAATGAGTGCCGGCGATCTGCGCGTGAGCAGCGTCAAGGGCATCACCGGTTCGCGCACCACCCAGCCTTCGACCACCACAAACAGCACTGCTGTCACTACAAAGCCGAGCAGGAAGCCCCACACCAACGGATGTGACAAGGGCAGCAGCGAGCCAGAGAGAAAGCTCATAGCAAGCAGTAGGCAGCTTGAAGACGAGATCAATCCAAGCGATCCCAGATAGTCGATCCTCGCGAGCTTCTTCTGCCACGTCTGGTCCGAAGACGGCAGCGGGATATCAACAAACGCAGCGATACACGCAGCGCCAACCAACAGAAACGGCACCTGAAACCCAAACGCAGTGCGCCAACCGAAGGCGTCGTTGATAAACCCTCCCAGCGGACCTCCCAACGCCGAAGCCGAGCCAAACAAGACGTTGGTGATTCCCTGCCACAGCCCACGTTGACGCAGCGGAACCAGATCCGTCATGCAGATTGAAGACGTCGTCAGCAGTCCTCCTCCGCCAATGCCTGCGACAAACCTCGCCACGAGCAGGGCATCCATGCTCTCGGCTACCGCACAAAGACACGTACCCAGAGTGAGGAAGCTGAGCGCCGTCAAGAGTGCACCTTTGCGTCCTATAATGTCGGAAAGCCGTCCGTAGATCGACGAGAAGGCACAGACGGAGAGCAGATACGACGTGCTTAGCCAGCCGGACTTTTCCGAGGCCTTAAACGACGAAGAGATGGACGCGATCAGCGTTACAACGATGGTGCCATCGAGAGCCGCCATGAACAGCACGACCCAGATACTGACGATGACGATGGCGAACCTCAAGCCTTGCGGGTGTTGTGCGTCGAGGGTAGCCTCGCTGTTGGTTTCGGTTGCAGCTGTCCCATCCTGGGCTGGTGGGTCGCTAGGAACAGCGCCGTACGAGGATCTGTTGAGCTTGGCGTTCGGTTTTGCATTCGTAGATGGCGGTGCCTGAAGAGGCGTGATCTCGGACGCACCGTCGGGCATCGTTTGGCGATAGGACCCCCCCAGGCCAAGGCGGTGATGCTCCCGATAAGTTTAGATGGTGATGGTGTTGGTGGTGGCGTGGAGCCAGGTCGACTCGTCAAGACCGGAATAGCTTCTTCCGCATGCCAAGAAGGTTAACCGCCTTTTTGTTCAGGGTCCACGCGGTCTCAAATAGCGTTGCAGCGCCAAGCCAAGAGAATACAGTACCTCGTCGTGGCAGACCAGGGCGGCTTTCGATTGCGATTTTCCTCGGACCAAAGGAGTGTTAGTAGGAGCTCACCGTGGTCTCTGTCTGGCAGGGGAGAGAGAGAGGGAGTGAAATGTTTTGGGTAGACCCCGTCCCAACGACCATTGTTGCACATCACAGAAGCGCAGCGAGACGACAATGTCATGACCACAACGTCGACTTGGACACTCGCTGCGCAAGCAGTTCAAAACGGTCAGAGCGCCGCTGATGGAGACAGCTTCGCACTGCAACCACTGCAGCGTTCGTCGAGTCGCACCTCGATACTCACGACACAGCATGACTTGAATCCACCAAGCGGGGTCGAGACCGGCCGACCGGAATCCATCGTCGACGGAGGCCAACCTTCGTACGACGCCGGGGACGACTCATTCGGCGCCACCCCTACCTCGGGTGCCACGGACCTCGACGGCAAAGGCACGCTGCTTCTCGCCATCCAGCACGCCTCTTCCTCCTGGGGATTCCGCTCAGCCGAATTCGCTTATCCACTCATGATGGTCCACCTCTTCACCAACACGCTCCTACCCGCTTCGATCTACGGATTTGTCACCACCGCAGGCGCCATCCTCTTGTCTAACAACGTCGGTCGACTCATCGACACTTATTCGCACACCAAGCTGCGGACGCTTCGAGCGATGATCTTGGCGCAGAAGCTGCTCGTCGGTGCATCGTATGGCCTCTTCCTGGTGCTCTGTGCATCGCCGTCGCTACGGATCGAGGCAGAGAACGGCGGCAAGGGTCCACAGGATGTCAGGGCGAATGTGAAGCCGTGGAGCATCTTTGCAGCCATCACTGTGCTGGGAATCGGTGTTATGCTGTCTAATGTCGGAGTGAGCGTGGACGTGGAGAGGGAGTGGGTGACCATCATCAGCGACGGATCGTCTGCCAGGCTGACTAGGCTCAATGCGATCATGCGCAGGATCGACCTGATCTCGAAGCTCATCAGTCCGCTCTTCGTGTCGGCGTTGACTTCGACCATGAGCTATACGCTTGCTGCGGTGGTGCTGTTGTCCGTCAACGCCGTCACGGCGGTCTTTGAGCTTTGCTTTGTCGGCGTCGTCTATCGAAGGTTTCCATCCCTAGCAGCAGACGAAAAGGTGGCGTTGGCGCGAAAGCAAGCTGCAGCTCAGGCTGGTGTTCATTCGCAAGCTGTCAGCGCGCACAAGGCTCCATCACGACTTCGTACGCTCTACACCAGAATGGCCCAATCCTTGACCGACGACATCAAACAACAGTACCGCGACTGGGTCCTCTTCGTCCGCCTCCCCGTCTTCCTCACCTCGGTGTGCATCTCTCTACTCTACATGTCCGTCCTCTCGTTCGACCCGACGTTTATCGCCTATCTCAAATCCGAGACGCGCTACAGCGACGCCTTTATCGCCGGCATGCGAGCCGTGGGCGTCGTAACCGGTCTCGCTGGCACCTTTATCATGCCGATCATGGAGAAACGAATCGGACTGGTTCGGACCGGCTCGTACTCGCTGTTTGCCGAGCTGATCCCGCTCATTCCTGCCGTAATGTCACTTTGGATCACTGGCTCACCACACGACCGTTTTGGGCTATCGAACAAAAAGCGACCTGGTTGGAATACAGCGCTGCTGTTTTCGGGTCTGGCGCTGTCCAGAATCGGACTGTGGGCGTTCGACCTGACCCAGCTGTCGATGATCCAGACGGCACTCTCTCCAGAACAGCTGGGTGCCGATGCAGGCCGTAAGAATGCACTGATGGCGTTGCAGTTTTCGCTGCAGAATGTGTTTGATCTGGGTCATTACGGCCTAACGTTGGGTTGGAACAAGCCGTCCGAGTTCAAGTATGCTGCGACGGTTTCGCTGGGTGCGGTGGGGGCAGCTACGATGATCTATGTGGTGTTCTATGCGAGAAGGGTGCGGGGTCATATTGTGCATTTGTCAGGGTTGCAGAGGTTGCTTAGTCGGAAGGAGAGATGAGTTAGCTTTGGTGCTTGATGATAATGCTTACAATCTGTGAATGCGAGGCTTAACCATGTTAGAGTGTCTTCAGCTACTGGCGAAAGAGAGAGCGATGGATCATAAAGTAAGCGACAATGTGTGCTGACGAGAGAGAGCGACGTGCAGTTGCACAAAAATGTTGGGTTGGACCAGCATGGTCGCTTGCTGAAGCTCGCTTGATTTGCGCTCTACCACGCTGACCGGCTATCAAACGGAGTTTGGCTGGCCCGGTCCTGCCACTAGAGACGCACAAAGGGTCTCCACACCGGCTTGCTTGTTCGCTTGGTCTTCCTCGCTTGAAAGTTGGCTCTGATCACCGTTCCGCGCGAAGAGACGCCAGGGTCCTATCTTTTTTGGTGTTGGTGTGCTTCTTTCAGCAGCGTTGCGGGGTGTGCAGTGTGGTTACAGTGAGTTGGCAGCCGCCTTTTTGGGTTGCCACTGCAGACAACGACCCCGCATTTTGAACATCGCTGATGCAGAGAGAGAGAGAGAGCTCGGAGAGTGTGAGGCAGCCGCTCATGGCTCGCTCGCTCGCTCGCTAGAATGTTGACTGTTGAAAGCGAGTCCGCTTACCATGTTGCAAGCTTCGCTGTAGGATCTCCTCGTGCTCATATAGAAGACGTCCCTCGTCAACCTGCATTCACCTCCAGGATCCTTTCCATCGACTGCTCCCCCTTCTTCTCTACATCAGCAGCGTCGGCTTCCTTACTTCCACTCCCTTTGCACTCTCACCACACCCTCCGGCAGCATCGCAACAATGTCCGCCACCGACCCCAAATCCACCACCTTCCAACCGCTCTCTGAAGCCATCGGCTCGTTCCCCGCTGCCAAAGTAACTCTTCCCATCCCCATCGGAGAAGTCGCCTCTCGCACAGCGCAGGACATCGCCGCCGCACGTTCCGCCACCGTCTTCGACCCCGCCCGCATCGAAGACACTCTCCGCGATGCCCGAATCGACAACGCATCGCGCGTCAAAGTCATGACGATCCTCTCCAAGGATCCGATCTTTGGCAACTGGAAGAAGCGAATGATCCACATGAACCGCGAACAGCAGATGCGACAGTCGCACTTTGCCTGTCGACGACTTCTCGAGCTCGCCGAGAAGCACGAATGGACCACCCACGAGATTGTCGAGGCCGCACTGACGCTCGACCTGCAGAGTCCGATTACGATCCACTGGGTTGCGTTTGTTCCGGTCATCTTTGGCCAGGGCAATGCCGAGCAGATCGAAAGGTGGGGGGACAAGGCCATGAACCACGAGATCATGGGTTGTTATATGCAGACCGAACTGGGACACGGTACCAACGTGCAGCAGCTCGAAACGACGTGCACGTATGACGATGCCAGTGATAGCTTTATCCTTCATTCCCCCACGCTGACGTCGACAAAGTGGTGGGCAGGTGGATTGGGAACGACGGCAACGCACGGCGTCGTCCAGGCTCAACTCATCATCCACGGTAAGCGCTATGGACCCCATCTGTTCTTCACCCAGCTGCGCGACATGGAAACGGGCAAGTTGCTCGACGGCATCGTCGCCGGAGATATCGGACCCAAGACGTACGGTGCCTTCGGAGGACTCGACAACGGCTGGGCGAGGTTCAACCAGTTCAAGATCCCGCGCGACCACATGCTTTCCAAACACGCCAAGGTCAAGAAGGGCGGAGAGTACGTCAAGCCTCCCAGCGACAAGCTTTCGTACGGTGGCATGATTTTCATCCGTTCCCAGATGATTGACAGGACCGGATGGATGCTTTCGCGCGGTGTCACCATTGCCACGCGGTACGCGCTGGTTCGTCGACAGTTTCGCGATCCTTCGTCCAAGGACATCAACGACGTCGAACGCTCGGTTCTCAGCTACCCTTCGACGGCACGTCGCCTCCTGCCGTTGCTCGCCAAGGCGTATGCGTACATCTTGGCCGGTCGTCGAATGCGAACGCTGTACGAAGACATGGCGCAGCAACTCGAAGAGGGAAACACCGAGTTGCTCGCCGATGTGCATGTGGCTTCGTCGTCGCTCAAGGCGTACTGCACCAAGCAGGCGCTCGACGGCATTGAAGAGTGTCGTCAGGCGCTCGGTGGACATGGATTCTCCGCCTATGCCGGTTTCACCTCGGTCTTCCCAGAACAGGCTCCTTCCGTTACGTACGAAGGTGACAATATCGTGCTCGCCTCCCAGGTGGGACGTGCGATGCTCAAGATCAGCGGCGAGCTCGACAGCAACCCCCAGACCAAGGTGGCTTCTACCAGTGGATTCTTGAAGGCCATCAGCCAGAAAGGTGCCATTCCGTTCACCCAGCCCAAGACCGCTGCGGACTGGTACAACCCGCAAACGTATTCGGCGGCGCTCGGTCTGCGCGCGGCGCAGCTGGTGGTCGATCTGCGTGCCGAGATCAAGGGTGGACGACCGTTTGTCGATCTTTCCTACGAATGCATCGAAGTGGCAAAGAGCCACGCCGAGTTTGTCGTCGACCTGTGGTTCGGCGAAGGCATCCGCGACGCTGCAGAGAGGTTGGGCGACAAGGAGTGTCTCTGGTTGAACAAGCTCGTGACACTTCATGCACTCACGGCTCTCTCGCGCAACATCACCCCTCTCGTCCTCCCAGCCAGCGCAGGTCGAAACCTCGCAGGCTACTCGACCAACCAAGCCATTCTCACTCCCGACTCGGTCATCCTGCTCGAAAAGGCAATCCGCGATCTTGTCACCGAAATCCTGCCCCAGGTCATCGGCCTCTCGGACGGCTTCGGCTGGCTCGACTGGGAGCTAGGCTCGAGCCTCGGCAGAAAGGACGGAAGGGTGTACGAACAGCTCATGGCTGATGCAGAGGCCAACCCGCTGAACCACCCCGGCTCCATCCCCAACCTCGAGAGTATCGACAAGGTCGGCGTCTACAAGTACGGAAGCAGCAACATCGGCAAAGGTGTACCGGACTGGTACAAGACCGAAATCGGACCCATGCTGCGTGCTGCTGCCAAGAGGGCCGAGGCTAATCTTTAGATGTTGCACTAGATTTTGTTGTTGTGGTTCGATCCGCTAATACGATGCTTGGCAAGCCGTGCACACAAAAGCCACTCTTCAGCAGAAGTCCCGTGACGATAAGAGATCCATTTAAGAGGGACAAGATCTACAAGTACAGATGAGGTTGACAAGAGTGAATGAGAGTGAAATTGTCTTTGAGGCGTGACTGTCAGTGCGCCATGCCGACATTGTACGCATTGCCATTGGTGGGAGTTGGTGCAGAGCCGCCATCCATTGCGGTAGCGCCATTGCTTTCAGACGGAGAGCGACTCATGCTGGTCGACGCTACGGTCGTCTCCCCGGTCCTTGCGTTGGGACGGTATGCAGGCGGAGGGGCAGACGTCGAACCAGCAGAGGCACTCGCATTCGCCGTATTGTTGCCATCCCTGCCAATGTGATCCGCACTCAGCGCCAGCCATCGTCTCGACAACTGGGTTGGATTGCGAGACATGGGAGGCGAGGCGCTCATAGGGCTGCCGTTGCTTCCTGTCGGCGAGCGCAAAGGCGTCGGAGGCGTGCTTCTTCCTCCGCCGATCCCATTCGGGTTTTGCCCGACCACGCCCATTCTACCAGTCATCACGGGCGAAGGCAGCGCAGGTCGTAAGGGTGCATCGACCTCGGCAATGTGATCGGCATCCTGATCCACAGGCTCGGCAGGAAGGCTCCAGTAGTTGGGCAAGGCTGTCCACTCGGTCGCAGTGTGGGACGAGGTGAGCGTGATAGGCGCTTCAATGATAATGTCGTACAGCTGTGGCGCCGGCTTGGGAGCAGAGCTCGAACTGGCCACATTGTCGTTCCACACCTCCCAATCGCCTTCCGACTTGCCGACGCGGATCGAGAGCCTGACCAAGTGGTGGACCGCAATGTTGGACTTGGAGTGGTTGGTGCTCAGATTGATCCTGGTCGTACCGCAAGCAGGAATGTTGAGATCGGCGGCAAGCTCCCAAGGTCCGGTCGGATCCAAGATGGACGGGATGACATCCGAGTCTTGGTCATCTGCCGCTGCGGCACGTGCCATAGGCGCTAACGGACTATGCTCCAAAGCGTCTGCCGAGTCGGAAAGGATGGGTAAGATGGGCTCGGTGGCTGAGGTATGTGCGACCTTCATCAGGGTCCACTTTCTGGGCACTTCGTGTCTTGCCACCCGTCGGCCTTTGGCAAAGTAGTCGGTACGTTCTTCGAGGGTTGCGAGGATGCGATAGATCTTGACTTTGCCAAGCGGCACAAACTTGATCCACAGCGGTATCTGCTGACCAATGGGGAAGCTCTTGCCGCTAAACACCACCATGTATGAAAGCAAATCTTCCCAACATCGCTCGACAACGATCGAGTCGGTCTCTTCGAGGGCATCTTCATCCGGTGCGTGGATAAGATTGACCTCTCGCTCTGCAACGAGATTGGGCGTCAATGCGCCTGCACGGATGACGTTGGCGCGCAGGACGTATCGGTTGAAACCAAAGTCTGCGTGGAGCGTAGGAGGAAGGTTGGAGGGCAACGAGATGCAGATGGGATAGGTGTAGGTGCCCTTTTTGAACTCCTTCGAGTCCGAGTTGGCGGCATCTTCGGAATGAGGCTTATGATCAGCAACCGGTTCCTTGAGAAGACCGTTGATGAGCGTTTTGAGGCCAGGCTTCTTTGATTTGCTGTCACTGCTCGACTTGGTGCTCAATTTGCCCTTGCTGCCTTTGTTGCTGTTGTCGTGCAGTTCGACCGAGTTTCGACGGCTAGAAGGGGTGCTCCTCTGGCCGTTTGACCGGGGCGTGGATCCGTTGCCGTTGGGATTGGGCGCATTGTCAACGCGAGACTGCGGATCAAAGCGTACCACCTGATCTTTGGCACGAGGCGCGGTAGGTGGCTGAGTATGGAGAATGCTTCTGCCCGGTGGTGCTGAGGTGCCAGCGGTCGAGATGCCAGCAGACCTAGGTGGAGACTGACCGGGAACGGCGTGGGTTGCAGATGAGGTAGCGCCGGCGTTGGCGTTGGCATTGGCATCGGCCGAGGTCTCAACAGAAGTGCTTTGATCTGCGTTGGACGAGACGCTGTTGCCCGTGGAGGCGCTGAAATCTGATGCGTGCGCCACTTGCTCTGTCGAGGGAGACTCAAGAGGAAGCTGGGTAGGCCAAGCATCGTAGCCTTGCAATGGTGCCGAGCGAGGTGCATAGAGCGGCGGTCGCTCATGGCCCTGAGACTCGAAGTAGTCGTGCCACCTCGACAGATCCTGGTGCTGTGCAGAGTGTGGAGGACGAACGTCGAGGTACGACAGTGCTGGAGTGCCGACATGCGAGGAAGCTGCGGATGCGCCTCTTGAGAAGGAGGGCGACTGGGCGGGCGTGGTGGCGTTTGAATCCGGACTGGTGGCGTACGGCGTCCATTCAGTTGTGCCTGAGCCGGTGCGCTGGAGTGTGGGTCGGCTGCGAGAGGATGAAGAAGAGGAGAAAGAGTCTTTGGACTTGTTGAGGCCCATATCAGGCCTCAAGGTGGGCGGGATCATGGCAGTGCCAGCTTTGGCCGCAGCGCCAGCAATCTGACGAGCCAAATTGCTGCCACCACTGCCGCCGTTTGCACCGGAGCTCTTGGGTCTCTCGTCGTCCTTGCGATTTGTTCCGTTTGCTTGGCGAGAACTGGATGCCGAGGTGGACCTGGACGTTGTTCTGGCTGCATTACGCGAGCTTGCAGCCGCAGCAGCCGCAGCAGCAGCATACTCCCAGTCGACATCGTCTTGCAATCCGATCCCAGGACCGACCGAGTTGCTTCTTGGCCGCGTTCCTGCGCTGATGGCCTTGTCGTGTTTGGCATTGTAGAGGCTGATGGTGTGATGGAAGATGGTCATTTCCTCGACGAGTTCTACGCGATTGGGACCGATACCCTCTGGCCAGTCGGTCTTGGCGGTACCTTTGAGTGAGACGGTGATTTCCTTGATCTTGGAAGGTTTGGGGAGGTAGAGCGTGACGAGGCCACGCAGTTGAGACGGAGGAGCATCGATGTTGACGGGACGGCGTCGACCACGAGCATCTTCACCCGAAGACGACTGGCCTCGAAGAAAGACGACGGGTTCGAGCTGGGTGATGGTGACGCTTGCAGGAGGAGACATGGTGGTGCTTAGAGGTAGCTTGCCTCAAGGTTGTAAGGGCGAGAGACTTGAAACCGAGCAGGGATCGTGTGCGTCTATGTCATGAGCGCAGAGTGTGCGGCAGTCGCCGATGCGGATGGCGTTGAAGCGATCATGGTCAGAGCATGACGCCTGCTGTCGACACCGCACTCAGCAACGGTGCTCGGAAGATGAAGGCAAGAAAAGCAAGCTGACACGCGCCTCGTTGGGATTTGGCTCTCGATGCCGCTAATCTAGAGGCGGGGCGTGGCAACGGGCGATATGATCAAGAAGGAAGGGACGGAAAGCAGAAGAACAAGCAAGATGAATCATCCCATCCACCTTTGCGCCGGGGTGAAGCTTGATGGCTGAGCCGTCCATTCTCGGTCGAATTTTGCCTCGGCTCAATTCTATTTTGTTTGGCTTTTCGACATGCCGACGTTGCATGCTGCAAGCCAAAGATGCTTCTTGATGCACTTCCAAAAATAACAGCAGCAACGACTCTGAATCTTGAACCTAGGCACATCGACGATCGGCTCATCGTCGACAACAAGCGCCACTTTGACAAGCTCAACTGCGAGGCTCTGATCTTGAGGTTAACGAGCAAACGGCGCTTGACAAGCCAAGACGGCAAGCCAAAGAAATTTAGAGCTTTTGTCGAGCAAATGTGAATCCAAATGGTGCATCATTACGCCCCGTCCATTTCTCCGTCTTGCCGGTCGTTCCATCTTTTCCATTCCGCATATGCTTTCTGGAGCGTATGGACCGATCTGTATGCGGCCAGACGCACGCGAGCCCGAGACAAACGAATGCATTTCCACTTTACCCCATAGAGATGCCACGTTGGATGCATCAAAACTTCTCTATTGCATGCTTTCCGTCACATTGACGCAGGTCGACAATTTGTTCTCTGCGAGACGCTGAGTGCAGAGAGAGAAAGAGAGGCGGCTGTCCCGATTGCCAAGGCGGTTTTCGGCGAGGTGTTTGGCATGTTACGTCGTCGGACTGAGACATTCGTGTGCAAAATTCAGACTCGCACGACTCCACATGCGAAGTTTATCTGTGCTCGGCTTCAGCAAAGACGGGGTCCAACTCCAACATGCTCTTTGCAACCCCCTCGTCGACATCCACCATCTCCAACCACGTTCCGGCCAAGGCCACAGGCCAGTCGCACTCGCCAATTATGACCAACGACGCCAAAGCCTACCTCGCTCTCAAATTCCTCGACTCCTTTTTACGCGAAATCGTCCTCGATACAGCCATCCACACGTCGGCCAAGATCAAGCGCGCTCGATCCATCTGCCATCTCTGCGGTGTACGATGTCAGGCACATGCACCGGCTGCGGAGCAATCCTCCGTCTCTACATCCGACGTTGCATCATCCTCTCGCTCAGCTACACCTGTTCCAGGCACCTCGTCGAACAAGCCAGACTACTACTCGAATAATCCGCTCTTCGAATGTCTGGTGTGTTCCCGTCAGGTCAGTTCGAACCGGTATGCTACGCATCTTGCAAAGTGTATGGGTATGGGAAGCAAGGGTGGGCGGAAGGGTGCGGCGAGGAATGCTAAAGCGAGCACCAGCTTGAGCGGGTCGGTGAGACAGAGTGGCACAGGAACACCGAGGTACAGTAGCGATCTGGACGAGGATAGCGGGAAACGCAAGAATGGCGCAGCCAAAAATGGAACCAAGAGGGCCAACAGTCCGCTAGCTGCGAGCTCACTCGCGAATGCGAGGATGAACAAGAGGATCAAGACCAGCTCACCGACGCCGCCTCCCAGCGACAGTTTGGGCATGGGCATGAGTCGGTCTTATTCGTCCCAGCCGTTTGCTCCGTCAGGGTTGAGCAACTCGACGGTGCTGAGTGGGTCGCCTCTCAATCCCAACAACAGTTTGGCACTGGCAAATGGCAAAATTGCGCCAGCGACTACCGCCAAGGTCGGAGGCAAAGGAAGCTCACCCAAGAAGCGCAAACGCGCACTCGACGACGACCAAAACGACGATGCCGCATCGTACCACGATGCATCGGACGGCGAGTCGAATGAGGAGGAAGGCGAAATCTCGGACGATGACGATGTAGCGCTCGCGGCTGGGTCTGCACCTCGTCCAGCTTTGACGGGTACCAAGATCAAGATTCCCCTGCGAGCCACTCCGTCGTCCACGCCAAAGCCAAAGACGTTTGTGGTCGCCGACGACTCGGACTCAGATACCAACCTGGCCAGTGGTCGCAAAGACCAGCAGCCGTTCGAGGTCGATGATGACCAGGATGACGACGATGACGATGACGATGACGATGAGGACGACGATGACGATGACGAGGATGACGAGGATGATGACGAGGGAGACGACGACGTGCAGGTCACAAGGGTTACCCAGGGCCGAAGTGGCGGCAAGTCTCAAAACCTTTTGTCAGCGTCCAACGGCAGTGGACTGCAGAGAGAACGCGGAAGCGATGGCGAATTCATCGATGTCGAGAGCGCTTCGGATCAAAGCGATGCCGATTCTTTCTAAACATGCGTTGACTTGCCGTGTAGCTAGCATCCAGCTCAGGAAGCGACTCTGGACTTGTTCTGCTTGACGTTCCAAACATTCGCAGACATGGCGACTTTGCGTGTGTGTAAATTAGCATCCGAAGAAAGACAGTGGGACAAAAAGAGGGGCGGAGAGCAATAGCGATACAAACTAGCAAAAACAAGCGGGATACAGAAAAGAAAAACCCCAAGAGCCGAGGTGGGGTCCCTATCCCGAAAAAGCCAACCGACAGACCCAGGCAACTGGAATCTCAAAGACAACCCATCACCGACACGGCAACGGCGACCACCAGCGTCAATCCGAGCATTGGCGCCACGCCCATGGCCGCACTAATCTGACCTAGACTCAAAAAGATATTGCCGTATTTGCCACTCCCGTTTGTCGAGTTGAGCGGTACGAATCCGACCATTTTGCTCTTGTCCTCGGTCTCGAGATCGGCGCACGACGGGATCTCACACTCCAATTCGGGCGCTACGCTGTTCTGGTGTCGATACCAGCACTGGGTACCGGCGTCGAAGCCGCAGCACGTGTTGATGAAGCCGTTACCCCACGAAGCCTGTTGGTTGATCGAGAGGTGGTTGGTCATGGAGCAGGCAGAGTCGGTGATGGTGGCGTCGCCGCCGGGTGCGGCCGAGCCCGAGGGTTCGGCGGCCGAGGCGGTCGAGGTCGAGTTGGACGCCTGACGTGCAGCGAGGAGCGATTGTTCGGTGAGCAAGGTGGTTTCGTCGAGGGAGCGTTCGAAGGGTTGGGATACCGAATCGACGAGTTGGGCGCATGTGAGGGTGGAGAGGGCGAGGAGCATCGCCAGAACGAGTGCGGAGGAGAGGGTCAAGGATCGCATGGTGACGAAACGACGATGACGATGCGATCACGGCCGAGCTGCGACCTCAACTGAAAAGTTGCGTAGGAGAGTATAGACCAAGGATTACTGAAGGTGCTGTGTGGCCAACTCTTGTGTGCGCAGCGACGTTGACCAACCAGATGAGCGTCTGCGGTGGATGGATGGGGTATATAAACGAGTGGCAAGACGTTCGCTGCCCGATTCCAAGAGAAAAAGAAAGCCAATGTGTGGTGTCGAGCGTGTAGCAGTCCGCCGTGTGATCGAAACAAACAGAATAGGAAGACCGAAACAAAAAAAAGCAAGTCGGAACGGTGAGATGATGGTCAAGAGCCAAGGATTCATGTTTGGCAGCGATCGGAGGTGGAATTGTCTTCCGCTCTTTGACAGCCATCGGCGGGCAAAATCGCCCACTCGAAGAATCGATTTCAAGGGCGAAATGCACAAGGTCGTTTCGCCTGCGCTGTGCTGCAGCACCGTCTGCCTTGACAGGACCAAACAAAAGCGGGCCAAAATCGAAACACTTCAAATTCTGCCTGCCTGTCTTCCCCCTGCACCCTCCTCGCCCTCGACTCCGTCTACTGTTGATCCTAGCGGAAGAGCACCTTCCATCGCACATGCAATGGACCTCCTCGAAAAAAAATGACGAGGCGAGTGTTTGCGCCCATCAGACCCACACCACGGTCCCTCTCCATCTTTATACGTAGCCTTTCCTCCTACCCCGCATTGTAGCCCAACCGATGCGTATCAAAGCGCTGCGCCGTAGAGCACTAGTGACTGTCCCAGTCCCAGGCGGGCGCTAAAACCGTCCAGCCAAAAAAAAAAAAAAAAAAAAAAAAAAGGGTGAAAATTCCAGACCTTTCCTGCAACTCGATTTTGCCAACACTTGCACTGCAGCCGATTGGCGCATGGGAACCTTCTGGCCCCCGCACACAGCGATCAGCAAAGAGAAAAGGCGCGGATTGTTTTCACACCTCGAATTAAATTTCCTCCCAAGCAAGCGAGATATTGAAAGAAATGGAGAAAAACGGCAAGGAGAGGCGAGAAGCGGGGGCAAGAATGAAAATGGGGAAAAAAAAAGTGAAATGAAATGAGAAAAGGCTCGTTTCAACCGTTCTGCGACCCCGTCTCTCGCTCTTGTCCCTTGCTTTACGCTCCATTTTGCTGCTTCGTGTCCGTTGAGCATGTTGGAGAGGGTTAAAAGAGCACAATGAAGTAGGTCTATACGAAAGAAAAGCCGGAAAACACAGCCGTAGAAAACGATTTGCCAAAAAGAGAAGTGGAAGGTGGGAATCGAACCCACGACCTCAAGATGTTTCAAAGGGCGCCGCTCTCTTTTTCAAGATACGTTGCAATCTCACGCCAAACCACTAAGCCTCTCCCACGTCAACATGTTTCACGGAATGCCTAAGTGCGTCCATGAACCTTTTACAGTTGGTAAATGATGTGGGCCACCGTTCTGCACGTAGAACGGAATCTGGCCGGCGCATCTTGCGTTGGACCCTTGCTGCGGGGAAAAATCGAGTCGGAGCGGCGTTGGTCAGTGCGGGAGGTGCGGCGGGTGTGTCTGGTATAAGTAAAGCGGGCCCTGGTGTTGGAGGCTAGACAGACTGTCACACGACATCCGTCCTTTCCCCCGCTCTTCTTGCCAAAGCCGAAAAAAAAGAAAGCATGACGCTTACCGGCTCTTGTCTCTGTGGAAACGTCAAGGTGACGGTTCACGATGCTGGACTGCCCCTGAAGCCGATTGTCTGTCGATGCACGTAAGTGGCTGATGCCGAAGTGATGGCGTTGGGACTTGCCTTACCGGTGTTTTGGTCTTCCACGTGCGAAACCGCGGGACACAGCAACTGTCAACAGACTGCTGGATCAGGTATGTTTTTTCTTTTTTTTTTTCTCACACCTGCTCATGGGACGCTTTCCAGCAGAAGATGGAGCAGGACTGACCCTGACTGAACTGTGTGTTGTGTGTGTGTGTGTTGGCAGTATTGTCGCTCGTCTCGATTCTCCCCGAAGAACAGGTCGAGATCGTGGGCGAGACTAAAGCTTGTAAGCAAAACGCTCTTTCCTCTGCTGCTTGACCTTTTTTTTTTTCGTCTCCACGCTCATCTCACCATCACCTTTTTTATCCCTCGGCAGTCCAAGACAAAACATCCTCCAGCGGCACCCCTCTCTCCCGCCGCTTTTGCCCCACCTGCGGCTCACCCATCCAGTCGGTCTCCCCCAACCACTCCGGTCTTGCCATCATCAAGCTCGGCCTCTTTGCCAAGTCCGACGCTTGGGACTCGCAGATTCAACAGCCTGTGGCTCAACTCTTCACCAAGAACAAAAAGCACTGGGAGACGCTCGTTGACGGTGCGGCTGCCAAAGAGAGCCAGTGAAAAAGACGTCATTCCACAACGGACTTGTTCGGATTAGAGCAAAGAGTGAGATAAGAAGCCAAAGACAGCGCGGTGACAGGCGGCGAACGAGATAAGCAGGCAAAGCAAATGCCGGGTACCCAACTTTTTGTGTGTGTGTGTTTACTTCTTGGCAAGATTTAACCCCATGTTCGGTGTTTGGGCTGTAGACAGGTTGGAGCTAAAATGCTAAACGAGGGATGCTCGGAGACATGCCAAGAGAGTTGTTCGTCAGTGCGTCTGTGTATGTGTGTGAGGTTCGGGGAAAAGCGCTGATGGTTCTAAGTCAGAGAGATAGAGATAAGGACAATGTCGCCCAAGTGTGGATTCGGCGATCTAATTTTTCGAAACGAGTGTTTCTCCACACACTGGAAAGCTGCCGAGGAGAACCCTACAGGGTCGACGCATGGACCATGTTGCAAGATAAGCAAGCCTGTGTCACTTTTAGTTCCACCTCGCTCCCCAGGAGCTCGTTTGCGAAGCATGCGTCAAGTGTTGGTCTGCCAGCCTACGAAGCAGCCTGAGGAAGGGGCGAGAGGACATATATAACCCATCAATTCGTTGCTCGCGCATAGCCTTAACAACCCACCAACCCATAACCATCACACTCCTTCCCTTTACCACTTTTCCTCCACACAACCGTCAACCATGTCCAACCCAAGTTCGTCCGGCAACATCCAGAAGCCCAAGATCCTTTCCGATCTTCCACCTATCTTTAGCTCGCTGCACGATGCCAAGGTAAAAGCCAAGCTGTCCTTCGCCGACCTCGCTGCCAAAGTCGACCGCGACGAATGGTACGTAGCCGCCATCTTTTACGGCCAAGCCAAACCGGACGCCACCGACATTGCCAAACTCTCATCGGCTCTCAATCTCCAACAAAGGTATCTCGACGAAGCATTTGGTGACGACTACTTTCCTCATCGAGGTCTCGGCGATTTCCCCCCGCAGGATCCCGTGCTGTACAGGCTCTACGAGGTCCTCGTCGTCTACGGATATCCCTTGAAGCATATGATCCACGAAAAGGTATGTATCACACCACCCAAAGAGAGGTCAACAGCGTTGAACGCAACCCAAAAAAAGAAAGCTCACACTTTGGTTCTTTTGAATCCAGTTCGGCGACGGCATCATGTCGGCCATCGACTTTGAAGGCCATGTGGAAAAGGTCAAAGGCAAATCCGGAGAGGACAGAGTCAAGATCACCCTCGACGGAAAGTTTTTGCCCTACCGCCGATGGTGAACAAACCACAACACCTCTCCAATGTCACACAAGTCCTCTCTGTTTGATTGCGAAAAAACATGCTATAATTCAAAAACCCTGCACCAGTCAATGCCTAATCCTCGGTAGCATCGCCATACTCAAAACATCCCCGATGCCTGCTCCTCGCCTCGTCCAACCCCTTCTGCAACGCCTTGGTCATCAAAGGATAGCTCTTCCAATACCTTACCTTGTCATCCAGCAGCGCATACCCTTCTTTGGTCAGCTCGTAGTTGATGCATCCCTTCTCGGGGCTCTGTCCGATATCGGGGCATTCCGGATCGTACAGGCTCACATGGAGCATGTTGGTGCCGGGTTCGGTGTAGTCGATGTTGGCGATCATCTTGCGTCCCTCGGCTGCGATGGCGCGGAACCGGTCGAGCGCCTCTTCGACGTACTCGGCCTGCTTGCCGTCGTATAATCGGACAAACGAGAGGCGGGCATCGCGTGCCTGGGCGGGTAGGCGTGTACGTCCGAACCGCGCAGCGTCGAGCGGACGCAGGTCTTTGAATTTGACGCTCTCCTTGTTGCCATAGTCGATGAACGACACTTGAGCCTCCTTGAGACCGGGAGAGACTTTTCGGATGACGGCGCGGTACCACGCACCGTCTTGGCTGAACTTGGCCGAGACCAGATCGCCGACGCGGGGGATGAAGCTGGCATTGCCCGAGGCGACAGGTGACTTGTGGTGGAGCGAGAATTCTTCCATCAGTGTTTCCAGTTGGTGGATTTGGTCGTTGAGGACTTGCACACTGAAGCCGAACGGGTCGTCGGGACCACAAGATCCACGCACGTCGGAAATGATGCAGTCGACGTACTCGGTCCTGGCTGGTGCAGCAACAGCGCCCGCAGCGCCGGCATTGGCGGCGGCACCACCCCAAGCAGCGCCTCCAGCACGAGTCCCACCCACTGCAGGACGCCCCGAAACGGCACCTCCCACCGCACCAACATCGGCAAACGCAGCCTCTTCCTCGGCAGCCGCATCGTAGTCGTGCCACACCCCAAGCTTGTCCGCTTTCGCCTTTTCCTCTGCATCCATCAATGACTTGTAGAACGGCGTCGCTTCGGCGCTGTAGCCGTGCACAGTAGCCAGACCGTTCTCGACGAGCGAAACGGCGAGGTTGTCGGTCTTGTTGAGGTAAAGTGCGCCAATGAATCCACCGACCTTATCCGTGCTAAAAACTTCGATCTCGACATCTCGCTGCAAAGCACGCACGGTGGAAAAGTCAAGACCTTCGCGACCGAACGGCTCGTCCTTTTCGGATGCGTTGCGCGCCGTTTTGGGCGCACGGATGCCGGCAAGCACAAAGGTAAGACGGACGTTTTCTCGAGGAACAATGAGCTTGAACCGTGAGGCTGAAGCGACAAAGTCGACGATGGCGCTGACTCGACCGGCACGCTTGAGACCGGAGAGGAAGGTGTTGGCCTTGGATGCAGTCTCTGAAGCATCACCCATGCGTGGCGCTGGCAGCTCCTTGCCCGAGTGGATACCTTTGCCTTCGGCCACCGCCTTTGCTTCGGCTTCCATAAGACGATCAAAGTCGGGCGAGCGATCCTCGTCGTCACGACGATGCCTCTGCACGGTAGCAAGACCTCGGGAGATGAGCAGCAAGCCTACGTCGGAATCCTTATTGCCCTGCTTGACAGTGGCATACTCGCGCTCGTCAAAGTCGCCCTCCTTGGGCTTGATGTAGTCCATCTGTACCGACACCGTCTTACCAACAAGGCGCTTGCGCAAGAATTCGCGTGCTTCAGCAGCGTATCCAGCCTGCTTGGCATCTTTGGCCTGTGGCTGACGCAGCGACGAGAATTGGATTCGCTTCTCAGGACCGAGCTTGCCATCGGCGCCATTCCTGCGCACTTGGATAGTGTCGCCCGAGATGATGCGCGATACGACAGCATCAAAGGTGCGGGCTGCGACGGGCTGGCTTGCCAAAGTGGCGGACGAAGAAGCGGGAGCCGAGTAGGATTGCCATAGATTGAGACGCTTTTCTTTGGCGGTTCGCTCGGCTTGACGGTACTTTTCCATGCCGCCGTACGAAGCGAGCATACCTGCGTGCCAGTCGACGCAACGGGCGAGGCCGGCCGAGAGCAAAAATTGAGCAATGTCGCCGACAGGGTGAATCGCCAATCCGATGAGCACGCTGGCCGAAGGCTGAGCAGGAGCAGGGGCGGCTGATGTCGTGCTTGCAAACGGTGTCGGAGCTGCGACGGGTTGAGGCACCGAGAGAAGAGTCACCTTGATGTTTCTCTGCAAGAGACGGCTCTCGACGAAGAACTTGGCCTCTTCGCCGAATGGCTCGCTGGCATCTGTGGGGCTGGCACCGCCACCACCAGTGACACGAGGGGCCTTGATACCGGCCAAGCTGAGGTTGATCATCTGTTGATGCGTCGAAGAGAGAAGCAGACGGACACGGAGCATGCTGCCGTCGCGAACCTGTTCGACGATGGCTTCGATTGGTTTGCCCTTCCATTCGGCGAGGAAAGCTGCCGTGTCTTCGGGCATCGAGTGGTGGACCTTAAGCAGGTCATCGGGACCCCAGAGACCGACGCCGGCGACTGAAGCTTCTTCCTGCACACTTCGCAACTTTTGCTTCCAGCTGCCGTCGTCGGCTTCTTCGCTGCGACGAGCTACCGAGTCGTGCACTTTGGCCCAGCCTGCAGCTAGAATCTCGTGGGCGACGTTGGTGTCGGGAAAACCAGGAGCTTTGGGTGGCAAGAAGACATGGGCAAATTGGCGAGGCTGGGCAACAGTGCTTCCAGGAACAGCGGCAGGGGCAGGCACGGTATACTCGATGCGGTAGCGAATCTCGCGGCCTACGGTGAGCAAGCGAAGATACTCGCGGGAAGGGAAAGCCTGAGGATCGTCGTCACGGTCGCGCGAGCCCAGACGGGGAGCAGCGATGCCGGCTATGTGGACGGTCTCTTCCTTGCCTGGGATGTTGACGCCCTTGGGTCGGATGACGATTGTGTCACCGCTGAGGACGCTGCGAACGATGGCGCTCTTGAGGGCAGGTACGAGAGGTGTAGCAGGTACGGTGTTGCCCGAGGAAAGGGCGCTGCCGTTAATAGATGGAGAAACTCCATTGGCGGAGATGGTTGATGCTGCTGATGCTGCTGATGCTGCTGCGAACGACATTTCGAACAAAGTTGATGGGGATGCTGCTTGTTGATGGTGGAATTGCTTGCCTGCTTGCTTGTGCTTGAACCGAAGATGCTCTTAAACGGACCTGGAGTATGTCGAAGGAAACAAAACTGAACCGAAAGGAATGCTGATCGAAGTTGGAAGCGAGAAAGATGGTGTGGGGAGAAGAGAGAGAAAAAGAGAGAGAGAGAGAAGGAGAGAGAAAGGAAGAAGAGATGAAAGTGCCGACAAATTGGTCCGTCCGCCTTTGTTGAGGCGAAAATTGGTCGATGTGGCTGCTTTGTGTTTGCGTGGCTTTGCAGTGTTGCGTTGCTGATCATCGAGTGCCCTGTTGAGAAGAGACCCACACGCAAGCCAATCACACTCTTGCCTTTCACTCTCTCGCCTTTGGTGACAGCAAAGACGCAACAAGATCCGTGCGAAGAAACTCGAACCCAAGCGGCAAAACTCTGCTTACAATCTCACATCTTCAGACGATGCCAAAATCGGAGGGACAGACATACATATACACACTCCGACCCCTCTGCCTGTCTATGCGAGCGATGATAGAAGAACGGGGGTATGATGCAAATTGACGACGAAAGGGAACGGACCTTTACCTACAAAGACTGCGATCCGACACTCTCGAATGTAAGCTTGGCCGACTGCCATGCTTCGGTCACTTTGCGCAAAGCAGACATGAGATCCTGCACCGTCGTCGGCGTATCCTGGGCACTATCGCACGTGGCTGTAGCATTGATGAAACAGAGCACCGCCGACTGGTATCGCTGGAACGCCTGGTTCGCCTTGGCACTGGCCAGCCTGCCCTGGCTCTCGCTGGCGACAATTGTTTGCATCCGTTTGAGGCACCACATGGCCCACGTTACGGTCCATGACTTCATCATGCCTGGATGCAGGCGGATGATGCCAAACAGCGTGCCATGATCGCAAACTAGCACTTGCCGGTCGAGCGTGATATCCACCTCGTGCTCGAGTCGGCGGATAACTTGTTCCTTGAGCTTGGCATCGCAGGTCGAGGAAAAGCCAATCTCTTCGACCGCATAGTCGATCGTGATCCATTGCCCGAGAAAGAGGAAGATGAGGAAAGTGCGTCTGGTTTGATCTTCAGGATCGGTAGGACCAGTGATGTGTAGCATATCGTTCCAATCCCACATAAATAGGGAGCTCAAGCCGTCGTGCCACGCTTTCAAATCGTCGAGCACATCTAGAACATCTTGCGGATCGATGCCAAAACCTTGAACGCGCGGAGACTGGATCTTGCGTGCGACATGACGACAGATGTTGGCGAGGTCGACAAAATGATCGCGGAACAGCATGCGCATCGCATCGGCCGAAGTGACAGCAACTGAAGCCAGTGTCCTGGACAGGCTGATATCGTCGTCTTGTATCAGCGGCAAGGTGCGGCCAGCCTCGGATCGGATGGCGTCATACACGTAAATGGTCCAGAACAAGATGCGTTGACGCACCATATCACGGCCTTCCAGACGAGTGCCGAAAGGCTTTTCCAAATGCAGCTCGAGCTTCATCATGAGTCGTATCATGCCTTCGTGCGATACAACATCGACGTCAAAGACGCCTCGAGACGACATGGGATCTGGAATCGATTTAACCAGGCCGTCGGAATGTTCGACCATGAGCACGACGGATTCGAGGGCGTCGAAGCCATCTCGCACCAATCGATCGCGATCCTTGATGAGCCTGCAGTAGTGTTGATATAGGTCCTTTTGCAGCTCGAAACGATTGGCAAAATGAGTTGCGCCTGATCCTCGACATGCAACAGCAACCAGTAGCAGCTCCGATAGCGGCTGTGGGTCTGTATCCGAAATGGCGGTGGCAAAGCCGTTGTACCTCTGGAAGAAGGCATTGTATCGAGGCCAAAACCATTCTGGCCGGATGAAACCGATGCACTGGCCCGTGCTGTCGAAGTAGGCTCTCACACATGCGTCGAGCAGGTGCTTGTCGAGTGACACAATGCCAAGAAGACCTCCGACGAAGCCGACTTGGCCACTGGGGTTATTGCGAGATGGCTTGTCGAACGGATTGCGTCGTTTGAGGCCATTGGATCTGGCGCCTTCTGTGACCGCTGAGCTGAAAAAGGCAGCATTGGATGAAATGTTTTCGGGCGAAGATGGGTCGGAAGGAGCAGTAGCAGACTTGGGTGTGGGCCCCGTTGCGGCAGGCGAGACGGAATGTGTGGATGTTATCGAAGCGTCCGAGAAGCGGTGCAATGATGCTCGCTGCTCGTTGGACGGAGTGATGCCAGTGGAGAAGTGCAAGGTTTCTGCATTGCTAGAGCTGAGAGTGGCGAAGATTCCATTCTGAAGAATGGAGCTGTGCGATTGGGGTCGATCCATGTAGGTACTGACGTCGTCGACGACGCCGGAGGTGGCTGTAGCGGTACCATCTGTAGCGGAGGGCAGCAAAGACTCTGGTTCAAGAAGAGATGAATCCTGTTGCGAGACAGCTTCGAGGAGGGTGGAGAATCCAGGGGACATGCCGAGCGAGTCGGTGATGGATGCTGTAGTTGATGTGTGTGGATCGTCGGTGCTATTCGAGGGTAATTCTGACGCTGCAGATGAACCTAAGGACGCGGTCTGCGTTGACCCCTGCTGCTCTTGCAGCATCTTCATGCGCTTGCCCATGCGTTTCTTGGGCGGATTGACGGTAAGGACGCACTCCATGGATGAACTCTCACAATTGGTGCATGCTGAGTGGCCTTGCTCCAGACGAGGTTCACGGTCGCACTTGACTTTGCGAAAGCGGCATGCATTGCAGGCGACGTAGAGCTTGCGCTTGCCATGGGCACCTGTCGAAGCCTCGGCTGAATCGGTCATGCCTGCGAGCGTAAGGTCGCTCCGAAAGAAGCGAGAGCGTTATCAAGTATGGATATTATGAGGCGTTGAGCATCGCGGTCAAGGGGCTCTGTTGACTTGACCAAGTCGGATACAGAGAGAAGGGGTCGACTGTGGAGCGCCAAAGGCGATGAGGATGGTGAATGTGAATCGAGTGGGTCGACAATGCAAAAGACGAGATAACAAATAGCTCAGCCCGGCGGCAAAGTGGCGGCAAAGGGCTTCCGCGGATCCCAGACGCTTGGGAAAAAAAAATCGACACGATGTTAGACCCCATCGACTGCCAGCATACGGCCTGTCAAGGTTTTCTATTTGTTGTTTGCAGTCAGGGTTGAACCCTCGTTTCTCGTTTCTCGTTGGCCAACAGCCCTTGGTCGCCACGGCCACGTTTGGCGCCCAGCTCGGGTGGTAAAGCACGATACATGACCGCTTCACCGAACCAATCGGCATGTATTGCATGCTGCACGGGTTGCCGTTATCGCTGGCAAGTTTCCCCTTGCAAGCTTGATGCGGATTCCCTTTGATCCCGTTCTCCATGCTCATAACGTGATTGATTGAATTCCCACACTCCATGTAAGCGGATACGAACGAATGACGACGACCTTTATCAAGGCAATCGGTGATACAGATTGTGTCCGGCGAGCAGTGTGAGGTGAGCATCAGAAATGCTCGCATCAGACAGCAAAGGGTGTCGTTTTTTTCATTGCGCCGCGCTGTCTCAGTTGCGGCCAGTCGCGTACTATTGTACTGCCGCCAAGTTAAAGCAGAGAAAATTACAATTCTTGACACGAGGCGAGACTGCCTCAGAGTCGCAGAGCGAAAAGAAAACGAGCGCCTCAGCAGCCAAAAGATCTGCTGCAGCCCAAATCCGTCATGTCTCATCCATCGCATCAGGTCGATTCCAACGCCTCGGTCAACCGTTTCTCACCTCTCCTTCCGGAGACCAGTCGCTACGCTAACGGATGCATCTTGCTAGCGTCTCCGTTCTTGACAGCAGCGTAAGGACGCCGCCTTCAGATCGGTACTCGGAGCGGCGAAAGGTCGTGAAATACCCGTCAGTCGAAATCGCAATCAGCCCTGTGTGAGGCGCCAACAGCGAGGGAGATGCTGCACAATGTACTCTGTATGCTGCAGCGGGGCGTTTGTGCGTGTGTCGTGCAGTGCCTGCCTCTGCAACGTGTGTCCGCCGTTATCCATCCGCTGCCCCTGTTTGAGTCTCGGTCTGTCCCTTTGTATGCGCCTCCCCTTCCCTTCCCTTTCTGTTTCCTTTCCTCGTTTCCATCACCATCCTCAAGACTCATCCTTCTCCGCTAGATCGCTATCCCCGTCCCTCTCCCTTTCTCACATCATCGTGGCCGGTTCCACATCCCATTTCTTTTCTTCCTTACCGCATATACTCGAGGTCTGGACCTCTCGGCATACGCAAGAAAGCAGGACTTTTCTTATAATCCTTTAGACATCCAATATTTTTCCCTTCACCTCGTAACCCCTCCTCTAACAAGATGCGCACCACCCTTTTTGCCGTAGTATCTCTCGCTGTGCTCAGCACGCTTGGCTTCAGCGTCCCGGAGACCGAGGCCAAGTCGCTCAGCAACAGGCACCAACACCACTCTAGAGATTCGACCGTTGCCCCTCATCAGCGCAGCAAGACGTGCAAGAAGCACAAGAAGCGTCCCGCCAACGCCAACAAGCCTACTCAGGCTGGCTCATCGTCCAGCTCCTCCTCGTCTAGCTCGTCGGGTGGTGGATCCGGCTCATCTTCGGCCTCCTCGTCGAGCTCTCACTCGAGCTCCTCGTCTGGCTCTTCCTCTGGCTCCTCGTCTAGCTCCTCGTCTGGCTCTTCATCCGACTCTTCTTCTGGCTCCTCGTCGGCTCATGCTTCGGCCTCCGCCAGCGCCTCCGCCAGCGCCTCCGCCTCCGCCAGCGCCCCCTCTTCGGCCGCCTCTTCATCCTCCTCTTCTTCGTCGTCCTCCTCCGGCTCGTCGTCCTCCTCCGGCTCGTCGTCCTCCTCCGGCTCGTCGTCCTCCTCTGGTTCCGCATCATCTGCCTCCTCCAGCGCCGGTGCCGCTCCCCCCAACAGCCCTTGGGGCAACTGCTTCGACCTCACTGCTACCGCCTTCCAACCCAATTGGAAGGGCGAAGCCACCACCACCTGGTGCGGTGTCGAATTTGACAAGTCGGCTCCCATCATCGCCCTTCCCCTCGCACAGCTTTCCAAGGCCTACGGTTCCGGCAGCTCGGTCACCTATTACTCCAACCAGGGCCTCTGGAACAACATGATCTCCGAATGGTGCGGTCGCGAGGTTGTCATCGAGGGCCCAGGCGGAAGCTTCAAGGCTTACTTTGGCGATGCCAACGAGTGGACTTCGGTCGATGTCAACATGAACCTCTTCACCAAGCTCAAGGGAGTTGGCGTGGGCTCGTACAGCAACCCCGACGCTGCCGGTTGGATCAACAACATCAAAGGTTGCTTCACGGGTAATAAGATTAACCTCAAGAACGGCTACCCCTTCTCGTACAATTAGATAGGCAGCCTAGATGCGCATATATGCCAGTCGCTCTCGACCTGCTGGCCAGATTGACGAGCGCCAGGCAATCTTAGATGTACGACGACGCTCTCTGCTAGAGCTAGACTCTGCAGCCGCTCGTCATGCACATCGGAATTGTTTCGGAAGAGCAAATTTACACTCCCCCCTGTAATGGATTTCCTCCCCCTCTGTCACCTCTGTCACCTACATACTCATGTATCTCCACTATCCACTGTCTTCTCCATCGCAATGTAGACTCGCAGACGTGGCCGAAAGGAGCAGATCGCCCGCTCGCAGGTCGAGACGTTGGGATTTGCGGCCTCGTTTTCGGCCTGTCTCTCCCTCCCAACCAAATCCTTATTTTTGTCTGATTTGATGAATGTCGTGTTGGCGACCCCCACCTTAATGGCTGTGTGCCCTGAGCGAAGGCAAAGTCCCACTGCAGTGGTTGTAGGGTATAGTCAGGCGGCCACATTAACGCTCGTAGCCCACAGTACAGTACTGCTTCATAAGCAATCGTACAGTTGAGGACAGTGGGAGTGCGACGAGTGAGTGGACGGCAAATGAAAGTACCACATGGTGGGGCTGTTGGTGGGAGGCTGAGGCTGAGGCTGCCCTTGTTTTGAGGACGAGCAGTGCGATCTTGTTACTCTTGCAGTCTTTTTCATCGTCATCATTCTTCACTCGCATCCACCTAGCTCTTTTTGCTCTGTCGTTGGTTGGTCGAGATGCAGTGGAGAACCTTGCTCGTCGCTGTCTTGTCATTCACGACGTTGTCAACAGCGGCTGCTGTGCCACAAGCTGGTCAGGCTGCACCACCTTTCGCTGTCGATCAGACAGGAAACAGCGTTCCTCCCTCAGGTGATGCTTCTTCATCATCACATCCCGCTGGCGGAGGAGGCAAAACGCCAAATGCATCGGAAAGCGTCTTTGGAGCAGGCTGTCGTTGGGACCCCACTGTGAACAACATTGAAGAAGTCAGTTTTCAATTTCGAACTGGTCAAGCCCCGCCTTCATCATGGTTCTCCGACGTCAACGCTCCCCCGGAAGCCGAAATCAATCCGAGCAGCGCAAAACTTGAACGTCGACAAGCAGAACCCATCGTACCTGCTCCAGTAGACGACAATGGCTCGTCACCCGATGACCCTGCCGAATCACACGGACGCAACGGAGCGCTGGATCCCTCCTACCACACACGCCTGATCGACGTGCTCACCTTCCGAGCGCGCTACGGATCGTTTGGCTCGAGCCTTAACAGCGCCGGCTGTGCGCTACCCGCCTTCAGCGAGCGCCTCGGCAAGCTCGAAGACGCCGAACGAGACCTGGTCAACAACTACACGGCAATGCACAAACCCATCGCTGGCCGAGACGATGTCCCCAGTGCCATGTTCTTCTGGGCCGGAATCTCCAACTACGACCCTAGTGTTCGATCAGACCTCATCCAGACGGTCGTCTTCTACGGCGATGGTTGCGCGGCCAATCCACGTCAAGGCCTCTGCGTCTATGCAGCCGAGTACAGCAACTTCCGCTACAATCCAGAAGACCACATGTGTATGGGATCCAACATGCCCGTCTTCTACCCCGTCGAATCCAACATGACGGTCAACTACCGCACGCAGAACGGCTTTCGAACCCAAGAGGCCTGGATCGACGGCAAGATGGTCAGCTACCTCCGTTCCGCCGGAGACCAGGTGATGAACAGCTTTGTCATCACGCAGGAGTGCAAGAGCTGTACCTGGCCCTTGTCGGAGCAGGTGTACGAGAATATTCGGATCAAATTTTCCAAGCCGGAGAAAGGGTTTGATTTGTTGCAGCGATGTATGGGGGGAGCGCGGTCGGATGGTCCTGCGCGGGAGTTGGAGGGTGGCAGGGTGTGGGCGATTGACAGGGTGACGGTGCCGAGTGGCAAGCATGTGACGAGTTTGCCGCCGGGGATTCAGCAGGGTGGTGCGGGTGGGACAGTGGCAGTAGCTCCTGAACAGCCGTCAGGGGGCGGTGGTGCAACGCCGGGTGGTAAAGTACCGAAGAAGCCCCATATTGGTGGTGTTGCAGCTGATCCTCACCAACGTGGTGGTAATGCCGGGGCCAATAAAAAGGCTGTGGATGCTGCGCCTGCTCCTGGAACTGTTCCTGCCCTTGACCGAGCAGACGCCGCCAAGGCTGCACCTGTCAAGGACGATCCTGCTTCTGGACCGCCCAACGGCGGCAAGCCAGCCAACTCTGCACTCACCGCACCTGCTACACCAGGTCCGCAAGACAAAGTCAATTCGAGCCCAGCTGTCCCCCCTCAGCCTGGTGCTGCCGTGCACCCGAACCCAGCCAGCCCATTCACGCCACCCGCCGCCGCCGCCCAACCACCCGTTGGAGCGGCTGGAAAGAAATAAGATCCTCACGTCATATTCCACCCTCTAACTTCCACGCATACATTTGGTTGTGTCGCCAGCGACTTCTTTTCCCTCCCGCCAATCGTCATCGCCTGTTTTGCTCTCTCACACTGTCGGTCTGTGATCAGGCGATATGTGCGTTTGACGGGTTGAGGTTGGAGTGAAGGGTTGGCAAGGTCGATGTCGCGTCAGTGTCCCAAAGATATACAAGACTGTACAGATGTGCGTCGAGGAGCAGTAGACGTGTTCATGTGATGGTGATCCTTTTCGCGCATGCAAGAAACCGAATGAGAGAAAACGTTGCTTTTGATTGAATGGCGCACTTGCCTACGACCCTGAAACAAGCTCGGTGAGCGCGCCTTTCATATCGCCGTTATGCTTTGCCAGTGTAGACTCTGCCACTTGCCGCGATACCAGTAGTTCGTTGACCTGTGAAACAGACATAGGAAAGATCAAAATCAGCATTCGGACCCCGGACCCTCTTGCCTCGTTGGCTGCCGGTGGGAGACGTAGAAGGAACGAACTTACAATGAAATCCACATCGTCCTTCTTGAGCTTCTGACCCTGCGATGGGCCTGTAGCAATGTGTGGTGGTACGGTCGCCGCATTATCGCCAAAGCACAGCGACTGTACAGTCTTCTCCATACGACCTCGCTCGAAGCTGTATCCTGCCGAGTCGAAGTCGGCCCAGTCTTGGATGACCTGCGGAAAGCAAGCGGTGGGGGGTTAGTCTGCTGCGATTCGGCTTGCGCCTCGCGTGTAGTGCATGACTAGGTTGATTGAGAAGACGTACCTCTGCCTGTGGTTTGGCTGCCATGTTGTGCCAGTAATGACTGTGTGATGGTATGAAAGAGAAGAAGCACAGGGGGGTCCGAGTATCAACGATTCTTTGTCAAAAGCAGCACAAGCCGGAAATCGGAACCTTTGCGCAGAAACAATGCCGAAAGCCGCGATTTTGTTTGGCGCTTTGGCTTTCTTCTTGACGCTTTCATGACTTCTTGTCGACCATGCAGGCATTTCCAAGTCGCCCCTTAGGCTTCTGGAAGGACTGACTTCAGTCTTCATCACCACCATGATCCCAACGCCATCCATCTCTCACCTCACAAAGTCAGACTTTCGCTCCGTCTACGAGCCAGCCGAAGACACCTTTATCCTTCTCGATGCACTCGAAGCCGATGCTTCCTCGCTCACTTGCGCCTTTTCATCACCGTTATGCGTTGAGATCGGCTCCGGTAGCGGGGTTGTCACCACCTTTCTCTCACAGATTTTCGGCTCAGGTTCAGCCGCATATATCGCAATAGACCTCAACCCACACGCCAACACCTGCACGGTTTCTACCGGCAAAGCCAACAATGGGCTCTATATCGAAGCGATTCGTACTTCCCTCTTGTCAGCACTGAGGCCGCGGATAGACGGTAAAGTAGACGTTCTGCTCTTCAATCCACCGTACGTACCGACGGAGGAAGAGGAGGAGACGATGGCGCAGAGTAACGCCGGGATCGAGGGAGCCTGGGCTGGTGGGGAGACGGGCACGAGACTGGTGGATGAGTTGATTGATGGTGGGGAGGTGAGGGATGCATTGTCGAAAGGAGGGAGATTTTATCTAGTCGCTATCAAACAGAATGATCCTCCAGGGTTGGTGAGGAGATTACAGCAGCAAGGGTTGGATGCAGACGTGGTGTTTGCGCGGCGGGCCGGGGGTGAACATCTGCATGTGATACGAGCGATTAAGCCTTGAAAAGCTTCGCACGCTTGCATTGCTAGCAGTCCAGACTCTGCGCTCTAGTTATACCAAGATACCCGACGATGACAATCATTGTACCTCTGCAGGCTTGCACATGCATCACGTCAACGATGTCATCTTGAAGTTACGCTGTGTCATGGGCGGCGCGCTCGATTGAACCAGGAAATGATTGTGCGCCGTCTGTGATCATGCTTGTAAGCAGCCAAGTGAATGGACAAGCTAAGCCGCCTAACAAGCTAGAAGCTCAAGGTGGTACAAGTGGTGGATTCCGAAGATGCCAAAGGAACCACGTTTCCGCGGGATTCTTTTTTTCGCTCCGGGATGCGCTATGCGAGAAGAAACGCCCGTTTGTTTGGCCGATAAGTTATGGTAAGCGCTCCTCATTCTGTAACGTGTTGAGGATGAGAAAAGATTGCATCCTGCATTGTGACTTCCATCTCCAAGGTGTACCGTGCGCTTCATTCTGCAATGACGGGACACCTTCCGAAAATGACCTTGTCCTCAACGTCCTCCAGCGACGTATGGACATACATCCAACAGCGACCTTTTTCGTCCTTCTTCACCTCCCTCGTCATCTATATGACTTACAAGCTACTCATCAAACCCGTCCTCTTTCCTTCTCCCTACCGCTTGCTACCACGCCCCACACGACCCTCGTACATCCTCGGAGCTCGGCTCGTCGAAGCCAAAGGTCTCACTTACACCGACCCGTCCACCTCCCGCACCGTCCACATCAGCGGGCCCGGCGACGTCGTCAAACACTACAGCCGTACACTCGACAGCAGCGTCTTTGTGTTTCCGGAACCATTTGGAGGCGAAACGCTGTTCATCGCGGATCCATATGCACTCAACGCGATCCTTGCAGACATTGATTTGTTTCAGTCCGATCTGCTTCGGTCTTCGATCATCGAATTCATCGTCGGGAACGGGATCGTTACGCGGTATGGAGATGCACACCGGAAACAGCGCAAACTCATGAATCCCGCCTTCACACCGGCGCACTTGAAAGGCTTGACGCCGATCTTTTCCAGGTATGCCGATCTCATGTGTTCCAAGATCGTCTCGTCTATGGAGGGGAAGGAGTCGACGGTGGATTTGGCAGAGTATCTGGACTGCACCATGTTGGACATTATCGGTATGGCTGGGTTTGGATATGAATGCTTGGCTCTCGAACGGGGTCGAGAGGGAAGCGAGCTGTCGGCTGGGTTCTACAGGGTCAACCAGGCAGCGATAGACTTTGGTCCTGCCAGAGCGATTCATTTGGGTCTCTCGGCGATGCTGTATCCTCGTGCTGCCACCTGGCCACTCTCGGAAGCCAATCGACGTATCCAAAAGGTGAACAAGGTGATGGACAGGATCACAATGCAGATCGTTCGAGATGCCAAAAAGGCAGTTGAGCAGGAAGGAGAAGATCTGGGCGACAAAAAGGACCTCCTTTCGCTCCTCATCAAGAGTAACCTCGGTGCCGGGGTGACGGAACGAATGACGGATCGCGAAATCTCTGGCCAAATCCAAACCTTTATGTTTGCAGGATACGAGACCAGCTCGGTCACCACCTCTTGGGCTTTTTACTTTCTCTCCCGTCATCCCGAGGTTCAGCACAAACTGCGCCGCATCATCACCGACGTACTGAGCGATCATAAAGGCGTACCGCTCGAAGAGTTTTCCGCCGGCCTGCTGGAGTACGACGATGTCTGGTGCGACTCGTTTCAGTATCTCGACTGGATTCTGGCCGAGACGCTACGTCTCTGCCCACCGGTTCCGGGCAACGATCGAGAAGCAATGCAGGATGCCGTGCTGCCACTGTTGAAACCAATCCGTCTTACCGACGGTACGCTCGCTACGCAACTCCACGTTCGCAAAGGCGCCCGTCTAACGATCGGTATCAAGACGGTCAACTACAACCCGGAACTCTTTGGAAACGACGCAGACTCGTTCCGTCCGGAACGGTTTGCAGATCTACCCAAGGCTCACGCACAAGCCAAACTTCCCCCCTATGCAACGTATTCGTTCGTCGGCGGTCCGAAATCCTGGTAAGCCCAACCCAACTCACCCTACCATTTGAAAGAAAAGGCAAAGCATTACTGACCTTCTGTAAACAACCACAGCATCGGCGCCAAATTCGCACTCACCGAAATGAAGATGCTCATCATCGCCCTTCTATCCCGCTTCGAGCTCGCACCCGAACCCGGCATTACGATCAAACAACACCAGGCGCTCATCGTACGACCGCGTGTCGAAACGTCTTCATCTGGCCCTGCAGCGGGCATGCCTGTCCGCCTGAAACGCTTGCCCCACAAGACACTAGTCTAACTCGTTCTATTTCATCTCAACGGAAATCACACACGGATAGCAAACGCAATGCAGCCATTAACCCTCGTTCTCGGTATCATCATAATAGTACAACAATGTTGACGCGCATATCAATCAGCGACCAGCCGATCCTGATCAAAAGCCGACACCGGCGGCAAAACGGCCTGCCGCCTCGACACGTCAGCCAAGGCCTCCGCCAGCTGTTCGACGTCTTCCACGGTAGCCAGCGACCACACCTCATACCCAGACTCCGAGTGATCCCCCTTAGCCTCCTTCTGCTTGTCCCTGTACGCCAGCTCTTTGCTCAACAGGTGTGCACACGCCCTGCCAGGTCCCAGACAGACGAAACGCTCCACTCCCTGCGCCAGCAACGTATCGACGCTACTGAGCCAGTGAACGGGTTGTGCAAAAGCGCCGGCCAGATCTTGCCTGATCGCATCGCTGTTGCGCACAATTCGTCCGTCTTTGGATGAGACGAGTGAAAAGCCTTCTGGATCGGAGAGGGGCATATACTTGACCGCAGGTCGCAAAAAGTCCGAGGCTTCGAGCATGAGACTCGAGTGGTACGCCCCTGAAACTGGTAGGTTGACTGCACGTGCACCCAGGTTCTTGGACCGTAGACGGTCGCAGCAATACGAAACACCGACGCGCGTGCCCGAAAGAACAATCTGCAGCTGACTGTTGATGTTGGCCACTTCGACCACCTCATCGCGAGCAACCGAGGGCACTTTGCCGTTGCGAATGTCCTGCATCGTCTGCTCCACCTCTCGTATGACAGCATTGAGCTTGCCTGGTCGAACGACGACTCCCGACATCTGCGTGCGCTTCCAGCCCGGTGACGCCTTGGCTTCCTCGTTCGAAGCAGAGGCAGCCTCCTCTTCATACAGCAGATCCGCGCCCTTGCCGCTTCCTGCATTGGCAAACGCCCACGTCTCGTAGATGCTTTCAGGTTTCTTGCAGCCAGGAGGGAATAGGACGGGGTGGTTGGCAGTGTAGTGCGACGCTACCAGACCACGGTGTCGCAAGAGACGCACGGCATCGTGCAGATCCATAGCTCCCGAGCCGACGAGCGCGGCATAGACACCGGAGCCGTGACCGGAAGCCCACTGTACGTGATCTTGGATGAGATCGAGCGAGAACTCCTTGCGAAGCACCTGGAGGAAGGCGAGGGTGCATGTGAGAATAGCGGGCTGTGCGTTTTCCGCCCTTGTCAACTCTAGCTGATCTCCCGAAAAGACAAGATCACGAAGCCACCCCCTCCGGCTCCTGGCCACGGCTGTGCCGCTCGCCAACAACCCTTGCTTGGGGTCGAGATGCCTCGTCTTTGCCAGCTCGGCTTCAAACAGTTCCCTCTGCTGTGCGCTGGTTGCTCGCTCGCCTTGGACAAAGTGATGCGAGTGGAGACCGGGTGTCATCATGAGCGCCTCTTCCGCTTGATGCCAGATGGAACGTGCTGAGCGAAAAGCTTTATAGAGGTCTTTGGACATGGCAACGTACTGGGATCCTTGACCGGGAAAGATGAGAGCCGACTTTTTGCGTACGATGCCGATTCCGGGATGGCCTTGACCCAGTCCAGCGGTGGTGGTGCCCGCCAGAGGTGGCTGTGTGCCAGGCGCGACAAAGGAGGAAGCGTTGAAGGACGACGAGGGCGATGAAAAGTAGGTATGCTGAGGTAGCGGTTGCTCGCTGCGAGTCGAAGGTGAATAGCGGTGCTCGTATCGCTGAGCATGTGCTTGGTCTGTTGAAGCTGGCGATGGTGAAGCTGATGGGCGTGTCGAGCCGGAAGATGGACCCGAGACGTGGATAGTGTTCATCTTGCGCTTGCCATAGTTGGGAATGGCGCCTTTGCCGGCGTTTCCCATGACGATGGCTGCACTCGATGCTTTGGCATGGGACGAAGCTGCATGTTCATCTGCATTTGGAGACACGGGACCACCTTGGCTCTTTGCACCACCGCCAAACGCCCATGTATCGTCGAGCTGTTCCTGTGCATTTGTGGATTGGGTGCGTACGGATGAAGGAGCCGAATGCGAGGCTGATGAGGAAGTGTTGATGGTAGCGTGGCCGCCGCTCGGTGCGTCAACACTCGCGGATTCACCCGAGGATGTTGATGCTTGTTGAGAAGCAGCATTGCTTGCCTTTGTAGGAGAAGATGAGAGAAGCGGATGTGCAGATGGACCGAGGGTACGATAGCGAGCGACGTAGGCAGTCGAGTCGCGAATCTGAGCCAGTGAGTATCGTTTGTTGGCGATGCCTGCCGAGACTGCCGGATTGGAGGCACCTGCTGTGGTAGACGAATGCCTTGAGCGGGACGGGCCAGCGAGCGATGATTTGCCATGCGATGCCGACGCCAGCAGCTCCCTGGCCGCGCTACGATGTGAAGCAATCATGCTGCCGAGTTTTGAGATTTGGTGCAATCCAGGTGCTCGCTACGTGATGTTGATCGGTTGCTATGACAACGAATGCGCCATTCTGAGTGTGCTTCGGGAGAGCCGTTGAGTGCAGTCGTTGCAGGTGGATGATGGGAGAAACAAGGAGAAGCCGACGTTGTTGTTGACAAAGGGTGCAAATCTGTTTGGTTTGCACCACAGCGTCAGAGTGCCGAGAGGCGATTGGGAGTTCCGGTGACTCTTGTGTCGTAACTTGGCGCGGGGTGCGAGCGCACTCACGGTGTGTGACTAGCTGCACTAGCGGCAAGCACCCGAAGCGAATAAGTTAATTGACAAGCAGCGCTCTCCGGCCTGTGATTTTAAGCAGACCGGTGCGAACATCGGCACTTTTCGCTTTCAAAAAGGCTGCAAAATCGAGGTCAATTCCACGATCGCGGGGTTAAAGCTGCTTTCGGCTGACTCAGCTGGCCCGATATCTCACGGGCAGTTGGCGCGGTTCTAACGGCCGTGTGTGTATGCGGGTGAAAAATCGACAAGAGGAATGTTACATCCTGGTAAGTGAACAACGCTGTGATGAGCGCACTTGTTAGAGAGCGTTGGGATCGTGCCGACGGCGCGCCCGAGCACCGACGATCCGGCTTTCCGAGAAATCGTCATAGTTTTTTTTTGGCCTTTGCTTTCAACATGCTCTGCGCTGTCTCACCACCTCGATGCAGCGCAGCTTGCCACGGTTGTGAGCGGCTTGAACCGCAGGGCACAGAGAGGTCATCTAACATGTCGGTACTCAGGGGTATGAAGCCTGAACACGGGCAGCTCAGATTGTCGATGCTGTCAATCACGACGCCGAACGCCAAGATCAAGCGAATGTCGATCAATGGATGCATGTGTTTCTTCGGGAGATGATACAGATTGAAGAAGAAGAGGAGGAGGACGAGTAGTTACTGCCGGTGACTGCTGAACAAGAAACATTTACCGCCCGGACATCACGGATTCGCATCGGAGTTTAAGCGAGAAAAAAGTTGCGCTGTACGAAAACTTGCTCGAAGCGTAGTGTAACCGCCATCACCATCCTGCGATGCAGCTCTCGCATCCATCACATCACAGCGTTATCGCCTCGCAATCGCCTCCCTATCTCCTCGCTATCTCCTTTTGGCTCCGTTTGCCACACTTACAATCCACCGGACAGTCGTGCTCAGCCTTGTTTTCAATATATACCACCACCATGCCCTCGACACAGTTGTAGTCTAAGTTTGCACACTTCTTCCAATCCGTCCGACCGCTCGCATCACTCCTCTCTGACAAGGGGGTCTTTCCACTTCCGATGTCATCTTCCGGCACCAGCATGGTCCGCGTCGACACCTCCTCAGAAAGTGCGACCGATCCAGCGCCTCAACCGCTCTACAATGCGGGCACCCTCGGCAAAGTGCGCCAGCTTGTCGGCGTTGCTACGCTTTGCCTCGCTATGCTTCTCACCCAAGCTGCACTCGGCCAAACCATCATCCCTATCCGCAGCATTGCCCGCACCTTTGGCGTAGAGCATCAAGAAGCGCAGCAATCTTGGTTCGCTGCGTCCTTCTCACTCACCGTCGGCACCTTTGTCCTTCCTGCAGGTCGTATCGGTGATATCGTCGGTCACAAGACCATCGTCGTCATTGGCTATGCTACGCTTTGTCTCTGGTCCCTTCTTTCCGGCCTCTCGCACTACACGCGCTCGTACATTTTCTTTGACGTTTGCAGAGCTATGCAGGGCTTGGGATGCGCAATCTTACTCCCCAACTCTCTCGCAATCTTGGGAAGAGTGTTCGCTCCAGGCACGTATGCAAAGCATCTCAGCTTCTCCTTCTTCGCTGCCACCGCGCCCAACGGATTCTTGGTGGGCGCAGTCTTTACCACCTTGATGGACATGAACAAGAGTATGGGCTGGTACTGGGGCTTCTACATCATGGCAATCACCTCGGCTGTCCTGGCGGCGCTGTGTGCATGGGTGCTGCCTAGCGAGCAAGAAATGCGCGCCGTCAGTGCATCCTGGAAGCTCGACTCAGACTCGTCCGAATCTGCTTCAATATCGTCCGCTTCGGTTCAAGACATTGCGCACGCCAATGCTCCTTTGTGGCAGCGCCTCGATCTCTTTGGCACAATCACGGGCGTCATCGGTCTCGTCCTCTTCAACTTTGCCTTCAACCAAGCGCTCGTCGTTGGCTGGTCTACTGTCTATGTCTACGCTCTCCTCATCGTCGGCGTCGTCTTCATCGCTGTCTTTATCTATGGCGAAGCTAAAGCGCTTTATCCGCTGCTCCCGACAAGCGTCTTTGGCTCGTTTGCTTCGTCATCCATCCTTGTCTGCCTTGGCTGCGGATGGGCAGCTTTCGGCATTTGGATGTTCTACACCAACCTCTTCCAAGGCCAAATCAGGGGATACACGCCGCTCTTCACGCTGCTCACTTACGTCCCGTGTGGTGTAGCAGGGATCATTGCCGCGTTCAGCTCTGCCCAGATTCTGGGAAGGACCAGTGCGTCGTTTGTCATGTTGCTCTCTCTGCTGGCTTTCTGCATCGGAATCTGCCTCGCCGGAAACGCGCCAGTGCGAGTCGAGTCGCTTCCCTACATCGCTTCCTTCATCATGCCATTCGGCATGGACATGTCGTTCCCAGCGGCCAGCATCATCCTCAGCGATTTTCTGCCAGCGCATCAGCAAGGCACTGCGAGCAGCATTGTCAACACCGTAGTCAACTACAGCATTGCGCTCGGGCTTGGATTTGCTGGTGTTGTCGAGACGCATGTCAACGATGCAGGCAGCAATCCCTTGAAGGGGTATCGAGGCGCTTTCTACATGGGCATGGGGTTTGCGGGCGCAGGTGTAGCGCTGGCGCTCGCCAATTGGCTTTTGAACCTACGACAAAGTAGCAAGAGCAACGCCGAAGCAGCTGGTCAGGAAAAGTCAGGCGAACGGGCTTAGTTGGGCTAACTCAATGCTGTATATCATAATTGCATCTGTACACTATCTCATCAGCAATCAACAATGTCACAGCATGACGAAAGACACGCAGCTTCGCATGCGATCTTGGCTCGTCATCCGCATTGCGCGACGGCGTTGACACTGTGCTGTGCTGCTGTCTACTTTTTTACTGCCCTCACGTTAGCACCTGCAATGGACTTTTGATCGACCTTTGCCTAATAGCAGCGTGTGCGCTTGCGGTGCGAGTCAGACCAGTTGTCGTGATGAAGTCGGTTGTGTCTTGTTGCCGAACGAACTACCGATAAAGGTCGCGACGCAACTTAGTCGTTCAGTGCCGATCAGACAGCCGAGCGAAGCACAGCGCTGTTGGACGCGCGAGAGAATAATTGCCGGCGGAAAATTAAGAGAACCCTTGAGGGTCCCGAATAGGGAGGGTTGCCTCAGTCGACGTTTGAACAACCGAACAAGGAGAGGCGTGCAGGAAGATACGAAGAGGCAAGAAGCGAGAGGTTTGTGCTGCGGCTTGCAGTACTTCGGAAGCGGTGCTAGCTGCGTCCGCCGGATGGTTTTTTCGGTGCCTACGTCGGCGTTGTGGAAACGGCGCCGCAGAATGCGGATGCTGTACAGTACATGCATGATAAGGTAGACCACCACGCCGGTGGCTGGGATAGACATGCTACAGCGTATGGCATGATGCTGATGATGTTCAACAGGATAGATATAAGAGCCGTGCCCATCGATACCTTGACCAAAATTGATCGCTTTATCTTCAACTCGACACCTTAGCATCAAAGTCTCTTGTCTACAAGCCCATCTCATCCACATCGCATCAATTCCCTCGCCCTTCCTTTCAAAACATGACTTGGCCAACCACAATCCTCATCGACACCGTCTTTATCCCCCTCTACGTAGCCGCCGGCCTTCTCAACCTCGCCAACGTCGTCAAACATGGACGCACACGCACCGTCGGCTTCATCTCGCTTCTGCTCGTGTCGCTCCTCCACCTGGTCGGCAACATCCTCCTCGTCGTCGAGTACCACCAACACTACTCGTCGATCAACGTCACCGTCTGGGGCTACATCTTGCAGTCGATCGGTCTGAGCTTCTTGGTATCAGCTTCGCTGGCGTTCTACTCGCGTGCACGTACCGCGTTGCAGGACGAAGATGCAGCAAGGCGGACAGTGCGCCTGTTGAAGCTGTTGAACCTGGTCAACCTGGCAGCGCTGGTTTGCGTGATTACGGGATACACCAGTACCGATTTCACCGACGCCGAGGGACACGTGCTGGCAAAGGTCCAGCTTCCGGTCCAGGCAACCGTCGGTGCGGTGCTGTACGTCGTGCTGGTGCTGACGATCATCGTCGTCTCGCTGGTTGGTCTGCGCCATGCCTCCTCCTCGGAAACGCGCGTCATCCGAACCGCCCTGCTGGTAGCAGCACCGCTCATGCTCATCCGCGCAGCCTGGGCAGTCTACACGACCCATTCAGGGTCGATCCTCGTTCCGAAAAACATCTGGCTCAAGCTCGTCCTCCAGTACATCACCGAGTATGCTGCGCTTGCTGCAATGACCGCCCTCGGCTTCCTGATCTCCAAACTCAACCAGAAGCCGGACATCGAACAAGTCAGCAGCTACCCCAAAATGTCTCAAAGCACTCCTCCGCACTCGCTCTACCAACATCAAACTGCCTACGGCTCCCAACCCGCCCAATAGTTATCGCACGCACAAATGTAGACAGCACAAACCGAATCAAATTGCCCAACACAAACCATATTGCTCCACTACTGATCAATATCCAACACGATCCTGCCAGCAATCTTGCCGCTCTGCATATCCTCATACACCTGAGGCAGCTGGCTCAGACCCAACGTCTTGAAATGAGTCCTCACCTTGCCCGCAGCAGCAATGTCCAGCGCCTCCTGAGCATCCTGCCTGTTTCCGACATAGCTTCCGACAATCCTCACCGACCTAAACACGGTAAAGAAGACATTCGCCTTGATATCCGCCTGACCGGGCAGACCTACGGCCACCAAGACACCTCGAGGCCGAATGTAGTCGAGCGCCTGCTCGTAAGCCGCAGCACCCGAAGCCGCCACCACCGCAGCCTGCGGGCCGAATCCATCGGGCGTAGCCGCCTTGATATCATCCACCAGATTCTTGCTCGTCTTGAAATCGATAAACCTCTCTGCACCCAGACTCTCGCAGAGCTGCTTTTTGTCCGAACCCGTATCGATCGCAATCACGCGGTAACCTGCAGCAACGGCGTACTGGACCGCCAAATGTCCCAGACCTCCACCGGCACCTGGAATCGCAACCCACTGACCCGGAGTCAACTGGGCCTCCTTGAGAGCCTTGTACACCGTGACACCAGCGCACAGGATCGGAGCAGCCTGGTCCAACGGCAGATCGTCCGGGATGATCGACAGATGGTTTGCATACGACACGGCGTATTTCTGGAAAGATCCATCTACGCTGAAACCCGAACACTGCGCATGGGGACAGTTAGGTTCAGCTCCAGTACGGCAGAACGAACAGTTCAAGCAAGACGTAGCAATCCACTTGATGCCTACACGATCGCCAACCTTGACAAACTGGTCCGCACCTTCGCCCAGGGCCACCACAACGCCGGCTCCCTCGTGACCCCCCACCAGCGGCAGCTTGTTGTCCAGAGGCCAATCGCCCAGCATGGCGTGCAGGTCGGTGTGGCATACGCCAGAGTAGATGACGCGGACGAGCGCCTCACCTCGCTTGAGCTCCTTCTGGATGGGAGCGTTTTGGACGGAGACGGGTCCCCCCTTTTTGTCAAAGATGGCGACTCGGTTTTGACCCGACACCTGAAGCTGCTGCTCACGAGGGTCGACGTGCGATCGGGACGAAGTTGCTGCGGGAGCCATTGTTGCTGGGTCTGAATAGGTTGCGAATGTGAAGTGTTGTGAGTTAGATAGTCGTTATGCTGTAAAGTGGTCAAGCTGTTCGTCAGTTTGGTTGTGAGGGAAAGGAGCGAGACGGTGTTCAAGCTGATGCTTCTTTTATGCTTTCGAAGGCTGTCCAGGGAAGCTTTGTTTGAAGGCTATGCCGATGCTGATCAGGCGGTGGGGACAAGTGCGCAGTCAAAGATACGATGATCCGTGCAGCTGGTTCTTGGATGCGGATGAGCACCGTACCTGCTATCCTACCGCCAAAGCGGTTTAGCGACAATAGTCAGCCTGTCCGCATGCTCAGCTGCACTTTTGATGTCGCGCGAGCTGCCATGGCTAGAAGAACGGCGTTCGCGACCAGAGCGTGGGAAGAAAAAGCATGGCAAGCTGGAAGAGCCAATGGAAATCCATGAGCCGGTGCTCTACCGCCTTGGCCGTAGCGTTTTTCGGCAGTGGTTACCGAGACCGCTGCAACGCGAGCTCACATTGCGGGGGAGAGTATACGTCGGGGAAGAGCCTGGCCTTTGCTCGAGCAGCTGTGGGGGAGGCAGTCTCTGCGGGGAAGTTTGCGAATGAAACTCTGTCACACAAGCGGCACACGACACACACACTCTAACTTAACCGTCGAGTAACAGTGCAGCATTGTTTTGGCAGACTGCCGCTCTGCCAAATAGGGCGTAGCCAGCATTTGCTTGCCGCATGAAAAGTGCGCCAGCCTCCCGCAACATGATTTTCAAGACTCGCACACACCGGTCAAATACAGCACCTGTCAAGGGTCGTGGTAAGCGGTTCCCCGCACGTTTGTCGTCCACCTCCCGCAGGTGCAAAGAAGAAGTGGTCAAAGCTTGCTAAAACTCAGAGTCCAGACTCGAAATGGTGTCGTGTGACTGATTCGGTGACTTCTTTGACCTTTCTCTCGAGATGCTGGCCCTGGCCGTGTGCAAGAGTGGTGATTGCTCAAGCTTGGGATGGATCCTCTTTGCTTGAACGCTGTGTGGCAGTGTGTTCAGCGCATGACCTTTGCTATTGTCTGTATTGAAGTGCTGCGCTTGTCGTTTACCCCGCATTCCAGCGGCAGGGCTCATTGCTTTCATCGGACAGAAACAGGTTGCCTCGTTCTCGAAGTCCGCGCATCTGGACGCTCGTCTCCCGCAGCACTCACAGTGGCCTCTCGCTCTATGGAGTGCTCTTTGTGATGTGCTGATATCTGCCGTCGTCTCGAAGTTGGCATTAGCCTTCGAAGTCAGTGCTGAAGTTCTCGTATTTTTACTCTTATTTTTGCGACCTTCTTTTTGTGGCGCGATTTGTATCTCTCCTTCCGTATCGCATTGTCACGATCAACTGGAATGACGGTCTTCGGATGATGACCACTCACATACAGATGCCAAGAAGGTACAAGCAGCGGACTCACATACCACAAGGTCATACCCGTTACATTGTGTGTTCATCATGAGAAGGAAATATGATCCAAGTAGGATGGGGCAGAGGAGAGTGAACAGACGCCGCTGTTCCTAACAAGTGAAGTCAGTCGTTGCTTTGAGGCTGCGTTGGTCTTGTTGTTGTCTACAAACGAAAAGACGATAGATCCATTGCAAGTCAGCACGCAGGTCAGCTTGGGTGTTCCTCTTCTAACTGATCGGAACAGGTGGAAAAGAAAACTTACGCAGATGCCAAAGCAATCGAACCGGAAATCAAAGCCTCAGTACCGCCGATGAGCTTGTTGTAATCCTCGATCGTGGTCAGCGTTGCATCGCTGATCGGCGTTCGTTTTGTCAAGACTGCTCGCGATGGTGGATATGCATATGCGCGGCCGGCATTCAGCGACTTTCTCACCGTCGCGTAGATGTTTGACCAGCGTGAAGTCTCTTGCTGAGGAGGAGAAGGTCTGCTCGCCGTCTTGTTTGGACTCTGCATGCCCGAAGAAGCCTCCCTCATGCGCTTTTCTGCGCAGATGGCTTCTCTCACACTTGCGTCCTCTTTGCAGCCCAAAAAGCGTTTCATGTCAGCTTTCCAGTCTCTTCTATGTTCCAAGAGCCATGAAGCAAACTTACTTTGTAACTTCTTCTCCGCAATCCTATTCTTTGACCTGAAGTTGATCGTCTGGTAGGCTATTGCAGCAGCACCCACCGTCACAGCAGCAGAGCTACCATACGCTCCCGCCACCGATTTACGCTTGAAGCCGGAACCGAGGAAGTTGTCGTTACGCAGATTGAGCGCTTCTGGAGCGTTTTTGACGGCCTTCCTCACACGCCCGGAAGTCACTTGTCGAGTGAGACGGTTGAGCGGGCTATCGGAGGAGAAGGGGATGAGTCGTTGGGCTGCTTCGAGCTCGCCGTCGGAAAGTGCTAGGGCCGGAGAAGAGGTGACGAGGAGCCAGGCTAGGAGATGAAGAAGGAGGATGAGTGGCGAGCAGATGTTGGTGCTCGTTCGCATGTTGTTGATGAGCTTTTCTGTCGTTGGATCCCGTGAGGCGCTGATCGAGTGAACGGTCCGTGGTGGTCAAGGTGGCTGCTTATATGACCGTTCGGTCCAGGCTGAGCCAGACACCAGATCCAAGTTGCGAAGCGAGAAGAAGCTGGAAGAAACCCGAAACAAGGTTGAGGAACGGATGTTGTGCAGCGAAAGAGTGATATGAAGTAGGGCGTACACCTTTCACTTGGCACAACGATGATAAGGTGGCAGAGAGTCGGATTGGATCGTGACAGCTTCCGGCGGCTCCTACTAGCCGCGAGATAGATAGCCGACGGCGGAGCGTTGCGGTATGCCTCGTAACAGCCGGGCTTGACAGGGCGCTTGCTGAAGCTGAGTCGTTGTGCGGTAATCGTGTGCTTGGTAAATGTCGTGCTGTGTGAAACCTACAGCGAGATCTGTTGAAGAAAGGGCTGGTTTCCAAGATATATCTGTCGAGGTTGAGGCTGTTCTCAGTCGTCTAAGGTAATGAATGGCCGTGTTTTCTCGTCAATCGTAAGCGTATCAGAGCGTCATGAATCGAACCTTGCGGGGGGATCGTATCGCAACGGCAACAGCGGATAGCTCGGTCTTTAAAGTACAAGCTGCTTGCGGTCACTCTTCCATACGATCCGTTGGCATCATTCTGCATGCCTTCTGATGTCGTATGAATAGAACCACACTTTCCGACCAGTAGGCTTTACACCCGTTCCGCACCCACTCAACCGGTTGCTCGGCGGATCACGTTCCATCGTCCCTGACGTGGATCACGTTATCCACTGCAGCAATGGTGTCCACGTTCTAGATTGTCGTCTTGCGATTGGTCGAGCTGACTGCGTGTGGGTGTAGCGCAAAAGCGGACCGTGGTAAAGCATACAATAGGTTGTGCAGCGGCACGTGCAGAGCTTGTTGGGCTGGTGGCGGTTGCAGACAAAGGGAAAGAAACATATGAAGTAGGGGCAACCGAAGTGCAGCAATGAGGTGGTGGCGGCAAGTCAACCTTTACTCTAATTCTCACGATAGGTGGACTCTTTGTCTCTTTGTCTTGTCTCTTCTCGTATCCGATCATCGCATTCCCCAACGGAATACCAGGCTTCATCAGACAAGACACCTTGCAAAGAGACTGAAACATTATCGCATTCATTGCGACAGATCAAAGGTGGCAGAGGTATATGTACAAAGCACGCAAGCGTGTCAAGGGAAGAGTGCTAGAAGAAAGCAATGGTGGGCGGTGTTAAAGAAAGCCGAGTGTCTTTTCATTCATTCCGACTGATCCGGTGTTCGAGTCGAGGCGACGCGACACGACGATTCCTAATCCCGAAGCGGTGCGGATGTCTCGGAACGAAACTTGGCCTTGGGCCTTGTTTTCTCAACGCTGTTGCCGGTTTTCCTCTAGAGATCAGCGGGGAGGTAGTCAGAGAACTGCTTGCTCTTAACCTTGTTCAAGTCCTCCTCGGTAATGCTCTTGACCTGGTCACCGGCATTGTAGCCGAAACGCTTTGCCGAGTTGGTCACGCCAGCCTTGTAGAACGAAGGACGACGAAGGATGGTCACGACACAGCTTCCTCCCAGACCGATGTTGTGGGTCAAAGCGTTCTGGACGTTCTTGACCTGCAGAGCACCTGCGTCGCCACGGAGCTGATCCACCATGTACTTGATCATGCCGAGACCGGTGGCGCCGAGAGGGTGACCTTTGGACTCGAGACCACCGGAAGGGTTGACGACCCAACCTTTGCCTTCGGGGTGGTAGGTGTTGAGCTTCTGCTCGACGAGCTTGTGTGCGTCGCCCTCTGCGCAGAGGCCGAGAGCCGGGTATGTGACGAGCTCGTTGGGAGCAAAGCAGTCGTGCAGTTCGAGAACCTGGATGTCCTTGGGGCCGATACCGGCCTGCTTGTAGGCGATCTGGGCGGCACGGCGAGACATGTCGGCACCGGCAAGCTCGATACGCGAACGGTCTTCGTAGAGGCGAATCGAGTCGGTGGCGACACCCATACCTGCGAGCTCGATAGCTCGGTCCTCGAGACCGTGCTTCTTGACGAACGCTTCCGAGGCGACGATGACGGCAGCGCCACCGTCCGAGGTAGGCGAGCACATGGGCAAGGTGACCTCACGTGTGATCTTTCGTGCCTTTGCAACTTGCTCCTTGGTAGGGGTGGCGCGGAACTGTGCGTAAGGGTTCTTGGCCGAGTGAGCGTGGTTCTTGGCAGCAATCTCGGCGATGTGATCCCAAGTAGCACCGTACTTTTCACAGTACTCGAGACCGGCAGCACCAAAGATACGAGCAGCAAAGGGACCAAAGTCCTCGACCTCGTACTCCTTGTCACCTTCGATCTCGAAGAGCTGCGACATGGTTCCCTCCATGGGAGCAGCACGGTCAGTGAAGGCCGAACTGAGAGAACCAGGAGCCATCTTTTCGAAACCGACGGCAAGAGCACACTCGGCCTGACCGGCGAGGACGGCGTTGGCGGCGAGGTTGAAGGCGCTGGAACCGGTGGAGCAATTGTTGTTGACGTTGACGATGGGGATACCGGTCATACCGAGCTGGTAGAGGACACGCTGACCACAGGTGGAGTCGCCGTAGACGTAGCCGGCAGCAGCGTATTCGATGTCGTCGTAGGTGAGGCCGGCATCGATGAGAGCCTTGACACTGGCTTCGAGACCCAGGATGGGGTAATCACGGTCGGCGGGCTTGGTGAAGGCGGTCATGCCAACACCGACAACGTAAGCTTTGCGTCCAGACATTTTTGAAATGAGGAAGAGAGAGAGAGAGAGAGAGAGAGAGAGAGAGAGAGAGAGAGAGAGAGAGAGAGAGAGAGAGAGAAAGATGAATCAGGAGGGCGACGAGACAAGGGTAAGGATGAGGGATCAGAAGCTGATGGCAAAGAAAGAAGGGATCAGGTATATAAAGCAATGGGTTCGTGTACGATGCAGTCTTCTCAGAGAACCTGTGCGAGTGTGTTGCAAATGCGAAGAGAGCCGAAACTCAGTTCAGCGTGTGAGAGCTCAAGCTGAAGCGAAAAGAGCGAGCACAAGGTGACGGCAGGCCGGCTGATTTGAAGGCCGGTTTGGAGAGCCAACCAAGTCACATTTCTCGCGCGCAGCAGTCGCTACCGCCGTCTATACTCGCTGACTTCAGACGCTGTTCGAGGATCATCAGGGTTCAAAGCCGGAGTCCAGCCTGCTGTGGAGAGGCTCATGCTGAAGGCTCCAAGCTGAGAGGAAAAGCAAGCGAGTTTGAGCAGCCGACCGAAAAATGTGAAATCGGTTGAATAACAACTCGCCGCCTCTGTTTGCTGGTTACCCCAGATTGGCTTCAAGAGCAGGATTGCATTTGGCCTTGCTCCTGTTGGCCACTTCATCCAAACCGCAATGCGGGCGACCAACGGCTTCCCAAAAGTGTGGGGAAAGCAAAAAGAAAGCATGCGCTTGAAAGAGCTATGCAGCCGCTTTGCCCGCTCGCTTGATCGCTTCCGTCAGCTACATCCAGTAAATCAGTTCTACGAACCAAGACCAAGCTCTTCTTCACAGCAAACTGTTGGTGCTGACGACCTACGCATTGTCAGCTCTGAAGAAGAGCATACTGCAAGCACAGGTCTGCTGGGCTATCACGGTGCAGTTCAAAGGCTGTCTCTTGACATCCGGATCAATCTGTAGCACACTGCGGCGAAACACGCTCTAACAAAACGGAAGGATTTGCTGACTGACCTGTCAAGGAGAGGAACGGATGAGATGGCGACAAAGCGATCTGTCGATACGAAACAAAGGCGAAATTGAAGGAGAGTGGTATCGAAGTAAAAAGGATTGTAGATCGAATCGAGTGATGGCAAGCAGAGGCTTAGAACCCGAAAATGCCGCCCAGGAAGCCACCGCCCTTCTTCTCACCACCGCCTTCTGAACCCTGGGCGCCAGCATCACCACCAGCGTCGGCACCTCCAGCGCCACCGCCAGCACCAGCACCAGCACCAGCACCACCAGCTCCCTGCTTGATCGTACTCTCAGCCTGTGCACCGTTGGTGTTGCTCGCAGCCGGCTGAATCGAGTTCCACACACCGCCAGCGTTTTTGCACGAATCCTTGACAGCACTCGATAGAGGTCCACCCAGCGGTTGAAGAGCTACGCAGGTCTGAGGTAGAGTCCAGCTGTTGTTGTCCTTATCGTAGGTGCCTTGAGCATTGCAGTGAATCGCACCCTTGATGCTGCCGACGCGACCCTTGGGATTGTAGCAGACTCCGATTTCGACGGAAGAGTACCAGTAGAAGGTGCTGGCAAGCATGGGCTCGTTGCCTTTGTAGTCGGGAAGGTGGAGGGCGTCAGTTGTTACGTCAGCCTTGACAGTGTTTGTCTGGGTGAGTAGGATGGATCCTAGGGAGATGAGGATGACGTGAAGCAGTGTGATCTTCATAGTTCGCTTGCTCGAAAGTTAACTCGTAGTACGGATATCGCCAAGGTAGAGGGCATTGGGGAGGTCGAATCATGGTACTGCCTTTGCTTTATATACTGTGCTCCATCCTCAGCAACACCGCAGGCATGGTGGGGACGACGGACCTCATTTGAATTGTCTCATGCAGAGCAAGTGCGGCGCAGTGGTGGCCATACAGCATTCATCACCCACTCTTGGTCAAGAGGCTCTCATGAGGTCGAAATCGAGCGTCGTCGGCCACGCATTGCCTGTGTTGAGCTCAAAGATTTCCGTGGGTCATTGTCAGCGCCAAGATGAAGCCAGCGGTTGTCTTTGATAGACTCACTTCCACCCACGCTTGCCAAAGTGGGCAGTTTGCTTTCACCGCCGATACATCCCACCCGCCCATGCGTCTGAAGGGAGGCTTTGGAACAGCTCCAAGGCGATCCGTCACTGCTATCCCGAACGATGCATGGGGACTTGCAAGAGCAGGCTCACAGAGGGGCATGGATGCAGTATTTCCATTATTCGTGTGAAGATTGACATCCTAACAGACGACAAGGTGAGTTGACCCCCACTTTGCGCATTCAGACGACCACTAAACGAAACGCAACACGCTGGGATGCGATTTGGCTGCAAACGAGCGAGCAGGTTGCCACTTAGCCTTCTCTGCGGCAGGTCTTTGCAGTTGGAACTGCTAAAGCTGAGTTGAGCGTCTGTCGCTCGGCTATCCATTACTCTGCCCGTTCCACAAATTCTTTCGACTCAGCTTTCTTCTCTGGCCCTGGCTTACCGGCCATACAAAGAGCAGCTGGGCGATCTCGTCGGACCTCTGTCTCGGAGCAATCTTGGCCTCGGCTGGTAGGCGCCGCTGCATACGAACGGTGACCGCCGGGAGTCGTTGCGTTGCGAACGAGCGATTAAAGAGCAGGGAAGCAAGAGGAGACTTGGCTCGTGCGCGCATGCGCGGCGGTAACGTCTCAGGGTCCCGCCAAACTCCATTTGGCTGGGTGAGAAGAGTGAAGAAGGCAAGTAAGCACGTTCGTCGTCATCGTGCGAAGAAGACGCTCACCTTGCTTGCTGTCCTCCTTGCTCAGCTATACATACATGGACTGCAAGACTGGTTGCGTGGATTCCTCTCCCACTCTTCTCATCTACATCCCCCGTGCAGCATTTCAAGATGGCAGCCATCAAGGACTTTTACCATCGCCTCTCAAACATCTACTCTGCCATTTCGCCACCCTCTGTCCCCAAACGAACCGGCGATGCTTCCTCAGGTCCGCTGAGGATGGGCATCCTCGGGGCGGCCAACATTGCGCCGCCTGGCGTCATCACTCCTGCCTCGACCCATCCCGACATCATCATTTCGGCTGTAGCTGCTCGATCAAAGGAGAAAGCGACGGCATTCGCCAAGAAGCACCGTATCCCACATGTCTTTGACTCGTACCAAGAGCTGATCAACGATCCGGGTATCGACGTGATATACAATCCACTCCCCAACGGTTTGCATTACGAATGGACGCTTAAATCTATCGCTGCTGGAAAACATGTGTTGTTGGAAAAGCCTTCGACCGCGAATGAAGACGAGACGAAGCGCATCTTCGAAGAGGCGAACAAGGCCAATGTGCTGGTACTCGAGGCGTTTCACTACCGTTTTCATCCGGCGCTTCACGAGTTTGCCTATCGCCTGCACGACTTTATGGCAGGCGACAATCCGATGACCGAAGTGTCGGCGGATCTGTTGTCTCCCACAGCCATCTTTGCAGACTCGGACATTCGTTTCAACCACAAGCTTGCAGGAGGAGCCTTGATGGATGCCGGTTGCTATCCGACCTCTGCGACACTGTACACGATGCGTGCAGCGGCCGGCTCGTGGCAGCGCGCCAATTGGCAAGACGGCATCGAGGTCCGCGAAGCTCGTCCCACGCTGTTCGAACCGTCATCATCGAGCTCGAAAGCACACCTGAATGACAAGGGCGATCCAGCAGTCGACATTGCCATGGAAGCAACGGTGTTGGTGCCCACAGCCCGACCTGCCAAGTTGCCGTGCAAGATCGAGACGTCGCTCGACCGATCGCTCTTCCGCATCCCTCTTCTCGGCTGGCATGTTCCCAACTTGACCCGTCTCGTTCCAACGCTCAAAGCCACGTTCAAATGTGGCAGCACGGTCGAGCTTCAAAACTTTGTCGCGCCATTCTTGTGGCATACCATCAAAGCCACCTACCGCGGCAAATCTGCAGCCGACGCCGGCGTTCCTGAAGGTCACACAAGGCGCTACAAGGCGTATGTGCCCGGCGATTCCTCGGGCACCGAACAGATGCGTAGAGCTGCCAAGGATGGACATTGGCCCAAGGGTACAGGTGAGGTGTGGTGGTCGACGTACAGGTGGCAGTTGGAGGCGTTCGTATTGGGTGTCAAGGCTGTTAAAGCGGGCACGCCAGCGAGCGAGGTCAGCCCGATCAATATCGTCAATGAGGATAGGTCCAAGGACAAGAAGCGGGTTCCGGTGTGGGTGCAGAACGAGGAGTCGGTGATCGTCATGAAGACGATCGATGCTATTTATGAAAAGTCGGGATTGGGCAAGAGGGTGTCCCCTGTTAGCTCGTGAGGTCGTCATTGCGACGTGTAGCTCAGAAACTTCGCCCATGGTGTATTATATGGATCATCGACGCAGTTAAGGAGTTCGAGGATTGGAACGTGCGACGTTCAGCTGTATTGTGTGTGTGAGAGCAGGGTATCTAATCCACAGTAGCTAGAATCAAGACGTATATCCAAGACACCTTCCATCCATACCAATTGACCACCAAGGTGCGCCTATCAACACGACGCACAGCAACACTCCGGCAGTCCAAGACACCACTGCATACCTCACCGCTTTACGTCTCGGTCGGATAGTGCGCAGTTCTACCGCAAAAGTGCTGACCGTAGACAGACAGCCGCAGAAGCCGTTCTGTAAGCCTTGCAGTGCTTGGCACCCCGTGAGGCCGCCGGCGTACGATCTCGGCGTAGAACCGGCACGGGAAGCGGTGAAGGCGGCGCAGATGATGGTGGTGGCTAGTAGATTGGCTACGAGTGTTCCGAGCGGGAGAGAGAGGCGTTTGGAGACGGGCCAAGTGTTGAGACGTGAGAGGTACCAGCGTAAGATCGTACCTGGGGGCGCAAGGACGAGGCTGAACGTGACATGCCGGAAGGGTGCGTAGAGGGCGCAGAGGATGGCGGATGCAATCCAGAAGACAATGCCGAGAGTGAACATCGATGTGTCGAGAACGAGCGTTTGGCCTGGGTGGACCATGTTTCGCCTGACTCGCTTTGCATCCACTTGCTTTACGTCTTCTCCGGTCGTCATCGGCAACTTTGAGCTCTGCGAGCGCGAGTGCCACGCACCGATCAATAGATCGAGATTGACCACATTTGACAGCGCCACACCAGCACTGACGCTGAAGAGCGCCATCCCAATCGTCACGGCTGTCTGCGAGAGTGCATCCATCACGTTGTGCAACCCATGTCGATCAAAGTGGTTCTGGTCGCCAAACGCTCGAAAGACGTCGAGCATCCAATTTGAGAAAGTGGTGATGCTTCCGCAGAGCCCGGTCGTGATCATGATGTAGGCCGGTGGGTATCGACCTTCTACAGCTTGTCTATTGGCACCGATGGCCAGGCCCATGACGAGGCTTCCGACGGCTTGAGCCCAGACGAGGGGCGCGACGCTTTCTCCATCGTACGTGTTGAGTGCAACAAGGCCTTCGCGAGCAAGGGTGCCCCAGATGGCGGAGAAACAAAGCAGGCCAAGAATGGCACCGTGCCGCAAGACTCGATGATGTGCAGCAGGGATGGTAGGCTGCTCTCCGGGCTCGATCTGCTTGCCTGCTTCTTCGTTAGATGGGTCCCTTTGCGAGCTAGGATACCTTGCGGATGTCGTCAAAGCTGATATCGTATTTGTTGCTATTGGAGGTGGTTGATCGCTTAATCTAGGGGAGTCTGAAGTAGTGGCAGAAGGGTCGTCTCGCTGTGCTGTTCTGTTCGAACAAGACCTTGACCTGGTCGAAGACGACCTTGACAAAGGCGTACCATCACCGACGCCGGCGTTGATGGTAGCAGCAACACTGTCACTACGACTCAGGCCATCATCAGTATGATAGGCGCTGATGTCAGCAGCTGCGTCAGTAAAGTATCCTTCTCCATCGGTGGCAGATGCAAACGTATCGGTTGCGCTAATCATGGAGGTCTTGTGTGAAAGAGCGGGCGTTGCAGCCGACCGTCCTTCCATGCTCCTACGCAGCTGCGGCGTGCCTGGACCAGGAAGGCGTGATGGACCCGCCAACTGTGAATCCATCCCGTAAAGCGTGCGGGTTTGGTAGTTGCCTAGTTGGTGGGGAGATAACGAGGAACAAAACACGCCTCAGCGATTGCAATCTGAGATTCGAGACCGCACCAGCAGACACGAAAGCCACGCGAGCACAAAAGTTTTGCAGAGATGCCGAGCTAGACACCGGCGGTCAATGCTGTCGAGACAAAACCCTTTCGCCATGCAATGGCAACCCTTGCTGCCGCTACCGTCTTTCCTCAGCTCAAGCGTACGACAATGATCGTCTATACACAGGATGGAAGAAGCCGAATTCGCCTAGCCCAACCTGCCACTGGTGCCAAAAAGACACTCACCGAGCTCGACGTTACCGACCCAGAAGAGAGCGACGTCGACTTTGTCGTACATGCTTTCGACTCGGCGCTTCCTTACCTAGCATCTATAGGTTCCGAAGCGCAATGGGGCACCAAGCCTTTCTCTGAGAAACCACAAGTTGTGCAAAGCTTCGCAAAGTACGTTCAAGAGAGTTATGATCTCTACCATGGCTCGATACACGATGCAACTCCTTGGCAACACATGTCCCTGTACGAAGTCAAGACACCGAACAACAAGTGGATACGGGTCTCAGCACAAGGTTTGTCGACGAGTTTCCCTGTATACGTACCAGAATCGCTGGCGGACAACAAGACAAGGACAGCATCCGACTATCTCTATCTCAATTATCTCATCGCCGATCGCAGAAAGGGAGACCTCGCCAAGGGATCAGCGGCACACCTCGTCAAATTTGCGGATCAAAGGGCAAAGGAGCTCAACAAGAAGATTGTGTATGGCGACTGCTGGCGTGGTAACAAGAACGGTCTGCTCAGGTGAGGAAGACCAAGCGAACAAAAGAGAGCTGACCGGCAAGCTGACCTGCTGACCTCCTTCCTTTCAGGTATTATCAAAACTTGGGTTTCAGCCCAATAGGCCCATTCGACGTCAAAGACAAGCATGGACCAGGATTGCCCTGGACAGGATACCTCTTTTGCAAGCCGGTGCTGTAATGGGAATTGGTTCACAATCGATGAGGAATGAAGAATGAGTTGTGGAGTAAAATCCAAGGCTGAAATCAGCGTCTTTTTCAGTAAGCGTTTTCCGACCTAACGGTCGTTTTTTGGAAACCATCATCATCGCAATACCCTGCCACCGAATGCACACGTTGAAGCGGGAAGAAGTTGCAGTGAGCGATTGTATTTGAGGCAAGCGTTCATCGCTGTTCCATCGCGGCAAGCCTCGCCCTTCGCATTCTTGCCATTTCGTCCTCCTGTTCGCTGTTTGGGCCTCCGTCGACAGATCTGGCCGCTTGCTCCTTGCTCTTGTGTCCATTCGCAGCCCCATTTGGACCAGTTGTGGCTTGGGTCGACGTCTGCGCAGTCCTCCCCGGCAATCGGCCCAGCTGCGGCAGATACTTTGCAAAGTAACAAGCTAGGAGCTCCGTACTGTTACTCGTCACATCTCCTCGCATCGTCCCTCTCGATCCGTTTTTATTGCCTTTGCCAAAGGAAGACCACTTTTTGGCATCCTCCTCTGAAAGTTCGGCTGCTGCAACCTTTGACGACGACGACGAGGAAGAGGATGGGGCCGCAGGTGCTTCGCTCGTGTTGCTCCCTTTCAGGTACAAGCTCTGCCCCTTGTACGCTGACAGAGCCAGAATTTTTTCTTCAACCGTATCCTTGACATAGTAGCACCAAACATTGGTCTCCTTGGTCTGCCCGATACGATGCACTCGTCCAATCGCCTGCAGCTCCAGACTCGCGTTGAGCAACGGCTCGAGGATGTGGATGTGTGAAGCACTGAGCAGATTCAGTCCGGAACTCTGCGCTTCCGAGTGGAGCAGCATCACATGGACATCAGGATCGTTGCGAAAGATCTTGGCAGCTTCACTGCCAAGCTTGCCTGCGCCCGTAATACGTACGAACCGAATGCCGTTGGCGGTCAGTGACCGGGCAACCACGTCCAAACCTCTTCCGAACGAAGAAAAGATGAGCGACTTTTCGCCCGTGCTTTCAATGATGTGCTGCACATGCTTGGTGACGTGGTCGATCTTGGAACCGAAGCGACCCTGAGTAGCAAAACGGTTCAGAGTCGATCGAAGCGCATCGCTCAACTCGTTGAAACGAATCGCTAAAGGGCTTGTACCATTCGCCGTAGTCTGCGAGGCAGTGAGACTCTCTCCGGCCGATCCGACCTGCCCATCTAACGTCTTGGTCTTGTTGCTGGCGTAGACGATGCGATGAACCTCGTTCGGCAAGACGCGCGTCTGACAAAGCACGCATGTGCGATGGCCTTGCGACTGCCATTCTTTCCAGCAATCCTCGCAGCAGACGTGGCCACATTTGTTTGTGAGGATACCGATGTCGATGGGATCGGTGCAGATATTGCAGATCTTGGCCTCGTCGTCCATTTGGTCTGCAGACTGCACCTTTTGCAGATGGGTCAAGTAACGCAGTCGCCTTTCGAGCTCGTCCACTTTTGATACCAGATCAGCTTCTTCCTTTTGCGTCGCTCGAATGGTTCGCCCCAGGTCCGTGTAGATCGGATCGCGCACCGTGTCCGAGATGATCTGTATCTCCTTGAAATACTGGCTTCGTGCATTGAAGAGAAACGTAAGCAGCATCTTCTCTTCACTTCGAAGCTTTTCGAGATGCTTCATCTGTGTGGTGATGATGCGCCTCGCTTCGACGGATGCTTGTCGAGCCAGAGTCGTTTCTTCGGCGCTGTAGCTGTTGTCGCCAGCGTTCTTGAGAGACTCGGCCTGGACGGCAAAGGACATCCACTGGCTAGGCAACGATACAGATTGGCGTTCTTGATCGAGCTTCTTGAACTGCTCGAGTTGCTGCTGCTGCACCCGCACAAGCTCCTCGTCGGCGTCGGTGTCTGGTGCGATTCCTTTCAGCTTGTTTTGGCGAGCCACACGAACGGCAGCTTCGGTTTCCCTGAAGAGACGCGGCCTGTCTGTAGCTCCGACGGCTACATTGCCTTTGAGGATATACTCGCGCCCGGCCAAGAGCGGACGATACATCTCGAGCAGCACTTCTGCCTCTGCTTGCGTGTCCAGATTCTCCTGATACTGGTCATCGTCTTCACGCTCGAGGCTAACGTCACGGTTTACTGGGCGTACGAGGCGAGTGATGATGCTCTCACGCCAGTCGAAGAGCACTTGCGCATGTCGATTGAGCAGGTCAACCGCATCGACGAGTACCTCGTACGATTCGTGACTCGCGATACCGCCTCCTGCTTGAAAGATCTCATCGGAAGCACGAATGACGCCAACGTTCAATTGCTTTTGTCTGCGGGTGAGCTTGTTGATGGCTGCTTGGACAAGATCGCGGGCTTCGGTCAGAAGGCGTTGACGAACTTTCTCAGCCTTAGCGTAAGCGGCATCCTCCTTGTCTTTTAGGCTTTGTCGTTCAGGGCTCATCGATGGCTTCGTATCCGCATTTGGCTGACCGTCTGAGTCTTGATTGTGTGCAACGTCTGTCGTAAGAGGATTGGGTGCACTGGTATCGACCTCGGGTTGAATGCTGGCACCCGGTGAGCTGCTCGCTGCTGCAGCGTCACGTTGTCGTCGCTCGGCAGCCTTCTGCTGCGCGTCAAGATGTTCTCCGCGTTGAAAGTACAGGTTTCCCGCAAACTGCAACAGGCGATGCAATTTCATTAGCAGGTTGCGCAGCAGTGCTTTGAGTTGAGTGACATGATTGGCTCGAGCCTTGCGCTTTTCCATCAGGATGAGGTAAGCATGACGATCACCGACGAGTGCTTCCAAGGCATGGTCGCCATCCTCGTCGACTCTATCGTCAGCATCGTTCGCAGCGAGTCGTCTTCGACGCATTTCGGCCTTATCTTCGAGTTCCAAGTCCTGCAGCGTGAATCGGTAGAGAGGACCGACGGTGCTGGCCTCGCGGATCTCTTGCTCGAGGACGAGAACCTCTCTGTTGATCTCCTGTTCGACGTCTTCGAGCTGTGATGCGGCAAGAATGCGTTGATCCTCTTTACGGCGATAGAGCGTGAGAATGTTGCGGTGAATACGTCGATCGAACCAGAACGTACGACTGCTATGCAGTTCGTTGCGAGTCGAGTCGATCATGAGTTCTAGCACCTCGTCGATGCTGCGTAGGTTTCTTGAGCCGACGACACCCGGACGGAACTGAACCGCAACCTGAGGATGCGTACAGGCTTGTCGTAATAGTAAAAGGTGTTGGCGCAGTTTGGCAATGTCGGGTGACTGGTCCGGTTCTTGAGGATCGCCTTCTTGTGTGTAGGCGACGTCAGCAAGTGCTTCTTTCCAAACGTCGGCGTAGAAAGCGGCTTCAATGGAGGTAAAGTCAATGGGGATCACTGCGCGCGTCTGCAGCGGCAAGGACATCTCGGAAGCAACTTGGGTCTTGGTATGGCGCGTTCCGATGGTGCGAAGGACGCGCACGAGCGCTGGGGCGAGGCACGGATGCAGCATTGCCTTCCACTCCTGAGGTGCAGCGAGATACCCGGGGACTCGCAGAAAGCGAAAGCAGGCCTTGAGGTCCTCGATCTTCTTGACGGGCGTACCAGAGACAGCGATAGAAGAGCCACGCGAGATCATAGAGACGGTCTCTGCTGCGCTAGAATCGCCAATCATCTGCACCTCGTCCATGAGAACACGATGAAAGTGCAACTTGACGAGAGGACTGCGTGGGCGTTCGTATTTGCGTTCATGACGACGAGAACGTTCTGGAGCAGCCTTGGCCGTGGTGAGCTCCCTGGCGAGAGTGCTGTAGGAAATGATGATCACGTCGAATTGCTGAGCCCAGGACTCCCACGTAAGCCCCTCCGGCACGTCATCTTCAGCCTGTGTCCTGCCCCGATATGAGTAAACTGCGAGGCCCGGGGCGTGTTGGCCGATCTCGTCAATCCATTGAGCGCGCAACGTCTCAGGTGCAACGATGAGCGTGGTCTTTGTGGGAACGACTTGGATCTCGTTGCGCTCGTCGTACCAGCCAGGGCGCAAAGAGGCGTTGAGATCAGGATTGAGGAGCATAAGAGCGACGGCTTCGACTGTCTTACCAAGGCCCATCTCCTCGGCCAACATTGCGCCCTTGAAGTTGCTGTGCATCGTAAGTGCAGGATCGCGAACAAAGCGACCTTCAAGCCAGTTGTAGTAGAGGCTAGGTGTGACTTGTTTCCACCAAAGACCGACGGTCGTCTCGCCATCGTGACCGATGACCTTGTTATTGTCAACGAGGTTGCCATTCGAGTCGAGTGCCATTCCTTCGCGGCCCAGGACGAATGCGGTTGAGCGTTTTTGGAAGGGCAGCAACGAGGGGACGAGGTCTGCATGCTGGATAGAGTCAGGAGCATCGAGTGAAGCGGGACGCAGGTTCTGATAGACGAAGCTGGCGTCGACCTTTGCAGTCTCGTCGAAGTGGTCAGGCCAATGGTCGGCAAAGTGGACAATCCTAGCCATGTCGAGTATCCGGTCGCGCGCCAATGAGCCGGTGGCTTCCGTCGATACGGGCACAACAACTTGTATTAAAAGCTTGAGGAACAGTGTACCAACGGTGACGCCTTCAGAGGGATAGTTGGATGGAGGCGAGACCACCTCGAGAGCGAGGGCCACGCTGAGACTGGCCGGAACACTGCGCTTTGCCACGAGGTTGGAGAGTGCCTCGAGCCATCGCCCATTTGTGAGCCTTCCGGGTTCAGTATCGCCAACGTTTGTCTTGCGCAACACCGGAAGTTGAGCTACAAGATCGCCCGATGCGCGGTCGCGGAGGTCAATGGCGTGGCTAATGATACTGTCATCTGGTCGTGTCGACGCGCAGTCCGTGACAGACAAGTCGAAGATGAGGTCGAGTTGGCCGGATGACGAGGAGGATCGCAACGCCTGCTTGAGATTCAAGACATGGTCGATATCTTTAGCTTCGCGGGCTTTGACTCGAAAGTAACAGCAAGTGTCGATCAAGCTAGCTCGATTATGAACCTGGCGACTGTTTGCGACACGCGTGTCTTTGAGCGAATCTGCAACCGATGGCGATCGCTTGCGTTTCTTGCCGACTGCTACACTGTTGAGGTCGCTGTCGTTCTCTTGCTTTATGCGAGTTGCCGGCTGCTGACCAGCAAGAAAGGCAAAATTGATGTGGTAGGAGACATCTTCGAAATCAAGTTGGTCGATGTGAACGTAATCAAACCTTTTGCGACCGGTGACGGCAAATGCTGATGGCGTTGAAGCAAGACCTTGATCACGAAGCTGTACGGGCCAGACGGAAGCATTGGCTTGGTGTGTGCTGCGAGCAGTAGCCACCATCTTTATGGCCTCAGAAAGAGAGCATCTGGCGGAGTATCGGTAAGGCGATGATGGTCAGAACGTCGGCCAATGCAGTGGAACAAGACCAAGCCAAGCTGAGTATGTGATATTGTCGAGGTGGCAACAAGCAATTGAGTTCTTCTTCAACAATCACATCTTCTTCCACTTCTTCTTCTTGGAAACTATAGGCCAGGCCGAGCCGTTGACCACACTGCGCCGAAAAAGTGCTGCTGAGTAACTTTTGTCTGCGTGGCTTTTATCCAGAGGCAGGGTCCAGCAGATGATGCGGCGTCGGCTGAAATCACGGAACTTTCGTGGGACGGAACTTCCGTTTGGCTTTGTGGAGCAAATCCACTTTTTTGTGGATGTTAGGGTGAAGAAGGGGACTGTGCCGAGTCGCGTCTCAGGGGCCATCAACACCGAGAGGCAAGCAGGCCAGAGTCCAACACAACAAACCGCTTGAGCCTTGTTTTTTATGCGGCAACAGCGCAGGCTCATGCAGGTCCTGCCAGAGAGGTGTTGTTTCCTTTTTGGGCTGTCAAGCAGCGGTCAGGCTGAGCAGCCCCTGAGCTAAAACAAACGTCACTTGCGACAAGGTTGGCCTTGACTGTCATCCTCGGCCCTCTGCCATCGCCTGCTTTACTAAAAGCAGGCATACTGTACGTTCGCTAACCGTCTTCTCGATCATATCCACCTGTCTTGGTCGAACCGGGACGAGAGCAGGTGACTGTCGTTCGCTTCTTGACCATTGGGAAGCATTCAGCATGTCCGACAACCCATCCCAATCTGTCGATGCGTCTGTCGCTGCATCGTCAGAAGCAGTGTCGACAGCGCAGCCCTCATCGTCTCAAAGCCCCACCATCATAACACAAGAAGCGTCGAGCCCTCCAAAAAGGTTCAGCGGGAACAAGATTCGGCTTGCTTTCTTATCGCCTCGGAAGCAGGCCGACATGCCACCTCAGCACAGTACGGATGCGCCGTCTAGCTCAAACGCAGCCACTCTGCACGTTTCTGATGACTCCGCCACTACGTCGATCGCCGCACCCGCGCCCACAAATCAGGCTTCCAAGGACGAGGGAGGTGACCAAGAGTCAGCAACAGCGTCGGCAAACGATTCGCGGCCCATTCGCTCTGCGTTGTCGCCTCCCTGCGATGAACCGTCACGTCGTGCATCTCGAGCAATGTCGCCACATCGTGTCAGCTTCAGTCCTTCTACAGAGGAGATGGCAGATGCAAGGGAACAGGCGCTATCCTTTGGTGTCCTCGCTGACGCCGTACCTGCAAAGAAGGAACCAGCCAACTCTAAAGCCAGAACCAACTTGTCCAAATGGCGTGGACTCAGATCTCGCTCCTCTTCGGATCTCACTTCCGCATCACGCAGGCACAGTGTCGATTCAACGCGCAGCGCCTCTTCTGTCGGAACAGCCTCCTCGGCCGAACGCTTCGAGGACAATGTGGCTCTACCAGGTGCCGCAGCTGCCAAGCGACGGCTCTTTCGTTGGGATCGAAAGGGGATCCACCATGCAACCAACAGCGAAAAGAGCAAAGTGGCCAAAGTCAAAGTGACAAAGCATCAAGCCCTAGCTGCTCGTCACGCAAAGACGCTCGAGCAAGTCATCAACGCTGGAATGGGATTGCATCCCGTGCCTCCTCGACTCAGCTCGGCCAACGACCATATCGTCACCGACTCGGAACAGCACGCCAAACGATCACACAAGAACAAGGCTCCTCGCGCCAAACCCGTACCCATGGTCGATCGATCTCAGCTCAAAGGGCTCAAGTCAGCCTTGCTTGATGTCGATTCCGCCAACAACATCATCAAGGAGCTACGTGCTATGCCAGTACCACTTGATAAACTGCGAAACGGTCTCGGAAAGATCGTTCCTGATGCTGAGATTGGTACTGCTGGAGATCACGGTCAAGAGCGCATCCTTACCGTCAACGCGCCTGATGCTTTGCTGGAAGCCAACGTGACCAAAGATGACAGCGAGATCCGCAAAAGGCCCGGCGCCACCCTCGATGCCCTCGATTCGGCCACACCACCACGTCCTCCCATCGAACGGAAAGCAAAGAGTGCCGCTGAGGAAGCCCTCAGGAGAATCACCCTGCAAGCTGAGCCATCGACTTCGCCACAGAAGGCTCTTGTGACCGCTCGCACGTCCTCACTTCCACCTAGCTCAGAAGATGTCGTAGCAGCCCCTGCAGCCGTCGTGCCCCCGCTTTTGCAGACTGCGCCAGCCAAGGCGTCTGCCGCGCCATCCGGAGCACGTCCTCTCAAAATGGTCTGTCTCGATTGCGGAGAATCGGAGGCACATCTGAGGCATGCACAGCATCTCGAAGCTGCTGCCGCCGACACGAAGGAAGCACCGCAGACGCAGACGAGCGGGGCGTTCAGCGTCAATACGATTGCGACAGGGGCCGCTGCTGCCCTCGCCGGTGTGGGAGGGCTGCTCAGTGCACAGACCGCAGCGACTGGTCCCGAAGCAGACCAAAGTGCGGCGAACCAGGATCAAGAGCCCGGGTTAAGGCCTCCTATGCTCAAGAGCATGTCGGTCTCTGCTCTACCTACGCTTCAGGTTGGACAACGTTTGATGGGATCCACGCCATTGCAGCTCGTTCTCGATCCTGTCGGTGCTGTCGCGCAGAATTCGGGGGCTTTCGATGTCCTTGCAAACGTTTCTGGTGCCGCCATTCGAGCGACTCAAGACATGGACTCGATTCACCCACCTCTCGACCGTATGGCCATCTTTGTCCATTGGTGGGGCTTTGAGATCACTCTTCCAAAAGCCTCCATGGCCTACCTTGGCACAGCACACTCAGTGTCCGGCGCCTTCTTGTCCTTCCTCCAGACCATGGCTGTGGGCGGAGGTGTGCCAGAGCTGCTTCCGTTTATCAATTATATCTCGACATTCATGGAGGTCGAGTACAAGGCGATTCAGGCGCAGGATCATGGTCACGGTGTCTGTATCGCTGGAACCTGGTTCATGCCCATGGCGCTGGTGCCTAGACCATGGGACTATCCGCTTGACGGACGACCGTCCGAGAAGCCGAATGCACCGGCAACACCTGCTTCTCTCACCGCTCCTACCGGACAGAGTACAGCGCCGGCGCTGATGCCATTGCCTGCGGTCAGCAATGATGCGAGTGCTGTTTCCAAGAAGCATGCCTTCAAGCAGAAGAAGTCGGTCGAAGCTACCACAGATAATGCTGCCGTCGCCCAAGCTGTGGTGCTCGACTCTCCCGCTACGCCCAAGCGGAACATCAGCCCAACGCAGATGGCTGCAATCCATGCAGCAAGGACTGAAAAGATGCCTCATGATCTCAGCCCTCGCCATTCGCCGTCACCCAGCATCGCATCAGCGAAGGACGGCAAGCTGCTCGCAGAGCTCGGTGTCAACACAAAGAATGCAGCGGCGACGTCGAGTGCACACGCAGATGCTATGCTGACGAGCGTACAGGAGGTGCCAGAGATTGGATCGCTGCGTATCAAGGCATAGCACGTTGCCTAGCGCATTCGCGCTTCGGACGCTTTGGCTGCCGGATCCTGGTTTGGCCCGATAACGGACCTTGACGCCTGCTGGACGAACCTGTTATGACATGAACGATATCAATGCAATTAGATTGGATAGATGCCCTCATTCTCGTGTACCTGCCTCTGCTGTGATGAGCTCTGCATGATTCTTCGTAATGGGCGGAGTCGGCGCTGCACGTTGTTCTGTTACAGCCCACTTGAGCCCATAGCTCGATTACGAATATGGATCTTGTATACAGCTTGAGAAAGTTCGTCAACTGTAAAACTGTTATACAGATGTCGTATGTTGTTCCAGAACAAGATGACCGCCATGTGACCTTCTGCATGGACTGTGCACAATCCCGATGTACAAGGCAAGGAGGGAGGCGAAGACCGATGCGGGTTGGGAATTTCGCCGTTCAAAGTGCCGCGAAAAAGGCGGATGAGTGACTTTGGCGGGAGAGATACCAATGCGGGCTATCCAATCTTGCGTTGAGAAACTGGCTTGGTGCACGGCTCTCCAAGATGGCAAACTCGTTCAGGTTCAGCTTTGATTGCGGCTCATTTAAAACGTCCAGCTGCTTCCTTCTCCATCACTCCTGACTCACTACGTCAACCACCAATTCGATTCAACATGGTCGGCTGCTTCGCTTTCCTCAAGCCTACGCGTGGCAAAGCGCAAAACAAGTGCAAGTGCGATTGCAAGTGCAGCTCGCACCCCACTGGCGTCTCGTCGAACACGAAGGTCAGCAACGCTGAAAAGAGTCCGTTCTCGGCATCTATGTACTACGATGCTTGCAACCCTCCGCCTTTTGAAGCGGGTGAACCGCAACGGTGCTGTGGAGGCATCACTGGTGCTGGTCTCGCCCATTCGCACTTGCCTACCTACGGTGATTCGCAGAAGCACGCCCATCACTCTGTTCGTTACGCTGAAGGTACAGCTGATCGCAAGCTGAGCGCTGTGATGCAGGACATCGCCAATAATATCGAGGCTGAAATTGAGAAGCTAGACAAGGAGCTTCGTCACCTTTCGATCGACATGCATGACCATCCCGAAATCATGTGGGAGGAGCGAAGGACCCACGATCTTTTTGTCAAGTACCTCTCGGACAAGAAGGGTTGGAAGGTCACTCCGCATGCCTACGACACAGAGACTGCTTTCTCTGCTGTCTTTTCGCACAAGGCCGACAAGAACTCGCGAGTGGTTGGCTTCCAGTCCGAGCTTGATGCTTTGCCAGGGATTGGCCATGCGTGTGGTCACAACTTGATCGCCATCTCTGGTGTTGCTGCCGCTCTGTCGGTGGCTGCTACGCTTGTTGCAAAGGATATCCCCGGTACAGTCGTGCTTCTCGGTACTCCTGCCGAAGAAGGTGGCGGAGGTAAGATCGTACTCGAAAAGAAGGGAGCCTACAAGGATATGGACGCTTGTCTCATGGTGCACCCCGCTCCCGCCTCGGGCACGGGACCTATGCTCGCCGTTCAGCCCGTTGTCGTCACCTACAAAGGCCGAACCGCTCACTCCGGCTCAGCACCTTGGGAAGGCATCAACGCTCTCGACGCCGCCGTGCTCGCTTACAACAACATCTCTGCCCTCCGTCAGCAGATCCACACGTCGGAACGAGTCCACGGCATCATCAAGGGCAACAACTGGGCTCCCAACGTGGTCCCTGGTGAATCTACACTCATCTACAACGTGCGTGCGCCCACCATCACGGCTCTCAAAGCGCTCGTTGCTCGCGTTCAAAAGTGTTTCGAAGCTGCTGCTCTCGCCACAGGCTGTACGGGAGAATATGATTGGCAAACCGCCTACGCCGATGTTCACAACACATCTTCGTTGTCGGCAACTTACGCTGGGTTTATGCAGCAGCGTTACGGACTGCATGTTCCAGATGACCCTTTCCTTGCGTCGACGGACTTTGGAAACATCACGTACGCCTTGCCTTCGATCCACGTTGCGTACAAGATTCATCTCGACGATCCCAAGACACAGGGTAACCATACAGTCGGCTTTGCGGATGCGGCTAGGTCCCAAGAGGCTCACGATAGGACAAAGGAGGCTGCATTGGGTATCGCTGTGACAGCTGCGAGAGTGCTCGTCGAGAAGCAGTATCGTGATGACGTTTGGGACGAATGGAGAAAGTGGAGAAAGGGCGCTGATGGTCCTTGATCTGAGCAGACTCGCTATTGCCATGTTGATCACTGTTCGGGGCTCTTGTCAATGCACATGTCGAGCCCTTGTGTGTAGGAAGAAGCGCTTGTTCCGAATTGTGTGGGTTTTCATGCTGTGTATCGATCTAGAAAAACACTGTTTTGCCGTCCTTCAAGTTCATTGTTGTCAGTCGATGAAGACCAAAAACTGTTGCGATTCAACATGCTTCCGCTTTTCAACGCTCTCAACCTTTGGTCCGCCGCAACAGCACTCAACAAAGGCCCTCACAATCTCGTCACACAGCGAAGCTCGGAATGAAGTGGGTTTTCGGTTCAGCGAAATTGCAGTATGAGACAGAAAAGATATGCAGTGTTCGTAAAGTGAGTCGAAAGATCCTTTCTTGCTCGATCACGATGTATTTTCCTTCCCAAGTCGATGATGATGTACAAGTATGCATGCCAGATGCAAATGCGGGTATCGTTGGTGAGTGTTTTGATGAATGGACAAAGCAGTTGCTTGCTTTACATGGCATGCTTCGACATGCCACGAATTTTGGGTCCAAACTTGTACAGCGCGAAAGGAATTGGCACCATGACAAGCGCAATGAATCCGAGCAGCGAGGAAGCCCATCGTGGATTCAAAGTAGAGTACATCTGAACCGCAAACAGGGGGAACCCAAACCCTGCTGCTGAACGGCAAACAGTGTTGGCAGCAAGAGCAGAAGCGGCGTTGGCCAAGTAGACGTCGATGAGATAGTTGAAGACACCGAGGAAGCAGAAAAGCACACCGAAGCCGATCAAGCTACCGGCCATCATGGGCGACCAGAAGCTGATGGACGGGTACGAGGTCCAGCCGAACCAGAAGAAGGCGATGGTGAGACAAGGGCCGGCGAGCATGATGGGGTAGAGACGCTCCTCGGGAGGAACACGGTTGATGCCTTCGGACTTGAGCTTGTCGGCGAGCTTGGAGTATTTGGGGTTGAAATAGGCTACGTAGACTGCCACGGCGGCACATCCGCCAAGGAAGAAAGGGACGAACATGACTCCGCTAATACCAGCGTTGAAGCCATGTCCCACTTGGAAGACGATGGGGTATGCTTCGAAAAGGAGATATACGACTCCGTAGATGAAACTGAGATAGACGGTCATGACGAGGAGCATTGGTTCCTGAGCCAGCATGATGAAAGGCTTGAGCAGGGTCTTGTTGAGACGGTCCTTCCAGTCGAACTTGACGAGTTCGATGGGAGCCTTGTAGCGGTCGTCTCCGGTCTCCTTGCGGATCCTGCGTGCCTTCTTGTGCAGGATGATGGGAGCGTAGGTCTCGGGAAGGGTGAAGATGACGAGGACGAGGCAGACACCGGAGAAGATGGTACAAACCCAGAAGAGCCACCTCCAGGAAGTACCGCTGACAGCGATAAAGCCGGAAACAATGGGGCCGAGAGCAGGACCGGCGAAAGGAGCGAGAGAGAAGAGTGAAAGAGCGATGCCTCGGGTCTTTGCATCCCACAAGTCGGCAATGACACCACCCGAGTTGGTAAGCGGCGAAGCGGCAAAGGTACCTGCGAGGAAACGGAAGACGAGGATGGAAGCGGTGTTGTTTGAAAGCGCGCATCCTACGTTGAAGCAAGTGTAAACCAACATTGCGAGGATGAAGACGGGTTTACGACCGTATTGCTCGGACAGGGGACCCCAGAGAAGCGGACCAAGACAGTAACCGGCGACAAAGATGGAAAGACTGAGGACGGCAACTTCGCGACCGAAACCGAACTGGGCTTCGAGATCAGGCACGATGCCTGAGGGTGCAGACGAGGTGAAAGTCGAGTTGAGAACGAGAAGACCGGCAAGCATGGTGAGGTACCATCGGTAGGTTCTGGACCAGGTGAATGGGTTTTCCGAGTCATTTTCGCCTTCCCAGTGGACGATGACGACATCCTTTCCAGCCTGGGACTGGAATCGCTCGAGATGGTTTTCTGTAGCTGCGCGTTCGAGGTCGCCGCCAAAGAAGTGAGTCGAGTCGTTGGCCTCGCTGCGGTCACGACGGGAGAAGGTTCTTGTTGGACGAGTTGCGTTAGGATCCGAGGCGCTTGCAGGGATGTAGGTGGGGGCGGTCTGGGAGGCAAAGCCGACCGAGGCGTTCTTGATAGGGTCTGCGGGTGCAAGGTGCTTTTCCGACATGGAGTAGTCTGCGTGTCCTACAGCGGTAGCAGCATCGCCGTTGCTTGAAGAGTTTTGCTTTTCCAGGTCGAGATTGGAGTGATCCATGGAGGGTGCCGCCGTTGAGGCAGCCTGGTTGGACGACATTGTGAAGCGTCTATGTTGGCACGATGGCGGAAGCGAACGAGCAGTGCAACTCTAACGACGGAAAGTAGATGCGAGAGGAGAATGTGCCGTTGTTCTTGGAGCAGAGGTTGGTGATATATATTGGGATTGCAAAGGACTGCAGAGCGAGAAAGAAAACTCTTGTGCAACATCAAAACCAGCTTATCCGCCTTCACACGCATTCACTACTGGCGGAACAAGCTTTCTAGAAGGCACATGTCAATCCGTTTTAGTCATGGAATCACTGCCGACTTGGCTGGTGTTGCACCTTTTACCCGCCTAACGACAATTGGAAAACACGTAACTTACTGCATACGGTAGCTGACAGCTGATTCTGCCGGACCTTGCTGCATTTGAGCTGCTCGGAGAAAGGACGTACGATCAATTGAAAATTTCAAATCAAACGCGTGTTTGCATTCGGGTTTTCCGCGGACTGACACTCGTGTATCGCCGGGTAAAGCTGATTTGCGCTGCTTGTTTGCCTCTGACCGTGCCCACACTCGGAATTTGCTCCGTGGAGCAACTTCGAGATTTTTCCGTTTGCGGAATCTGAATTTGCCCCCCTTCCATCCCTGCAAATGACGACATGGCTCTTCCACTGCTTTGTGCTTGCTCTCGATGCAACGCCATGCTGTACAGTGCTGCTTGCTGACTTTTGACATGGTGTCGAGAAGGCTGGTCGCTGTATCGGACATTTTGCCAACTTGACCACGCTGTCGTAGCTTCTGGGTGATGTACAAGCATGGCGAATCAGATTCAAGGCGTTGTATCGATAATGCAGCTCTTCTAAATTGCAGGCAAACCGCGTTCCAGCCGGCAGCGTTGTGGGCCGAGGCGAAAATTTTCCAATCAACACTCACTGCAGTTCGAACTGGGGATCGGAGAATTTGTGATCCACACCGCTTTTTCCGATGCTGCGTCCGACGGTCGCACGAGACACAAACCAACGTCACCTTGACTTGATACGGCCAACTGCCTCGAGTGTTTTCAACCGCTGGACCCTTGAGATCTTGAACTCGATGATCCTCCACGGAAGCACAGTCAGCGGTTCGTGCCTTACATGATTCGCCTGCTGCCAGACACATGGCTCGAAGCCAGCGCCTCGGACCAAAACCCCTTTGCTGCGTGCACAGAGCTGCTTTCGGCCGCAGCTACCCGAAGAGGCCCATGTGGTCAGCACACTGTAGTCTGCATGACTTGTCCTTCTCGTTGCTTCTCTATCAAAGAGAGCAGATCGGGGTATGGACGCAACAGCAGCGACGATCGAGAGGCGTTGTTCTGTCGACAAGGTCCACAATCTCTACTCTTGGACACCTTAGCTCTGCATCATCGTAGGTCCCACAGTCTCGCGCCGTTCTTGCTGTGCGGCATCAGCTCTTGAGTGCAAGTCGCCTATATGGTGCGGGCGTAAGCTCCAAAAGCCTGAACCGTTTCTCGAAGTCGAACGGGAGCCGACTTGGAGAGGAAATCAGAGAGCACTGAGTGTCAGAACGTAGTTCGTTTTGAGGCGGATGTTGTGCTCATGACTTGACCACGAGCAGCACTTCAGGGAAAGTGCCTGCTGCCGGGTCCCATCGCTTGAGTGTCACTCGGATCGCGTCCTCGTCGTCGTTGACGCCGTTGCGACTCACATTGTGTAGAGTCGAGCTAGATTGCTCTACCACTGTTCCTTGCTTCTGCTCTGCGTTTCCTCCAAAGTTGCGCTCGATGAGCCAGACTCGATTTCTGAAGCCAATTTGATGTATGCCACTTGCCTCGGCTGTCCAGTCAGCGCTGGATCCACCTTTCCCATGCTGAGTACGACGTTGCAAACGGCGCTCCCGATGGGCATCCGTGCATACTTGCGCGATCCACTGGATCTCGCGTTCGCCCAGGCTCGTTTCGGATGATGCCGATGCTAGAATGTGAAGCGACTGCAAACGCGGGAGCTGACACAGAAGCGCCGCCAACCTGGGCAAGTCATCCTCCCAGATTTGAATCACGAGATCCTCCAAGCGCTGACAGTGCTGTGTGATCACGCCGAGCTGATCCAAGGACAATCCTAGGCCATGCAACCGCAGCTTGGTCAGCTGACTGCCTCGACTCATCACTAGCCGCATCAGGAACCAGGTCGGTAGCAGTGGCAAATTGCTCGGAGGTGCCGATGTTCGTGGCTGTCCATATCGCACGCTTCCTTCCGGCGGCGGCCCAGCGAATCGTCGAATCCATTCGCTCGAAGTCGATGGCGAATTGCCTCTCTCGTTGCCATCCGATCGCACTGCTCGGACGTATTCTCCTTCTTCGTTGTAATCAGAATCATCGTCATCCAGCTCGTCCAAATCCACCAGTCCATCATCAACCTCGTGATCGCCATCCATCGCCGGACGCGACCCGGACCCTGCATAGTGCGTCAGCTCCTCCAGAGTTGCAGCCTGTTCGATCAATTCCGCAAAGTTGGTGTAAAACTCGTGCAGCGACGATGCAGGCAGCGATCGCGATCCAGAAGAAGTGGCTGATCTAGGATACGTCAACGAGAGCAACCGCAACGAAGATGCGTACGGGCGCAACATACACACATCCTGGGCTTGTATGTTGAGGCCCTCCATGGCAAGATCGCTGACACCATCACCACCCTCGGAAGCACAACGAAGGATTGCCTCGATTCCTCTTCCTGTCACCGCTCGACAGCCTGCTAGTGACAGTCGCCGCAGATGCCTGAGATGCGGTGCTAGAGCCATAAGTATCGCGTCGGTCAGGTGTGGCGAGTGTTGACATAGGATACTGAGACTGCGTAGTCCAGTTGCTGTCTCGTCAGAGCTTTCGTCGTCGATCCGAGCCGCATCAAGCCGCGATGCCAGTGCTGTCGTCTCAACTTGCCCCGTGCCCTTCTGCAGCTTTGCCGCAACATCGACCAGCCCTCGTAAGGTGGCTCTCTCCGGTAGGATCAGACTGAGGCCTTGAACGGACGGCTGGATGTACCGTAGCAGCGTCGACATTGTCCATAGTCGCGCATCACCGGCCAGCTCCAATCTCCGCAGCTTGGGTGACGAGTTCAGTAGCGTCGGTAACAATCGATCGTTGAGACTTCCTGCTCGTGTCCAGACCAGCTCCTCCAAGTTGACCGCATACTTGAACGTCGTTTCGATATCAACCTCGAGTCGCTCCAGGCGCTCGGCGTCAAGGCCAAAAGGAAACACGCGCAGTTCCACCACCTTGACAAGCCGGCAAAGATCCCTATTCTTTCCCAGACATGCAAACACAAGTTTGAGTCGTGTCTGGTCACGAAGAAAGAGGCGTTCGTACAGCAGAGGTGTAGCAATCTGGCAAAACAGACTACAGACCACCGCACATGCCGCTAGGTCTCGCACTCGATGCCGTAGATTCGAAAGTATGGGAATCAGCAGGTCCATCGGCAATGCACCGAGCAAGCCTAGTTGTGCATCCATCTTGAACGGGTCCCGAAAGCGACTAGCACCCTCACGCCGCTTGTGGTATCGCGTCGATCATCAAAAGATGGCGGGTTGGGATGGCAGTGGACGTTTTCGTTTGATGATGAAAGAGATCAATCAAGAGTCCCACATGTTGGAATCCTAGAGACCAACACCGACGCTGCTCTTTTCATACCAGCCGCATGCTTCCCGTTTAGATTGCCGACAGTCCTCTTTTGTTAGCAAATGTCGACTAACACGCACAACCTTTTTCTCGATGATAAGACCGAAGGCTAGCTTCCGGATTCTCCTCAACCGATAGCAAAGCGAGCTTCTGACTCGAAGGTGCGCTGCACGCTGCTCAGCACGTCAGAAGTCTATCTGGTTCGGCCATCGTTGTCCAATTACAATTCGTCAGTGTTTGACAACCTCATTTTGCAAACCATGCAGAAGCCTAGGGCGGACACTAGTCATGGCATTGTCCCCAACACAAACCTGGTGTCGAGCAGCTGGCAAAACACTTCTTGTTTTCGTTGGCGTCACCTATAAGTAGTACAACGTCCATCACACCTGTCTCCTCCGATTCTACCTCCCCAACTTGAGACAGCCACTCTCCGTTTTGACAGCGCCCGACCAGCAGAGTCGAGCGGCTAGAGGCATCTCTCGTCAGCGCGCGCCCACTCCTCGTTGCAGCAGAAGAGGTCTTGTTATCCGAATCTGCTGCTCTCAAGGACAAGCCCACTACAAGCCCAGAGTCTCGGCGGAAAGAGTCCTTCCTTCCTGCACGGTCAGCGCTTCTGACCAAAGAGGGTCAGTTTGTCGCTCAGTCTAACACTGTATCAGGTGCCAAAATCCAGAGCATTCCAGCAAACTGGCCTCGGCTTGGACCCGGTTTCTCGGCAACTCTTCACTCCCGACCTTGTTGAACGACAGCACGCCTTGTGCTACTTTCATCGTTCATTGCTGCCTTGAGTGGTTGTCTTCACGTCCATCACGCACCTCCCTTTCCCTGTCCTCTTGTAGCCCTTCTTCTACAAACTCCAGCCAGCATGATCGTCACTCCTCTCACCGAAAAGCTCGGCCTTCGTGTACCTCTCGTTCAGGGTGGTATGCAGTGGGTCGGCACACCTGCTTTGGCTGCCGCCGTCAGTAACGCTGGTGCTCTTGGTACCCTTACGGCCTTGACTCAACCTTCGCCCGATGCTCTTCGCGAAGCCATCCGTAAAACCAACTCGCTCATCTCGGACGATATCAAGAAGGAGCGCCAGAACCACTACGGCTCGTTCGCCGTCAATATCACCCTCCTGCCTTCGATTAACCCTCCCGACTATGTTGGATACGCCAAAGCCGCTCTCGAGGAAGGCGTGCGTATCTTCGAGACTGCTGGTAACAACCCCGGTGAAGTGATCAAGGTCGTCAAAGAGGCTGGCGCCTTTGTGATTCACAAGTGCACTGCCGTTCGCCACGCTCGTAGCGCCGAGCGTATGGGTGCCGATATGCTCTCCATCGACGGCTTCGAGTGCGCCGGTCATCCTGGTGAGGACGACATTGGCGGCTTGGTGCTCATGGCTCGTGCTGCCGAAGAGCTCAAGATTCCTTTCATCGCCTCGGGTGGCATCGCCAACGGACAAGGCCTCGCCTCGGCACTTGCGCTCGGTGCTGCCGGCGCCAACAGTAAGTATCCTTTTGACCACAGGTCCCCAGTTGCAGGCCATGCACGTACTGACCTGACCTCTGAACTTGCATTGCAACGTAAACAGTGGGAACCCGCTTCATGTGCACCACCGAATCCGAGATCCACGAAAAGATCAAGCAAGCCATCGTCGACTCGGACGAGCGCAACACCGTCCACATCTTCCGAACCTTGCGCAACACTGCGCGTGTCTTCAAGTGAGTATTGATTCATTCTCTTTCCGATCTGACTGCATCCGTGAGAAATATCCCGACGTGCGCTGCCGTCGATCGTACAAGTCTGCTGGTCAAAGCGCCAATGGAGGGGCCCAAGCGACACAACTCTAACGACATTGAGCCGAGCTCGCACCACACACGCTCTGATACGAAATCGGAACAAGGGCCCTTTCATTGCGTAAGTTGAAGGCTCTCCTTATTGCAACTCACATCGAGATTGTGTCGAACACGGACGCTGATGAAGACATCTTGTTAACTCTTTCTGTACAATCCCACAGCGATGACGGCAGGGACACCGATCGCATCTCGACAGAACAAGCGAGCGCTACAAACGCCGAGAGCTACGACGCACCCGTTACCAGTTCTGATCACGATCCAGACAAGCGGCTCGATTCTGCGGACGACGGCAAAGCGCGCGACAACGAGTTGCGGCGTCAAGCCACCAAAGAAGGAGCCGTCGAGCTGCTCGGCCCGCGCGATCCCGACAGCTATGCGCTCCAAGCTCAGCGCGAAGACAGGTGGAAAGCTTGGGGGCTTGCCAAGAGCCACTTGAACGACGATATCGACCACGATGCCGCCAATGTGCCGCTTGCCTGGCAAGCGTTCTTGACGGGTATGGTCGATATGCTGCTCTACAGCCGTTCGTCGGTGTGGCTTGGATTTCAGACGGGCAACATGGTGCAGTTCTCGTCGAACATTGCTCAGTTCATCATTCCGGGCGCCGAGCGTCAGCCACTGCTTACGTTGCTACGTATCCTCAGCGTGATTGGCTTCTTTATGGGATCCTTCTTTGGGTTCCAATTGGGCAGGCGGATCGGCCATCAGAAGCGTAGCTGGTTGGTGCTCTCGAGTATGATCCAGAGCGCGTTTCTGTTTGGCGGTGCCGGTATCCTGCTCAGTAGGCCAAAGAACGAGCTGCCGACGTTTGAGTGGTACCCGGCAGTGATCGTTTTCGTCGCTTTTTCGATGGGAATGCAGAGCATCTTGGCGCAGAAGCTGGTTTCGCCTGCCTTTGCGACAACGGTCGCGTTCACAGCTACGCTTACGCAGATCGCTTCGGATCCGTATCTGTTCCACTTGGTGCCGTCGGAACAGACGCGTGGACGCGATCGCAGGATGATTGCGATTCTGGCACTCTGCGTGGGTGCGGGCGTTGGCGAGTCGCTGCTGCACACTAGTGCGAATCTGAGCGGCGGTATTGCCATCAGTGCTGGATTCAAGCTTGTGCTTGCTCTCTTGTGGCTTTTACCACAGGGGAGAAAGAGCGGCCCGGTCAAGGACAACAAGGCTTAGGATCGCCCTTTTCGCCTCGTATCTTGTGCTGTGGTGTTGCGATCAGTCCACTGAACATTGTTTCTCATTCGCCCCTTCTCCCCGACCGCCCCCAGAAACAAAGTCTCGGTGGAAGTCGTGCGTCTCGAAAACCGACCTGGCGGTGCAAAGTTTGAAGACGTTCGAGAGCTCGTCTCTGGCGCACGAGGCAAGACCGTCTACGAGACGGGTGACATTGATGCTGGTATTTGGTCTGCCGGTATCACCATTGGTCTCATTCATGATATTGTAAGTTGCACTGCTCTGCTTCCAGCTTAACCTTCATTGGATAGGCTCTCGCTGACATGGCCTTTGCACTCGAACGACAGCCCTCGTGCAAGGAGCTTTGCGCCAACATCGAGCGCGATGCCGAACAACACATTAACCGTTTGAGCCAGCTCGTTGCTCAGAAGGGCAGTAGCTCGGCTGGTCGTCCTTCTAAGCTCTAGATGGGTCTTTGTAACGAAGCCTTGCTCGCCCGAATATGATACAAAAGTTGGAACATCCAAGGAACGGTACATCATGACGTGTGGTGCTTGTGTGGTAGGCGATCATGTCGGTCTTCAGCGTTCGTGGAATTGACCTGTGCCGATCAGCTGCTGTTCGTCTCGGATTGCTCGGCAGCTTGATGAGACAAAACGAAATCTGGATCACAGATCAACGATGCGCGACCGTCCGTTTGAGGGGCTGGATCTGAACCTCTGAAAGATCACATCAATCATCTGCAACTTGAATTGCAGACCACTGAACAGGAGAGCCGCTCTCCGTTAACGTGGCGAGTAGACCACTGGTTGACTTGCATTCAACGCTTGCCGGGTGACTTTACAGATATCAGAGAAAATCAGACCTATCATACAGAGAGTTAGCATACGTAAAGGGTATTAAACACAAAGACGGAATCAGACGAGCATTCCCAACAGCTCATCCAAGAAGTACGTCACTGCCGCCAACACTGCAAACGTTGTAAACAGCAACACGCCGATGTTATGTTTGGCGATCCAGCTAGCAGCCGCTCGAGGTCTGGCTTGTGACGATGCTGCGTTTGTTTGTCCTGTGCTTGTTGGTGCTGCTGCGGTGCTCCTACTGCTGCTGCTGCTACTACTACTACCACTACTGCTGCTGTAGCTGCTACCGCCGCTAGTAGATGAAGTGTACGTGGTCGGAGCAGCAGTCGGACTCGCCGTATTCGAACCGACACTGCTGAAAATCGTCACAACACCGGACGAAGGTAACGATTGACCATTGACGCTGCTGGTAGAGTGCGATTGCAGCGTCATGCTCATGCAGTTGCGGTTGACTGTGAGCGGTCCGATTCCATGTGGTGCGGACTCGGTGCCGAGGATTGCCTTGAGCGAGCATAGGGCTGCTGAGTACGAGCTGCTGACGAGCGGGTCATCGCTGTAGCTTTGGACAGGGAGGGTGGCGGGCGGTTGGGAGATGGTTTGCGCGCCGACGCTTGCGAGCCCGAGAAGAAGCGTGAAGTATGGTGTGATCGACTTCATCTTGCGGTTGTGTGGGCTTGCGTTTGCGTGGGCGTAAGTGGTGATGAATAATGGTGGTGGTTGAACGCGACGATAGGGAAACGTCTCGAAGCGGTTCGATGCGCCTTTCATGCAGGTGTGGAAAATAAGGTGTTTTCGGCCTTCGCCCAGAGACAAGTGACAGCGCATGAGCGGGATTTGATCCAATTCAGCTTTTCCCTTCTCGGCAGAGGTTCAAGCGAAGCGGGCAGACAGAGATCCGTAAAGTTTGTCTGTTCGTATCTGACCAAGAAAAGTCGTCAAGAAAAGACGGCCGCAAAATTACACCCAAAAAGTTCCGCATCGACTTTTCCGGTGGAAAGAGAAAGACCCCAAGACACCGGCGCAGGGTCCACCGGGAAACACTGGTTCCCCCCCCGCTCGGATCAATAGTGGTCACCATCATTTACTCGCCGTGTTCTCTCACCTACCATCACCTTCCCACCTCATCATCTCGCTCAACCATGGAACACTGCATCGCAATCCTCATCGAGCCACTCATCGGCCTTTGCACCATCTGCACCGAAGTGGCCGCCATCTGCCTCGATGGCTGCCTTCAAACATGCCGTGAATCGTGTCGATGTATCGGCTGCACTTCTCCCATTTGCGCAAGCAGCCACGATGAGCAAGGCGAGCAAGAGTCGCGTCCTATATTGCAGCAATCCCAACCATCCGCACAGGCTCAACCGACTGTCGACGGCAGAGAATCGCCACAGCCAAAGTGGAGCTCGATCAAGACTTTACGTGGTGACGATGGGCGTGCGTAAGAGGAGCCAGAGGAGGGCGAATGTGGGTATACGTGTGTCGATTGCTGATCGGCAAGGTCAAGGAGATGGAATAGATGCGACCAGGGTGCTCAACAGCCTTTTGAGCTCCTCCGCATACAGTGCCGACTCCTTGGATGTTGCCGGCGCATCAAGCTCCGCCAGTCGAGCCATGGCAACCCTCCGTATCCTCCCAAGGCGCTGCTCGCCAAGCACGTCGAGACGATCAATGTCAGACCACTGGCTCTGTTCTGCATTCTTGCAAAGCGAGACAAGAGCATTGGCCGCGCTCACCCGAACCTTGAATACCTTGGCATCCAGGTTCGAACACAGCAACTCGACTATCCTGTCGATCAGCTCATCTCCACAAGACGGATCCATGACGCTCGTCAATACGACATCAGATCCAAGCGCACGGTCCAGCGCAGACGCCGCATTCCACCTCGACTTGGGGGGCTTCGACGTTGTTGCCAACACCCTGCACAGCTGCTGCAGCAGTGAACGGCCAAGCGAACGCCAAGTATCGTTCGATGCATCCACGTGTGTTAACAACGCTAGCAGCATTCCCGAGGCGCGACACGCAGATACCGCAACACCTTCGATATCTTTACCTGCCTCTAGACAGTATCCAGCGTGTTTGATCCATTCGTCCCCCTCCAAGCGCTGCTGAGAGCGCAACCGTGCTTCCACCGCATTCGAGAAGCACCAAGACGCACGTTGACGTACCAAGCTAGAGCTATCGTGCAAGATGCCGGCGCCGGCTCTGCCATTGTCGCCCCACAGAAGGCTGTTCAAAACCTTAGAAATGCGTTGATGATGCGCGTCGGTCGGGTGGATGAGCCTGTTGGATGAAAGCACCAGTAGCCCGAGCACACGAACAGCCGCAGCCCGGACAGCTTCGTCGGAATCGGCGCAGCAGCTTTCCACGTACTCCAAAGTTGACGTCGATAACTTGTCATCGAGCGCGAAATGCCGTGATACTGCCCTGCAGAAGTCAGGAACGGTGGAGAGGACAGCGCACTGCTGATCCGGCGTCTTGCCTTGCTGTGCACACAAGCGCCGCCATATTGCGACCAGCCGAGTAGTAGACGCTGCTGGCTCAACCAGAGCTGTGGGAGCATCTGCGAGGCTCTTGACAAAGATCGACCACGACGGCAATTGGTGTATAAGGTCCTCGGCAGCTTCAAAGGCGGTTAGAGCGCGCTCGCATGTCTCGGTCGTGGGTTCAACACCTTCGACGAGGAGACTTGCGAGGTCCATCGGTGCACCATGTGTCACATTCGTAGTCTCGAGCCGGGTAACAATATCACCTGTGCGTGATCCTCCATTCGCGGTCAAGGTCGAGATTGAAGCTCCTCGCGTCGGCACGGCCACCACCGAACCCATCATCGTTTTCGACGGCGCTGGCGTCAAGGTGGCGATGAGCTGCTTCGCTGCCCCTTGCACTTGCGGATCGCTATGCGAGGCGAACGGTACCACTGCCGGTGACAGTACATTGGCATTCGGCAATACGAGCTTGGCCTTGGCGGTGCTGGCCACGAAAGTCCGCGTCAGCTGAAGCAGAGCTATCGTCAGAGACGAAGGATATCCAACTGCCTCGGTGCTGCCTTCTGCCCTCGACGACGCACGCTGTGTCGTCGCCGCACGTTGCAAGGCTATCAAAAGATACGACCGGATGTTGACGATCCAGCCTGCCAACTGAGATGATAAAGACGTAAACGACAGAGCACGCTGAGCTCGCTCCTGTGCCATAGACAGTTGTAATGCACCGTGCGAAAGGATACATTCCAGTGCCGCCACGGCAGCAAGTCGCACCGAAGTGGAAGGGTCCTGTGTGACGACCGTACAGAGTGAGAACGGTGATGAAGCGTTTGAAGAAGCAGAAAGGCGCGAGGTTACCGAGGTTTGCTGAGACAATCTATCATGCGTGAGAGAGGGCGCCGGCTGGTCTGGTAAGAGGTCACTCCAGCGTGATACGAGAGATCGTGCTTCGTGTCTGTTGAGTTCAGCGAGGCAATGAAGAGCATGTTGGCGGATGAGCTTGGCCATGGCCTCTTGCTGTCGAAACTCGTCCTTTCTAGATCTACTCGAGCTGGTTACACTGGAGGCGGTGGAAAAGTCGCTGCGTTCGCTTTCGCTCTTGTCGCTCTTGCGATCTGTCTCTCCAGCGGAAGAGTAGGCGAGGTGATGGTTGTTACGGTTGCTGCTGCTATTTGTGGACGAGGCGCCGGAAGCTGGCTTACGAGTCGAGTGTGCACGCGCCTGTCTGGACGGGTCATTCCACGAGAAGGCGCCTGCCTGCAAGGCTGAGCTTGCGTTTAAGCGTGGAGTTGAGCCCGTCGTGGATCTTTCTGAGTGAATTCCAGCTGAAAGACAAGGCAGAATGACGTCGAAGAGGCTGACCAGATTGGGCGCTTTAGCAGACAGAGATGGGGTTCTTGCTCTATGTGGAACGATGGGGATCAGAGCATGAAGTGCTTTGAAGGCAGCGGCGATAGCTCGTAAAGCAGATGTTGACAGGCTCTGAATATCCGTTGCTTTCCGAGATGGAGCGGAAAGAGTGTTTGAAGTTTGGACCTTGAGTGCCAACCTCAGGAACGATTCGATGAGTTCGATGAGCTCATTGACAGAGATCCGGACAGAGTCGTTGGCGACGTCTTTGAACAGTTCCGCATCAATGCGGAGGACCAGACTTTGCAGCGCAATTCGGCGAACGTCGTTTGGTCCGCCGTTTATTGCTGCCTTGACTGAATCAACAGCAGCAGTTAGAGGTAAGGACTCGAGCGTCCCACGAAGAGCGTCGAGAGCGGTCCGTCGTTCTTCGGTGGAGAGACGAGACTCGCGCAGCTGAACAAGAAGCGCTTCCGCTCTGTCTGAAGCCATACTTGCTTTTGTCGCCATACGAATCGAGTCAAGATGTTGTGCGAGTCATTGCGGACGAGCTGGAAGAGAGTTCAGACGTTGAAGAAACAGAAGAAAGCGAGCAAAAGAATTCAGGGTCCAGTAAAAGCCTTGCTTTCTCCACTCGGAAATCGGCTTAGCCAGAGCTGCTCGCGGCTCCACTTGAAACTCTTCGGGCTTGGCGACACATACCTTGCGACGACACTCGTCAAGCACAGTCATGCTGCGCTTGTACAGACCACTTCTCAACAACGTCCAAACACGGAAAGCGTTTCGGATTAGCAGTCGCTGCATGTCCACCTCGATCCCAGTCATGTCGTCTTCTCCACCCCTCACATCGCAAAAATGCGCGCCGTGTACAGCGGCACTTGCGGCAATGTCACAAGACCAAGCAAAGCAGATGCTCTCCACACTCAAAGGTAAATGGTCGCTCTCGCCACAACCGAAGACTCTGCTCTCGTCCAAGGCCACACACCCGGACGCACTGCATCGTACATACAAGTTCAAAGATTTCACGTCAGCACAGGCATTCGCGAACAAGCTCGGCGAGCTGGCTGAAACGGAAGGCCATCATCCGGCGATCATGGTCGAGTGGGGAAGGGTGACTGTCTGGTGGTGGAGTCATGCCATCAATGGGGTGAGTACGTCTTCGTGCTGTCAGTTGTGAAGGTCAAATGCTGACACTTGATTGTGTTTGAAACAGCTTCACAAGAACGACTTTGTCATGGCGGCCAAAACGGAAGAGCTTGTACATCAAGCCCGGGGATACACGCCGCCAAAACCCAAAGGTTGAAAACGAAACAAGGTTTCTGAAATAGCATATCTCGCAAGTCAATTTGAGGTGTACAGATAGAGAAGATGATGCCTGTGACCGTGAAGAGTGTGATTGAGGGAAGCAGATTACATGCCGCGACAAAGCGCTGAACTCAAGGGCGATCCAAATCCTTGACGTACTTCTTCCACACCTTTCTTGACCAGGTGACGAGCCAAGGACTCTCGTCGAGCACCTCTTTGAGCTTGCGAAGCGGTTCGTTGTTGAGATCTCCCTGAGACTGAGGTGTAGCAGCAAGCGTCAAGATGGTGTGAATCACGCTGAAAGTCAAAGCATCGAGCGAGGTTGGCTTTTGCGCGCCAAGCAGGAACTGCAACTCGGCAAAACTTTGTGACAATTGACTCTTGGTCCGAGCAGCCAAAGCACGTAGACCAGCAGCTGCATCCTCGACCACTTTGGTTTGATCTACCGAAGGGCTAGCAAGAGCAGCACCTGGAGTGTCTCCTCCGCCGCGCGAGTCCAAGTCTGCCGAAGATAAAGCGGAAGCAGCCGAAGCCGTCGTGGCTCCGATCCAACCGAGGAAGCCCACCTCCCAGCCTGGAAGCGCTGTAGTCGCATGGGCCGATGATGACGATGCGTTGGAAGCGGACGGATTGAGGGCCGAAATGCGCCGCAACTGCTGATCGAAGAATGAATTTTGCAAGTGCGCCGAAAGAAGCGAAGAGAGATAAGGTTGCGAGTCTGTGTTTGCGTATACGGCTGACTGAGGAGATAGCAGCATGGCTAGCAACACACCAGCCATGATTCTCCCTCGAACGAGGCTCTCCCAGCTTCTGGCCTCTAGCTTTGTCGATGCGTCAGCCCAGACCGAAGTCTCCTTTTCGCCGAGCTCGGGTCGAGAAGCTGGATAAAAGTTGTCGATCAGATGTGGAATTTCGGTGGCCGATAGAAGCGATGATGGCGCATTGCTACGGAAATGAGGGGGTAAGCGCAGGAAAGGCATCGATTTGGCTGGACCCCAATTGTGCGAAGGATCGATAAATTGCACGTCAAAGTCGACACCCCGGAACAAGAGTTCCATCTGCCAGCGCAGAGCGATAGGATCGCTACTTGACCATCCTGTAGTGGACTGGGATTGAGTTGCTTTTTCGTCAGCACTCAAGTCAGCGTTGAGCAGGTCCTCGTCGTCATGAACCGACGACAGTGTGCCGTCTCGATTCAAGTGGGGTGCAACGTAGAGCGTTGGCTTTACCGGAGGTGCCGACGTGGCCGGCGAGTAGGCTTTAGCTGCAGGAAATGTGTGGAGCGGGAATGTCGAGAAGATGGCAGCGGCCCAGTCCGGAACGAGTCTTGAACTTGTTGGACCAGACGTTGAAATCTTGGAGCGAGGTGGTGCCGGCGGGATGTGTTCCAGCTCTGGGTAGTCTTGCATCGTCGTCATTTTGCGAGTCAATAGAGTCTTGCTTCACTGACTGTGAGAACAATCAAGTGATTCAGCAGTGTCCGATGGTGTCCTGAGTCGGCATGCAAGTGGGAGATGATCAAAGTGACGAGGATTGTCGAAAAGAGAGGAAGCACTTTCTTCCTCCACTCGCACTTCCCGGCTCCCGCGTCAACGATCAAACACTCACACACACACATCGAAATTCGACGTGCGCTTCCGAGACATTTAAGAGCGTCGGAAAGCTGCCCGACTCACACACAGACTGACTGAGCCAAATAAGCTCACAGCGGGCGTGTCAACCTTAAAAAGAACAGCCATGCTTAGGCGATGGACCCTTACTTTCCTTCGGAGTCACCGACCTGACAACGCAGGGTTCCAACTTTCTCACCACCACAATTACACTGAAGCTCAGTCGCTTTCGCTTTCTAGCCTCTTGCTAAGGACGACTCCATCCCCCGCTCAGCGGTCTTCTAGCTCCGACTCATCGCTCTTCCCAACTCCATCTCGCTCGGTCGAGACATGGTGTCGTCGGGACGTGGAGCGACCATCAATGACCTGCCCACAGAGATCCTGCGAGAGATCGTCGGCCTAGTATGGCTCGACTCCATCCCCAAATCCTCGTTTCGCAACATAGACCCGCACGGACTCCCTTCATCGTATCCGGACGGTCGCAAGATTTCCTCCACTCAGAATGATACCCGCAAGGCGCTCTACAACCTCTGCCTCGTCAGCAAGGCTTTCTACCACGAGGCGAGAGTGCTCCTGTTCAGACGCATCCAGATTACGCTACCACACAGCTTCAACTTGCTCTTGAGATCGCTTGGCGCATCTCATTTGGCTAGTGCCTATGAGAAATATGCGCTCACCGGTCGCGTCAATGTCGATCCTTCCGACCCAGCTTCTTTCGTCAACATGGTGGCAGCGGCAGGCTTTGCTCATGCTCTCGGACAAAAGCTCGTGATTGGAGGTCAAGCTACGCCAGCTTCGCCCAACAGTCGCAATCAGAGCCCAGCTCCGTCCAAGCAGGCCATCACCGGTGCAGCTATGGCGCGCGACAACTCACTCACTCGAAGGCCCTCCCATCGAAATGTTGTCCGGATCAATGCGGATCAAGATGGCGAAGTCGAACTCATCTGGACGGAGGATGCCAACTCCACTCCAGAGGATCCCGTCTACCATGTCACGCTGCGTGAGGAGGAAGACGACGAACACACGCTCCATCGGTGGGTGCGTCTCATCGATTTTTCCAACTATCGGACACAGGGCATGAGGCGGACCATCGGAGAAGGCATGGATCAACGCTTTGTCACTCCAGCGCGTCTGCATGCGCTTGTTACGGCTGCAGAGGGGCTCGTCGCTTTTGGCGCTAGCGAATCGATGGACTCTGCACTCTCCAATGACGTGCTTGAAGCGCTTCTCTTCCGTGACGGCGAGTACAGCAAGCCGAGTCGACTACGCGGCGTCTCCGTCGAGCGCAACAGTGGACGATCCAACAAAATGCTTCAGAGTCTCGACCTTTGCGAATGCGTCTCTCCGCGCTTCCAAGAGGCCATGAAGGAATTTGTCGAGACGCATTTGAAGAAGTTCAGCGGCAGAATGACAGATACGGTGGAGGAAGAGACCGAGGTCGAAGAAGAAGAGGACCGTAGTATGGATGTCGATGGAGAAGAGGAAGAACGCGGTCGTGGACGAAGTACCTCAGGCAGACTGCAGAACAAGAGCCTCAGCCGGTCAGCATCAACACGTCGTCGAGAAGGCGACGGTCCCAGCCGTCATCCCGCCAAACCTACGGCCTTCCCTTCTCTCAACCGCTTGGGATTGTCCGGAGTCACCCTCGACAATGACCTCCTCAACCCCTTCGTGCTTGCATTCCCCCGTCTCACCCATCTTGATCTCTCAAGAACCAAGGTCGACGCTGCATTGCTCAATGCGCTCAGCAGCTCCCATCAGTTGCAGCTCGAGAGTCTTTCGCTCGCATTCTGCAAACGCATCACCTCGGAATCTGTCACAGAGCTTCTCGTCGACGCCCCCTGCACCCAAGGCCTCGTCGAACTTTCGCTGGCAGGAACACTCATCTTCCCCACTCCGATCGACACGGAAGATCTCAGGGTCATCATCACACAGGCTCCCTGTTTCCGCTCTGGCAAGTTGCGATACCTCGACATTGGCGGATGTGCGCTCACCGACGAGCTGCTCGACCTGATTGGTCCTCAACCGTCCTTGCTCGATCTTGGACTTTCGCACTGTCCCGACATCCGACTTGAAACGGTCAGCAAGCTGCTGAGGGACCGTGCGCCAAACGTGCAGATTCTCGAATTGTCCGATTCGTGTACGTCGCGTTCGTCGACTGAAGGTCTGTCTACCAACATTCCAGGATACGACAGTCACGATGCCGGCGCGATCAACGCCGTACATCTCCAGAGCATCCTGGTTGGACCGTGCGCCAAAACGCCACCCATCCCAATCTCGGTTCAGCTGGCAATGATGGGGTTCAAGACTGGATCGGATCCACCGCCGAGTCTGCCGGCAAACGTGAGGGCAGCGACAAACTTGAGGGTGGTGGGACTCAATCAGGCTTCGCTCAAGAGTGTCAGGGGAGGATTTGGCAGTTGGAAGGTGATCCGTGGAGCTGGCAGGCGAGGATGGGTGGTGGATACTGCAGCCGGACCCAATCCCGAAGCGAGCGACGAGGCGTTGCTGGAAGATGTAGGTGCGGTGCCCACCGGGAGCGCCTCACCAGAACACATGGCACGAGACGACAGCACCGGCGGTAGAGAATGCAGCCTAAAGCGAGGCCGATCGGTACGATACGACGAGCGGTCGCTCGACCCGCAAGACGCACGACACGACTCTGACCGATCCTCCCGTTCTCCCATGCCTCCATCGGCGCGTCCCACAATCCCTTCGATCCGAAGAGCACACTCGGTCGGCGGTGGCTCTGACTCGCGTTCGCGTTCGCGTCACATTATCGCAGCGTCGTATTCGCTACCGTCTGATGCCAAAGTCGTACCGCGAGACGAAGTGGTTCGTGATCTGCCCGTTGACCATCCGCGACGGATCACGTTGCAGCGGCTGGCGGACTGCAATGGACATGTGACCGGCGATATTGGGTGGCACAGTCGCAAGATGGAAGTGCTGCTAGGCTTTGGCTTTTTGGGCAGAGAGACCGGGTTGTATGCTCTACCCTCTTTTCAGGTTTGATTGTCGCAGCAGCATGCGCAGTGGATTGGAATTCTATTCTGGCAGATCGCATGTCTATAAAGTAACAAAGTGAGAAGGCAACCGCAGCGCAAGGCGTACAAGATCCAAAGCTCCTTCGGTGAGCTGGTTGTGCCCGCCGGATTGCGTCTCTATCAACGTCACTGTGGCCCCGTCAGGAGGGTTGAAGCGTTTGATCTCTGCATAGTCGTCGATGTTCTTCGTCTGCACTTTGGTCGGTGTGCGATCGAGCAACTTTGCAAACAGCTTTCTGGAATGGGCAACGGGGATGACTGGGTCGTCTTTGGCGTGTAGCAACACGATGTGTGTGGACGACGATGTAAGTTGAGGCAAGGCGGTGATGGTGCTCAGGTGGGTTTGCAAGAAGGTGTCTAGGATGGCGTTGTTGAAAGGTATACTAGCGATGGGTTTCAGGAGTGGTAGGATGCCACCGAGACGAAAATCTTTGACAAGACTCTTCAAATCCGTGTATGGTGCCATGAGGACGAGTGCCGATGCTGGTGTATCTTGACTGGCAAGCTTTGCGGCCAGCAATGCGCCGATGCCGGTTCCTAGACTCTGACCAAAGATGGTCACACTTTGGCCACCAGATGCTAGGATCCATCGATATGCGCACTCGGCATCTTGCACCACACCCTGTTCGCTAGGCGTACCCGTACTATCGCCAAACCCGCGATAATCGATCGCCATCACATTGACATCTATCCTACTCGTGAGCAACGAATACGCATTGATACGCCAGGGGGCTGCGCGGTTCATCGAGTTGCCGTGCAAGTACAACACAGTCGGATACTCTTTCAACGCTCGTTTGTAAACCTCCTGGTCCCACTTGCGTCCGGTCGCTTGATGGGTCTGGTAGAAGATCTCGGGTACAACATGCCACGCTCCAATCCTCTGCCCGTCCGAGGTGTTGAGTGTGAACGCACGTGTTTTGAACGGTGCCAACCCGTATCGTTCGGGCTGAGAGAAGCTGGGGAAGAAAGGAAAGCGTACGGCATGGAGGAATATAAAGTGTCGTTGAAAAACAGGCGTGAGGAGGGCGATGAAGAACGTCAGGTAGACGGCGGTTACGGTGAGTGGGAGGTAGAGGGTGTGACGGAGGATGCCAAATGAGAGGGAGGTGGTGGGTGGTGGTCTTGGTGTTTTGGGCATCTTTGGACCGTATGAATAGGGGAGGGGTGGTTAGGAAGACGAGTTAGGTAGAGGAGACGGAGCAGTGGAATTGGGGCAATCACTAGAATAATTGCGACTTCCACTCGGGCTGTGCGCCGAAAGCGGGAGTCGGGGGAAGATCGAAATCGGTCCTCAGCTCAGATCGTGGCGAAGATCTGGACAGGCCTCGACGGACGTGAGATAAACAAGGAAGGGTGCAGCGCGGGCTCTCAGACAATGGGATGATGCTGTAAGCATTACATTTTCGGAGTAGAAGCACGGAGACAAAGCTGAGTTTGTGATGGCTCGCCACCACGACGCAGGCAGGGACAGCAGCTAGAGAGGAGAACAAGGGAAGTGATCCTACTGACACGCAGTCGGCCAAGGAGAGGAGGTGTAAGGGAACGACAAGCCTTGTGGAGGGCCATGTACGAGAGGGGCGTAAGAGCACGGGACGTCGACCTCAGTGACCCCAGCCTCAGAGCAATCCGTGGTGAAGGAAGAGTCGAATGCGCCCGGTGAGATGGGGGGATCGCCACAAGCGGGCACGTCCGATACCGGTTGAAGATCGAGGGTGAGAGAGGGGGGCTGTGCGCTCGACTTGTGGGCGCTGGCCTCGATGGATGCTTGAGTGGGGTGACCGTCGACAGTCAACGCTGGCTGCTTCTGTGAAGAGGCTGGAAGAGAAGCGCATTTTTCTGTGAGCAATCGCTTGCGCTCTTGAGCGTCCTTCTCAGCGAGCAGTGCGTTGAGTAGTTGAGGCATGTATCCTTCCTTCAGGGAGCGCCAATGAAAGATATCCATGTCGTCCCAGCTACTGAATCCGGTTGGCGGAGGAGGTGGCTCGAGGCGGAGACGATTGGCGGCGGCAGAAAGCTGTGTCGGACCTTCAAGATGGCGAGCCGGGAGAAGGGGGAAAGCGAAGCATAGAAACTTGGCGAGCTTGTGTTTCGGGAAGGGGAGAGCGTATTTTGTTTCGTCCAAGTCAAGGTATCTGCGAATTTCTGCCAGGCACGACGGATCTCGAATGCAGCAAAGAAAGGCCTTGTTGGTGTCCGATGGGGGCGTTGGCGGAGCTTCTACGGCCTTGTCGGCTCGGCGACAACGCTTAGGTGATTGGTCTGCGACGAGCTGAGCGATTGACTTACGCTTGCTTCTGGACAATCGCAGAGGGTTGCGACGAACTGAGCTGGTAGGGCTGGCACTCGAGGTTGCGCCGCCAGAACCACTTGGCCCCTGTCCATCGTTGCTATCATCTGGCTGATAGTCCATGTCATTTGTGTCTGCACCAGCCCTCTCGTCCGGATCGACGTTGTTTGCCGAAAGGATGTTGGTGGCCTGGTCGAATTGCGCCATGGGGATGAGGCGTTTTTCCATTTGGAGCCCCGCATAACACGCCGAAAAGCTGAGAAGACTTTGAACGAGTGTCGAAGACGATGGAACTGTTGGATCCGACTATCGGATCCAAGGGTCACCTCGCACTCAGAGCATTACCACTTCACGGCACTCAACTCCCGATGTCGGGAGTTGCATCTCGCACGCGGCACGACCGTGCAGCCCCCAATAAAACGGGTCAGTAATTGGGAGAAAAACCCTCTCGGACGACAGACCCCCTCAAGAACTCTGATTCGCTAGCGGACTTCAACTCCCGACACCGGGAGTTGCATAACTCCAACGAATCACAGAAGTGCCATACGAGAACACCCGAGCAGCCAAGAGATCGAAGACTGGCGAAAGGGAACACCATGGCCCGGAATAGGCCGAGCCAATCAGAACCACGAAAGGACAGGACAAGGAAGACGGAACGAGGGCCTCGTGGACGAATCATAATGGAGTAAAGGGGAACGAACACTAGTACACTCTCCAAGTGCTACCAATTAACTCCCGATGTTGGGAGTTGACACACGAACGTGAAGAAAGTTGCCCGCTAACTACCTCACCCTATAGCATTCCACATGACGGGTCGGATATAGAGACCTTGTGTATATAAAGACGCCTGCCAGTTGACTCAAGGGCCATGAAAATCTTATCGAATCATTAACCCGTCAAAGATTACACCAAGATTACCTACAGGGATACTACTCCCGACATCGGGAGCATTCCCCCAGCTAAATAACACCTTGCACGACTTCTGACTACTGTGCTACTCCCCGCCAAGTATTGTCTGACGGAGACGGACTAGTGAACGTCACACTTCACAGCCGCTCACGCTCACGATTTAACAACTGAACGACACTCTCCAAAGATCGCAACTTAGGAAACAAGTATCTAGGGACATCAAAGTCCCAATACCGGGTGTCAGTAAGTAATACTTGACAGAGGAGAACGACTGACATATATCCCACTTGACGTCAGTTGAAAGTTCAGCTACCAATACACCGACGGTTCACTCTCGCCCTCCAAATCCATCGGATTGACCACTGTTAGGGCCGTAGGGTCTGAGTACCGCCAGTCGCGGCTACGGCCGGGCGTGGTCGGGAACGGAGAGGTCGTGGAGTGCGGGGCGGCTGTCGAGGACAAACCGCGGATGACGGGGGACGCGCTACTGAGTTGCTATTATAGCGTGACTAAGTAATACATGCGACGAGGAGTCGTGACGGATCCCTGTCGGTGGCGATGAAACCATTAAGGGGGGGGCGCGGAGCCGCTAGGCGGGTCCGCGGTAGTCGCGGATCGGGTCACCGATCATCCGCGGTCGATCGGGTGGCACGGCGGTCCTGACATTACCCCCCGGTCTAGGCGGCTGTCCGCAGCCGCCGTGGACCCCGCGGTTGAGCGCTAGCCACCCCCATGGCGGCGGCTAATTGCTCGGCTACCGTCGGCAACCTCCACCTGGCCGCGGCCAATTCTCGACGCGATCAGAATTTCCGAGATGAAGTGGTCCCACCAAAGGGGGCAAATGAGGTCCACGTCCTCAATGCTTTGTCCCTCGGTACACTGCTCAAGTGCCCCGACTTGCACGGGCCGTGAGCCAAGGCAGTGGAACGTGGGCTGAGTTGCGCGTGGGTGGCTGAGCACGCGGAGGGGATATATAGAACGGGGTCAGAGCGTCGCTCGCCCCCTTCTTCCTTCCCTTCCACCATCAACACACGCATCCACGGCTGTGCTGTTGATTTCAAGATCTCTTCGACGGAGCGTCCGCGACCACTATGTCTGACGCTGGATCGGGTAAGTAGTTGTCGTGGTTGTCGTTGGTGTTGTGGGTGGCCGTGTTACTGACCCTGCGTTCTTCTTTGTCGTCGGTATCGTGGAACAGATCTCGGTGACCTCGAGCACCGCCTCGGGCCCCTCCCCAATCCCGTCGAGCCCGGCCCCATGGCCGTGGTACTATACCGCCCGCCCTTCGTGGGCGAAGGACCCGCCGCGGTCGGCGATGGTAAGTCTTTCTTCGTCGTGGATGTTCGTGGGGGTTGTGCTGATCGTCGTGGACCCTTGTCGTTTTTCTTTTTCTTGCCGTGGACAGATGTCGACGAACTCTGGCGCGTCACCTGGACGCGGTGCTACGCGTGCGCCGTGGCGAACCGTGGGCATGGCAAGGCCTGCGTGCCGTCCACCCGCGGTGACGATCGCCGCTGCGAGTCGTGCCGGAAGTCCTCGCGCCCGTGCGACTTCGAGATGAACGGTACGTGGTCTTGTCGTGGGGTGTGGTGGAGGAGACTGGGGCGCCGTGGGGTAGCCGTGGTGGTGGTGCGAGAAACTGACGGGTGTGGTTCTGGTTTGGTCGGTCTTGGTCGTGGACAGAGCCGCGGATTGGTGGGCGCGACGCTCCGCTCAAGCGCTCGGTGTACGGGGAGTTGCTGGCTTGGTGGCGGAGGAACGGTGTGGGCCGTGAACGCCGCCCCAACCCCAACGTCCGCCTCGCCCATGTGCCGGTTGTGCGGTTGTCGGAGGGCCTCCGCGAGGAGGTGGAGCAAACTGCGGAGCACCTGCGCGAGCAGGGGCGCGCTCAGCGCCGTGCCCGCAGCGGAGGTAACCGGGGGGCCGAGGCCAGGCAAGAACGGGCCCGTCGTCGGGGGCGTTGCGCGCCTCAGACGGCGCTGGGTGAGCCGGAGGCCGTGGTGGACAGGGTGCGGGCCTTCGTGGCCAGGTTTGCGGATGTCTCGGAGGACATGAAGGAGTTGTTGCTGGACTTGGCCGCGACCTGGGGTGGGGAGGTGGAACAGAGGCTGGCGACCTTCGCCCACGACGCTCGTCAGAGCGCCGTCTGGCTGGCGGGTTTTGCCACGCAGCTCCGCGCTTGGGCGGATACCCTCCCCGACGCCACTGTTCCCGACACTGAGTGAGGTGTCGGTGAAATCAAAAGTTTTACCGGGTCCGTCCGTTGTGTGTGTGCGTGCGATGTGTCAATTGTGGTGAATGCCGAGGGGAACTGGAGAGAGTGTGTGGAAAAGTTTTACCGGGTCCGCCCGTTGTGTGTGTGCGTGCGATGTGTCAAGTGTGATGAATGCCGAGGGGAACTGGAGAGCGTGTGTGTGGAGACCCCTCGACCAACGTGGGGGGTAGGTGGTACGGATGGTTATCTCGGTGCGGGCGTGGATGAGGGGGTCCCACATTCTGCGTGGAGCACCGCAGGTTACTTCCGCGGTCGGGGCTTGTCTGGGTTGGCGGCGTGGAACGCATCCACTAGCTCCGTGGCGTGATCCACGTCGTCCGCGGGTACCCAACTGGGCTTATAGCCCACCCACTTCACGAGGTAGTGGAGTCGGTTCTTACGGCGGCGAGAGTCGCGGATCTCCTCGACTTCGAAGTCCTCGTAGTCGTCGACGAGAGTTTTCGACTGCGGGGCATCCGTGGATTCGCGGATGTCATCGGGGTAAGGCTCGAGCATTTGGACGTGGAACACGGGGTGGATTTTCCACGACGCCGGTAGGCGGAGCCGGTACGCAAGCGCGCCCACTCGTGCCTCGACCCGGAAGGGACCTGCCAAGGGATTGGAAAGTTTTCTACTGGGTCTGTCACCGCGCAGATTCCGGGTGCGTAGCAAAACCTTCTCCCCTGGTGAAAATTTTACGTCGCTCCTGCGACGATTATACGCGCCAGCCATGGCCTGGTTCGCTCGCTGGATGCCTTCCTGACAGATCGCCAGCAGTTCCGCTGGCGTTCGTCCATCCGCTGACGGCGGTGGTAAGGTTGGGTGTATCCGCGGTGCGAAAGTCAGTGTCGCGGTGAACGGGGACACCGTGGTTGTACTCGACGGTCGGTTGTTCAGCGCCAGTTGCGCCGTTGGGAGCAACGACGCCCAATCGCTATGATCGTAGGCCGTGTAGAAGCGGAGGAAGGTCTCCAACGACTGGTTGGTCCGTTCGGTTTGACCGTCAGTCTGCGGGTGGTGCGCGGAAGAGAACGACCCAGTAATGCGGAGGATCCGCAGCAGCTCCACCCAGATCTCTGCGACGAAAGTCGTTCCCCGGTCTGAAACGATGTCGTCGGGGAGTCCGAAGTAGGCGAACACATAGCGATGCAGCTGGTGGGCCAGTGTCGCCGCGGTGTCTGCGGAGTTAGCGGGGATGAATACCGCATACTTGGTGAGTTTGTCGACGACGACCAGGATCGCGTCGTAAGTGTGACCGTTGGCGACCGAGGGTGGGAGCTCCGTGACGTGATCCATTGTTATGCGAGACCACGGTCTGTTCGGGAGGCGACGAGGGCAACAGATACCCATGCGGTTTGTGCCGCGGCGGTTTAGCTCGACGGCAAGCCGCGCAGGTGCGGACGTATGTGTGGACGTCCCTGGTGAGGCTTGGCCACCAGAAGTGGCGACGGACCAACGATAGCGTGGGTCGCGGTCCAGCGTGGCCACTTGTTGGGTGGTCGTGGAGGAGTTGCAGCGCTTTGTGCCGGAGACCGTTTGGCAGGAAGATCTTGCCGTTTTGGTGCCGCGGAAGGCCGTCGATCCAGGTGACGGCATCGGGAAGCGATGTCGTTGCTTTAAGCTCCTCCACCCAAGCGGGCGGAAGACCGTCGAGCGGCTGCTCGACGTGCGCTGCCGCCGCGAAGAAGTGGTCGGGTAGCAACACGCCGTAGTTGGCCGGGTCTGGCTTGGACGGTGCGTCGGGGAACAGGTCGTGGCGACGACTGAGGGCGTCTGGCCGCACTGCTTCCTTCCCCGGCCGGTAATGGATGACCAGGTCGAACTCCGCGAGTTCTGCTTGCCAACGAGCTTGTCGCCGGGTCAGTTGCCGTTTGGTGTTGAAGTACAACAGCGCTTGATGGTCCGTGTAGACGAGGAATGGCTTGCCCAAGCCGTGGAGGTAATGCCGCCACTGGGCGCAACAGTCCACGATGGCCAAAAGTTCTTTGTCGTGAATCTCGTAGTTCCGCTCTGCGGGGATCATCTTCCGACTCCAGTAGGCGACGGGGTGGAGCGAGTGGGTGCGCGTATTGGGCGGCGACGACGGCTCCAACTCCGTTGGGTTGCGTTGGTGCCATTGAGACAGTACCGCGGCTACGACGGCGTCGCTTGCGTCGGTCTCAATGACTGTTGGGAGAGTGGGGTCAAAATGCCGAAGGATGGGTGCGGTTGTGAATTCCTTCTTCAGGCGGTTGAAGGCGTCCACGGCGGCCGGGGGCAACTCGACACGCCCCTTCGATACTCCCTTCAGCAAATCGGTCAGCGGGGAAACGACGCGCGAGTAGTGCCGAATGAATCGCCGGTAGAAGTTGGCAAAGCCGAGGAATACTTGGATCTGGCGGATCGACTCGGGTTGGGGCCAGTCGACGACGGTGCGGACCTTCGATTCGTCCATTGTTACCCCGTTGGTTGTGACTACATAGCCAAGGAATTCCACGGATGTTACGTGGAACTCGCACTTGTCCGGCGCACAGTATAGTTGGTTGGTACGTAGGCGTTCGAGGACTTGGCGGACATGCCCAACATGCTCTTCCGTGGATTCAGAATAGACCAAAATATCGTCGAGGTAGACGATGACGAACACGTCGAGGAGGTCGGCGAGGACGTAATTCATCAACCGCTGGAACGTCGAGGGCGCGTTGCACAGGCCAAACGGCATGACGAGGTATTCGTAGCTACCATACCTGGTGCGAAACGCCGTCTTCCATTCGTGGCCCTCGGCGATGCGGAGGAGATTGTACGCTCCTTTGAGATCGAGTTTGGTGAATACCTTCGCCGAAGATAGGCGGTCGAGGTGTTCGTTGATAAGCGGGATCGGGTAGCGATCCTTCACCGTAATGGCGTTGAGGGCTCGATAGTCAACGCACGGGCGGAGACTACCGTCTTTCTTTGGTACAAAGAGCAGCGGAGCTGCCGCGGGGCTCTTTGACGGGCGGATGAACCCGTTGGCCTCCATCTTGGCAAGGTACTCGCGGAGCTCCTCCTGCTCGCGGTGAGACAGCGAGTAGAGGGCTCCAAAGGGGATGGTCTTCCCCGCCTCGAGGTGGATCTCGTGGTCGTGGGGGCGATGAGGCGGGAGTTGATTTGCGCGCTCGGTGTCGAATACGTCAGCGTATTCCTCGTACTCCGTGGGGAGTGGGGAAATTGCCGCAGCGCGCGCTTGCATGAACGCGGGTAATTCGCGGGGTTCCTCGACGGTCAGAAGGTCGTCGAGTTGTCGGGGGTTTTGCCGTGAGCTCACTACCTGTGTCAGGTCGACGTAGCTCGGTCGGGTGGCGTCGTTGGTAGGTATCTCCACGGTGACTGGCAGCCGTAGGTCCCAGGTTCGGAGGGAGTAGTTGGGCTCCGGACGAGCACTCTCGATCCAATCCATGCCGAGGAGTACGTCGTGAGACGCCATGGAGGTGATGTAGAAACGGTGGCGGGCGGTGATGAGGTGCTCGCGAATGTGAACATCCGCGGTAGCGCGCTGGGTGATTGGGGAGGATTTCCCCTGGAGAAAGGAAGCGTGTAGCGCTTGGGGAGTGTCGTCCACGATGGCGTTCGATGCCGAGGCCATCTCTGGAGTCATGAACGAGGCGGTGGCGCCGGTGTCGAGTAGGGCGAGGCCTTGAGCCTCGCCCACACGCACGAGGCATTCGTAGGTGGGGAGCGTGGGGTGTCGGTGGATTCGCAAAGTGGATCCCCCTTCGTCCACCCGTGGTTCTTCGGTCCGTTGGCTGGCCCAGAAAGCTACGACGTGGGCGCGTAACTGGGCCAAATCGTCGATGAGCACGGACCGTTGGGGCTCATCGACTCTTAGTTTTCCTTCTCGCTGGTGGACTCTTCGGAGAGGTCCACCGACGGTTCACTCTCGCCCTCCGAATCCATCGGATTGACCACGAACGAGCCATCCTCATCGTAACGAATGGCGTGGGCGCGGAGCTGTTGCGCCTGTGGTCCCTTCGGACAGTCGCGCTGGAAATGGTTGGGGTCACCGCACGTGTAACAGTTCCCCTTTGTGCGGCGATCCTGGCGGAGTCGGTCCGCTGATTCGCGCGATGGTTCCTTGGACGTGGAGGACTGCCGCTGAGGTCGAGCGGTCCCCGCGGAGTGCGTGGGGGAACGCCTGGCACGGCTCGCTGGGGTACCCATTGTCATGTGGTCACCAGCCTCGTGGATCATCTGCATTCGGCGTTCCACGTTAATGGCGGCGTTGATGAACGCGGCTAAGTCGTCCATCGGGACGCCGGCCAGGGCCTTGCGCAGAGAAGGACGGAGACTCTGTTCGAACAGAGCGAGGAGCTGTTTCTTGTCCGTGGCGTTAGCTCTAGCGGCGAGAGAGTTAAATTCCGCGGCGTGCGCGGTGACTGACGTCTTGCCTTGGCGGAGGTTTGTGAGTTGGTGTCGAGCGGTGACGCCGGGGTGTGGGTCACCGTAGCTACTGCGGAGGTCCTCGCAGAACTCGTTCCAGTTGTGGAGGAACGAATTGTATTCCGTGGACTGGCGGAGGTTACGCAGTCTGGTGCGGGGAGCTCCAGTCATGTAGCCGATGGCAAGTGTGATCCTACGAGCGTCGGTGGCAAACATGGCGGGGTTGGCCTCGAAGCTGAGTTCGCACTGGTCGAGGAAGTCCTCGAGCGTGGCTTCGGAGCCATCCCACTCCGGTGGTTTAATTTTCAGCCCCGTGTCTCGGCCTCCTCGGTAGTCGTCAGCGAGAGCGGGGAAGTGGGGCTCCGGCGTGGGTTCCATCGTCGCTGAGCGGACATTGAGGCGAGCGTCATCAGGACGAGGGGGAGGGGGTACCACGCTGGCACCTCGTGTGACCGGTGGAGCGCTTACTCCCCGGTAAGGGGTGGCGGATCCTCGGTACGGCGTGGCCTGGACCGGTTCGGCGGCGGTAGTCGGAACGCCGACAGGCTCCGCCTCGATGGTCTGCTCTTCGAGCCCCATCGCAAGCGCGGGATTCGTAGGGCGTTGGTTGCCGAGGAGCAGCTGCGACAGTAAGTCGTTGAGTCGTCGTTGCTCTTCGTTGGCGCGGCGTTGTCCCTCATTCAGCTGAGCGAGGATCTCGGCCTGTCCTTGCATGATGGCGGACAGGTCCACCGAGTTGGGGCTTGGGGCGGGGAAGTCCGCGACGCCGAACGAGGTGGCATCGTCGTCGGTGGCGGATCGTGTCCCGGTGGTGCGGGTGCGGTTGTTGTTACGCGACATTGTTCAACGACGTCGTCCCGTTAGGAGGTCGCATGTAATGTTAGGGCCGTAGGGTCTGAGTACCGCCAGTCGCGGCTACGGCCGGGCGTGGTCGGGAACGGAGAGGTCGTGGAGTGCGGGGCGGCTGTCGAGGACAAACCGCGGATGACGGGGGATGCGCTACTGAGTTGCTATTATAGCGTGACTAAGTAATACATGCGACGAGGAGTCGTGACGGATCCCTGTCGGTGGCGATGAAACCATTAAGGGGGGGGCGCGGAGCCGCTAGGCGGGTCCGCGGTAGTCGCGGATCGGGTCACCGATCATCCGCGGTCGATCGGGTGGCACGGCGGTCCTGACAACCACGAACGAGCCATCCTCATCGTAACGAATGGCGTGGGCGCGGAGCTGTTGCGCCTGTGGTCCCTTCGGACAGTCGCGCTGGAAATGGTTGGGGTCACCGCACGTGTAACAGTTCCCCTTCGTGCGGCGATCCTGGCGGAGCCGGTCCGCTGATTCGCGCGATGGTTCCTTGGACGTGGAGGACTGCCGCTGAGGTCGAGCGGTCCCCGCAGAGTGCGTGGGGGAACGCCTGGCACGGCTCGCTGGGGTACTCATTGTCATGTGGTCACCAGCCTCGTGGATCATCTGCATTCGGCGTTCCACGTTAATGGCGGCGTTGATGAACGCGGCTAAGTTGTCCATCGGGACGCCGGCCAGGGCCTTGCGCAGAGAAGGACGGAGACTCTGTTCGAACAGAGCAAGGTATTGGAGGCTGGGCTTTCGACTGACGTCGAGTGGGATATATGTCAGTTGTTTTCCACTGTCAAGTATTACTTACTGACACCCGGTATCGGGACTTTGATGTCCCTAGATACTTGTTTCCTAAGTTGCGATCTTTGGAGAGTGTCGTTCAGTCGTTAAATCGTGAGCGTGAGCGGCTGTGAAGTTTGACGTTCACTAGTCCGCTTCCGTCAGATAATACTTGGCGGTGGGTAGCGCAGTAGTCGGAAGTCGTACAAGGTATTGCTTAGTTGGGACAATATTCCCGATATCGGGAGTAGGTATCCTGTAAGTGATCTTGGCGTGATCTTTTAACGGGTTAATGATTCGATGATATTTCATGGCCCTTGAGTCAACTGGCAGGCGTCTTTATATACACAAGGTCTCTATATCCGACCTATCATATGGATCGTTATAGGATGAGGTAGTTGGCGGGCAACTTCCTTCACGTTCGTGTGTCAACTCCCGACATCGGGAGTTAGTTGGTAGCACTTGGAGAGTGTACTAGTGTTCGTTTCCCTTTACTCCATTGTGATTCGTTCACGAAGCCCTCGTTCCGTCTTCCTTGTCCTGCCCTTTCGTGGTCCTGATTGGCCCGGAATAGGCCGGGCCATGGTGTTTCCTATCGCCAGTCTTCGATCTCTTAACTGCTCGGGTGTTCTTGTGTAGCACTTCTGTGATTCGTTGAAGCTATGCAACTCCCGGTGTCGGGAGTTGAAGTTCGCTAGCGAATCAGAGTTCTTGAGGAGGTCTGTCGTCCGAGAGAGGTTTTCTCCCAATTACTGACCCGTTTTATTGGACGCTGCACGGTTGTGCCGTGTGTGAGATGCAACTCCCGACATCGGGAGTTAAGTGCCGTGAAGTGGAAATGCTCTGAGTGCGAGGTGACCCTTGAATCCGATAGTCGGATCCAACACAAGGAGCTGTTTCTTGTCCGTGGCGTTAGCTCTAGCGGCGAGAGAGTTAAATTCCGCGGCGTGCGCGGTGACTGACGTCTTGCCTTGGCGGAGGTTTGTGAGTTGGTGTTGAGCGGTGACACCGGGGTGTGGGTTGCCGTAGCTACTGCGGAGGTCCTCGCAGAACTCGTTCCAGTTGTGGAGGAACGAATTGTATTCCGTGGACTGGCGGAGGTTACGCAGTCTGGTGCGGGGAGCTCCAGTCATGCAGCCGATGGCAAGTGTGATCCTACGAGCGTCGGTGGCAAACATGGCGGGGTTGGCCTCGAAGCTGAGTTTGCACTGGTCAAGGAAGTCCTCGAGCGTGGCTTCGGAGCCATCCCACTCCGGTGGTTTAATTTTCAGCCCCGTGTCTCGGCCCCCTTGGTAGTCGTCAGCGAGAGCGGGGAAGTGGGGCTCCGGCGTGGGTTCCATCGTCGCTGAGCGGACATTGAGGCGAGCGTCATCAGGACGAGGGGGAGGGGGTACCATGCTGGCACCTTGCGTGACCGGTGGAGCGCTTACTCCCCGGTAAGGGGTGGCGGATCCTCGGTACGGCGTGGCCTGGACCGGTTCGGCGGCGGTAGTCGGAGCGCCGGCAGGCTCCGCCTCGATGGTCTGCTCTTCGAGCCCCATCGCAAGCGCGGGATTCGTAGGGCGTTGGTTGCCGAGGAGCAGCTGCGACAGTAAGTCGTTGAGTCGTTGTTGCTCTTTGTTGGCGTGGCGTTGTCCCTCATTCAGCTGAGCGAGGATCTCGGCCTGTCCTTGCATGATGGCGGACAGGTCCACCGAGTTGGGGCTTGGGGCGGGGAAGTCCGCGACGCCGAACGAGGTAGCGTCGTCGTCGGTGGCGGATCGTGTCCCGGTGGTGCGGGTGCGGTTGTTGTTACGCAACATTGTTCAACGACGTCGTCCCGTTAGGAGGTCGCATGTAATGTTAGGGCCGTAGGGTCTGAGTACCGCCAGTCGCGGCTACGGCCGGGCGTGGTCGGGAACGGAGAGGTCGTGGAGTACGGGGCGTCTGTCGAGGACAAACCGCGGATGACGGGGGATGCGATACTGAGTTGCTATTATAGCGTGACTAAGTAATACATGCAACGAGGAGTCATAATGAAACCCTGTCGGTGGCGATGAAACCATTAAGGGGTGCGCGGAGCCGCTAGGCGGGTCCGCGGTAGTCGCGGATCGGATCACCGATCATCCGCGGTCGATCGGGTGGCAGGTCGCCTCGACGGCGGTCCTGACACTGTGTAGCTGCAAGATCTGGAAAGAAGCTGGTTGTCTTCTCGAACATTTAAGATGTAGTAGCTGGCAGCAGCTGCCAAGACCAGCAGCGAGAGCTGGAAGAGCGGTGGCTGGCCTGACATTGTGTGACAACTTGCTGGTGGTGGTGAAAGTCAAGTCCGGTATTCATGCTTGGACTGCATCTTGCACTGCGTCAGATGAGCAGCTGTGACAGAAAGTCTGCATGATGCAACTACTATGCTCAAACATTTGGCTCATAAAAAGCAGTATCTTGTGAGCTATATCAGGCCTTTTTTAGCTCACACACTTACCGTGAGCGGAAGTCAAAAAGCCAAAAATGTGATTATAGAGAAATTTGGCTCACAAATGAGCCAAATTTTGACGTGCCAAAACCTCTCTAATAAGACAAGGAGCCAAGGAGCAAGTCCACGTTCTCAAAAAGTTGGTCGAGTGGAGGCCAAAGCTCGCGCGGAAAGCTAACTTCTGAAACCTGATCCCCTCCTGCTCCTCCTGCTCCTCCTCGTCCAATCCTCGAAAGCCATTCCCAAACCATCGACATCATGACTTCAAATGCATCTCATTACGAATAGCATGTAATAGCTATACATCACAGCTTAGCCTTCTTTCCTGTGGCCTCCCTCTCAGCCCTAATCTTCCTCTGAGCTAATACCGCCCTCCCCGCGCTACTTGCATTCGTTCTCCCAATTTGCCCGTTGATCCAATCACCCAGATCCACCAACTTGTCCAGATCCGTCCCCGTCTCGTATCCCTCTTTATGCAGCGCAAACACGACACTCTCCGTATCGATATTGCCCGTGGCACCTGGCGAGTACGGACAGCCACCCAAACCTCCCACTGCGGAATCGACTGTGCGGACACCCAGCCTTACCATGTGTAGGACGTTGGCGAGTCCCGTGTTCATCGTGTCGTGGCAGTGAGCTGCAAAGAGGCTCGCGTTGGCGTTTGTGTGTTTGAGCGAAGCGTTGAGCACGGCCTCCATGGTGGACGGTGTTCCGGCGCCAATCGTATCGCCGAGGGAGATTTCGTAGCATCCCATATCCAGAAGAGCTTTGGAGACTTGTCCGACGATTTCCGGGTCTACAGCGCCTTCGTAAGGGCAGCCAGCAACAGTGCTGATATACCCTCGGACTCTCAAGCCAGAAGCTTTGGCTTTGCAAGTGACTTGCTCGAGACGCTGCAGCGACTCAGCAATGGTGCAGTTGGTGTTGGCTTTGCAAAAGGATTCTGAGGCGGCAGTGAAGATGGCAATCTCATCAGTGGGTTGCGGGCCTTTGCTATCGTCCTTGTACTCAGAGAGCAGCTTTTCAAGCCCTTCCAATCCGCGCATGTTTGGCACGAGGACAGGATAGGATATCGACGAATGCACCGGCATCCCTCGCACCACCTCCGGTGTATCCCCCATCTGAGGAACCCACTTGGGCGAGACGAAAGATCCAGCTTCGATCACGGGTACACCTGTCTCTGCTAGTCGTCGAATCAGCTCGATCTTGGTGGCTGTGGGGACGATCGCTTTCTCGTTCTGTAGACCATCGCGCGGTGATACCTCGACGATCTTGACGAATTGCTTGTTTGTCTTGACTGCTGTTGCGAGTGCTCGTTTGGTTACTGGTGTCGCGACGAGTAGCGCGGATCCTGCGAGTGGCCTCAGCATGGGTGAGCGAGCGTGTCGAGAAGCTGAGTCGTCTGTGATGATGATAAGAAACGCGGTGATAGCTGTGTGGATCAACGTAGAGAAGCAATTTCGGCGTGTCCGATCCGGCGGGTGTGAATGTGACTTTGTGCGGGGGACCAGCGTAAAAAACGCGGGGGCAAAAAGCGACAACGGCAAACAGAGACCCGACACAACCGGCAGGTCCGAAATTTCTTGTCGATACCAGCCATCGTCATCTGCCTGTTGCAGCAAGGCTCATCAACACACACGCAGACTGAGGCTCTCCTATGAGGATATCAATTGACAGAGTATGCCAAATCGAAAGCTGGAAACATTGACAACGGTGACGACGCCTGCTACAGACGAGACCAGAAAACCAACATACAAGTACAGACTCTCAAAGAAGAGAATCAAAACAGAATACAAAGTGAGAGTGTAAGAGCTACGATATATCAAGGAATGGCGACTACAATGACAACGGCCACAAGCGTAGCAAGCGTGTTGATCGCCATGATGCGCATCGCCTTCATTTGCTGCGCTCGTCGAACACGTGCATCGAGCACACGTTCAGTGCCCACCGCGAAACCGGTACCTCGTCGAATCGCGGTCCAGATTCGCTCTTTCATGGATCGCGACGGTGTTGTGTCGTAGGCGCGTTTGGATGCGGTTGGAGCGGTGGGTGAAGATCCCACAGCAGTGGTACTCGTGGTCGCCGACATACGCAACTTGCCCTTACTCGGGACCGCAAACAGCAGCGGTCGTGTAGAATCAGGCCGGTCGGAGCTCACTGCAGATGGTGCCGACCAGGGTGCTATACCGCGTGGGTTGAGCGGTGATGATGCGTTTGCTGCTGCTGGCTCTGGAATCGAAGGCATTGCTGCCTTTTCCAGATCGCTCTGATCAGAACGCAGGTGGGAAGGCGATCGCATGGGAGCATCGTGCGTTTGCGCTTGCAAACGTCCGCTCGACTTGTGTGGCAGCAAGGCCTGTGCGAGCGACTTGCGTCGTGCGATCCCAGATGGCGAGCTGTGAGGGGAATCATCGCCTGTTGCATCGGGCGAAGTGGACGCAGCGACCCTTGCAGCCAATTCGGGATCAAAGAGCAAAGCATCGCGCGTCAGCACCGGTGCATCTGCGTGGTCCTCTGCAAGATCGTTTCCCGACTTGGTCACAATGCCAATCGACAAGTTCAGCAGAGGAACGCGCTTCTGCCTGATCAAGGCAGGTGCAGGCAGGGCATTGTCGCCGTGCATGATACTGCCGTCAACCTGGCGCATGTCGGCGTATGTACGGGAAGTATGATCCATGCTCGGTCGTGACGAAGCAGGAACGTTCGAGTCGACTGCCGAAAGAGTTGTCGAAGGGCGGCCAGCCGAATCGGTTGCACTTGCCAATGCCCCCGTCTTGCGAGGCGTGTGCAAGATCACTGCTGCCGGCATGCTGAGTGCGGCATCCTTCTCCAAGTAGGGTTGCAATTCCATCACGTTGGATGTGTCTGCAAACGACATCTCCAGCGAGGCTTTGGCAGACAAGCCAGCATCTGTCGCCTCGGATTTGGAGCATTGTCGCCCTTCCTCGAGCGCTTGCGTGCCGCTCAAATCTGTGCTCAGAGGCCGCCCCTTCTGCTTGTCCTTCTTCTGGCCCGTAACGCCGGTGAGAATGTCGGCGATCTCGGGAGCCATCCAACGGTTGATGCCTCGCTCGGCGTCCGAGTCTCTCTCGTCGGCAGCAGCTTGCAGCGCGGCCAAGTCGAAGCCAACCACATCATCACCAGAGATGCGCGAACGGATCTCTTCACGCTCGCGCTCCTCCTCCTCGTCTGGTTCACGATTGCCACGAAGAGTGAGCCATACGCAGAGACCGGTGAAGTAGGCCAGAATGTATCCCAAGCCTGCGCACCAGATGGGAGCCGTCAAGAGGCGCCACCATCGACTGATGCTGCCGGTTCCCTGGTTGGCGTGTGGCGCAAGTGGCGAAGGGGAGACGATGAGCAGGATGCTGAACACGAGCGCAACGCTGGTGCAAGCGATGCCTACCATCAGACGGCCGCGTTTCGTGTTGGGTCGCAGGTTGCGTGCCACCGAGATGAAGAAGAAGGGCACAACGTGCTGCGACATGTAGGCGTACACTGCATCTGCGATGGGAGCGAGCACGTCGGGATGGGTTGAATAATCGCATTGGGCCAAAGAAAGTTGCAGATCGCTCTCGGAGACGAGACCGACATCGACCATCCAGAGAAGACGAGGCATCTTGTCGGCATAAGATGACCCGAGTTGCTTATTGTTGGCGGCAGTGTCGGACGACGAGTTGGAATCGCGCTTCTTTCTGTGTTTGATTGAGCTGGGCAAGATGCAGACACGTCGAGCACAGAGGTAGCGATGAACGAGGCGATCAAACTCGACGCGGAGTGGCTGGGTTTCTGGTTCCAGACCCAGATCGGTGGGTTTGAGTCGCGCGAGAACTTCTTGTAGAGCATCTCCTGGAATGTCAGAGAGATCATCGTGGCTGACAGAGCCTTGGCGCAGGGCATCCATTGCAGTCAGGTCGGACGACGCTCGAGGCTTGAGAGCATTTCGAACATAAGCGCGAACCGCCCCTTTGCAGGTAGCTGGATCGGGACTCTTGAGGCGATCTGAACGTGCTTGCTCTCTGAACTTGGTGAGGTAGCGTTCATACGCAACCAAGAAGTCGAGAGCGTCGACCTCATCGCGGTGGATTCGCTGCGATGTGGGCTTGTCTTTGACGAGGTTGGGAGATGGCGGGGAAGAAGCGGACGAGGTGGGAGCATCGAGGTTGAGATCAAAGTCGTCGATGGCAGACGTCTGCATGTCTGAGGCTGGGTAGTAGGACGGAAGACGTTTGTGAGGTTGACGCTGGAAGTGCAAGAAGGTGCGCAGATCCAACAGACTGATGGGACGACAGCTGCGACCGTGGATGATGTCGACTAGGCTGACACCGAGGCTGCTTTTCTGTTCCGCTTTGGCGAGACTGGCGATCTTGTTGTTGCTGCCGTAGCCGTCCTGAGCGATGCGGTGCTGCAAGAGGAAAGCAGGTGTGGGTTGCGATGGGCCCGAAATGTGAGTGGCACGTCGACTATACTCGCAGCATTGCGCACCATATCCACAGCTGGGCCCACCGCAGCTCTGTAGTGTCGAAGGGACGGCGGCGGATCTGTCTTGGTCGGTGGCACACTCGACGCATTCGCCACGCATGAAGTTGGCCTTGTTGGGGCCAGCGACAGTATCCCACTCGTCCGGCTGGATCCAGCCGAAGATGTCTTCATCACGGTTGTCGGCGTAGACGTCGTGGTCTGTCGCAGAACGCCAGCGGCATTCGGAGGGAGAGACGTCGGCGCTCCTGCCAAACTGCTGCGCAGATGGCCCTGACGGAAAATCCATCGTGAAAGGTGTTGGTGACAGAAGGAGAAGGAGGGTGAGTTGATGGCTGCGTGAGCAGGGTGGCAATCAAAGGATGATGTGTGTCAGGCCCCAAGCATTGTTTCGAGTTGTGTAGAGTGACGAGGTGATAGATACGATGTGGCAATGTCGTCGTGATGGTGGAAGCGATTGGACAGAAGTGGGGTGGGTGCTGATGATTGTTGTGAGAAGGCAAGACGGAAAAAGTGGCACGATGAAGTGCTTGAGGTTGTTGGCAGGGCAAGCTGACGTTGATTTTGTGATGTGAGAGGCGGGGGATGAATGAGCGGAGCTAAGGTAACAAAGACCAGAGCGGGAGCGACGAGGCTGCAAGTGGTACAGCGGAGTCGATGAGGAGCGATGGCAACCGCTGGTGACTTATGAATCGAGAAGAGGTATAGATAGCCGTACGCGCGGTTGGAAGCTGATAGTGAACATGTGTACTGTACGTCGTCAGCAAGGAAAGAGGGCTGAAGTCGTTGGTTGGAAGCCACACAGCTACACTCAAGAGTGATGCTGCGGAGTGGCGGGCTCAAAAGACGGAGCGGATTGGATGGGCGACTGAGACGGAGACTGAGACTGGGAGGATCACACAAGCATTGTCCGAGCGCAGGTTCAAAGGCGAAGCAATCAGACCAGGGCAAAACGGATTGGCCAAGTGGGACAATACTGAAGAGACCTCGTGGCAAACTCGACAAACGAGGCAGCTGTCTTGCCAAAGCTGTGGAAACCGCTAAGACTCTGATACGTTTGCATCGGCCAGCAGGAAGCGGTGCAGCGAGAAGAACAGCAACGAGATCTAAGCCCACAACAAGAGAGGCAACCGAAGAGAAAAGCAAAAGGGTACAGGGATAGAGGCAGCGCGGACTTGAGATCTGGACTAATTCGGAGTTTGTAACTTAGGCCTTTGCCAGTGCGAACAATGATGGACTTTTGCAGCAGAAGCCGGTCGCAAATTGGAAAGCCGTCGTCGTCTTTGGGGACTCGACTGCATTTCCATCGCACAAAACCACACGCGGAACAGCAGACAGCAGTGAGTACATCTGTCAGCAAAAAGCACTTCGGCGTGGAACTGTCATGTTTGAAAGAACAAGCAAGGAGGTGGCCGCCGATCCAAGAAAAGTTCCCAAGCAACTCGAAATCGAATCGAGCTTGTTTGCATGCATCCCTCTGCGTTAAGTTAGCCGTCAAGTTACTGTAGCCACGTGAGCAAGTTTTTTTTTACAGAGGGTTAGTGCCGTTTGACATGGCCATGCAAAGCCACCAACAGATTTGACGCGGGACACCAACGAGATGCGATGGACAGGAACGCTCTCGTTCTTTTTTTGGTCGGGTCTTGCGCGTGGGAAGATCCCATTTCTTTGCAGCCGCGCCTGACTGATCTCGTGCTGTGCTGCTGTACTGTAAGTTAATTTTGTCGCTAGCGCATCGTCTCGCTTTTGCCCGCAATTCTTTCAAGCTTGACATGCAGCACACGGCATCGAAACCAGAAACAAGCTCGGACGCAGAATCCAGAGCTGCTTTGCTGAGCCTATAGCGTATAGAGATAGCGTTCAGTACTGTGCAAGTAGCATCGGCTCCCATCGCCAATGTCGCATGAGAGCCGACGGGTGCACCAGAGACTCGGTCGCCGTTTGACATGCTCGGAGTTGTGGTCGACAAAACCGCACGATGCTTCTAGATCACTTTTGCCAGGGACCATCTCAATTCCTTGACTGCGTCGGTGAGGGCGCTTGTCATGCTGCGTGGCTTTTGCTTGGCGTGCGGCCCTAGTCCGAGTCGCTGTATGCTTACCGCCCACGTTGAGCGGCTTCCATCCTGTCCAGCTGAAACTCGGTGTCGTCTATATCGAATCGTGTTCGCATCGTTCAGCGATACCACTGAAGATTGGGAGTGTCTCGTATCGATTCATTAAGGGACCACCTGCAGCGGGTAAAGTGCAATCAGGCCACCACATCCGCGAGGCACGCCACATGTCAAAGGTGTTGCTTGAAAGGTGCAGGCTGGCCAAACCAACTCCAGAACCCTAAGCGCGGGACCCTTTTTGACAGCTGCACTCACACGCTCGCCGGCGCCGCGCCCATTCAGCACAGAATGGCCTGATATCAAGCTGCAAGTCAATTTGGCGCTCACCTTGATGGGACAGCGGCGTCTGCTTTCGCTTTTCCTCCGAGTCCGACCAGTGAAAGCCGGCCTCGTGCCAACTTTCACAACGCCTTGCAAGAATATACTCCAACCAGCATAGCGAGCCCGATCGATGTGTCGGCATCGTGCCGATCATAGCTGGGCAGCATGAACAACGAGCTTCTGCGTCTCGAGCAGCAGCTGACGTTTCGGCGGATGCTCCGACGAGACGCAACTCGACCTCGTCTCACCTCGTCATCGCCTTCGTGTCGGCCCGAGCGGATGGGTTCGGGTGTAGTGCTGGCTTGGCCGAGCTTGAGCTTCACCAGCCACTCGAGCTCGGTGCTTCCGTTGCAAACCTTGGTCTAAGTCATGGGTCTTGGCTCAAGTCGTCGGCACCAAAATGTTGTATAGTACAATTCGCGCAGAATGCGTCCGCCGCCGGCTCAAAATGCACTGAGACAGCGCGTGCAGCTCGGCTGGGGCACACTTGGATTAGAAATCACACGATTTTGCCGGAGTCTCCACAATTGCCACTTGGACAAACGTTCACTCTTTCAACTGACTCAGCCTTGCTCCGTTTCTCTCCACCATCATTGTCAACCCGGCAACACATCCACATCAAAGCCTCCGTTCAACAGATGACGCAGATTACCGCGCAAACTGGCGAAGGCGCCGGCTTTCAGCCTTTTGCAGCCATCGAGACACCTTTCGAGTCCATCCCTGCCGCCGACACACCCGAATATGCCGAGCTACTCGCACACTACCTCTCTGCTGCCTTTGCATTCATCCGCGGGACACCTGGCTGGAAGAAGACCAAAGCATTCCACACCGAAATTGGCGGCGACGTTCAGTGCAAGTCCCTACCAAGTCCAGTGCAGCAACTCGCCAAGAAGGCATGGCATCTGCGCGAATCTCAGCATGGACCCGAATGCGGCTTGACGTACCAAGACTTTCGACGCTACCTCAGATTCAAGCATTCGACGTACGAAAAGATGTTTATCGAAGATATTGTCGTCACCGAGTGCGTCGCCAAGCTCAAGCCCGACGAAGCCGAGATCTGGCACAACGCATACAAGCTGCCCATCGTCACGGCCGATCGTGACTTTGTACAGATGCTACTTACCATCGACTTGCCACCACATGCAGAGCCTTTTTCAGAATCCCACGAGGAGCACACTATGGCATGGATCCGCGACCCAACGCGCACCCTCACTCCACCTACACCATCCACCGAGCACCCCACCTATCCGTCGTTTGTCGTACTCCAATTCCCGATCTCGCATCCAGACGTTCCACAGCAAGCTCCCAAAGTACGCGCGGTTTATGCATCCTTCGAAGCCGTCTACGAAAGTCCTTCGCCCATCGCTACTGACACCAACGTTGTCAATTGGAAAATGGCCTGTCAGTCGGACACTAGAGGTCGAATCCCTACCATGATGCAGGAGATGGCTATGCCAGGCGAGATCGCTCACGACGTACACGCTTTCATCGGCTGGGCTAAAAACTACAAGGTCGACAACCCGCCTGCTGCGGACGAGCTATAGATGATACCCTCTCGACACTTCACACAACCATCTTTATCCCTTTCCGCAAATTCTCGACCCCCCGCGTGACTTCTTTCATTGACCGAACAACCGAGATACAAATACATATTGCCCATCTTAGCGCTTCTCGTCCAAACCCATCTCATGCATCGACTCGACCAACGTTGCCGACGCCGACGACGCCGGCGGACTAGGCGGTCGACTGTTGGCTCGACTGTTGCTCGTACTGTTCTGGCTGCTAGCCGACCTTTTCTGGAACAATCGCAACGCCGGATGCGCCGATTGCGAACGCTGCCTCCTCTCTTCGCCCATTCTCGGACTGGACGGCACCGAGGTGTACTCGTTGCGTGCCTTGTTTCGTCGCTGACGCATCTCGGTGAGCCGTTCCCATTCCCGCTGATAATCCTGTGCATCCAGATTGAGGTCGTGCAGCACTTCCCGAGCCTGCATTTCAAACTCGATCTCGTCGTCGGCTTCCATCAGGCCGAAACGCACGCCTTCGTCAGGTGCAGTTGAAGCGCCGCGACCAGACGCGTGTGGTGGCGTGGCGCTTCGACCTTGTCTTCCTCGTTCTCGCAAGTCGGAACTTGATGATCTAGCCGTAGCGCTGCTGCCAGCCGTAGCTGCGGTCAGATCTTCCGTACTTCCCCGCCGTGAGGCCATCCGTGACAGAGCCGGCGAACACGACGCACTTCGTTGACCCAATCCACCCCTCAAGAGTCGCTGTTCGAGTCGATGACTCAACATGTCGCGCCAGATAGCAGACGAAGCCTGCACTTCATCCTCTGACGCTGCCTGTCGTTCCATCTCGAGCAAATGTTCGAGATCTTCACCACAGACACACTGCGTGAAAGACTCGTGCTCGTTGCGCCCCGCCCAAAAGTCTCGCGAGATTTTGGGCACGGGGTTGGCGTCCTCCGGTGTGTACGAGGGTAAGCGCATGCTCTGCCAACGACAGGCGCAAGAGGGAAGAATCAGACCCCACGAAGCTTTGTAGGTCCGAACATCAGAGTTTCCGAGCGACGGATCCGAGTACTGGATGACAAGTTCGAGACCGTGTGCCATCTGAATGGCGCAGTCGCTTCCGGGCAAAGTGGATGCTCGCGCCTCAGAGTCGTTTGGGATGCGGGCGACCCAGTTGCATTGCCCGAGAGGCAGGTCCGAGTGGGCTGCTGGATGGGTCGCAGAGGAGCTGGCTTCAGCACCCGAGTGCGGCTGTTGTTGCTGCGTCTGTTCTTTCGCAAGGGCTACCAAGCCATCCAGCCCAGCCTCGTTGGCAGCGCCGCTCTGAAGACATTTTCGCAACTCTGCCGGTCCCGCTTCGAAGAATGTAAAGCGTTCAGACGGCGGGCTTTCCTTGTAGTTGCGACGCACTCTCGACTTGAGCGTCGTCTGCTGCAACAACGTCATCTTGAGCGAATGCAACTGCAATGTCGGACTTGGACTGTCGAGCGAGAAGGTGATGCGCAAGTATCCTCCCACCGTCAAATGCTGCGTGCGTACACCCAGAAAGATCGGTCCAAGTCCTTCTTCTGCAGATCGGTGGACATGGTAGTAGGGCAAGAAGCCCGTCGTTGCCACCGTCTGGATGAAAAAGAGGTTCTTTTCCGCCGTCAACGTCTTTTTACCAATCAGACCGGGGAAGGTGGCTTTGACCTGCACTTTCTGATGATGTCGGCCGTACTTGCACCGTTGATACGGCGCTGTGCTGTGATCGACGCTGAATGAGACTTCGAACTGATAGATGGATCCTGCTTCGAGTTTCAAGTCGGTTGCCGAGTCGATCGTCTTTTTGTTGTAGTAGGGTTGGTTTTGCTCGAAGCCGCCTTTGGGGAAGCCTATAGACTCATAGCCGATCAAGCTTGCAGTGAGACCAATCAATTTGGAAGGTGGTGTGGTTTTGGCTGGAATGCTGAGCTGGATGATCACTTGGACGATGGCAGGTTCATGGTCCTCAGGGGTCTCGTTTTCGGATCGTACTTGTGGGTTGAGGAAGACGTCGTTGACGGTGGTGCTGAGGATCTTGAGATCCATCTTGGCTAGACAGAACCAGGCAGCGTTACTGTGATCGACAGCGTTACTGTGATCGAAGGAGCGAGCGAGAAAAACCACTCTGGCGCTGAGCAGCCGCACGCTTAGCAGCTTGAGCACATCCGCGTGACTCGGCAGCTCAGGCTCAAATTGCTTGCGTGAGTTCCTCTGGCGCTTTGATGGGCCAATGTGCTCTGCTTGTAGCCTCGTAAAGTGTTGATGGCGAGAGAGATGAAGGCGCAGCGGTGTCCGAAAGCAGAACAACACCGAAACCGTTCTTTGCTTTGGCTGCTCCGCAAAGAAAGAAAAAATTGGATCAATTTGGGCAGCACAATTTTTCTTGCCGAACCATCGGTCAAAACACACCGACCTGCGGCTTTTTCGCTGAGAAAGCCGGTCAAATCTGTATTCTTCAGAAGATAGATCGCTGATCAGTCGAATTATGTTGCCCGATGATCGGGGCTAGGCGAGGCATCGCATAACCTCCTTCTCTCCTCGTCTCGAACCTGCTACTTTGCGCATGCAGGATGATAAGCTTATCGCACGGGGTTAGAGATGGTACAGCGTATGCTAGTCGATTTGCATCTCCTTCATACCTGCTCCTTTGAACCACGCTTCTCTTCGAATCGTTCTCAAGCTTCGTATCGCTCCCTCCTACAAACTGGTTGTTCTGACATCTAGAACGACCCCAAGTATTGAATTTGGACCCCGCCTTCGGCGCAGCCTGCTCCGACGGCGTAGCCTTCTCCAATCCTAGACGCCAAGAAACTCGTTACCTGGTGATCCGACTGGGCGATCCGAGTACGGGGTAAGTCTGTGTTGCATCGGCTCACGCATTGATGGTAGAGAATTCGCTGGACAGGGCCTATTAATAGTTGCGCAGAGGAGGTCGGTTCCCCACGTGAAAGAAGGCCTTAAAATGGTGTTCGAACCTTCCATCTGTGTTTCCCCCTCTCTCTGTCTCGTGTCTCTCTCTCCAACGTGGACTGAAACAAATTTCCCATGTCCGTCTCGGCAACGTACGGCCCTGTCAAGCGAAGTCGCGCTAATGGATTCATCCGTACTGCACTTGCCGAATGCTCTTGGCAATTCAAACAGCGACGTCCAGATTGGCCCGCCCTCTCTCTCTCTTGTCTCGCGAGCGGTCTTCGCGACAGCTGCTAGTGGGCACGGTGCGCTCTGAGCATCATTTGCACTGTCAGAGAGATCAAGACGCTAGAAAGGTTGCAACGTCACAAGACTGCTTTTCTGAGGGGTCAAAAAGAGGGTCCCAGCTTGAGTCTAATTTGCAACGACAATGGCAAGTTGCTGCAGTGACAGCAGCGGGGCGATACGAAGCATCCTTGCCGACGTTTGCAAAGGGCAACTCCGTTTTGCGGCGAAGTCACTGCGGTTCGGATCAATATACCTGCAGCTGTTCGCCAATGCACTCATGCACACATGCACAATCTCACTGACCCCGTCCAACAAGGCGAGTTGGTCGAGATACAGTAGTGCACAGCAAGTCCTCAAGGCAGTCAACGTCGTTACACAGGATTTGTCCTGGAACATCGATCGAATTGAGCATTTGGTCAGCTGAGCAACATGGTTTGTTGTTGGAGTAGGCAAACGAGAAGGAAACCTGAGACTGGCAAACTAGCAGTCCCAGCTCCCCGAGGACTAGCGCGAAGAGCAGCGTCCATCCTTCCTCGGTCAAGCCGTCGGTGTCTATATAAACCGTATCTGTTTGGCTATGGAATGGATCCCTCGCTCAACAGCCTTGCCATATTCTTCTTAACCTTCACACCCCAACTCACTCCTCCGAACTCTTGCCATCATGATTGCCTCCTCGTTCAACGCTCTCGTGGCCGCGTTCGCCGTCGCCTCATCGGTCGTCGGCTCTCCTCTCCCTGCCAAGCGTGCGCCTGTCTGGGCCGATCAGAAGACGGCCACCATCCATCCCGGCGTCAACACCAACACGGCTGGCAGTTGTACATCCAACTTTGTTTTTTACAACGGCGACAACATCTACCTGGGTCAAGCGGCACACTGCGCCGGCACTGGTTCGTCGACAAGCACCAACGGATGCACATCTGGCTCACTCCCGGAAGGTACCAAGGTGAACATAACGGGTGCCTCCCAGCCGGGTATCCTCGCCTATTCGTCTTGGCAACGAATGCAGCAGCGCGGTGAGAAGGACGCCAACACGTGTGCCTACAACGATCTCGCTTTGGTCCTCATCGACCCGGCGGACCACGACAAGGTCAACCCTACCGTGCCTACGTTCGGCGGTCCTACCGGCCTCCGCACCACTGGATTGTCCAACTTGGAACAGGTTTACAGCTACGGCAACTCGATCCTGCGTCAAGGCATCACTCTCCTCAGCCCGAAGTACGGCGTCAACCTTCAGGAACAGGGCGATGGCTGGTCGCACAACCTCGCTACCGTCTCTCCCGGTATCCCCGGAGACAGCGGCAGCGGCTTCTTCGACAAATCTGGAAAGGCGTTTGGTGTTCTGAGCACGCTCCAATTTGCTCCTCTACCCGCTTCCAACGGTGTCGGCGACTTGGCCAAGGAGCTCGCTTACGCAAGGACTTTCTCCGACTTTGCTGGTGTACAGCTCGCTACCGGCACCGCTCCTTTCGCTGTTGCTCTTCCTGACCTTTCCACCGGTCTCCAGTCGACGCTGAAGAATGTTCCCGGAGCGCTTGCCAACGATGGCAACCTGCTTGGTGTTTAATTTGGTCTCGTCTTCATTTTGAATCACATAGCATATTGTTTGTTCTTCTTCCTATGAAATGGTATGCAGCTAGGACTGTCTCTTGAGTGCATTCGACCGTAATTTACAGGCTATCCTGCGCAGGCGCGGGGAGAGAGGCTTTGCGATGCATGTGGTATAATTGGGGCTGCAGGTGTGGGATCTATGCCTTGTTGCTGAGTCCTACCAGATACTCTTGCAGCAGTGCAAGGGCTTTGTACCTGTGAGAAAGCGTGTTCTTCTGCTTTGGATCCATTTCGGCGTATGTCAGTCCAGTGCCTTTGATCTCAAGAATTGGATCCCAACCAAAATTTGTTGGCCCGCGAGGTGGTACGATTACACCTTCCGTCTTTCCCTCGAAGAGATCCACCGGCTCGCCTGGTCCCGCGCAGTAGGCAAACGTGCAGATAGCAGAAGCTGTACGATCGTCAAATCCGTCGAGCAGCTTGTTGAGTCCGTCGTGTCCGAGCGTCTTCAGGAAATCCTTGATGTACGGACCTGGAAGACCTCCGAGCGCATGGAAGCCGAGCGCAGTGTCTTCTGTGATGCATGGTCCACCGAGAGCCTTGGCAGCGGCCGCGCACTTGGCCTGTGCGACATCTCGTGTTGTGCCTTGAATTTCGGGTAGGTCGAGATCCTTGTTGGTCAGCTCGTAAGGAAAGTTAGGCGAGAGTGCAAAGATCTGCTGAACCTCGCGCAGCTTGTTGGCGTTGCCGGTGACGAAAGTGAGCGTCGGCTTTGACATGATAATGATTCTGCTAAGAGCAAACAAGGTTGACAAGAAGAAAGGTGCAAATCCAAGCTCAGTGGGTCGCGTTATTCGACTCGCAGCCGTCAAAAAAATCTCAGCTTCATTCCTCTGAAAACGCATTTCGCCCGAAATCCGGTTCATCATCACTCCTGCTCACTCCTCCGACGTGTCCGCCATTGATTCTCCTGACAGAATTCACAGTCAAGTAGGCAGCCACTCTCACAAGCCATGACCGTCCATCTACACACTGTCCACTCACGAAACCTGACACGAAGATCACATATGGAATTGCAAGCGGACTGCAACACCACCTGCCCGTCGATCTTACTATATACAAGTGCGCATCAGAGCATGTATTCGAACTCGGGATGCTGGTCACCCAGGTACTCGCGAATCTTGGCATCGCTCCAGCCTAGCTCCTTGAGGTTGTTGACGCGGTAGTCTCTCTTGCCCGCCTTGCGAGCCTTGGACTCCCAGATCATGTAGAGCTCGGCCACAGTGACGAGAACAAGCGCTCCGCAGTTGAGACAGAGGTTGACGAGGAAGCCACGCTTGTAACGAGGTGCTTCGTTGTTGTAAAAGAGCCACGTAGACGTGATACCCCCACTGTTGGTGAAGACGATGTAGAGAGCAATGCTGACAGCACGTTTGTAGTGTCCGGCGGTGTTGTTGAGCATCCAGCTGATTCCGAGGGGTGGAATCGAGTATGTGCCGCAAGACAGCAAAATAATACCGCCGTATCTTTGAGACGCGACGGTAGATCCATACGCCAGAGCAACGCCGGCGATGGAGAGAATAAGCAGAATTACAACCGAAATCCATCGCCACCTGTATCGGTCGGACAGAAACGCCGAAGTCACTGAAACGAAGAAAGCGGCAGCGGTGGGTGGAACGGACAGCAGCTGACTTTCCGCGGTGGACTTGGCGAGTCCAAGACCTTTGATAATGGTTGGGCTGAAGAAGGCGTTGGAATAGAGAAGAGTGGCGTATGCGTAACCCGAAGCGGCAAAGAGCAAGACGAGAGGGTCTGTAAAGGTGCGGATGACTTCGCGCATCACGAACTTGCCAGTATACTCGAGTGCCGCTTCGTCAGCCACGGCGGCGACGCGCTTTTCGGCGGTTGCAGGAACATCTGCAGTGGCCTCTGCATCCTCGTTGGCCCGTGTGACGGGTGGTGCCACGCGAGCATAGGCCAGCTTTCGCTCCTTTGGAGAGACCCACCACAGTTTGGAGATGTCGTTTGGCAAAATCCAGAGGCACAGAACCCCAAACAGCACAGTGAAGATACCCTCGAGGATGAAGATCATTTGCCATCCGTTCAAGGGATGTCTGATGAGACCGATAGCTGTGGCAAGAAGACCTCCAAAAGTCCCTGACAGAGAGGCTCCGGAGAAGTAAAGAGCCTGGCGCAGACCGAGTTCTTCGCGCTTGTAGAAGAATGTCAGGTAGAGAGCAATAGCCGGCAAGATGCCAGCCTCGGTGAAGCCGAGGAAGGCACGATTGATGTACAGGCCGGTCTTGGACGTGACGATTCCTTGCAAGGTCGACACCAGGCCCCAAGAGGCCACAAGAAAGGGGATCCATCGTGCGGGACCAATCCTCTTCAACACAAGGTTGGAAGGGATCTCGAAAATGATGTAAGGAACGTAGAGAACGGTTAGAGCGATGCGGTAGTCTCTTCCGTCTTTGCTCATGTGCAGGTCCTTTTCGAGTCCGTTGAGACGAGCTTGGCCAATATTGGTCCGATCGAGGAAGGAGAGGAGATACAGCATCAGACACAGAGGCACGATCTGCCAGTCGAGCTTCTTGATGAGTGACTTTTCGAGGGCAGCCCGCTCGTCTTGCGAGAGATGGTCGATCTCATCGTCGGCCTGGATGGCGGTTTGAAGCTGCCGGTCTTTGCTATCGTGAATGCTGTCCGAGGGGGAAGAGGCCTCCGGCTGCTGGTGGGCAGGCTCCGTGGTCGCAGCTTGCGCGGACATCTTGGTGTGCTCTCACTGAGCTGTTGGGTATAAAGAGGTATACGAGGCGACAATTCAAAGCGGGCGCAGAGTAGATGGTGGACGGAAAGGACGGAAAGCCCATGGAAGACAGATGCCACTTGTGGCTACGGTTATATTAGCAGCGGCTAAGCGACGTGGGCAAAAAATTTGCGGGGGAGGAGGAATAGGCTTGGCGCCTGTCACAAGAGGTCAAGATGACATTTCTGCGGGTGAGCTGCAACATGCTGCAAAGCAAGAAAATGAGTCAATGCCAACTGAGCTCTTCTCGTTGGTCAAACGGGAGAAAAGCAGCCGGTGGGCAATAGTCGCAGCCAAAAAAATTTGCATGCGAGGTTCCCGTTCAAGGTCGTTTCGAGTCGAGTCAGGTCCCGCAACACCATCCGCGACGAGAGTGCTGCAGGGACGACGGCATATTCTGCACCCAGACAATGCGGGAACCAATGAGACAATGATAAGCGAGAACAATTAGATCTCGCAGAATGACACAGAGACGAAGGGAGCGAATCATCAACGAGCGTTGGTGAGCGTCGATGCGGATGCCGCGGAGTTGTGTGAGGTTGGTCTTGTTCGGCTCAACCATCATTGTCGCCACATCGTCAGGCTTTTGGCGAGCCTAGCGAATGTGCATCTCTGGTCCCGAGGGTTTAGCCGACCTACTGAGAGTGAGAGGAGAACAATGCCCGTCTCCGCTTTGAGAAGAAAGCAGTCAGAAGCGTCATCTGAGTTGGAATTGGTTCAGCGCCACCCCCGAGTTGATCCCACTGATTTCTGTCCTCCAGCCTTTCCCTTTCGGTGACAGTGGGACACTCATCACTCAGGTACAGTACGGCAGTGCTGCTTCCTCGTGCTTTCAGTTTGCCATTCCTGGCATCTCGTCGAGCCAACACACCGCGATCATCTCATCCCTCGCAAGTGCTGGATCCGCAAAGTTGCCGCCCACGTGACCACGCTGGACGGAGTCCTAAACAACCACAGACCACGGAATTCTTTTTGACACTCGGATCACCGTCCTTGATTCCGAATGAACCGGTGTGAATCTAGCCGACCATTCGCCTCGCATCTCCCTTTATCATTGTAAGTGGATTGACCGGGTTTTTTTGCCTCTTATCAAGAAGAAAGCCCAATGGACATTTTTCGCCTTGTGCTCATTGCCTATAACAGATCAGGTCCGTCTATCGCATCATCGAGTTTTCGCAGGGGTACAGTGGGTACCTGCTGTCTCATGAAAGTATAGCGTTTGGGCCAACACGACTCTTTGAAAGAATAGCGTGGCTGACTGCAAACAAGCTTGCGATCTGATCATGTGGAACGATCTATCTTTTTGTTCTAGACGCTGCGCCGCTGCTGCTGGCAGTTGGCACCTGGGCGGTAAGGTTGCCTTCGAAGCTGCTCGAGAGCATCTTTGAAAAGAGGTTATTGAGAAACAGAAACTATACTCTTTCGAAAACGGGCTCAGCGTAGAAGGTTGAAGGATATCGTTGTCGAGGCCACAAACACAGAATCCATCATCGGACTATTATCGAAATAGAACACTGTAGACACGCATGAATGATGACAATCAGAAAGTGCAAAGGTGAATTTGAATCGCGTGACGATGCAGAAGGATCGATTGGTATTGGGAGACGCTGATATTACAAGTGGGGGCCGCTAGTGTCGCAATGCTGGGATGAAGCGCGAATTGTCGTAGCAAAAGTACCGAACAAGATTTGGGTCACCAAGTCGTTGACACCAGCTGAGCCGGATGGGAAATGGGACAGAAATTGGTGCTTGCGCTATGTGGTAACAAGGTCGGAGGTGTCCATTGCCGCTCCTGTTGACTCTGCCTCTTGCACTTGCTGCTTGAGTTCGAGTTGCAAGAGCTTGTGAGTACCAGGGTGGATAAGCTTGCACTGGTCGGGGTACTTGCCGCTGATGCGAACCATGCGGAAGAGAGGGAGTGCTTGCGGGTCGCCCTGCCACTCGCGAAGGAGCTTGACGTTGGTTGGGTTGGTAAGGTCTGGCAGCTCGAACCCCTCGCCATACTCTTGTCTGTCTTTTGCAATCAACTCTTTAAGCTCAATCTCACGTTTGTGAGGAGGCCTGCCGGGTCTTCGATCGGCCTTTAGCTCTTGCAGCTCCTCGTCATGACGTGCGAGGAAATTTGAGGTGACGAATGAATGTACTGATGCCAAGTCTGGCAAGGCATCGATGTCGTCCGGCAGCATGAGGATGAGGGTGGAGAGGCGGTCTACCTTTGCATTGGAAGAGCGGTTGCGGACGGCCTTGGCCTGGTTGAGCTTGTCCTTGCGATGACCGACTCTTGCAAGCTGTTTTGCTCTCCTCGAGAACGGATGGGTGGGGCCCGACTTTTTCTTGATGGATCGCTCCGAGATTTTCTTGCCTCCCATGGTGAACGCGACTATGAGGTGGCGGTAAGGATGTGGGCGAGGAGTAGCTGGTGGTTGTCGAAGCACGATGTCTAGGAGAGCGAAGAGGACCCTGAAGCAAATTCTCTCTCTCTTCTGAAATTTTTGGCACAGCGCGAAATCTTTTCCGAAAGCCGGAAAGGTGACACAGATCGGGTCGATCGGGCGGAACTCTACTTGACTCGACCACCACACTGCTAAGCTATCTTGTGAATCGAAAGGGCGCTGCTGTCTGGCGACCTCGTCTCGAATGCCTGCTTGCAAGGGCTTTGGCTGCAGTGAATGCCACCACCTCGTTGAAACGCTTGCAACAGCATGATGTTGGCCATGCGCGAGGATCGACACTACCGGCTGTACTGTATGCACCAACGAGTCTCGGGTGGTTGCAGGCAACGCCAAGACCAAGCCAAAGCTCAGCCCTGTGCTGCAAGAATGTGCGTGGTTGTGCATCTTGCGTGGCACGGCGATCAAACAAAAGCGCGAATTTCGCACAGCCTCGAATCCTCGCTTCAAGAACAAAAAACCAGGGAGCAAAGTGGGGTGCTGAGCTGCAATCAACCATGCATCCTTGACAGCAGGGGTCACAGCCGGATACAGTATGCAGCAGCCCCTAGTCACTTGGAGCACCTGTGGGAAGGGGTAGATTGCCAGCGTCGCCGTCCGTGTCGTCGATCGTGGTCGCCGTGACGTACATGCAAGGCTGACGATAGCAACAAAACTTGCTGCGGTAGCTTTTGTATCAAGCTGAGAGGTCGAGCCTTTTGTCGCCACTTTGAAATCGATCCCCGCTCCGAGCCAACGTTTGTTGCAAATATCGAACAAAGTGACAATGCAACGCGCGATTCATCCTCGGACGACATCAAAAGAAAATAAAAATTAAGAGGAAAAAACTCTTTCTTGCACTCGCACAGTGCAGTGCAGTACGAGTTGTCTAAATTTGGGTCACTTGCTCGTGGAAGCGTCGCGCGCGCTTTGATGGGTTGCGGTTTTCATTTTGTGCACCTTTCTGCCTGCCTCCGCATTTTTGCATCCTGAGCACTGTACTGTACTGTACTGTACTGTATCGCCTCGAACGACACAGCGTCAATCACGAATGAGTCAATGTTGCTCCGAGTTCAGGTGACTTCCGACCGGCGTCTGGATCGAGCCTCGCTCAGACTCGAATTGAATGCGTGCCTGACTGTGTACACACTATGCTCTTGCAGGTCTTGCTCTTGACCCTTCTCTCCATCCACTTTCCTCGTTCATCGCTACCACCACCATCACCACCACCACCAACAACAACAACAACACCCTTCACTCCCATCCTGCCCCCCTTGCTCTTGCTCGGATTCCTATCATAGACGATTTGGAACACCATGGTCAAGATCACATTTGCCGCTGTCCCTCTGGCATTGGCTGCTGTTGCTGCTGCTGCTGCCAAGCCTGACTTTGAGAAACGTCAAGCATCTGGCTCTGCTTCTCGAACTGCTTCGTCAGCTTCCACCGCTACCGCTGCCGCCGCTGCTGGCGCTGCTACCTCTACCTTCACTGGAACCCTCCCCGCCTCGATCTCCTCCATCCTGGCTGGCGTCTCTTCCGGCCCTGGTGTCACCACCTCCACCACCTCTCTCTTCACCACCTACCCTGCAGGTGCCAAGAATCCGCAGGTTACTGGCGCTCCTGGTCTACCCGACCTCAACTCGATCCTTCCCTCCAACTTCCCGACGCTCGATGTCGTGCCTCCCACCAACTCGCAGCAGGTCCAGCAGTGGATCTCGCAGATCGACTGGTCCAAGGTCCCCAACGTCACCACCACCGTCGACTCGGCTTCGTGTGGCAGCAACCCCACCAACCTCGCCCAGGCCGGTCCCAACGGAAACTGCTGGTGGACTTGCGGTCAGTGCACCCGTTCCACCGATATCACCACCTGCCCCGACGTCAACACGTGGGGCCTCTCGTACGACGACGGCCCTTCGCCCTACACCCCCACTCTGCTTCAGTACCTCAACCAGAACAACCTCAAGTCCACCTTCTTCGTCGTAGGCTCGCGTGTCATCTCGCGTCCCCAGATGCTCCAGACCGAATTCGAACAGGGTCACCAGATCTCGGTGCACACCTGGTCCCACCATGCGCTCACCACTCTCACCAACGAGCAAATTGTTGCCGAACTTGGCTGGTCCAAGGAGGTCATCCGCTCCGTCATTGGCGTTACCCCCAACACCATGCGTCCCCCTTACGGCGACATTGACGACCGTGTACGTGCCATCTCGCTTCAGATGGGTCTTACCCCCATCATCTGGACCACTCCCCCGGGAGGTGAACCCTACGACACCAACGACTGGCGAATTGCTGCCGGTGTCGTCTCGCCTGCCGAGGTCGTGTACAACTTTGAGTCGATTATTAAGAACGCCTCTTCGCTCTCCACCGGCTACATTGTGCTCGCCCACGACCTGTACCAGCAGGCTGTCGACATTGCCGTCAACGTGGTTCTCCCCGCTGCTCTCCAGATGAGCCCCAAGCAGAACCTCATGCCCATTGTCAACTGCCTCAAGAAATCCACCTCGGATGCCTACGTCGAGACTTATTCCAACAGCACTGGTGCTCTTCCCAACGAGACGGGCACCTCTGGCACCCACAAACTCACTTCCACCAAGGCCGCTGCTGGCACACTCTCCTCGGCTACCGGTGGCTCCAGCGGCAGCTCTGGCTCGTCCGCTGCCGCCATCTCTTCGGTCCCGTCGCTGGTGCTTCCTGCCACCGTGCTTGGTGCTGCAATGCTCTTCTTTGGTCTTCTGGTATAAGCACTTTTGAGTTTGCACGACCCTTTACGGACAACGTGAAGGCTCCTACAAACCGCTTTCGATTTCACTTTCCAACATTCTAGGACACTCTTTCTCCCCTCTGTTTTTCTGGCTTGGCATTCTTCGTTCAGGTGCTCGTACATTGTACTTTGCCATAGGCTGCCCCCCTTTGGTCGCTGCGAGGCAAGCCTTTTCTTACTGTCCTTTCTTTCTCGGACTTACAACCAAAGCAATCTTTTCCATCTTCCTTGACGGCTGCATGAATCACGCTCGGTCCTGTTTGAGTTTCCAATGTTCCAGAGGTGGACTGACTGCCAGCTCGGTCGAGCCTCTCCACCTGCCACACCAGCCAAGTGTGCCTCGGTGTTGGTGAACAGACAACGTTGAAATAGCTCAATAGACATTCCAACAGTGCAGTCGCGCAAATTGTAATTGACCAATACAAAAAGCGCATGCACGTCTGAATACAGATGATGAGCGCTGTGCATGTCGAGTGACCCCTGTGCTATCCTCCTCCTCTTGGCCTCCCTTTGGCCCCCCTTTACTTGCTCCATCATCCTTCACGCAGCCTTCTCCACCCTCGCCACGACAAATTCGTGTGAGACTGCCTTTAATACTTCTCAACGTCACTCTGGGATCAGCGCGCGCTCAGCTCTTCTCCTCGCTGCCTAGCTGCGCGCGCCGGCCTCATCACGAGTCGACCATGTTCAAGGCCATCTTCTCCTCGTCCAGTGGCTCGCAACAATCTAAAGCGAAAGCCAGCCAAGTTGGATCGTCCACATCCCCGTCCAAAAGCAGCCCATCGTCTCCTTCCTCCTCACCCCAGTTAGGCTCAGCACCGCTTCCACCATCTCGCGCCTCGAGCTCGGCTATGGCAACCTGGACAGTTCCTCCCTTTCCCCACCCGTTGCCCGAACGTCGTATTGGCATTTTGCCTACCGATCAGGGTCTGCTGGTCTATCCTCGTACCTCGGCGGTACTTCAGCAGTATCGATCGTCCCATCGTCACCACGCACCTCATCATGTCAAGTCGATCACCACAGCAGCACCAAACTCTACCGCCCATCGTCCATACGGCTCTGGTGATGGCTTCAAGGTCGCCACCATCGGAGCCTCGAACGTAACTTCGCTAAGCCCATCATCCGCAGCATCCGACGTACTATCTCCCATAACCTCTCTCGACGTTGGCTTCTTGATTGACTGGAGCAAACAAGCCAAGATTACGCCTCTGCAACCTTCAGCCTGGAAGTCGATCCTTGACGAGGCCACGGCCGAGCAGCCTACCTTGGAATGCTTCGGCATTGTGGGGCTCTCGCGCTTCTTCAGCAGCAGCTACCTTTTTGTCATCACCAGCTCCAAGCTCATCGGCCACTACTTCCATGACACGCGCCCGATTTACTGTTGCACCGGAGTGCTGGCAATCCCTCTGCTCCAACAAGAGGCTTCACAAGCCATCCGATCTCAGCTCGCTAAGCAGGGAGGCCCTCCTTCCACCACAGTCCCTGTTGTCAATCCTGCCGATACCTCCATCGATCACGACATCTCTGCCGATCAAAGCGGCTTAGAGAGCGATGCTGATTCCTCCGAATCCGACTATGACGATGTCGAGACACCAGCTGCCATTCCAAAGGAGCCCTTCTTTTCCACCACTTCAGGCTCACATCGAGCTGATACTCTTCGCATGCCCAAGTCCAGACCTTGGCTTACACGCGCTGCTCGTGCTGTTTCCGATGGTCGCATCCAGACTATCTCTGAGGATTCTGCTGCACAGTCGCAGCTCGCCGATGCAGTGCAGAAAGACGCAGCTATCGTCGAGGTCCCACAACCTGAAGCTATGCCTCAATCGCCCGTCGAGATCGAGTCGTCTGTCACCCCTGCTGCTGAGTCACCAGCTGACACTACTTCTCCAGACCAACAATGGCATGCTGCGAAGCAAGCCGAACTCGAGGATAAGGCTGTCCGAGAGACGGCAAAGTATTGGGCTCGCGGCGAGTTCTGGTTCAGTTACGACTTTGATCTCACCACTTCATTGCAGAACAAGAGGCGCGCGCTCGAAGGCACTTCCAAGGCAGACACCAGTACCGGCGCCAAAGCGGCCTCACAGCCTTCGCACACGACACGCACACCCAACGTCTCCTCTTCGAACAAGCCAGCATTGCCTGCCTTCCCACTTCTCCCCGAGCCGTACCCCAACTTGCCGCTGTGGAGAAGAGCCGATCGTCGCTTCTGGCACAACGAGCACATGTCAAAGGATCTCATCCACGCTGGACTGCATGCGTACATCTTGCCTATCATGCAAGGCTACTTGCAGACCGTCACTCTGCCCATTCAGCCTATCGACCAAGCCACCGATGCAAAGGTGGATACGTCAAAGCAAGCCGATGCAGCGTTGCGCTGCCAGGTCATGGTCGTCTCACGTCGGTCCAAGGAAAGAGCCGGATTGCGATATCAGCGTCGAGGCATCAACGAATCAGGACAAGTCGCCAACTTTGTCGAGACTGAGCAGATTGTTTCCGTCCTACGTCAACAGCCGTCCGCGTCGGGAAGCGATACGATCGGCGATGTGCTATCGTTTGTTCAAATTCGAGGGAGCATCCCACTGTACTGGTCGCAAAGCCCCTTTTCGCTCAAACCGCCTCCGGTGCTCGAGCGTACCGAAGTGGAAAATACTGCCGCCTGTCGCAAGCATTTTGCAGCGCAGGTGGACAGGTACGGATCCATCACCTGCGTCAACTTGGCCGAACAAGGTGGTAAAGAAGGACAGATCTCCAAAGCATACCGTACGGCGGTGGAGAATCTTCGATCCGAAGACGCTGCCACTGATGGCTCGGATGGAAGGCAGTGGGATAGGCAGAAGTTGCACTATGTCGATTTTGACTTCCACAAGGAATGCGCTGGGATGAAGTTTGAAAACGTCGCAAAACTGATAGTGCAGATGGATGAGACGCTGGGAGAGATCAAGTACTACCATCATCAAACGATTGGCGCTGGGCAGGGCGAAACGCAGGTGCTGAGCAGGCAGACAGGGGTGTTTAGAGTGTCTTGCCTAGACTGCCTGGATCGCACCAACGTGGTGCAGTCGGCATTTGCGAGGCACGTGCTCACTGATCAGTTGTCGAAGTTGGGGGTTAGCGTCGGGTCGGCTGTGGGTGCCACTACGGCAGCGGCTTAGATTTGCTTTCGTCGGCGTCTTGACCTTTCATCCAGGCAGTTTCTCGCTTTTGATTAGTTTTCTCTTGGATTCACAGATACCCTTTTGTCGCCTGTTGCCATTTCAGTCCGAGCAGACCTTTGTGGAAGATTCGGAGCACGCAGCACAAACGATGAGCAGTACTTGGAGACTTTGCATTTCGGTGTCGTGCAGGTGGAACAACGCGGGACAGAGACTGGGACCGGGGTATAGAAGCGAGCAAACGGGGCAGGTCAAAGCCAAAGACGGCGCTTCAAGCCTTCAATAAGAGGGCCGAAGAGGGGCATCATTGCCTTAGCTTCGTCGAGACTGTCAGTGATCAAGGCAAGGACAAAGAGAGCGTCACATGTTAATAATGGTCCTGCAAAGGAGATGGTATGCGGGCAACCTTTTTTCTTAAACGAACCTCTGAATCGTTTTGTGCGTGAGGAAAGCCTTGCTTCCATCCTCGTGCTCCTCATCCGGATCGAAAGTTCCCGCGTCTGCACAGCATTCCAGAAGCAACTCTAGAATCCTCTTCACCTTTTGCTTGGATGTGATGCATCCTTCTTCCTCTTCATCGTCATCATCAGCGCCGATCGTCTTTGAGGCAGAGTGACCGACGCCCACAGACTTTCCGGAATTGAGTTTGACCGTGTGATGCAGGTGCCGAGAACGAGGTGTCGAGTTTGCATTGGCGAGAGTGGTCGGATCGTCGATCTCGTCCGAAATGGCTCGGAAGGCAAAGATGCGCTGAGCGGAATCGGCGGCGGCGGCAGTGGCAGCAGCTGCGGTGGTGGAGATGTTCTTGATCGAAGCTGTGGTGTTGCTTCGCGAGATCGAATTGAGGTACGTGACGACGAAGCCCCAGTTGTCTTCGGGATGGGAGGACTCGTGTGGTGATGTTACGTATAGGCCTGTAAGGGAAGCAAGAAGCAGTCAGCTATAATTCGCTGCATCTGCGCCGTACAGCGTGCCTGAGCAAGGCACTTACCTTCCTGAATCCCAACAATATCACCAACAAGCACTTTGGTGAACTCGTTCAGCTTTTCACCCCCAAAATCATAACTGCAGACGTAAAGCGCTTTCGGCGTAAGCAGCACAACTTTTTCTTCGAGTTTCAGCGCCTGCACCGTATTTGCTTGCAAGGGGGAGCAAAGCGTCCAACCTCCAACGAGCTCTTCGGTTTCCAGAACCACTTCGCGGCGGCAGCTTTCGATGGCAGAGGCGCGAACGCGAGCAAGACGAATGGATTCGGATGGATCACGACTGTTGAGATCGTCGTAGTATCGTTCGAGACCGTGCAAGCCGATGGAGCCGTAGGTAAAGTCGAGCACAGTTTGGCGGAAAAAGTCGGTGACGGCTCCTTGGACCATTCGATAGACCGAGTTGGTGGCATCGTTAATCATGCCAAAGAAGCTGCGCTTGCCCGTCCTTGTGAAGTCGACCTTGAGCGCATCCGTGTTTGAGTAGCAGTGTGAGATGGCGTTGGCGTTGTTGGCCCACATGTCGTTGAAGGCGTCGTCGAGCACCTTTTCTGTCAAGATGAATCTTGGTGTCGGAATTGCGCTGCCATTCTTGCTTTTCTCGACGAAGGGTTGAGCAGCGACGCTCGAAGGTGCAACGGCGGAGTCGATCTTCTCTTGCTTCGTGGCAGGGGGTGATGTGTCTGCCTCTGACATTGTGGCGGATGCGGATGAGCGAGACAAGATGATGGAGGTGAACGCAGATCCAGGCTAAGATCGCGTCCGTGCATGACTTGAGCGCTTGAGGGCGAGTGTGCCCCTGAAACGCTTCGCTCAACTCCACATATTCGCTCAGGGCTCGAGACCAACACCAGAAATCGCGCAAGGGGCCAAGAGCCAGCCGTGTTGTTACCTCACGACGAACGTCATGCTACAACCCTCGCCACGGATCAGTCGGGTCTCAGAGAACCGTCCACCGTCGGTAGATCGTCAAATGATGCTGAATGGTTACGAAAACAATTGGAATTCCGGCAGATCGTGATAAGGGAGGTGCCGCGAACACCAGATCCTCCTGAGCCGTACGTTGGCATACACTTTGACGTATGCGATGCTGTGAAAGCTACCAAAGGTCAGCCCCTTCCTCCAAGCCTCCTCGGTGTCCCGAGATGCAGCCAAAGATGAGTCCGACAAATGCCTCGCCAACCGATCGAGATCGAGTGTGAGCACCTGCCAAGGAGTGAGCGATGTTTGGTCGTCTTCAGGCTGAGGAGCCATGGTCAGCGGCAAGTGCAGTACAGCTGCTGGATCGTGTGTCGCCTTGATTGCTGCACTTGCATCTGCAGCCGTCTCTCCCCGCGGTGCAACGTACAACTTTGCTACGGTCTGAAAACTGCTGATTCTAATCGTTCCAGACCTTCCGCTCCTATCTCGAACACCGATTTCAAAGGCGAATGGTCTGGCTTTTCCGATCGTTCTGAACTGAAAGGAAATATATGTCAGCTTGATGCCGAGCTGCGCCTCCTTAGCCGCTGGAGTCTGGATGAACGTGTTGCGCATCGCTGGAGACTGGATGTGCAGCACAGGTTCCGAGCTCGTGCCTGCGAGCGTCTCTTCCGATCGCAGTACAAAAGTGTCGTGGGTGCTTTGGGGATCGTTCTGTGCCATGGCACTTGTCCCGTCAATCACAAGACTAATACCCGAGTCTTCCGGCAGATCGACATCCTGATGAATCGTCCAAAGGGCCAGTGGATCGGAAGAAGTCGAAGAGAATAGGCTCAGTGCCTCAGGCTGCACAACATCTCCAAATAGCGTTTGCCGAGCCTGCTCTGCCGTCATGAGCCCTCGACAACGCTGTCCACGAGGGCATTAGGGAGAGGCTTGAGAGGGATCCTTCGATATGGCTGGTGAAGCAAGAGGAGGTGGAAGGCTGTGGAGATTTTTCGTTAGAGAAAGCGCTTTTTTCCGGCTTCCGGCGTTGTGGTGGAGACCTTCATCGTGAACAATGATTCGTAAACGTTTCAATTCTTTAATCTTCCACCTCGATCATCGCGAGCCATCACACCCTTTCCATCTGCGTCACACTTCAATACCATGGACGAGATCAAGCAGCGACTCTTTGGGTCACCCCAGCCGCCATCTCTCGTGGCAAGGCTGCAGGCATTCGCCGAGTCGATCTACATCAACCCACTCAATCTCATCCTCCTCCTTGGCCTTCTGTACATCGTAATCCCACTCGTGCGTCCATCGTCGCCCAATTCTTCGCGCTGGACACCCACCATGGCTGAGGCACGCTCGCATCTGGCAGCGCCATCGGATCGATACACCTACCTTCCACCCAATCATCCCGATACCGTCGAATGGACCAGGTATACCCCACGCACACTAGCCGTGTTTGACGGGACCGGAACGAGGGATCAGGACGGCTCTCGAATTCTGCTTGCGATCAACAGAAAAGTATTTGATGTGACCAAGGGCAGAAACTTCTACGGCCCGGGCGGGCCATATGGCAACTTTGCTGGTAGAGACGCAAGTAGAGGTATGGCCAAACAGAGCTTTGACCTCGAGATGCTCACGCCCTTGGACAAGCCCATCGACAAGCTCGAGGATTTGACCGCAAGCGAAGTGAAGAATATGAAGGAGTGGGAAGGACATTTCACGGGAAAATACGGCATCGTCGGAGAGCTCATCGACGAGACTGAAGAGTAATGCTATGGTCATCATTGATGAAGATACGCAATAACCAAAGATGATGTTGATCGCATTCATTCTACCCATGATGGCTATGAATATCGACTCTGTTGCGAGTCAGTCAACAGGGAAGCTAGAGTGAGGATTCATCGCGACCCAGTACCCCAGAACCGATCTCCAATCGAACCGCATCCCGGAGTGATGGCAAACACCACGCGACTACCTTTGGCTGGCGAATGAGTCAAACTTGGCTGCTCCTGAGGCTGCGAGTCCTTTCCCTGCGCAGCACGTCTCGACCCGTGGTTGGCTGTAATCCTGTCGTCGATGCTGAGTAGGGGAGGCGAAGCTAACAGATGCAGATCGTCACGACGACGATTGAAACCAGGCGAAAGGTCGTCCTCGTCAATGGGAGCATTGTCAGCATATCCTTTCGACTCGCTGCGTTGGTGCTTCGCCGTTGAAGCGCTGCCAGAAGTCGAAGTTTGCCAAGGGATGCGTAGCTTTTGCAGTCCCGGGTCGACACCAGCGACGACGATACGAACGCGCGGGAAGGCTCGGTTCAAAGCGTGGATGCCGCCTTGCGAGCTGGCCAGCAGCGTCAAAAACACAATCTGATCCTCGGGCACCGAGTGGTCCAGCAGCACACGGATGGCCATGAAAGCGGCAGCACCCGTGCCGATCTGTGCATCGAGCAAAAACACCCATGACTTTTCCGCGGTCTCGCGTCGCCGGATGAAGGATGGAAGCGAAACATCATACAGATGGGGCTCGCCGTCTTCTTCGTTCGACTGTATGAGCAGACTGCCCAAGGACATGGCCGGAAAAGCTCTACGCAGCGAAGGCTCGAGCACCGCACCCGATCGAAGGATGGATACAGAGCATAGGCTCGAGATGTTGAGCTCGTGACCGACGTGTTTGCGTCCGCCGTGAATGGTAATTTCTTTTTCTCGATAGGGCAGCAGTGTGGTGGCCAGCTCGACGACAAGCGTGCCAACCCGTTTGCAGGCAAAGGTGAATTCCGAAGTGCTGGTGGTTCGATCGTGGAGAATGGTGAGTAAACTTTGCAGCTGTGGGGTTTGAGGTAAGAGGATGACGTTGGGCGGCAATCCTGCCTCATCGCTCGCCGAAGAGGTTGAGGCTCCTCTAGCAAGATGAGGTGCGGCTAGGCCAAACGACTCGCTGCGATACAGCGCCGGCTTCATATATGTCAAGCTTGCCCGACGCTCGTCTGGAGAGCCGAGACCATCGTAAGGGCTGATGGGAGCCACGTGCTTGTTGTTTGGCGCTGTGGGAGCTATCTGCGTTGCAGGTGTCTTGTAGAACTCGGCACGAAGCTTTCTTGATCTGTTTCGGAGCTGCTTTTCCATATGTTGACTGATGACTTCGATGGCGACCTCGTTGTGCGAACCAGGAACAATCATGTCGGCATGACGAGCGGTAGCCGAGACGAAAGTATCGAAAGCGGGTTTGACGAAGCGCAAGTACTGATCGAGTACCGAATTGACCGACCTGCCTCTCTCGACGATGTCCCTCTTGATGCGTCTCGCCAGCATCAAGTCCGAGTCGGCCTGCACATAGACTTTGAGGTCGAGCAAATCGCGAATCTCGGCGTCGTGGAGCACAAAGATGCCTTCAACGATGAGGACGGCAGGGCCGTAAAGGTAGTTGGTCTCTGAGGTCCTCTGGTGCTGTACAAAGCTGTATACGGGAATCTCTACTGCTTTACCGTGGCGCAAGTCTTTGATGCACTGCTTGAGAATATCGTAGTCGAAGGCGTCCGGATGGTCGAAGTCGTACTGTTCTTGGAAAGCAAGCTTGGATTCTTCGGGTGACAAGGATTTGTAGTAAGCATCTTGGCTGACAATGGCAACCCACGGCACATTGGGCAGCTTCTTGAGGATCTCGCGAGCTACCGACGTCTTTCCACTGGCAGATCCACCCGCAATGCCGACAACGTAAGCTGGAACGGGTTCTCCGACCGAATTGTACCACGGCGCACGGCCGGCATCGGTAAGGACGATGGTCTTTGATCGAGTCGCGGCAGTGGTATTGGACGGTGTCGCTTTCCCTGACGGTGCCGCAGCTCCAAGTGATGCTGTCGATGGCACGAGTGGCGTAACAGGTGCAGAGTCAGCTGCAGAGGACGAGGAAGCAACAGCCGCGGCCGCAGCAGCCAGGACACCATGGGTTGATGCTTCCGAAGGCTTTTCCGAGGGTGTCACGGGTTGCAGCATCGGCGTACCGTTGCCCGAAGGTCCTTGCACTATTCTGCTCGCCTGCATGACTGTGATGTCGATCGAGACGGACCGACGGAAGCGTCAACCTTCAAGCAAGAGTCGAGCGCCGATGTCGAGGTTGATCGTGTGCACTCTAGAGAGGAGAGAGAGAGAGAGACCTTCATCGGACAGTCCGAATCAACGAACGGGCCATGGACTTTTTCCACAATTTTTTTTTTTTCTTTTTCGAGTTTGACACAGAAGGCGGAAGGCCAAAAGACAAAAGAAGCTTCAGGGTCCAGTTGAAGATGCAGCGGAGCTCATCGTCGACGTTGGTCAGCAAAGTCACACGACCATCGTCCTCTGTTTGCTTTCCGTGGCCGGAAGAGCCGACGGCGACAGTAGCTGGATGTCAGCTGGAGAAGCGCAAGGCTCAAGGATACTGAGCTGCGATACCGTCGGAATTAACAACGACAAGGATGTTTTAGCACCGTACTTGTCTCTGGACGAGCCTCGATTGGTGCTCGACCTCCGACCCTCGTCAGCATTCCACCAAGCACACCTCGTCGGATCCTATCACATCTCGCCCATCTCTGAGCTCAAGTCGCGATACAGCTACCTTCCGCCCAAAAATATCCCCTTTCTTGTTCTCGCCGACAAATCTCAGCATGACGAGGCAATACAAGCATTGTCGGCAGTTACGTCAGCGCGGCTCGTCTTGATCGATGAAGAGGAATCGCCGTCTCTTGGAGCTGGCTCCAGCTCTATCGTACTATCCAGGCATCTCTTCGAGCGTGCGCAACAAGCGGGAGTCCTGCGCAGCTCGCAATCGCATCAGGCGAGGATCACAGACACACGCAACGATGATGTCCCACAACTACTCTTTCTCCCCTCTCGTGCTGTTCGAAGGATCGTGGCCTCGCTCGAAGCTGGTCATCATCATCAGAAGAATGCTCTGAGGGTGTTGGACCTTGGATGTGGAGCAGCTAGAGACCTTGCATGGATTCTGCACGGATCACGCACTCGCACCTCTTCATCCTTTTGGACAGGCGTTGGGATCGACAACTGGAAAGCCGCCCTACTTCGCGCCGAACAGCTCATGGACGACCTTTGCCTCAGCTCCAGCTCGCAAGACGCCATGCAAGCTCCACTGATGACCCCACGCTGCCACAAACTCTTGTGGGCTAAATGCACCGACCAAGGGTTTCTAGAGCCGCTCGTAGGTACTGGCAAAGGCAAATCGGTACGAGTAGCTGCGGACGATCTCAAGTTCTGGCAGCATTATCAGCACCTCGGACTGTCGCCTCTCCTTCCAATTTCGAACGATACTTGCAATAGCGCAACACCATCTTTCGACCTCGTTCTCTGTGTACGATTCCATCCCCGAGCTTTGCTGCCCCGACTGTCGCAATTGGTTCAAGCTGGAGGAATCGTCCTGCTCAGCCACTTTGTGACCCTTTCGGATGCGCAACGAGCAGCGGCCAGGCAAGCTCATCCGCAAGCGACAATCGACTATGCTTCACCGCCGCCCGACGGGCGCATCCAGCCCGGAGAGATTGAGGATCTGGTGCAAACCTGGAATCAGTCGGAGCGACCTGCTTGGAGCTGGGTCATTGACGCTGATGTGTTGGAACCGATCGAAGATGGCAGAATCATAAGGAGCGTTGCCCTCCGCAAGATCGCCGTTTAGATTAGGGTAGTGTGTACGCCTGTCAATGCAGGTTGTACCGTCCTTTTGTATTTTTCAAGCTTGTGGCTTCAATCTGGAGTGCGAGGCGAGGATCAGCGCCAGGAAGGATCGTCAATGCTCTTCACAACTGTATATGGTTCCAGAAGATGCGTCATGAGCCAGTCGCCATTAGGCAGATCATTGTTATCGGCTACACAAATTCAAGCGGGTCAAATTGGGTCTACATCAGTCTGGGCTTCGTTGACGATACGCTGAGCAGAGAAACCACATCAAACTTACCTCTCCAGACAGCCTCCTCTTCGTTCCTTGCAACCCCGGTCTTGACATGTCTCACCACCAATCTTCGTCTCGCCTCCTCTTTAGGGACCTCGAACACCAGTCTCGTATCGAATTCTGTCGCTGCTCTCTTCCACTCTCCCACAGCACAGTTGCAGTACAATCCCTCAAAAACAACCACCCGATGCTTGGGCAGCACGGCAACGTCATCTTGCACTGGATCCTTTTTCGCGTGATCAAAGCTAGGTGCCGTGTGGACGTGCGACGTTTCACTCTTGACCATCGTCACAAATTCGGCGAAGCGTTTCGAGTCGAATGTCCATTCTGCTCCTCTGCGGTCAAACGCCTCCTGTGGATTGGGCAAAGTCCTTAGTGTCGACCTGGGGTAGTGCCATCCATCCATTCCAACGCAGATTGCAATGTCATCTTGCCGCTGCGTGTTGAGTGCAGATACCAGCTTGACAGCGAGGCTTGACTTGCCTGATCCAGGAATACCCGACACTCCAACCAGCAGCCGTTCGCATGGTTCAAGTCTGTTGTAGCATCGCAACCCATGTCAGTAGCCAGCTTGTAAACTCTGTAGGGTAGACTACCTACTCACCTTTGCACCTTGGCAAGAAGTTCCTTAACCAGCCGGTCGACTTGATCTTGCATCGCTGCGCCGTCGTCGTTGCAGCCTCGCTGTCCTAAAGATGTTCAAGGAGAGGCCAGATCGATGGTCGTGGAGGAGAGCAAGTGGCACGGTCCAATCTCGAACGGAAGTCACCTCGGCCAATTTATTCACCACACGCACACAAAAATCACGGACAAAAAAACGGGTCTCAAAAACAACTTTAAGAAGTATACAAGACAATCGAGATCAAATCAACTTCACTCTGTGTTTACACATCTCATCGATCCGAAGCTGCAGTCGTCGAACATTCGATTCAAGGCACGGGTACAGCGGTTGAGGGATCCAGTCTAGTAGACACCTCAACAAGCTTTAGCGCCAGCTGTCGAGCGGAACACATGAGAAGAACCGAAAGACAAGGTGAGCTTCGAGGTTGGGCCGAATCCAAAACATGTGCGGCCTACTCACCATTCGCTGACACCGCTAGGATCAGGTTGAACGCTTCGTCCCTATGGGACAGATTGGCCAACAGCAGTGGCGCTTTCCCGTTGTTCCGAACAATCTTGAGGCCGAGCGAGCTCCATACCATCAGACGAATGCTCTTGGTTTTCACGATCGACTCGATCGCATCGATCGGCGTGCGTCCTCTCTTGTGCGATGGCGAGTGAAGTGGCGTAAAGTAGAGGTATCTGGTGTTGACGTGCAGTCGACCGGGTAGACCCTTGTACTGGCAGAAGAAGCTGCCCAGCTTGCGCGGCTTGAGCGTCGAGTCGTTGGACATCTCGACATAGTCGGTACCAGCTCGAGATGGGTCATCAATTTGGTCGTAGGCGATGCCCTCTTCACGTCGATCCGGTCGTGGTTTGAGTCGCTTGGACGTGTTTCCATCGGAGCGGACGGCACGTCGTACTTCCTCAGCGCTGGTCAATTGGCCTGCGAAGCGGTCTACGTCCAAATGACGTTTGCGCAGCAGTTGTACCGCAAACTGTGCATCCGTTGGCGCTCCGAATGTAGCCCACCACAATGGCGACAAAGCCTTGCGATGCGACGGGAAGTAGCTCTGCAACGGTAGCAGGCAGAAGAAGGTGATGCCGAGAAAGAAGAAGACGGCCTTGGAGACGTACTGCGAAGGTGCAAACGTGACGAACAGATTGAGCACGCCAAACAGAATCAACGTACGTCGCGTGGCTGCCGGATTGCGCCACAGGATCAAGTTCTTGACCTTTTCGTGAAAGTCTGCAGCCAGACCCATTGTCTCTTGCGTCGGCGCGCCCAAAGTGACGATCCATCGCTTGTAAATGCTGAGAATGTCGAGTCGACTGCGACGACGAAGCTTTTCGGAAAGCGTGTTAGCAGCCTGCCCACGCGCCATCCGCATCTTGACCTTCTCGTGTAGGTAGCTCTCGGAGGGCGGAAAGTATTTGAATCTCATGATATAGAACATGATCATGAGGATGAAAGCGGTGGGGATCATGTTTGTATACCAGAGCACAAAGTAGATCATGGCGGCTGCAGCAGTCGTTTTGGGATCTTCCCAGCGGTACAGCCGACGAATGCGGAACGCGAGCTGTTCCCAGAAGGGGGCAATGGTGTAGAGACGCTCGAGATGGGAGCGGATCAAGCCCTCGCGATAGCCTCTGTCGGGATGGTGTTCGATCTCTTCGGGCGCAAGCCGTTCGACGAGCGCAAGAATGTAGGCGATACAAAAAGCTACGCCGTCGACACCTTCGTCCTTTGCATTGACACGAAGCTCGTCGTGCTGCGAGATCGCCTCGTGCTTGGAAGGATCGCTGGACGAAGGTACGACGAGATCCCAGTCTTCTTCGCCTGTCTCGTCGCCAGCTGAAGCGATCTTGGCATTCATCGTCTCCGACTTTTTAGGCGTCTTGACCTTTGACCTTTTCTTTGACGGCGTGACTGGCTTGCCTCCGGACTCGTTGACGTCGGACGCCGATTCTGCTGCAATGTCATCCTCGCCTAATCCGGAGGATGACCTGGGAAGGATGTCCGTTTGACTTCGGTCCTGCGTGGCTGCGGATCGAGGGGCAAGGTTAGCCGACAGATGGTGAAGGCTGCGGTCAACGCGACTCAACATAGATGGCCTGTTGTTGCCTTTACTATTGGAGGCATGGTCATCGGGCGAGACGCGAAAGTCGGACCATTTGGGCATCCTGTACTTTTGTGCGCCCGCTGGTCGTGTCACCGTGACCTCTTTGGTGTGCCGAGCAAAGGTTTGCAAGAAGGTCTCGAGCTCAATGTCCTCGAGTTCTAACAGAGGCTGGCTGAGAGCTTTGGCAGCGCCTCCCGAGTAGGCACTGATGCTACTGTGTGCATCTTTGTTGTCGCTAAGGGAGCGTTCCTTTTCGCGAACAGCTTGAAGGGTCTGATAATCAAGACCGGCGGACAAGTCTCCGTATGTGTTGTAGCGCAAGCTGTCGTAACCGTCTGCTTCGCGGATCAGATGCGCTACTGTGTCGTCCGACTCGTCCGAGTCGTACTCTTGCCGACCTGATTCGTCCAGTGCATCTTCTAGTCCATAAGCGCCTGGAGCAAAAAAGTCGCTGTCTTCAGGGGCTGAGCTACGTCCATGCGTTTGTCTGTCGCGAAGCAGGCGTGCATCCGTTCTGGTGTCGTCCGTGTCATACAGCCCGCCGGGGAAATGCCGGGTGGCATTGCTGTGGTACCTATCAAGCTTCGCAGGGTCTTCCGAGATGTAGCGGGTTGTCTGTTCCAAGCCATGCTGGTTGTCGTGCTCCTCGATGTCTGAGACTTGATGGGCTTTCTTTGACCTTTTGCGGAAGAGTCCTCTGTGGCGAAGCCCTTCGACGCTGCCTGATGATGTTTCCCGAGCATTGTCTCGCTTCTGCTGCTCCTTGCTCAAAGCCTGGTAAAGGTGATGTGCTGTCCCGTCTACATCGCTGTCGTCGAGAACAGGTGCATGGTCGGGTGTTTGAGATCCGCTTGTGAGCTGCGAGTGAGACTTATGGGAAGTTTCAGCCTTGTCGTTGGAAGTTGTGCGCTTGAGCTTGGACAGAACTTTGGATCCGATCGACTTTCGTTTGACCGAGCTGTCAACAGCCGCTTCACTGGTGCTGGTGGTGGGTCTGCTCGACGCGACGATGGTCGGATGGCTAATGGACGAAAGCTGATGTCTTGGCTGAGAGCTGCTTGGCTGAATGCGCGTGGAGTTTCCTTTGGCGTGCGGATGCTCGGGAACCACATTGAGATCGTCGTGGCAGTCCGAACTGCGAGCCAGTACTGATGTGTCGACATCCTCGTCGACAGTGTACGGCTCCGATGAGCCAGGGATGCGGGCCGGCATCATCCGAATGTTGTCGCACAAGTTGTGTCGCAGCAACCGAGTGCTGCTAAAAGGACGATGGGCGGAAAAGTGAATCGAGACGTCCGATGAAGAACCTGTCTGAGTTGAGAGTCTACGACATGTTCTGGCATATTCTTTGTAGTTGATGGATGCCTGCGTCGGCGGATGGTGAAAGGAGAAATGGACGACTGGTGATGGACAGTCAAAGGAAGAGCAGATTCCAAGCTCCGTTCAGCATCGCACGATGTACACGTACGACGCTGCACCCTGCTGTGCATTGCCGATCCGCTTGCGAACAGCGACCAAAAAAAAGCGCGCCTCTGCAGGTCTGCGTTGTGAGAGGCGGCCCACGCTAAGCTGAAACTGGTGAGCTAAGTTAACTGGGGGAACGATGATGCTTCTTGTCGAGCTTCCCCGCAAATTGAGAAGCAGGCCGACAGCGTCTCGTGGATTCGCTGCCATTTCACAGATTTTGCGCGTGGAAAGGGAGACTCGTAGTCGCCGTAGCACTTTAACATCGTGTTTCTGTGAGAAGGAAAAACACCTATCAACCTGTGCTTGTCCCGTCTGCTTGATATGGCCTTTGAGCCGGGCTTGCCACTTGAACGACGACGCTTGATGATGATGTACGACGATGTTTTTGCAGCAATTGCGTTTGTCTAGCATCAAAGAATGCGCCGCAGATCACGTCGTTCTCTCCTGCTCTCCCTTCTGTTGAGAGAATCTGCCATGTTGACGGGCAACCTGTACAGGGCTGCATCCCAGGTCGTCTTGCGGCAACTTGCTCTTCTAACTGTCGCCGAGCTGAAGATAGCACTGCTCTTCGATCCGCCACAGTAAAGAGCACAAGGCAATCTCTCCGCAGACATAAGCGTACAACAGCGTCGTTGTAGCCTTGATGGAAGCACTGGTCACCGGCAACCACGGCAGCTAGGTCGCTTTTGTTCAGAGAATGCTGGCCAGGATGCCACCCACCTGCAAGAATGGTCGTGGCGGCGGACGTCGGACCGTCAACAATAGTCTCCGCGCTTCGTCGTTGTCTCACCACAGATGTTGATCCCACCTGGCTTCATTCCAAAGCCCTCCGACGGGTTGCGAGGCCACAATCGCCGTTTCATTTGTACACAGCAGCTCATGCAAATCATCCCTCAGGCACTTTACATACAGCACATCTCAACTCTTGACCATCAGCCCTAACCCGCACGACCAAAAAGGTCGGAAGTCTGCATTTGAGCCTTTGCATTACGTCTCCGCCTTTCGCCCACAAAACAGCGGCTGCACACAGGCTCATTCTATCCAATCATCCTGGTCGTTCCTTCTTTACCAGTCCACAACAAAAGGATGCACCCCTTCCCCACCCCCTTACGAGCTCTACCACCATAGAACTCCACCGTCAGAATGCGCTTCACTCTGCTCCTGGTCCTGCTGGCCTTGGTTGGCTCCGTAGCTTCTTCGACCCATTTCGGCAAAAGCTTCTCCCGTCGTACCAGTCCAATTCAAAGAAGAGCCGACCCAGGGTTGGCCAAGCAGCTCCTCAATCAAGAGGTGCCCGAGCGGTTCAAGGATTGGTCCCTCTTTAAGGATGGAAACATCTTCCGCGAAACCGCACGCAAAGGCTACGTAAGCTTGCTGCGGCAATACGACAAGAGGGTACAAGAGCCTTACTCTTTCGCAAAGGGCATCGAAAAGAAATGGATCTATGCACCGGATCTGAGAAAGCAATATGTCCTACCAAGAGTGCTACGCATACCTGTCATCTTGCAAGAAAAGCCTATACCTCACGAGAAGGAATTCATAGCACACGTCAAAGGCACTGATAAGGGTTTGGGTCTCAGCGATGCTGCCAAGAAGCATGTACCGGACCTGATGGACGAGGAAGAAGCCAAAAGTGGCAAGTCAGCGGCCGGTTCGGCGGGCAAGTCTGATTCAGAGGATCTTCATACAGAACAGAGCGGCCGGCGTGTTCCTCCCGGTCGCCGGAGACGGTCTCGCACTCTTCACCGCGGACACGGCTTTAATCATTTCCAACCAAGTCAGGATGGCCGAATTGACCCACCTGCAACATCGAGTTCAGAGATTCGGCCAGACAGCATCCCACCAAGGCCTGGAGCTGGGTCAACAGGAGGAGGCAATTTCGTAGAAGATGTCGCTCAGCAGCAATCCCCAACAACGCCAACAGGCTCGGATCGGTCTTTGGCGTCAGCCAAGTTGAGCAATGCTCTCCTGGAGATGGAAGAGAACTACACGTCACTACAACGTCTCAAAGAGAGTCAAATCAAGAAAGCTGCCGTGCGTTACGTCGGTCATCCAGAATATAAGCCACCAGCGCAGTCAGGCTCCGCCGCAACAGCTACACCAGGAGCTGGTCTTGCAAAAATCCGCTTGGGCAGGCCAGCTTCGCAGGATGTCACTCCAAACGGTACACCTAGGCTGTTCGTTGATCCTTCTGGCGCAGAAGCCGATGCATCGAACCCTATCACTCCCGTTGGGCACTTCTATGGACGCGCAGACTTCGGCTCGGGTCTTTCCAAGCAGACGTCTGTGGAGCTGCCATATATTCCCACTCCTCAAAACGATCCTTCTCCGCTTCTATCACCAGGGGCAATGACCCCGCAATCGCAGTCTGGAACACCTTCCCCCGGTGCAAGTTTCCGACTACCCGCGAACTACGACGACTTGATTCACAATATCCGACAGCAAAGTAATCTCGTCCATCTTCGAAACTATGCTCCTAGCAATCCTTCGATGCAACATGCGGCGGAGTACGGGCCAGCTTGGAATCATGAGCCAAAACTAGGCTGGGACGACGGTCGCCCTTCCGAGGAAGGCATCCGCAAGATGAACCAAAGGGCACAGACAGAAGAGAACGGCGGCATCGACGTTGCCATCTATGATCACGACGTAGCGCGCGGACTGCGAAAGGATGATCAAGTAGCCGTTGACAGGGCGGGTCCCGTCAACGGTGCGGAGAGGACCTCCGGAACTATCTCTCCTTCTGAAAAGGCAAGAGACCGAGAGAATACGGGGTCAGGGGCACTCGTGCTATCTGGTCGACCTGATGCCACCGTGCTTGCCGGCAAACAAACGGAGCCAGGCAGACAAAACAATCTCGAAACTCAGCCTCAGCTGCACGATGCTGAAACGTCGGACAGTTTTATTCGGGACCAAAACCACGCAGGTCAATCTTCTACCCCAGGGCATGCGGATGTAGGAATTCAAGTTGGCGAAAGCTCACCCTCCCGAGAGCCAGCAAGAAAACGAAAACGACCAGCCTCACTGAAAGTAGCTTTTGACCGTCTCAACCGCGTTCAAAGCTTCATGTTTCCCGCCACCAAGTTTGAACCTACTACCCCCTATCTTGATCACTTTAAGAAAAGTTCCAAGGACGAAGATGCTGCTTCAGAACACATCCACAGCCCAACGTTCGGTGGAGGCTTCAAGCAGTTTGTAGGTTCATCGTCCGCTCGTATTCGTCAGTTTCAGGAAAAATACATGGGCAAGTCGCCAACGACCATCTATCGAGAAAACGCTCCCAACAAACATGTTATACAAGGTGACGATCAGCCGCTGTCAGAGTTACCGCCTGACACCCCTCCGACCAACGCCGCTCGTTGACCGAGCTTGGTGCTCCATTTTCTACGCCGCCTACCGTTCTTTCTCCTTTTCTCATCGAATTGTTTCACTCTCACTCATCAAAGCATTTGATTGAATACAAATGGATGTTGTTAGTGAGTGTCATCAGTTGAGCGTTAAAACAAATGCGAGGATATCACAAACTACTTTTACAGAGATCTCAAGGACGATTGGTGATGCCGCAAATGAGTTCAGCAAGCAGTTCATCGCCAGAGCCGGATGCGATGATAGCCTGCTGCTTCTTGATCTCTTCTTCGGTTCGCGCTCCTCCACGCTGCTTGTTGCCAAGACGCTGGTTGCGGAAGTAGTGCGAGAGGAGGAAAGCGACGTCAAGCGATTGCTCAAAATTGAGTCTGGGATCACAGTGACTCTTGTAGCCTCTCTCGAGGTCTTTGGGATCGAGGCGCATCGAACCACCGAAGCACTCAGTGACATCTTTGTCTCCGGTCAGCTCAAGGTGGACACCACCGAGATGAAGGGTAGGGAAGCCGGACGAGATGATTTGGAGGAACGCAAGGATCTCGGAGATAATGTCACCAAATGAGCGAGTTTTGAGCGGCTGCGCGTTGGGATCAGAGGATGCTGGTGGGTAAGGGCTGGTCTGCGTGTTGCCATGCATTGGGTCGCAGAGTAGAATGATCGAATCGCGGTGGTTGCTGGCTGCGATAGCTTCGAGAAGGGGTGGAAGATGCGAGGCGACCTTGGAAGCGCCGAGACGGATGATGACCATCACACGACCCTTTTCTTTGCCGTACACGACGCCAGGTGTACTACCTGGAGTGGACCAGCCGCTGGCTCGAGCAGAAGCAGCGACGGATGGGATAGGGACATCTGGGTTGAGGATATCGAGGATCTGGATGAGCTCCTGAGGCTGCATTGAAGGGCCCACCTTTACACCGACGGGGTTGCGGATGGACGAGAAAAAGTCGACGTGTGCGCCATCGAGCTGCCTTGTTCTGTCGCCGAGCCAGATGGTGTGGGCAGACAGGTCGTATCTCTCCAGGACTTGATCGTCCAGATTGTCAGTAGTCAGATCAGAAGGATGTACGTTGCGTGCCGGGTTGGGGTTGATTGGAGTGGGTTTGCGGACAAGTCGAGTCAAGGCTTCCTCGTAGGCAAGCGAGAGACCTTCGTGACTGATAAAGTAGTCGACGGAATTGAGTACGCTAGTGGAAGAAAAGGTGCTCGGATCGGCGCCGATCGTCTTCATGAAGTCGAGAGCGTCTGTGAGGGCATCGACGACCGACTCGAACTCGGCTTGCAGCGCGCTAGACTGGACATGCTGGAAAGACCACTGGCGAGGGGCGTGAAGGTCTGCCAAACCGGAGGCAAGCTCGGAGCGAATATGGTTGAGAGTCGCAGCAGAATGGAAGTAGGCCTGAAGTAGGCGCTCTGGATCTGGAATTCGGCCACTGGCAGGTTCTGGTGAGAATGCGTTGATGTTGTCTCCGCGGAACGATATGATTTCGTGTTTGGAAGCCTCTCCGGAAATGGGGTCAAACTTGGTGATGATCTCGGTGGGCTTGGATCGTGGCTTTGCGTATTGGCCTGCGATACGACCGATACGAACAACAGGTTTGCGTGCGCCCCAAATAAGGATGAGACTCATGAGCAAAGAGAGTTTCAGCTTGGCCTGGATCTGTTCTGGGTCGCAATAATCGAAGAGTTCGGCGCAGTCACCGGTCTGAAGGAGGAAAGCGTTGCCTTCTGCGACGGAAGCGAGTTGCGAGCGGAGCCGATCGATTTCATTGGGCGAGACAAGACCGGGAAGACGCTGAATCCTGTTCAGGACCGATTGAAAGGCGTCTTGAGAAGGGTAGTCGACCTGTTGAGCTTCGCTTTTGGATTTCCAGGTTGGGTTGGCATGATACTGGCGAACGGACGCCGAGGTGCCGCTAAAAAGCGAAGACGATGCCATGCTCGATTACGACCCGTTGTCACAGAGAGAGAGAGAGAGAGAGAGGGAGGGAGAGAGGGAGGGAGAGAGGGAGGGAGAGAGGGAGGGAGAGAGGAAAGGCGTCCATGTGATGGAGACGATGCAAGATGTAAGGACTCAACAGTCAACGAGTCACACTTTCAAAGATCAGAAGGCGGACGGAAGAGCCGTTGAGAGCCAGCCAGGGTCTGTGCGAAGATTTGCAGCTCCATTTTCTTCTTCTTCCTTTTGAGTGTCACCGTCAAAACCGAACAAGAGCGACCCTCTTCTTTTTTGAATGACATTTATTTTTCATTTAGACGTGTATATATATGCATTTAAAAGCCAATCGATAAGCAAGGTTGTATGGAGTAGTTGGTTAACTTAGGAGATTCTGACATTGTGAGCTTGCGGGCTCAGCCTTCTGATTTTCTCTTGCCCTGGGTTCGAATCCCAGTACGACCTTCCTTTTTTGGCGAAGAGTTTCGTAGATTTTTTGCATCGTTGACCCAGGGTCGAGCCCGCGACCATCTTGCCGTTCTTCGCCGATTAAATTGTTCTCTTGTTCTCGAGAGAGATAGAGCGAGACTGTTTCGGACCAATGGTGTCAGTGCTTCTGTGGAGTGGAGTCCGAAGTCCTTTGCATGCCAAGCCGTCTACTGTAGCATTGTGGGTGGTGTCAAAAATCAACAGACAAAAGGCGTACCTTGCCGGCAATAGATATGGGTTAGAAGTGGGAAGGGGCAGCATCCGAGGTTGTATGGAGTAGTTGGTTAACTTAGGAGATTCTGATCGCCGGAGCTTCCGGTTCCTCGATACGATTCGACTTCTCTTGCCCTGGGTTCGAATCCCAGTACGACCTTTCTTTTTTATTCACAGCTTTCCAAGCTTTCCGGGCTTTCCAGGATGATGATTAGGTAGCAATCTTTTTGTCGGTACCTTTGAACTTACGAAGACGGGGAAAAGAAATGAATTAGGCAGCTCGCGTGCTGAAGATGCCTAGGGAGTGTCATGATCCGGCGACCATCAGCTACCAGCTTACCGTTGGTCGCAAGGCTTCCGATTCTTGCGGCTGCGTGTGTGAGCGCGGCTCTCGAATAACGCTGCTTCGCTTCCGCTCCTCGAGATTCCGCTTCGCAATTCAAGCATTCACGCGCAGACGGCAAAATTTGTATCTGCGTGGTCAAAGCTTACGGTGCAGTACAGTACGTACTGCACAGTACTGTCGACTCGTCGTGCCTGACGACATCATCGTTGCAGCAGACTCTGCACCATCTTTTCTTCGGTCGCAGCATGTCCAAGTCGATGAGTATACAAATGATGGGAGAGCAGAGCACCCATCACACGACAACAAGGTCACCCTAAGCCAAGCAACAGCAGCGCTTCCAGTGTGTGGTTCGTTTGCTGGAAATCCGACAATGCGAATTTTCAACAGCCCCACGCACAACATTGAGCTGGGATTGCCAGGTTACCGCCAACCGAGAGAGAACTGAGTGCTCTCTCTCACGACTGCGTCAACCGCGGACCCTCGCCACAATGGATTACATGAGCCGCAAATTATGGCTCCATTTCAAAGCGCTCTACACACTCATCCGCTTGACATGCCGTGGCAAAACATGATGGTATTCTGTCCTTGCCGTTCGGTCCAAGCCTAGCAGCTCAACAAAGGAGCAAGGTGCAAGATTGAAAAGTGAGCAGCGAAACATGAGCTCCGTCCGTAACTTGGTGTGGTATGCGCCGCTTAGTGTTCCCTGGATCAAGTCTCATCAGCCATTCCGATTCCAGACTGGCGGTTACCGCCCTCGCTTGCGATTGCATACGTCCCTCATGCAACCCCGCTGAAACCCAAATGCTTTCCCCCGCATCTTTGAGAGACAGCAGCAGCAACAGCAGCAGCAGCAACAACAACGTAGCCGCGCTTCCTGTGCGCGCACGAAGCACCTTTGGCCTCCCATCCCCCTCTCAGCCTCTTCCTTCTGGCCCGCCACCAACGTCCCTACTTTCACCGTCGTCGTTTTCATCTTCCCCTTGACCTTGTCCCTCCAATTACCATCCTCTATTCGACCATTGTCCCTCTGTCAACCGCCCCACCCGGCCGTCATCACATCTACTTTTTGCATCACAAGTGTCGCTTTCGTCCCCTTTCCCTCACCACGACCCGCATAGCATACTTAACAGCATCATCATGTCGGTCGCAACACAGGGCACCATCCCCATGCCCAAGATCATGAAGGCCGAAGACTATTGGAATCCTGCACAAAGAGAAGCCTTCCTCGCTTTTGCCGACGCCATCGTTCCCGAACTCGACGGCGCTGATGCTGCCGACGTCCTTTCGTACCTTCCAGCAGAGGCCACCGATCGTCAGCGTGAATTGGCTCCCCGATTCGCAAAGGAAGGCTTCAAGTCCGACCCCCGGTTGCTCGATTGTGCCGCTCAGCAGTGCTCTGCTTCTCTTTCCTCCGCTGTCGCCGGTGACATCAACCTCTTCCTCACCCTCCTCTCCACTCGCCCCGGAACCGTAGCCCTCTCCGGATACGTCGGTCCTTTCGCCCAACTCGACCGCGCCACCCGTGAAAAGATCATCTTTGGATGGTTCACCTCTCGTCTCAAACTTCTCAGAAAGGCTTCGGCGGGTCTCAAGGGTATCGTCCTTCTCGTCTACTACCGCAATCACCAGCCCGCTTGGGAGGCCATTGGATACCCAGACGGTCGAGCTGACGATTGGACTCGTCCGCTGCAAGGAGGCGAGGCTGCCCCGGCTGCTCCAGTCTACGACTACAAGTTTGAAAACGAAAAGATCGCTGCTCAGCCATCCGGCTCCGAAATCATTGTCGACACTGAAGTGCTCGTCATTGGCTCCGGCTCGGGAGGCGGTGTCGCCGGCAGCTATTTGGCTCAGCGTGGCGTGCGCACTCTCATTGTCGACAAGGGCATCTACCTCCACCCCGACAAGGTCGTGGGACGAGAGGACCAGGGATACGGTCTGCTCTACGAAGGCGAAGGCATCATGCCATCCGAGGATGGCTCCATCAACATTCTTGCCGGTTCCACTTTCGGTGGCGGCTCGTCCATCAACTGGTCCGCCTCGCTCAAGCCTCGTCACTTTGTTCGCAGGACCTGGGCCGAGAAGTACGGCGTGCCATACTACAACAGCCCCTTCTTCACCTCGGATCTCAACGCCGTCTGCACGCGCATGGGTGTTGCCGTTGCTCCCATTCGTCACAACATCGGAAACTCGCTCCTCGCTCTGGGAGCTCAGCGTGCCGGTCACCCCGTCGAGCCCGTCCCTCAGAACAGCGGAGGCCACACCCACTACTGTGGAAAGTGTCAGCTGGGCTGCATTTCGGGCCACAAGCAAGGAGGTGTCGTGACGTGGCTCAAGGACGCTGCTGAGGCCGGAGCCGCATTCATGACCAACTGCTACGTCGAACGCATCCTGTTCGACAAGAACAAGCGCGCCATCGGTGCTCTCGCCACTGTCGATGGTCGAAAGATCAAGATCTTGGCTTCCAAGGGTGTCGTCGCATCCTCCGGTTCCCTTCAGACGCCCGCGCTGTTGCTTCGCTCGCCGGAGCTCAAGGGCAACAAGATGATCGGTCAGACGCTTCGACTGCATCCCGCTACTGTCGTGACCGGATACTACAACTTTCCAGTCAAGCCGTGGGAAGGCGGATTGCTCACCATGGTCGACAATTCCGCCGAGATGGTGGACAAGGATGGTTGGGGTTGCAAGATCGAGGTCATCGCCTCGTCGCCTTCGATCCATGCCGCCATCAACAACTTTGCCAGCGCCAAAGAGCACAAGTCTCGCATGCTTCGTTACAGCCATAGCTACACCATGGTCATCATCTGCCGTGACCGTGACAGCGGACGCATCGTCCTCGACGAGAAGGGACATGCTCGCGTCGAGTACACCATCTCGCCCTTTGACCAGCGCACTTTGCTCCAAGGCATCCTGCGTGGAGCTGATGCGCACCTGACGGCCGGTGCTGAGGTGATCTGCACCGCACAGGCTGCTGTGCCTGCCTTTGTCGCCAGCTCGGTCAGCGCTGTCAAGAACCCCACCAACGGCGCACCAGCTGCTCCTCTGCCTCCCGCCGACAGCATCTATACCGAGACCACACAGGTGCCTGCCACCTTCACGCCGGTCGAGACCGTTCCTCGTGATCTCAATGATCCCGCTTACAAGGAGTGGCAGAAGAAGGTCACGACTGCAGGTGCTCAGCCTTACATTCTTTCGATCGGATCCGCTCATCAGATGGCCTCGTGCCGCATGGGTGCCAACCCCAAGATCTCGGCGCTCGATCCTGAAGGACGCGTCTGGGGAGCCAAGAATTTGTGGGTTGCCGATGCTTCTGCCATGCCCGAGTCAAGCGGTGTCAACCCCATGATCACCACCATGGCTACCGCCCGTGGTGTTGCTCGCAACATTGCCCGTGATATCGGCGCTGTCGCATCCGTCCAGCTTCGCTCCGACGGTGCTGGCCAACAGGCTCGCTTGTAAATAGATGCCGTTTTTCAAAAGTCTTCACTGCAATACACACTCTCCTTCGATCAGAACCGTTTGACGACGTCGTATGAATTTAGATTGAGCTTTGTTTTGACAGCACATCCGAGAGCCTAAAGCGGGATTTGAGTTTCGAGCTTGGAAACTGTGCTCTGCTTTGAGCTTCGTCGTTGAATTCCGCTCGAACCTTACGACATGCTACGAGCAAGTAAGTGTGGAATGACAACGATGTGAGATGATGAGATCAACTTCGAGCCGGAGGTCCATCCCAATTGCTTCTTTGCGGAGCTTTGAAGAGTCCTTTCTCTACTCGAAGAGCCACGAGTCTGTTTGCCTCCGCAAGGCTGAGTCAGCCACTGCCATACACGATATATCCACATTCGGCGGTGTGACAATGCAGACAAGAGGGATTGCATTGCGATGAAACAGGATTGAAGATGTAATGCAACAGTATAGACGAGGAGAGAAGTGTGGGAGACAAGAAGCTAGATCGATACCTCGTCTTCTTCTTCGATGACCGAGCCTGCCAAGGAAGAGGCGCCCAGGCCAAGAGGGCTGAGAGTGGGGTCTCGATTGTTGATGGCGTCGACCGCAGATGAAGTCTGTGCAAGGCGGCCACCCGACGCGGCTTCGACATCAGGCTTGGCGGCTTCAGGAAGCGTTGGAACGGATCCGGTAGGATGGGAAGGATCGGAAGGATCATCGACGGCCATACGCAGCTGCACTTTCTTCACCTCCCAGTCCCAGTCGGTAATGCTAATAAGCCAAATCATGCCGGCAGAGCCGAAGAGAAGCGCAATTGTCAGGCCCCACCAGAGTCCTGCCAGTCCAAGGTTGATACGGGTAAAAGTGAGGACGAGACCGATGGGGATGCCGATGACGTAGTACGAGATCATGTTGATACCGGCACCGGCAGCCTGTCGTCCTGTTCCACGCAGCACACCGCCAGCAATACCACAGATACCATCAGCAACCTGGAAGAAGGCGAGCAAGGGCAAGATATACTCGACGAGCTTGATAACTTCAATGTCGGAGCTAAAGAGCCAGCCCCACTGCCTGCGGAAGATTAGGAAGAGCGCCGAGTTGAGTCCACCCATGGCGAGCGAAAGGATGAGACTAACTCTGCTCGAGATCTTGGCTTCATCGGGTCGATTGGCGCCGAGCAAGTTGCCAACTCGGACAGCAGTAGCCACCGAGGCACCGAACGGCAGTTGATATGTGACGGAGGAGCTGACGAGCAGCACCGACTGTGCAGCAAGGGCGACGACACCGAGCTGACTGGTGACGAGACCAACGATCTCCCAAGCCCACCACTCAGCGGCGAGACTGACCATACCGGCAAAGCCAAGGGCGAGCACGGGCCTTACTCCATCCCATTTGAAAGCTGCGGTTGTAAATCCATCCCATGCATCGCGAGGAGCCAGGACGCACTGCAAGAAGCAGAGGATAGCCATGAGCCACATGGACAAGGCCGAAGCGAGCGGTGCACCGATGAAGCCGAGCCGAATGGATTCGGGACCCCAAACAAGAAGGTAGTTGGCAATGGCGTTCAGCGGCGAGACAAAGATGAGGACGATGGTGGGAGCGTGCATAAGCCCCTGTGCCTGGAGGTATCGTCGGCAGACTTCAAACAGAGCATAGCCGGGCAGACCAAGGGCAAGAATGGAGAGATAACGGCCAGCGAGGTACGCGACTTGGGGATCTTGACCGATTCGAATGAGAATAAACTCGGCGTTGAACCACACAGCAAAGATGAGAGGCAGAAGGGCCATCAGGATAACACCCATACGTTGAGTCCATAGACCGACCGACTTGGGTTGCTGGGTGTAGGCGGAGGGCAGAAGCGTATCCAAGGCTGAGATGAAGCCGGACAGGACACTGAAGCCCGAGACGTTGGCGGTCATACTGGAGAGAGAGGCAGCAGCAAGCTCGACGGTACCAAGGTGACCGAGTGAAAAGACGGAGGCGACAGAAAGCGAGAGCTCGAGCAAATGGGTGGCAAAAATGGGCACCGTGTAGCCGACCAAGACCCTCGCCTCTCGCCAAGCAATGTTATCGTGGGATTCGCGGGCTATGGATTCGATCTGCTCGACACCGGGAAGAGGAGCTTCGCGGATCAAGTTGGCAGCAGCCCAGCCGCTGACACCTGGAGCACCACCGCCGCTGACGATGCTGGCACCATCGATCGATGAGCTACGCGCCGCCCCATATGATACCGATATGGCACTGTTGTTCTGACGGCCAAGCAGCGAAGTCGACTCGTTGACGTCCGAGTCGTGGCTGGCTCGCTCGAGGCCAGCTTCTTGCGAGGTGCTCGATGGTTTGTGAGCGGTGTGAGCCGAGGTAAATGCAGCGGGTGCTCCTAGCGAGAGATTGGAAGCCAAGCCAGAATGATGTGTGGGTGGTGGAACGGCAGATCCGCCGAGGAGATACTCGGACGGAATACCTGCTACTTGCGGGTAGGCGTTGACGCTGGGTCGACGGTTGCGAGGTGAAGCAATGGGAGCAGCAGCCAATCGATTCGTACGGCCGAAAGCGGGCGACACGGGCACAGCATGATGATTCGCAGGAAGCGAGATGCCGCTCATTCCGTTATCGCTTGCATCGTCGACATGAATGGAGGATGAGGACGCCGAGGCGGTAGCGGCGTGATCGTCATATTCGTTGTCGTGGGCGTGATCTCCATGCGTGCTATTGCCATCTTCGTTTTGAACCCTGGAGAAGTGCGTGTTGTTTGCGCCACGAGGATGACTAGTGCCGAGAGCGCCAAAGTGTTGATAAGAGCTCGGGTGACCTTGTAACAATGTGTAGTCTCTGGTCACGGACGAGCCGTAACGTGGTGTGAAGCTCATGCTGTCAAAGAGAGCTTTGTGTGGGAAAAGCGAGGCGGTTCGGACGAGCCGTTGTGGTGGTGAGGGTGGTGATGATGACAAAGAGGAGATGGTGAGTGAGCAGCAAAAGCCGTTTCACATCACTGTTTTGGAAGATTGCGGTTTCAAGTGTGATTTCCGAGTCAAATTCCTGTGCTTCTGCTTCTGCTTCTGCTTCTGCTGCTGCATCCGTTCACGGTGGCGGCGTTGACCGATCGCGTCTCCCGCGCTTGGAGATTTTGCTAAACAGGCTTTAACGAGAAACTTTGTTCATGTATATGTACAGCATGTGTTAGGGTAGACAGAAAGCAGAGAGCAGGGTTGAGCTCGAAGCTTGATTGCCGAACAAAGCACCGAAAATGTTCTCTTCTCCTCATCTGGAATCTTATCGCTGTCGTTGAGGGAGTTGCTGTGTAACTATGTCAACGGAAATGTAGACTCGAGTCCCGCTCTCGCTTATCACCATGTCAATATAGAGTCGCATTTCTGACACCTGTTACGGACGTACGATCACCATCACACTCTTGGCGGTGCCACCTCCCTCAGGCAAACCGCCGCGCACACGATCCAGTAAAGAGACGACGGGAGACTCTTTGCTGGGTTGCACATCGAAACCACCCTCGAACGAAAGCTGACCTTGGAAACATCTTTCGATGTGCAAATGGCAGCTACAAACTTTATCACGGTCCAAGAGGTGGCCTGGGATCATCCCGATGCCTATGATCTTCGAGAACAACAGCGCATCGACATTGCTGACCTGTACGAAAATGTTGACACCGAGCCAGGCACTCCTCCAAGCGCCCAAGATGTGGCCTGCTTCTGTGTAGCCTACCAGAATGGCGTCCCAGTGGGCTGTGCCGGCCTTCGCATACTCGATCCACGGTCGGCGGAGCTCAAAAGAATGTTTGTTGTCGAGCACGCCCGCGGCAAAGGTGCGGCCAACGCCGTGCTCGACTTTCTCGAACGCAAGTCGCTCGACCTAGGCATCCACCGTCTCTTGCTCGAGACCGGCGACAGGCTTGTCCAAGCCCAGCGCTTTTACGCACGCAACGGCTATCGCATCATCCCCAACTTTGGCTACTACCAAGGCGTCGAATCCTCCGTTTGCATGGAGAAGCACCTCGTACAATCCACCACAACTACACAGACGGATTGTCTAGAACGTGCTTGATCAAATTGCCCCAATGTATACAAGTGGATATACGACTACTCATCTATGACTGCAAGTGAGGGAACAGCTTCTTCGAGTTTTCGTGGCTGATCTTGGCCAAGTCTTCTGCCGAGAATTGGCCATCCAACGTCTTGAACCAATTGCAAGCGTCCTCGAACTTCTCGTATGGGTAGTCGATCGAGAACAGGATCCTGTCCACACCGATCTCGTCCTGGACGTATTTGAGCGTGAGGGTGGAGAAGTGTCCCGAAGTGGTGACCCAGATGTTTTCGTTGAAGTAGTCGCGGATGGTCTTCTTCATCGAGACGGCGCCACGGGGCTTGTGGACTGCAGAGGCAAAAAGGAGGAGCGGACAAGAGATACGAGTGAGAAGCAGTGTTAGCTTGCCAGGTCATTCTTCATCGAGAGTGCACAGCAAGACGCTGCTAAGGCGAGGCCGCTACTTACCATCCTCGAGCCAGTGGTTGATTCGCCACAGATCGAATGGAATGTGCTCGCCGAGGTGACCGACGATGATCTTGAGCTTGGGGTGACGGTCGAAGACGCCGTTGACGATCATACCGAGAAGGTGAGCAGAGACGTTGTTGGCGAACGAAAGAACAGGACCGATGAGAGCTGCACGGTCCTTGTACAAACGGCGGAAGACCTCGCCCTTGGGCGCGATCGGGTGAAGGTAGAACGGAACATCGAGTTCGGTCACAGTGGACCAGAAGGAATCCCACTCCGGCTGATCGTACCACGCAGCCTCATCGTTGGGGAGACGCTGGTTGTCGTTGACCAAAGCGCCGACAAATCCAAGCTCCTTGACACATCGTCGAAGCTCGTCGCTAGCATCCTTGGCGTTGTGCATCGAGAGCGAGGCAAATGCGCTGAAGCGTTTGGGGTTCTTCTGCACCTGCTGGTAGACCCAGTCGTTGACCTCCCTGGCCGCCGCGGCGGCTGCCTTGGGCTCGTCAAAGTCCTGAATACCGGGAGCGGTGAGCGAGAGGATGGTGTGGGCGACGCCGTGTTGGTCCATCTTTGCAAGTCGCTCGCCGTGGATGTCGACTAGTCGGTCAGCGTGCGCCTGTCCATTACCGTCAGCGACAAAGAGTCGTGCCTGGTAAGCCGACTGCTCCGCAAGCGAAGGGATATTGAAAGCTTCTTCCAGAGCGATGAGAGACATTTTGGAGCGAAGATGCAGTGTTACGAGAGAAAGGGCTCAACGTGGGTCAGAGGTGTTGTTGTTCGGGAAGAAGCTATCAGGCAAGACATTTCAGGAGCTCCTTATATGTTGAATCGACGGGCGACAGGGCCGGTCGACTGTACTGTAGCAACTGCCACACTCACGGACAGGATCCGGGGAGAGTGCGGCAAGCCCGTCCGGGTGGGACGCCAACAACCAAGACCAAACGCCAAAGCTTGGAAGGGAAGCACAGGAATGACGTTGTGTACAGTGTGGGTCCGTGGGCGAGAAAAGATGAAGTTCTTCCGCACACTCTCTCTCAGCAGGCAAGGGCACAGTCTCTGCCCAAAGCGTAGGAAACGAGGAGAAACCTGGCTCAACCGCTTGTGTATCTTTCATCGGACTTTGGAGCCTGAATAGCCGATCTGACTTCCGAAGGCTGTCTCGTGCACCCCTTCTTCCCCCGCAATAAAAGGGCGGTGGTGGAGCAATCCTGACTTTAAGCAGCGTCAGCGGCAGCACTCAAAAATTCACCGTTCCGGACGGCGTCCGCCCGCGGAGAGTGCGCGTTTTCCGGTTGTTTCTTTGCACCACCACCGCAACAGAGATTCAATGACAACAGCCAAGCAGCAGTGGTTCGACTGCCGCTTTCTGCAGATTGCATTTGAGCTCGAGAACCGTCAAAGCAACACAGGCCATGCATGGGTTTACTGGTTTCGGGCTGAATCCGGTGACAGCGGCAGCTTGAATTCTTTCCAGCGAGATTGATTTGATTGACAGGCTCTCTCAACTTTAACCTGTCGTGGCAGCTCAACGTCGAGTTGGCGGCCTTCAGACGATGTTCGCTCTCTCCACAGCGGTCCTTCGCGCAACACACACTTTGTGTCAGAAACTGGTGCTCAGCTGTTTTGTTGTGTGCTTGCTTCGCATTCCTTCCGGACCGATGAGCTTACCAACCGAACCAAAGATGTAAAGGCTCCTAATCTTGACTCTGTACATCGTCGAAAAGCGGCAGGAATCGGTAGGCATCAGTGATCGATTCCGATGACGAAGAAAGATGTAGACGCAAAAGGATCTGTATGCGTCCACAGGGCCCACCGTTATCGAAGCTATGAGGCTGTATCGTAAATCACTCACCAGCCACACTTTGTATGTCTCGATCTTTGGAGAACCCTCGTCGAGGCTCTTCTGGTCGAACACCATCCTGCCGGCCCAGTTGAATCGGAGGGTCGAGCCGTTCTTGTCCATCTCGACGCTGCCATCGAGCATGATCTCGTTCTCCCACTTTGGACTGATGAACACACCGTTCACAACGTGCTTGCGTCGAGTAACGCCTTCCCATCCCTTCTGGCGCCATGCGACGAGACCTTCTCGTTTGTTTGTCGGCTGCATAGGTCCGATCTGAAAGCTCAGACGGTCCTCATCGTGGATGAAAAAGTCATCGGCGTACTGCTCGTGCACGTCGGGTGTGTCCGAGATCTTGTAAAACTTTTCCACAAACGAGGCGATCGCGGGTGGAACGTCCTTGTTGGAGCTCTCGGCAGGATTACCGGCCGGAGGCAGCTCGTCTTCTGGGTGGCGTGGATCTGTCGTCATGGTTTTTGAGAATAGAGTATTGCGAACGGGGTAGGTGCTGGTGATGGGGAAGCAAGAGCGTACTTTGGTATGCCGAACCGTCTTGGCTGTCTGTGACTTTCGGTCTTGGAACTGTCCTGCCCCAATTCTCGGCTTTGCAGTTGTTCATCTCGGTGGAGGTTTGTGTTTCCGAAATTCGGGCTTTCGGGCCAATTGTTTCCTCAAAAGAGATCACATTATTGAGTGCTGTACTTTGGACTGACGTCAAGCAAATGTGTGTCAGTCGTTCCCACTGTCTAGTATTACTTACTGACACCTGGTATCGGGACTTTGTGTCCCTAGCCCTAGGCGGTGGATGCGGCCTTGCTGGAGGCGGACGCGTGCGTCCTGCCAAATGGGCCTGCCAGGCCAGCTCGTCCGTACCTGACGGTCAGCGCAAAGGACACTGCTCCAGTGCCCTTACGGTTTGAAATTCTTGCGGCCAGACGCGTCAAAATTCAGGGAAATTCTGTGAGATTCAGACACTGCGCTAGTGCCTTGCAGACTGATTCAACTTTTTCAGTGTGTGACGGTCAGCCAGTGGCCGCAAGTCTCTCCACTGTCCGCAAGCAGCTGCCTGTCCGTAAGCAGCTGTCTGTCCGTAAGCAGCTGTTTGTCCGTAAGCAGCTGTCTGTCTGCAAGGCTGAGTGAGGCCAACTGACCGCAAGCACAGCCAGACTGGAGACTACAGACTGTTGACCGTACACCGTAGACTGTAGGCCATCAAGCATCAACTGCCACTCTCAAGCCTATAGTCATTGCTCATTGCATATGCTTGCCACTCATGGTCTCAGTGCAGGCAGCTGACTGTTTTACACATTGGCAGCTTTCAGGATTGAATGGTAGACATGCTTGCGTACAGTCTCAACGGGCTAGGTAAATGACATTGACAGTGAATAATGCAAGCAAATATCCAAGAAATTATGGCAGAGAAAAGAAGTTCTTGCGGACAGCAGAGGCTCCCACGGTCAGCGGTCTCCTTTGTTGTAGCCATGCGTTCTTCACCCTTTGTGACCGTGGGCCATAAGAAATTCAAGAAAATTGCAACGGACGGACAGACATGTCTTGCTGTCTGCCACAGACAAAGCATGGACACTAAGTGGGCCGTAAGAAATTCAAGAAAATTGCAACGGACGGACAGACACGTCTTGCGGTCTGCCACAGACAAAGCATGGACAGACGCCAGCCGTAAGAAATTCAAGAAAATTGCAACGGACAGACGCGTCTTGCGGTCTGCAACAGACAAAGGGAGCATAGACCATGGGATGTACGTCTTGCAGCCAGCTAGAGTGGGAGACAACGCTTGCGGCCGTTGAAGTGTGTTGGCATTCTCAGCCTTTGTCCGCATTGACTGTCTGTCAATCAATGGAGTGGGACTGAATGCGTTGATTCTCACCGCACAGAAATGAGCACAGTACCCTTTCAGCGGCCTGTGGTTGTTCTTTGTATGTGAGCGTGAGTCCACTGACTGCTGCGCCTTGCGGTCTCTTCTCTTTGTCAATACTGACCGCAAACGCTTTGAGACGGCCATGCTTGTTTGTCTGTGTGTCTGATACCGCTGACAGTTCCGCTTGATGCTGTTGAGGCTGAGCGCAAACATATATATGCTCTCTTGTGTGGTTGACGGACTGAGATTCAAGATTCACTCTCTGTACTTTACTGCTCACCGCTCACCGCTCTCTGCTCACCGCTCTCTGCTCACCGCTCATTGCTCTCTGCTCACCGCTCTCCACTCTCCACTCCATCTCTTCTCAACCATGTCCCAGCTCTCCGACTGCTGCTATCTTGGTGCTGGCACCAATGACGGCCACAATGCCATCACTCAGCATGATGTGCTCTCAGCTCCCAGCTCTCCGATCCAGAGGTATGTATTTACTGCTGACGCGTCACCATGCATAATTGACATTGCCGTAACTGACATTTCTCTGCATCTTCCAAGCTACAGCAGACCGGTTCTGCCTATCACCAGTGAGCAGATTACGCAGCTGCAGGAGTTCCATCTCCGTGTTGTTGACCATCCACGCATCCTGGTCTGCACCCGCAAAGACTGCAGCCACGCACTTGCTCTGGTGCCACTGGCCAAGGACGTTGCCGCTCACATCAAGCAATTCCACTCCTACGTGCTGGATGCCGGTCAGCGGACTGCACTCAACAGTGTCCTTCAAGAACTCAATCTGGAACATCCCTCTATGGTGTTGCTCAACAAGGAGCTGCTGCCGGTGCCATTCATTCCGGAGCTGGACATCAGCTACGACGGCAAGCACTGCAGCGTCTGCACCTACAGTGTCATCAGCAAGTCCTCAATCAATGTGCACGTCAAGCAACACCAGTATGCTGATGGCGCCATCAAGTTCCACCGCAATGATGCCATCCAGCTTTTTTGGCAGGTCAGCAAGAGCAATCTCCGCTATGTGCATGTCCAGACTCCCAATGCTCAGCAGCAGCTGCTGCCTCCACCTTCTGCTTCTGTGCTCAATGCAGCAATGTCCATGGACAGGCTGGATGATGCTGCCAAGGACAAAGTTGACGCCTTCTTCAAGCAGGATGAAGAACTGCTCCGCAATGCTGGCATTGACGCTCAAGTCCAGCCATCAGACTACACCGGCAACCTTGGTCCTTGGGCGCGTGTCCTGGACTGGCAGACGTACTGGGCTGGCAAGCCCATTGCTGCCATTGGTCTTTTGCGTGGTGACACCAAGCGGTGGAAAGGTGCTTACCAGTATGGCGCTCACTGGGTTTACGGAGCCAGCAAGAAAGCAGCAGCTGCATGGATGAGTGGTCTGCTCAACTCCAGCCGCAAGGTCCAGGCCTTGTTCCATGCTTACGGCCCGGATCCAAGCAAGCCGTACAGCCTCAGTGCACAGACGGTCAGCAAGCGTGCTGAGCTGTGGGCATACATGCTTGCGCTGCTCTTCCACATCTACTTTGACGGTGAAGACTTGGGCTACTATGGCAAGGATATGCTGGATGCTCATCTTGGCCTCAATGGAGAGTTGGACGAAGCACTGCTCTGTTTACGTGACCTTTACGGCTGCGTTGAAGAGAAAGATGGCTGCTCCGACCCTGCCCTGACTGCCAATGTGGATGCGCTGCTCTTGGAGCTGTTGGTCCTGCTGGTCACGCAACAGCCAGCAGCATTTGGCCACACTGAGGAGCTGACGCTATCCCGTCTCTTTCTCCACCTTTGCGTCAGTGCTGATGGCACGCTGAAGCCGGTCAGTGCTTCCACCTCTGACATTGCAGCGCTGGAGTTCTGCTTCCGTGCGGTGCTGCATGAGCACCTGCTTGACAAGGAGTGCGGTGCTGTTGTGGATCTTGGTGCTGCAGAGACGGTGGCTGAGGTCAAGCGTATGCTCAAGGAGTACGTCCACCATGACAGCCACTCTGCCAGCGCTCATTTGCAGTCCCTCCATTGCTACGGTAAAGCACTGGCTCAAGACGATGGAAGCGGGTTTGCATTTCAGTGGACCAAGGATCTCAGCAAGGTGACATTTGGCGTAGACACCATTGCAGTGGAGCAGCTGCAAGCACTCATGCATGGTGCTCAGCAGCAAGCGGACAAGCTCCTCACTCAGCTGCGTCTGCTGCAAGACAACGGCAAGTCTGAGAACATGATCAATCTTGGTCAAGTGGTGGACAACATCTGCAACACACGTCCTGGCTTCAACCTTTCAGAGGCATGCAGCAAGCAGCCAGCGCTGCCAAGCATCCTCTGCCGTGCGGTCCTTGGTGAGGCTCCAGCATCGCTGCAGCTGATGGATCCATACTCCAAGGAGGCCAGATTCAACCCAGCAGCTGCGCAGCGGTACTTTGCCATCCATGATGAGTTCACCAAGCTGCTGGCGGTGCTCATTGAACTCAGCGGTGGACTGCCGGCTAGAGGTACAGAGCTGGTCCAGCTGGGTTAGGGTTAGGGTTACAAGGGTCTCTGCCCGGAGATGCAAAAAATGACAAAATCTGTACTAATGAAACTTGTAAAGGGACCAAAAGAGAAGGTGTTTGCAAAGTTTGGCGGTACCCCGTTCTGAGGTGGACGAGATATTGGCCGTCAAAGTTGGAGTTGGGTGATCACCCGGGGAAGAAAAAAAAATTTTCAAAGTGCTCTGATGGCATCCAAGGCTTAAGCAAACATGTTGGGGGATGTGTATGGAGTGTGTATGCAAAGGATCAGTGCATGTGAATGCATGGTGACGGAGCTATGGCGGGTCAAAGTTGGCCCAGCTGGGAGAGTTGACTGGCACTTGAACCTAGGTACAACCTTGGTCAAGTACCATTAAGCAAGAGACAGCGGGCAGAGGGTATGTTGAGGGACCTTGAACCTGATTGAAGCGCAGGTATGCTGACTTTGAGGATGGTGGACCAAGGTTCAACATTGGTCTACCCAGGGTCAAGATCAGTCAAGTGCAGTTGAACCAAGAACAAGATCTTCATTGAGAGGAAAAACCCCCAGCAACTGGCGGTTACTGGGGATGAAAAAACCTCAGATGAAGTCTGAGGGGGGTGAACCTATCTACAAGTGGGGTCTATCTACAGTGAAGCTTGGTGCAAGGGGGGTTAAAGCTCAACCATGGGGGTGGAGTTGGGACCATCCCTAGCCCTAGGCGGCGGGCGCGGCCTTGCTGGAGGCGGACGCGTCCGCCCTGCCAAATGGGCCGGCCGGGCCAGCTTGTCCGTACCCAACGGTCAGCGCAAAAGACACTGCTCCAGTGCCCTTACGGTTTGAAATTCTTGCGGCCAGACGCGTCAAAATTCAGGGAAATTCCATGAAATTCAGACACTGCGCTAGTGCCTTGCGGACTGATTCAACTTTTTCAGTGCGTGACGGTCAGCCAGTGACCGCAAGTCTCTCCACTGTCCGCAAGGTGCTGTCTGTCCTTTGCAGCCAGACGCGTCAAAATTCAGGGAAATTCTGTGAAATTCAGACACTGCGCTAGTGCCTTGCGGACTGATCCAACTTTTTCAGTGCGTGACGGTCAGCCAGTGGCCGCAAGTCTATCCATTGTCCGCAAGCTGCTGTCTGTCCGTAAGCAGCTGTCTGTCCATAAGCAGCTGTCTGTCCGTAAGCAGCTGTCTGTCCACAAGGCTGAGTGAGGCCAACTGACCGCAAGCACAGTCAGAGCCAGACTGGAGACTACAGACCGTTGACCGTAGACTGTAGACTGTAGGCCATCAAGCGTCAAGTGCCACTCTCAAGCCTATAGTCATTGCTCATTGCATATGCTTGCCACTCATGGTCTCAGTGCAGGCGGTTGACTGTTCAACACATTGGCAGCTTCCAGGATTGAAGCACGGACACGCTTGTGCCTGACCTCAGCATGCTATGTAAATGACATTGACAGTGAATAATGTGAGCAAATATCCAAGAAATTATGGCAGAGAAAAGAAGCATGAAATAGTGGTCACGGCCACAGCCAGCAGCCTAGAAAGTCTTGCGGCCAGCAGAGGCTCCCACGGTCAGCGGTCTCCTTTGTTGTAGCCATGCATTCTCCACCCTTTGTGACCGTGGGCCGTAGGAAATCCAAGAAAATTGCAACGGACGGACAGACGCAACTTGCGGTCTGCCACAGACAAAGCGTGGACAGACGCTGGCCGTAAGAAATTCAAGAAAATTGCAACAGACAGACGCGTCTTGCGGTCTGCAACAGACAAAGCGTGGATGGATGCCAGCTGTAAGAAACTCAAGGAAATTGCAATGGACAGACGCGTCTTGCGGTCTGCAACAGACAAAGGGAGCGTAGACCGTGGGATGTACGTCTTGCGGCCAGCTAGAGTGGGAGACATTGCTTGCGGCCGTTGAAGTGTGTTGGCATTCTCAGCCTTTGTCCGCATTGACTGTCCGTCAATCAATGGAGTGGGACTGAATGTGTTGATTCTCACCGCACAGAAATGAGCACAGTACCCTTTCAGCGGCCTGTGGTTGCTCTTTGTATGTGAGCGTGAGTCCACAGACTGCTGCGCCTTGCGGTCTCTTCTCTTTGTCAATACTGACCGCAAACGCTTTGTGACGGCCATGCTTGTTTGTCTGTGTGTCTGATACCGCTGACAGTTTGCTTCATGCTGCTGAGGCTGAGCACAAATGTATATATGCTCTCTTGTGTGGTTGACGGACTGAGATTCAAGATCCACTCTCTGTACCTTACTGCTCACCGCTCATCGCTCTCCGCTCTGCGCTCTTTGCTCCATCTCTTCTCAACCATGTCCCAGCTCTCTGACTGCTGCTATCTTGGTGCTGGCACCAATGACGGCCACAATGCCATCACTCAACATGATGTGCTCTCAGCTCCCAGCTCTCCGATCCAGAGGTATGTATTTACTGACGACGCGTCACCATGCATAATTGATATTGCCATAACTGACATTTCTCTGCATCTTCCAAGCTACAGCAGACCGGTTCTGCCCATCACTGCTGAGCAGGTTACGCAGCTGCAGGAGTTCCATCTCCGTGTTGTGGACCATCCACGCATCCTGGTCTGCACCCGCAAAGACTGCAGCCACGCACTTGCTCTGGTGCCACTGGCCAAGGACGTTACCGCTCACATTAAGCAATTCCACTCCTACGTGCTGGATGCCGGTCAGCGGACTGCACTCAACAGTGTCCTTCAAGAACTCAATCTGGAACATCCCTCTATGGTGTTGCTCAACAAGGAGCTGCTGCCGGTGCCATTCATTCCGGAGCTGGACATCAGCTACGACGGCAAGCACTGCAGCGTCTGCACCTACAGTGTCATCAGCAAGTCCTCAATCAATGTGCACGTCAAGCAACACCAGTATGCCGATGGTGCCATCAAGTTCCACCGCAATGATGCCATCCAGCTTTTTTGGCAGGTCAGCAAGAGCAATCTCCGCTATGTGCATGTCCAGACTCCCAACGCTCAGCAGCAGCTGCTGCCTCCACCTTCTGCTTCTGTGCTCAATGCAGCAATGTCCATGGACAGGCTGGATGATGCTGCCAAGGACAAAGTTGACGCCTTCTTCAAGCAGGATGAAGAGCTGCTCCGCAATGCTGGCATTGACGCTCAAGTCCAGCCATCAGACTACACCGGCAACCTTGGTCCTTGGGCACGTGTCCTGGACTGGCAGACGTACTGGGCTGGCAAGCCCATTGCTGCCATTGGTCTCTTGCGTGGTGACACCAAGCGGTGGAAAGGTGCTTACCAGTATGGTGCTCACTGGGTTTATGGAGCCAGCAAGAAAGCAGCAGCTGCATGGATGAGTGGTCTGCTCAACTCCAGCCGCAAGGTCCAGGCCTTGTTCCATGCTTATGGCCCGGATCCAAGCAAGCCGTACAGCCTCAGTGCACAGACGGTCAGCAAGCGTGCTGAGCTGTGGGCATACATGCTTGCGCTGCTCTTCCACATCTACTTTGACGGTGAAGACTTGGGCTACTATGGCAAGGATATGCTGGATGCTCATCTTGGCCTCAATGGAGAGTTGGACGAAGCACTGCTCTGTTTACGTGACCTTTACGGCTGCGTTGAAGAGAAAGATGGCTGCTCCGACCCTGCCCTGACTGCCAATGTGGATGCGCTGCTCTTGGAGCTGTCGGTCCTGCTGGTCACGCAACAGCCAGCAGCATTTGGCCACACTGAGGAGCTGACGCTATCCCGTCTCTTTCTCCACCTTTGCGTCAGTGCTGATGGCACGCTGAAGCCGGTCAGTGCTTCCACCTCTGACATTGCAGCACTGGAGTTCTGCTTCCGTGCAGTGCTGCATGAGCACCTGCTTGACAAGGAGTGCGGTGCTGTTGTGGATCTTGGTGCCGCAGAGACGGTGGCTGAGGTCAAGCGTATGCTCAAGGAGTATGTCCACCATGACAGCCACTCTGCCAGCGCTCATTTGCAGTCCCTCCACTGCTATGGTAAAGCACTGGCTCAAGACGATGGAAGCGGGTTTGCATTTCAGTGGACCAAGGATCTCAGCAAGGTGACGTTTGGCATAGACACCATTGCAGTGGAGCAGCTGCAAGCGTTCATGCACGGTGCTCAGCAGCAAGCAGACAAGCTCCTCACTCAGCTGCGTCTGCTGAAAGACAACGGCAAGTCCGAGAACATGATCAATCTTGGTCAAGTGGTGGACAACATCTGCAACACACGTCCTGGCTTCAACCTTTCAGAGGCATGCAGCAAGCAGCCAGCGCTGCCAAGCATCCTCTGCCGTGCGGTCCTTGGTGAGGCTCCAGCATTGCTGCAGCTGATGGATCCATACTCCAAGGAGGCCAGGTTCAACCCAACAGCTGCGCAGCGGTACTTTGCCATCCATGATGAGTTCACCAAGCTGCTGGCGGTGCTCATTGAGCTCAGCGGTGGACTGCCTGCTAGAGGTTAGGG